>CM038679.1:159992504-161402505 GCA_021605205.1 Aegilops longissima
TCCAAAGTATGCTCAATTGGACAAGTTGTGGAGTTCGGAGGATGCTTATCTCGACTTAGCGGCGAAGCGCCGCAGACGCGATTGAGCACTTCCGAGGCCGGCGGGGCACGTAAGGGAAGAGCTATATTGGTCGAATTCCATAGTCCCGAGCGCCTTCTTCCGCTGAATGATCGTTGGCTGAATGGGCCGAGCTGAATCGATTATCCGGACTTGCCATGTACCATGTCATGATTCATTTGTGGCCGGGCGGACCCCAGTCAAGAGTTATTTTGGTTTAGTGCAGCAATTCCTTGCGCGGATCACAGACGACGCCATGAGGCGGTCGGCGTATTGAGGGAGCGCAGATGGCTCGCCCGTGTCAAGACATACCGGGCAGATATGAAGGCCACCAACATTGCATCCCAAGACTCGGACAAAGCCGAGTACCTGCCGAGCACTACTTTGAGGAAGTCCTGCAGGGCGCTCGTTTAATAGAGACGCAGTGCTTGAAGGATATTATTTTTAAATGACATGTATGTTTGGTGAAAACAATGTTTCAATATAATATAAGAGCTTTTTATACTTGTGCGCTCAAGTAGTAGACTACTCCCTCGCGGCGGCCGTAAATGTATATGTATATATAACTCGAAGATGGCAGTCCTGGTTTTCAGCCCGCAAGACATAGTGCGGGGTGTTTGCAAAGAAGGCGCTTGCACACTTAATCCAACGCCTTGGTCTTGTTAAGGAGGTCGAGCGAGCAAACTAGGCAACCGGACTATAATGCTTTATCACTTTTACTTAGCCATAGGAGTTCGAGGGTGGGGCTACTATATAGCCTCACGGCACCGCACTCTCCCAATTGGGTGCGAGTGCCTGACCGAAACCGTCCTTTGTTAATGCGAAGAATTCTAAACATTCCGATGAGTCATCGAGTGGTTGACCAGCTCTCGCTATATCGTGACAATCAGCCGCTTTCTATCGAGGTGCTCGCCGGCCGAACCAGGGTACAATCGCAGTAGTTCTCCGGTGCCGTTAGCCAACAAACGGAACGTAAGGCAGCAAACACAGGAGCTGGGCAAACCCAACATTTGACCAAAGACATGATTCGGAGCTGATGCATATAAGGCCTAACTCGAGACGCATTTAATACTCCCTAAGGTATTCGGTCTTTATAAAGACGGGCAGAATAATGCCCTAAGCCCCCGTGTCCGTGCACGCAAAAATTCTGTGCGGCTAATGCCAAAACGCCAGCCTCCTCCTCGGTTATAGTAAGAAGCCCGGGATGTATATCAACAAGAGACAGAAAAGGTTTACGCAGGTCTTAATCAAAAGAATCTTGCAACGGTCCCTCACCGCACGCTCTGCTACCGGTTCCAAGCAGCCATATCCTCGATGGGTGTAGCACGTTGTTCATCCTCAGAAAAGAGAGGAACTTAGTTTAAAAGAAAAAAGATAGTGCGAAAGATGTACTCTATATTAAATAAACAGAGTACGATTTGAAGAAGTGAATAAAATTGAGCTTTATTGTCTCTTGCTATACATGCATGCAGCCCCTTGTATGTATGCCGCTAGTAGGCGCCGGACTCGTCTAGCCGTGTCCGGGGTTTGAATGACCTATTCACGTTCTTCCGTGCTCAAGTAACACTTAATACTCCCTTTCAATGAGATGACGCCGCGTGGACCGGCATTTTAAGTGTGAGAGATGTAATGCGGTATTGCGTTAAAGCGGGCGAAAGCTTCACGTTCCAATAGTGCTTGATGGCTACTTTTAAACAGGCGACATGGAAGATCAACTT
Organism: Aegilops longissima; assembly: GCA_021605205.1. Lineage (NCBI taxonomy): Eukaryota > Viridiplantae > Streptophyta > Magnoliopsida > Poales > Poaceae > Aegilops > Aegilops longissima. The sequence goes on from CM038679.1 coordinate 159,994,280, forward strand.
CATGACGGAAGTTGTCGGATGAACCAACACAACTTCTAGCAGTATGGAGCCCGTATAATGGGCATATGGGCTCGCATTACTCCTTTAAAGGAGGTGTTGCTACGGCGAATTTTGGTTGGGTCTATCCCCATCCTCATGGATCAGGTCCCGATATATCGTGTTTATGTCACTACCACCATCCATGAGGACGTGTAAATTGGAATCCGCCGATTATAGGATCCGATATCAAGGCAGTCCATCTTGCTCCGGATACTTTCGAATAGTCCCGATGGTCGAAGGTGATTGGTTTTGACAACCGTGTTGGTACTCCGCTTAGGTAGTTTGTGCGCGCGCATTCTAGTGGGTGCCGCCTGCTTTTCTCCTTTGATCACGGAAGTGAGTTTACTATTTTAACCTCTTGTGGGAAATTATTTTGTTTTCCGGGCTCGCTTGTGGTGCTCGCTATCATCTTCACTTGGTGCGCCGAGCCCTTGTGTTCGGCGTTGAGTCTGCGGACTTTTGAAAACCCAACAATCTCTGGGTATGGTTTGCGTGCCTCCCGGGAGTACTGTGGATTTGACGATCTTGTCCAAGATTTTGTTTGTTGATAGCTCATCGCTATTGTCCTTGAGGGGCAGTTTTTATTGTTCTACCGTGAGCTTTTGAATCCGCATTGACCGCGCTTCTTTGGACCGTTTCTTCTTAATCCGGCGCTGCTCCTTGTTGCGCCGTGGTTTCCCATTTCCATCCCTGATTTCGATGTACTTGGGTCGCTGGTGCTGCATCTTGCTAGCCAGCTATCCTCTCCCGCTGAAAAGCGGTCATTAGGCTTGTTAATGCGGCTTTTCTTGGCTTTTCTTGGCCGAGGTGTCCGGCGCAGCCATTCGCCTCTTGACGCTGTGTTTGAAGGCTGCTAAGGCTTCATGTCCAGACAATCGACTATTTGGTTCTTTTTAGTAAGGAACCTGTTCCAGACTTCCCGGCTGACTCTCCGGCTGTTGAGTTATGTGACTTAGATCGTCTCAGATCCGGAGGGCGGACATAGGTCCCCTGAAAATTTTCCCAAACGCATCCTCGAGCTCTTCCCAGCTTCCAATGGTATTTTCGGGAGGCTTTAAGCCAATGCCGAGCTGGCCCTTTGAGTTTGAGGGTAAGTATTTTATGGCGTGAGATCGCAACTCTAGCCATGTGTATGTGGAGGATGTAATCCTCAATCAAAACCTGTGGTCTGTTGTTCCGTCAGATGCCTCTATGTTTACGGGCTTGAACCCCACCGGAAATTATGATCCAAAGACCTCATCGGTGAAACATTAGTGTGCGCGCCTCTGTATTTGGGTGTGCCGTGATGTTCAGATATTTGGCGGTTGCATTGCTTTGAAGAGCTTGCTTTCTACCCATAGATGGACCTAATCGGGCCATCCTTTGATGTGAATCTTATGCGATCGCTGTTTGCTTGTGTGCAAGCGCTATTTGCCGCTTCTTTTGCCGGGGTCGCCCATCCGACCGGGTGGCCTTCTTATTTTTGATTGTGGGGGCTCTATGGCCTCTTCACAAATTCGGGCAGTAGTTTTCTTTGATAGCTCTTTTGTTCGGCGATCGCTGTCAGATTTGTTCCGCGTGTTGAACACTTTGCTCCATCTGATCCTGAGTGCATCTTCCGCTGTTGAGCTCCGCTTCGCTTTTTCAGGCTACACGCAGTGGCAACGAGCCTTTTCTCGAGATTATTTTGTTCCAACAATTTGTCCGGGCGTGAGATCGTCCGGATCGTTGTCTTCGCCGGGACGGGTTGTTTTATACAAGTTGTCTTGTTCGACGATTGCTCGATAGCATGTTCGCCGCCCACCGTTCGCCCCGCTTATGGCTGGTTCTTCTCGTTGAGGCGGACTTTGTTCGGCGCTTACGCTGCCGCTTTTGACTGCCGAGGGATTTATCCTTCGAGCGCCCCGCTGTTCCTCGCCTTCATTTCTTTTGGGTGTATCCACCATGTATACATCATGGGATGAGGTGGTTGTCCAGCATCCTATAGGTGCTGGTTCATGGTTGTCTCCTACATCGCCGCCCATACCGCTGATGTCTTCGAGTCGAAATTGAGCACGCTGTAAACTCGGCTGGGCTACGGGCGGGTGGTGGCTGGGCGTTGAATTTCTTCGCCGTCCGCATCCCAACCTTCCCCGACCGTAGTCCGCCATGGCTCTCCGAATAAATAAAGAGACTTTAGTGAATTCCAGGATGTCGCCAAAGGGCGAAAATAAAGATGTCCGTGGCAGTGAACTCCATAACCGACGCCCAATCGGATTCGATTAGCAGGGGGCGGAGGGTTCGGAGTCCGGAGAGGAGTCCGCACCGGAGTCAAGGTCTTCGCAGCGATGTGGATGGAGTTCGCTCAATCGCCATAGGGATCGTGAGCCCCGAGGCGTGTCCAACCACTCGCCCTCGACAGAATCCGCCCGGATTAAGGGTCGGAGCGATGCGGTGCGCCTCCAAGGCACCGCTCGCTATAGAGCCAGATCATGCCCATCGAGACAGTGCTGCAGACGTTGTCGCTGCTCAATCCGGCCAAGATCAAGTCTCCGCGGATATCGGCCGATAGTTCAAACTTCCAAATCTGACCGATGGTGTGGACGAAGCTTTCGATCTGCTCTAGATGGCTGCTTAATTGGCCCGCAGCAAAGCTGCCGAATACGAAGATCTGTCCGGGAGAAAAGTCTCACCCGACCGCTGCTGTTGATGATCGGGAGCCATCGGCCTATCGGTGACGCATACGAGGAACTCTCAATGAAAGCACCAATGTCGTGTCAAACCGGGCGGATCTCGGTAGGGGGTCCCGAACTGCAAGGCCTAGGCGGATGGTAACAGGAGACAAGGGACACGATGTTTTACCCAGGTTCGGCCCGCCGATGGAGGTAATACCCTACCCTGCTTGATTAATATTGATGATATGGGTAGTACAAGAGTAGATCTACCACGAGATCAAGGAGGCTAAACCCTAGAAGCTAGTCTATGGTATGATTGTTGTTCGCCCCACGGACTAAAAACCTCCGTTTATATAGACACCGGATAGGTTAGGGTTACATGAGTCGGGTTACAATGGTAGGAGATCTACATATCCAGATCGCCAAGCTTGCCTTCCACGCCAAGGAAAGTCCCATCCGGACACGGGACGAAGTCTTCAATCTTGTATCTTCATAGTCTTGGAGTCCGGCCGTGACGATAGTTCGGCTATCCGGACACCTCCTAGTTCGGGACTCCCTCACTAAGGGTCACGCACGCTGGAGCCCTGTTGCGGCCACGTTGCCTCCCTTTCTTGCCTTACCATGGCTGCTTGAGCGCTTAAGGGGACCTCCTGAGCATCGCTACCGTGGGGCTCTTATTGATCGCTGCACGTGACTGCATACCAGCGACGATCGCAGCCGCTCAAGGACCGACCTGTCAACAGAGAGCGACAAGCCATCACGAGGTTGGAAAGGGGGGACCGAGCCTTATCAGGACATGCATTCGCTATTTCTCATAACAAGGATAGTTTCAAAAAAAGACATTACAGACCATTTACATGCCCCCGTGGGGCACTTCTTGATTCCTCGCAGGGAACAAAAGATGATGACTTAGGGGAATCCTATCTACACTCCCCGTGGTCGACGCCATCATCAACAGTGGGCCACGGGAGCCCGGCGCCAACCTCATCCAGATCAGCGACAGTAGCGGTTGGACGCCGCAGCCCTGCTCCGGGGCAGCGAGAGCTCGGGGGCACGTAGCAGTCGTTGCTCGTCTCCGGAATATCGTAGAGCTCAGGAGAGCCGCTGGACGCCCGAGGGTCGCTGCCGCTGGAGGCGTCGCAGACCGGGCGCGATCGCTCCCGGGCGCACTCCTCCGTGGCAGCATCCAGCGCGCGCCTCCGTGATCAAGACCTTGAAGAACAGTGGGAGGCGCCAGATTCGGCGGATCGCGAGGGCGCCCTCAGCGCGGAAAGCCCGCAAAACCTCACCCCAGCCGCGGGTCATGAAGATCTTGCCGGAGGAGACCACTTCAACCTCTACTCCGGACGCTGGGGTGTCACAGTCAGCATGCTGCAACTAGAGCTCGAGGGGTCCCCTCGGCGGCATCACGTCGGAGAAGAATCGTGGGAAGCGGATCCAGGTGCTTGGGGGCATCGCCGCCCACAACACGAGCTCGCGGGAGGAGTTCGCACAGGTTCCAAGGGCGGCGGCGCAGACGCCATCATGCGGTGGTTGCAGCGTCGCCGCGGGCGGGCGCCATTGCCGCTTCCTTCATCTTGAGCCCCCGGCCTGGGCGTACAGGGGTAGCAGATACCCAGGAGGAGGCCGCTCACACCAAGGCCTCGTCACCACCTGCATCGCCACTGTGTCATGGCGGTGAGCCAACCTCTTCTTTGGCGGAAGCGGCCCCGGCTCATCGCGGGGAGCCTTCCCCTTCTCCGCAGTCGAAAACCTTCGGATGGGCGCCATTGGTACTAGCAGAGGAGCAAGGAGGAAGAAGCAAGCGGACTGCGAAGAGATGGGCGACGGGGATCTGCCCCCCTCCCCATTTATAGCAAAAGAAGGCCAACCGGCGCTTCCCACGATCGCAGGTAATGATGGTTTTCCTTGCATGTCGCAGGGACTTGTCAAGTCGGACAGTTGCCGAGGCAGCGTGGGGAAGCGAAGACGCCCACGTCCAATCAACCGCCACACATCGACCGAGGCCGCATGCTTTTGGGGCCCGCGCGCCCAGATTGACCTTTGGCTTCGCCGCCAAGCCCGAGCGCCGCTTTGGGCCAGGGGGCTACTCGACGCTCGGGAACGGGGTCCCCTGACATGCTCGCCGCGCCACGGCGTGGTTGTGCTAGGGCCTGTACGGCCCATCTTCATCAACAAGGCATTCAAGACCTCGCGAGGGGCTGCTCACGAGGCGGATTTACACAAGACCTCCTCAGGAGCGGCCTCACCAGGTTGCCTCGTGAGGAGCAAAGAGATCAAGGCAGGGCAAACCTCGCGAGGTCCTTGTGACGTGAGCCGTGACGATCAAGATCAGGCGGGCGCCAGGCGGGCGCCAGCACGCGTAGTGTCCTTGTTTCCCCTTTGGTGCTAAGGGAGCCAGCGCAGGCGTAGAGTACCGAGGTGTCAAGCAAAGGTTTCCATATAGGTGCAACGAGACCAAGACTAGCAGGACGGCAAGACGGAGGTCACCATGGAGCCCAAGGCAGCGTCACCACCAGAGCCTTTTGCAGGCGAAGACCGCTTTTGTCAGGATAAGCTATACTAGATGTCCCATTTCAAATTTGCGGTGTTCTGGGAATGGGGGTACCCAGACTTGCCTGCATGCAGCCTGCGGCGTGGCTCAAGGGGTGGCCCAGTACAGCCCATCTTCATCAGCACAAGCTCAAGACCCTCGCGAGGGCCAGATCATGGGCGGATTTACAGAAGCTTCCTCAGCACGGCCTCGTCAGGCTGGCTCACGAGGAGGCAGAGAGATCAAGGCGGGGTACCTCACGAGGTCCCCATGATGCAAGCCATGACGACCAAGGGCGCCAAAGGGCGCCAACCCGCAGAAGTTGTCCCCATTTCCTCTTTGGTGCAAAGGAGGCAAGCGCAGAGAGAGTATCAAGCAAAGGCAACCATTTCGTGCAACAAGACCGAGACCAACACAACGGCAGGAAGGAGGTCATCGTGGAGCCCAAGCCGCGGCCATCGCCGAGCCTTTGGCAAAGCGAGGACCAACTTTAGTCAGATAAGTGTAATCGATGTTCCCTTCAAAATGGCCAATTGTTGGCGCCTTCCCGCTCAATATTTGGGAAAGAGGCACAGGGCCTTTGCCTATAAATAGGACTAGCCACCCACAGGGTAGAGAGGCAAAAGGAAGAACAGAGCTAGAGATCAAGCAATCTAAAGAGAGAGAGAGAGAGAGAGAGCCACCGAACTCCCCTAGCAGTTCGTCAGACTGCCAAGAATGCATCTCGCGAGGCTGTTCTTCCTTGTACTGCTCATCATCAGCCCCCGAGGCAATCCACCACACCACACACCTGAGTAGGGTATTACACCACAATGGTGGCCTGCACCAAAGATAAACCTTGTGTCCCTTGTGTTGCTCTTTTGTGTAATTTAGATCCTCATGCAGGCGACGAGGTGTAGGTAGGTAGGAGGTGATATCTCCGCGTGCACCCGAGAGTTCGATCCTAGAGGGTCTGCCGGAGCCCGAAATCCGACAAAATTTGTCGTTGTTGGCTCCCTTCCCGCTCGATATTTGGGAAGAGGACCAGGGCCTATATAAGTAGAACTAGCCACCACCATAGGGAGAGAGCTCACTTAGATCCGAACTTAGTAGGGGGATCGATTCCATCTTCCATCCTTCCACCCGCAAGCTCACAGAGCACAAGAACACCTCAACCTCAGGAGGCTGTTCTTCCCTTTGTACTGTTCATCATCAGCCCAAGAGGCAATCCATCACCACCACTCTGGAGTAGGGTATTACACCACAACGGTGGCCCAAACTAGTATAAATCTTGTGTCTTTTGTGTTGCGAGTTCGTCCACGAGATCTGAGCAAATCTTGGCCGTAGATCGGTAGGGAGGAAAGAACTTCACGCGCACCCTAGAATTCGAACCTTAAGGGTTTTGCCGGAACCCGTGATCCGACAGTGGTGACTCACCACGGCTACAACGTCCTCAAGATGCCTGGAAGCAGCGGGATCATCACTGTCCCCTGTGAAGAAAAAGATGAGGTGTGCTCCCTCGAGCGCACCTTCCAAGCCGCAGCAATCGAAGACCCCGACAACAATGCAGCACAGCACCCTCCTGAGGTCGCCCCCAAGAAGAAGTAGTAGTTACTCCGCGCAGGGCCTCAGGGGAGCAGCGCCTCGAGTGGTGCCACGTCAGATCGGGCGCCACGCCTGGGCGCCCCTCCTCGAGATAGGAAGGCGTGCCCGCGCCTCCTCGGCAGGGCTCGGGGGCTCTCTTCTGGAGGGCCTCCGATCTTGCCAACATCATGAGGGAGGCGCTTGGGCACCACACAGAGGCGTGCTTTGCGACATGTTTCCCTCAGGAAGACACTTGGCGAGGAGCGCCCAACGCCAGGAATTCATTGCCAAGACCACTCAGAACTGCAGGATGCAGAGCCACACGCTGCGATCGCCACCACTGGCGCGGCTCCCCATCCAGCGCGAGATGGCGGGCTGCGCGGCTCGCTGCTGACGCCCTGTGGCTCAACAGGCTTCATCTCGTGAGCTTTTCGCCTTCGCGAGTGGGACGCCATGCGAGGGCCCGCCATAGCTACGTCAGATGCCATTCGCCTGCCGAGCATGGCGCCCGCCTTCCAAATAGAATCGTGGAGCATCCTGGCGGCTCAGGAGGCCAGACATCATGCAGTCCTAGCAGAGATGGAGACGGTCCTCGAGGAACCGCCCGGACCCCAGAGCCTCCCAAGGCTCAGGGCCCGGTGGCTCGTGAGGAGCAACCCCTTCACCATGCATCTTCAGCTGCCCAACACCCTTTCAACAACGGAACCAGGTGATATTTTCCACGTTTATTTAGCTAGAGCGCCTCTGGTCAAGATCATTCCCGTGCCGCGGGGTCTGTCCTCGCGCGGTATCCTTTTTTTATGTCTTTAGCTTACCTTGCTGGAGGCGCCTCAGTGCTGCATCATCCCTGCCGCCTGGTCCGACCCAAAGGCGCGTATCGTTCTTGCATTTACCTGGGCCAATTTGCTTCTCATGCATAATCTATCTATGGTTATCACCTGCTTGACTGTCACCCACCATGGGAGCCGCGCGCTGATTTTCTTTCTTCAGGACCCTTCGCATAAGAAGGCTAGGCACGGCGTCTGTGCTCGGGCCCGTCCCTGCAGCGTCGATCAATCCAATGGCTGAGCTCTGTCTGGCGGGCCGGTCCCATTCATTAGAGGAGTATAATATGCCGCAACCTAACCTAGGCTTAATAAGAGGTCAGCACGCCGGACTAAACCAATGCCCCCAGGGGTCATGGGCCATCGCCCCGGGATCTCCTGCACGTTGCGAATGCGGCCGGTGAGCAGACCTAGCTACCTCCTTAAAAAGGCAGGTGCTTACGCAGTCCAACCCGGTGCGCGCCGCTCAGTCACTGACGTCTATTAAGCTTCGGCTAATGCATACGACGCAGAACGCCCATACTATGCCCACGTGATGGTTAGTGCTATCAGGCCAGAGGCCCCTCGGATCAAATATCCAAATCATAGTGGATTACGAAAGCATGCAAGAACGAAAGCAGAGACTCACGATCGATGTGACCCGTCCGCCTGCCTCGAGGACTTGCGGCAAGGGCTAAGAATAGCCGCCACGCCGTAAGTATCTCGCGGCACCTTCCAGTCAACCTGCCTCCACATCACTGCGGGTGAAGGAGGAAATCACCTCGATAACCACGCACCAAATAGCTACACTACGAGATCTCATCAGAGTGATGTATGAGGTTCCACCCTCGGACTGACGGAACTTTCCGTAGTCGAGCAACAAAAGGGGAGTGATGTGATGTCAGGTGTCGGGCTCTGGTCGTCGATCACGTTGATCGAGTCGTCGATGATGAATAAGGGGCAACAAGGACAAGGTGGGGGTCACTGATGGATTACTAACCAACCTATAATAAGCAGTTTAGGATAAGCAGGTAAGGTAACAATAAGCAGGTTACAAAAGCAGGCTATGTATCAGAATAGGAGCAAACAATAATAGTAGCAAAATCTAATGCAAGCATGATAGAATGGAATGGGCGATATCGGGATGATCAAAGGGGGGGCTTGCCTGGAAGCTCTGCTGAAAAGGAAGAAGTGTCGTCGTCGACGTAGTCGATCACAGGGGCACCATCGGTCTCAGGGTCTACCGGAGAGAAGAGGGGGAAGAAACAATAAATATAAAGCAAACATAGCACCACAAAGCATAACATGGCAATATGATGTGCCGTTTGTGACCTAACATATGGCTACACGATAAAGGTGAAGGGGGAATTCAACCGGGAATGTTTTCCCGGTTCCTGAACTATGTCAGATAGATGACCGGAGGGGAATGTTCCATGTTCAGCATGCTAGGGGCATGTGACAGATGAACGGACCGCATATTCGGATTCGTTGGATTTTTCCGAGCAACTTTCATATAGAAAACATTTTCATCGGAGTTACGGTTTAATTTCTATGAATTTTCAAAGTATAGACAAAATTCTGGAATTATTAATACTAACGTAAATGGAATATGACATCAGCATGACATGGGGATGACGTCAACAGTCAACAGAGCGGCTGACCAGGGTCAAACCTGACATGTAGGTCCAGAGGGACCCACATGTCAGCCTCTATTAACTTAATAGTGGATTATACTAATCTAACAGGGTTAATTAGGGGTGTGGGCCCCTGGTGTCAATGAGCTTTTAAGTTAATCTAATTACTTTTATTTACAAAAACATTTTTAGACTAAGTAACAGATGGAGGCCCACATGTTAGTGGCTGGGGGCTTCCCAGTCGGCACGTTGGCTGGGTCAACCGAGTCAACTAGGGCCCGTGGGGCCCGCTGGCAGTGACCCAGGGGTGGCCCCAGGTGTGCCACGTCGATGGTGGCTGCCGGCTCAACACCGGCGACGCCAAATGCGGCGGAGGGCCTCGGCCCTCGTTGGAAAAGCGCTATATAGCGCAGCTCGGCGCACGGCTAGGTGCATTCGAACGGACGTTCATCGCCGCGTTGGATGGTCGCGGTGGCCGGATCTGGGATGGCCAGAAATGGCACCGGCGAGCGGCGGAGGCCGCAGCGCGTATGGGTGGGTGAAGGAGACGACGAAACTGCATGCTACAGAGCAAATGAATAGGCTGGGCAGGTTCTACGCGGCGCGGTGAAGCTGATGGGCGCACACCCGTGACCATTTGGTCATCGGAGGCACGCTGGTGACGATCACAGGCGGCAGCTGTTCGGTCATGAACAAGAACGACGATTGCGAGCGCGGGAGAGAGGAGAAAGAGAGGGGTTCGGTGCGGCGGCTTAAGGTGCGGCTCACGGTGGCCCTTGGATGTTTTGGACGCAGCGGGTCGACGGAGTCGGCGACGGACGGAGTGAGGAGCTCCGGCGATCCATGGTGGTCGCCGGCTTGATCCGGGCGATGTAGTGGCCTCCGGCTTGGGATGCGAGGCCGGGGAAGAGGGAGAAGACATCGACGGTGCTGGTGGACAGGTCAGGAGGACGAGACAGCTTCGGTGGCTGCGGTGACGATGGAGGATGGCAGCGGGCGTGCTCGGGTCAGAGAGAGGGGAGTGAGCGAGCGAGGAAGAGAGAACGGGGAAATGGCGAGGCATCCAGGGGGAGTGGATGTGGCGGTAGGTGAGGGGGAGGACTCGAGGCGTCCGGTGCGGCGACCTTATCGTCTCAGCGACGGGGACGACAAGCTGGTCCGGCGACGACGCGCGGGCGCGTGCCCTCGGTCGATTGAACAGGAGGAGGGGAACAGGATCGGGTAAAGGTAGGTGGGCCAGCCTGCTGGGATGGGCCAAAGCCCAAGGGGAGGCCAGGGGCTCTCCCACCCCTTCTTCTTTCCTTTATCTTTTCGTTTTGATTTTCCCTTTTTTTGCAGCTTTTGCATTTTCTTTTAGCCACAATTGACTTTGCAAAAATATGCCACTCGCCAAAACAATTTCAATGAATTATTGGGCATTACCACAAAAGATTGTGAGGCTTTTAGAAATAGTTTGCAATTTTTATAACTTAAAAAGGCATTTAATTTAATTGCTTTAGCCACATTTTTAACTAGTTTAGGGCACTTGGAAATTTTGGAAAAATGTTAGTTCACCTCCAATACTAACAAGTGATCATTGGCCACAAGATGTACATTTTAGTTCTCATGTTTGAGCAATTTGAAAATTCACTCAGAATTTGAAATTGAGTTCAACTGAAATTTGAAAGAGATAAGAAACAATGTTGAGCAAACACTTGTTTAGCAAAAGGATTAACTTAACCCCAGGGATTACTGTAGCATCATTACATCGGGGTGTTACAGGAAGTGACCTTTCTTCAACTTTGTGGTTGAGCATGAGATTTAACTTGTGGCCTCTACCCTTGTTGCTTGTCACTAATGGCCTTCTTCTTCAATTGGCAAAATCTAACATGATGCCCTTCAATCTTGCACTTGAAGCAAACAATCTTGGCCGAGTTCTTGACTCGTTCTTGGCCCTTCTTCTTGTTGCTCTTGGACTTCTTCTTCTTATTGGATTTGAGTCCAAGTCCACCTTTTTCATTGGGAGAATTTTGCACACTCAAAATATTGTTGAGTATGCACTTTCCTTCACGACTCTTTTCCAAGTCTTTCTTCAAGGAAGTGACTTCGGCCTTGAGCTCTTTGAGTTACTCTACATGGTTAGTATCAACATAAGTTCTAGAGGAAGTATAAGCTTCATCGTTGGAGAAACAAGGAAAGTAAGGTAATTCATAACAAGTAGTAGCAACATTATGAGTAGATGAAGTACGAGGACTAGAACATGGCAAGATAGAATTTTGACTTGTATTAGTGCTAGTATACACATGACGCTCACTAGATGTTACCTTAGTAACCATAGCCTCATGAGCTATCTTTAGCCACAATTGACTTTGCAAAAATATGCCACTGGCCAAAACAATTTCAAAGAATTATTGGGCAGTACCATAAAAGAGTGTGAGGCTTTTAGAAATAGTTTCTAATTTGTATAAATTAAAAAGGCATTTAATTTAATTGCTTTAGCCACATTTTTAACAAGTTTAGGGCACTTGGACATTTTGGAAAAATGTTAGTTCACCTCCAATACTAACAAGTGATTATTGGCCACAAGATGAACATTTTAGTTTTAATGTTTGAGCAATTTGAAAATTCACTCAGAATTTGAATTTTAGTTCAACTGAAATTTGAAAGAGATAAGAAACAATGATGAACAAACACTTGTTTAGCAAAAGTATTAACTTAACCCCAGGGATTACTGTAGCATCATTACACCGAGGTGTTACAACTCTCCTCCTCTATAAGAAATTCTGGTCCCGAGAAGAGGTAGAAGGGAAAAGATCGGGGTATTCAGTCCGGAGGTTATCTTCGTGTTCCCAAGTGGCTTCATCTTTAGTATGTTTCAGCCATTGCACCTTGAGGAACTTGGTAACCTTCTAGTGGGTTAGACATTCAGCTTCTTCGAGAATGCGGATCGGATGCTCTTTGTATGTGAGATCATCTTGAACTTCAATCAATTCCGGATCCACTTCACGTTATGTATCCTTGAAACATCGATGAACTTGCGACACGTGGAAGACATCATGGACGTGAGAGAACTGAGGTGGAAGCTCCAATTGATAAGCCACCAGTCCACGACGGGCCGGAATGCGGAAAGGACCAATGTAGCATGGAGCTAGATTGCCCTTGACTCCAAGCCGATGAGTGCCTCTCAAAGGAGTGACACGCAAATAAGCTTGCTCACCAGGTTGATAAGTTGAACCCCAGTGTTTCTGGTCATAGTTGCTCTTGTGGCGGGACTGGGCCGCCTTGAGATTATCCTGGACAATGCGAACCTGCTCTTAAGCTTGTTGAATAATGCCTAGACCAATGAGTATTCGTTCCCCAATTTCTGTCCAATTCAGAGGGGTTCGGCACTTACGTCCATAAAGCACTTCGAAGGGTGCCATCTTCAAGCTGGCTTGATAGCTATTGTTATAAGAGAACTTAGCATAAGGGAGACATTCTTCCCACTTCTTGCTGAAAGAAATAACACAAGCCCGAAGCATGTATTCAAGAATTTGATTGACGCGCTCGACTTGGCCTTGGGATTGGGGGTGATAAGCAGTGCTCTAGGTTATATGAGTTCCCATTGCCTCTTGGAAACTATCCCAGAACTTCAAAGTGACTACATTGCCGCGGTATGAACTGATCTCCTTCAGAATGCCATGGAGTGACACAATTCTAGAGATATACAAGTTTGCTAATTGACTAGCAGTGATTGTCTCCTTGACTGGCAGAAAGTGAGCAACCTTCGAGAATTGGTTGATGACGACAAGGATAGCATCGTTACCTTTCTGAGACTTGGGAAGGCCAGTGACAGTCCATTTGGATTTTATCCCACTTCCATTCAGGAATCGGAAGCGGTTGTAGAAGTCCAGCCAGTTTATGATGTTCTGCTTTGACGTGACGGCAAACGTCACATTCTTTGATATATCGAGCAATGTCTTGCTTCATTTTAGACCACGAGTACTTCTGACGGATGTCTAGATACATCTTCGTACTTCCTGGATGAATAGAGAGAGGGGTGCCATGCTCTTCTTTCATCACGTTCTCTATCATAAGCTCAAATCGGGGTACCGCAATGCGATCTCTGAAGTATAAGGTTCCATCCTCACCAAGTGAAAAATCTCTGGATTTTTCTAAGGCAAGATCCTTTTTCATCAAATCAACGTGAGCATCTTTGGCTTGAGCAGACTTAATTGCTTTGAGAAGAGTTGATTCCAGGACAAGGTTATGCATAGAACTCTATGGAACTAGTTGAAGGTTCAGCTTGCAAAGCTCTTCATAAAGGCGGGGTTGAGCTTTATGAACCATGTGGTTATTGCAATAAGACTTGCGGCTCAAGGCATCAGCCATTACATTAGCCTTGCCAGGGGTATAACATATACCGTAGTTGTAGTCAGCAATAGCTTCCATCCATCGCTGTTGACGGAGGTTCAGATCTGGCTGAGTAAATAGGTACTTCGGACTCTGATGATCGGTGAAGATCTCGCAACGATTACCGAGAAGGTACTGTTGCCATAGCTTTAGTGCAAAGATAACTGCAGCAAGCTCGAGGTCGTGAACTGGGTAGTTCTCTTCGTGAGGACGCACTTGACGGGAGGCATAAGCAATCACTCTGCGCTCTTGCATTAGGACACAACCTAATCCTTGTCGTGAAGCGCCGGAATAGATGACGAAGTCCTTGCGAGAATCAGGGGGAGCAAGCACTGGGGCAGAAGTCAGCTTGTCCTTGAGTGCCTGGAAACTTTCCTGACACTTTTGAGTCCAATCAAACTTAATGCCTTTGTGTAGCAGATTGGTCAGTGGCTTGGCGATCTTGGAGAAGTTCTCGACAAAGCATCGACAATAGCTGGCTAGTCCGAGAAAGCTTCTAACTTGCTTGACAGTCTTCGGAGGGGTCCAGTCAAGAATAGCCTGAACGCACTCTGGGTTGACGGCAATACCATCCTTTGAGATAACATGACCAAGGTAGGTGACTTCGGGTAACCAAAATTCGCACTTGGAATACTTGGCATAAAGTTGATGTTCTCGAAGCTTCTCTAGAACAAGTCGAAGATGTTCAGCATGTTCTTCTTTGTTCTTCGAATATACCAGGATATCATCCAGATAGACTACGGCGAACTTGTCGAGGTAATCCATGAATATGTAGTTCATCAGACGAGAGAATGTGGCTGGAGCATTGGTCAAGCCGAAAGACATGATGGTGTACTCGTAAGAACCATAACGAGTGACGAAGGCGGTCTTTGGAATATCCTCTTCACGAACATGGATCTGGTGGTGACCCAACCTCAAGTCGAGTTTAGAGAATATCGATGAACCAGCCAGTTGATCATACAAATCATTGATACGAGGAAGGGGATATTTGTTCTGAATTGTAGCTTGGTTGATAGGACGGTAGTCTTGGACCAAACGGTTTGTTCCATCCTTCTTTTTGACGAAGAGAGAAGGTGCTCCCCAAGCAGAGGAACTTGGATGAATGAAACCCTTGCGAAGAGATTCGTCGATTTCCTCCTTAAGTTCAAGGAGTTCATGAGGTGGCATCTTGTAGGGTCGTTTGGCAATAGGAATGGTGCCTGGTTTCAAGTCGATGACGAACTCGACAGCCCGGGCAGGGGGTATTCCTGGAAGTTCTTCTGGAAAGATGTCTTGGAAGTCGCGAACGACTAGAATCTTTTCAATTCCCTCAAGAGGTGCTGCGTTCAACGCATTTAGGAGATAGACTCGGGCTTCCGCATTTTGAACCAGACGAGCATTGTAGCTTACTATCTCATCTGAAGGGTGTAGAAGGTGGACGTTTTTAGTGGCGCAAACGATAGAAGCTGTATGTGCTTTCAACAAATCCATTCCCAGAATGAGGTCAATATTGGAAGACTTCCGAATAATGCGGGAGGCAAAAATTTCCAACCCTTCGATTTCAACTGAAACATTGTGGCTAACCATGGAGGTTTGGCATTGGCCCGCAGGGGTTTTTACCACTAGTGGAGTGTGCATCTCTTCGTATTTAATGCCATGCATGAATGCAAAATCTTCTGATATGAAAGAATGAGATGGTCCTAAATCAAACAAAACACATGCTGGTACTGAATTAACTAGAAGAGTACCCATCACAGTAGTAGGCTGGTCTTGAGCTTCATTCAGATCAATGTTGTTAGCCTGCCCACGACCATAAGGTCGGGCATTGTTGTTGCGGGGTTGATTGTTACCACGAGCATTAGAAGGCAAAGCCAGCTGATTCTGATTCTGAGGGCAGTTCTTGGAACGGTGACCTGGAAGGCCACACTTGAAGTACAGACCATTATTGGGATTGGGAGTAGGAGCTTGGGGTGGTACAGCCCGAAGAGGCTGCCTCTACGGTGGAGGAGGCAGAAGTGGAGCAGCATAGGACTATCTTGGTGCAGGTGCAGTTGGGTGATACATGCTGTGGGGGATCCATATCCGACGCTTCTGCGTTGACGGGCCCGAAGATGAGCCAGCGTCACGGCTGCGCCTGAGGCTTCCCTGGTGTTCCTGAAGACCAGTCTCAACCTGAATATCCTTGTTCACTATGGTGGCGAAATCAGCAAGGTCGTGCACCAGGAGTGCTAGCTTGATATCAGGGTGAAGTCCGTCACGGAACTTCTCTTGCTTACGAGCATCAGTAGCAATGTCTTCTTCAGCATAATGGGACAAGTCCAAGAATTCCCGCTGATAAGCATATACAAACTTGTTGCCTTGGGTGAGGTTGCGGAACTCTTGCTTTTTCCTGTCCATGATTCCCTGAGGAATGAAGCGGGCACGAAAAGCGGCTTGGAAATCCGGCCAAGTGATGACTGTTCCAGTAGGCAAGGTACGCCTGTGGCTGTCCCACCATTGAGCAGCGGGACCCTTCAGAAAGAAAGATGCAAAGGTGACATAGCTAGTAGGGGCCACACTAGTAGACTCCATTTGATACGTGATGTCGCGGAGCCAATCATCAGCATCAAGGAGCTAAGTTGAGCTGCGGTAAATAGTTGGGTTGAGGTGCATGAAGTCCTGCAGAGTTACTAGGGCTGGCTGCTGATTCATATTCGGACGAGGAAACAGAGCCATCATTCCTTCCATGAACTGGCAGTTCAGCTCAAACTGTTGCATCATTCCAGCAAAGAATTCAGCCGGTGGTGGATCGTTGGCACCACGGCCATGACCAGCGGGTCTAATCATCTTGCTAACATGTAACAGGGGGTAGTTCAGCATTGAGAATTTGCAAAGACAAGGACCATTCATGACGAAACATGCATAATGAAAGAGGTACGAAGGATACCACATAGTAGTCAACGCGACAGTGTGTGTACTATTCAGAATACTAATCTAAGGAATAACTATGGCTTATCCACCTTTGGGGCGAATGTGGTCACGGGATCCTAATTTTAGATTAGTAAATTCGTTTTACCCGAATGGAAGAGAGATCAGAGTCCCAGAGTATAAACGAGGAGTAAAAGATCCTAATACCACCCAATGGCGACGTGGGCCCATAAGACACACAGCCATGTTAGTAAAAAAAATTGTAGTGACTAGACTCAACTTCGGCCAAGGAGTTGGAAAGGGGGCTACCTACAGGCAGTCGGCTCTGATACCAACTTGTGATGCCCTCGATTCAATCGTACACTGATCATACACGCAAATGTGTACGATCAAGATCAGGGACTCACGGGAAGATATCACAACACAACTCTAGACACAAATTAAAATAATACAAGCTTTATATTACAAGCCATTGGCCTTGAGGGCTCAAATACATAAGCTCGAATACACAAGAGTCAGCGGAAGCAACAATATCTGAGTACAGACATGAGTTAGACAAGTTTTCCTTAAGAAGGCCAGCACAAAAGAATCTACAATCGAAAAGGCAAGGTCTCCTGCCTGGGAGCCTCCTAACTACTCCTGGTCATCGGTGGCCTCCACGTAGTAGTAGGCATCGAAGGTGGCATCTGGCTCCTGGGCTCTGACATCTGGTTGCATCAAACGGAAAGAAGAAGAAAGGGGGAGCAAAGCAACCATGCGTACTCATCCAAAGTACTCGCAAGCAAGGATCTACACTACATATGCCTCGATATCAATGAAAGGGGTAGTATATGTGGACTGAACTGCAGAATGCCAAAAGAGAAGGGGAAAGCCTAGCCTATCGAAGACTAGCATCTTCAAGCGTGTTGTAGCATCAGAAGAGATAAGTAGCATAAAGTAAAGTAGTAGTAGTGTTATCAACCTCGGCCAGAGATCCTTTCTCGACTCCCTGTGAGAAAGCAATCCCAGAGCCATACTATCTAGTTATCACCTCAAGTATCCAGTTCTAGTTGTATCGATCGGGATACAACTCCAAGTGTCTGTTACCGTAGAACATGCTATCGATAGATGTTCTCTTCCCTGCAGGGGTGGACCAACTTACCCACCACGCTCGATTAACTCCGGCCGGACACACTTTCCTGGGTCATGCCCGGCCTCGGCCAAACAATACGCCGCAACCTGACCTAGGCTTAATAAGAGGTCAGCACGCCGGACTAAACCTATGCCCCCAGGGGTCATGGGCCATCGCCCCGGGATCCCCTGCATGTTGCAAACGCGACCGGTGAGCAGACCTAGCTACCTCCTTAAAAAGGCAGTTTCTTACGCAGTCCAACCCGGCGTGCGCCTCTCATTCGCTGACGTCTATTAAGCTTCGGCTGATGCATACGACGCAGAACGCCCATACTATGCCCACGTGATGGTTAGTGCTACCAGGCCAGAGGCCCCTCGGATCAAATATCCAAATCATAGTGGATTAGGAGCACGCAGTAACGAGCAGAGACTCATAATCAATGTGACCCCGTCGCCCCGTCTCGAGGACTTGCGGCAAGGGCTATGAATATCCGGCCACGCCTCGTAAGTATCTCGGGGGCACCTTCCAGGCCAACCCGTCTCCACATCACTCGCGGTGAAGGAGGAAATCACCCTCGATGACCACGACCGAATAGCTACATTACAGAGATCTCATCAGGAGTGATGTATGAGGTTCCACCCTCGGCACTCGACGGTAACTCTGCAGAGTCAAGCAACAAAAGGGGCATGATGTGATGTCAGGTGTCGGGCTCTGGTCGTCGATCACGTTGATCGGGTCGTCGATGATGAATCAGGGGAAACAAGGACAAGGTGGGGGTCACTGATGGATCACTAACCAACCTATACTAAGCAGTTTAGGATAAGCAGGTAAGGTAACAATAAGCATGTTACAAAAGCAGGCTATGCATCAGAATTGGAGCAAACAATAATAGTAGCAAAATCTAATGCAAGCATGAGAGAATGGAATGGGCGATATCGGGATGATCAAAGGGGGGGCTTTCCTGGAAGCTCTGCTGAAAAGGAAGAAGTGTCGTCGTCGACGTAGTCGATCACAGGGGCAGCATCGGTCTCGGGGTCTACCGAAGAGAAGAGGGGGAAGAAACAATAAATATAAAGCAAACATAGCACCACAAAGCATAAAATGGCAATATGATGTGCCGTGTGTGACCTAACATATGGCTACATGATAAAGGTGAAGGGGGAATTCAACCGGGAAGGTTTTCTCGGTTCTGGACCTGTGTGAGACAGATAACTGGAGGGGAATGTTCCATGTTCAGCATGCTAGGGGCATGTGACAGATGAACATACCGCATATTCGGATTCGTTGGATTTTTCCATGCAACTTTCATATAGAAAACATTTTCATCGGAGTTACGGTTTAATTTCTATGAATTTTCAAAGTTTAAACAATATTCTGGAATTACTAATATTAACATAAATGGAATATGACATCAGCATGACATGGGGATCACGTCAACAGTCAACAGAGCAGCTGACCAGGGTCAGCTGACATGTAGGTCCAGAGGGACCCGCATGTCAGCCTCTGTTAACTTAACAGTGGATTAACTAATCTAACAAGGTTAATTAGAGGTGTGGGCCCCTGGTGTCAATGAGTGTTTAGGTTAATTGTAACGCCCACGATGCGGCTATAAATCCCACGTGTCGAAGCACGACTTAGGGGCATAACCGCATTGTGGTTTTGTCGCAAGAAGGGTCATCTTCACACAATCCCATGTAATGAACAAGACTGGGATAAAGAGTTGGCTTACAATCGCCACTTCACACAAGTACTTAAATAAATCATACATCATTCAGAGTACACACATAGTCCGACTACGGACGAAGCCAAAAGGAAAGAAGATAACCCAACTGCTAGATCCCTGATCGTCCCAACTGGGCTCCACTACTGATCAACAGGAAACGAAACAACATAATGAACAAGCTCTTCATCGAGCTCCCACTTGAGCTCGGTTGCGTCACCTGCACTGGTATCGTCGGCACCTGCAACTGTTTTGGTAGAATCTGTGAGTCATGAGGACTCAGCAATCTCACACCCGCGAGATCAAGACTATTTAAGCTTATAGGAAGGATGGGGTAATGAGGTGGAGCTGCAGCAAGCACTAAGCAAATATGATGGCTAACATACGCAAATAAGAGCGAGAAGAGGAGCAACGCAACGGTCGAGAAACTAGAAGTAATCAAGAAGTGATCCTGAAACTACTTACGTTCATACATAACCCAAGACCGTGTTCACTTCCCGGACTCCGCCGAGAAGAGACCATCACGGCTACACACGCGGTTGATGCATTTTAATTAAGTCAAGTGTCAAGTTCTCTACAACTGGACATTAACAAATTCCCATCTGCCTCATAACCGCGGGCACGGCTTTCGAAAGATAATGCCCTGCAGGGGTGTTCCAACTTAGCCCATTATAAGCTCTCACGGTCAACGAAGGATATTCCTTCTCCCGGGAAGACCCTATCAGTCTCGGAATCCTGGTTTACAAGACATTTCGACAATGGTAAAACAAGACCAGCAAGACCGCCCGAATGTGCCGACAAATCCCGATAGGAGCTGCACATATCTCGTTTTGAGGGCACATCGGATGAGCAGTCCGTACAACTAAAACCAGGCCTCAATTTTCCCCGAGGTGGCGCTGCAAAGGGCTCTAGTTTGGACCAACACTCAGAGGAGCATTGGCCCGGGGGGGTTAAAATAAAGATGACCCTTGAGTCTGCAGAACCCAAGGGAAAAAGGCTTAGGTGGCAAATGTTAAAACCAAGGTTGGGCCTTGCTGGAGGAGTTTTATTCAAAGCAAACTGTCAAGGGGCTCCCATAAATCACCCAACCGCGTAAGGAATGCAAAATCAAGGAACATAACACCGGTATGACGGAAACTAGGGCGGCAAGAGTGGAACAAAACACCAGGCATAAGGCCGAGCCTTCCACCCTTTACCAAGTATATAGATGCATTAATTAAGATAAGAGATATTGTGATATCCCAAAATAACCATGTCCATCATGGAGCAATCTTCAACTTCACCTGCAACTAACAATGCTATAAGAGGGGCTGAGCAACGCGGTAACATAGCCAAACAACGGTTTGCTAGGAAAAGATGGTTAGAGGTTTGACATGGCAACATGGGAGGCATGATATAGCAAGTGGTAGGTATCGCGGCATAGCAAAAGAGCGAGCAACTAGCAAGCAAAGATAGAAGTGATTTCGAGGGTATGGTCATCTTGCCTGAGATCCCGCAAGGAAGAAGAATGAGTCCATGAAGAAGACAAACGGACGTAGTCGAACGGATCCTTACAAACGCAACATCTCCGGAACTATCAAGGAGAAGCGCAACCGGAAAGAAGAAAACATCATAGTAAACACACCATCATAAACATAGCATGGTGCACAATCAAGTATGATGCATGTCTGGTTTAAATGAGGCATGGCATGGCAAAAATGCAACAAACAATACTACAAATTCAGTGGAGCTCAATATGCAACGACTTGCATAATGACGAAACACCACATTCGATTATTTAGTTCACTTCCGGTTAGGTACTCAATAATATTAAATGTTATTAAACATGGCAAGAGATGAAGCATAATTAAACTAAATATTTAGGCAAGTTTAAGTGAGGCCGGAAACAATAAACAACAATTCCAGAAATCCCCATATGTTATTTAGCAATTTAACGCAAACAACAATTTTAGACATTTTCATTGTTGTTATCATGATGCGGATGACATATGCAAGTTTTAAGCAATTGTATGAAAATGTTGACATGAGCAAGATACGAGGCATTTGTCACCGTGGCGGAAAGAAAGGGTGTCACGGCGACGAATCCGAAAACGATGCCACGGCAACATTTCGGTTCCGGTAGCTCATGGAGATACCGGTGCAAAATGAGACGTGCGGATGTGCGCAACATGCTAGAGATGGTGGGGTGCTCCCGACTACCGGGTTCCCATGGGTTAGTGGCATGGACACGAGTGACAATTCGGACACGGTGCAAACCCGAGCATCTCATACAACACATGCATTCGGTCCACGGGTGATCATCTCGGGATTATACCTTCGAAGCGTGCGTTTCGGAGCGGGTCGAGTTCAACGAAGGAAATAGTGGTACACTGGCCGTAGTGGAAGTAGTCGTTCTCACGGCGGTAGTGGAAGTAGTGGTTCACGGACATCATGGAAGTAGTCGTTCATGGCGACGGTAGAGGTACTCGCGATCTTGGTGACGGTAGTGGTACACGGTCGCGTTGTGGAAGTAGTGGTTCACGGCGAAGAGGAACTTGCCGTTTCTGCTATCCGGGTCTTCGGCGACAGTAGTTGTGCATGTTCCAACATCAAACTTGGAGGGACACCAACATCGTGGTACTTGGTGAATCCTGGAGACGGTACTTGACGTCAACAGAGCTAGGCAGCAGAGAGCACGCACAACAGGGAATGGCAGCAATGGGTCGGCCAAAGGAGGCACAGGCCATGGCGCCATGGATGAGCGGTGACAGCGGATTCGGGTCGCGGGAGGGCGGATCCAGCGGGGCGCGACAAGCAGGGGCCTGATCCAGCTGGAGTCGGGACGAAGGCGATCTCCGGCGGTGGGACTTGGCGATGGGGCCGGCGCGAGGAGACGGGGCGGCGTCGGGCGCGCAGGGCGAGGAGAACCCGGGCCAACGGGAAGGTGCAGAGGCGAGGCAAGGCGTCGGAGGAAGCTTGCGAGGGGCCATGGCGCAGGTAGAGGCGCTGCAAACTTGTCACGCCCAATATGCGACCCTATCCAAAAGGAACTCGAAGGTCCCACCAAGGATAGACCCGCATATTGAAACGCTTTTGCAAGGTGGATATCATTACATCAACATTACATAATAGATGGGGATACATACATAGGGCACAAATGCCACCAGAATACATCAACATCATATACCAGATCAACATCCGTCTACGGATGAAACATAAACAGAAACTCAAACGACATCCACCCTGCTATCCCAGGCTGCCGACCTGGAACCTATCCCCTGATCAAAGAAACAGATGAAGAACTCCAACACAAATAAACATCGCTCTCGCGTCATGATCATCGCATAACCTGTACCTGCAACTGGTGGTGTAGTAATCTGTGAGCCACAAGGACTCAGCAATCCCATTACCATGGGTATCAAGACTAGCAAAGCTTAAATGGGAAAGGAAGGGGTAAAGTGGTGAGGTTGCAGCAGCGACTATGCAAATATGGTGGCTAACCAACGCAAATGAGAGCGAGAAGAGAAACAAAGGAACGGTCGTCAACTAGCAATGATCAAGAAGTGATCCTGAACTCCTACTTACGTCAGACATAACCCAGAAACCGTGTTCTCCTCTCGATCAACCCCGAAAAGAGACACTCACGGTTACACACACGGTTGGTGTATTTTAGAAGAGTTTGCTTCAAGTTTACTACAACCGGATATTAACAAATTCCCATCTGCCACATAACCGCGGGCACGGCTCTCGAAAGTTCAAACCCTGCAGGGGTGTCCCAACTTAGCCCATGAAAAGCTCTCGCGATCAACGAAGGATATTCCTTCTCGCCGGGAAGACCCGATCAGTCTCGGAATCCCGGCTGCAAGACATTTCGACAGCAATAAAACAAGACCAGCAAAGCCGCCCGGATGTGCCGACAAATCCTGATAGGAGTCTCACGTACCTCGGTCTCAGGGCACACCGGATAAGTCAACCTACGAGTAAAACCAGCCCTCGAGTTGCCCCGTGGTGGCCCCGCAGTCTGCTCGGTTCGGACCAACACTCGAAGGAGCACCGCCCGGGGCTAAAATAAAGATGACCCTCGGGCTCCGAAACCCAAGGGAAAAAGGGCATAGGTGAGGCAAATGGTAAAACCAATGTTGGGCCTTCTTTGGAAAAGTCTTATTCAAAGCGAACTGTCAAGGGGGTCCCATAAATCACCCGACCGCGTTAGGGACGCAAAATCCGGGAACATAATACCGATATGACGGAAACTAGGGCGGCAAGAGTGGAACAAAACACCAGGCATAAGGCCGAGCCTTCCACCCTTTACCAAGTATATAGATGCATTAATAATATAAGATATATTGTGATATCCCAACAAGTAAACATGTTCCAACAAGGAACAACATCTCCATGTTCCAACAAGGAACAAACTTCATCTTCACCTGCAACTAACAATGCTATAAGAGGGGCTGAGCAAAGCGGTAACATAGCCAAACAACGGTTTGCTAGGAAGGGTGACAAAGGTTAGAGGCTGACATGGCAATTTGGGATGGCTTGAGCAGCAAGTGATAGGTATCGCAGCATAGCGAAAGAACGAAGCAACTAGCATAGCAATGATAGTAGTGAGATCCAGGGTAGCGGTCATCTTGCCTGAAATCCCGCTAGGAAGAAGAACGAGTCCATGAAGAAGATGAACGGAGGAAGCCGAACCAAGCGTAGACGAACGAATCCTCACGATCGCAACGAAACAGGAACTAACAAGAAGAAGCACACAACATAGGTAAACACACCACACATGAACAAGGCATGATGCACAAACAAGCATGATGCATGACAACGCTACATGAAGCTACTCATGGCAAAAGATGATGCAAACAAAAACAACACATCAAGGCAAGTTTAAATGAGGCCGGGAACAACATAGAACAATTCCGGTAAGTCCTCATATGCAAATTTCGAAATTGGTCCAGATCTGAATAAATCTTAAGTTCAAGTTGTTAAACAGCAAGTTAATATGCACCACGATGATCTACACGAAATTCTAGTCAAGTTACATATAAAGTTCATTTAATTCGGAGCTACGGCCTAGAAGATATGAGCAAAACAAGATAAGCATGGCATTGATGCAAAATGCACCCAAACATCAAGCAAACACCTCAAAACAAGGATGCAACATGATAATATGAAACTACATGCAAAATCAAGCAAGTTTCATATAGAGCACACTCAAAACGGAGCAACGGTTCAACACATACAAACAATACAAGTCATAGCAACAATCTGTCCAAAACAGCAACTAGGCATATTGCAAGCATCAAAACAATAAGCTACAGCATCTTAACATGAGAACAAAAGGCATGGGCATGATGTACAGGTAAAGAATTACAAAACATGAACACTGATCTATCTCTAGAAATCACTAGAACATGCTCAAAATGACATGGCAAGATTGCAAATAATAACAGATTCAGGCATTGGCAGAAATAACATCAGGTTGCAATGTTTAGAGCTATCAAACAGCATGTTACGGGAACTTATCATGGCAAACAAAGGCATGGCATGATACTACTAAATGCATATAACAAAAGTCCCTTACTGACCATAAGCCAAAAAGGATCAGAAAATATGATGGCACCCATGTAAACATGGCAAGTTATATTACAGATTCAAACATGGCAGGAACAACAATAAGTAGGCATGTTGGTGAGCTTGAATCACTCACCACAGAGCAATACATGGCATGGAAAGGCAACCAACAGTAAGAAGACATGGCATAGAATCTATACATGGCAAGAACAACATCATAGCATGCAAGGATCAACTACAACAACCTTGGCAAAATTGAATGACATGTAAACAATCTGCCAGGAACATTTTATAGCAAAAGTAGAGCTCGATTGACTCAAGCTATGTCACTCCATAATTGCAAACAAGGGCATGGATGGATAGATCAAGACATGTATAACAAAACATCCTTACTGAAGTATCTCAAAATAAGCATGGAACTCTCTGTAGCATCAAGTTAACATGGCATAAAAATATCAGCAAAACAGGGCTGAAATCAGCAACATCATGAAGCCTAGTTTGCATGCTTGTGCTAGTCACCACAGAGATCACAAAAATACATGGCATACACCTCTGGAAAGATGGCATGGCATATTACAAAACACATGTAGGACTCAAATTCATAGGGTGCACACATCAATCATGGCAAAAATGACAAAAGTGCATGTTCTGATAAGAATCTGAAACTAACATCACATAGCACTCTCCAACAGCATTTCGGGCATCAAGATGAACTCAAATGAAAATGATGCAATGAGATGAAATGATGTACTCTTCGAGATGAACATTTTGACATATTATACGCACGAAACGGAGCTATGGATGCAGAGTTACGATGCAATGAAAATGCAACAAAATGTTAGCAGAAATGGGGACTTAGTGGATTTGGAGGGGAGAGGAAAGTCAACCATCGACACGGATTACGAGGATCGCCGGAGAAGAGGCCGGGGAGGAAGAAGGGGGCGCCGGAGATGGGGCCGGCCGGATCCCGGGCGAAGGCGAGGGCGCCGGATCCGGTGGTCGGACGGAGGAGCTCGCCGGCTCGGGCGCTGAGGCGCCGGACGGCGGCGGCCGGTTGGCCAGAGCGGCGGCGCTGGCGACGTGTCGCCCCGGGATTGGCCGGGCGACGTGGCGGCGGACAGGTCCAGCGGGCGAGAGGGAGGCTAGGCTAGGGTTTCGACTGCGGAAATGATCCGGGATTTCGGGGGAGAGGCTAGTTTTATAGGTAGAGGGAGCTAGGAGAGTCCAAATGAGGTGCGGTTTTCGGCCACGCGATCGTGATCGAACGACCGAGAGCATGGAGGGGAGTTTTTTGGGTTTTGGGCCACTTTGGAAGGGGTGTTGGGCTGCAACACAAAAGAGGCTTTTTATGTTACCCGCTTAACTGTTGAGTACCAAACGACCTCGCAAATGATCCGAAACTTGACAGGCGGTCTACCGGTGGTATACCAAGGCCGCTTGACAAACCTCGGGCCATTCCGAGACCGTTCAACACCCGCACACGAAAAGAGGTAAAAGGGAGCGCCGGGGGACATAGGAGTGCCGGATTGGAAAACGGACAACAGGGAAAATGCTCGGATGCATGAGACGAACACGTATGCAAAATGAAATGCACATGATGACATGATATGAAATGCAGATGATGACATGGCAAAGTGCAACACGCAAGCAAATGACACGGCAACGACGGCGAATAACTGGCGGACACCTGGCGGACACCTGGCGCATCGAATCCGAGGCGTTACAACACTCCTCCACTAACAAGAGATCTCGTCCCGAGATCTTAGGACCGAGACGGAACGGAAAAAGGATGAGGTGAAACAAAAACAAAAGAGAGAGGAAGCAGAGAATCGAGAGCACGCGGGAAGAAGAGGGAAACGACGAGAATGACGAGAATCGAAAGCTCACAGAATCAGATAGACTATGAAACAACTCGTTCTAACCGGAGTGGTTAGAATGAGAAAAGAAACGAATAAGACTGAAAGGATTTAGGCAGCACACCGGTTGAACATGGAAAGAATAGAACATGAACTTCACAAGATGGGATGGCACCTGACGGGATGAACAACACAAAGCCTCCGGAAAGAATTGAAAGAGGATTGAATGAAAAGAACTTAGAAGGAAGGATTGACTGGAGTTGTTGAGAGAATCAACAACGAAAAGAATAAGATTGTTGTGGACTTATGGATAACATCTCAAGATCATATGGTGATAACCGGCCACAAACGGAAATGATTGGATAGC
This sequence comes from Aegilops longissima, assembly GCA_021605205.1. Taxonomy (NCBI): domain Eukaryota; kingdom Viridiplantae; phylum Streptophyta; class Magnoliopsida; order Poales; family Poaceae; genus Aegilops; species Aegilops longissima. The sequence goes on from CM038679.1 coordinate 160,021,346, forward strand.
TGAGAAGAACGAAGAAATGCAAAACTCCACTTCAAAAGAATATGAAGAATTAATTGCACTTCGAGACACGAGAAGAAAAGATAGTTGAACTCCTTGAGCAAGAATCTTGATGAACTCTTGAAGAATGAATTAAATCATGAAGAACCACCGTGAAGAACTCCGGTAACAGAAGGATGATGAGATAAAATGAAGGAAGAAAGAATAAGATGAGCTTTGCGATGATTAGATGGAGGATTCCGACGAGATGGCCGAGAAAATTTGAACTCCGGAAAAGAAAAGATGGAAAGACTTGGAACTAGAATTTATTCATCAAGAACAAACTCCGAAGAAAGGGATTACTCACTTCGAGGAAATAGGAATAAGATTTATTGTATGCTTATCCTTCACCAAATTAAATTGATGACAAGCAATGGATTTGGCATGCAACTTATTCTTCTTGAAAAGGATTAAGGGGAATATAGCACAAAACTTGAGAGAGTCTTCATGAACCACCGGTATGATTGAAAAGAACGAATGAATTAATATGATAAACAAAGAAAACAATCTTGAACGAACCACCGTAAGAATTCGAAATGGCTGATGAAAAAGAAATAATCACCGGGAAGAATTAGAGAAGCACGGAGATACTTGAGGGAATTAAAATGCAAGAGAACAAAGAGATCGCGAACTGATAGAAGAATACTTAAACGAAGCACCGGAAGAATATTGAGACGAACGAAGGGGCACGGATATAGAATAATTGGAGAACGACTTTGAATATTTGGAACGAAGAAATCTTCCGAAAAGATGGCCTCCGGATGATCGAGAGAGAAAGCAACTCCTGAAATACTCCGGATGGATGAAAAGAATTTGCATGACTGGAAACAATTAGATAGGATAACATCGAGCTATCACCATGAATCTCCGGGAGAATGGACAAGATTTAGAAGGAACTATTCTTCGGTCTTCGAATGTTGAGAATGACGACGAGAACCACCATGCAGAATTGTTGAGACGCTCCGGGAGAATGAAAAGCAAAGTGGTTGAGCTAACAATGAAATGATTTGAAATCGATCTTGGGAAGGCATCTGACTGATGAAATTCATACTTACGTCAAACTTCAAAATGATTTGAGAATAGCTCCGGGAAATAGAAGAGTCAGGTAAGATCCTGGGAAAAGACCTGTGGGTTAGGGCCCACTAAAAGAAAACACCGTTGAAAAAGGATTGTTCAACAGATAGATGCTGCACCGGAACGGTTGAAATATTAGAATGAGGTTATAACCTCGAATTAATTCAAACACAGACAAATCTCCTGAGATATCTTGAACACTCCGGAAGGATAAACTGGCGAGAGGCGAACGGGCAGGGAAAACACTTGATCCAAGGAAAAGAATATAATCACTACCGAAAACTTGAATTGAATCCACCGAAAAAGAAAGAGATGAAGAATGACGAACGAGACGAGAATTCACCGGTTGCAATGATTGATAGAAGACTGAAGAGGCTCCATACGAATGAAATTGATGCTCGAAACAGACTCAGGCTCCGGGAAGAAAAGGGTGGGAGGGCGGGAAAAACAAAGGCAACTTGGAAGGGGAAACCGACGAATATCTTGAAGAGAAAAACACCGGTTGAAATCATTTAGGAAAGAAGGCAAAGACTTCGCACGAGTAGGATGGATACTCAATTACGGACTCCGGTTCCGAGAAGAAGAAGGGGTGGGCGGATGGGAAAAACAAGGACAACTTCGGACAAGGAAAAACAACGACGTCGGAGGAAGAACTGAGGATTGAACTTGCCAAAGATGAAAATGGTCGAGTCGACTTGACGAGAAATGCACCGGATAAAAGAACTGAGGAACAACTACCGGAAAACCAACTGCGTGAACCTAAAAAAAATTTGAAGGGGAAGAGGAGTAATTCAAAACACCTACGTCAAGATTTCTTACCAGAGCGACGAAGGGACAAAGGAGTAAAAAGAATTCCTACTCTCCGATATAACTAGACTCCGAAAACAGTTTTCTTCTAGACTCAACAACGGCCAAACTACACGATCAAACAAGGGGGGCTCCTAGGGTCGGTCGAGGCTCTGATACCAACTTGTCACGCCCAATATGCGACCCTATCCAAAAGGAACTCGAAGGTCCCACCAAGGATAGACCCGCATATTGAAACGCTTTTGAAAGGTGGATATCATTACATCAACATTACATAATAGATGGGGATACATACATAGGGCACAAATGCCACCAAAATACATCAACATCATATACCAGATCAACATCCGTCCACGGATGAAACATAAACAGAAACTCAAACGACATCCACCCTGCTATCCCAGGCTGCCGACCTGGAACCTATCCCCTGATCAAAGAAGCAGATGAAGAACTCCAACACAAATAAACATCGCTCTCGCGTCATGATCATCGCACAACCTGTACACCAATCGGTGGTGTAGTAATCTGTGAGCCACAAGGACTCAGCAATCCCATTACCATGGGTATCAAGACTAGCAAAGCTTAAATGGGAAAGGAAGGGGTAAAGTGGTGAGGTTGCAGTAGCGACTAAGCAAATATGGTGGCTAACCAACGCAAATGAGAGCGAGAAGAGAAACAAAGGAATGGTCGTCAACTAGCAATGATCAAGAAGTGATCCTGAACTCCTACTTACGTCAGACATAACCCAGAAACCGTGTTCTCCTCTCGATCAACCCTGAAAAGAGACACTCACGGTTACACACACGGTTGGTGTATTTTAGAAGAGTTTGCTTCAAGTTTACTACAACCGGATATTAACAAATTCCCATCTGCCACATAACCGCGGGCACGGCTCTCGAAAGTTCAAACCCTGCAGGGGTGTCCCAACTTAGCCCATGAAAAGCTCTCGCGATCAACGAAGGATATTCCTTCTCGCCGGGAAGACCCGATCAGTCTCGGAATCCCGGCTACAAGACATTTCGACAGCAATAAAACAAGACCAGCAAAGCCGCCCGGATGTGCCGACAAATCCTGATAGGAGTCTCACGTACCTCGGTCTCGTGGCACACGGATAAGTCAACCTACGAGTAAAACCAGCCCTCGAGTTGCCCGTGGTGGCCCATGATCTGCTCGGTTCGGACCAACACTCGAAGGAGCACCGCCCGGGGGCTAAAATAAAGATGACCCTCGGGCTCCGAAACCCAAGGAAAAAGGGCATAGGTGAGGCAAATGGTAAAACCAATGTTGGGCCTTCTTTGAAAAGTCTTATTCAAAGCGAACTGTCAAGGGGTCCCATAAATCACCCGACCGCGTTAGGGACGCAAAATCCGGGAACATAATACCGATATGACGGAAACTAGGGCGGCAAGAGTGGAACAAAACACTAGGCATAAGGCCGAGCCTTCCACCCTTTACCAAGTATATAGATGCATTAATAATATAAGATATATTGTGATATCCCAACAAGTAAACATGTTCCAACAAGGAACAACATCTCCATGTTCCAACAAGGAACAAACTTCATCTTCACCTGCAACTAACAACGCTATAAGAGGGGCTGAGCAAAGTGGTAACATAGCCAAACAACGGTTTGCTAGGAAGGGTGACAAAGGTTAGAGGCTGACATGGCAATTTGGGATGGCTTGAGCAGCAAGTGATAGGTATCGCAGCATAGCGAAAGAACGAAGCAACTAGCATAGCAATGATAGTAGTGAGATCCAGGGTAGCGGGCATCTTGCCTGAAATCCCGCTAGGAAGATGAACGAGTCCATGAAAAAGATGAACGGAGGAAGCCGAACCAAGCGTAGACGAACGAATCCTCACGATCGCAACGAAACAGGAACTAACAAGAAGAAGCACACAACATAGGTAAACACACCACACATGAACAAGGCATGATGCACAAACAAGCATGATGCATGACAACGCTACATGAAGCTACTCATGGCAAAAGATGATGCAAACAAGAACAACACATCAAGGCAAGTTTAAATGAGGCCGGGAACAACATAGAACAATTCCGGTAAGTCCTCATATGCAAATTTCGAAATTGGTCCAGATCTGAATAAACCTTAAGTTCAAGTTGTTAAACAGCAAGTTAAGATGCACCACGATGATCTACATGAAATTCTAGTCAAGTTACATATAAAGTTCATTTAATTCGGAGCTACGGCCTAGAAGATATGAGCAAAACAAGATAAGCATGGCATTGATGCAAAATGCACCCAAATATCAAGCAAACACCTCAAAACAAGGATGCAACATGATAATATGAAACTACATGCAAAATCAAGCAAGTTTCATATAGAGCACACTCAAAACGGAGCAACGGTTCAACACATACACACAATACAAGTCATAGCAACAATCTGTCTAAAACAGCAACTAGGCATATTGCAAGCATCAAAACAACAAGCTACAGCATCTTAACATGAGAACAAAAGGCATGGGCATGATGTACAGGTAAATCATTACAAAACATGAACACTGATCTATCTCTAGTAATCACTAGAACATGCTCAAAATGACATGGCAAGATTGCAAATAATAACAGATTCAGGCATTGGCAGAAATAACATCAGGTTGCAATGTTTAGAGCTATCAAACAGCATGTTACGGGAACTTATCATGGCAAACAAAGGCATGGCATGATACTACTAAATGCATAGAACAAAAGTCCCTTACTGACCATAAGCCAAAAAGGATCAGAAAATATGATGCCACCCATGTAAACATGGCAAGTTATATTACAGATTCAAACATGGCAGGAACAACAATAAGTAGGCATGTTGGTGAGCTTGAATCACTCACCACAGAGCAATACATGGCATGGCAAGGCAACCAACAGTAAGAAGACATGGCATAGAAGCTATACATGGCAAGAACAACATCATAGCATGCAAGGATCAACTACAACAACCTTGGCTAAATTGAATAACATGTAAACAATCTGCCAGGAACATTTTATAGCAAAAGTAGAGCTCGATTGACTCAAGCTATGGCACTCCATAATTGCAAACAAGGGCATGGATGGATAGCGCAAGACATGTATAACAAAACATCCTTACTGAAGTATCTCAAAATAAGCATGGAACTCTCTGTAGCATCAAGTTAACATGGCATAAAAATATCAGCAAAACAGGGCTGAAATCAGCAACATCATGAAGCCTAGTTTGCATGCTTGTGCTAGTCACCACAGAGATCACAAAAATACATGGTATACACCTCTCGAAAGATGGGATGGCATATTACAAAACACATGTAGGACTCAAGTTCATAGGGTGCACACATCAATCATGGCAAAAATGACAAAAGTGCATGTTCTGATAAGAATCTGAAACTAACATCACATAGCACTCTTCCAACAGCATTTCGGGCATCAAGATGAACTCAAATGAAAATTATGCAATGATAAGAAATGATGTACTCTTCAATATGAACATTTTGACATATTATACGCACGAAACGGAGCTATGGATGCAGAGTTACGATGCAATGAAAATGCAACAAAATGTTAGCAGAAACGGGGACTTAGTGGATTTGGAGGGGAGAGGAAAGTCAACCATCGGCACGGATTACGAGGATCGCCGGAGAAGAGGCCGGGGAGGAAGAAGGGGGCGCCGGAGATGGGGCGGCGGATCCCGGGCGCTGGGCGACGAGGGCGCGGATCCGGTGGCAGACGGAGGAGCTTCGCGCCATGGGCGGCTGGAGGCGCCGGACGGCGGCGGCCGTTGGCTTGTGAGCGGCGGCGCTGGCGACGTGTCACCCCGGGATTGGCCGGGCGACGTGGCTGAGGGCGGCGGACAGGTCCGGCGGCGCACGGACATGTCCGGCGGGCGAGAGGGAGGCTAGGCTAGGGTTTCGACTGCGGAAATGATCCGGGATTTCGGGGGAGAGGCTAGTTTTATAGGTAGAGGAGCTAGGAGAGTCCAAATGAGGTGCGGTTTTCGGCCACGCGATCGTGATCGAACGACCGAGAGCATGGAGGGGAGTTTGCTGGGTTTTGGGCCACTTTGGAAGGGGTGTTGGGCTGCAACACAAAAGAGGCTTTTGCGGTTACCCGGTTAACCGTTGGAGTACCATACGACCTCCAAATGATCCGAAACTTGACAGGCGGTCTACCGGTGGTATACCAAGGCCGCTTGACAAACCTCGGGCCATTCCGAGGACGTTCAACACTCGCACACGAAAAGAGGTAAAAGGGAGCGCCGGGGGACATAGGAGTGCTGGATTGGAAAACGGACAACAGGGAAAATGCTCGGATGCATGAGACGAACACGTATGCAAAATGAAATGCACATGATGACATGATATGAAATGCAGATGATGACATGGCAAAGTGCAACACGCAAGCAAATGACATGGCAACGACGGCGAATAACTGGCGGACACCTGGCGCATCGAATCCGGGGCGTTACAAAACTGCAGCGGCGGGCGTGATCTTGGAGCACCCCAGCCGGAGGACGAGGCAGGGGCATACCCAGGCGGCGGGGATGGAAAGCGTCGGTGGAGATGTAGGGCAACAGGCCAGTGGCGGGGCTTGACGGGTCCAGGCGAGGTCCAGCGACCGGGCGACAGGGCGCGCTGGTGATGATGGGGATCGGGCGCGGGGCTCCTGCGTGCGGGATCGAGCAAGAGGCTCTCACTCCTCTCTGGCGACGCGAGCAGGGGAAGGAGATGGGGATCGAGACGAAGGGGTGGCGGCTGGGCCTAGGCGCAGATGGGCCTGCCTGGCTAGGCTGCTGGGCTCTCTTCTCTCTCTCTCTCTTATTATCTAGAAACAGAAAATAACAAAGAAGAAAAGGAGAAGAAAGGAGGTGTTGGGGACGAAATTGGACACGCGGATAATTTTCCCGGACCCACAAGAATGTGCTTGTTCCGAGAAAATAGAAAAGGCCATGGTTGAAAGATGTAAATTCAAACTCATTTGAATTTCACTCAAATGGGTTTGAACTACGACTTGGTTTTTGAAGTGTCCAAAAATGTTGAGATTTTTGGTGGAGCTCCGAAAAATGATGAAAGAAATTATGGGCAAGGTTAGAGACCAAGAATTGAGATAACAAAGGCATTGGGATTTATTTGCAAGTGTGTTATGATCAATTCCAAATAAATGGAATAATTTTATTATAGCTCCCTAATAATAGTAGGAGACTTTGAATATGTTTTAAAGAGAAATCACCATGTGAATATCCCTCGATTTAAATAGATCAACGATCTATGCAATTTATTTAGGTGAGTTTTCAAAAGGGGTTGCATGATGACATGATGCAAGGATGAATGCAACGAACAAAACAAATCACACGACGAATCTCGGAATACAAGGAAGGCATCTGGAGCGTCGGACTCAGGGTGTTACATTAATCTAATTACTTTTATTTACAAAAACATTTTTAGACTAAGTAATAGATGGGGGCCCACATGTTAGTGGCTGGGGGCTTCCCAGTCGGCACGTTGGCTGGGTTAACCTAGTCAACTGGGGCCCGCGGGGCCCGCTGGCAGTGACCCAGGGGTGGCCCCAGGTGTGCCACGTCGGCGGTGGCCGGCGGCTCAACGCCGACGACGCCAAACGCGGCGGAGGGCCTCGGCCCTCGTCGGAAAAGCGCTATACAGCGCAGCTCGGCGCGCGGCTGGGTGCATTCAAACGGACGTTCATCGCCGCGTCGGATGGCCGGAAATGGCCCCGACAAGCGGCGGAGGCAGCAGCGCGTATGGGTGGGTGAAGGAGACGGCGAAACTACATGCTACAGAGCAAATGAATAGGCTAGGCAGGTTCTACGCGGCGCGGTGAGCTGCTGGGCGCACACCCGTGACCATTTGGTCATCGGAGGCACGCCGGCGACGAGCACGGGCGGCAGCGGTTCGTTCATGAAGAAGAACGACGATTGCGAGCGCGGGGAGAGAGGAGAAAGAGAGGGGTTCGGTGCAGCGGCTTACGGTGCGGCTCTCAGTGGCCCTTGGATGTTTAGGAGCGCAGCGGGTCGACGGAGTCGGCGATGGACGGAGCGGAGGAGCTCCGGCGATCCATGGTGGTCGCCGGCTCGATCCGGGCGATGTAGTGGCCTCTTGCTCGGGAAGCGAGGCCGGGGAAGAGGGAGAAGATGTCGACGGTGCTGGTGGACAAGTCAGGAGGACGAGACGGCTTCGGTGGCTGCGGTGATGACGGAGGATGGCAGCGGGCGTGCTCGGGTCAGAGAGAGGGGAGTGAGCGAGCGAGGAAGAGAGAAGGGGGAAATGGCGAGGCGTCCAGGGGGAATGGATGTGGCGGTAGGTGAGGGGGAGGAATTGAGGCATCCGATGCGGCGACCTTATCGTCTCGGTGACGGGGACGACAAGTTGGTCCGGCGGCGACGCGCGGGCGCGTGCCCTCGGTCGATTGAACAGGGGGAGGGGAACAGGATCGGGTAAAAGTAGGTGGGCCGGCCTGTTGGGATGGGCCAAAGCCCAAGGGGAGGCCAGGGGCTCTCCCACCCCTTCTTCTTTCCTTTTCCTTTTACTTTTGATTTTCCCCTTTTTTGCAGCTTTTGCATTTTCTTTTAGCCACAATTGACTTTGCAAAAATATGCCACTGGCCAAAACAATTTCAAAGAATTATTGGGCACTGCCACAAAATATTGTGAGCCTTTAGAAATAGTTTGCAATTTTTATAAATTAAAAAGGCATTTAATTTAATTGCTTTAGCCACATTTTTAACAAGTTTAGGGCACTTGGACATTTTGGAAAAATGTTAGTTCACCTCCAATACTAACTAGTGATTATTCGCCACAAGATGTACATTTTCGTTCTCATGTTTGATCAATTTAAAAATTCACTCAGAATTAGAATTTGAGTTCAACTAAAATTTGAAAGAGATAAGAAACAATGTTGAACAAACACTTGTTTAGCAAAAGGATTAACTTAACCCCAGGGATTACTGTAGCATCATTACACCGGGGTGTTACAGGAAGTGACCTTTCTTCAACTTGTGGTAGAGCATGAGATTGAACTTGTGGCCTCTACCCTTGTTGCTTGTCACTAATGGCCTTCTTCTTCAATTGGCAAAATGTAACATGATGCCCTTCAATCTTGCACTTGAAGCAAACAATCTTGGCCGAGTTCTTGACTCGTTCTTGGCCCTTTTTCTTGTTGCTCTTGGACTTCTTCTTCTTATTGGATTTGAGTCCAAGTCCACATTTTTCATTGGGAGAATTTTGCACACTCAAAATATTGTTGAGTGTGCACTTTCCTTCATGACTCTTTTCCAAGTCTTTCTTCAAGGAAGTGACTTTGGCCTTGAGCTCTTTGAGTTACTCTACATGGTTAGTATCAACATAAGTTCTAGAGGAAGTATAAGCTTCATCATTGGAGAAATAAGGAAAGTAAGGTAATTCATAACAAGAAGTAGCAACATTATGAGTAGATGAATTACGAGGACTAGAACATGGCAAGATATAATTTTGACTTGTAGTAGTTCTAGTATCCACATGACTCTCACTAGATGTTACCTTAGTAACCATAGCCTCATGAGCTATCTTTAGCACATTATGGGATACTAGAAGATCATCATGAGAGCTTATGAGCTTTACATGACTTTCTTCCAATTTCCATAATTGCTAGATAACAACTCAAGTTGAGCCCTTAGCTCAACATTCTCCTTCACAATGGGTGCTTCACAAGATATAGAGTTAGTAGCACAAGCATCATCATTAACAACATGTCACATCCCTAGCTTCCGGTGTTGCCTAGTGTTTGCATCTTGCTTGCATCATGTTTAACTTTCATGGAAACCTGAAATGGGTATTGCCTAAACCCTAGCACAAATGCAATTCAAATAGGTTCAACCAAAAATATTTTCAATGACCTCAAAATATCCTTTTAAAATGTTCATGATTTATGGAAAAAGGTGAAAGCCTCTACCAAAGATGATGTATATTTTTCCAGGACATTAAGGTCACTGAATTAAATCATATGCTATTTGCAATTGGGCATTTAAAATGCTATATATTATTTTAAGTGCTCAATTAATTCTGAACTTCAGTGAGGGCTGTTAGGAATAATCCAAACAGAGCCCCTGATTATTTTCCGGATTTTTAAAGATGCCTAAGTATTTTTAATAAAGCCTCACAATTGCAGAAAAATAGAAAACAGAAACTAAACTAGAAAGAGAGAGAGAGAGAGAGAGAGAGAGTAACCTCACCTGGCGCTTACCTGCAGCCCCTGTGCAGCCTGGCCTGGCCCAGCGGCCCAGTTGGCCGGCCCAGCCCAACTGCCAGGAGCTTCTTCAAGCTCCTGCCAGTAGGAGCAGCTGCGTGGCCGCACCGCAGCCAGCCGCGGCCACGTCTTCCGCCACCTCCTGCTTCTCCCTCTCGTCGCCTGGATCGCCCGCGCGTCGCCACACACACCCCTCCAAACCTCTCTCGCTCTCTCCCGTGCCATTCCCTCCTCCCCCTCGCCCCCTCTCTCGTGGCTGAAATCGCCGTCGCCGCCGTCCACAGCCATCGTGGCCTCGGCACTGCCGCACCTCCCCGACACGCTTCCCAGCTCCGCCGCGACCCCCTCTCCCTCCTCACCGAGCAAAGCAACCCGGGCGAGCTCCGCTTCATCCTCGGTGCCGTCGTGTTCATCTCCGGCCGCCGGAGATCGTCCTCACCGCCCCGCCGACTCCAGCCTTCCCCGAGCTCTCCAACGACGCCTGCCGGTCCCCTGTGAGCCCCGCCGTCGTTCCCCCTACTCCCCTGCCCTTCTGCGCCCTCTAGCCCCTCTGCCCAGACGCCATCGAACTCGGCCGCCGCCCGCCCTCGCTCCGTGAGCTCTGCCGCCCATAACCTCCGTCGCCTCCGCCGGACGCGCATGGCGCCAGAACCTGAGCCCCTCCGCGCGGTGTTTGGTCACCGGAGGGCGAAACCCGAGCCGTTCTGCCATCGTTTACCTCGCCGGCGGCTGAACTCCGGCTGTGTCGACGTGGCCCGTCATTAGCCACTAACAGCCCCACTAATTAAGCTTAGAGACACTGACAACTAGGCCCCACTGTCTAACTAAACATAGCTTAATTTCTGTTAGTTTTAATTAACCTCAGTGGGCCCACGCGTCAGCTTTGACCAAGCTGACGTGGCTGTGATCGAGCCCACATGTCATCGACACTAACCAGCCCGATCATCGACCGGTGGACTCCACTGGTCAGGTTTGACTGGACCCGCTTGTTGACCTCTTGAGGTCAAGATGACCTAATGCTGACGCAATAACTCATTTTCTGGATTTATTATTATTCAGAAAATTCCAGAAATTAGTATAAACTTCTAAAAATCATAGAAATTCAACCGTAGCTCACATTGAAATAATTTATATATGAAAAATTATCAGAAAAATCCAATCTATCCATCTGTACCATTTCCATGTATGTTTGATAAAGTTAACTTCACTGTTTAGGATGAAACATGAATAGGACAACTTTGATAATAGTTTTGGAGTTGGGATTTGATGTAGTTTTGAATTCCACTTCAATCAAAATGCCTAGATGTTGCATTATCCCAAATCACAGCATATTGCCATGTCATGATCATGCATCATATTTCTGCATTGCATTGATTGTGTTTCTTCTTTGTTTGTCGGTGCTTGTCCCCTCTCGGTAGGCGTATCCCGACGATGAGTTTGATGACACCGATGAAGAGATATAATATCTTCAGAAGTGCCAGGCAAGCAAAACCCCCTTTTTTCATTCCGATACAACCCCACTCTCTCACTCCTGCTCTCTTTTACTGCATTAGGACAACAACGATTCAACTGTTACATGCTGCGGTAGTTGAACCCCTTTATCCTCTGCATGACCTGTCATTTCCACAGTAAATAGATGAAACCCACTAGCATGAGTAGGAGTTGTTTGAGCCTTGTTGTGCCTACTCATTCATGTTTGTTTGTCATGCCTGCTACTGCTTAGAGTTGTGTCAGGTCTGATTCATCGGGGATGAATCGGAGGTGTGTGAACATGTCCTACTATTGAGAGCTAAGTGTGTGAACACTATTTGGTAAAGGTAGCAGTGAGAGGCCATGTAGGAGTACATGGTGGGTTGTTCCATTGCAGCCGTCCTCAGGAACTGAGTTCTGTGTTTGTGATCCATGAACAATTACTACCACACATTGGGCTCCGGGCGCTCCAAGCTCTCTCGACTTATTAATCAACCTGATCTCTGTCCAGGAGTTGCAACTAGTTTCTGGTCTTTGTAGGTAGTGTTAGTAGTCTACCAAGTGGCACCCGGTACAGGTGGGCTTGGGACAGACTACGCACCGTGGCACGGTGTACCAAGCTAGAACCACCCGTCGAGGTTGGCTTGGGAACCCTGCTCACATCGTTTGGGGCCGTGAGCGACACCCCGGCCGGATCTCCTTGCGGATGGAACCTGAATAGGCGATAAACCTGGACTAGAGACTTGTGTGGTTAGTCAGGTCGTGGCCGACTCCCTCTCCAGGCTTCCGCTTGAAGGTTGCCGAGATACACGAGGTGTACATGGCGGTAAGTGGCGAGAGTGTGTGTGAAGAAGTACACCCCTGCAGGGTTAATATGATCTATTCAATAGCCGTGTCCGCGTAAAGGACTTCGGGTTGCCTATAACAGTTCGTAGACAAGTGAAAGTGGATACTCTAAAATGCGCAAGATAAGCGTGAGTGCTATGGATGGAGTTCTCGTAGGGAGACGGGACCGGATCCATAGTGGTGTATTGATATGGTGAATATGTGGACTCGTGTGCGCCACCTCAAAAGAGTTACTTGCAGTCGTAGTTTAGGATAGCCACCGAGTCAAAGCTGGCTTGCTGCAGTCAAACTCCACCACCCCCTTTGTTGATAATGATGCATATGTAGTTAGTTCTGATATAAGTCTTGCTGAGTACATTTGTACTCACGTTTGCTTATTTCATGTTTTGCAGAGAGACGTCAGTCTCGCTAGTAGTTCCTCTTGGACTTCGACGTTTAGCTTGTTACCTCAGCTACGATCTTGTGCCCACGGCAGGATCTGGTAGATAGTCAGGCTTCTCATCCTTTTTCAGTTGTAGATGTCTATACTCAGACATGTTAAGCTTCCACTTGTGCTTGTTGCTTGTATGCTCTGTATGTTGGGTCATGAGACCCATGTTTGTAATATCTCGCTCCTCGAAGCCTAATGAATAAATACTTGAGTCGTAGAGTCATGTTTTGATGCCATGTTGTATTTACACATATCGAGCATACTGTGTGTATGTTTGAAATGCTTGGTATGTGTGGGATCCGACAATCTAGTTGTTTATCCTTGGCAGCCTCTCATATGGGGAAATGTAGTCTAGCGCTTCTGGCGATAGTAGTCCGCTTCTGCCCGGTTCATTGAGTCCTGCTAGCCCAAAGACTACTGCTCTGGACACTTGATGGCCGACATGTCTTTCACTTCGTTCTGTGTACGTCCCTTCGGGAAATGTCACGCGGTGACATCCGAGTCTGCCTAGCTCGCTACAGCCCGGGTCCCGAGTCCTGTTAGCCAGTGCTACAGCCCGATTCACACGCTCGTCAACCGACATGCTCGAAGTTGATTCATGTATGCCTGTCCCCATGGGTTAGTGCCGCTTTGGGTTCACGACTAGCCATGTCGGCCCGGTTCTCATCATATGGATGCTAGCGACGCTATCATATCGTGAGCCAAAAGGCACAAACGGCCCCGGCCATGGTAAGGCGACACCGTGGGAATACCGTGCGTGAGGCCGCAAAGTGATATGAGGTGTTACCGGCTAGATCGATGTGACTTGGAATCGGGTCCCGACAGCTTTGGTATCGAGCTTTGATCATCAGAGGATAACCAAGCCAAACTGGTCGAAGTTATGTCTAGAAATGCTTTAGTTATGTAAGGGAATTGATTGTGGAAGGGAACACAAGGCTCTTTTTACTCCTTATACCTCATGGCCTTCTGATCTGAGTCATCCTCTTCTCTTCTACGGGGATTAAGAACTAGGCCTTCTCATCTATCTATCAGGATGACGTGTTACTAATCCATAGACTTTTAAGATTGTTGGTTTTAAGCCCCAGTTCAGTTTCTACTACTTCCGTATGTTAACTGTTGATCTCGAACCCTTGATATTGTGCTTCTGAGTGATTATGCCACCGTTTTTGTAGGTTGTCTCAAATCATTTTGAGCATTTACAGTCGTTATGCTGTCCGAGTCATCCCAGGTCTCTAAATAGTCTGATGCATTTGCAAATCCTTTCTTTCCGTTTCCGATGTCCTTTTGGTCAGAATAAGCACACTAACCGGAGTGTTGAGGTACTCCGCTGCCTCGGCATGTATGTTGGAGCTATTATTATGACCCTAGGTGTTTTAGGGAGTCACCTAGTAATATAGCCATGTTTTGTGTCCCGGTGTGATAATTCTGGCCATTATTCTCGAAAGCAGCCTGTGATGCCATTTAGTAGTAGGTATTCTATTCCTGGGTTCTTGAACCCGAGATTCACCCTACTTACCTCTTGTTGATAGTGTTGCTAGTTCCTTTAGGATATTAGTAACCTTTGTGATAGTCCTCGAGGTCCGTGGTATTTCCTCCTTCCAAATACCATGAACTGCTTATGGCAGAAGTTCCTTTGAACCAAAAGATCACAACCAGGGTGCTCTTGAGGAGTATTCCATTCATAATTGTGACTCTGCCAGTCCTACCTCTCTGCATGGGTTATCCGGAAGAAACATGTTGAACTTGGTTCGACATACTAATCTATGCATCCACAACTCAGAAAGTTATATGTTCCTTCAAGTTGTCCCTCTTTAGTTATATTCTGACCTTCATCTATCAACTGATAGTCAAGGGTATGTGTGCGATCGTGTTATCGATGCCTATTATTCTTGTGGTCCGTCAAGCCATTCTATTCCGGAATGACTAGGAGAAACAAACTCCAGTACCTCATCCATATCTAGGATTGGGTCAAAGCAATTGTACTCCGCAGATCAAAATGCTAATCTAGTTTTTGCTCTGTTATACCTTGGAGTATTACTATCTTTATATCAAGAATATCATGGAATTGCACACCATCCTATGAACTCTTGACATAGTGATACTTCTCGCCATCATTATTCATTCCTCGGTTTCGTGTTGTCGCATGGCGAATGCCGACAAGTGAATCGTGATGTGTGAAATCTATACTCCTAGCAACTCCGTTGCTTGGTAGTTAAAGGACAATAATTTCATCCTTAGCATGTTGGTTATTGAATCACCATCCTAAGGTTGATCGTGCTACCTAGTCCTTATTCCCGGTGCACTTTGCAACCAATGAGTTAGGATTGTGTCAATCCCTCGCTCTTTGGATCATATCATCTTGCCTCGCAAGCAAGATTTTTCTCGAGCTTAGTAGCATATTGGTGGTTCGTGATTTTCCGAATATCTTCTCGGAAGTATTACCAGGTTGTCACCTGACCACTATGTTGAGCTCGTGATCAAGTTGGTTTTATTACAAACCACCCCTTCTCCAAGAATGTGTGTTGGATACCCCTGAGCTAGTTGGTTAAGCTAAACAACAACTTGGAGAGTTGGAAGATAAAAGCTTACCTGACTTAGTTCATCTCTAAGGGATATCCTTGTGTGCGTGTGTGTGTGTGTCGAAGAAAGATGATATCTTCGTTGATTGATCCTCGTGGTCAGTTGTCGGTGCTATTGTCTTATCCAACCTGTGATTTGAGTATGGGCTATCATCAAATCAAATCAGAACCAACGATGTTCGTAATGTTGTCTTACTCGTGGTTGATCCCTCGAGCATACACCATTACATCTTTTGGTCTGACCAATGCTATCACCGTGTTCACATGATGGTGGAAGTCCAGTGATATGGAAATTCTCATGAGTTCCTGTTGAGCTCATCAGCAGCATTTTTGTCTCCCCCACGATTCATGTTGAACATCAACCTAGTGTTGAAAACTTTGTAAGCAATGCCTTCGTGTTCCGTTCATGAAGCTTATGCTTGGATGGAAGAAGTGAATTTCTTGAATTCATGTGCATTTGGTGCAAGTTGCCGCCGTGAGTTCGAGAAAGGTTGTTTTCGTTTCCTCTGGAATCATCCCAAGTCAGTCATGCACGTGCAAAGTATTATGTGGTCTGTTAGACTAGTCATCTTCATTCCATATGAATCTCCTAGCACACCAAGCCACTAACCGATTTGTTCAAGGAGAAGAAGCTCCTTCTTAAGAGCTAACCCGGGCTTATAAAAGGACTTCGATATCCTCGTTGATGGTTCCCCACCTGAACTCGGTAGTGTTTTATTATAAGACTACTACGTGGTCATTCTTGTTTTGGACAACATGTTCACAGGTTTGTAGCAGAACTAGCTCATGTTTTGGAGCTTGCTATCGCAGTTCATCTCCTGAGAGTCTCGCAACATTATCTCGTCGATTTGTGTTGCAACTTTTTTTTCAGACATGTGAGTCTGAAGTATTCCGTTTCTAACCAGATCTGAATCTCAGGCGGATATGATGGTTGGAACATTTCCAACAGTTGCGTCTTGTTCCCAGCTGGCACCCCATCGTGCCAATTTTCCATGGGCTGTCCTTCTCAGCAGTTGCTGTCCAAGATCATCTTTAATAGTGGACTTGTCATGAGTCCCATCCGTTCCCGGTGATAAGCAAAAGTCATCCACTGCATTGTCTTCAACAAGGTATTCCACATCATCCATCCTAGCTTGAGTATGCCAATCCTCCGAGTTCCTTCAAACGATCGTTTGTGAATTTGCCTTAGGTTGGTATAAGAGTTCCAATGATCTATGTATCAAAGTAATTCTTTTTGCCACTTCAAGAATAATTCTAACCTTTCCTAAGGTGCCCCGTTATGGGATCATGGCAATTTCACCTAGCTAGTTGAAAACCCTTGTCAAACTGTTTCCTCCGTCCTTCCTGATGCATGTTTGTCTCAGAGCTCCAGAGATGTTTCCATGTCTCCCTCTGAGAGTTGATCCTGAGTTGATTCGATCTCCGAGAACATCGACCCTTCTAGAGTTTTTCCTTTCCTCTCGTTGTCATGTGGGTTGGAGTTCTAAGAGCAACACATCGAGACAAAGATGGTGATCGATTCAACGTTCTTATGGAGTGCCACCGGGATCGTGAAGATTATGTTAGTTTGCGTTTCCCCTTCATCCTACCCTACGCTTGAATCTCGGGACGAGATTATTGTTTAGTGGGGGCGAGTTGTCACATCCCTAGCTTCCGGTGCTGCCTAGTGTTTGCATCTTGCTTGCATCATGTTTAACTTTCATGGAAACCTGAAATGGGGATTGCCTAAACCCTAGCACAAATGTAATTCAAATAGGTTCAACCAAAAATATTTTCAATGACCTCAAAATATCCTTTTAAAATGTTCATGATTTATGGAAAAAGGTGAAAGCCTCTACCAGAGATGATGTATATTTTTCCAGGACATTAAGGTCACTAAATTAAATCATATGCTATTTGCAATTAGGCATTTAAAATGCTATATATTATTTTAAGTGCTCAATTAATTCTGAACTTAAGTGAGGGATGTTAGGAATAATCCAAACAGAGCCCCTGATTATTTTCAGGATTTTTAAAGATGCCTAAGTATTTTTAATAAAGCCTCACAATTGCAGAAAAATAGAAAACAGAAACTAAACTAGAAAGAGAGAGAGAGTAACCTCACCTGGCGCTTCCCTGCAGCCCCTGTGCAGCTTGGCCTGGCCCAGCGGCCCAGCAGGCCAGCCCAGCCCAACTGCAAGGAGCTTCTTCAAGCTCCTGCCAGTAGGAGCAGCTGTGTGGCCGCACCGCAGCCAGCCGCGTCCATGTCTTCCGCCACCTCCTGCTTCTCCCTCTCGTCGCCTGGACCGCCCGCGCGTCGCCACGCACCCCCCCCCCCCAAACCTCTCTCGCTCTCTCCCGTGCCATTCCCTCCTCCCCCTCGACCCCTCTCTCGCGGCCGAAATCGCCGTCGCCGCCGTCCACAGCCACCGTGGCCTCGGCACTGCCGCACCTCCCCGACACGCTTCCCAGCTCTGCCGCGACCCCCTCTCCATCCTCACCGAGCAAAGCAACCCGGGAAAGCTCCGCTTCATCCTCGGTGCCGTCGTCTTCATCTCCGGCCGCCGGAGATCGTCCTCGCCGCCCCGCCGACTCCAGCCTTCCCCGAGTTCCCCGACGACGCCCGCCGGTCCCCTGTGAGCCCCACCGTCATTCCCCCTACTCCCCTGCCCTTCTGCGCCCTCTAGCCCCTCTGCCGCATGCCACCGAACTCCGGCCTCCGCCGCGAGCCTCGCTCCGGCGAGCTCCGCCGCCCCCGCAACCTCCCGTCGCCTCCGCCGGACGCGCATGAGCGCCAGGAACCCACAGAGCCCCTCCACGCGGCGTTTGGTCGACGAAGGGCGAAACCCGAGCCGTTCTGCCGTCGTTGACCTCGCCGGTGGCTGAACTCCGGCCGTGTCGACGTGGCCCGTCATTAGCCACTAACAGCCCCACTAATTAAGCTTAGAGACAGTGACAACTAGGCCCCACTGTCTAACTAAATATAGCTTAATTTCTGTTAGTTTTAATTAACCTCAGTGGGCCCACACGTCAGCTTTGACCAAGCTGACGTGGTTGTTGACTGGGCCCACATGTCATCGACACTAACCAGCCCCACTCACTGACCAGTGGACCCCACTGGTCAGGTTTGACCTGGACCCGCCTGTTGACCTGCTGAGGTCAGCATGACCTAATGCTGACGCAATAACTCATTTTCTGGATTTATTATTATTCAGGAAATTCCAGAAATTAGTATAAACTTCTAAAAATCATAGAAATTCAACCGTAGCTCAGATTGAAATAATTTATATATGGAAAATTATCAGAAAAATCCAATCTATCCATATGTACCATTTTCATGCATGTTTGATCAAGTTACCTTCACTGTTTAGGATGAAACATGAATAGGACAACTTTGATAATAGTTTTGGAGTTGGGATTTGATGTAGTTTTGAATTCCACTTCAATCAAAATGACTTGCTATTGCATTAGCCCAAATCACAACATATTTCCATGTCATGATCATGCATCATATTGCTGCATTGCATTGATTGTGTTTCTTCTTTGTTTGTCGGTGCTTGTCCCCTCTCGGTAGGCGTATCCCGACGATGAGTTCGATGACACCGATGAAGAGCTATAATATCTTCAGAAGTGCCAGGCAAGCAAAACCCCCTTGTTCATTCCGATACAATCCCACTCCCTCGCTCCTCCTCTCTTTTACTGCATTAGGACAACAACGATTCAACTGTTACATGATGCGGTAGTTGAACCCCTTTATCCTCTCCATGACCTGTCATTTCCACAGTAAATAGATGAAACCCACTAGCATGAGTAGGACTTGTTTGAGCCCTGTTGTGCCTACTCAT
Organism: Aegilops longissima; assembly: GCA_021605205.1. NCBI lineage: Eukaryota > Viridiplantae > Streptophyta > Magnoliopsida > Poales > Poaceae > Aegilops > Aegilops longissima. The sequence goes on from CM038679.1 coordinate 160,040,638, forward strand.
TCATGTTTGTTTGTCATGCCTGCTACTGCTTAGAGTTGTGTCAGGTCTGATTCATCGGGGATGAATCGGAGGTGTGTGAACATGTCCTACTGTTGAGAGCTAAGTGTGTGAACACGATTTGGTAAAGGTAGCGGTGAGAGGCCATGTAGGAGTACATGGTGGGTTGTCTCATTGCAGCCGTCCTCAGGAACTGAGTTCTATGTTTGTGATCCATGAACAGTTACTACCACACATTGGGCTCCGGGCGCTCCAAGCTCTCTCGACTTATTAATCAACCTAATCTCTGTCCAGGAGTTGCAAATAGTTTCTGGTATTTGTAGGTAGTGTTAGTAGTCTACCAAGTGGCACCTGGTACAGGTGGGCTTGGGACAGACTAGGCACCGTGGCACGGTGTACCAAGCGTAGAACCACCCGTCGAGGTGGGCTTCGGAACCCTGCTCACATCGTTTGGGGCCGTGAGCGACACCCCGGCCGGATCTCCTTGCGGATGGAACCCGAATAGACGATAAACCTGGACTAGAGACTTGTGTGGTTAGTCAGGTCGTGGCCGACTCCCTTGCCAGGCTTCCGCTTGAAGGTTGCCGAGATAAACGAGGTGTATATGGCGGTAAGTGGCGAGGCGTGTGTGAAGAAGTACACCCTGCAGGGTTAATATGATCTATTCAATAGCCGTGTCATGGTAAAGGACTTCAGGTTGCCTAGAACAGTTCATAGACAAGTGAAAGTGGATACTCTAAAATGCGCAAGATAAGCGTGAGTGCTATGGATGGCGTTCTCGTAGGGAGACAGGAGCGGATCCATAATGGTGTATTGATATGGTGAATATGTGGACTCGTGTGCGCCACCTCAAAAGAGTTACTTGCAGTCGTAGTTTAGGATAGCCACCGAGTCAAAGCTGGCTTGCTGCAGTCAAACTCCACCACCCCCTTTGTTGATAATGATGCATATGTAGTTAGTTCTGATGTAAGTCTTGCTGAGTACATTTGTACTCACGTTTGCTTATTTTATGTTTTGCAAAGAGACGTCAGTATCGCTAGTAGTTCCGCGTGGACTTCGACGTTTAGCTTGTTACCTCAGCTACAATCTTGTGCCCTCGGCAGGATCTGGTAGATAGTCAGGCTTCTCAGCCTTTTTCAGTTGTAGATGTCTGTACTCAGACATGTTAAGCCTCCGCTTGTGCTTGTTTCTTGTATGCTCTGTATGTTGGGTCATGAGACCCATGTTTGTAATATCTCGCTCCTCGGAGCCTAATGAATAAATACTTGAGTCATAGAGTTATGTTGTGATGCCATGTTGTATTTACACATATCGAGCATATTGTGTGTATGTTTGAAATGCTTGGTATGTGTGGGTCCGACAATCTAGTTGTTTATCCTTGGCAGCCTCTCATATGGGGAAATGTAGTCTAGTGCTTCTGGCGATAGTAGTCCGCTACAGCCAGGTTCACCGGAGTCCCGCTAGCCCAAAGACTACTGCTCTAGACACTTGACTGGCGGCATGTGTTTCACTTCGTTCTGTATACATCCCTTGGGAAATGTCACGCGGTGACATCCGAGTCCTGCCTAGCTGCTACAGCCGGGTTCCCGAGTCCTGTTAGCCAGTGCTATAGCCCGGATTCACACGCTGCTGACCGACATGCTCGAAGTTGATTCATGTATGCCTGTCCCCATGGGTTAGTGCCGCTTTGGGTTCACGACTAGCCATGTCGGCCCGGGTTCTCTGTCATATGGATGCTAGCAACGCTATCATGTACGTGAGCCAAAAGGTGCAAACGGTCCCGGGCCATGGTAAGGCAACACCCGTGGGAATACCGTGCGTGAGGCCGCAAAAGTGATATGAGGTGTTACCGGCTAGATCGATGTGACTTGGAAGCCGGGTCCTGACACAATAAGAGGAGAAGATAACTTGGCAAGATCTTTTGAATATGAAGCTTTAAGTTGAGCACGAGACTTGGTGAGTTTGATGAGCTCACTATTAATGACCCTTGAGCCATTTTCGAGGTGCTCAAAATCCTCAAGGAGTTTTACACACGCAACTTCAAGCTTATCGTGTTTAGTTTTGAAATCATTGGCCACCTCAAGGGCTCTATCACGGGATTCCTTTATGCTAGATAGTTCTAGAGCAAAAGTCTCCTCAATATATTCCTTGGTGGTTTGTTCAACTTCAAGAGCTTGAGAGAGGTCCGCAATCTCATTAGTATAATCACGCTCATGACCTTCCATTTTATCAATGGTGACCTCATGCTCCTCGAGATGAGATTCCAACTCCTTAATGTATTTCTTGCCCTCAATGGCAATAGACATGATTTCCATGAAGTTGGAACGAGCAATTTTATTCTTATGAAGAACTTTAAAAATCATTTCCACCTTAATTTTTAAGGAGGCAACATTATCATTATCTTCATCATTATGAACATCATCATCATTCTTATCATCATCACAAGATATATTGGGATTCAAAGTGGGAGATACCTTTAAAGCCTTAGCCATAAGGCAAAAGTGAGAAACAATAGATGATGATGTTGGATCCCTTGAGGCACCATTCAAGACCAAGTCTTGTTCCATAGACCGTTGGTTTTCCTCTACATTGTTAGCACAAAAACTCGAGGAAATAGAGACATTTTCATCATGGCAACAAGACATATCAAGCATATAATCATTAGATTTAGTCAAGCAATTTCTACATGGTATGCAAGGACTATAAATGCAAGCACGTGAAACATTTGGAGCGCTCGAAGTGTTAAATTCCAAAGATGAAGCATTGAAATAAGATATTGATGAAGGATGATCAACAATGGGCCCATTATCATCATTGCAATGAACACCACTACTCACCTTATCATTACCATGTGGAAATCCACATGTAGGTGTAGTAGAATAAGTTTAGAACACAACACGACCAAAGGTGGCGGGAGAACAATCATCCCCATCTTGGACGCAACATATTTATCTTGAAGCATTGTCCACAATTCATGAGCATCCAGAAATGACATGAGTTGAAATATAACTACATTGCTCAAAGCATCTAAAAGAACATTAAAACCTTGATCATTGAGATAAGAGTTTTTCTCATCTTCTAGAGATAACCTTTGAGGATCCTTTGTAGGAGAAAAACCCATATCTACAATTCGCTCTAAATTTGGGTCCATGACCCTAAAGAGATTAAGCATGTGAGTTACCCAAACATCAAAATTTGTGTCATCAAAACTAAGAGTGTCAGAGAATCCTAATCCCCTACTCAACATATTTACTCTCTAGGCGGTTAAGCCTAATAATGAGAGATGAGGGTCTGATACCAATTTAAAGATTGTGGATATCACCTAGAGGGGGGGTGAATAGGCGCTTTAAAATAATTACGGTTTAGGCTTGAACAAATGCGGAATAAATCTAGCGTTTAATTTGTTAAGCACAAAACCTAAATTGACTAGGCTCACCTATGTGCACAAACAACTTATGCTAGGCAAGATAAACAAGTAAGTGATAGCAACATATAAACAAGAAACAGTATGGCTATCACAAAGTAAAGTGCATAAGTAAAGGGCTCGGGTAAGAGCTAATCGAGGCACGCAGAGACGACGATGTATCCCAAAGTGCGTCACCCTTGCAGATGCTAATCTCCATTTGGAGCGGTGTGGAGGCACATGCTCCCCAAGAAGCCACTAGGGCCACTGTAATCTCCTCACACCCTCGCACAATGCAAGATGTCGTGATTCCCCTAAGGGACCGTTGAGGGCGGTCACCGAACCCGTACAAATGGGAACCCTTGGAGGCACTCACCGAACTCGTACACTTTGGCAACCCTTTGGGGCGGTCCCGGAACCCGTACAAATTGCTCGTGGCAATCTCCACAACCTAATTGGAGATCCCGACGCTTGCCCAGAGCTTTACACCACAATGATTGAGCTCTGTGGCACCACCAACCGTCTAGGGCGCCCAAGTACCCAAGAGGAACAAGCTCTAGGGTACCAAGCACCCAAGAGTAAAAACCTTCTCAAACTTCAATTCCATGTATCACCGTGGAGAACTCAAACCTATGCACCAAATGCAATGGCAAGGGCGCACGGAGTGCCCAAGTCCCTCACCTTCAAATCCCACCAAAGCAACGAAATCTATTGGGGAATATGAGAGGAAAAACAAGAAGGACAATACCAAGAACTCCAAGATCTAGATCCAAGGGGTTCCCCTCACATAGAGGAGAAAGTGGTTGGTGGAAATGTGGATCTAGATCTCCTCTCTCTTTCCCCCCAATACTAGCAAGAATCCCTGGAGGGACTAAGAGATCGCAAGCTCGAAGAAGGTCAACAATGGGGGGCAAGCATGAGCTCAAAGGACAGTGACCATTGGGGATGAAGGCTCCCTTAAATAGGCACCCCCGAATCCAACTGTTATGCCCAGTGGTCATGCACAAGCGGTACTACCGCTGGGAGGAGCGGTACTACTGCTTAGCACGACCAAAAACAGCCCAACGAGACAGAAAAACATGAATAGTAGATGTGCCGGAGAGGTAGTACTGCTCAAGCGAGAGGTAGTACCGCCTAAGAGGTAGTACCTCTCGGGGGAGCAGTACTACCGCTTAGAGCGGTACTACCGCTCTACTAAAACTCAAGCAGATTGGGTAAAAGAAGTACAAAAATAAGCGGAAGTGGAAGCGGTATTGGTCAACGGAATTACCGCCTAAGCGGTTGTCGGCGTTCTGGGAACGGGGGTCCCCAGACTTGCCTGCCTGTGGCCTGCGGCGTGGCTCAAGTGGGGGCCCAGCGCGGCCCAGCTTCATCAGCTCAAGCTCAAGACCCTCGCGAGGGGCCAAGCCTCGGGGGGCGGACGACAGGAACCTTCCTCAGGAGCAGCCTCGTCAGGAAGGCTCACGAGGAGGCAGAGAGATCAATGCAGGGTACCTCACGAGGGTGCCCCGTGACGCAAGCCATGACGATCAAGACCAGGCGGGCGCCAGGCGGGCGCCAGCATATGCAGTGTCCTCATTTCCCCTTTGGTGCAAAGGAGGCAAGCACAGGCCAAGGCATCAGGCAAAGGTTACCGCTTCGATGCAACAAGACCAAGACCAGCAGAGCGGCAGGAAGGAGGTCATCGTCGAGCCTAGGACGGCGTCACCGTCAGAGCCTTTGGCAGCCGAAGACCAACTTTAGTCAGGATAAGTGTACTAGATGTTCCCCTTCAAAATGGCCAATTGTTAGCGCCCTTCCCGCTCATTATTTGGGAAGAGGTCCAGGGCCTCCATCTATAAATAGAGCTAGCCACAACAGAGTAGAGACATCTGATGGAGCCCTAGCAGAGAGAGAGGCAATCGAACTCACCCAAGCAGTTCATCGCACCAGCCCAAGAACACCCCTCGTGAGGTTGTTCTTCCTTTGTACTGTTCATCATCAGCCCCTGAGGCAATCCACCACACCACACAGTGGAGTAGGGTATCACACCACATCGGTAGCCCGAACCAGTATAAACCTCGTGTCTCTTGTGTTGTTCATCGCTCGTAGTTTAGATCCCTCGCTAACCATTCACGCATGAGCTGGTAGGGGAAAGATCTCCGTGCGCACCCCTGTGTTCGAACCTCAAGGGTCTGCCGGAACCCGAAATCCAACATTTGGCACGCCAAGTAGGGGGCGCCGGAATCTTTCTTCCGATGGTCGTGTGCGATCTTCCGTCGTGTCCATGGCTGATGCTCACCGAGCTCGCGCCGAGCGCCGGGCTGCTTGCGCCGCTCGAGTCGCCCAGACGGCTCCCGTCGGCGGACACCCCCGTCGTTCCCCGTCGCCTGCCGCCAACGCCGCCATCGGCCCGGCGGGGAACGAGCAGCAGGCCTCGTCCCTGCATCCAACGGTGAGGCAAGAAGGCCGCACCGCTACTCCTTCGCTCGCCCCTGCTGGTTCTTCGTCCCGCGTGCACCGCGCTCCCATGGAGGCTCGAGCTGCGCTCATCGCGGCAAACGAGCTCCTGCGCTACCGCCCCGTCGGCGACGTCTATGAGGAGTGGCTAGACCGCGTCGCCGGGCTCGTCCGTGCAGCAGGGGGCTCCCCCGCGTCGTCCCTCTCACTGCCTCGCCCTTCACCCCGCGCGGGAGGCAGGGAGCCGGAGGTGCCCCCGCCACCTCCTCCTCAAGAAGGCGCCTTGGCTCCAAGGCGCGCGGCCCCGGGCCGAGACCCTCTGCGTTCGGCGCCCGCGCAACAAGAAAGGAGCTGCCATGAGATCCCTCGTCCCCAAGAAGGTGCTCGCGTGCTCCCAGCACCGGAGCGCCGAGATCACGCTCCAGCGCCACCGCGTCAAGACCCCATGTTGCTCCAGGCAGCGATGCGCAGGAACCCACGAGAGGAAGCTCCGCATCAGTAGAGAGCCCCGGTAGCCACTGCAGACTGCCGCGCCTTCACCGCCGAGCTACGCAGCGTCACATGGCCCGGCAAGTTCAAGCCAGACCTGCCTCCTCGCTACTACGGCATCGCCGACCCCGCGGAGTTTCTTCAGCTCTACGAGCTGGGCATCGAAGCCGCCAACGGGGACGAAAAGGTCATGGCGAATTGGTTCCCCATGGCGCTGAAGGACGGAGCCCGAACTTGGCAACTGAACCTGGCTCCCGGCACGATCTCCTCCTGGGACGAGATGCGCACCCGCTTCATCGCCAACTTCCAAGGCACTCGCGACCGGCCTCCGGCCGTGGCGACATCGCCCGCATCAAGCAGCAGCCAGAGAGACCTGCGAAGTACATCCAGCACTTCAACAACGCCGCCTCAAAATCCCCAAGGTGGTCGAGGAAGCCATCATCTCAGCCTTCTTCGATGGCGTGCGTGGCGTCAAGATGAAGGAGGAGCTAGCAATGCATGAAGACCTGCACATCCACGAGCTGTTCAACTTGGCGACCAAATGCGCCGAGGCTGAGGAAGGCGCCTCTCCCTCCTCGAGCTTCCGGCTGCCGATCCAGAAGAAAAGAAGCCCAAGGCCAAGGACGTGAAGCGCAAGGGGGCTGCCGTGCTCACAGCAGAACCAGACACCAAGCGAGGCAGGGATCAGCCCGAGTCATCCAAGGGCAGCCGGTATTGCATGTACCACGACCTCCACACCCACAACACCAATGAATGCCAGGAGCTCAGGGCCGTGCGAGAAGGGCGTATCGGCCGACGCCCCGAGCGCAATGATCGGGGCTACGGCGAGGAGGAGGAAGAGGCACAGTACGCTGGGAAGACCGTGGCCCTCGCCAAGGATGGCGTGACAGACCTCGCGAGGACCGTTGGCAGGACCAGTGAGGGAGTTCCGGACTAGGGGGTGTCCGGATAGCCGAACTATCATCATTGGCCGGACTCCAAGACTATGAAGATACCAGATTGAAGACTTCGTCTCGTGTCCGGATGGGACTTTCCTTGGCGTGGAAGGCAAGCTTGGCGGTACGGATATGTAGATCTCCTACCATTGTAACCGACTCTGTGTAACCCTAAACCTATCCGGTGTCTATATAAACCGGAGGGTTTTAGTCCGTAGGACGAACAACAATCATACCATAGGCTAGCTTCTAGGGTTTAGCCTCTTTGATCTCGTGGTAGATCCACTCTTGTAACACACATCATCAATATTAATCTAGCAGGACGTAGGGTTTTACCTCCATCAAGAGGTCCGAACACAGGTAAAACATCGTGTCCCTTGTCTCCTGTTACCATCCGCCTAGGCGCACATTTGGGACCCCCTACCGAGATCCGCGGTTTGACACCGACATTGGTGCTTTCATTGAGAGTTCCTCTGTATCGTCGCCGTCAAGTAGGATGCCTCATCTCGTCTTTAAAGGCGATACTATTGCCAAAGGAGCCTTGTCCGCTGGCGGACTCTTGACTAGGTGGTTTTCTTATGACCGCCATCCGCCACCACACGACGATGACCTCTCGAGTCATCGAAACCAATCTCGAGTTAGTTGAACTTGCCGAACAGTTAGATCGATCGAGCTCTCCTCCATAAGCGAGCTCTTGGATCGCATCGCCGCCACAGGAGTCGCCACAGACTACGACGGATCGGGCCTAAAACCGATCTGAGAGATCAACTCTCCCGGGCTACCCATCATGTTGCTGTGATAGAGCAGCAATGCGGCGATTCTTCTTGTATCTTAAAGACTAGTTATGTCCGATTCACGATCCTCCATGCGGATTCCCGCAGAGGGGCGGATGTTGATCAAGCCCTGAACTTAAAGTCGGGCGGTGGGTTGGACTCATGGGATAACACTCAAAATCCAAACTTCCATGTTGGAAACTTCTCGGCCCTTGAGTCCTAAATTGGGCGGGTTCGGATCTAGTTCCACCCGCCCACCCAAACATTAGCGATCTCTCTCAAATTCGGCAAGAGCCCGATGAAACAGACATCATTCTTGGGCGATTCCTCCCAGTTATGAACAGGATAAAGGACTGCCGAGAGGAGGGCGCAATCCCAATTTTCTGCAATAATTGCACGGACAAGGAATCCTAAGCGCCATAAGTCGTCATAAATTACACGCTTCTTGACTTGGTGACCATAGTACAAAAGTACTATGCGGTGGAGAGCGCTGGAAAACCGAAAGTAAATTTTGGGATAATCCGGCCCGAATACATCCCTAGTCCGAAACAAAAGGGTGCATCATTATCAAGCACCGGGTTGAATACCAAAAACCAAAACCCCTAAAGTGCGGAACCGTCTTGGAGGGTTGGCTCAACGGACCTGCAAAATCCACGATGCGGAGGGCGCGACTCCAACACACAGCCTTGGCGTGTTGGATACTACGGAGGTGGCCAAAAGTGGCATAGGCTTTTAGCCCAGGCAACCAACCCAGCAGTACCGATCACGGTATTAACAGTCTTGAGACTTTCGCATTAAATAACATGCGAAGCGAACAATCTGCAGCCTCGCCAAGTCTACCAAGTAGCAACAACAAATCCATGGGCGACACGGCTATCACCTTCAACGCCAGCGATGAACCTAAATTCGAACAGCTAGAGCACCAGCCGCATTGGTCCTCGGTTCGATAGTGGGCGGTTTTCGTCTTACTAAGGTACTCATGGATGGCGGCAGCGGATTAAACCTCATCTATGAAACCCTTCAAAAATGGAAATTGACCGAGTCACATTGGCGAAGCAGCACAACCTTCGAGGGATAATCCCTAGTCGAGAAATGCGCTGCGTGGGAAAAATCACACTAGATGTAGTGTTGGCTCACCGGACAATTACAGGTCCGAGGAGGTCACGTTTCAAGTGGCCCCATTCGGCAGCGGATATCACGCTTTTTAGGGCGAGAGGCATTCACAATCTTCAAGCTATACCCCACTACGGGTACATGAAGCTCAAAATGCCCGGACCCAATGGGATAATCACTCTACCAAGATGATCCGGATACAAAGACTCAGCGCTGAAAATAAGACAGCCCTTGGCCCTAGAGGCATTGTCCGAAGCCCTAGCGGCAGAGGAACTAACTACGCTGTGCTCCACAGCGGATAGGGACGATGTGATACTCGATAAGAGGTCCAAGTCCACCTCTTTTAAACCAGCAGACGAAATAGTCAAATTTCAGGTCCATCCAACGGACCCCTCAAAGACGGCCTCCATTGGGGCACAATTAAGTCCGGATGTCGAAGCCGCACTATGAGAATTCCTTCGGGAAAATTGGGACATTTTTGCCTGGCACCCTTCAGACATGCCAGGAATCCCACGCAGGCTGGCAGAGCACATCCTAAATATCCTAAAAGGATTCAAGCCAGTCAAACAAGCTCTTCGGTGATTTTCCGAACCCAAAAGACAGGCAATGGGAGAGGAGCTAGCCAAACTCTTAGAAGCCAGATTCATCAGATATATAAAACATCCGGACTGGCTAGCCGATCTAGTAATGGTACCAAAAAAGGACAAATCCTGGCGCCTCTGTATCGATTTTAAAGACCTTAACAAGGCCTGTCCAAAGGACCCTTTCCCCCTCCCTCGCATCGACCAAATCATCGATGCTACCGCAAGGCACGACTCATTGTGCTTCCTCGATGCATACTCCGGATACCATCAAATCAAGATGGCGGAGAAAGATCAAGCCGCAACGGCATTCATTACTCCATATGGGCCATTCTGCTTCAACACAATGCCCTTCGGACTCAAAAACACCGGCGCAACATATCAGCGCATGATTCAAACATGTCGGCTACCGGATAGGCAAAACAGTAGAGGCATACGTAGACGATGTGGTCGTCAAGACCAAACACGTCGGAACTCTAGTAGAAGACTTGAGGGTGACATTCGACAACCTCCGAGCATATGACATTAAGCTCAATCCGGAAAAATGCGTCTTCGGCGTACCAGCCGGAAAGCTCTTGGGCTTCATCGTATCCGGTAGAGGAATTGAAGCAAACCCGGCCAAAATCCGAGCTCTGTCACAATTGGATATTCCAAAAGACCTCAAGCAGATACAAAAACTAACCGGATGCGTAGCGGCCTTAAGTCGCTTCATCTCCCGTTTGGGAGAAAATGCTCTGCCCCTCTACCGCCTCCTCCGGCGCACCGAACATTTCGAATGGACGGATGCTGCCACAGCCGGACTCGAAGAAATAAAAGCCATACTGGCAACAAATCCGGTTCTGGTCGCACCCAACCTGGGCGAACCTATGATTTTATATATTGCAGCAACACATCAAGTTTTCAGCGCGGTACTCATCGTTGAATGAGAAACAGAAGGGCACAAATTCCCTCTTCAAAAACCAGTGTACTACGTATCCACTGTTCTAACTCCATGCAAATCCCGGTACCCACATTATCAAAAGATAGCGTATCACGGTGTTCATGCATCCGGAAGCTGCGACACTACTTTCAAGAGTGTTCAATAACGGTGGCCTCCAAGTACCTCTCAGCGATATTATAAACAATCGCGACATAGCGGGCAGGATTGCAAAATGGGCTATCGAGCTCTTACCATTTGACATAACCTACAAACCACGGTGAGCTATAAAATCGCGAGTTACGCTGACTTCGTCGCGAATGGACCGGCCGAACTCCCTAAAAAGTGCAGTGCGTACTCCAACTGGATCATGCATTCGACGGATCCAAAATGTTGGCTGGCTTGGGGCTGGCGTCGTCTGGCGTCCCCAGCGGAGACACAATCAATCGTACTTCAAATAATGTACATGGACTCCAACAACGCAGCCGAATCTGAGGCCCTTCTACATGGCCTCCGGATGGCAATCTCCATGGGCATTCAACGCCTAGAGGTGCGCGAGATTCAAACCTTGCAATATCCCAAGTAAATGGAGACTTTGGCGCCAAAGATCCAAAATGGCAGCTTACATAGCGCCGTCCTAAAAATGTCAGCTCGGTTGAAGGACTAGAATTCCATCATGTAGCCCGGATAATAACCAGGCAGCGGACGTGTTAGCACGCATCGGCGCTAAACGAGGCGCCGTCCCTCCTAACATCTTCTGGAGCGGCTCTTTAAGCCATCCGTATTATGGGAAGAGGAGTCCGGAAATAACAATCCGGAGCCACCTGCATCACCTAACTCAGACCATTACGACACAATCGGTGGCTCGACCAATGAAATAACACCTTCATCTCACGAAATAATGGCAGTAATTGCCCGTGGGACAGAACCATTCCTAGCCTACTTAATGCGGCAGGAACTTCCGAAGACCAAAATGAGGCCCGCTGCATAGTTCGGCGATCTAAAGCCTACAAGGTCCATGAGGAGAACTTTATAAGAAAAGCACAACCGAGTCCTTCAAAGGTGTATCTCCGAAGAGGAAGGCGAAATCTCTGGCTGAAATTCACGCCGGACTCGGCGGGCACCACGCTGCAGCCGGGCCCTTGTAGGCAAGGCCTTCCGTCAGGATTTTATTGGCCGACAGCCGGGCGGATGCTCGAGATTTAGTCCAACGATGCGTCGGTTGCCAGCTCTTTGCTAATCGAGCCACATGCCACCCACCGCCCTCAAAACTATACCCATTACTTGGCCTTTCACGGTGCAGGGGCTTGACATGGTTGGACCCTTAAAGGGAACCCACAAGCACAAATACTTATTGGTCATGGTGGACAAATTCACCAAATGGATTGAGGCCAAGCCGGTTAAAGCGGCAGAATCCGGACCGGTGATAGACTTCATTCGGGGTAGTACACCATTTTGGCGTCCCCACAGCATCATCACGATAGCAGCACGAACTTCACGGCCGACGAGGTTAAACTCTGGTGCAAAACATGGGCATCAAGCTCGATTACGCTTCGATCTATCACCCCAAACTAACGGTCAAGTCGAGCGAGCAAATGGTCTAATCATGGCGGCATCAAACCCAGGACTAGTGCGGTCCCTCAAGGAATCTAACACGCCTTTGGGTAGAGGAGCTCGACTCCGTACTCGGGGGCTGCGGACCACGCCAAACCGAACTCTGGATTCAAACCATTTTTTATGGTATATGGCGCAGAGGCAGTTCTGCCCTATGATATAATTCATGACTCACCTCGTGTGCGCATGTACGAAGAAAGAGAAGCCGAGTTGGATCGGCAGGACAATCTGGACGCCTTAGAGGAGGAGCGGGACGTGGCAAAGGCTCGTTCCGCATTTTATCAGCAGCAGGCTCGAAGATATCAAAGCAGAGAAGTACGGGCCAAAACTTACAATGTTGGTGAACTTGTTCTACGCCTGCCGGACAAGAAAAAGGACAAACTTAAGCCCAAGTGGGAAGGTCCCTTCATCATCGACCAAGTCCTGACCGGCGGATCACACCGTCTACGTAACGCATCTGACAACCGACTCGAGCCGAACCCATGGAACGCAGCCCGTCTCCGAAGATTCTACGCCTAACGCCGGACTCCGGGTTCGTCTCACTCCCCCGTCCACCCCTTTTTTTTACTGTCTCTCGTCCTCCTCCTTCTTCCCACTTTTTTTCAATACCTTTTATGGGCTGATTTGCGCTTTGTTCGCACACACTTGATGTGCTCCTGGCACTCATTATACCTGGGGGCTTCTTTAACAGAAGCTTATTCATCTGAGCTTCATGCCCAACACATGTGTCATACTTCCACATGTACCTTTTATTCACCATTATATGCATCGATATGACTTAAGTTTTGGCCAAGCTGGGTTGCTTGGCTCTGTGCTACCCCTCGTTCCCGATTGTTCGGCTAGGAGGTAAAGGAGCACCTCTGCGATTATTCTTGCCGGGTCAGCGGATGTGTACCTCGGGCCGGGTGAAGCGAAAGCTAAGCGTTCTTAAGAGAATATTCGGTCGGTGACTTGAAAGATGATTTATTACTTACTTATTTATCTGCCCCGGATGCTTTTTTCTGCTATTTTCGCATGCGGCATTGCACTTTAGGGCATGCCTCGAGGAAAGGAACCCTTAACGGAACTATTCTCCTGGAAGATGTTTCTTACTAACCATGTAATATAACATAACTAGTTGGGCACTTATGCGATAAAGCAATTATGACCCCAACGCCTTGTCTCCATGCATGCCCGGTTCTTTTATAACCGTAAGGGTATTCGGACACACTCGGACTGTTGGGTCCCGAGGTTGAAGCGAAACAGTCCGCAAAGACAAGCGATCTACAATCCGGCTAGAAGGCATTTTACATGTCATTTCAAATTACATCGTCAAACCGACCGATTGTACTCCTCCTCAATCCCATCTAACGGCTGTCTAATTTACAGATCCTGTTGGGAATATTCGCGCCCAGTTCTACTTGGCGTACATCAACTCACAGGATCTCCTTCCCATCAGGCCCGCAGTCCGACCTCGGCCATGTGGTTTGGGTCAGACTTGAATAACGTGTCTTCACCATGGCCCAGGCCTCCTGGCGCCTGACGGCGTCGGCCGATATCTTCCACAAGCGGAGGCGTCGCCGTGCTCCTGAAGCTTCTTAGCAAGCTCACCAAGGCCCTCGGGTAGGGAGGCGGATGGCCATAAAGCATGAGCAGCGCCACTCATCGCTGCCGAACACGTTCGAGCAATTGCACTAGCTCGGGAAGTTGGTCACCGTTGACTCAGGCATTTCCTCTGCAGGCGACCTGTGAGCACACCTAAAGACATATTTCTGTCAATCGACTTCCTCGCCGAATTCTTCTTTTCAAAGGAATTTGTTCAAGCACTTACTATAAATGACGCGACGAAGCCGCTGATTCTCCTTCACGGAGCCAGACAGCTGGGCCCAAACACCTTTTAGCTCTTCTCCTTGCTGGGTGTGGGCATCTTGGAGCTTTTTCTCTCCTACTGCACCTTCATAAGCACCCTCTCGCCGGCCTTTAGCTGACGCAGTAGCTGTTGCTTGTCCGGATCTAGTCCGGCGCCCTCTGCAATATTATTGTCAGATTCACGCTGCACTTTGCTAAATAATTATCTTTTCAAAGTACGTCTTACCAGCGGGGGTCTCTGTGGCTCCCCCTGTGGCGGCCAGTGCGGCATCAAGTTGGGCCTTGCACTCTTGGAGCTCCTGGGACAGATGGGTATTCTTCTCCGTAAGACCTTGCATAATAATTGATCCTTAAATCAGTTATTTCAACTATTTTAAGTCTCGGGAGCTACTGGCATATATAACTATTAAAATTACTTACCCGTATGTCTTTCACATACTGCTCTGTGGCTCTGGTTAACCCATCTTGAGCGGCACGGAGGTGCGCGTTTCCCGCTTCAAAGGCATTTAACACCTCCGGGGAGAAACACGCGTCACGAAGAACTGTCCGGCGGCGCTTGTGATTCATGGCGCTCTCCACCTCGAACCGGTGGCGGACAGCTGTCGGCATCCTCCGTCGGAGGCGTCCGCTCACGCCTTGTATTCGCTTCCCCTCCGGACCATGCGTTGGAGCATGTCGGCGGAAACTTGATTGGCAACCTCTCCGGACCTTTGTCCGTGGCGCTCTTCTGGATAAGTTATGAGCATTAATATACCTCCTAGGGATCCTTCCCTTAAAAACAGCGGTGCTCCGTGCCGTTCTTGGCGACGTTCGGTTCGCGTCGCTCCTCTTCCTCTCTTTGGGCGGATGACCCTTGTTGGCGGCCACCGCGAGTTCGGCTTCCACCTTAAAGGCGCCTCCTGCGATGCACCATCGGTATGGGATGGTCGAATTGGCGCGGATCAAATAATGGTGTCAAGACCTTGGTCGTAGTCACACAGGAGGCGAAACAAACCGGGGTAGTCAGCCGTAATGGCGACTAGGGCATTGTCTATGCTACGTTGGTGGAACACCCGTCAATCAGCTCCACCTTTATGTGCGGATCCTCTTGGAGGTCGGATCAAGGATCGTTCGGATCCTCGGGCTGTGGAGTTAGGCCGCATGCCCTCCACGTCCGGCGCAGCTCCTGCCGAAATCGCGAGTAAGATACTTGACTTTAAAAAGTATGGATCGGGTAGATGAACATCCGCTTACCCAGCTCGAGGGTTATTCATAGAAAATCCATTCAGCGGATTCTTGCGGAGAAGTCCTCCTCCTCTCCCTTGTACAAGCCGGACGGGATCTTTGCCGGATCGGCTGCCGAGCCTAGCCCTTTGCGGCCATGGCGGGTGGCGTCATCTTCCCGTTGAAATCCCACATAGGGTGGCCCCTATATTGGAGTGGCTGCACCCTCGCATAATGCTGCGTGGCCATGACTCCGATCATGGTCAATCCGGAGTGGGCGATAACCTAATCCGGCCCATCGGATAATGGGCGCTCCTATCATCTTCCGTTGAGGGCTCATGAGCGCCAACTCAGGCGTTTCTTCAAGGGAGCATTGTTGAACTCCGGGAGGCCGATCCGGACTGGATCCGGCAGAGGGGCGTCCTCCATGTAGAACCATTCCGAAGGCCAGTCTTCGGACGCCTTCTTTGGGGTGCCGGATAGATATCTGGTCCCGGCGATGCGCCATATTTCGGCTCCACCCACTTGATATATCGACCCCTCATTAGAACGGGGTACGAGACAAAACAATCTCTTCCACAGGGCAAAATGGGGCTCGATGCCCAAGAAATGTTCGCAAAAAGCTACGAAGCCCGCGATGTGCAAAATGGAGGCGGGCGTGAGGTGGTGAAGTTGGAGTCTGTAGAACTCTAGGAGCCCCCGGAGAAACGGATGTATGGGAAATCCGAGTCCCCTTATTAGATAGGGGACAAAGCATACCCGCTCCCCTTTGGAAGGGTTGGGGACGCTCTCCGCCTGCTTTCCACCCTTGTAGGTGGCTAGTCCGGCTCGAACCGGAACCATGAATCTGGGGAAGATATCCCTCGGTTTGGAGTACCACTAGCTCATGTGTGGGCTGAGCATCTCCCCAATCTCTGGCTTAGGGCTGGGAGCGCGAGAGGAGGAGCAGCGTCGGCTATCCATGATGGAATGGATTTTTGTCAGAGGCGCTTCGATGAGAACTTGCGGATGGAGGATGGTGTGAGCTGGATCTAGATCCTCGCCTCTCTTATAGGCGGCTCGTTCGCACGACTAGGGGTAAAATGTAAAAATATCCTAGCCTTTCGCATTAAATGCGACACGTGGAAGAAGGCCATTATTGGGCGTAAAGCCAAGGGCGCAATATTTATAAAGCGGACACTATTCGGCGGGAACATGAAGATTGAAGGAGAACCCGCCTTGCAACGCCGAAGACAATATCTGGCGCCGGACTCGTCGTCGCTGAAGCCCGGTCGGGGGCTCTTGAGGGAGTTCGGACTAGGGGTGTCGGGATAGCGAACTATCATCATCGGCTGGTCTCCAAGACTATGAAGATACCAGATTGAAGACTTCGTCCGTGTCGGATGGGACTTTCCTTGGCGTGGAAGGCAAGCTTGGCGTCTGGATATGTAGATCTCCTACCATTGTAACCGACTCTGTGTAACCCTAACCCTATCCGGTGTCTATATAAACCCGAGGGTTTTAGTCCGTGGGACGAACAACAATCATACCATAGGCTAGCTTCTAGGGTTTAGCCTCTTTGATCTCGTGGTAGATCCACTCTTGTAACACACATCATCAATATTAATCTAGCGGGGCGTGGGTTTTACCTCCATCAAGAGGGCCCGAACCTGGGTAAAACATCGTGTCCCTTGTCTCCTGTTACCATCCGCCTAGACGCACAATTCGGGACCCCCTACCCGAGATCCGCCGGTTTTGACACCGACAACCAGCCTCGCGAGGGAGGTTGGAGGGACCAACCTCGCGAGGATCGCCCTCAAGGCAACGCAGGGCTACCACCTCTGCCGCAGCCGCCAAGGAGGTACGAAGACAATCATTAGGACGAGGGGGCTGGGGGCTTCCAGGAGCTGCGCGCGATCGCTTGCATCCTGGGTGGCCCTCAGGCCCCAGCCTCTCAGCGCATCTTCAAGTAGTTTGCCCGCGAGGTGAATGCAGTCCTCCCAAAGCCAGAGGCCACACACCCTCTTAGGTGGTCCTCGTGCGCTATCACGTTCAGCTCGGCGGATCAGCTCAAGTGTGCGGCAACGGCAGGAGTCCTCCCCATGCTTTGCTCACCAGTCATCAGCAACGTGCAAGTCACCAGGACCCTCATCAACGGCGGAGCAGGACTCAACGTCCTATCTGTCGAGACATTCAATGATCTCCAAGTGCCATACGATCAGCTTCAGCCGACCAAGCCTTTCTCATGAGTCACCGATGGCTCCAACGTCCCGATAGGGCAAGTTCGCCTTCCCGTCACCTTTGAACAACGCAACAACTACCGCACCGAGCTCATCGACTTCGACGTTGCCCACATTCGCCTGCCATACAATGCCATCCTTGGGTACCCAGCTTTGGCCAAGTTCATGGCAGTGACTCACCATGGCTACAATGTCCTCAAGATGCCGAGAAGCGGAGGAGTCATCCACGGTGCCTTGTGAGAAAGGGATGCGATGTGCTCTCTTGGCGTGCCTTCCAAGCCGCAGCAATCGAAGACCAGATCACGGGGCGGGAGACTTTCGAGGGATCCCTAAGAAGAAGAAGGCTTCGCCCAGTCCAAGCCCTCATGGGGTAGGCACCTCCGGGCGTGTAGCAGGACCCACGCCCGTTCAAGAAGCGCCACCCTCATCGCATAGGGGGCGCACCAGCGCCCTCCTCATGCGGGGCTCGGGGCTCTTTCATGGCGAGCCACCGACCTAGCAGGAGTCACGAGGGGCGCTCGGGCACCACTTGGGCGTGCTTCAAGGCACGTTTACCTCGAGGAAGGTATGAGGCAAGGAGGCCAAACCATCGAGGAGTTCATCGGGAGGAACACCCGGGAGCTCTGGGAGATCAAGCAGCGTGGTCTGGCGAGATGGAGATGGATCTCGAGAACCCCGTGCCCCGGGCCTCCGTGGCTCCAGTCCGGAGGGCTCATGAGGGCCGGCTACCTCATCACGTGTCATCCGCTACCTCAACATCCGCCATCTCCAACCATATCGGGTGACACCTTTCCAAGTTCCGCTTTCGGTGGGGCGCCTCGGGGTGCATCATTCCCGAGCAGCGTGGGTCCGTCCTGTGGCATGTATCCGTTTGCTTATGTTCTTTAATTACCTTGTTGGGGCACCCTCGGGCTGCATATCCCGGGCTGCTCGGGCGGACCACATGGCATGTGCTTTCCCGCACCTATCTAGGCGGATTTGCTCCTTCGCGTTTAACCTGATTCACGCAATTATTGCCTACTACATCGCGGGCCTCTCCGCCCTAATGCAAAGCGCTTACACGTTAAAGGGGTACCTGAGCATCGCGACTCATGGGCTCTTCTGGCTCTCCCCTACCCCAGCCTTGACCCACGGCATCGCGACTGTCATACCAGCGGCCCGGCTGAGCTCGCTCGAGGCAGGACACGAGGCGTAGAGCATTTCATTCTAACCTGCAGGAACACACCACGATAAAGTCCCGAGATCCAGCGCAACCCGCCTCGAGTAAAACCTCGTGAGTCCCTTGCTGGCTCACGGGTGCAGATACACCTCTCCTAGCGCTACCGTGCGGCCCGCGTGTCGAGGCGGGGCTGTACACGCCCAGGGGCTCCTCGGGCGAGCCCCTCCCATGAAACGATGGAAGCACCATGCTCCCAGCTGGCTAACGACACTGCCGAGGAGGCTATGCCCAGACACATCACAGAGCGCTATGCTCCGCTGGTGATAAACAAGCGAGGCGGCTCACAACCGTATCAACCTCGGGGAGCCAGGCTCGGTGTTTGGCGCCATCGCAACACCTCCCCTCGGGAGTGCCGCGCGAGGGGGCTGGACACGGGGGCTGCGCCCGGGCCACGCCCGAACGTACGCCACCCAGCCAGGACCCTCGGACCTGGTCGTCGCGCGCCTCCCCGAGCGGAGCCAAGGTAAGAAAATTCGTTTGAACGTCAAGGGGGACTCCTGAGCATCGCGACTCAGGAGCGTAACTGGCCATGTAGCCCCTCACTCCTTAGTCCCTTCCTAGGTCTCCGGTCGGGGCTAACGGGGGCTGAGGTATGCGCGGGGCCGGGCCCTACCGACGTAGAACGACCAATCCACTCCTATGCCTCCTGTCCCTACTTGTTGTTCGCGCGTCAAGGGGGACTCCTGAGCATCGCGACTCAGGAGCCTAACTTGCCACGTAGCCCCTCACTCCTTGGTCCCGTCCTAGGTCTCCGGTCGGGGCTAACAGCGGCTGAGGTATGCGCGTCGTCGGGCCCTGCCGATGTAGAACACACACAAGTAGGAGGGAAGAATGCGAATTCAAAGCAAATATTACGAGCCATAAGTCGTTTCACAACGCCAAACACAAGTTTAAACGCCTCCACGAGGCATGGTGCATGTTGCAGGAATTAAAAACAGAGCGGAAGCTGCGAAGGGATCACTCTCCCGTGGTGCCCCCACCTCCCGAGGCCGCGGAGCTGGTGGCACCACGCCCAGGCAAGGTGCTGAAGGCGCGAAACTTCCCCAGCAGGGCCTCGGCTCGGCCTTTCACGGCCTCGGCAGCGGCAGCGGCAAGGTCGCCGCTCACGGGATCCAGCAGGCCGTCAAGGTCGACGCTGGGGTCGCGAAGGTAGACGTGGCTGAGGATACGCGTCAGCGCTGCAGAAGACAGGGCGCGCGCCTCGGCCTCGCCATGGGGCCAAGGCCGTCCGCGACATCTTCAAGTGCTCGGACCAAGAAAGGAAGCGTCTTCAACGTGTACCTCAGCGTGACCGTCCTCTGCACCAGCCAACGGCTTCTCCAGGCCACCCTTGTAGAGCGTCTTCAACGTGGCGCAAGCCTTCTCCTCCAACCTGGCAAAGGCCAACCGATCCTCAGCCATGATCTTTGCCTTCCTGTCGAGCTCGATCCTCTCTGCTTTCAGCGACTATTCCAGCGTCTCCAATCGGCCACGAAAGCCATCAAGCTCGGCGTCCCAGTCCCTGACCGCGGCCTCCCGAGCCTCCATCTCCTTCTCCTTCTCCTGGCGACCGCGGACCTCCTTGGCGAGCTCGTCGCGCAGGCCTTGTAGCTTGACCTCCAGCGCCTTGCAGCGGTCCCGGCGTCATGGCGTCGCCTGAGTAGCATCACGAGTAGCCACGGCTGGCGGCGGCTTGCTTCTCCCCATCAGAGGCCGACGCAGCTTGGCTCAACGCCGCTCGGACGAAGGAAGCAGACCGGGCCCAGCCAGAAGCCAGCTCCAGGCGCCCGGCCACCAGACGTGGATCAACATTCCGGAGATCCTCTTGCAGTCGGCTCAGTTCGCTGGCGGCCGGGTCCAGGATGGCCGATGGATTGGAAGGGACTGGAGCCGGTGGAGCAGGTGTAGAAGACGGCAGCGTGATCACGGCTTGGGAAGGAGGAGCCCCCTGGGCCTTGGGCATCTCAGCAACAACGTCAAGCGTAGGCACCTCCAGCGTCAGCGGAGCTACGGGGGCTGACTCACCGCCAGAGTGCCTCTGCTGGGCTCGCGAGGATGACCGGGCAGGGGAGGCGCGAGCTTCACTGCCTCCCTTCCCCGCAGAAGGAGCCGCAGCCCCGGCAGGCGAGCCCGCCTCAAGCAGGGCCGCAGAAGCCCTCTTCGGCCTTTTTGCTGCAGGTGCCGACCTGGTCAAGAGAATACAGACGTCAAGCCCCGGCGGCAGAAGCAAAGCAAAACACGGTTCGAACACTTACTGGTCGCTGTCCGCGGGCTCAAGCAGCCTCTGGCCGAACTTGAAGCCTGAAAGCCTGCAGCTAGGGTCAGCCTTGGGAGGCCCGGAAGCAGTGGGCGCGTCGGGAAGGCAGGCTGGCCTCGAACCGCTCCGAGTCGAGCGGACCACAGGAAAACAAGCCCCGACCTGCCCTTCCTCGGAACCAGGGGAGAATCCTCCCCTCCTCGCCTGGCACCGGCCTCGTTGTCGTCCGGCATGGAGCGAAGGGCGCGGGACCTGCGCCGAGGGAAGGAATCCCCCGACTCCTTGCCAGTCGCCTCGAAGCCAGACTCTTCTCTCTCCACCTCCTCTTCTTCCTCCTCACTCCCGCTAGAGTTGCTGGAGGAAACGTTCACCGTCGCCAACATCGTCAGATCCTCTGGAGCCCCAGCGGGCACCAGCCCCTCACCATTGAAGGTGGGCATGGCGTTCACCACTTGCTCCCGGTCGTCCTTGAAGGAGCAGGGGGCAGGGGCGCCCTCGGCCGCCCGTCTCCCCGACCAAGGAGTGAAGAGCCGCGGCCAGATCTTCGTCGGAGAGGGCCTCGGAGGTCAGGCGAAGGGCGTCGCCTGCCTCCCCAAGCCTCCACAATGGGAGCGAATGCTCCCGAAGCAGAGCCACCCGGTGTTCCAGGAACTCCCTCAGGAGCGTAGCCCCGGTCAGCTTCGCCGCCCCCAAGCTGCCTGGCCTCAGGTCCGCATCCATCCTCTTCAGCACCATCTTCGCACGAGAGTCGACGAGCTCCGCGCGAGACCACGCATCAACGGTCTCGGGCTGCCCCGACGGTAGCGCCAGTCGGGGGTGGATGCGCCCGACATCCACCAAGACCCACTTGCTCCTGAAGCCTTCGATCCTCTTCCCGGGCTTGGAGATGGAGTTGGAGCTGGAATATGCAACAGAGCTCGCGCATGCAGTAATGGAGCCACGAGAGACCCGGAGGTAAAAGTAATGGCGCAGAAAAGCCACGGAGGGCTTTATCCCAACGTGAGCCTCACAGTAGTAGGCGAAAATCGCCAGCAGAAGAACAGAGTTGGGGTGGAGATGCAGAGCTTGAAGTTGTATTGGCGGAGAACAGCAAAGAAGAACTCGGAAAAAGGAGGGACCAGACCGGCGATAATGGCTCTCATGAAGAACGGGTAGAAGGTGCTCCCCTTGCCTTCAGGTTGATTGGAGCCGGCCTTGAGCACAGTCGCTCCCTTGTTGCCCTGCGCCACCATCCTCTGGCGCACAAGGACGAGATTCTTCGCTGACATAGTCGGAGGATCCAGAGCCGGGAGGTACCAGGCCTCAGTCGGGGTCTTGCGAGGCGCCATGGCTTGCAGGATGGGAAGGATTGAGGTAGATTTGGAGGATTTTGGAAGCAAGGAGGAGAAGGGCGAGAAAGGGGATCTGGAGCAAGGCGAGCAAGAAGCACCAAGCCTGGCCCGGGCCTCCTTTTTGTCAGAAGGATAGTTGTCGAGGCGCCGTGGGGAGCGGAGACGCCCACGACCAATCAATCGCCACGCGGTGCCCAAGGCCGCAGGCTGTTGGGGCCCGCGGCGCTTCGCATTTGCCCCTTCGCTTCTCTGCTAAGCCAAGTCTGGGCGCGCCTTGGGCCCGGGGGCTACTGTCGGCGTGAAGGCAGGGTTCCCAGACTTGCTGCACTGCAGCTGCGGCGTGGCTCAAGTGGGTGCCAGCGGCCCGGCTTCATCACTCAAGCTCAAGACCCTCGCGAGGGGCAAGCCTCATGAGGCGGACAGCGGAACCTTCCTCGGGAGGAGCCTCGTCGAGCAGGCTCACGAGGAGGCGGAGAGATCAAGGCAGGGTACCTCACGAGGGTGCCCGTGGCGCAAGCCATGACGATCAAGACCAGCAGCGCCAGGCGGCGCCCGGCCTGCATGTCCTCATTTCCCTTTGGTGCAAAGGAGGCAAGCACATGCCAAGGCATCGAGCAAAGGTTACCGCTTGATGCAACAAGACCAAGACCAGCAGGCGGGCAGGAAGGAGGTCATCGTGGAGCCAGGGCGGCATCACCGTCGAGCCTTTGGCAGCCGAAGACCAACTTTAGTCAGGATAAGTGTACTAGATGTTCCCCTTCAAAATGGCCAATTGTTAGCGCCCTTCCCGCTCATTATTTGGGAAGAGGTCCAGGGCCTCCCTCTATAAATAGAGCTAGCCACAACAGAGTAGAGACATCTGACAGGGCCCTAGCAGAGAGAGAGGCGATCGAACTCACCCAAGCAGTTCATCGCACCAGCACAAGAACACCCCTCGCGAGGTTGTTCTTCCTTTGTACTGTTCATCATCAGCCCCTGAGGCAATCCACCACATCACACACTGGAGTAGGGTATTACACCACATCGATGGCCCGAACAGTATAAACCTCGTGTCTCTTGTCTTGTTCATTGTTCGTAGTGTAGATCCCTCACTAACCATTCACGCATGAGCTGGTAGGGGAAAGATCTCCGCGAGCACCCCTGTGTTCGAACCTCAAGGGTCTGCCGGAACCCGAAATCCGACAGCGGTACTACCGCTCAGGGGAGAGATACTACCGCTTGAGAGGTACTACCGGTCTCTACTACCGCTCTACTACTTCTCAAGATGAAAAACTGCCCAAGCAAAATGGAAGGATGCAAGAAAACCAAAACTGCCATAACTTCTACAAACAAACTCCGATTTTGACGAACTCAAGCTTGATAGAAAGCTAACGACAAGAGTGGCCAAATCATGACTGGCAAACTTCAGAAGTGGCGACAAAGATTATGCCAATGATATAGAGATGTGGAACCTCTAGGAGTGAAGAAACAACATAAACTCCAACATTGAAAACATCATAGAAGATGATGAAATCCGTTTTCGATGAACTTGAGCTTGTCATGAAGATGACCATAAGCTCTAAAACTCACTAAGAGAAACACAAAAAAGAACCAAGAAACTTGATGCAAGGATGCAATGGTTTGGGATCTCTATGAATGATATGATCAAGCTACTCACTAGAGAGCCCCCCTTAATAGTACGACAATCGATCCTATAACCCGGTCTCCCAGCTACCACCAAGAGATCGGTAAAATAGAAAACCTATCAAGGGAAAACCTTTGACTTGCACAAAGTCCACTTGAGCTAGATGATGACGATCTTGACTTCCTCAAGTTGGACCACCTTTCTTGATTGTGTTGGCTCGATGAAGACTAGTTGACTCCTCCCCCATACTCCACTATGGGTGAGCCACTCTTCTAGACATCTTCACAAGTCCATGTCACAAAAATGGACAGCAAGCTTCAAGCATGATCTCTTCATGATGCTCCACTTGAACTTGCACACCGCAATCTAAATGACAACCACCACTTTATGTCATCCTCCATGGGTTGTATGAGATGTTCCTCTTGACGCAAGCCCATGGAGACATACCTAACCCCACATAGAACTCTCACGTAGACCATGGGTTAGTACACAAAGCGTAATCGACAATGCTTACCATACCATGGGATCACTTGATCCCTCTCGGTACATCTTGTACACTTTGTGTGTTGATCAACTAGATTTACTCTTTGACTTAGTCTTGATCAACCTTGTATTATGTATTCTCTATGACCAATCTTTGGATAATTCCTTGAATAGCACCTTGGTCAACACATAAAGTCCTTGAAACCAACATATGGATTTCAAGAAACACCTATGGACAAATCCTATGAATATAACTCAAGGCAACTAGTCGATAGAGAATGTCATCAATTACCAAAACCACACATGGGGGCACCATGCTCTTTCAACATGCGTTGGGCTGTGGCCCATGCACCACTTCCATCACTCCCAGTTTTTTATATTTTTGGTCGGTTTCCCAGATGGAATTGTTTTATTTTAGTTGGTTGTGTCTCTTTGTTAGTAATGATACTAGATGACCTATTGTGCCTTTGTCGCAAAGGCCAATTAGAGCCAAGAAGTGAAGCAATGTATGAACAACATATTTTATGAATGATCCACAAAGGCCAAAAAAATGCAAAAATGCAACTGAGAACTTTGGCAAACTATTTGAATGAAGTTTTTCATGAATTGTCTACAAATGCTTATGTTCATACTGCATTTACATTTGCCTTGTATTTACAAACAACGGACAATGATGATCGTTACTCATGTCTTTGTTTGGCAATATATAAGTCGTTTGCTTGAGGAGGTGAATTAAGTCTAAGATATTGTTTTCATACTCTAGACGGGTTGATAGAAAACCGGACCGCACGCCCAACGGAAATGATTTGAACCATCCGAACTGGCCATCCCCACTCAGAACCACATGAATAGAACCACTTGGAACCATCCGAATTGGCCATCCCCACTCGCAACCAGGCGAACTGACCAAGCGATCAACTCGCCATGGAAGTGTGTGATCGATGAGCACGTGTAGTATACACACAAGCTGGACAGGTTGCAGTGGTCAAAGGCGAGGAGACATGGAAAAACACATTGTCCAACCAGCGGTGGTGGTCAAAGGACAAACAGACATGGCCAATTGTACTGGTCAAAGTCTGAGCAGACATCTCAAAACACACCGTACGACTAGACCGCAGCGCTAAAAAACCAGGCTCACATTCCAAAACACACCCTCCAGCCAAAGGGATGTGATCGAAAGCGGTCGTGCTAGAACATGACACCCCACCTAACAGAACACGAGCAAAGGGAAGCCTAGTGTTCGCATTGCATTTGTATCAATGACTATTTGAAGAATGTTTCTCCTCAAACTTATTTATGACTCATGGCACCCTAGGCACAAAGCCCAACTGCAACAAAGAAGCTAAGCGGGCTATATGAAACAGTATCTAACGAATGCGTTCACACACAATTCATTCATACACAAAGGGCTCTTCGGCCCTTTGCATAAGCGTCATACACATACGCATAATCATACACATACACATCATGATTACAAGATTAGCATGCATTACCCAAAAGCATAAAAAACGACACTCAAACGTAAATACAACCACTATCATTAAATTAATACATAACTAGACGCATGAGTGCACTTCCGTGCAATCATAGTTATTTAGGGTTCACAAACGGACAAAGAAGGATCATAGCTCCTTAATCATGCCAAGTGTTGGGGCATGCTTGCCGCATTTGACCACTAACTCAATGTGAGAAAGTCGAAGATGGCCACCCTAAAGCTAACTTCAGTCATCACCTTGAAGGTGAGCAACTACTTGATCTATAGACCGTGAGCTATGGCGAAGCCAGCCCACCCTCGATCAATGGAAATGTTCCCATTGGCATACCAGAGCTTGACCCTCCAGTTGCTACCAATGTCGGTTCTCAGAATGATCTCCTCTGGAATGGTACCCATGTGCTCCCGGAAAGCATTGGGGAGCTGAACGGATTACAACTCAGGTGCTAAAACCACCTTCCAAAAGTGGGTTGGACCTTTGGCCTCATGGAAGTGGCCAACATTCGTTCGCCTTCCCGAAGATTCTTGGAGGTGCTCCCTTGTACTACAAACTTCCCCATTGAGTAGCTACCTAGAACATCATTATCAGTGCCAATACACCTATATACCACTGCAATGAGAACACCAGGCTGAATAAACTACCATACTGCAACAAAAATCCAATAGCAACATGTAGAATCATAATAACACGCATGTCAACAACCGACCGCCCTAATACATGGAGCACACCTTCGCGGAGATCATTGCTAAACACAACCTAATACAATTGATTGTTTCCCCAACAACATTGACCAACCCTTAAGCCATCCCAAACCCCATCTGAAATACAACCTTGAATAACAGGTAAATTGATGAACTTACACTGATATTATCGATCCAGAATAGATGATAAAATGCAATAAAAACAACGTCATACTATATTTGGTGCTAAGATAAAATCCAATGCGTGGAGATCAGGACACGGTCGCAACAGCCTCCCTACAAAACATAGTCGCTCTATCGAACCCACACTGGTGAAGATGCAATGGTAAGGTGGATGTCCTTACAACGTCTGAAGCAACCACGGTAGGTGCCTATGGAGGTGTAGTTGGAGCGCTTAGTGAGGAGGCAAACCCTGATGGGAACGATTATGCCCCAATCCTGCCGTCGGGGACATCTCGCTTCATACCGTGGCCAAAGTCACCGAGGGAGCAGAAGAAGCAGCGACCTTTATATCCCCAGGCCATGCCAATTGTATGGTGCATATGACAGAAGGGGAGGTCAGTGCCCACTCCGGCTGACATGGGATGAACCCCGTTCTTAATGCCCTTTGGGATCCGGTTTGGATAGCGAAGAGTTCCCTACCTTTTCCCCAAGGAGTAACATGGAGTTATCGGACCCATGAGAGGATGTGCACTATGACAAAGGCACTTACAAGTTCTTGCAAGAGAATTAAATTCGAGTTACTGTAAGCGGACCTTAACAACCTCAGGGGTGTAAACACAAGAACTAAAACAAGCATGTATGAGGTCTTGTTTCTTACAACCTTAAATTTGTGCTCGGGTTCATAATGATATTAATTTGTGGACACCGGTTAAGATGTGCTTGCAACATAATGAAGTGGGAGATGTGTCCGAATTACATATTGAACAGTGTGTGACCTGCATCAAGAGTTAGTTGTCCAATCACGGGCCCTTACTGTCTCGTGGGTTACCTCAATTATTAAGAATAAAATTTGGACAAAAGAATTGGGCGTTTAATGAATGGGTTTTGGATAAATGCCACTCCAATTCTGGCGATTCCGAGAATTGCCACTGGCATTTCCAAAATTTGAAAAATGTTGTCGGCGTTCTGGGACCGGGGGTGCCCAGACTTGCCTGCCCGCGTCCCAATGCGTGGCTCCACCAATGGCCTGGTATGGCCCATCTTCAATAGCGACAACCCAAGACCCTCGCGAGGGGCCAAGCCTTGCGAGGCTGCCCCAAAGGACAACACCAAGACCTCCTTTGGGGCAGCCTCGCTAGGCTGGCTCCCGAGGAACGGAGATATCTATGCAAGGGGCACCTTGCGAGGTTCGCGTGACGTGAGTCGTGACGACCAAGGCCAGGCGGGCGCCAGTGGGCGCAGTGTACCAGTTTCCTCTTCGGTGCTAAAGAGGCAAGCGCAGGCGAGGAGTCCCGAGGAATCAGGCAAAGGTTTCCATATTGGTGCAACAAGACCAAGACCAGCGGGACGGCAGGACGGAGGTCATCTCAGAGCCCACATCAGCGTCACCACCAGAGCCTTTGGCAGGCGAAGACCACCTTTTGTCAGGATAGCTTGTACTAGTTGTCTCCCTTCAAACTTGATCATTGTGGGATCCGTTCCCGCCTAACATTTGGGAAGAGGACCGAGGCCTCTATAAATAGGACCTAGCCACCACCATAGCCGAGGATGGATCATTCAGATCACCCTTGCACACATTAGCTCATCGAGCTCAAGAACACCTCACCTCCTGAGGCTATTCATCCCTTGTACTAGTTCGTCCTCAGCCCCTCGAGGCAATCCACCACCACACTGGAGTAGGGTAGTACACCACGCGGTGGCCCGAAGCAGTATAAACCCCTGTGTCTCTTATTCTTTGGGTTCATCAAGCTAGGCCGTGAGATCGTTGATCAAGAGAGCTAGGAAGAGAGTGTTCTTCGTGCGCACCCCAGAGTTCCAACCTCGCAAGGGTTAGCCGGAACCCATAATCCGACATTTGGCGTGCCAGGTAGGGGTGCATTGAAGCCTTTCTTTCGTCGATCGACGCGCCACTGCTCCGCCGCATCCATGGCTGACGCTCGCCGAGCCCGTGCTGAGCGCCGGACCGCCCTTGCCGCTCGCGTTGCCCAGATGGCGCCCGTCGGCAGACCTCCCCATCGCTCTCCATCACCTGCTGTCAACACCGCCACCGGCCCGGCAGGAAACGAGCAGCAAGCTTCGTTGCTGCACCCCTCTGTGTGGCGGGGCGGACACACCGCCACCCCGTCGCTGACTCCGGCCGGCTCGTCGTCCCACGCTCGTCGCGCACCCACGGATGTGCAGTGCGCACTGCTCATGGCGCGCGAGCTCCTGCATTACCGCCCTGTCGATGACCTCTATGAAGACTGGTTGGACCGCATCGCCGAGCTCGTCAGCGCCGCTGGGGGCTCCCCCGCACCGTCTCTCTCGCTGCCCCGTCCACCTCCTGCTGCGGGCGACGTAGCCCATGGAGCGCCTCCACCATCTCCACATCAAGACGACACCCTTGCACCAAGACGCGTGGCCCCGCGGCGCAACCCACCGTGCAGGGCGCCCGCGCGTGAAGAAGGAAGCTGCCATGAGATCCCACGGCCACAAGAAGATGCTCCTGCACTCCCCGCACCACCATGTCAAGATTGCGCGCCGCTTGCGGTGGCGGCTCGTGGGTACCAAGACCGAGCTCCACCTCCACGATGGGCTCCAGTGACCATGGCAGGCTGCCGCGCCTTCACCCCCGAGCTGCGTAGCATCGTCTGGCCCGACAAGTTCAAGCCCGACCTGCTTCCATGCTACGACGGCACCCCCGACCCTGCTAAGTTCTTACAGGTCTACAAGCTGAGCATTGAGGCGGCCAACGGCGACGAGAAGGTCATGGCGAACTGGTTTCCTATGGCTCTCAAAGAAGGCGCGCCCTCGTGGCTCCTGAACCTGCCCGCGGGATCGATCTCCTCCTGGGGCGAGATGCGCGAGCGCTTCATCGCCAACTTCCAAGGCACTCGCGACCTCCCGCCTACCGCTGGTGACCTGCGGCGCATCAAGCAGCAGCCAGGGGAGACCCTGCAGAAGTACATCCAGCGTTCGCCTCAAGATTTCCCAAGGTGATGGACGAGGCCATCATCTCAGCATTCTCCGATGGCGTCCACGATGTCAAGATGAAGAAGGAGCTTGCCATACACAATGACCTGTGCACAACCCTAGAGATGTTCAACATGGCGACCAAGTGCACAAGAGTTGAGGAGGGACGCCTCTCCCTCCTCGAGCTCCCAGCTGCCGACCCAGAAGACAAGAAGGCCAAGACCAAGGACGTGAAGCGCAAGGGGGCTGCCGTGCTCGCGGTGGAGCCAGAGCTGAAGCGCGGTTGCGACCACCCCGAGTCATCCAAGGCCAACCGCCCGTTCTGCGCCTTCCACAACATGCACAACCACAACACCAATGACTGCCAGGAGCTCAGTGCCATCCGTGATGGGCGCTTCAGTCGATGCCCCGCCACAATGACCAAGGCTACGGCCGTGGAGGACGCTGGGATGACCGCAGCCCCCGCCAGGAGTGGCGCAATCGGCCTCGTGAGGACCGCTGGCAGGACCAGCCTCGCGAGGGCGCCTGGAGAGACCAGCCTCATGAGGACCGCCCCCAGAGCAATGCTGGCCTCCCTCTGCTGCCGCCACCGCCAAGGAGGAATGATGACCATCACCAGGACGAGAGGGCTAGGGGCTTCCAGGAGCCTCGCGCCATCGCTTGCATCTTGGGTGGCGCTCAGGCCCCAGCCTCTCAGCGTATCTTCAAGAAGTTTGCTCATGAGGTAAACGCGGCCCTCCCCAGGCTCGAGGCCACACGCCCGCTCAGGTGGTCCAAATGCACCATTACCTTCAGCTCATCCGACTAGCTCAAGTGCGCGGCAACTGCCGGCGCCCTCCCGATGCTCTGCTCACCCATCATCAGCAATGTCCAAGTCACCAAGACCCTCATCAACGGCGGTCCGAGGCTCAAGGTCCTATCCATCGAGACGTTCAACCGCCTCCAAGTGCCATATGATCAGCTGCAGCCTACCAAGCCCTTCTCGGGAGTAATCGACGGCTCCACCACCCCGATCGGGCAGATCCGCCTCCTTGTCACCTTCGGCAAGCGCGACAACTACCGCACCGAGCTCATCGACTTCGACGTCGCCCACATCCGCCTGCCGTACAATGCCATCCTTGGGTATCCAGCCCTGGCCAGGTTTATGGCAGTGACTCATCACGGCTACAACGTCCCCAAGATGCCAGGGAGCTGCGGCATCATCACAGTCGCCTGCGAGGAAAAGGAAGCGGTGTGCTCCCTCGAGCGCGCTTACCAGGCTGCAGCGGCCAAAGACCCAAATAACGAAGGCGCCGTCTACCCTCCTGAGGCCGTCCCCAAGAAGAAGAAGCAGTTGCTCCACAAAGGGCCTCAGGAAAGCGGCGTATTCAGCAGCACCACCTCAGGACCTGCACCCACAAATGGGGCGCCTCCCTCTCTCGCATAGGAAGGCGCGCCCGGCGCGCTCCTCAGGCTGGGCTCCAAGGCTCTCTTCCGGAGGGCCTCAGACCTAGTCAACGTCATGAGGGAGGCGCTCGGGCACCACGTGGAGGCATGCTTCACCGCACGCCTCCCCCAAGAGGGCACAAGACGTGGAGTGCCTGGTGCTCAAGAGTTCATCACCAAGGCAACCAAGGAGCTTCAAGAAGCAAGAGCCATGTGCAGCGACCGCCGCCCACCACCCGGCGCAGCTCCTCGTCTTGGCAAGGACGACGAGCTGCGCGTCTGCATCGACAACCCAAGACTCAACAGGGTGGCATCTCAGGAGCGCGTCTGGCCTTCTCGAGTTGGTCAGTGCGAGGGCCCATCTCACAGCTATGTTCGCATGCCATTCGGCTTGCCGAGTGCGGCTGTCACCTCCCAGCGCCACTTGCGGAGCGTTCTGGCGGCTCAAGAGGCCAGGCATCATGCTGTCCTGGCAGAGATGGCAACAGTTCTTCATGAGCTGCCAGGGCCCCCGAAGCCTCCCGAGGCTCACGACCCAGGCGACTCGTGAGGAGCAACTTCTTCAGCATGCGTCTTCAGCTACTTTAACACCTCTTCAGCAACGGTACCAAGTGACTCTTTCTGATTCAATCAGTTGGGGCGCCCCTCGGGCAGCATTATCCCCAAGTCGAACGGGCATGTCCCTGCGACGTGTATCCTTTTGCATCTCTAGCTTACTCTGTTGTGGGCGCCCCTTAGGCTGCATCATTCCCAGGCTGCATAGGTCCGTCCCGGCAGCATGTATCATTATCGCATTTATCTGAACTAGCTTGCCTCCTTGCATGAGTTACCTTATGATCATCACCTGCATGCATGTTGCCCTTCGCGGCCGCCCGCATTGCTGACCGGCCTCCAGCTCATCCCGCAACAGGGGCTACACATGCTGGCACGGCGCTTGTGCTCAGGTCCGTCCCTGCAATGCTGACAAACCTGAGTGGTCGAGCTCTGCACTACAAAAAAATACACTTCCGTGATGATATGTGTTTGTCACAGTAGGTCACGTTTTTTGTCATGCATGTACATCCATGACAAATTTATGATGTAATCAAGGTAGTCATACCGTCTTTGTCAGAGAAGCGCCCATGACATTACCAAAATTATCATTACGGAAGTGTCCACTTCCATGACGATAAATCGCGTCCACGAAGTGCTTTCGTCAAGGGTGACCGACACGTGGCATCCACCGTGAACGAACGTCATTAAGCTATCGGGTCCGGTTTTGATCCGATAACCTGCTAACAGCCCGACCGATGGGGATTTTCCACGTGTAAAATCATCATTGGCTGGAGGAAACACGTGTCGGCTCACCGTTGGGACAGATGTCATCCACTCATTGGACCCAAAGCGCCTATGATACATCGACACGTGGCACGGCCCAACAGAGGCCCATATAGGTTAAAAAGGCCGGCCCAGTCAAAGGCCCGTAGTACTTACTCAGGTATTAGTGGGCCAGCCCAATAACGGCCTGCTTAATAAAGGCCCATTTACGGCCCGAAGCCAGATCTGGCCCGTCAATTGTTCACCGAATATTTGGGCCCATTTACGGCGTGAAGCCAGATCTGGCCCGTTAATTGTTCGCCGAATATTTGGGCCCAATTACAGCCTAGTGACTTTCGGCCTGTTAGAAGCCCGATGTAGACATGGGCCCATTTCAGCCCGGTGTGACTTTAGGCCTGGGAATGGCCCGTGCTGCCCATGGGCCATATATGGTCCGACGGGACATCGGGCCCACTAACGGCCCGTGATAAAGGTGGAAACAGTAAAGCCCAACGTGACTTTGGGCCTGTTAAAGGCCTGTCGCATAATTCGGCCCGTTGATGTCTGTACTAAGCTTTCGGCCTCTTAAAGGCCCATGATATCAGTGGGCCAACTAAGGCCTGAGATATGTTTCTACCGTAATCGCCTGTGATATAATCGGGCCCAAAAGGCCCGATTTACATTTCAGCCTGCTGAAGGCCCGTCGACGACTAGTGAAAATTGAGGCCCAATATGCATTTTCGGCTGCTAAAGGCCCATGGTTTCATCTCGGGCGTAATAGGCAATACAATATTCAGCTCGTTATTGGCCCAACGCTACCGGGCCAAACTAAGCGCTGGGTCCACAAAAGGCCCAACTAAAATATAGGCGGTGTAAGTTGTGGGCCTCACGCAAAGTGTGAAGGCCCCAACCATTCGTGCCCAAGAATGATGCAGAGCGGCCCAATTGTGGCCCGCTAAACACCAGGCCGTTAGAGCGAATGTTTCGCCCGATCGACTACATCTGATTTTTTTCAGATAGCGAATGATGGCAGAACTAGTAGGAATTAAGAACAAACCTACTCTATACAATAAAGAAATTACGGCATAGTAACTAAGAATAAACCTACACTATACAATAAAAGATTTATGGTATATTACATCCACTGGCATCAAGTTCGCCACCAAAGATCATAAAGCGCAACGAAGAAGAAGATTACAAAAACTGGGCACCATTGCAGCGTAACAAAATAATACTGAACCGAGACCACTTCCAAGACAGTTCAAGAAAGGTTAGCCTTGGCAGGGAACTGCTGGCAAGATGCTGAGCAAGGCTGTGAGACCGGCCTAGCATGTCGGTCATAGCTTCTAGGTGTAGCTGTTTAGCGATGAGGTTCTCATTGGTGTTCTCTGCAATCTTTCTTAGAGATAGGACTTCAAGTCGAAGTTGAGTTGCGTAATGCCTTTACGCTAGAACTTGGGACCCAAGAAGTCGAACTGATTCGCATAACGAATTATGTGAGCTTGTCATCGCTAGTCTCAAGTAACTTGAACACGCATCAAGACAAGACTTTGGGGTTGTCTCGCTATCTTCAAGATGTTTTGCCTTCTTTGCTGCAATATATGTTGGGTTTGTCTCACGCCTTCAAGCAGACTTGTGCATGCCATCGTGCATATCACCCTGAACCAAAGCGTAGAGATGACATGTTTTGCACGTATAAACAAAGATGATAACTGTCTTTGTCAATTCCATCCAATTTCAAATTAGAAAATAAAGAGTAAGTTCAAAATATCAATAGCATAATTTGGAATTGTTCATAATGCGGGGAGCTTCACCACACTACTGGATTACCATGTCAACATAACAAGCATAGATGAAGGGCAAACAAAATCATTGTATCTATTTTGGTTAATGTGCATGGCATGTTGTTCATATCATCACCACATCAAGAAGATAAAACAGAGATGACAAGGTGCAAACGTGGGCTGCTTCACCACACACTGGATTATAGATCCACAAAAACAAGCATACATATAGGGAGTATTGAGTAATGTGCATGGTATGAATAAGGAATTTGGTTTTACAAGTAAAACTTAGAACTTACGGTTCTTGCGAACATGCATTTTGGTAGAAACAGCAAACTAAACAGCAGTAAACGATAGGGAGTATGAGCAAATTAAACAACAGTTGAGGATAAAGGATTTAGAAGGACTGACTTACATTAAAAGTTAACACCGGCTTTATAATGCCCTTCTCCATGTCAAGGGAAGGATAACTCAAGAATTTTATCACAGAATCTTCTTCAAAAGCATTGACTGTACTCTACATTTTGTAGAGAGTAATTATAGATATGATAATACTGGAAGGGATAGAGGATAATGAAGATAAGATGCAAATTGATGCTACATAATCAACTACCAATCCTCGAAGTACAAGCATTACAGACAAAATGTCCGACAAGAGCAATGGGCTACACTTCTCTTGCCGGCATTGTCTGCTTATTCTACTTTTGGTAAGATTAAATATAGCTCGATCTTTTTAGTAAATGGTGGGCGAGGAGATAAGATGCGAATGCTACACAATGAACCAATCCTCTTCCCATAATACAACAAAGTGTTTTGAACACTGGTAATCTTTATAAAACGCTCTTATATTATGGGACGGAGGGAGTAGCTGTTAATGTAAGTACAATCATAGACGACGTTCAGTCCTTACAAGAGGACTGCAGAGCTAAACCTCTTCAAAAGCATTGGGTTGATTCTAAATTTATGTAAGAGTCCATACGGATCTTATAATGTCCACCAAATGGATGATAACGAGGCTAACATGTGCAGTGATGCTACATAATCAAACAGCTATGAAAGTAAGTATGGTCATACAGGGCAGGAGGTACTCACAAGAGCAATGCAGTGTGCAGTATTGTTGCGAGATTCTGTGGTCCCTTGAGAACGAATGTTCTCCTGCTAACAGTTTTCGTACAGGTGAGACATTAAGGCAAATGCAAAAATGTAGTTCAAATTGTGGTGTGATATCATACATAGTACCTTACGCTGCAGCCGAGACCAATGTGTAACAAGATTATTCCAACCACCGCCGGATAAATGTAGCACC
The DNA here is from genome assembly GCA_021605205.1 of Aegilops longissima. Classification (NCBI taxonomy): domain Eukaryota; kingdom Viridiplantae; phylum Streptophyta; class Magnoliopsida; order Poales; family Poaceae; genus Aegilops; species Aegilops longissima. The sequence continues at coordinate 160,076,180 of CM038679.1, forward strand.
GAGACTTTACAGAAATTTCATTTAGAGGCTTGCCATCGGCGCGCTTGCCTCGTAGGAACGATACTTCATCAACGAAAGTGCTTGAAAAGCGCAACCAACCCTTGCTCGTCTTCACAATCCAGTTTGGTCCTCGCCTATTTAAAAGAATGAAATCTTGTGTCTTTTGTCAGCAGAAACATATGCAGTAATGACCATGAATAACATTAGTACATTACTTACGCGTAAGTTGCGGAGGAAGACTGGAAATTCTTCTGTGTCTGTGGTATAATCTTTCCATGAAGGAAAGATGCGCACAAAGTTCCTGACAACAATATAAGCTTTCTCTTCTAAGATGGGAAGAAATGGAACAGGGGTCCTATTTGCTGCAATTGGGGCTCTCTCTGGTGCGAAAAGGGATTTGGCAACTCGATTTGGTGCACTCTTTGCTGGAATGGGGGTTTTGCGTCGTAGAGCTGGTGCTATGTCAACTAGCATGATCATGATGTTTGCTGCAGTTGGGGTCTGCTGAGTTGGGGCATCAGAAATGACCAGTGTAGTAGGGCTAGAGTCTGCTAGAGTTGGGGTGTTTTGTGGGTCAGGTGATATTGCAACTACACCTAATGGGCTATTTGATTTATCAGGTGCCACTACCTTTTCCAAATACTTTGCTTGCGCTCCTCCACGATCAGCAGTCGCCCTCTTCCTTTTGAGCGTCTGATACACAAGAACAACATTTGAATGGATAAATATGGTATCATGACAGATGGAATATGTACTAAAAATGGATAGGCAGGCCATATTCACATACACGATGTGCAAACTAAGCTAATGGCAGTTCAACAAAGTAGAAGCAATGCAAAGCATCAGTTGCAAGATATGTGCGACAAATATAACCTTGCAAAGTTAGAGCAAGCACCTTGATGGGTGAATAAGATAGGGCATCTTCCTCTGACTCCTCCACTAGGGAGCTACATTGACGTAGGTCTCCCTCTAGCTCAGAATCACTATTAGGATCATATTCTGAGCATGAATCTATAGGTGGAGAGCTTTTGCATTGCATTGCATCCAGACTTGATTTCAGTCCCTTAATGCCAAGTTTGACAGCCATGGCATTGTTCTGCTTTATTCTTTTCATGCGCGCAAGCTCATAATCATTATGATGCAGTTCAGAATCTGAGATTCATGAAAACATAAAAAGTAGTCAGATTATCTATGGAATGCATTGCGGATTCAACTCAAGAGTGTCTCCTATAAACCCTGCATATGCAAAGTTCACCCCCCAACCGTCTTGACGGACCACACACGTAAATACAAACCCCTTATGTTATAACAGGCAGACACACATTTCAAAACTGAAGTAGGAACATTAGAATTATATGAAATTCGTATTTGAACAAATAAACTAAGGAATTATGAGTGGCATAATGTTTAGCTTCAAGGGTGGAGTGTTGGTAGTGTGACACAAAGCAAGTTGGCAGATTGTATTCCCTGTAAAAGATCGAAGCCTATGTAAAAGCTGGAAATGACACTTTCTTTCTATGCAATGCAGTGTTCGTTGCCCACACATGTTGGAAGAGATCACATAGAGAAATACTATTCACTCATGTCTACGGTTGTAGTATTTAGAAACAGGGTGGTCCACCCTAAAAGAATATTGACAACAAATATGACAAGGCAAGCATAGATGTAGTGAATCAATCATTTACTTGTGAGCTCACTAGGACAAGTATGCAGAATTGTAACTGTAGTAAGAGACCGTCCAAAATATGAATCAAGAATTTTGTCTAGCACCTATTGTTTGCAAATAATCGACGTGAATAATTGGATATTATATCAAATGAGTAAGAAATACAAGTAAAATTATCAACAAACCTGGCTTGCAGTAGTAATCTGGGTCAAGGTCACTACGACCAACAATCCAAAATGACTAGTGTCTGTTCCTAGGGCCGGAATTTTGAAAACCATGTGAACTTTAGAGGTACTAAAGATTACCGAAATTGATCTGAACCATTAAGTGTAGGTAGCACTGAGCACACAACAAACCCTAATGACAGTCCTGCCTAATGAGTAATTAATCAATTAGAAAATGGGTGATGAGGAGTGGCTGCTGACTATTGAGGACTTATCTCAGGATAAATCGGGTTGGCTTAGTGGGTGATGCACGCCTGAGCCCTGAACGGACTGGGAAGGTAGGCACGGCGGCGCGCCCGGGCAGCGGTGACGCTGTTGGGCGAGCGGCTCCTGACTCCTGTTAGTCCGGCGTCTCCTCCTAGAGTCATGCTATCCGGGGACGGCAAGTCGCCGGCAAGGCAAAGGTCAAGTAGTAGAGATCGAAGCGCAAGCAGAAGAGTAGGGGGAATCAAGGCTGAACGACCCAAAATCCCAGGGTAGAGATACACACCCGAGCGGCGAACATGCATTTTCGAAACTAATTTAGGAACATTTAGCTGACCAATTAAACGAATCTATTTTAATAATATCAGATTCAGATTTGAACAACTAAGCTTGTTTAGCTTGATGGGTCGAAAGCAAGCTATTATGACACGAAGCACGATTCGATCAGATAGTGATCATAAAAGGGGGAAACCGGAGAAATGATATTTAGCAGCCATTGTTTTCTTCGAACTAAGAACTAAATTCTAAGAGCTGAAAAGAAAGTAGAGTAACCAAGTTAAGATCTATTTTCTAGTTGAGATCAAAAGGTTGAGGAGATATGAAGTACCACCTCTCTTGCGGCGCCGTGTAGGCATAGGGGGTGCGATGTCTACCGGTGGAATTGAAGCAGATCTACAACGGTAGACGGGTGCATCGGGGGATAAGTCCCGTTGCGGTGGAAGAGAAGGCCGTGTGAGCGGCCCCGGCAAAGAGGACAACGGCGCCGATGAAGCGAGAGGACGTGATGCAAGGCTCTTGGTCCGTCGCCGTGGATGAGAAACGTCCATCTCTAGCAGTGGATGATGCGGTCTTGGTAGGCGCCCCGGCATGGTGGAGGACGGCGGTGATGGATGTGGTGGAGGACGGCGGCGATGGATGTGGTGGAGGACGGCGGCGATGGATGGGGTGGCGGACGGAGGCTGGTGTGGGGCTGGTGTTCTAGCACGGACGGTGTATGAATGGGAAAATGGAGGGTAGGTACGGGGAACCATGTTTTTCGGACGCGCCTGTCTGAAATATGGGAAAGTTACGAACTTAGCCCCCATTTAAAATTTGGGCGTCTCGTCGGTTGGGGATACGACGGTAATCTCACATCTCGCCAATATTTGCCGAGAGCGATTTCGGGCGAGGAGAGGGTGGTTGGCGCCCATGGTTAGCACCCACGGTGTATGAATAGGGCTGACAGGTAGGGCGGTTGTGTCACGTCTGAGTGAAGTTACAAACCTGCCCCTATTGAAAATATTTGCCTACATCGATTTCGGCCGAGTCGAGTTTGTTTTGCCGCCCACCGTGTATGAATGGGGAAATGGTGGGAGAAACAGAGATCTTTCAGATGGGCTTGAATCAAATGTGTTTTGCTGCCCATGTTTGGCACCCGCCGTGTCGGAATGGGCTTAGAGGCGGTCGTGTCACGTCTTATTGAAGTTACTATCCTACCCCTATTTAGAGCAGTGGAAATCAGGCCAATGGATTGTCTGTGTAATGGGTAGACAGTAATTTCCATCTCCCAAACACTTGGCTTCGGGCAGCCGATGTGGGAGTGGACATTTTGCCGCTTCTTTTGAATTTTGGGACAATAAGCATCCACGTTTACCCTGACAACTAAATTCGAATCCATTTTGTACTCCTATACGAATCTTTATAAATCATTCTATGTGTTTTTATATATCTTCAAAAGGACGACAAAGATGTATTCCACTGTCATATATGAATATGGTTTCCAAATGTAGATACTCAAATTCAGAAGCTAGAATCCAGTTTAAGGTGTATTCGAATATTTGGAACACTTCATGTCCAACTCAAATGTCACACGCAGCATAATGTGTACTCCCATTTAGATATGTACACAAGCGATGTATCAAGATTCAAATACTGAGTGAATTAACCAAGAATGTACAGAACTAATAAACATATAAACACTTATAGAGTATATGGATCAATAATATCAACTAACATACATAAGCCAGGCCGCTGTACTTTTCTTTCTTACAACAGCATCCTTTGTTTAGCCAAGCTACTACAGCATCTTGGCCCTTTCCGATGCGTGCCACTTATGGTCCACATATACTAGTATTATTGTTGAATGCACATTCAGCCCGATTGGCATATTTGTAGGTCTGGCACAGCAATCAAAATGAAATGTCTCCGAGTCTTATCAATTAATACAGACTTGTGCTCAAATAAAATTACAAACCAAAAAACAAAGAACAAAAAACAATTATTACATGATCTCAAAAACAAATGGTTTGATTGATTACATGAACAAACAACACAAAGGTTATTCAATGATGGAAAGAATATTTCACCTAGGATTTACCAAGTGGGAATTTAATTTCCTTTTTTCCTTCAGGACCTTAACAATGTGGTCAGTCTCAGCTTGCTTCATTTTCAAATCCACCAAATATTTAATGGTTGTCTTGAGTACTGCTACTGATTGTGTTGTTTGCTTCCTCAACATGTAAACTTCATCTTTAAGTGTAGAAGCAGAATCTCCTTCTACCACTAGTTTAGCCTCTAGAGCATTAGCAGTTGGCAATTCATAATGCACGATTGGGCCGGTGCCACTGCCGTGGGATGATACAATGTCCATGGGGACCTCGCTCTTTGATCTTGGGCTAACCTGTTTTGCCATTAAAGTTCCGATTGGATTTAGAAAAGTTGAAGTTAGCAAAACATCTCAACTGGGAGTTATAATAGCAAACCATTTAAATAAACAAGGAATTAAAGAGTTTCAATTTGATGCTAAAAAGTAGTTATTAACATCATTGTAACCCGTTGTTGCAGCAGCAAAGCAGTTAAACATAGAAGTAGCTATTTAAGTTCAGGCAAACAGGTAATTCTTAACAGTAAGTATCAAACACATAGATAGGTGCAGTCTATAATAGGATTAACAGGTTGTGGCATTATGTAATCAGTAGGAAACTAAACTAAGCCAAGCAACGTAATTGAACAATTTTGCAATAAGTGGCTAACTAAAATTCCGAGAAGCAGGTAACTGAAATTACGCTAGTTCTTTGTACAGGCACACTGCAACTTCTTTTTCACTTACAAGGTTGTACGAAGGAGTCCATGGCATGAATTGCTTGGATACGCAGTCCCAATACTTCTTTCTTCACACACTGCATTGGTAAGTCGAATGGTTAATCTGGTAAGATGGTGCGTCCTTGATATGTTATATGAGGACATGTAGTCAGACTAGTTGTAGCCACACACATCACACTAGCTTTTACTGTATATTTCATGCGATTACTTTTGGCATATCAAGATCTAAGCAATCTACAATAGGATGAAAAGACTGGCATCCTTCACATTATTGGCGAACTCAGTTCATAGAAACAAGCAATTCAACCATTCTGTGGGTAAATCAAAAGCGCCACTGGAATATTTGTCACTACCCCTATCATACAAGCAAAAAGGGGCGACGCCGCCATAGGGGCTGGTATGGGCGGCCGCCTCGGGTGGATCGAAAGTGTGCACCTATTTTGAGTCGTCCAGGTTGGCCCAGGCTAGTTTTGTTCGTCCCAACACACGAGCAGGCAATGTAAAAAATGAAGAAAAATGTTTCAATTTGGATAGGCCAATAACATAAGTGCAAGGCAGGCCCTATAGCAGGCTCGCGGCCCAAACGAGCGCCTCCCATATCAATCAACAGCAGGAAAAATCCCAATTCATCCGCTCCAGCCTCCAGTCTGGTTCGCTCCTAACCTAGCCGCCACTGACAGACCGACACAGACTTCCTCGTGCCCTCGTTGGGGCGGTCGCCGAGCTTCAAGCTTAACGGAAGGACAAGAATATGAAGATCCAACCCTGGTGTAGCCTACGTGGGAGACAGCGGCGGCAGCACGGGCATGGTATCGAGCTTGCATAAGCGTCTGATCGCAGCTTGCAAGAGTAGCATGCTTGTGACGAGTACATCACAGCCTGATTATATCTAATTCAACTCTTCAATTTCTGGCCAATAGTTAAACCTGACGGTGTTGTAAAACTGCTTGTATGTAGGGAATCTATGAGAAAAACCAATTTCTACTCATTTTATAACTCCCCAACCAATATCGAATCGATCAATCTGATGTATCTAATCAAGTTTCCGATGCAAACATCCAAGCTCATGTTGTTCTTGAGCTGAAGTGTCTAATGAATGCATCGCTAATGAAGGATTTGATGCAAACATTTTACATGATCCTGGTGATGAACATATAGTGTCTAATGAGGCATCTAATGCAAGCATTTTGCAAGCTCCCATTGAAGGATTTAATGTCTAATGATGATCTGCAAATTATAGTGCATTTTCATGGCTTGAGGAAACATCGAGGCCATCTACCAGAAAGTCCCTGTATCATGACAACGTAGCATAAATACTTTTCTAATCTGTTGTTTGAAACTATTGGCATACTTGTGCAGGATAGATATATTGATATGCAGTTTGCGCACTGGTTATAGGTGCAATTACACTTCGATATTTTTAGCCAGAGAACGAATAATTCAAGCAGGTAAGACCATGTTTGTAGTCCTTCTACACCATGTTGTATTTTGTGTTCTTTGGTGCTTGCATCATTTAGTGTTTATAATCTGAACTACTTTGGATCATTAGCTGGTTTTCAAAGTGCATGTAGCTTCACATTTCTCAAGTTATGTTGATTTCCGGAGTGCAAGTGCCTTCGTATTTTTTAATTTAAATGTTCGCCCCTGGTAACATGAATTCATGGATCCTCCACTGCACACAAATCATACACGAATGCCAGTACAAATTAAATGAAATGCATGGACTTACGCTAGCTCGTTGTACAGGCTCACTGCAGCTCTGCTTGCGCTTGGGATGTTCCATGTACAAGTCCATGTTACCACTTGCTTGGATGTGCAGGCCTTGTGCTCCTTGCATCCCCCTCTGCATTTTTGACATGGCGAATGGCTGATCAAATAAGAGGAATCGACCTTGCTTTTGTACCGGAGGACAGATACTTACAAGGTTATACGGGTGTGCAGGATGTGTACCAGATCCCGTAGCGCCGTCATGCTTCGCTAAAAAATGGATTTGCTTGTTTCAGATGATATCTCCAGAAGAAATAAGAGTTAAAGTCAGATTTGGATAGGCGTGTAAGCTAAGAGAGCAGTGAAAGGATATCCAAACATTGTCGGAATAGTGAAGGGAGTGATGTGTGGATACCTAGTTTGGGCCGGCATTTGGGCATGCTCGCCTAGCTAGAGTGCGGGTCACTTCAGAGCCGTTGAGGGTGATGCGCTGGCGTTGGCTGGCCGCGCACAGATGCAGATCTTGAGTGGCAGCGGAGTGCTACGATGTGGTGGACGAGACCGTTGGTGAAGCCCCAGCGGCCTCGGGGGGCGGAGGCGCGACGATGTGCTCGGTGAAGTAGCCCCGGTGAGCTGGGAGACGACGTCGGTGAAGTGCACCTGATGCGGTGGAAGTCGGTGTCTGTGAGGCACGTCGGTTGCGGCGGCCGACATTGTCGGTGGACCACCCGGTGCAGTGGACAAGGGCGTAGATGAAGTTGCTCCGGTGCGGTGGTGAAGCGCGACTGTCGTCTTCGTCGTCGTCGTCCGGCACAGAGGTGGGGAAAGAGACGAAATGAGGGGCGATTCAAACTTTACTTGGGTTGGCGGCGAATTAGGGATTTGAGCAATCTGGGCGCGGAAGGGTGATACGTCTCCAATGTTTCTATAATTTTTTATTGTTCCATGCTATATTATATTATATTTTGGACATTAATGGGTTTTTTTATACACTTTTATATTATTTTTGGGACTAACCTACTAACCGGAGGCCCGGCCCAGAATTGCTGTTTTTTTGCCTATTTCAGAGTTTCACAGAAAAAGAATATCAAACGGAGTCCAAACGGACTGAAACCTTCGGCAACGTGATTTTTGGAACGAACGTGATCCAGAGGACTTGGACCCTACGTCAAGACATCAACCAGGAAGGCACGAGGTAGGGGGGCACGCCTACCCCCCTGGGCACGACCTCCACCCTCGTGGGCCCCATGTTGCTCCACCGACGTACTTCTTCTCCTATATAGACCTACGTACCCCCAAACGATCGGATACGGAGCCAAAAACCTAATTCCACCGCCGCAACCTTCTGTACCATGAGATCCCATCTTGGGGCCTTTTCCGGAGCTCCACCGGAGGGGGCATCGATCACGGAGGGATTCTACATCAACACCATAGCCTCTCCGATGATGTGTGAGTAGTTTACCTCAGACCTTCGGGTCCATAGTTATTAGCTAGATGGCTTCTTCTCTCTTTTTGGATCTCAATACAATGTTCTCCCCCTCTCTCATGGAGATATATTCGATGAAATCTTCTTTTGCGGTGTGTTTGTTGAGACCGGTGAATTGTGGGTTTATGATCAAGTTTATCTATGAACAATATTTGAATCTTCTCTGAATTCTTTTATGTATGATTGGTTATCTTTGCAAGTCTCTTCGAATTATCAGTTTGGTTTGGCCTACTAGATTGATCTTTCTTGCAACGGGAGAAGTGCTTAGCTTTGGGTTCAGTCTTGCGGTGACCTTTCCCAGTGACAGTAGGGGCAGCAAGGCACGTATTGTATTGTTGCCATCGAGGATAACAAGATGGGGTTTATGTCATATTGCATGAGTTTATCCCTCTACATCATGTCATCTTACTTAAAGAATTACTTTGTTCTTTTGAACTTAATACTCTAGATGTATGCTGGATAGCGGTCGATGTGTGGAGTAATAGTAGTAGATGCAGGCAGGAGTCGGTCTACTTGTCTCGGGCGTGATACCTATATACATGATCATACCTAGATATTCTCATAACTATGCTCAATTCTATCAATTGCTCAATAGTAATTTGTTCACCCACCGTAATACTTATGCTCTTGAGAGAAGCCACTAGTGAAACCTATGGCCCTCGGGTCTATTTTCCATCATATTAATCTTCCAACACTTAGCTATTTTTATTGCCTTTTATTTTACTTTGCATCTTTATCACAAAAATACCAAAAGTATTGTCTTATCATATCTATCAGATGTCACACTCGTAAGTGACCGTGAAGGGATTGACAACCCCTTTATTGTGTTGGTTGCGAGGATTTATTTGTTTGTGTAGGTGTGAGGGACTCGTGCGTGGCCTCCTACTGGATTGATACCTCGGTTCTTAAAAACTGAGGGAAATACTTACGCTACTTTGCTGCATCACCCTTTCCTCTTCAAGGGAAAACCAACGCAATGCTCAAGAGGTAGCAAGAAGGATTTCTGGCGCCGTTGCAGGGGAGTCTACGCAAGAGTCAACATACCAAGTACCCATCACAAACCCTTATCTCCCGCATTACATTATTTGCCATTTGCCTCTCGTTTTCCTCTCCCCCACTTCACCCCTGCCATTTTATTCGCCCTCTCTTTTCCGTTCGTTGCTTTCTTGCTTGCCTTGTCGTCATGACTAGTCCTCTATCAACTCCGTTGTCTCCTGAATTTGAAGTTTTTAACTTCAAACAAAGACAAGGAGAAAACTTAAAAGATGCTTGGTTTAGAATGATGGAGTCTTATCGTAATTGTACCTTTGAAGTGGACCTTAGAATTCTGCTTCGCAATTTTTATGTTGGACTGAATATGTCCCATAGACAACTCTTGGATTGCGTTGCCAAAGGCAATTTTATTGAAATTGATCCCAGTTTTGCTCATGAAGTTATAGAAGGTATAGTGGGAACACTACCTCAACAAAAGGGGCCTCATCATACCCAGGAAGAAACGCAAGTTTTTGAGAAAATTTGCGAAGTAACGAAATTTTTTCAAAAATCTCTTGAACCTCTTAAGGGTGTTAGTGGAAATCTTCACTGCATGAATATGTTGATTACTGATTCTTTAGATCTGAAAATATCGGAATATGAGGGGAAGCATAAAGAACCTCCCGGATTCGAGCATAACTCCGTTAAAAAATTAAAGACCCAAGATGGCAATACCTAGATCTATTCTTGCTTTTATGCCTAGCTAGGGGCGTTAAACGATAGCGCTTGTTGGGAGGCAACCCAATTTTATTTTTAGTTTTTTGATTTTTTTCTTATGTTTAGGGATAAATATTTGATCTAGCCTCTGGTTAGATGTGTTTTTATGCTTTAATTAGTGTTTGTGCCAAGGTTAACCTATAGGATCTTCTTGGATGATAGTTATTTGATCTTGCTGAAAATTCCAGAAACCTTTCAGTTCACGAAAATAATTGTTAAAAATCACCAGAACGTGATAAAATATTGATTCCAATTGCTTCTAATCAATAAACAAATTATCTAGGTCTTAATAGTTTGGCTGAATTTTTGGAGTTCCAGAAGTTTGCGTTACTTACAGATTACTACAGACTGTTCTGTTTTTGACAGATTCTATTTTTCGTGTGTTGTTTGCTTATTTTGATGAATCTATGGCTAGTAAAATAGTTTATAAACCACAGAGAAGTTGGAATACAGTAGGTTTAACACCAATATAAATAAGGAATGGGTTCATTACAGTACCTTGAAGTATTGTTTTGTTTTCTTTCGCTAACGGAGCTCACGAGTTTTCTGTTAAGTTTTGTGTTGTGAAGTTTTCAAGTTTTGGGTAAAAGATTTGATGGATTATGGAACAAGGAGTGGCAAGAGACTAAGCTTGGGGATGCCCATGGCACCCCAAGATAATCTAAGGACACCAAAAATCCAAAGCTTGGGGATGCCCCGGAAGGCATCCCCTCTTTCGTCTACTTCCATCGATAACTTTACTTGGAGCTATATTTTTATTCACCACATGATATGTGTTTTTCTTGGAGCGTCTTCTATGATTTGAGTCTTTGCTTGTTAGTTTACCACAATCATCTTTGCTGTACACACATTTTGAGAGAGACACACATGATTCGGAATTTATTAGAATACTCTATGTGCTTCACTTATATCTTTTGAGCTATATGGTTTTGGCTCTAGTGCTTCACTTATATCTTTTAGAGCATGGCGGTGGTTTTGTTTTATAGAAACTATTATTCTCTCATGCTTCAATTATATTATTTTGAGAGTCCTAAACAGCATGGTAATTTGCTTAAATTGGTTAATTAATCCTAATATGTTAGGTATTCAAAACTAGTAAAAAACTTTCTTATGAGTGTGTTGAATACTAGGAGAAGTTTGATGCTTGATGATTGTTTTGAGATATGGAGGTAGTGATATTAAAGTTGTGATAGTTGAGTAGTTGTGAATTTGATAAATACTTGTGTTGAAGTTTGCAAGTCCCGTAGCATGCACGTATGGTAAACGTTGTGTAAAAAATTTGAAACATGAGGTGTTCTTTGATTGTCCTCCTTATGAGTGGCGGTCGGGAATGAGCGATGGTCTTTTCCTACCAATCTATCCCCCTAGGAGCATGCGCGTAGTGCTTGGTTTTGATGACTTGTAGATTTTTGCAATAATTATGTGAGTTCTTTATGACTAATGTTGAGTCCATGGATTATACGCACTCTTACCCTTCCATCATTGCTAGCCTCTTCGGTACTGTGCATTGCCCTTTCTCACATTGAGAGTTGGTGCAAACTTCGCCGGTGCATCCAAACCCCGTGATATGATACGCTCTTTCACCCATAAACCTCCTTATATCTTCCTCAAAACAGCCACCATACCTACCTATTATGGCATATCCATAGCCATTCTGAGATATATTGCCATGCAACTTTCCACCGTTCCGTTTAGAATGACATGTTCATCATTTTCATACTGCTTTGCATGATCATGTAGTTGACATCGTATTTGTGGCAAAGCCACCGTTCATAATTTTTTCATACATGTCGCTCTTGATTCATTGCTATCCCGGTACACCGCCGGAGGCATTCATATAGAGTCATACTTTGTTCTAGTATCGAGTTGTAATCATTGAGTCGTAAATAAATAGAAGTGTGATGATCATCATTCATAGAGCATTGTCCCAAATAAAAAAAGAGAAAGGCCAAATAAAAAAAAGAAGGCCCAAAAAAATAAAAAATAATAATAAAAAAGGGGGACAATGCTACTATCCTTTTTCCACACTTGTGCTTCAAAGTAGCATCATGATCTTCATGATAGAGAGTCTCTTGTTTTGTCACTTTCATATACTAGTGGGAATTTTTCATTATACAACTTGGCTTGTATATTCCAACAATGGGCTTCCTCAAATGCCCTAGGTCTTCGTGAGCAAGCAAGACACCCACTTAGTTTCTTTTTTTGAGCTTTCATACATTTATAGCTCTAGTGCATCCGTTGCATGGAAATCCCTACTCCTTGCATTAACATCAATCGATGGGCATCTCCATAGCTCATTGATTAGCCTCGTTGATGTGAGACTTTCTCCTTTTTTGTCTTCTCCACGTAACCCCCATCATTATATTCTATTCCACCCATAGTGCTATATCCATGGCTCACGCTTATGTATTGCGCGAAGGTTGAAAAAGTTTGAGATTACTAAAGTATGAAACAATTGCTTGGCTTGTCATCGGGATTGTGCATGATGAGAGCATTCTTGTGTGACGAAAATGGAGCATGACTAAACTATATGATTTTGTAGGGATGAACTTTCTTTGGCCATGTTATTTTGAGAGGACATAATTGCTTAGTTAGTATGCTTGAAGTATTATTACTCTTATGTCAATATTAAACTTTTATCTTGAATCTTTCGGATCTGAATATTCATACACAATTAAGAGAATTACATTGAAATTATGCCAAGTAGCATTCCACATCAAAAATTCTGTTTTTCTCATATACCTACTCGAGGACGAGCAGGAATTAAGCTTGGGGATGCTTGATACGTCTCCAACGTATCTATAATTTTTTATTGTTCCATGCTATATTATATTTTGTTTTGGACATTAATGGGCTTTATTATACACTTTTATATTATTTTTGGGACTAACCTATTAACCGGAGGCCCAGCCCAGAATTGTTCTTTTTTTTGCCTATTTCAGAGTTTCGCACAAAAAGAATATCAAATGGAGTCCAAACGGAATGAAACCTTCGGGAACGTGATTTTCGGAACGAACGTGATCCTGAGGACTTGGACCCTACGTCAAGACATCAACCAGGAAGGCTCGAGGTAGGGGGCGCGCCTACCCCCCTGGGCGCGCCCTCCACCCTCGTGGGTCCCACGTTTCTCCACCGACGTACTTCTTCCTCCTATATATACCTACGTACCCCCAAACGATCAGATACGGAGCCAAAAACCTAATTCCACCACCGCAACCTTCTGTACCCATGAGATCCCATCTTGGGGCCTTTTTGGGAGCTCCGCCGGAGGGGGCATCGATCACGGAGGGCTTCTACATCAACACCATAGCCTCTCCGATGATGTGTGAGTAGTTTACCTCAGACCTTTGGGTCCATAGTTATTAGCTAGATGGCTTCTTCTCTCTTTTTGGATCTCAATACAATGTTCTCCCCTTCTCTCGTGGAGATATATTCAATGTAATCTTATTTTGCGGTGTGTTTGTTGAGATCGATGAATTGTGGGTTTATGATCAAGTTTATCTATGAACAATATTTGAATCTTCTCTGAATTCTTTTATGTATGATTGGTTATCTTTGCAAGTCTCTTCGAATTATCAGTTTGGTTTGGCCTACTAGATTGATCTTTCTTGCAATGTGAGAAGTGCTTAGCTTTGGGTTCAATCTTGCGGTGTCCTTTCCCAAAGGATGAGGGGTAGCAAGGCACGTATTGTATTGTTGCCACGAGGATAACAAGATGGGGTTTATATCATATTGCATGAGTTTATCCTCGTACATCATGTCATCTTACTTGAAGCGTTACTCTGTTCTTTTGAACTTAATATTCTAGATGCATGCTGGATAGCGGTCGATGTGTGGAGTAATAGTAGTAGATGCAGGCAGGAGTCGGTCTACTTGTCTCGGACGTGATGCCTATATACATGAGCATACCTAGATATTCTCATAACTATGCTCAATTCTGTCAATTGCTCAACAGTAATTTGTTCACCCACCGTAATACTTATGCTATTGAGAGAAGCCACTAGTGAAATCTATGGCCCCCGGGTCTATTTTCCATCATTTTAATCTTCCAACACTTAGCTATTTTTATTGCCTTTTATTTTACTTTGCATCTTTATCACAAAAATACCAAAAATATTATCTTATCATATCTATCAGATCTCACTCTCGTAAGTGACCTTGAAGGGATTGACAACCCCTTTATTGTGTTGGTTCTGAGGATTTATTTGTTTGTGTAGGTGCGAGGGACTCGTGCGTGCCCTCCTACTGGATTGATACCTTGGTTCTCAAAAGTTGAGGGAAATACTTATGCTACTTTGCTGCATCACCCTTTCCTCTTCAAGGGAAAACCAACGCAGTGCTGAAGAGGTAGCAAAGGGGACGGTGGAGAAGGGAGATTTTGCAGGGCTGGAATTGGGGCCGCCAGATATTTCAATCCGAAACGTGGAAGCGCGAACTTATTTTGTCATCGTACTTTTTTTGGTGGGTGGCTGGCTGCTATGCGTCCATCCGACACATGCGACCACCATGACACGACCCTGGTGCGCCTACATTTGAGAATGCAAACGAATCTTCTTTCATTTGCAAACGAATCTGTATGTATTACCATGCCCGTGTTTTCCTTGCAATAATTAGTCATTCGAAACGAGATACTATAAATTAATTAATGAGGAGTTATTTGAAAAAAAAATCAAAACGGTATCCATGCTAACGTGGATTAGAGTGTGTGTCACATAATTAGTTATTTGAATTAGAGTGTGTGTGTCACATAGCGATCTCCAACTCTAACGTGGATTTCGCATTTCACTGTATCCACGCTACTTTTTTAATACAAATTCATATGTATATGATGAACACCATGGTAGTGAGAAACTTTTTGGATGGATTCAAACATATGACCTACAAAATAGCAGAATAAATCGAGTCAATGTCAACTTTTTGAAACCTAGTATGGCACGAATTCGAAATAATTACCCATATGCATGGTCCTCAGTTCAAATCTTACAATGTACACCGAATTGAAACATCGATATTTAGTCTCGTATTATCAACATTCAAATGTTGTTTTTAGCCCCCGCCCCCCTACACACGCTACGTACTTCCTGTATCGGTCAATCTTCCTCTCCTAACCACCTTAGGAAGCTATCAGTTTCCAACACACATCCATTCTTTCTCTCCATGTTTCGATCTCTAACTCTCTCAACTACACAACCCCCTTTTTCCACTCTGTTACAAAATGTATTTACCTCACACAACCGCCATTGCACCCCATGCTGAGGTCTCTCTCTCTCCCTCTCCCTCTCACCCTCTCTGTAACACCCCGGTAGTTAAGCTACAGTAATCACACACAAATGGTGCCATGTCATCACAATTAATTTGCTAAACCACACCTTGGTCCAAACGGAGTTCAAATTCATATTTTAAAGTAAACTCAAATAAATCATTTCTTCAAACTGCAAAACAAAAGTGTTCATAATATTTCAAATAATCCAGTGACATTTTTCATGAAGAAACCCCACCTGAGAGAGTTTCTAAAAGGCCCCTAACTAATTTTAGAATGTACCAACATCATTTAAAGTGGTCCAATTAAATGCAAACACAATTATAGACTTTTCCAGTTGGCCTCAAACTTTTTGAGCAACCTCGGAATATTCCAAAGAATTTATGTACCAAGTTTCATATTTAGCAAAAATTGTTTGGACACTCATTTTATTACATGCGGTGGCACGAACCCTACGCCTATTTAAACCAGCACTGGAAGAACCCGCCCCCGCAGCCACTGATTGAGGCGGCCCGCCACGCCTAGGACCCATCTGTCATGGAGAAGTAGGGCGCTAGCTCGGTTGCAAAAAGATGGGTAGTGTCCGCCTCGATCCGACGACCAGGATTGCTAAGATGAAGATGCGGCGGTCCAGACCGTTTTGGACAGCTCATCCGACGGCCAAAAATCCAAACGCACGGGAGAGCTCCATTTTTCTTCGGACTCTAACAAGGGGATTAGGACTAGATTAGTTAGTGTTAAATTAGTGCTAATGTACTTTAATAGCAAATGACATGTGGACCACCCTGTTGGTTATCTCTAATTAATTGACTTAATAGACACAGTGTCTATGACAAGTAGGACCCACTAGCATTGTTCACACATTGACCAAGGTCGCCTTTGACTGTTGACTGGGCTTTGACTAGCCCCACATGTCATTGACTGTGGCTGGCCCGGTCAGTGTATAAAAAGAATCAACATTATTTAAATTTGAAATAAATAATTAAAACAATTTTAGAATATTAATAAAACTTTGAAAAAACATATAAATTAAACCGTAAGTCAGATGAAAATAATTTATATATGAAAGTTGCTCAAAACGACGAGGCGAATCCGAATAAGCGGCCCGTACGCCCGCCACACATCCCTAGAATAGCAAACACGCAACTTTACCCCTCCGGTTCATCTGTTCGAAAACGCGAAACACCGGGAATACTTTCCCGGATGTTTCCCCCCTTCGCCGGTACCACCTCCTACCGTGTTAGGGCACACCTAGCACCGTGCATTGTCATGTCTTCCATCGTCATGCTTATGTTTGCATTATATTTATTGTTTCTCCCCCCTCTTCTGTCGTTAGACACCGACACCGACGCCGCTGCTACCCGAAGACGACTTGGTGTTGGCGACCCTTCTTGCCGTGAGCAACCGTGCAAGCCCCCTTGATCACCAGATATCGCCTATTCCTTCTCTCTACTGCTTGCATTAGAGTAGTGTAGCAAGTTACTACTTTCGGTTAATCCTATTCTGCTGCATAGCCTGTCATCATTGTTACAATTGTTGATACCTTTACCTGCTATCCTAATGCTTAGTATAGGATGCTAGTGTTCCATCAGTGGCCATACATTCTTGTCCGTCTGCCATGCTATACTATCAGGCCGTGATCACTCGGGAGGTGATCACAGGTATATACATATATACATACATACATACATACATACATACTATACAGGTGGTGACTAAAGTCGGGTCAACTCGTTGAGTACCCGCATGTGATTCCGATGTGGGGGCTGAAGAGGCAGGTGGCTCCATCCCGGTAGAGGTGGGCCTGGATCGACGGCCCACCGACTGTTACTTTGTGGCGGAGCGACAGGGCAGGTTGAGACCACCTAGGAGAGAGGTGGGCCTGGCCCTGGTCGGCGTTCCCGGTTACTTCAAAATAACACGCTTGACGAGTTATTGGTATTTGATCTGAGTCTGGCCATTTGGTCTATACGCACTAACCAACTACGCGGGAAATATATGGGCACTCGACGTCATGGTATCAGCCGAAGCATTCGTGATGTCAGCCTCTGAGCGGCGCGCGCCGGATTGGTCCGCGTAACGCAACTTCCTTTGAAATGGAGGTTGCTAGGTCTGCTTCCGGCCGCCCTCGCAACGTGCAGGTGTGCAATGTGTAGGACCTTGAAGTATGTCTAGAGGGGGGTGGTTAGACTACTTGACCAATTAAAAACTTAACCTTTTCCCAATTTTAGACTTTGGCAGATTTTAGCTATGTTTGAGCAAGTCAAGCAACCTACACACAATTCAAGCAAGCATGCAAAGAGTATATAGGCAGCGGAAAATAAAGCATGCAACTTGCAAGAATGTAAAGGGAAGGGTTTGGAGAATTCAAACGCAATTGGAGACACGGATGTTTTTGTTGTGGTTCCGATAGGTGGTGCTATCGTACATCCACGTTGATGGAGACTTCAACCCACGAAGGGTAACGGTTGCGCGAGTCCACGGAGGGCTCCACCCACGAAGGGTCCACGAAGAAGCAACCTTGTCTATCCCACCATGGCCGTCGCCCATGAAGGACTTGCCTCACTAGAGGTAGATCTTCACGAAGTAGGTTATCTCCTTGCCCTTACAAACTCCTTGGTTCAACTCCACAATCTTGTCGGAGGCTCCCAAGTGACACCTAGCCAATCTAGGAGACACCACTCTCCAAGAAGTAACAAATGGTGTGTTGATGATGAACTCCTTGCTCTTGTGCTTCAAATGATAGTCTCCCCAACACTCAACTCTCTCTCACAGGATTTGGATTTGGTGGAAAGAAGATTTGAGTGGAAAGCAACTTGGGGAAGGCTAGAGATCAAGATTCTTGTGGTTGGAATGGAATATCTTGGCCTCAACACATGAGTAGGTGGTTCTCTCTCAGAACTGGTAAGTTGGAAGTGTAGGTTTGTTCTGATGGCTCTCTCCACGAATGAATAGGAGGTGGAGGGGTATATATAGACTCCACACAAAATCTAACCATTACACACAATTTACCAAACTCGGTGGGACCGAATCATCAAACTCGGTCGGATCAATTTAGTAAACCTAGTGACCGTTAGGGTTTTCAGTGGGACCGATATGATTAGGGTTAGGGCATAACGTAATCTCGATGAGACCGATTACACAAACTCGGTGAGACCGATTTTGGTAATTAGCTAACTAGAGAGTTGGTCAGGTAAACCCGGCGGGACCGATTCGCTCTTTCGGTGAGACCGAAAAGTTACGAAAGGGAAACAGAGAGTTTAAATTGCAATCTCGGTGGGACCAATCGCTCACTTCAGTTAGACCGAAACGTTACGAAGGGAAACAGAGAGATTACAATCCCATCTCGGTGAGACAGAAATCCCTAACGGTGAGACCGATTTGCCTAGGGTTTGTGGCAGTGGCTATGACATCTAAACTCGGTGGCGCCGGATAGAAAGAATCGGTAGGGCCGAGTTTGACGTTAGGTTTAGGTCATATGTGGATGTGAGAAGGTAGTGGAGGGTTTTGGAGCATATCACTAAGCACATGAAGCAAGAGGCTCATTAAGCAACACCTCATCCCTCCTTGATAGTATCGGCTTTTCCTATAGACTCAATGTGATCTTGGATCACTAAAATGTAAAATGTAGAGTCTTGAGCTTTTGAGCTTGAGCCAATCCTTTGTCCTTAATATTTTGAGGGATCCACTTTCATCATCCATGCCATGCCATTCATTGAGCTTTCCTGAAATATTTGTCTTGGAATAGCATTAGCTCAATGAGCTATATGTTGTTATGAATTACCAAAACCACCTAGGGATAGTTGCACTTTCAATCTCCCCTTTTTGGTAATTGATGACAACATATAGATCAAAGCTTCGACAAATGATAATAAGATTGAAAAACATCATCGCTTTGAGAAGTATGTGATAAGCAAGAGCTCCCCCTAAATTTGTGCATATTTTAAGATTTGCTTTGGACTGCAAATGCACAAGGAATTAGGCTCATGGGTTAATCTTCCATGTCACATACATCTTGGTGGAGCGCTCAAAATAATAAAGATTGAATACATGCACTCATCACCAAGCAAAGTGAATGATCATATAAGGATAAGTAAGATAATAACATATAACAAGCATAAGTGTAGCTTATGATCAAACACATGATCATCAATGTCTCACAGGTAATTGCATAGTATCTCAAGCAATCAAAAGCAAACAAAGTTCAACCAAGAAGACAAGAGAGAACAAAAGCAGCAAATCGCTCTCTCTCGAAGCCTATGATCTATACATTTTTCTCCCCCTTTGGCAACAAGTTACCAAAAAGTTCCTACAAAATGCATAGGACTATATCGTCTCTCAGGCTTGGTCTTCTGCTGGTGGCGTAGAGATGGCTCCTTGGACGAAGACTTCAGTAGATGTGGAAGGAGCTGAAGGAGTTGGTGCATGAGATGGTTGCGCTGGAGCTGTAGCTGGAGCTGATGAAGTAACTCTGGTGACTGGCTCTGCAACTGATCTCTAAGATCGAGGCACTCTGGCAAATGCATCAGTTGTTGTCCTGCCCTTCCTCTCGTGCATGTCATCCTGTAGCTGCTCCACACCGGCTGAATCTCGCCACTTTGACATCAAGATCATAGAATTTTTGTTCCATGATTCTTTCCAGGCTCTCCTGGTTGTGAGTTAGGGTGGCCAACCCCTTCTCAATCCGCAGAGTTGATGCTATCAAGTAACCAAGCTGCTCCTGCTTGTTCTTCAGAAAGTACTCAGATGCCTCTGCTTGAGTTGGCATCTTGGCAGCCTTCTCTTTCCTTGCCTTCTCCTTCTTCTCTTGAGCTTGTACTGATGATGGTTCATTCCCATTCATGACAACTTGATTGTCCTCAAATTCAGGATAGAGAACCAAGTGTTCCTTATCCAACCGATACTTCCCTGTGCCCATCTTTGAGTTAATCAACTCCTGAATCTGTGGGGCATATCCACAGCTCCTCTTTTGGTCTGCTGTTGTCCTCTTGATAGTTTCAACTATGAGGCTCATGACCTTGAATTTCTTGGGCACATAAAAAATGTGAAGCAAATTAATTGCATGCCCTCTGATCATGTTGTGGTCACCTGATTTGGGCAATAGAGTGTGCCTTAGGATCCAGTTGATCGTAGGCAGCCCTGACAAAAGAAAATGAACTGATCCAAACTTGAAAGTCTCAAGTGCATCATCAGGGATCTCCTTGTACATCTGTGACATTGAGTTATGATCCATTTTCTTCTTGGCATAAATGTCCAAGTCATTTTCACTCTCCTTGGGGGCATTGATCAGACTTGCCCATTCCTCTATGGCTGATTGGTATCTTGTTCCTTCAGACATCCAAACTATCCTGCCATCTGGATAGAAATGTGCTTTTGAGTAGAATTGCATAATGAGCTCGTCATTCCAGTTTGTGAGCTTTTGCCCAACAAAATCTGCAACTCCACACACACTGAAGCTGTCATACACTCCAGGATAGTGTTCTGCATTCTCCTGAATGTAGGTCCAGTCGACCCACCTCATATCACAAACTATGGGCTTCTTATCCAATAAGATGGTCTCATAGAAGTCCTGCTGCTCCTTGGTGTGAAACCTGTAATCTACATCAGTCCTTCTCCTGGTGGCATATGGATCTGACTCTCTCTATAGCCTCAGCCCTAGATCTCTCCTGATCTTCATGTTCTCAGCCACAGGATGAGCATCATTGTGGTCTGGAATCTTGGGTTTGAGCTTCCTTAAGACCTGCCCTTTTTCATCTTCCTCGTGACAACATCGGCATTGGGGCCTTGTTCTTCTCAGCTGCTGGTATACTCCTGGTATTCCTCTTTGGTGCACTCTTGGGCTTGGGGGCAGCTTTGGGCTTTGAAGTTGCAGCCCCTGACTTTATGGCATCACCCATCAGCTTTTGTGCCTTGGGTGCTGGTTCAGCAACCTCTTCTTCTTCCTCTTCCTCCATCATAGAAGGCTTTCCAATCACTCTGGCTATGGTCTTCTTGACCCTTTCCTTCCTTTTCTTTCCTTCAGCAGCAGCAGGCTCTTTGGGTTGGGATTCCAAAGATGCTTGAGTGGAGACTCTGGCTTTGGACATTGGTTGTCTTCCTGCAGGCCTTTTGATCTTCATGCCTGGCCTTACTGTAATTGAGTTGTACTCCTTCTTGAGCACTTTCTTCTTTGAACTTGCCTCATCCTCAACTGCCACATAATCCTCATCCTCAGACTCTGAGGTCTTCTTCTTCCTTGTCCTTGTGGCAGCCTTGGGCAGATTGCTGGGAGTGCTTCTGCTCCCCTCATCTGAGCTGCTAGAGGGACTAGTGCCCTCACTCATGTGAATCTGCTCTTCTGACTTGTTCATTTGTCACTTTGGTGCGACATGCTGCACACACTTGATCGCTGACCACAGTGAGTAGTTATAGATGAGGTAGCGTGGATGAGCATCACAAAATGCAGAGACTTTTGCAGACGAATGATTCAAAAAACGTAGTTTTAGTTTCCACATAAAGCATTTCGGATCTACCGATTTTCAAACTCGGTGATACCGAAGCAGTTTTGGAACCTAAACTAGTGAACTCGGTCGATCGAGTCACGGTTGATGGCACCGAGACTGCTAGGGTTTCACAAAGTTCTAAAATCGGTCACACCGATTTGTAATTCTCGGTCAGACCGAGACTTACTAGTGCAATGGCGTTAGCCAAATCGGTGGGACCGAGTTTTTCAACTCGGTGGGTCCGAGATGGTTTCGGCGGAAAACTAACCCTAAATTTTCGAATCACACCTATTCTAAGGATCGTTTTGACTGGATAGAAGTGTTTCAATCGTGGCAACATGCATTACGAACACAATGTGCTGAGAATCAGATGAGGATAGCACTATGATCGAGTTCATACCCTAGTTCGGCGGTGAACTCGCTACGGCGGCAACGGCGGAGAAGAATTCCGTTGAC
Source organism: Aegilops longissima (assembly GCA_021605205.1). Classification (NCBI taxonomy): domain Eukaryota; kingdom Viridiplantae; phylum Streptophyta; class Magnoliopsida; order Poales; family Poaceae; genus Aegilops; species Aegilops longissima. The sequence continues at coordinate 160,098,495 of CM038679.1, forward strand.
GGCGGCGGAAACCAGCGATAGGAGGCGGCTGGCGACGAGGTCGACGATCCGTAGACCTAGTAGGTAGAGCGAGCTATGCGCGGGCGAGGAGTTTCGGAGAAGGTTTTCCAAATTTTGCCCGTGTGAATATATAGCCCGACAATGTCAGTGTGACCGAGTGGAACAACTCGGTGGCACCGAGATGCATAACTGTTAACAGTTACTGCAACTCGGTGTGACCGAAAAGTTCAAATCGGTTGCACCGAGATGAAAACCTAGATCGACTTAGTGATCTCGGAATGACCGAAATGGATGAACCGGTCAGAACGAAAAGCACAAAGAAGTTTTGGAAGTTTAAGTCTATGACGAATCGGGGACTCCGAGTGCTCCTCACACAGAGTGGTTCGAATCTGACTTGATCAAATTTTGTGATGTAGCATGAATAGAGTTTGAGACGAGAAAAGCATAGATAGCTAGAGAAGGTTCTTAGGCATTCTTGTCCATCCACTTGGCCAAATAAAAAGAAGCCAATCAATCAAAACAACAAGTGGATGTCCTCGAATGAGTAAAATATGCATCCAACATGCTCACACAATAAAATGACAAATGAAATATGTGACAAAGCATGCACAACCAATTCTAGCATCTATCAAACAATTGGCGATGACTAGGTCATCTATATATGAGTATATTGACTTAGGAGTCAAATGAGAACATTTGATTATAGGTCATACTCATCGTTTAAGCTCAAGTGGGGTTACCACTTTTACATAAAGCATTTATGTTTTCACATCATTAGAGTTGCTTTGACTCAATTTTTAGAGTTAAGCTCCCCCTAGATGTGAGATCCCCCCTTAGAGGGATGAACTAACCTTGGGTTTTATCGATGATGACTTCATGCAGGTGTTGAAGATGTGGATGCTCAATGTTGATGTAGATCTCTTGGAGCAATCATTTGGAGTGAGTTGCACTTTCAATACCTACATGGGTTAGTTCCACAAGGAACAAACAAGAATATCCATAGACATAGAGTGATGCACACACAAAATGATGTCCATGAAAACATTAGGTTACCTTGTCCCTTGCCTTACCAACATGAGGGTTTGTGACTCCTTGAACTAGTGCAAGATATGGAAGGTGGTTGCACTTGTCCTTGCCATACTGATATGAGTGAAGAATGTTGCGGAGTCACCCTCAAGAACTCTCTAGTTCTTCTTCTTCGGGATCCACATCATCTTGATGGGAATCCTTGGTGTAGTAGTTGTGCTTGATGAAGTAGAACTTGACGTAGTCTTGGGAACCCACTTGACCAAGGCCTTAGGTGCTTCTTCAAATGCATCAATCTCCTCTTGAAGCTTGTCCTTGCCTTTGTTCTTGTGGTCTTGTGGTGGAAGATCATCTTGTGCTTGTGTTCCCTTGAAGGAAGTAGGATCATACTTCTCTTGTTGAGGAACAAACTTCATCGTGGGGTATTGATCTTCTTCCCACTCAACTCCATTGGCATTGAACTTTCATTCAAAACCAACTCCTTGATTCTTCCGGTGCCTTCCTTGCTTGCGTGCAATTTCCTCAAATTGCTTACTCCCGGCAAGGCTCTTGTAAACACCTTTCTCTATAATTCCCTTCAATAAGCTGTTTTCTTGCTCAAGTGTAACTTGGCTAAGAGAATCATTAGTGGAATCAATAGAACTACTAGAAGCAACAATATTGGATTTAGCATTGTTATTGTTACTACTAGAAGAAGAATCTTTCTTGTTCTTGTTACTAGACTTGACTTGAGGCATGTAAGTAGATAAGAGTAAACGCTTGGCAATATAAGAAGAACTTTTCTTACGGAGATCATCATTGATCGCTTTTAGGAACTCATGCTCTTGCTCAAGATTGAGCTTTTCAAAGCATAACTTCTCATGATCCCTTAAAAGTTCTCGATGATCTTCGAAGATAGTTTCATGAGCTAACTTAAGAGTGCTTAGTTCTTTAGTTAGACGCTCAATCTTCTCCTTATCATTGTCATTCGTTTCATCTTGATTAGCATGATTAATTGACATTTCATCATAGTATTCATCACTAGAGTTGTCAATAAGTAAATCATCATCACCTAGCAAGTCATCTTCATCACTATTAAAATCAACATACTCGGGGTGTGTTACCTTAGGACCTTTGGCCATGAAGCATCTTCCAATTCCTTCATTTGGTGATTCAAATATGTCGTAGGAGTTGGTTGACACAAGTGCTAGACCGGCAACACCTTCATCTTGAGTGTATTCGGAGTCGGAGCCGGATACCCATTCACCAACATGAGCTTGATGTCTTCGTTTTGTGTAGCTCTTTGAGGACTTGTCCTTCCTTTCTGAATCCTTGCTTCTCCGTGAGGGTCTTCGTTCATAACGATCATCTCTACTCCTTCTCTCTCTTGGTGGTGATTCTTCTCTTCTACTTCTTCTCTTTGGAGAATCTTCTCTTCTTTTGTAGGGTGCCGTACACTCATTGGAATAGTGTCCGGGTCTCCCACAATTGTAGCAATTGCGCTCTCGACTAGAAGATCTTTTGTCATTGTAGGACCTTGACTTAGAGCTTCTTTCTTTGCTTATAATCTTGTAGAATTTGTTGAAGTTCTTCACCATTAAGCTCAATTCTTCATTGAAGGTTTGTTTCTCACTTGATGATGTGGGGGCTTCACATGAGGCTTTGTAAGCACCACTTGACTTGTTGTGAAGTTCCTCCTTATCCTTGAGTGACATCTCATGAGCAACAATTCTTCCAATGACTTCCGTTGGCTTGAGATCTTTGTAATTTGGCATCATTTGGATCAATGTGCACACGCTATCATATTTTCCATCCAATGCTCTTAGGATCTTCTTGATGATGAATATGTCGGTCATCTCTTCACTTCCTAAGCCGGCAATCTCATTTGTGATAAGAGCAAGCCTAGAGTACATTTCAGCGACACCTTCACCATCCTTCATTTTGAACTTGTCAAGCTGACTTTCGAGCACATCCAACTTGGATTCCTTGACGGAGTCGGTACCTTCATGCATATCAATCAAAGTATCCCAAATTTCCTTTGCATTCTCAAGACGGCTGATTTTGTTGAATTCTTCGGGCACAAGCCATGGAAGAGGATATCACAAGCTTGAGCGTTGTATTGCAGCATTTTCAACTCTTCCGCGCTAGCTTCACGGTTAGTGAACACCCATCAAAGAAATCACCTTGCAAACCAATACACACAATAGCCCAAACGGCGGGGTTATGTCCAAGAATATGCATTTTCATCTTATGCTTCCAACTAGCAAAATTAGTGCCATCAAAGTAAGGACCTCTACGGTGATAATTTCCCTTGCTAGACGCCATACTCTCCTAGGTTGTGAAACCAAGGCGATGACCACCAAAAGCTATGGAAATCAAAGAAAATGGAGACCGTAGCTCTGATACCACTTGTAGGACCTTGAAGTATGTCTAGACGGGGGGGGGGGTGATTAGACTACTTGACCAATTAAAAACTTAACCTTTTCCCAATTTTAGACTTTGGCAGATTTTAGCTATCTTTGAGCATGTCAAGCAATCTACACACAATTCAAGCAAGCATGCAAAGAGTATATAGGCAGCGGAAAATAAAGCATGCAACTTGCAAGAATGTAAAGGGAAGGGTTTGGAGAATTCAAACGCAATTGGAGACACGGATGTTTTTGTCATGGTTCCGATAGGTGGTGCTATCGTACATCCACATTGATGGAGACTTCAACCCACGAAGGGTAATGGTTGTGCGAGTCCATGGAGGGCTCCACCCACAAAGGGTCCACGAAGAAGCAACCTTGTCTATCCCACCATGGCCGTCGCCCACGAAGGACTTGCTTCACTAGCGGTAGATCTTCACGAAGTAGGCGATCTCCTTGCCCTTACAAACTCCTTGGTTCAACTCCACAATCTTGTCGGAGGCTCCCAAGTGACACCTAGCCAATCTAGGAGACACCACTCTCCAAGAAGTAACAAATGGTGTGTTGATGATGAACTCCTTGCTCTTGTGCTTCAAATGATAGTCTCCCCAACACTCAACTCTCTCTCACAGGATTTGGATTTGGTGGAAAGAAGATTTGAGTGGAAAGCAACTTGGGAAGGCTAGAGATCAATATTCTTGTGGTTGGAATGGAATATCTTGGCCTCAACACATGAGTAGGTGGTTCTCTCTCGAGCGGGCAAGTTGGAAGTGTAGGTTTGTTACGATGGCTCTCTCCACGAATGAAGAGGAGGTGGAGGGTATATATAGCCTCCACACAAAATCTAACTGTTACACACAATTTACCAAACTCGGTGGGACCGAATCATCAAACTCGGTCGGACCGATTTAGTAAACCTAGTGACCGTTAGGGTTTTCGGTGGGACCGTTATGCAACTCGGTAGGACCGATATGATTAGGGTTAGGGCATAATGTAATCTCGGTGAGACCGATTACACAAACTCGGTGAGACCGATTTTGGTAATTAGCTAACCAGAGAGTTGGTCAGGTAAACTCGGTGGGACCGATTCGCTCTTTCGGTGAGACCGAAGAGTTACGAAAGGGAAACAGAGAGTTTACGTTGCAACCCCGGTGGGACCGATCGCTCACTTTGGTTAGACCGAAACGTTACGAAGGGAAGCAGAGAGATTACAATCCCATCTCGATGAGACCGAGATAACTATCGATGATAAGCAAGTGATAGGCATCGTAGCATAGGCATAGCAAAGAAGCGAGCATCTAGCAAGCAAAGATAGAAGTGATTTCGAGGTATGGTCATCTTGCACAAAGTTCTCGAGTTGTTGAAAGCTTGATCCTCGTGGCGTTCTCAACAGGTTCCTCGTTCACGTACTCGTCTCCGGCTCTACCCAAAGCAATAACACAAACAATGGAACCACAATAAATCACGGTGCAATGCACAAGCAACATGATGCAATACATGGCATGATATGCGAGATGTGATATGCAATGCGTATCGTGCTCGGAAGGAAAATGATGAACCAGCATCAACTTGGCAAGTATGCAGCTGGAAAGATGAGATGATTTGGTTGAAATCGATATAAAGATCACGGAATCGGATGCAGTTTGCAAATGAAAAGCAAAACAAGAATGGCACAAATCATCATTATGACGCATGATGCCATATAGCAAACAAGAAATTAAGCTCTGCACCAAACATACCAACAAAGCATATGGCAGTGATCTACTCAAGATGCTTGACAAAAGATGAACAACTGAGCTCGACTAAATCACACCATAACAGGTCCAAACAAGCATGGCAAGTGCAAAATATATGACTTCACAGACTTAGTGATAATACTAACATGCGAAATCAGCATCGAGAAGCAATGTTGAGCAAGCAAACCATGCTACGAGAACTTATAATAGTAAAACAAGGCATGGCATGAATCTACTCAAAGCATAGAACAAAAGTCCCTTCTTGACCATGAGCCAAAAGGATCGAGAAAATGCAATAGCAACCATGTCAATATAGCAAGTTTCATATGATTCACCAAACAAGGCATGACATTGTGAGAATTATGTAGGCATCTTCAGCGCTCGATGCACTCACTGAGTATTACAAGATAATATAAGCATACATCCATCAAGAAGACATGGCATAGAAGCTATACATGGCAAGAACAACATCATAGTATACGCGGATCAACGCAACAACCTTGGCAAAATTGAATAACATGTAAACAATCTGAGAAACATTTTATAGCAAAAGTAGAGCTCGATTGACTCAAGCTATGGCACTCCATAATTGCAAACAAGGGCATGGATGGATGAGCATAACCATATGTTCAAAACATCCTTCTTGAAGTATCTCAAAATATGCGGATCTCTCAGCAGCATCAAGTTAACATGGCATAAAATATCGGCAAAATAGAAATTTGAAATCAGCAACATCATGAAGCCTAGTTTGCATGCTTGTGCTAGTCACAGAGATCACAAAATACATGGCATACACCCTGTAAAGATGGCATGGCATATTACAAAACACATGTGGGACTCAAGTTCATAGGGTGCACACATCAATCATGGCAAAAATGACAAAAGTGCATGTTACGATAATAATCTGAAACTAACATCATATAGCCCTCTTCCAACAGCATTTGGGCATCAAGATGAGCTCAAATGAAAATGATGCAATGAGATGAAATGATGTACTCATCGAGGCGAACATTTGGTATGCTACCGCCCAAAGCGGATACAGTAGCGAAGTTATGGCATGATGAAAATGCAACAAAATAATCAGAATAAAGACTTGGAGGAGCACGGATGGCATGATGAAAATGCAACAAAAGAAGTCAACCCTCGTTTGGATCTAGATCAGATCAGGCCTTGTGACCAGCTTCATGGGCAACCACCGAGGAGGAGGAGGAGGCCAGGAGGGGCGGCCGGCCCGGCCGAGGCCTTGGCCGAAACTGTGGCAGAGCTGTGTGTGTGTATGTGATCGAGCCCAATGACCCAATGGCTGGCCGGCCCAGACCCCTTGGTAGGGGGCCAGACCTGTGTGATGATGTGGGGTAGCAGGTCCATACGTGTGTATGATTCAGCCAGGCGCTGGCCCAATGCGTCGACTCCGTCCGACGTGTCGGCCAGCCTTGAAGGATTCTAGGGTTTGCGTGAAAATTTGGAGGGGGGCATATATATAGGTAGGGGAGCTAGGAGTGTCAAATGGGGTGCGGTTTTCGCCCACCACGATCGTGATCGACGGCGGAGAGCATGGAAGTGACTTAGATGGGTTATTGGGCTATTTTGGAGGGTGTTGGGCTGCACAAAGAGGCCTTTCGAGATGGGTTAACCGTTGGAGTACCAACGAGCTCCAAATGACCGAAACTTGACGGTGGTCTACGGTGGTGTACCAAGGCCACTTGACAAACCTCGGTCCATTCGAGAAAGTTTAGTACCGCTCACGGAAAAATGTAAAGGGGCGCGGGGGACATAGGAGTGCGGATTGCAAAGCGGACAGGGGAAAATGCTCGGAAGCATGAGGGAAACACGTATGCGAATCGATGCACATGATGACATGATATGAAATGCATGACATGGACAAAATGCAAAAGCGAAGACAAAAGCCCAACCACGGAGGAATATCATATCACAATGCGAAAATGGCAAGAGTTGGAGTTAGAAATATGAAGAAGTTACATCGAGGTGTTACAACCTCCACCACTACAAAGGATCTCGTCCGAGATCTAGGACTGAAAGAACTCGGATATTGGAGCAGGTGATCCTCCGCTCCCTGGCTTCTCGGTCGGAATGGTGTGACCACTTCACTTTAGAATTTGATTGACTTGTTGCGAGTCTTGCGCTCGGTTTCTTCAAGAATAACAGGGTGCTCATGATAAGAGATCTTCTTGGAGGTCAATTTCTTGAAGTTGATAGTGTGCTCGATTGTCTTGAAGCACTTGCGAAGCTGTGACACGTGAAACATCGTGCACATTAGCGAAGTTGGGCGGAGGCTCAAGTTGATAGGAGATCGCCTCTTTTGCCAATGATCTTGAAAGGACCCACGTATCTAGGGGCAATCTTCCCTTTGATACAGGCGGCGAGAGTGCCTTTCATTGGAGAGGCGGAGGACATGGTCTCCGATTTCAAAAGCCACATCCACGGTGCTTGTCATCATAATAGCTCTTACAGCGCGATTGCAGCGACTTTGAGATTCTCACGAATGACTTTGCACATTTCTTGACTTGTGACCAAGTCGTTGCCAATAAGTTGGCGTTCACTGTCTCGGACCAATTGAGAGATCGACACTACGCCATAGAGAATTTGAATGGGGCCTTGCCGAACTTCGCTTGGAAGCTGTTGTTGTAGGAGAACTTCGGCATATGGAAGACAATCTTCCACTTCATACGAAGGAAATGACACAAGCTGAGCATATCTTCAAGTTTGATTGACTTCGCTCGACTTGGCCACTTGTTTGAGGATGGAAAATGTCTTTGAAGCAGATGTTGGTGCCCATGGCCTTGAAAAATCCCAAAACTTGGAGGTAAAGATGCTTGCAGATGCAGAAGAGATCAATTGTGGAATGCCATGCAAGAGACAATGCAGGTGTATAGCTCACCTTGGCCCGAAATTTGTTAGATTCTTTGATAGGAAGAAAATGAGCCACTTTAGTAAGCTTGTCAATGACAGCGAAGATAGCATCATTTCCATGCTTGGACTTAGGAAAACCAATGTGAAGTCCATTTCAATATGATCAAACTTCCATTACGGAATAGCAAGAGGTTGGAGGAGACCCGCTGGTCGTTGGTGTTCTTTCACTCTTGCGGACATCACATTCATTCACAATTGAGCAATTTCTCGCTTCATTCAGGTCACCAATATCTTCTGAGAGTTAATTAAAACGCGAGCTTCACAAAGTTCGGTTGGAAGGGTCTTGAGGATTAAAGCGTGCGGTAAGCCTTCACCTTTCAAGCATCTGCAATCACATTAGCCTTGCGGAGTATATTCAATACTTAGGTTGTGCTCTTGATCATTTGACCCATAAAGTGCACTGAGGTTGAGGTTGGGTTGGTGAAGATATACTTGAGACTCTTGTGATCGGTGAATATGTCACTTTCCTTCCCAACAAGAGATGTCTCCATGTTATCAATGCATGGACAACTGCCGCCAACTCAAGATCGTGAGTGGGGTAGTTATTTTCGTTGAGCTTCAGTTGGAGAGGTATAGTACAACTCTCTTCTCTTGCTTACAGCAAAGGACCTTGAAGAAGCATCTGAAAACTTGAATGGCTTGGATTCATCGGGAGGAGTCAAGGCGGGGAGCTGTGACGAGTTTCTCTTTGAGAGTATTCAAAGCAACGTCACACTCGGGAGACCGGACATACTTCACATGCTTACGGAGGAGGTTGGAAGAGGCTTTGCAATCTTAGAAAATTATCGCGAATCTTGACAATAGCTTGCAAGACAAAAGCTGCGAAGGCTGCTTGACGTACGAGGAGGTTCCCAATTCACATGCGGACACCTTCTCGGGATTAACAGCGATGCCCTTGGCGGAGATGATATGACCAAGGTAAAGCACTTCATCAAGCCAAAATTCATTTGGAAAACTTACATAAATTGATGCTCTCACAGCTTGTCGAGCACCAATCGCAAATGTTTGGCATGATCCTTCTTATTCTTGGAAGACCAAAATATCATCAAGATAGACCAAAGGCAGATTCATTGGTGTAGGGGTTGAAGATGAAGTTCATCATTCGAGAGAATGTTGGAGGAGCATTGACAAGGCGAAAGACATGACGATATATTCATAAGAACCAAAGCTTGTTCGAAAATTTGTCTTGGGAATATCTTGTTCACGAATCTGAATCGATGATAACCCATCACGAAGGTCAAGCTTGGAGAACACTTTAGCACCTTTGAGTTGCTCGAAAAGCTCATTGATGTTGGGAAGTGGATACTTGTTCTTGATAGTCTTCTTATTCAGATGATGTCGGCGCAAAGTCGGTCCGTGCCATCCTTCTTCGGACAAAACACCACAACCCCAAGGAGATGAACTCGGTCTGATCAAACCCGAGCGCTCTTGTTCATCGAGCCGCTTCTTCATTCCTTCAGCTCATTAGGTCCAAGCTTGTATGGGCGGCTTGCAAGCGGGTTCGTGCGGGCTCAAGATCGATGCGAACTCAAGCGGCGGTGAGGAGGCATTCTGGAAGCTCTTACGGAAAGACATCTTGGTACTCACAAGCTTGTTGGAATCGAGAGATAGCATTCAACTCGCCCTTCTCATTGAGAGAAAACAACGAATGGTTTCATCACGGCGGCATAAATGATCACATCGTGGAAGAGTGAGTCAATTGAATTTCCTGGCGGCACAATCAAGCGAGCTTTGTCTTTGAGCCGATCCATCCAGGAATAAGATCAATATCCAGTGTCAGAACCATTGGTTTAGCAGAAATCTATAATCGCCCATCTTGATAGAAACATCCAGGAGCCATCATTTTTGTATTCATGAACAAACCGGAGAGAAACGCTATCGGCTTAAGCGAATCGACGGTATACAATTGTTCATGGATGCAAAGGTCTTGATATGAAAAATAGATGCACGATATCAAATAAGACTTTTGCGGGAATATCATTAACTAAGAGATTACCCATTATCACATCGATGATTCCTGCTTGAGCTGCATTCATCATGATCACCTTTGCGGACTTGGGATTATGCTTGACCCTTTGCATTGGAAGATCTCACGGGAGGAGGAAGGCGCCTTTGGTTGAAACACTTGTTACGCATAGTGACCTTCTGGCGACATTTGTTGCAAGTCACCTCACGAAGCGGGGCGGTGATAAGGAGCATTTGACCTTGGAGCTTGAGAATTTGACATTACGATAGCACAGGTTGGGTGGGTGGGAAGAACACGACCACGTTCTTCCTTTGGTAAGGCTAATGAGCGGAGGAGGAAAGGTAGAACCTGGCTTGGTGCCATGAGAGGAAGAAGAAGGAAGGCATTGTAACACCCGGACGTAACTTTCCATTGTAACTCAACTCTTGCCATTTTCGGCATTGTGATATGATATTCCCTCCGTGGTTGGGTTTTCCTCATTTGCATTTTGTCCATGTCATGCATTCTATATCATGTCATCATGTGCATCGCATTTGCATACGTGTTAGTCTCATGATTTGAGCATTTTTCCGTTGTCCGTTTTGCAATCGGCACTCCTATCTCCCAGCGGCCTTTCGTTTTCCGTGGCGGGTACTAAACTTTCTCGGAATGGACGAGGTTTGTCAAGTGGCCTTGGTATACGGTGACCACCGGTCAAGTTCGGGTCATTTGGAGCTCGTTTGGTACTCAGCAGTTAACCGCACTCTCAAAGCCTCTTTTAAGTTGCAGCCCAACACCCTCCAAAATAGTCCAATAACCTATCTAAGTCCTTGATGCTCTCGTCGTTCGATCACGATCGTGTGGCAAAAACACCTCATTTGGACTCTCCTAGCTCCCTCTATGCCTATTAAACACCTTCCCGTCCGTCCAGGTCCAACCTAGTCATCCTCGTCTCGCGGACAAATCTCGCGCCGCCCGGACACGTCCGCTCCACCGCGCCGCCGCCCGGCAATCAGCAGCGCCCGTGGCCTTGCCGGCCCTTGGCGGCGGGGCCCGACAACGCCCGCCTTCCTTGCATCCCATCCGGCGACTAACGCCCTCCGCAGCAGTGCGCCAGCCCATCTGCTCCGCCGCCTCCACCGCCCCTCGTGGCGTCGCGCGTGCGCCGCCGCCGTCGGTAGCGCCCCTCACGCCTCGCGTCGCAGCCGGGTCCTCGCAAACCTGCCGCCCGCGCGTCATGCGGCAGCCGTCGCCCGACCTCGCCCGGCCGGCCCCGGCCAGCACTTCCTCCTCCTCGGCCTCTTCCACTCCGTGACGCGCCACTGCCTTGCGCCCGCCAGGACGGGATCGGATCGGACCAGGGTTGACTTCTTCCCCTCTCAAATTCGTCTAAGTTTTTATCCGTTGATTATTTGTGGCATTTTCAGCATCATAACTTTCATCGTTGCTCCGTTTGCGCGTGTAATATGTCAAATTGTTAGCCTCGAAGAGTAGATCATTTCATCTCATTGCATCATTTTCATTTGAGCCCATCTTGATGCCCGAAATGCTGTTAGAAGAGGGCTATGTGATGTTAGTTTACGTTTCTTAGAGAACTTGCACTTTTATTATTTTGCTATGATTGATGTGTGCACCCTATGAATTTGAGTCCTACATGTGTTTTGTAATATGCCATGCCATCTTTCCAGGGTGTATGCCATGTATTTTTTGATCTATGTGGTGACTAGCACAAGCATGCAAAGTAGGCTTCTGATGTTGCTGATTTCAGCCTGTTTATTTGATATTTTGATGCCATGTTAACTTGATGCTACCGAGATCCATGCATATTTTGAGATACTTCATAAGGATGGTTTGAACATATGGTTTTCTATCCATCCATGCCTTTGTTTGCAATTATGGAGTGCCATAGCTTGAGTCAATCGAGCTCTACTTTTGCTATCAAATGTTTCTGAGATTGTTTACATGTTATTCAATTTTGCCAAGGTTGTTGTGGATCGTGTATGCTATGATGTTGTTCTTGCCATGTATGTCTTCTATGCCATGTCTTCTTGATGTATGTATGCTTAGTTTATCATGTAAGGCTCTGTATGGTAGTGCTGAGCTCTCAAACATGCCTACTTGTTATCTGTTTTTGACATGCCATGTTCTGAATCTGATGAAACTTGCGATATTGACATGGGTGTTACTATATTTTCGATCCTTTTGGCTTATGGTCAGTAAGGGACTTTTGTTCTATGCTTTGAGTAGATTCATGCCATGCCTTGTTTTGCTATTATAAGTTCCTGTAGCATGTAGTTTTCTTGCTCTGAACATTGCTACACGATGCTGTTTTGCCATGTCGACATGATATTTTGTGCACTTTTGCCATGCTTGTTTGAACATGTTATGATGTGATTTAGCCGTAGCTCAGTGATCATCTTTTTCAAGCATCTTGAGTAGATCACTGCCATATACTTTGTTGATACGTTTGGGTGCGTAGCTTAATTTCTTGTTGCTTGCTAAGTGGCATCATCTTGTTAATGGCAGATTTGTGCCATTCTTGTTTTGCTTGTCATTTGCAAACCGTGCATCCGATTCGGTGATCTTTATATCGATTTCAGCGAAATCATCTCATCTTTCATGGCATACTTGGTTTGCCAAGTTGATGCCTGGTTCATCATTTTCCTTCGGGCCTTTGCTCGCATTGCATACATCTACATATCATGTCATGTTTTGCATCATGTTGCTTGTGCATTGCACCGTGATTTATTGTTCCTTTGTTTGTGTTCTTGCTTTGGGTAGGCCGGGAGGCAGTCCGTGAGCGAGGAACCTGTTGAGAAACGTTTTAGAGATCAAGCTTTGACAACTCTGAGAACATTGCGAGAAGATGACCATACCCTCGAAATCACTTCTATCTTTGCTATGCTAGTTGCTCCTCTCTTTATGCCTATGCTTTCGATGCCTATCACTTGCTTATCATGCCACCCATATTGCCATGTCAGCCCTAACCATCCTTTCCTAGCAAACCGTTGATTGGCTATGTTACCGCTTCTCAGCCCCTCTTATAAGCGTTGCTAGTTGCGGTGAAGATGAAGTTTGTTCCTTGTTGGAACATGGAGATGTTGTTCCTTGTTGGAACATGTTTACTTATTGGCCCTTATCTTTTTTGTAAGTACGATGATGTTCCTAAAGAAAGGATGTGGACTTCTTCATGATGACTTGAAACCGAAAATGAAGACATCAATGTAATGGATCAACCTCTTCGAGAAGAACAACCAAGACCGAGAACACTCGCTAGAATTTCGTGACCGAACCTTCCCCCCCCCCCCCCTTGACTCCACCTCTTAAATCTCGGGACGAGATTTCTTGTAGTCGAGGAGATTTGTAACACCCCGGTAGTTAAGCTACAGTAATCACACACAAATGGTGCCATGTCATCACAATTAATTTGCTAAACCATACCTTGGTCCAAACGGAGTTCAAATTCATATTTTAAAGTAAAGTCAAATAAATCATTTCTTGAAACTGCAAAACAAAAGTGTTCATAATATTTCAAATAATCCACAGACATTTTTCATGAAGAAACCCCACCTGATTGAGTTTCTAAAAGGCCCCTAACTAATTTTAGAATGTACCAACATCATTTAAAGTGGTCCAATTAAATGCAAACACAATTATAGACTTTTCCAGTTGGCCTCAAACTTTTTGAGCAACCTCAGAATATTCCAAAGAATTTATGTACCAAGTTTCATATTTAGAAAAATTTGTTTGGGCACTCATTTTATTAGAAAACCGTGGCAAAAATTGAAAAAAAGAAAAGAAAGAAAATGCTAAAGACGTAGTGAACTAATGGGCCATAAGTGGCTGCAGCAGCAGGACCCAGCCCACGAACGGCCTTCTCCTTCTTCTGTACAGAGTAGGAGGCTGGAGATGTGTGTGTCAAACATCCACGGCTGCCATGGCCATGGATTGCCGCCACGTCGATCAACTCAGCATATAACTGCGCCAACGCGAACCCTAGCTATCCCTCGTCCGATCCCATCTCTTTCCTCACCGAGCCACCTCCTCCTCGGCTCGGAAACGAGCTCGAAATCCCGCGTGTGTCGTCGCCGTTGTCGTGGCCAGTGTGCACCCCACCGCCTGAAAATACGTCCAGAAGAATCGCCATCGTCTTCTTCGTCTTCCCCTTGCACCAAATCGAGTCGGGGCGGCCGGTACGCTCGCCATCGACCTCGTCTTCACTGCGTACATCGCCGATGTCCGCCGTCGATTGCCGTTGCTCCGGCCCACCCCCGGTCTTCTCGAGCTTGACTACAGCACCGCGGTGAGCCCCTCCTCCGAATCCCGGCCTTGCCCCCGTCGATTCATCACCGTAGTGTCGTCCCACGAGCTCGCACCCGCCATGGCCGAAGCGTCGCCATACCCGCACCGGGCTCGCTCCCTCGCGCGCTCGTCGCGCCCGTGGCTGTGCTCCCTCCGCGTCTCTGATCCCATACGGCTACATCCTATGCCGTCCGCACGCGCTCCCCTTGCTCACGTTGCCGCACCCTGCTCGCGTCGCCGCGCCCCTGCCCGTCTCTAGTCACGCGCCCTTGCGCCCCCGTGCCAGTCCCCCGCGCGCGCCCGCGCGTGGACATGCCCCCGCTGCTCCCCTGTTGCTGCTGCTGCTCAATGTCGCTGCTCTGCTGCTGCTTACTCTGCTGCTAGTTGTCGCTGCGGCCGTTGCTCCTGCTAGTGCCGTTTTGCTTCTAACGCTGCTCCGCTACAGGTGCCCATGCTGCCTGCTACCACAGGCTGCTACTGCTACTAGCCATGCCCATGGCCATGGCCATCCGAGTGTGGTGTGTGTGGCCGGCTGGGCCATTGTCCAGTACGGCCAGCCCCTTGTTTAATTAGGACTAGATTAGTTAGTGTTAAATTAGTGCTAATGTACTTTAATAGCAAATGACATGTGGACCACCCTGTTGGTTATCTCTAATTAATTGACTTAATAGACACAATGTCTATGATAAGTAGGACCCACTAACATTGTTCACACATTGACCAACGCCAACTTTGACTGTTGACTGGGCTTTGACTAGCCCCACATGTCATTGACTGTGGCTGGCCCGGTCAGGGTATAAAGGGAATCAACATTATTTAAATTCGAAATAAATAATTAAAACAATTTTAGAATATTAATAAAATTTTGAAAAATCATATAAATTAAACTGTAAGTCAGATGAAAATAATTTATATATGAAAGTTGCTCAGAACGACGAGGCGAATCCGAATACGCGGCCCGTTCGCCCGCCACACATCCCTAGCATAGCAAACACGCAACTTTCCCCTCCGGTTCATTTGTCTGGAAACGCGAAACACCGGGAATACTTTTCCGGATGTTTCCCCCCTTCGTCGGTACCACCTCCTACCGCGTTAGGGTACACCTAGCACCGCGCATTGTCATGTCTTCCATCGTCATGCTTATGTTTGCATTATATTTATTGTTTCTCCCCTCTTACGTCGTTGAACACCGAGACCGACATTCCGCCCAAGATGACTTCGGTGTTGATTTAATTCTTCTTGCCGAGAGCAACCAGGCAAGCCCCCCCGCTTGATCACCAGATATCGCCTATTCCTTCTCTCTACTGCTTGCATTAGAGTAGTGTAGCATGTTACTGCTCTTGGTTAATCCTATTCTGCTACATAGCATGTCATTGTTGCTACAATTGTTGATACCTTTACCTGCTATCCTAATGTTTAGTATAGGATGCTAGTGTTCCATCAGTGGCCCTACATTCTTGTCCTTCTGCCATGCTATACTATCGGTCCGTGATCACTCGGGAGGTGATCACGGGTATATACATATATACATACATACTATACAGGTGGTGACTAAAGTCGGGTTGACTCGTTGAGTACCCTCATGTGATTCCGATGTGGGGGCTGAAGGGGCAGGTGGCTCCATCCCGGTAGAGGTGGGCCTGGGTTCCCGACGGCCCCCGACTGTTACTTTGTGATGGAGCGACAGGGAAGGTTGAGACCACCTAGGAGAGAGGTGGGCCTGGCCCTGGTCGGCGTTCGCGGTTACTTCAAAATAACACGCTTGATGAGTTCTTGGTATTTGATCTGAGTCTGGCCATTTGGTCTATACGCACTAACCAACTACGCGGAAAGATATGGGCACTCGACGTCGTGGTATCAGCCGAAGCCTTCGTGACGTCAGCGATTGAGCGGCTCGCACCGGATTGGTCTGCGTAACGCAACTTCCTTTGAAATGGAGGTTGCTAGGTGCGCTTCGGCCGCCTCGCAAGCGTCGCGGTGTGCAATGGGCGATGGGCCCTGCACTGCGCCATAGGATTTAGACCGGCGTCTTGACCTCTCTGTTGTGCCTAGGTAGGGCTGCGGCGTGTTGATCTTCCGAGACCGGGCATGACCTGTGAAAGTGTGTCCGCCAAATGGGATCGAGCGTGTTGGGTAATGTGGTGCACCCTGCGGTGGTTTATCTATTGAATAGTCGTGATCTTGATGGCAGGACGACTTGGAGTTGTACCTTGACCTTATGACAACTAGAACCGGATACTTAATAAAACACACCCTTTCAAGTGCCAGATACAACCCGGTGATCGCTCTCTCACAGTTGTGTTGTGATATCTTCCTGTGAGTCCCTGATCTTGATCGTACACGTTTGCGTGCATGATTAGTGTATGATTGAATCGGGGGCGTCACACTCGCACTAAATACATGCATTGCTATCTAGCCCCCAACCTCTCATGCGCACGCACGCACATTGTCTATCTAGGTCACTCCCTCGAGACTGTCTCACTCTTTCTTCCGCACAGCGAACCACACTCGCTCAATCTCGCTCTCTTTATCTGAGACTTGTTTAACCTCGTTTTCTTTGACACACAAATGATATATCTCCCTGTTCGGGCCTCGATCGACACACTCTATACTCTCTCACACAGATTGTCTATCTAGGCCAGTCCATCGAAGCCGCCCCCACTCTTTCGACCTCATGGCGGGCCATGCTCGCTCTCTCTCTCCCTCTCTCTCTCTCTCTCTCTCTCTCTCTCTCTCTCTCTCTCTCTCTTTGTATGTCTCGATTGACCTCGCTCTTTCTCGAACAAAAACGATATATCACCATGTTTGAGCCTAATTTGACTTATTCACATTGTATACTCTCTCACGCACATTGTCTATCTAGGTCACTCTCTCCAACCCGTCTCACTCTTTCGATCGCACGACGACCCTATGTGATCGATCGACCTTGCTTCCTCCCACGCATAAAATATATCTACTCGTCTGTGACTGGATCATTTCTCAAGCTCTATCTTACAGCCCTCACCCTTGCCAAAAGCTCAATCGGACAATATCTCTTCAGAGCATATATATTTGTTCCATGAATGTCGGACCACACTCACTTTGTCTCTCTATCTATATGTCTCTCGATTGACCTCGCTTTCTCACGCCGTATCTTCCGCACATTGAAGCTACCTCTCCATCCCTCGCAATGCCGGAGCTATTTACATTGCGAGGGGCACTCCAACCTTGGATTAATTTGTGTAGGCATTTATTCCGGTGGGTTGGGATTATACTTTCGTAGCATTCGGCCCACAACTACTCGAAACACCGTTGCAACCCCCGCAACTCCCCTAGTTGATTTCCCTCTGGCTCGGTCATCGCTCTCTCGCACGTCCTTTCTCGGCTTCAATGTCGCACCATGGTATTATTGCAAAAAACTCTGTTGTACTCTTTAATTATTATAAATAAGCTACAAAACTATACACCGATAGTCCACTTGGAATGGAACAAATTTGGACCCACAAATTAAAGTGCTACAAACTACACACCAAGGGGCCCACATGTCATGAAACAAATTTGAACCCATATAAAAATTAAAAAATAAAGGACGAGGATCGAACAAGCGACCAGGGCCTTCAAGTCGCACGTCAATAGGCAACATATGTAGAACATCAATGTTTGTTGTACCTCCCTTTGTTCACATAATGTTTTTATATTACCACAGCCTATTTAATTGATAACATGTAATATTATTTTTACTACTATTCGCCTTCACTTACTGGTGGGTTCCATGTGTGCTTTCTCTCTCTCCTCCCCTTCTGCGTTTAGACGCACGGGCATACACGAAGAACTCGCGGGCGATGTTGCCGTTGACCATATCTGGACGCATTCATAAGTTACGACACCAGTTTCACGTGCTAGCAGCACCAGTCAGTGTGTACATTCAATGCATGTTAATTTGAAAGAATATTAAGTGCATGCGGATATTAAGTTGGATATTATTTGCGTGTTATTATGTGATTAGCACTATTTTTGGCATGATTAACTACACACTAAACGTGTTGAGCGCTCGACATTGAAGCAGTCTAGGTCGTTGGATGACAAGGAATACATGTGGCTTGATGACGTTTTATATTTAATTTGATACGGCTCTAGCGAGTAACATTCATCGATCAAACCATAGATTTACGTTCACCGACTCAACTTTAAATTATACTGACGATCGATCTAAAATAAACGGAAATGATAAACATTCGGATTTTAAGCATGGAAATCCGAACATTTTTCATGGCAAATTTAGATTACACGGCGACGGCGAGGGCGTCTTGTGGTGGGAAGCGGCTCCTCTGCCATGCTCTGTGTGTCGTCGGGCCACTGACCGACGGCGACGGCGGTGTCTTGCGCCGTTGTTGGCGTACTCGTGGACGTTGGCCCTAGCTTCAAGGAAGGCCACAATGTTCGGACTACGGTCTCCGTGAGCGAAGTCAATCTGGCGGAGGAGGCGATCGCGTTAGTGCAAGGAAGCGGTCGGCGGCGCCATCCATGCCATCGAGGGGGCACCGCACCGATCTTGGGACAAAGCTGTCAGCGGCGGCGCGGAGACATTCGTGTGCACGGGCACCAAAGACGGGCATGCACGTCGACAGCACGCGCAGCGCATGCTTGTTGGCAGTGCACGCGCACGCGCACGGCATGCTGCGTCGGTGCTGCCAGCAGCATTACATCGCCGGTGTATCGCCCTCGATGCGGCTATATCTCCCACGGTCGAAGCACGACTTAGAGGCATAACCGCATTGAAAGCAATGTCGCAAGTGAGGTAATCTTCACACAACCCATGTAATACATAAGGAAAGAGATACATAGTTGGCTTACAATCGCCACTTCACACAATACATAAATAAACATCCATCATCCATATTACACTCAAGGTCCGACTACGGAACCAAAATAAAAGAAGACTACCCCAAATGCTACACAGATCCCGATCGTCCCAACTGGCTCCACTACGATCATCGGGAAAAGACACATAATAACGACCACGTTCCTCGTCGAACTCCCACTTGAGCTCGGTTCGTCATCCTGCCCGCATCGTCGGCACCTGCAACTGTTTTGGTAGAATCATGAGTCACGGGGACTCAGCAATCTCACACCAGCGAGATCAAGATTATTTAAGCTTATAGGAAGGACAGAGTTGTGAGGTGGAGCTGCAGCAAGTTTACTAGCATATATGGTGGCTACATTACGCAAAAGAGAGCGAGAAGAGAAGCAAGGCACGGTCGTGAAGCTAGTAGCGATCAAGAAGTGATCCCGAAACTACTTACGCCAAACATAACTCCAACACCGTGTTCACTTCCGGACTCCGCGAGAAGAGACCATCACGGTTACACACGCGTTGATGTATCTTAATTAAGGTCAACTTCGGGTTTTCTACAACCGGACATTAACAAATTCCCATCGCCTCATAACCGCTGGCACGGCTTTGAAAGATAATACCTGCAGCGTGTCCCAACTTAGCCCATTATAAGCTCTCACGGTCAACGAAGGATATTCCTTCGACCGGGAAGACCCGATCGATCTCGGAATCCGGACTACAAGACATTTCGACAGACAATAAAACAAGACCAGCAAAGCCGCCCGAATGTGCCGACAAATCCCGATAGGAGCTGCACATATCTCGTTCTCGGGGCACACCGGATGGGCAAGACGTCGGGTTGGCATAGACCTGGATTGCCAGGGCGCCGGACATCGCCAGTTTGGGCCAAGACTTTCGAAGGAGCATTGGTCCGGGGTTTAAAATAAAGATGACCCTCGGGCTCGCGAAAACCGGGGAAAAAGGCTTAGGTGGCAAATGGTAAAACCAAAGTTGGGCCTTCTTTGGAGGAGTCTTATTCAAAGCAAACTGTCAAGGGGTACCATAAATCACCCAACCGTAAGGAAGAGCGAAATCAAGGAACATAACACCGGTATGACGGAAACTAGGGTGGCAAGAGTGGAACAAAACACCAGGCATAAGGCCGAGCCTTCCACCCTTAACAAATTATATAGATGCATTAATTATAGCAGATATATTGTGATATCCCCAACAAGTAAACATGTTCCAACAAGGAACAACATCTCCATGTTCCAACAAGGAACAAACTTCATCTTCTCCTGCAACTAGCAACGCTATAAGAGGGGCTGAGCAAAGCGGTAACATAGCCAATCAACGGCTTGCTAGGAAAGGATGGTTAGAGGTTTGACATGGCAATATGGGAGGCATGATAAGCAAGTGATAGGCATCGTAGCATAGGCATAGCAAAAGAGCGAGCATCTAGCAAGCAAAGATAGAAGTGATTTCGAGGGTATGGTCATCTTGCCTGCAAAGTTCTCAGAGTTGTTGAAAGCTTGATCCTCGTAAGCGTTCTCAACAGGTTCCTCGTTCACGTACTCGTCTCCCGGCTCTACCCAAAGCAATAACACAAACAATGGAACCACAATAAATCACGGTGCAATGCACAAGCAACATGATGCAATACATGGCATGATATGCGAGATGTGATATGCAATGCGTATCGTGCTCGGAAGGAAAATGATGAACCAGGCATCAACTTGGCAAACCAAGTATGCCGCTGGAAAGGTGAGATGATTTCGGTTGAAATCGATATAAAGATCACCGGAATCGGATGCACGGTTTGCAAATGAAAAGCAAAACAAGAATGGCACAAATCTGTCATTAACAGCATGATGCCATATAGCAAGCAACAAGAAATTAAGCTACTGCACCCAAACATACCAACAAAGCATATGGCAGTGATCTACTCAAGATGCTTGACAAAAGATGAACACTGAGCTACGACTAAATCACACCATAACAGGTCCAAACAAGCATGGCAGAAGTGCAAAATATATCAGCTTCACAGACTTAGTGATAATACTAACATGCCAGAAATCAGCATCAGGAAGCAATGTTCAGAGCAAGCAAACCACATGCTACAGGAACTTATAATAGTAAAACAAGGCATGGCATGAATCTACTCAAAGCATAGAACAAAAGTCCCTTACTGACCATGAGCCAAAAAGGATCAGAAAATGCAATAGCAACCATGTCAATATAGCAAGTTTCCTTAACAGATTCAGCAAACAAGGCATGACATTGACAGAATTATGTAGGCATCTTCGCGAGCTCGATGCACTCACTACAGAGTATTACAAGATAATATAAGCATACATCCATCAAGAAGACATGGCATAGAAGCTATACATGGCAAGAACAACATCATAGTATACACGGATCAACTGCAACAACCTTGGCAAAATTGAATAACATGTAAACAATCTGCCAGGAAACATTTTATAGCAAAAGTAGAGCTCGATTGACTCAAGCTATGGCACTCCATAATTGCAAACAAGGGCATGGATGGATAGAGCATAACCATATGTTCAAAACATCCTTATGAAGTATCTCAAAATATGCACGGATCTCTCAGAGCATCAAGTTAACATGGCATAAAAATATCAAGAAAATAGGGCTGAAATCAGCAACATCATGAAGCCTAGTTTGCATGCTTGTGCTAGTCACCACAGAGATCACAAAATACATGGCATACACCCTGTAAAGATGGCATGGCATATTACAAAACACATGTAGGACTCAAGTTCATAGGGTGCACACATCAATCATGGCAAAAATGACAAAAGTGCATGTTCTGATAATAATCTGAAACTAACATCATATAGCCCTCTTCCAACAGCATTTCGGGCATCAAGATGAGCTCAAATGAAAATGATGCAATGAGATGAAATGATGTACTCATCCAGGCGAACATTTCGGTATGCTACACGCCCAAAACGGATACACAGGCGCAGAGTTATGGCATGATGAAAATGCAACAAAATAATCACAGAATAAAGACTTGGAGGAGCACCGGATGGCATGATGAAAATGCAACAAAAGAAGTCAACCCTCGTTTGGATCTAGATCAGATCCAGAGCCTTGCGGCAGCGGCTCACGGAGCAACACCGGAGGAGGGAGGAGAGGCCGGAGGGGCGAGGCCGGGCCGGCCGGGCGGCGGCGAGGGACGGCAAGGCGGCCGAGGCGGCGAGGCGGCAGCGGCGGGCGCCGGTCGCGCGGGCGGCGGCGCGGCGGGCGGCGGCGCGGGCGACGGCGGCCGGCGGCAGGCTGGCCGGGCTCGGGCGCGGAGGCGGCGGCGCGGGTCAAGGGGGGCCGGGACGGGCACGACTGGCTCGGCGCGGCCGCGGTGATGTGGGGCGCGGTCCGCCACGTGGCGCTGCGATTCGCCAGCGCGGCGGGCGACGCGTCGGCTCCGTCCGGACGTGTCCGCGCAGCGAGAGGATTTTTCTAGGGTTTGCGTGAGAATTTCGGAGGGGGAGGCATATATAGGTAGAGGGAGCTAGGAGTGTCCAAATGGGGTGCGGTTTTCGCCCACACGATCGTGATCCGACGACGGAGAGCATGGAAGTGACTTAGATGGGTTATTGGGCTATTTTGGAGGGGTGTTGGGCTGCAACTTAAAAGAGGCCTTTGCGAGAGTGCGGTTAACCGTTGGAGTACCAAACGAGCTCCAAATGACCCAAACTTGACAGTGGTCTACGGTGGTGTACCAAGGCCACTTGACAAACCTCGGTCCATTCCGAGAAAGTTTAGTACCCGCTCACGGAAAAATGTAAAAGGGGACGCCGGGGGACATAGGAGTGCCGGATTGCAAAACGGACAACGGGGAAAATGCTCGGAAGCATGAGACGAACACGTATGCGAATGCGATGCACATGATGACATGATATGAAATGCATGACATGGACAAAATGCAAAAACGAAAGACAAAAGCCCAACCACGGAGGGAATATCATATCACAATGCCGAAAATGGCAAGAGTTGGAGTTAGAAATATGGAAAGTTACATCCGGGGTGTTACAACACTCCACCACTACAAGAGGATCTCGTCCCGAGATCTAGGACTGAAAGAACTCCGGATATTCGGAACGGAGGTGATCCTCACGCCCCGGTGGCTTCTCGGTCGGAATGGTGTGACCACTTCACTTTCGGAATTTGATTGACTTGTTGCGAGTCTTGCGCTCGGTTTCTTCAAGAATAGCAACAGGGTGCTCATGATAAGAGAGATCTTCTTGGAGGTCAATTTCTTCGAAGTTGATAGTGTGCTCAGTTGTCTTGAAGCACTTGCGAAGCTGTGACACGTGAAACACATCGTGCACATTCGCGAAGTTGGACGGAAGCTCAAGTTGATAGGAGAGATCGCCTCTTTTGCCAATGATCTTGAAAGGACCCACGTATCTAGGGGCAATCTTCCCTTTGATACCGGGCGGCGAGTGCCTTTCATTGAGAGACGCGAGGTAGACATGGTCTCCGATTTCAAAAGCCACATCACGGTGCTTGTCATCATAATAGCTCTTCGGCGCGATTATGCGGCTTTGAGATTCTCACGAATGACTTTGCACATTTCTTCGCTTCGTGATCAAGTCGTTGCCAATAAGTTGGCGTTCACTGTCTCGGACCAATTGAGAGGAGTACGACACTTTCTCGCCATAGAGAATTTCGAATGGGGCCTTGCCGAACTCGCTTGGAAGCTGTTGTTGTAGGAGAACTTCGGCATATGGAAGACAATCTTCCCACTTCATACGAAGGAAATGACACAAGGCCCGAGCATATCTTCAAGGATTTGATTGACTCGCTCGACTTGGCCACTTGTTTGAGGATGGAAAGCTGTCTTTGAAACGAATGTTGGTGCCCATGGCCTTCAAAAGAATCCCAAAACTTGGAGGTAAAGATGCTGCCACGGTCCGAAGAGATCAATTGTGGAATGCCATGCAAGGAGACAATTTCGAGGTGTATAGCTCGCCAAACCGAGCTGCTGTGATAGATTCTTTGATAGGAAGAAAATGAGCCACTTTAGTAAGCTTGTCAATGACAACGAAGATAGCATCATTTCCATGCTTGGACTTAGGAAAACCAGAACGTAAGTCCATTTCAATATGATCAAACTTCCATTCGGAATAGCAAGAGGTTGGAGGAGACCAGCTGGTCGTTGGTGTTCTCGCTTTCACTCTTCTGCGCAGACATCACATTCATTCACGAATTGAGCAATTTCTCGCTTCATTCGAGTCCACCAATATGACCGCTTGAGGTCATGGTACATCTTCGTACTTCCGGGATGAATGGATAGAAGGGAATTGTGTGCCTCGCTCATAATGACTTTACGTAGATCACCCTTAGGAACCACAATCCGGTCCTCAAGAAAAGAGTATCTTTGTCATCAATGTGGAAGCACTTGTACTTGAAATGCCCTTGTCGATACCACGTTTCACCTTTTTCACCATGGTATCCAGGAGTTGAGCCTCACGAATTTGGTCTTCCAAAGTAGGAGAGACTATGAGGTTGGCAAGAAAGCCTTGAGGAACAACTTGAAGATTCAGCTTGGGAAAGCTTCACAAAGTTCCGTTGGAAGGGCTTGAGGATTAAACTGCTATGTAAGCCTTCTGCTCAAAGCATCTGCAATCACATTGGCCTTGCCCGAGTATATTCAATACTTGGGTTGTACTCTTGAATCATTTCACCCATCGAGTCCGCTCGAGGTTGAGGTTGGGTTGAGTGAAGATATACTTGAGACTCTTGTGATCGGTGAATATGTCCACTTTCCTTCCCAACAAGAGATGTCTCCATGTTATCAATGCATGGACAACTGCCGCCAACTCAAGATCGTGAGTGGGGTAGTTATTTTCGTTGGCTTCAGTTGACGAGAGGTATAGGCCACAACTCTCTTCTCTTGCATTAACACAAAGACCGAGACCTTGAAGAGAAGCATCACGAAAAACTTGAATGGCTTGGATTCATCGAGGAGTCAAGACGGGAGCTGTGACGAGTTTCTCTTTGAGAGTATTCAAAGCAACGTCACACTCAGGAGACCAGACATACTTCACATGCTTCTGGAGGAGGTTGGAAAGAGGCTTTGCAATCTTAGAAAAATTATCAACGAATCTTCAGCAATAGCTTGCAAGACAAAGAAAACTGCGAAGCTGCTTGACATTCTGAGGAGGTTCCCAATTCACAACTGCGGACACCTTCTCGGGATTAACAGCGATGCCCTTGGCGGAGATGATATGACCAAGGTAGAGCACTTCATCAAGCCAAAATTCACATTTGGAAAACTTCGCATAGAATTGATGCTCTCTGAGCTTGTCGAGCACCAATCGCAAATGTTTGGCATGATCCTTCTTATTCTTGGAGAAGACCAAAATATCATCAAGATAGACCAAGACGAATTCATTGGTGTAGGGGTTGAAGATGAAGTTCATCATTCGAGAGAATGTTGGAGGAGCATTGACAAGGCCGAAAGACATGACAAGATATTCATAAGAACCAAAGCTTGTTCTCGAAGCTGTCTTGGGAATATCTTGTTCACGAATCTGAATCTGATGATAACCCATACGAAGGTCAAGCTTGGAGAACACTTTAGCACCTTTGAGTTGCTCGAAAAGCTCATTGATGTTGGGAAGTGGATACTTGTTCTTGATAGTCTTCTTATTCAATGGACGGTAATCGGCGCAAAGTCGGTCCGTGCCATCCTTCTTCTCGACAAAAAGAACACCACAACCCCAAGGAGATGAACTCGGTCCGATCAAACCCAGACGCTCTTGTTCATCGAGCCGCTTCTTCAGCCCTTCAGCTCATTAGGTCCAAGCTTGTATGGACGCTTGCAAACGGGTTCGTGCGGGCTCAAGATCGATAACGAACTCAATCGGCGGTGAGGAGGCATTCTGGAAGCTCTTCCGAAAGACATCTTGGTACTCACAAACGATCGGAATCGAGAGATAGCATTCAACTCGCCCTTCTCATTGAGAGAAAACAACCAATGGTTTCATCACGAGCGGCATAAATGATCACATCGTCGGAAGAGTGAGTCAATTGAATTTCCCGGCAGCACAATCAAGCTGAGCTTTGTCTTTGAAAGCCATCCATCCCGAGAATAAGATCAATATCCGAGTCGCCAAGAACCATTGGTTTAGCCGAAATCTATAATCGCCCATCTTGATAGAAACATCCGAGCCATCATTTTGTATTCATGAACAAACCGGAGAGGAAACCGCTATCGGCTTAGGCGGATCGACGGTATGCAAATTGTTCATGGATGCAAAAGGTCTTGATATGAAAGAAATAGATGCACCAAGATCAAATAAGACTTTTGCAGAATATCATTAACTAAGAGATTACCCATTATCACATCAAGAGATTCCTCCGCTTGAGCTGCATTCATCATGATCACCTTTGCAGACTTGGGATTATGCTTGACCACTGGCATTGCTGGAAGATCTCACAGGGGAGGAGGCGGAAGGCGCCTTTGGTTGAAGCACTTGTTCGCATAGTGACCTTCTGCTGACATTTGTTGCAAGTCACCTCACGAGAGCGGACGGTGATAAGGAGCATTTGACCTTGGAGCTTGAGAATTTGACTTGTTCGATAGCACTGGTTGGGTGGGTGGGAAGAACCACGACCACCTGAGTTCTTCTGCTGGTAAGGCTGACGGAACGGAGGAGGAGGAAGGTAGAACTTCTGCTGCTTAGCTGCCACTTGAGAGGAAGAAGAAGACTGAACTGCATTGTAACACCCCGGACGTAACTTTCCATTATTGTAACTCCAACTCTTGCCATTTTCGGCATTGTGATATGATATTCCCTCCGTGGTTGGGTTTTTCCTCATTTTGCATTTTGTCCATGTCATGCATTCTATATCATGTCATCATGTGCATCGCATTTGCATACGTGTTCGTCTCATGATTTGAGCATTTTTCCGTTGTCCGTTTTGCAATCCGCACTCCTATCTCCCCGGCGCCCCTTTTACGTTTTTCCGTGGCGGGTACTAAACTTTCTCGGAATGGACCGAGGTTTGTCAAGTGGCCTTGGTATACCACGGTAGACCACCGGTCAAGTTTCGGTCATTTGGAGCTCGTTTGGTACTCCAACGGTTAACCGCACTCTCGCAAAAGCCTCTTTTAAGTTGCAGCCCAACACCCCTCCAAAATAGTCCAATAACCTATCTAAGTCACTTCGATGCTCTCCGTCGTTCGATCACGATCGTGTGGGCAAAAACTACACCTCATTTGGACTCTCCTAGCTCCCTCTATGCCTATTTAAACACCTTCCCCGTCCAAATCCGGGTCCAACCCTAGTCATCCTCATCCTCGCGCCCGGACAAATCTCCCGCGCCGCCCGGACACGTCCGCTCCACCGCGCCGCCGCCGCCCGGCGAATCAGCGCAGCGCACGTGGCCTTCCGCCGCGCCCAGCGCCCGCCCGGCCGCCCGGGCCAAGGAGGCCGCCCGCCCTGCCACATGCCACACATACCAGCGTCCGCGACCCAGCGCCTCCAGCGCAGTGCGCGCCGCCCTCCGCTGCTCCGCCGCCTCCTGCCCTCCGGTGGCGTCGCCCGGCGTGCTGCCCGCCGCCGCCGTCGGCAGCGCCGCCCTCACGCCTCGCGTCGCCGCCGGGTCCTCGCCGACCTCGCCGCCCGACGGTCGCCGGCCATTGTCGCCGACCTCGCCCGGCCGCCCCGACCCAGCCCGACTTCCCCTCCTCCTCCGGCCTCTTCCCGCACTCCGGCGAGCCGCGCCACCACCGGCCGCGCCGCATCGGGACCGGATCTGGATCGGACCCGAGGGTTGACTTCTTCCCCCTCTCAAATTCGTCTAAGTTTTTTATCCGGTGATTATTTTGTGGCATTTTCAACGCATCATAACTCTGTCATCGTTGCTCCGTTTTGCGCGTGTAATATGTCAAATTGTTCGCCTCGAAGAGTAGATCATTTCATCTCATTGCATCATTTTCATTTGAGCCCATCTTGATGCCCAAAATGCTGTTAGAAGAGGGCTATGTGATGTTAGTTTCTGTTTCTTAACAGAACTTGCACTTTTGTTATTTTTGCTATGATTGATGTGTGCACCCTATGAATTTGAGTCCTACATGTGTTTTGTAGTATGCCATGCCATCTTTCCAGGGTGTATGCCATGTATTTTTTGATCTATGTGGTGACTAGCACAAGCATGCAAAGTAGGCTTCTGATGTTGCTGATTTCAATACTGTTTAGTGATATTTTGATGCCATGTTAACTTGATGCTACCAAGAGACCCATGCATATTTTGAGATACTTCAGTAAGGATGGTTTGAACATATGGTTTTGCTCTATCCATCCATGCCTTTGTTTGCAATTATGGAGTGCCATAGCTTGAGTCAATCGAGCTCTACTTTTGCTATCAAATGTTTCCTGGCAGATTGTTTACATGTTATTCAATTTTGCCAAGGTTGTTGTGGTGGATCCGTGTATGCTATGATGTTGTTCTTGCCATGTATGTCTTCTATGCCATGTCTTCTTGATGTATGTATGCTTAGTTTATCATGTAAGGCTCTGTAGTGAGTGCTTTGAGCTCTCAAACATGCCTACTTGTTATCTGTTTTGACATGCCATGTTGCTGAATCATTAACTAAACTTGCGATATTGACATGGGTGTTACTATATTTTCTGATCCTTTTTGGCTTATGGTCAGTACGGGACTTTTGTTCTATGCTTTGAGTAGATTCATGCCATGCCTTGTTTTGCTATTATAAGTTCCTGTAGCATGTAGTTTTCTTGCTCTGAACATTGCTACCTGATGCTGTTTTTGCCATGTCCAGCATGATATTTTGTGCACTTTTGCCATGCTTGTTTGAACATGTTATGATGTGATTTAGCCGTAGCTCAGTGATCATCTTTTTTCAAGCATCTTGAGTAGATCACTGCCATATACTTTGTTGATACGTTTGGGTGCAGTAGCTTAATTTCTTGTTGCTTGCTAAGTGGCATCATCTTGTTAATGGCAGATTTGTGCCATTCTTGTTTTGCTTGTCATTTGCAAACCGTGCATCCGATTCGGTGATCTTTATATCGATTTCAACGAAATCATCTCATCTTTCCAGTGGCATACTTGGTTTGCCAAGTTGATGCCTGGTTCATCATTTTCCTTCGGGCGCATATACGCATTGCATATCACATCTCGCATATCATGTCATGTTTTGCATCATGTTGCTTGTGCTTTGCACCGTGATTTATTGTGGTTCCTTTGTTTGTGTTCTTGCTGTGGGTAGAGCCGGGAGACGAGTACGTGAACGAGGAACCTGTTGAGAACGTTTTCGAGGATCAAGCTTTCGACAACTCTGAGAACATTGCAGGCAAGATGACCATACCCTCGAAATCACTTCTATCTTTGCTATGCTAGTTGCTCCCTCTCTTGCTATGCCTATGCTACGATGCCTATCACTTGCTTATCATGCCACCCATATTGCCATGTCAGCCCCTAACCATCCTTTCCTAGCAAACCGTTGATTGGCTATGTTACCGCTTTGCTCAGCCCCTCTTATAGCGTTGCTAGTTGCGGTGAAGTGAAGTTTGTTCCTTGTTGAACATGGAGATGTTGTTCCTTGTTGGAACATGTTTACTTGTTAGGGATATCACAATATATATCTGCTATATTTAATGCATCTATATATTTGGTAAAGGGTGGAAGGCTCGGCCTTATGCCCGTGTTTTGTTCCACTCTTGCCACCTAGTTTCCGTCATACCGTGTTATGTTCCTTGATTTCGCGTTCCTTACGGTTGGGTGATTTATGGGACCCCTTGACAGTTCGCTTTGAATAAGACTCGTCCAAAGAAGGCCCAACTTTGGTTTTACCATTTGCCACCTAAGCCTTTTTCCCCGGTTTTCGCGAGCCCGAGGGTCATCTTTATTTTAATCCCCGGACCAGTGCTCCTTCGAGTGCTGGCCCAAACTAGAGTGCTTTAGCCCCTCAAGGAAACTTGAGGTCTGGTTTTAGTTGTACGGACTGCTCATCCGGTGTGCCCTGAGAACGAGATATGTGCAGCTCCTATCGGGATTTGTCGGCACAATCGGGTGGCTTTGCTGGTCTTGTTTTATTGCTGTCGAAATGTCTTGTAGTCCGGGATTCCGAGATTGATTGGGTCTTCCCGGTAGAAGGAATATCCTTCGTTGACCGTGAGAGCTTATAATGGGCTAAGTTGGGACACCCTTGCAGGTATTATCTTTCAAAGCCGTGCCCATGGTTATGAGGCAGATGGGAATTTGTTAATGTCCGTTGTAGAAAACCCGAAGTTGACCTTAAATAAAATACACATCATCAACGCGTGTAACCGTGATGGTCTCTTCTCGGAGTCCGGGAAGTGAACACGTGTTGGAGTTATGTTTGACGAAGTAGTTCAGATCACTTCTTGATCGCTACTAGCTTCACGACCGTGCTTTGCTCCTCTTCTCGCTCTCTTTTGCGAATGTAGCCACCATATATGCTAGTCGCTTGCTGCAGCTCCACCTTACAACTCTGTCCTTCCTATAAGCTTAAATAGTCTTGATCTCGCGGGTGTGAGATTGCTGAGTCCCGTGACTCACAGATTCTACCAAAACAGTTGCAGGTGCCGATGATGCGGTCAGGTGACGAACCGAGCTCAAGTGGGAGTTCGACGAGGAACGTGGTCGTTACTATGTGTCTTTTCCCGATGATCGTAGTGGTGCCCAGTTGGGACGATCGGGATCTGTAGCATTTGGGGTATCTTCTTTTATTTTGGTTCCGTAGTCGGACCTTGAGTGTAAACTGAATGATGGATGTTTATTTATGTATTGTGTGAAGTGGCGATTCGTAAGCCAACTATGTATCTCTTTCCTTATGTATTACATTGGTTGTGTGAAGATTACCTCACTTGCGACATTGCTTTCAATGCGGTTATGCCTCTAAGTCGTGCCTCGACACGTGGGAGATATAGCCGCATCGAGGGCGCTATGTTGGTAATCGAGCCTTCCCGACTTAGGAGCCCCCTACTTGATTGTTTGTCATGCGTTGTTGAGTCTAGAATGGAAAATGTTTTGAGTCTTAGGATTATATATATCGGAGAGTAGGATTCTTTTTACTCCCGCCTCTTCGTCGCTCTGTGAGGTCTCCCGACGAGAAGTTTTGACTCCCTCTCCTCAAATTTCACTAAAAAAATTTTAGGATCACGCTGGTATATTGGGATCGTTCCGATGGTTTTGTGACGAGAACATTGTTCTTGGTGCCTCCCGACATTTAGGGGTTGTGGCGGTGTCCCGGGAGTTGAGCTCCGAGGTGTTGTCGCCACAATTTTATCGCTGCAGATTCTCGAATACCGAGTTTTGCCGACATCGAAATCTCTTTTGTGCAGTTGTTGGTGAGATAACCCCGATAACCCAATCTTCGGGTGAGCTCGGAGTATTGCCATGACTTGTATAACGGATGTTTTTCAAGATCGAGGTACACGATTTCGAAGGTTTCTTGGTTATGTGTTGACGGATGGATACAATTGGATCTAGGTATTGTTAGTTTGGGTGATATATTTTGTGTCCCTGTATCCCCAACACCGATTGCATAACCGAAAGTTTCGGAGTTTATAGGTGGGATTCAAGTAGCTCCTAGCATTTCTTCCCGCAGATATTTGGTTCGTGATTGGGTAATCCTTACCACTTATTTGTTCCAAATGTACCTTGTTATTTTTTCATCAACCTTTAATCAAGTGGCTTCTCACCTTAATGGACGTGTGATGATTAGCTTTTGGAATTCATTCGCTCATCCTTGTTCAATGTTTATTGTGAAGACTATATGTTGCAATTTCTATCCGTTGAATCTACTTGACTATTTGTCTATCAAGTGCTAACGGATGTCACCCTCTTCAGATGGCTCCGCCAACGCCGCGAATCCGGATCGTGATGATGGGAATCGATCAGACCTCCACCTCCACCTCCGCCTCCGGAGGCTCCGCAAGCTATCATGGCAGCCACCAATGCCAATGCTCGATGATTTTGCAGCTCTTGCAAGAACGCACTCAAGGGCAAGGCAGTCAAGGAAATCAAGGTCAAGGCAACAACCAGCCGCACTTTGCTACTCTCGGTCGGTTCCTCGCTAATCAGCCAAGGCTTTCGGTTTACGTGTCGAGGCCACGACGCCGACGATTGGCTTGTGGACATCTGCAAGCATTTTGAATGTAGCAATGTCGACCGAGGACTTTGTCAAGTTTGCATCGCTTCAACTCAAGGACCAAGCTGCCGAGTGGTACCAACAATACAAAGATTCCAGAGGAGGTCGTGTCATTACAGGATGAGTTCCGCCGAGATTTCAGAGCTCACCACATTCCAAAAGTGTTGTTGAGAGCAAGCGTGAGGAGTTCCGCAATCTCAAGCAAGGCAACATGTCGTGTATCAATACAATATCCAGTTCGAAACTCGCTTCGCTTTGCTAAGCAAGACGTCCACGATGAAAAGAGTATGATCTATCAATTCAGAGGTGGTCTCGAGAGAAGATCTGCAATTAGCTCTTGTGCTTTTGAGCCGTAAAAGTATGATGAATTCTACAACATGGCATCAAGCAAGAAGCTGCCCAGCTCAAATGTGAGGCTTCTAAGAAGAGAATCGGGGATGCAGTTCAGTCTTCTTCTTCCTCTCAAGTGGCAGCTAAGTAGCGAAGTTCTACCTTCCTCCTCCTTCGTTCCGTCGGCCTTATCGCCAGAAGAACTCAGGTGGCCGTGGATCTTCCCACCCACCCAACCTAGGTTATCGTAACAAGTCTAATTCTCAAGCCCCAAGGTCAAGTGCTCCTTACCACCGTCCGCTCTCGAGGTGACTTGCAACAAATGTCGTGAGAAGGTCACTATGCGAACAAGTGCTTCAACCAAAGGCGTCTTCCGCCTCCTCCTCCTGTGAAATCTTCCAGCAATGTAGTGGTCAAGCATAATCCAAAGCATGCCAAGGTCAATATGATGAATGCAGGTCAAGCGGAAGAATCTTCTGATGTGATAATGGTAATCTCTCAATTAATGATATTCCTGCAAAAGTCTTATTTGATACTGGTGCATCGCATTGTTTCATCTCAAGACCATTTGCATCTAAGCATGAGTTGGGTTATCAAGAATTGCCTAGTTCCTTATCAATTGTGTCCCCGGGTAAGCAAATGACAGCTAATAATTATGTCCCGGATGTTTCTATCAAGATGGGCGATTATAGATTTCTGGCTAAACCAATTGTTCACGGTGACTCGAATATTGATCTTATTCTCGGAATGGACTGGCTTTATCAGCACAAAGCTCAGCTTGATTGTGCTGCTGTGAAATTCAATTGACTCACTCTTCTAATGATGTGATCATCTATGCCGCTCGTGATGAAACCATTCGGTTGTTTTCTCTCAATGAGAAGGGCGAATTGGATGCTATCTCTCGATTCCATCGCTTGTGAGTACCAAGATGTCTTTCCGTAAGATCTTCCGGTATGCCTCCTCATCGGCCGCTTGAGTTCAAGTATCGATCTTGAGCCCGCATCGAACCCGTTTGCAAGCGCCCATACAAGCTTGGACCTGATGAGCTGAAGGAATTGAAGAAGCAGCTCGATGAACAAGAGCGTCTGGGTTTGATCGGACCGAGTTCATCTCCTTGGGGTTGTGGTGTTCTTTTGTCCGGAAGAAGGATGGCACGGATCGACTTTGCGCCGATTACCGTCCATTGAATAAGAAGACAATCAAGGACAAGTATCCACTTCCCAACATCAATGAGCTTTTGAGCAACTCAAAGGTGCTAAAGTGTTCTCCAAGCTTGACCTTCATGGGTTATCATCGATTCGCATTCGTGAACAAGATATTCCCAAGACAGATTCGAACAAGCTTTGGCTCTTATGAATATATTGTCATGTCTTTCGCCTCGTCAATGCTCCTCCAACATTCTCTCGGATGATGAACTTCATCTTCAACCCCTACACCAATGAATTCGTTTTGGTCTATCTGGATGATATTTTGGTCTTCTCCAAGAATAAGAAGGATCATGCCAAACATTTGTGATTGGTGCTAGACAAGCTCAGAGAGTATCAATTCTATGCGAAGTTCTCCAAATGTGAATTTTGGCTTGATGAAGTGCTTTATCTTGGTCATATCATCTCCGCCAAGGGCATCGCTGTTAATCCCGAGAAGGTGTCTGCAATTGTGAATTGGGAACCTCCTCAGAATGTCAAGCAGCTCCGATTTTCTTGGTCTTGCAAGCTATTGTCAAGATTCGTTGAGAATTTCTCCAAGATTGCAAAGCCTCTTTCCAACCTCCTCCGTAAGCATGTGAAGTATGTCCGGTCTCCCGAGTGTGACGTTGCTTTCAATACTCTCAAAGAGAAACTCATCACAGCTCTGTCTTGACTCCTCCCGATGAATCCAAGCCATTTGAAGTTTTCGTGATGCTTCTCTTCAAGGTCTCGGTCTTTGTGTTAATGCAAGAGAAGAGGGTTGTGGCCTATACCTCTCGCCAGTTGAAGCTCAACGAAAAGAACTACCCCACTCACGATCTTGAGTTGGCGGCAGTTGTCCATGCATTGATAACATGGAGACATCTCTTGTTGGGAAGGAAAGTGGACATTTTCACCGATCACAAGAGTCTCAAGTATATCTTCACTCAACCCAACCTCAACCTCGAGCAGACTCGATGGGTCGAAATGATTCAAGAGTACAACCCAAGTATTGAATATACTCGGGCAAGGCCAATGTCATTGCAGATGCTTTGAGCAGAAGGCTTATCGCAATGCTTTAATCCTCAAGCCCTTCCAACCGGATCTCTGTGAATCTTTCCGCAAGCTGAATCTTCAAGTTGTTCCTCAAGGCTTTCTTGCCAACCTCATAGTCTCTCCTACTTTGGAAGATCAGATTCGTGAGGCTCAGCTCCTGGATGCCATGGTGAAAAAGGTGAAACGTGGTATCGACAAGGGCATTTCCAAGTACAAGTGCTTCCACGTTGATGACAATGATACTCTTTTCTTTGAGGACTGGATTGTGGTTCCTAAGGGTGA
The DNA here is from genome assembly GCA_021605205.1 of Aegilops longissima. Taxonomy (NCBI): domain Eukaryota; kingdom Viridiplantae; phylum Streptophyta; class Magnoliopsida; order Poales; family Poaceae; genus Aegilops; species Aegilops longissima. Next base: position 160,133,649 of record CM038679.1, read on the forward strand.
TCTAAGAAAAGTCATTATGAACGAGGCTCACAATTCGCTTCTATCCATTCATCCTGGAAGTACGAAGATGTACCATGACCTCAAGCAGTCATATTGGTGGACTCGAATGAAGCGAGAAATTGCTCAATTCGTGAATGAGTGTGATGTCTGCAGAAGAGTGAAAGCAGAACACCAACGACCAGCTGGTCTCCTCCAACCTCTTGCTATTCCAGAATGGAAGTTTGATCATATTGAAATGGACTTCGTGACTGGTTTTCCAAAGTCCAAGCGTGGAAATGATGCTATCTTCGTTGTCATTGACAAGCTCACTAAAGTGGCTCATTTTCTTCCTATCAAAGAATCTATCACAGCAGCTCAGTTGGCAGAGCTATACACCTCTAGGATTGTCTCCTTGCACGGCATTCCACAAGTTTCAGACCGTGGCAGCATCTTTACCTCCAAGTTTTGGGATTCTTTTCAGAAGGCCATGGGCACCAACATTCGTTTCAGCACAGCTTTCCATCCTCAAACAAGTGGCCAAGTTGAGCGAGTAAATCAAATCCTTGAAGATATACTCAGGGCTTCTGTCATTTCTTTCGGTATGAAGTGGGAAGATTGTCTTCCATATGCTGAGTTCTCCTACAACAACAGCTTCCAAGCGAGTTCGGCAAGGCCCCATTCGAAATTCTCTATGGCGTAAAGTGCCGTACTCCTCTCAATTGGTCCGAGACAGTGAACGCCAACTTCTTGGCAATGACTTGATCACGTAAGCGTAAGAAATGTGCAAAGTCATTCGTGAGAATCTCAAAGCCGCAATAATAGCGCCTGAAGAGCTATTATGATGATAAGCACCGTGATGTGGCTTTTGAAATCGGAGACCATGTCTACCTCGCGTCTCTCAATGAAAGGCACTCGCCGCTCGGTATCAAAGGGAAGCTTGCCCCTAGATACGTGGGTCCTTTCAAGATCATTGGCAAAAGAGGCGATCTCGCCTATCAACTTGAGCTTCCGTCCAACTTCGCGAATGTGCACGATGTGTTCCACGTGTCACAGCTTCGCAAGTGCTTCAAGACTCCTGAGCGCACTATCAACTTCGAAGAAATTGACCTTCAAGAAGATCTCTCTTATCATGAGCACCCCGTTGCTATTCTTGAAGAAACCGAGCGCAAGACTCGCAACAAGTCAATCAAATTCCTGAAAGTGAAGTGGTCACACCATTCCGACCGAGAAGCAACACAGGGCGCGAGGATCACCTCCGTTCGAATATCCGGAGTTCTTTCAGTCCTAGATCTCGGACGAGATCCTCTTGTAGTGGTGGAGTGTTGTAACACCCGGACGTAACTTTCCATTATTGTAACTCCAACTCTTGCCATTTTCGCATTGTCATATGATATTCCCTCCGTGGTTGGGTTTTTCTCATTTTGCATTTTGTCCATGTCATGCATTTTATATCATGTCATCATGTGCATCGCATTTGCATACGTGTTCGCCTCATGATTCCGAGCATTTTTCCGTTGTCCGCTTTTGCAATCCGGCACTCCTATCTCCCCGGCGCCCCTTTTACGTTTTTCCGTGAGCGGTACTAAACTTTCTCGGAATGGACCGAGGTTTGTCAAGTGGCCTTGGTATACCACCGTAGACCACCGTCAAGTTTCGGTCATTTGGAGCTCGTTTGGTACTCCAACGGTTAACCGCACTCTCGCAAAAGCCTCTTTTAAGTTGCAGCCCAACACCCTCCAAAATAGTCCAATAACCCATCTAAGTCACTTCCATGCTCTCCGTCATTCGATCACGATCGTGTGGGCGAAAACTACACCTCATTTGGACTCTCCTAGCTCCTCTATGCCTATTTAAACACCTTCCCGTCCAAATCCGGGTCCAACCCTAGTCATCCTCATCCTCGCGCCGACAAATCTCCGCGCCGCCCGGACACGTCCGCCCACGCCGCCCGCCGCCCGGCGAATCAGCGCGCCACGTGGCCTTCCGCCGCGCCCGCGCCACCGCCCGCTGGCCAGCGGGCCCGCCTGCCCACAGGCCATGAAGTCCGGCGACCAAGGCCTCCAGCGCGGCTGCGCCGCCGCCCTCCGCTGCTCCGCCGCCTCCCTGCCCTCCGGTGGCGTCGCCGGCGTGCTGCCCGCGCCCGCCGTCGGCCAGCGCCGCCCTCCGCCTCATGGCGCCGCCGGTCCTCGCCAACCTGCCCACCAAGACGGTCGCGGCCGCCGTCGCCGACCTCGCCCGGCGGCCCGACCCCACCGACCTCCCCTCCTCCTCCGGCCTCTTCCCGCACTCCGCGAGCCAGCCACCGCCGGCCAGCGCAGATCGGGACGGATCTGGATCGACCTGAGGTTGACTTCTTCCCCTCTCAAATTCGTCTAAGTTTTTTATCCGGTGATTATTTTGTGGCATTTTCAACGCATCATAACTCTGTCATTGTTGCTCCGTTTTGCGCGTGTAATATGTCAAATTGTTCGTCTCGAAGATTAGATCATTTCATCTCATTGCATCATTTTCATTTGAGCTCATCTTGATGCCCGAAATGCTGTTAGAAGAGGGCTATGTGATGTTAGTTTCTATTTCTTAACAGAACTTGCACTTTTGTTATTTTTGCTATGATTGATGTGTGCACCCTATGAATTTGAGTCCTACATGTGTTTTGTAATATGCCATGCCATCTTTCCAGGGGTGTATGCCATGTATTTTTGTGATCTATGTGGTGACTAGCACAAGCATGCAAAGTAGGCTTCCTGATGTTGCTGATTTCAGCCCTGTTTAGCTAATATTTTGATGTCATGTTAACTTAATGCTACCAAGAGACCCATGCATATTTTGAGATACTTCAGTAAGGATGTTTTGAACATATGGTTATTCTCTATCCATCCATGCCTTTGTTTGCAATTATGGAGTGCCATAGCTTGAGTCAATCGAGCTCTACTTTTGCTATCAAATGTTTCCTGGCAGATTGTTTACATGTTATTCAATTTTGCCAAGGTTGTTGTGGTGGATCCGTGTATGCTATGATGTTGTTCTTGCCATGTATGTCTTCTATGCTATGTCTTCTTGATGTATGTATTCTTAGTTTATCATGTAAGGCTCTGTAGTGAGTGCTTTGAGCTCTCAAACATGCCTACTTGTTATCTGTTTTGACATGCCATGTTGCTGAATCATTAATGAAACTTGCGATATTGACATGGGTGTTACTATATTTTCTGATCCTTTTTGGCTTATGGTCAGTAAGGGACTTTTGTTCTATGCTTTGAGTAGATTCATGCCATGCCTTGTTTTGCTATTATAAGTTCCTGTAGCATGTAGTTTTCTTGCTCTGAACATTGCTACCGATGCTGTTTTTGCCATGTCCAAATGATATTTTGTGCACTTTTGCCATGCTTGTTTGAACCTGTTATGATGTGATTTAGCCGTAGCTCAGTGTTCATCTTTTGTCAAGCATCTTGAGTAGATCACTGCCATATACTTTGTTGATACGTTTGGGTGCAGTAGCTTAATTTCTTGTTGCTTGCTAAGTGGCATCATCTTTGTTAATGGCGATTTGTGCCATTCTTGTTTTGCTTGTCATTTGCAAATCGTGCATCCGATTCCGTGATCTTTATATCGATTTCAACGAAATCATCTCATCTTTCAGTGGCATACTTGGTTTGCCAAGTTGATGCCTGGTTCATTATTTTCCTTCCGAGCGCATATACGCATTGCATATCACATCTCGCATATCATGTCATGTTTTGCATCATGTTGCTTGTGCTTTGCACCGTGATTTATTGTGGTTCCTTTGTTTGTGTTCTTGCTTTGGGTAGAGCCGGGAGACGAGTACGTGAACGAGGAACCTGTTGAGAACGTTTTCGAGGATCAAGCTTTCGACAACTCTGAGAACATTGCAGGCAAGATGACCATACCCTCGAAATCACTTCTATCTTTGCTATGCTAGTTGCTCCCTCTCTTGCTATGCCTATGCTATGATGCCTATCACTTGCTTATCATGCCACCCATATTGCCATGTCAGCCCCTAACCATCCTTTCCTAGCAAACCGTTGATTGGCTATGTTACTGCTTCGCTCAGCCCCTCTTATAGCGTTGCTAGTTGCAGGTGAAGCTGAAGTTTGTTCCTTGTTGGAACATGGAGATGTTGTTCCTTGTTGGAACATGTTTACTGTTGGGGATATCACAATATATATCTGCGTGTGTAACCGTGATGGTCTCTTCTCGGCGGAGTCCGGGAAGTGAACACGGTGTTGGAGTTATGCTTGACGTAAGTAGTTCAGGATCACTTCTTGATCGCTACTAGCTTCACGACCGTGCTTTGCTCCTCTTCTCGCTCTCTTTTGCGAATGTAGCCACTATATATGCTAGTCGCTTGCTGCAGCTCCACCTTACAACTCTGTCCTTCCTATAAGCTTAAATAGTCTTGATCTCGCGGGTGTGAGATTGCTGAGTCCCCATGACTCACAGATTCTACCAAAACAGTTGCAGTGCCGATGATGCCAAGTCAGGTGACGCAACCGAGCTCCATGGGAGTTCGACGAGGCGTGGTCGTTACTATGTGTCTTTTCCCGATGATCGATAGTGGTGCCCAGTTGGGACGATCGGGATCTGTGTAGCATTTGGGGTATCTTCTTTTATTTTGGTTCCGTAGTCGGACCTTGAGTGTAAACTGAATGATGGATGTTTATTTATGTATTGTGTGAAGTGGCATCGTAAGCCAACTATGTATCTCTTTCCCTTATGTATTACATGGGTTGTGTGAAGATTACCTCACTTGCGACATTGCTTTCAATGCGGTTATGCCTCTAAGTCGTGCCTCGACACGTGGGAGATATAGCCGCATCGAGGGCGTTACATGCATCCCTGATTCTCTTCTTAGAAGCCTCACGCTTGAGCTGGGCAGCTTCTTGCTTCAGTGCCATGTTGTAGAATTCATCATACTTTTCTGGCTCAAAAAGCACGAGAGCTAATTGCAGATCTTCTCTGAGACCACCTCTGAATTGATAGATCATACTCTTTTCATCAGGGACGTCTTGCTTAGCAAAGCGAGCGAGTTTCTGGAACTGGATATTGTATTGGTACACAGACATGCCGCCTTGCTTGAGATTGCGGAACTCCTCACGCTTGCTCTCAACAATACTTTTAGGAATGTGGTGAGCTTTGAAGTCTCGGCGGAACTCATCCCAGGTAATGAAATGACCTCCTCTGGAATCTTTGTATTGCTGGTACCACTCGGCAGCTTGGTCCTTGAGTTGAAACGAAGCAAACTTGACAAAGTCCTCAGGTCTGACATTGCTACATTCAAAATGTTTGCAGATGTCCACAAGCCAATCGTCGGCGTCTGTGGCCTCGACACAGAAGCTGAAAGACTTCGGCTGATTAGCGAGGAACTGATTGAGGGTAGCAAAGTGCGGTTGGTTGTTGCCTTGGCCTTGATTTCCTTGATTGCCTTGCCCTTGGGTACGCTCTTGCAAGAGTTGCAAAATCATCTGAGCATTGGCATTGGTGGCTGCCATGATAGCTTGCCATGCCTCCGGAGGCGGAGGTGGAGGTGGAGGGTTCGACTGACTCCCATCATTGCGATCCGGATTCAGACGCGTTGGCGGAGCCATCCTGAAGAGGGTGACATCCGTTAGCACTTTGATAGACAGATAGACAAGTTGAATCAACGGATAGAAATTGCACATATAGTCTTCACAATAAACATTCGAACAAAGATGAACGAATGAATTCCAAAGCGAACATCACACGTCCATTAAGGTGAGAAGCCACTTGATAAAGGGTTGATGAAAAAAATAACAAGGTACGACTGGAACAAATAAGTGGTAAGGATTACCCAATCACAAACCAAATATCTGCGGGAAGAAATGCTAAGAGCTACTTGAATCCCACCGGTAAACTCTCGAAACTTTCTGGTTATGCAATCTGGTGTTGGGGATACAGGGGACACAAAATATATCACCCAAACTAACAATACCTAGATCCAGCTGTATCCATCCGTCAACACATAACCAAGAAAACTTCGGAAATCGTGTACCTCGACCTTCGAAAAGCATCCATTATAATGAGTCATGGCAATACTCCCGAGCTCGCCCAAGATCGGGTTATCGGGTTATCTCACCAACAACTGCATAAAAGAGATTTTCGATGTCGGCAAAGCTTAGGTATTCCAGAATCGCAACGATAAAATTGTGACGACAACACCTCGTAGCTCAACTCCCCGACACCGCCACAACCCCTAAATGTCGAGGCACCAAGAACAATGTTCTCGCCACAAAACCATCGAACGATTCCAAGATACCAGCGTGATCCTAAATTTTTTTAGTGAAATTTGAGGAGAGGAGAGTCAAAACTTCTACGTCGGAGACCTCACCAGAGCGATTTAAGGGACTAGGGAGTAAAAAGAATCTTACTCTCCGATATATATAATCCTAAGACTCAAAACATTTTGTTCTAGACTCAACAACGCCAAAGAAACAATCAGCGGGGGCTCCTAAGTCGGGATGGCTCGATTACCAACTTGTAACGCCCTCGATGCGGCTATCTCTCCCACGTGTCGAAGCACGACTTAGAGGCATAACCGCATTGAAAGCAATGTCGCAAGTGAGGTAATCTTCACACAACCCATGTAATACATAAGGGAAAGAGATACATAGTTGGCTTACAATGCCACTTCACACAATACATAAATAAACATCCATCATCCATATTACACTCAAGGTCCTACTACGGAACCAAAATAAAAGAAGACTACCCCAAATGCTACACAGATCCCCGATCGTCCCAACTGGCTCCACTACGATCATCGTGAAAAGACACATAGTAACGACCACGTTCCTCGTCGAACTCCCACTTGAGCTCGGTTGCGTCATCTGCCTTGGCATCGTCGGCACCGCAACTGTTTTGGTAGAATATGTGAGTCACGGGACTCAGCAATCTCACACCAGCGAGATCAAGACTATTTAAGCTTATAGGAAGGACAGAGTTGTGAGGTGGAGCTGCAGCAGCGACTAGCATATATGGTGGCTACATTCGCAAAAGAGAGCGAGAAGAGAAGCAAGGCACGGTCGTGAAACTAGTAGCGATCAAGAAGTGATCCTGAAACTACTTACGCCAAACATAACTCCAACATCGTGTTCACTTCCGGACTCCGCCGAAGAGACCATCACGGTTACACACGCGTTGATGTATTTTAATTAAGGTCAACTTCGGTTTTCTACAACCGACATTAACAAATTCCCATCTGCCTCATAACCGCTGGCACGGCTTTGAAGATAATACCCTGCAGGGTGTCCCAACTTAGCCCATTATAAGCACTCACGGTCAACGAAGGATATTCCTTCTACCGAAGACCCGATCGATCTCGGAATCCCGGACTACAAGACATTTCGACAAAGAATAAAACAAGACCAGCAAAGCCGCCCGAATGTGCCGACAAATCCCGATAGGAGCTGCACATATCTCGTTCTCGTGGCACACCGGATGGGCAAGACGTCGGGTTGGCATAGACCTGGATTGCCCAGGGGCGCCGGACATCGCCAGTTGGGCCAAGACTCAAGGAGCACTGGTCCGGGGTTTAAAATAAAGATGACCCTCGGGCTCGCGAAAACCCGGGGGAAAAAGGCTTAGGTTGCAAATGGTAAAACCAAAGTTGGGCCTTGCCGGAGGAGTCTTATTCAAAGCGAACTGTCAAGGGGGTCCCATAAATCACCCAACCGTAAGGAACGCTAAATCAAGGAACATAACACCGGTATGACGGAAACTAGGGTGGCAAGAGTGGAACAAAACACTGGCATAAGGCCGAGCCTTCCACACTTAACCAAGTATATAGATGCATTAATTATAGCAGATATATTGTGATATCCCCAACAAGTAAACATGTTCCAACAAGGAACAACATCTCCATGTTCCAACAAGGAACAAACTTCATCTTCTCCTGCAACTAGCAACGCTATAAGAGGGGCTGAGCAAAGCGGTAACATAGCCAATCAACGGTTTGCTAGGAAAGGATGGTTAGAGGTTTGACATGGCAATATGGGAGGCATGATAAGCAAGTGATTGGCATCGTAGCATAGGCATAGCAAAAGAGCGAGCATCTAGCAAGCAAAGATAGAAGTGATTTCGAGGGTATGGTCATCTTGCCTGCAAAGTTCTCAGAGTTGTCGAAAGCTTGATCCTCGTAAGCGTTCTCAACAGGTTCCTCGTTCACGTACTCGTCTCCCGGCTCTACCCAAAGCAAGAACACAAACAATGGAACCACAATAAATCACGGTGCAATGCACAAGCAACATGATGCAATACATGGCATGATATGTGAGATGTGATATGCAATGCGTATCGCGTGCTCGAAGGAAAATTATGAACCAGGCATCAACTTGGCAAACCAAGTATGCCGCTGAAAGGTGAGATGATTTCGCTTGAAATCGATATAAAGATCACCGGAATCGGATGCACGGTTTGCAAATGACAAGCAAAACAAGAATGGCACAAATCTGCCATTAACAGCATGATGCCATATAGCAAGCAACAAGAAATTAAGCTACTGCACCCAAACGTGCCAAAAAAGCATATGGTAGTGACCTACTCAATATGCTTGACAAAAGATGAACACTGAGCTACGGCTAAATCGCACCATAACAGGTCCAAACAAGCATGGCAAAAGTGCAAAATATATCAGCTTCACAGACTTAGTGATAATACTAACATGCCAGAAATCAGCATCAGGAAGCAATGTTCAGAGCAAGCAAACCACATGCTACAGGAACTTATAATAGTAAAACAAGGCATGGCATGAATCTAATAAAAGCATAGAACAAAAGTCCCTTACTGACCATGAGTCAAAAAGGATCAGAAAATGCAATAGCAACCATGTCAATATAGCAAGTTTCGTTAACAGATTCAGCAAACAGGGCATGACATTGACAAAATTATGTAGGCATCTTCACGAGCTCGATGCACTCACTACAGAGTATTACAAGATAATATAAGCATACATACATCAAGAAGACATGGCATAGAAGCTATACATGGCAAGAACAACATCATAGTATACACGGATCAACTACAACAACTTTGGCAAAATTGAATAACATGTAAACAATCTGCCAGGAAACATGTTATAGCAAAAGTAGAGCTCTATTGACTCAAGCTATGGCACTCCATAATTGCAAACAAGGGCATGGATGGATAGAGCATAACCATATGTTCAAAACATCCTTATCAAGTATCTCAAAATATGCATGGATCTCTCTCAGAGCATCAAGTTAACATGGCATAAAAATATCAAGAAAACAGGGCTGAAATCAGAACATCATGAAGCCTAGTTTGCATGCTTGTGCTAGTCACCACAGAGATCACAAAATACATGGCATACACCCTGTAAGATGGCATGGCATATTACAAAACACATGTAGGACTCAAGTTCATAGGGTGCACACATCAATCATGGCAAAAATGACAAAAGTGCATGTTCTGATAATAATCTGAAACTAACATCACATGGCCCTCTTCCAACAGCATTTCGGCCATCAAGATGAGCTCAAATGAAAATGATGCAATGAGATGAAATGATGTACTCATCAAGACGAACATTCCGGTATGCTATACACCCAAAACGGAGCCACGGGTGCAGAGTTATGGCATGATGAAAATGCAACAAAATAATCACAGAATAAATACTTGGAGGAAAATTCTGGGGAGAAGAAGTCAACCCTCGTTTGGATCTAGATCGGATCCAGAGCACGCGGCCGGCGGCGGCTCGCCGGAGCAGCGCCGGAGGAGGGAGGAGAGGCCGAGGGGACGAGGCCGGGCCGGCCGGAGCGGGCGGCGGCCGGGACGCGCGGGCGCCGGGAGGCGGCGAGGCGGCGGCGGGCGCCGGCAAGGTCAAGGGCGGCGGTCGGGCGGCGGGCGGCGCCGGGCCGGCCGGACGCTGGAGGCGGCGCGGGCCGGGGGCCGGGACGGCCTCACAGGCTGACGCTGGCCGGGCGGCGATGGGGCGGGGCCCATACGTGGCCTGGGCTGCGGTTCACGGGCGCGGCGGCGACGCGTCTGCTCCGTCCGGACGTGTCCGGCGGGCGCGAGAGGGATTTTTCTAGGGTTTGGCTGAGAATTTCGGAGGGGGAGGCATATATATTGGTAGAGGGAGCTAGGAGTGTCCAAATGGGGTGCGGTTTTCGCCCACACGATCGTGATCCGACGACGGAGAGCATGGAAGTGACTTAGATGGGTTATTGGGCTATTTTTGAGGGGTGTTGGGCTGCAACTTAAAAGAGGCCTTTGCGAGAGTGCGATTAACCGTTGGAGTACCAAACGAGCTCCAAATGACCCGAAACTTGACAGGTGGTCTACCGGTGGTGTACCAAGGCCACTTGACAAACCTCGGTCCATTCCGAGAAAGTTTAGTACCCGCTCACGGAAAAATGTAAAAGGGGACGCCGGGGGACATAGGAGTGCCGGATTGCAAAACGGACAACGGGGAAAATGCTCGGAAGCATGAGACGAACACGTATGCGAATGCGATGCACATGATGACATGATATGAAATGAATGACATGGACAAAATGCAAAAACGAAAGACAAAAGCCCAACCACGTAGGGAATATCATATCACAATGCCGAAAATGGTAAGAGTTGGAGTTACAAATATGGAAAGTTACATCCGGGGTGTTACAGCTGGCAGGTGCACGGGCGCGTGAAAGTCGGCGGGGACCTCGTGGAACCCCGTGGCATCAAGCTGCCACGGGGATGGGCGCCGCACACGGGGCAACGGAGCCAAACGAGAGCGGGACAGCGCGGGCGCCTTCCCGCAAGGCCGCCAAGCTCGTCCCAAAGCGCCTTTATGTTCTTGAGACTCGGTGGGTGTCTTCCTCAAGATTCGAAGACTAAGGGCAGACCATTGTGATGCGGCATGGTGTACGCTTAGGTCGGCTGGTTAGAGGTAGACGACAGGAGAATCGGAGAGGAAGAGAGAAGATTGTAGCGATACCGGGTTGTGCGGGGTTGATTTTAAACTGCGGCGCCGACGACATTAAAAGTGGGAGCAGTAGGGATGAAGGCGGCGGAGCCTGGTCAAAGGGCTCACCTCCCAGTGAGCCTGCACAGCGGTCTGCTCGCACGCCTCCCGTCGACTCACAAGCTTGCTCGGACGGCACCTGCCGATGAGAAGCGGGACTCGTGGCGGCACGTAAACGCCCATGGTTTTAATAGTGAAAGTGTTCGCCTTAACGTGACAGGTCTTTGTTCCAAAATACTTTGGCTCTTCATTTGTGCAACTTGTCATAAGCAGCTTGTCTCAAATTGACGAAGTAATATTTGTGCCATATCACGTGACCATGCTCAGTTTCAAGAATTTATGGTCACTTTTGGATTTTCTGAAATTTAAGATCCAGGATTAGAAACAATATCATAAACTGCATCATCCAATAAATTTACAAGCCATACATCTGTCCTGTTGTATTTCTTAAGAAAGGATTTGGTCAAACATTTTGCTTAGTTAGACTTCAGACAAGTTATAAATGCAGAGCAAAAGGATAATCCTCCGCATCAAAGGCATTGCCTCGATATATTAACTCAAGTACTAGGCACGAACAAACGGGCTCAGTTCTGTGCTCATCCGGGTGTAGTAGTAGTAGTAGTAGTACTAGGCAATGCAGTTGACAGGTGACCTTGGCGAGTGGTGACCGAGGGAATTGAACCGTTCTTGGCACGGTAGGTAACATTGTCTAATTACATTTTTTTAACACAACGTTGTCTAGTTACTAAAGCATCCCTCCGTTGTTCATCGGTAGTCATTATGGACCGGGGACATGAGGGGAATTTCCTAGGGCTGGAATTCTAGCCGTCGATATTTCGACTCAAACGCAGAGGCTCGACCGGGTTGGGGTTGTTAATGGGCGTACCACGACGCCACCGTATGGACACGATCCCGGTTTTTTTATTTTTTTTATTTTTTTAGGATCAACACGAGCCAAGGTCTGGCTGGTACGCCGTTGGGTCCTACCATTCAAGAATACGAAAGGAACCTTTTAAGTTGCCGAACGAATCTATGTGTATTACAATGCCCGTATTTTCCTTGCAAATATTAATCTCAACGTGGTAATTGATTTATGACGAGTTTTTGAATTAGAGTGAGTTTGTGATATAGTGATCTCAACGTGGATTTCACATTTCATGGTGTCCCTGCTAAGTTTTTCAATGCAAATGACACCCACACACGAACACAACAACAATCCAATAAGTATAGTGCATCTATTTTTCCAAACTATGCATGTATGACACAAATTAAAATACTTTTCAGTTTTAATATTAGTCTTTAGAGATTTCAACAAGCGACTACACACGGAGCAAAATGAGTGAATCTACACTCTAAAATATGTCTATATACATCCGTATGTGCCACTCCACTTGAAATCTCTAAAAGACTAATATTTAGGAATGAAGGGAGTAAAATGTAAGACATGCATGGTCCTCAATTCAATATTTAAAACGAACATGAAACTGAAACATGAATATTAAGTCTAGTACTACAGTACATGCAAATGTTGTGTTTAATTAGGCGGAGCTATGATTGTCGGGGGCCCCCCTCGACCTTAGATAAAATTGTGAAGCTCTATTTAGGGTTGTTTAGATTATATTTGTCCCCACCCTCCCAACCACCGATTGGTTGTGCACCCCCACCCCTCCTCCCCTGGAGAATATCATGTGCCCCCATACCTTAGATGCTATATGCCAATACAAGTTGTTTGGAGCTTGTAGATCTGAGATATAGCAGCTCACATGATGTCTTAATATTTTTACATGAAACCTTGATGAGTTTGAGAATTGCACACAATTTGTACAAAAACTACTTAGATGCCCTTGGATCCCATATCCAACGACCTCGAAGCTAGTATCACCATAGCATCTAAGATGAAGGAGGACATCATATTCTCTTGTATGTAAGAATATCATGTGCTACCACACCTTAGATGCTTTGGTGGTACAAGATCTTCGGAGCTGTTGGATTTGTGACCCAACGCCTCCTCAGTGGTTTGAATGGTTTTTTGCAGAAAATCCCCCAAAGAGTTCGCCACCGCCATAAGCACAAAGACTGCTCAGATGCCATTGATCTCAGATCAACGACTCGAAGTCAGATCACCGTAGCATCTAAGATGAAGGAGGACATCATATTCTCCGTATGTAAGAATATCATGTGCTACCACACCTTAGATGCTTTGGTGATACAAGCTCTTCGGAGCCGTTGGATTTGTGACCCAACGCCTCCTCGGTGGTTCAAATGGTTTTTTGTAGAAAAGCCCCCAAAGAGTTCGGCCACTGCTTACAAGCACAAAGACTGATCAGATGCCATTGGATCTCATATCAACGACCTCGAAGCTCGTATCACCGTTGCATCCAAGCTACGAGAGCACCTTATGTTTTCTCGCACGGGAGAATATGAGGTGCTCCCGCACCGTAGATTCTATTGTGATACGAGTTCACGGAGATCTAACGGCTCACAGTAGGAGGTTTGAATGTTTTTGCAATATACGGCTGAGAGAGTTTGGGAATTGCGCAGAAACTACAAGTATGACGCATGTGCCATCTGATCACTGATCATACGACCTAGATGCTCATATCACCGTAGCGGGTAATTAAGCTACGTGGAGCACCTAATATGAGCAACAGGGAGCCGTTGGATCCAAGATGCAGCGGCACACACGAGGCCTGAATGTTTTATTTGCAAAAAAACCTTTGGAGAGTTTGGAAATTGCGCATAATTACAAAGACTACTCCCAAGCCATTGGATCTCACTTCCAACGGTGTAAAAACTCATATCACCATAGCATCTAAGCTGCGGGGTGGATGTGATATTCTATGCTGCTGTCATTTTTGTTCGTAAACTTGCAAAATGCGTGTAACTTGTGCCGTTACTTGTCTAACCGCGCAAAGTGTTTGTTAAAAAAACCATCCTACGCTGAAATATCGGAACAACACACGGGGGTCCCCACTTGTCATTAATCAAATTTGGACCTAAAACTAACAAAGCTGAAAAACGAGATTCGAACTGTCAACCTGGACTACAAACCGTAAGTCGATAGCCTGAAACAACAACGGTTGTTGGCTTTGTCCCATAACTTGATTTTATACAGATTACATTGAGTAGAGTAGAGGAGTGCCTCGTCTACACGCGCATGACCGTTGACTCACTTCTCGGTGGGTCCTGTGTCCGCGATCTCTCTCTCTCTCCATCGTCTAACCTTTGCACGGGCACACACGAAGAGCGGCATTAGCTTGCCGTGGTGCTATTACAACTAAAAAAAGCTTGGAAAATAGAAGAATCGCCTAGAACAAGAGACGTTGTGGCTGGTCGAGACGGAGCTAACCACACCTATCCTCCGTGCCATGTTAGCATGATGAAGCTGTGTGGCTAGTGGGGTGTTTTTGACCGACTGGCTGGGTCCCGAGGTCGAACCATAGGTACTACGTCTGATACAGTAAATTTTTACACGCACATTTTTCCTCCGTGCCGAGACATGGCACACCCTACCGCGCGGTTTCGGGGTCCTCCCGGGTGGTGCACACATATATTCTTCCTGACGTGGGACACCCTACCGCGCGTTTTCGCCGAAGCAAGTACATAAATGAGTCGTCAAATCACGAAAGACCACTTTTCCCGCCGAGTACATCAGTGAAGCACGTGGCTAGCTAATTGGGCTAGTTCGACCGATTATCTAGGCCGACGCCACATTTGTTTTTTCACCCCTTTTTTATCTACTTGCCGGCAGGTAAATTTAAACATCCACCGCGGTGTTGCTCTGGTGTTTGAGTGCGGCAGGATTTTTAATTTTTTGATTGACGGGAGCAGGCGCGGCAGATTTTTAATTTTTTGATTGACGGTAGCAAAGCGTGCGACAGCAATTGGTCACGATGACTCCGCAGAAACCCATCGCTCCCGATGTGAGAAGTCGCCGACCGGTGTTTTACCATGGTGAAAACCAAAGATTCCCGCCTCCTCGGCTGGCTCCCTCCGCCTTCCGTAGAATTGCATACCTTTCAGCCGCTTTCACCGTGATCACCAACGCCTCATACCGAGAAGCAGAGGGACTTCGGTGGTGTTTAGGCGCCCTCTGCATGGGCATGTCCATGTCGCGGTGCTACATGACCGTTGGATCAAACTCACACGGGGCAGATTAGTCACTGTAGCACAAAGCGTGTGGGTGCGTTTGGTTGCATTCTCATCTCAATATAGTGTGTAAGTCACCTTACGAAAACCAAATAACCCCAAAACACTTAGGCACGATACATTAACTCCCTCCCCGTTTCTTGTTTTGTGACATATCAACCAATAAGAGACGTGGGCCGTGCATGCTTTCAATTACTTGAGACTAATACACATGACATGCAGTGGTTAGTTCATTGCATGCAATGCTATTAATTAGCAAAAAGACATTAAGTTTTCTCATTTTCCTCTCCGCCTTTGTCGCGGTGCACAACGTAAGATGACTTACACACCTAGACGGAGTAGTTGTTTCCTCTTCGTGTATTTGTGTTAACCTACTAGTGTGGACTCATGCACCCTTCATGCACTCTGCCAAACACCCAAAAGTGGGTCGAGAAGGGAACTTTTGCTCCCATCCTGTGCACCCTTCATACACCCTGCCTAACACTATCCGTGCTTCATATGGTTCATGTTTCGTGGAGTACTGTAGCACCATACTCTCCGTCTTGTTTGTAGACCTAGTTCATTAACATTGATCTCACTGCTCATTCTCGACCGGACAGTCGAGAAAGCGGTACTATGTTACTACATTACTGTTCATATAGTTGACATGGGTACAACATCATTTTTCGTCGTCATATCTTACTACACTAGCAACAAGATTATGTAGTACTGACGTATGAACCATTGCACATGCCGAGTAGTAGGAGCACTGTGTATGTTCAAGTGGCTGCCGTGTTTCGCACTCCTCCATCGTAAGAGTGTAAACGCTTGTCGTAATCATTTTTTTCTTCAGAAAAACAATGGACATGCTCTACCGTGCGGATCCTCCTCCAGCCATGCACTAAATTACTCACTTTCGCCGACGTGTGGGACAGCCAGCATTGGGGTCCACCAGCCATGCACTAAATTACTCCGTAGTAGAGTGACGGTAGACTACCCCAATCGAAGCGCCACAGTAATGCCCAATGAGCCACAAATCACAAAACCCCTCCTCCCAAAGAAGAAGTTGGACGGACGAAGCAACCATTATTTCACTCTTCTCTCTCAGCTTCCTCTCTACCCAACCCCCGCTTCTCCCTCATCTTGTTCCTCATTTGTTCACGAAAACCCTGACTTGTTTCTGCCATTGTTCTTCTCTCAAAAAGAAGGAAAGGTGAGCGCATCAATGGTGTTGATTCTGGCGAAGGCCCGGTCTTGCAACCTCGAGACTGATCCTATAACTCCCTCTCTTTTCTTCTTTTGGGTTTGTGATTATGGTTTCTTTTCTTTTGTTTCTATTTGACAGTTTCTTGATGGACGCTGGAGCACCGGCCGAAGTGATGTCTATGGCTCTAGCCAAAACCGTCGAGGCTCATGGTACGAAGAAGCGCAAGCACCCCGCTGAGACTACCGCAGACAAGCTCAAAGCCATCGCCCTGTCCAAGCCCCCCTCTCCAGGATCCCTCATTAAGCAAGTCCAGGTAATATCTCTTCTTGACGATCTTTTTCTCGATCTTGATCGTGTTTTTCATCTAACACGCAGTAATAGTACTAGTAGTACAACTTTCGGGTGATCTTGCATGTGATTTTTGTGTGCCAAATGACGGTTCTAAATTCCTCTTTGACCAAAACATGCGAGAGGTTGACACTGATTTCTTATAGATTACTTTCAACTATTCCTCTGTCCCAAATTTCTTGTCTTAGATTTTTCTAGATACGGATGTATCTAATACTAAATGTGACTTGATACATTCAGATTCAGACAAATCTAAGACAAGAATTTTGGGATGGAGGGAGTACTTTATGAACATCAATGCTACCTTTGAAGAGGGCATATTTGCCTCAAGAACTTGTGTTATGGATATTGCAAGTAATCCTCCGCTCTCATGCCTTTGAAGACATGTTCTAGTGTCTTTGTTCACTCATTTCGTGCGATATGTAGTCATATATGGAGTGTAATATCAAAAATCATCTTATATTTCTGAACGGAGGTAGTAATAAAATATGGTTTCTGTTTGAATTAGAACCAGGTCCGCGGTGGAGATGAAGTTCTCGAAGTCATGCCGTGTGAGCTGGAAGACCTGAGGATGAGTTCTACTGCTAAACTATCCAGCTGTTGTGTCCTTGTCGCCACGTGTCCTGAACTAGTGTTTTCCTGTAGCATTGTTGTCAGGCGTGTTCTCGAGTCTGTACTTGACCACAACAATTTCCTGGCTGTGCCTTCGATTACGAATGGTGTGGTTCTTGTAAAGCTTCCCAACAAATCTGACGTGGCCTGTCTTCATGATCATGTTTATGAGTGGAAAGACCACTCTGTTAGGTTCTCCAAGGTTGACAAGATGGTGATGGTGCATGTAGACATCTCTCACGAAGTCCATGGCCTAGTCAGTTTTGCTGGGTTCATCCCGTAGGTTGGTGGCAAGAATAGTCTGCAGAGTTTAATTAGTGCAACTTTGCTTGTCTGTAGTAAGTACTATTGTTCAGTACTTGATTTGTGTTTGTGAACCCTGTATTGTTTATTAGTACTGCCGCTTTTGGTGTGTGGTCAGTCCTGAGAACGGTCTATGTTAATGTCTGTCCACTCAATTCATCAGATATTTTGAAGTATCCAGATCATCTTTTTGTGAGGACGGTTTATCAATTATGGTTACACTCCAATATCTATATGCATTGCAGGGTTTATCGCACCCACCAGGATTTCCATCCCATGGATGTTCGGTCCATACGATTTGTCACGACCTTTGACTGTCCCGCTTAGGGAGTAGGCGGGGCCCCGATGCCACCCGTAGTTGGACGATCAATCTTCTGCTTAGTACTTCAACATAGTGATTTCCTGGTAAGGATTCACTCGTGTCACATCAAGTAAATCTTATTGATTTAATGTCATGTTTTCTTTCTTTTCATGCAATTTTACCATGCAGGTTTTGCCATGTGACATTCATCACAGAATAAACCGTTTGCTTTGCTCTACGATGGCTATTTTTGTAGGTTTCACTTCTTATGTCGTGTCAGTAACGAAGGCATTGTCCATCACTTATATTATCGGAAAAATTGATCACCTGTTGTCCGAGTACAAGCTGAATCCCTATGATGAGCTGCAGTTTGATTTAACAAAAACGCCACAATTAGTCCTTCTCGCTTAAAAGAAATGAAGAAAAAACTGGATCACGGTCACGAAGCCTAGTCAAGTTAGAACGCTGATCATACCAGACCAGACACGATCGCCGTTGTCTCGCACATCGGTACCACCTTCAAAGAACGGATCGAGCATCGGCTGTTGATCTAGCATCGACAAGCAAGAACAACTCGGCCCGATCCACCGAGGATTGGGCACCGATCGCGTCGCCGGATCGCTGATCTACCGGAGGATCGGCATCGACACCGCACCTGCCCGACACCGCACCAGCTCTACAAGGAGCACTATCTCCGCAGCAGCAGCGGCTTCGCACCTGCACCAACACTTGCACTTGCATCTGCCCGCCGTGCAGCGGCAATCAACAAGCAGCTTGCACCGGCAACAGAGTGTGCTGCAGTTCGCACTTCATATACCAAAGTCCTTACAAAAACCGACATGTCCACCTTCTTGGTAAGCATTGGCCGCCCAAGTGTTTCGTTCTTTTTTATTTCCATGTTGTTTCGCATGATTCACTGTGTTGATCTAACTGTTTGGGTATGTCTTCTTGTTTGCAAACAGAGAATTCCTAGAGCAACGAGGGAGTCGTTCAACAATCCGGGCGACAGCGGCCAAGTTTCTCTTACCATGCGCAGCCTTGGTGTGAATGAACCTGCTCAATATACCGTAGGTACAAAGGATGGTCGCATGATGATTGATGCTAAAGGATGGTCAAGGTTCAAATCTAAATCATATCTTGCGGTAGGGGATGCTGTCAAAATCGAACTTTCTCGGCAAGGAGAGCTGGTCCAAATCAACTTTGAAATTCTTCAGTACTGCCGAACTGATCTATCTGCCGAGAGATTTTGATGTAATACTTTGGCATGGTGAAACAAGTGTCCTGTGTGTATAAGTAGTACGACAGTATCATTGATAGAATTGCAACTTTGATTGCTGGTTAGGAACTGTCGTTTGATTTCATTCCAACAACTGCTGTGCTTTATTCAATTTTGTGTATTCGCTTTGCGACAAAGATCTAAAACCAGCGCCTGCATCGACCGCTTGCAATATGAAAAGCGCTGAGGTAGAACACATGGGCCCCCAAACATGCAGGCCCACCGGCCTATGGCCCAAAGTCCAGAACCGTGAGCCTGTCTGAGTATTTCTCAGCTGAACCCCCATAATGCCCATGCGTTGCACGTAACATCAAGATGCATTTGTATGAGTATTTTATCTTGTGAGAGAAAAGGATGAACGAGGGTAGGCCGTATTTGCAAATGCGGAAAGGTGTGTGGGTACCTTTTTTGCAAAATTGCCATAGTTTCCTTCCTATCCGTCAGATATAAATCGGACGGCCTATATTGCAGGATGACAGGCACACCATCATCACCAACTCGTCTATACCGTGTTAAAAAAATTCTGTTTTTTATAATTATATATGTTATATATATATTCCCCTTGATTTTTCTTATGTATAAAGTTGTGATATAAAAGATCTTTATATTTCTTTATAGAGGGAATATCTCTCTGTCAAAAATGTAAATGTGTAATAACTAGTTACTCCTGTCTTTCTACTTCCTTGCGCTGATATGTGGGGCATCCGGCAACGGGGTCCACATGCCATATGCACCAAATTAGAGTGCACAACTGCACAAGAGACACACCCGGTCAGAAGCGCCATTAATGCCCAATGAGCCACAAATCACAAAACCCCCACCTTTCCAAATTTTAGCAAGAAGTCGACGGACAAAGCGGCAATATTTCACTCGCCTGAATCCCTTCTCCCTGCTCGCTTGTTCGAGAAAACCCCCGCTCGGCGATTACATAGGGTTTTCTCATGGAGAACCTGGTACGAATTCTTCATCCATCCCCGATAAATCCAAGTCCCTTGGTCGCGGGTACTCCTAGAATGGCAGCCGCCGCCGTTGATGCATTTTTCTTCCTACTGAATCTAGTATGTTTCATTTGCAATGCCCAAAGGGCGAGGACCCTACAGGTTTCTGCATGCTCGGCGAGACGCCACACTTGTTCCTTCTCATCCTAACACAGGATTTTAAAACGTGCATAGTATGTTCCTAGAATCCTCTTTTCTATCCGGAGGGTGGGTTTTTTGAACATGATGTCGACTAATTTGGAAATTTGGATTGCTATATTTGGATAAAAGGTACTAGTACCATGGTCAACACTGACATGAAGGAGGAAAGTATTTCTAGATTTGGATATAGGGAATACATTGTGTTCTCATATTATTTTTCCTGCAGTGCATTCCTTGCTCTGCCATAACACATGTACTCCAGATGCTCGGCCTTGCCATAACTAAATACACCAGTTTAATGGTAACAGTGAAGACAAGCCATGGATATAAGTTTCGAGTTGGGTTCATGAACCAATAAGATCGCTGCTTTTTTTAGGCCGAACTTGGATAAACTTTCTCAAGTGTTACTGACTGAAAGTTGGAGCACGAATGTTGGTGGAAATAGCAAAACCTGGTCTCATCTTCACTGTGATCTTCCACCCTGACGTCGTTCCAATTGTTCATCCATGTTAGTTTTGTATCTGGTTCTTGCTTGTTGCCTTGATTACTTCTTAATCCACCTATTATGTCTAACTGATCACAATTTAACTTTATAAGTAGCAACGAATCTCTCATGAAGATGCTACTTCTAACTAATATTTTCTTATAATTGGTGGCACATGTAGGTTTTTTTAGAGATAAGCAGGCTGCTCGTTTGTTATTCTCAGAATAACTCGTTATGACCGATGGCACCGGTTGATCAGACTACATCCACAAGTTCCTACACTTTATTGATCGCCTTGAGGTCCTTGTGGGGCGTTTCAATGGTGGAAGGCCACGTGGGATATGTGTGCCACTGCTGCACTCGTTGAACAGGTCCAACTGTGTTGAGAAACTTATGGTACGAGCTATTTTATGTTATATATGTTGTTCATAAACTACTGGTTATACACAGTTTTATAGTTGTGATCTTCTTGAAATGTAAACTGCCCAGCTCTATTGTTCCTATACGATGCCCCACCATGGTCGGGTCGACTTGCGCTTGGTCACAACATGATGTTTATGTCGGCCTACTCCATTCCCCTTGGAGGTGAAAAGATACTTATTCATGGGTGGTCTCAAATAATGAAGGCCCGTCGGTCTTGGAGAATAGGACAGAAGATTATGTTCCTGCTTTTCCATGGATCTAAAGCGAATATCCTATTTATTGACCACATTGCAAGATGAAGCCGCTTTCAGAAGGTTGTGGATGTGCGGGGTGGCGCCTGGGCCTTGTCCTGGGGCTTGGAGGCCTCACCCTTGGTTAACTGTAGGCAAAGTACCACTGTTCGAGGCGTGCTTTGTATGGTTGAACATGTATAAGTAATCATACTGCTTTCAGCTATGGGATGTTAAGTGCCCCTGCTGGTTTCGGTTAAGGTTGTTAAGTACTCCTGCTGCTTTTACAGTCTGCCGTGTTTCTTCAGTCCTCTCTTTCTCCAGCCGCCAAAACCAAACCAGCGCCGACGGGGCCGCCTGCTTCCGCCTCCCACGGCTGGCTGCGCCTCATCGCACGCATCGCCACCCCACCGTCTCCTAAATCGTTAACGCCGACGTCCGAGGCCTCGCCGTCGTCCTCCGCGCGCTTTGGTGCGCTCGCCGTGGCGCCGCCCTCTCGCGTTGTCAACATGGTCAACAAACCACAGGAATCGGCAGAAGTACGTGGAGAGGATGACATTAGGGCCCACCATGTCAGCGTATGGAAAAATAAAATGCTTCCTCCTAGTGTTTTCCTGACATCTGGGACCCACGACATTGTGAGTGTATATAGTCAATAGACAAGAGAACAACACAAGATCGGCTGACACCTGGGATGTAGCAGCTCAAGCAGTATTTTTTTTGTTATTGTTGAGACGGAGCAGGGTTTGAACTGGGCTGTGGCCTGTCTAGCCCAGGTTTATATTTTATGTTCACCATGTGACCAGCCCAGCTATTTTTTCTTTGTGAAAATGAGCCCAGTTTATTTTTTCTGAAGAATACCCAATCCATACCTACTTATTTTTCTACGCCCTTATGGGTTGCAACTCTTTCAAGACGCCTGCAAATCTTGAAAGTAATATGAAATGGGTTGTAAATATAAAAACAGATGACAAATTGGTAATTACTTTATAATTTCTGAATTTTTTTTCACATTTTCAGATTCCTATTTCACTGGGCATTAACCTAATTTAAACTTCAAAGTACTTTAAATCTGGCTCAACATTTTGGTATTAAAAATCGTTTGGAACCCACAGAAATATGCGAAATTGGCCCTGGACAACCAAAAAAAAGGACTGCAATAAATTGCATAATAAGTCGCAATGAGCTATACATAAATTATTAAATTGCATAATAAATTGCAGGCCTCACCGCCCCCTACTACTCCCACCGCTGGCCAGGGCATCCCTCTACTCACCCACACCCCCTGTTATTCTGCGGCGACGGCAGCCTCACACCGCAGTCAACCAAGAACCTCGTACTCTCTCCGTGGGGCATCCACCGCCGCGCCTTCCGACTCGCCGCCGCCCCTTCCTAGGACTCCCCGTTGTCCACCGCCCTGGTGCTCTCGGCACGGCGTGGTCAACATGGTCAAGGAACGACTTCCATTGGAAGAGTACTGTACGTGGAGAGGCTGACAGCTTGGTCCACGGCCGCACACAAGGAAATGCCTCCTTATTACGCGCAAAACAATGATTCCTCCACCTGACATCTGGGACCTGCCAGAAGGGCCTCTGTGTTTCGTGAAAAAACGTTCCCTCCGCTCACAGGTCGGACCCACCAATTATATCTTCGCACGCAAGGAAGTGCCTCCTTGTTGCGCACAAAAAAATGAATATCCCCTGCCAGCTGGGACCCACCAGAGTGGGAGGCTGACTTGTGGGCCTACTAAGTTGACAGGGACGGAGGGCTTTGTCAACTTAGTCAATATGAACGATTCTAGCTCTAGTGACCGTACGATGTCCATCCAACGGCCTTAGTGCTTCTTCAACCTCTAGTCTTCTTGCTCCAGCCGCCCAAAGCAGCGCCGATCGTGCCGCAT
The DNA here is from genome assembly GCA_021605205.1 of Aegilops longissima. Taxonomy (NCBI): domain Eukaryota; kingdom Viridiplantae; phylum Streptophyta; class Magnoliopsida; order Poales; family Poaceae; genus Aegilops; species Aegilops longissima. The sequence continues at coordinate 160,156,981 of CM038679.1, forward strand.
GCTTCTGCCTCCCGTGGCCGGCTGTGCTGCCGCGGAGGACTCATCGCCTCTACTATTCCCACCATCGCCAGACTGCGGCGACCACAGCCTCACACCACGGCCGAACCAAGTGAACCTCGTACTCCTCTCCACGCTGGCTTCCATCGCCGCGTTTTCCCGGGCGCTGCGTCCCCATTCCTAGGCCTCGCCGCCGTCCATCGCCTCGTGCTCTCGACGCGCGTGGTCAACGTGGTCAAGGAACGGCTTCCATCGTACATGGACTGTACGTGGAGAGGCTGACAGCTGGGTCCACGGCCGCAGCAAGCATGTGCCTCTTTATTACGTGCAAAATAATTATTCCTCCACCTGACAGCAGGGACCCACCGGACGGGCCACCATATTTTGCGAAAAAACATTTCCCCCTGGCTGCTGGGATCCACCAGCTACATCTTCGCATGCAAGGAAGTGCGTCCGGCAAAAAAAAATGATTCACCCCCTGACTGCTGGGACCCACCAGCTACATCTTCGCAGGCAAGAAAGTGCCTGACAGTCGGGACCCACCTGGTCGAAGCGCACGTAGCATTGTCATTCTGGTCGCAAACGGTACGCATATACCGGTCGAGGTAGAGGCGCCGACGCAGTCGTAGTAGAGGCGCCGCGACGTAGCATGTACACGCACGCATACGCCGTGGTGCAAGAAAGTAAATATGGCCACGTACGTACATACGGGCGGGGTCTCGAATGCCTACTCGTGTGTACGTACGGCCAGGGCTCGTGTACATGGCTGGGTCGGAACGGAGAAACAGCGTCGTCATCGTGTTCGTGGGGAGCCAACCGGCTGGGTCGGAATGGAATGCGTCGTCGTGTTCATCGGGAGGGCTTGGACGGAACAACCGATGGAAACGAGGCCTGGCGTACCGCAAAACGGAGGAAACGGCCTTGTGTTCGACCGGCCACGTTCGAAACGGGATCCTGTTCATCGGGAGGGGTCTGGCGTACCGCAAAATGGAGGAAACGGACCTCCTACGGTCGAAACGGGGGTCCTGTTGATCGGGAGGGGTGTGGCGTACCACAAAACGTAGGAAACGGAGTTGTATTGGAGCACTACGGTCGAAACGGGGGTCCTTTTCATTGGGAGGGGTGTGGCGTACCACAAAACGGGACTCCACGTGATACTGTTCATCTCCACTGTTGACCCCCTCCAGCCTCCACGAGCTACTGTTCATCCACCGTCGACCTCCTCCAGCCTCCACCGCGATCGCTTATCCATGGGCCCTGCTCATCCAGCCTCCACCGCCGCTACTCCACCGCCATCGCTCAACCAGCCCTCTCCACGGGCTCTGCTCAACCACCCTCCACGGGCTACTGTTCATCCAGCCCTCCACCGTCTACTGTTCATCCCGCCCTCCACGGGGTGGTCCTGTTCATCCCGCCCTCCACGGGGTGGTCCTGTTCATCCTACCCTCCACGGGGTCCTGTTCATCCAGCCCCAACCGGCTCAAACGATCGGGGTCCTATTCATCCACCCCCACCAGGAACTGTTCATCCAAACCCCCAGCAACGCTCACTTTTCATCCAGAGGCAACGCCACGGGGTCCTGTTCATCCACCCCCACCGGGAACTGTTCATCCAAACCCCCCAAGCAACGCTCACTGTTTGTCCAGAGGCAGCATCGATCGACTTCAGTTAGCAGCAGTAGCGAAGGAATCGCTGGATCGGGTTCACTTAACAGCCACCGATCGATCACTCGGATTCAAGAACGCCAGAGCCTGCAAAGGCAATCGCCGGGTTCAGCTAGATCCCAACGCCGCCGGGTTCGCTTAGAGCCCAATGCCTCGCACACACGCCAGCACGCACGAGAGAAACGCGATCGCCGCCCCCGACCACCCACCGTAACCGGGACTCCACGATATTTTCCGCTACCGCTTCTACCACGATTTTTCCGTCTTGGACGGCCCAAAGAATGTCATACAGCTACGTCTCCGGCCCGCCCAGGACGAAAAGCCCATTTTCTGTCATGATTTTTTTTCATAGAAGTAGGACCCCACCACATCTATGATGATACCGGGTTTTGTCACAATTAGCGTCATAGAAGTGTCATAAGTATGAAAGAAAAGATTTTCGTTCGGCCCAAAATGTCACAGATTTGTCTTTTTTTTTGTAGTGCTGGCTCACGGCTCGCCCCGCGCATGTCACCTCACCAGGCCCTCAGTGCCTTCATCTTCTTGCGGAAAGACCAGCGGCAGGGCAGCAAGCGCGATTACAAGTTGTATTCTCCCCTCGCACTAACTCGCAGGAATCTCCGGAGCCTAACTACGGGTGGCCTCGCCAGCTCCTTCCTTTTCCCATGCAATTCGTTTGCGTGTTAAAGGGGGAGCTCCTGAGCATCGCGTCTCAGGAGCTCTTACTAACTCTCCAGCCCTCACCCCCTGCCCTTGACCACGGCATCACGACCGGGCATACCAACGGCGGATGAGCCTACTCGATGGTCGGGACCCGAGGACGCAGAGCACTTAGATGAGCGTGAAGGGGGGGGGGAGCTGGCGCGGGCCTAACCTAGCTGTACCACCACCGCTCACGCGCAAATCGGGCGCTACACAAGGAATCGCCTCGGGCTCGCTAAGATAAGTCGCGCATTCAAGTTAGCCCAGCGCTTTGACTCAGGATTTTCGACTCTTGCATCCTTGCTCCGGCAATGCCGCCTTCCTTTTCTGCCTTCAGGGAGCTGCTTGCATGCTAAAGGGGACCTCTTGAGCATCGCGCCTCAGGAGCTCTTACCGGACCTCGGGCTGCTCTCCTCCTCGCCTTGACCACGGCATCGCGACCTAGCATACCAGCGATGACAGAAGCCTGCCTGGGGACTAGGACCTGTCGGTGTAGAGCACTAAGCTACCGCGAGGGCGAAAAGGGGGGACAATGCCGAAGCAAGATACGCAACCGCGAACATCATAATGGGAATAATATCGGCGCAAAAGCACTACAGATTCTTTACACACCCCACGGGGTTCATCTCGAGTCCTCGCAGGGAAAAAAAGAAGAAGGCTTCCAGGAGTCATATCTACAGACATCGCCGCCGATGCCATCATCAACAGTGGGACACGTGGGGCGGACGCCAACCCCATCGAGATCATCGACGACGACGAGCAGATGCTATCACTGCGCTCCGGGCACGGCGAGAGCTCAGGGGCACATAGCTGCTGTCGCTCATCTCTGGTGTCTCCTCAGGCTCAGGAGAGTCGCTGGACTCCCAGGAGCCGTCGCTGCTGCTGGAGGTACTGCCGGCAGGGACAGGGGCAGGCTCAAAGCCCGCTGCCGCACCATCCTGGCGACCCTCTCCAGGGCAGCACTCCAGGCGGCGGCCTTCCTCGTCGAAGACCTTGAAGAACATCATGGAGGTGCCGGCGTACTCGAAGTGGATTGTGAGGGCCCCCTCCACGCGGCAAGCGCGGGCGACCTCGCCCGATCCACGGGTCATGAAGATCTTGCCCGGGGAGACGACCCCGACCTCCGACCTCATTGCAGGGGTGCTACACTCGGCATGCTGCAACCACAGCTCGAGCGGCCCTCTCGGCGGCATCTCCTTGGCGAAGAACTGTGGGAATCTAATCCATGAGCGCGGTGGCATCACCGCCCACACCACGAGCTCGCGCGAGGAGCCCTTGGCATGATTTCGTGGGCCAGTGGCACGTGCCACCATGGCCTGGCCACCACTGCCGTGACGCGAGCGGCGCAGGGCGCTGCCTCCTCCTCCGGAGCCTTGCACATGGGTGTACAAGGGCAGCGGGTAGCCGGGAGGAGGTCACTCATACCTGGGCCTCGTCAGCTCCTGCCTCGCGTCAGTGTCGTGGGAGCAGCCGAACCTCTTCGTCGGCGGAAGCGGCCCCCGCTCTTTGCGGGGTTTTTTTTCCTTCTCAGCGGCGGAGAATCTCATTATCGGCGCCAAGAGTGTCACAGCAAGAAGGAGAAGCGAGGAGGCGGAAGAAGAAGCAGGCGACGCGAAGAAGGAGATGAGCAACGGCGGCTCCGCCCCTCTCCTCATTTATAGCCAGAAGGAGGCCAACCGCCGGCCTCCACGATCACAGGTAATGATGGTTTTCTTTTGCATGCAGCAGGGTCTTGTCAAGTCGAATGGTTGCCGAGGCAGCATGGGGAAGCGGAGCCGCCCATGTCCCATCAATCGCCACACGTCAATCAAGGCTGCAGGCGGTTGGGGCCCGCGGTGCTCCGCACTTGCCCTTTGGCTTCGCCTCGAAGCCAAGTCCAAGCACGCCTTGGGCCCGGGGGCTACTGTCGGCGTTCTGGGACCAGTGGTGCCCAGACTTGCCTGCCTGTGGCCCAACGCGTGGCTCCACTAATGGCCTGGTATGGCCCATCTTCAGCAGCAACAACCCAAGACCCTCGCGAGGGGCCAAGCCTCGCGAGGCAGATGACACCAAGACCTCCTTGGGGGCAGCCTCGCTAGGCTGGCTCCCGAGGAACGGAGATCTCTATGCAAGGGGCACCTCACGAGGTTCGTGTGACATGAGCCGTGACGACCAAGGCCAGGAGGGCGCCAGTGGGCGCAGTGTACCAGTTTCCTCTTTGGTGCTAAAGAGGCAAGCGCAGGCGAGGAGTCTTGAGGAATCAGGCAAATGTTTCCGTATTGGTGCAACAAGACCAAGACCAGCGTGACGACATGACGGAGGTCATCGCGGAGCCCACAACAGCATCACCACTAGAGCCTTTGGCGGGCGAAGACCACCTTTTGTCAGGATAGCTTGTACTAGTTGTCTCCCTTCAAACTTGGCCGTTGTGGGATCCCTTCCCGCCCAACATTTGGGAAGAGGACCAAGGCCTCTATAAATAGGACCTAGCCACCACCGTAGCTGAGGACAGATCATTCAGATCTCCCTTGCACACATTAGCTCATCGAGCTCAAGAACACCTCACCTCCTGAGGTTGTTCATTCCTTTTACTAGTTCGTCCTCAGCCCCTCAAGGCAATCCACCACCACACTGGAGTAGGGTATTACACCACGCGGTGGCTCGAACCAGTATAAACCTCTGTGTCTCTTATTCTTTGGGTTCACCAAGCTAGGCCGTGAGATCGTTGAGCGAGCGAGCTAGGAAGAGAGTGTTCTTCGTGCGCACCCCAGAGTTTGAACCCCACAAGGGTTAGCCAGAACCCGTAATCCGACAAATGCCACTGCAAATTTTGCAAACTTTGAAAAAACACCACTGCAGACTTTGAAAAATGCAACTGGAAATGACATTTTTCAAATTTGGAAATTGCAGTGACATCTCCCGGAATCTCCAGAATTTGAGTGGCATTTATCAAATTAACACATGAGGTATACACCTCATGAATCCCCAAGGATTGGCTTTCTGCTACCATACTAAACCTTGTTGTCACTGGCATCCAGAATAGCATTTTGTGTCCTCCCCACTCCCTACCTCCTCCTTGATTGAAGTCCTAGATCCTGGGTACCTGCAAGGTCATAGAATGACCAAGAGACAAGAGACAACTCCGTAGCATTCAGACACATACACGGCGTTAATTATCAAAGTCCTTACATTGATCCCTCATACAAATACACAGGGTTGCAAGGCTATGCCTCAACCCATTGCCTTACCTAATTACTCATACATGACGATCATATCGCAAGAGGAAATCATCGGTGAAAACATAAAGATGAATGGTTTATTGATGATTGCTAGATGCGGTACACAGTTATAAGTATGGCTAACATGGAGGGGAGATTCACGGTGAAGGTGATTGCGGCACCCCGGCTCAGAGAAACCGGAACACCCCGTATTCCAGCCCAGAGATCGAGGAGAAGTCTTCTGGAATACGACACTGCTTAGCATAGAACAAATTAGCTCTTTATTACAATCTATATGAGTACAAGGGGATTACATCAGCACAACGACACTACGCCTGCCATGGTTGCTCCATGCAAGCAGCAGAACAACACGAAGCAGCGAAGTAACTCTAGCAGCAGAACAGTGACGATGGTGATGAACTCCACTCCGCAGGGACTCTGGATGGGACGCTTATCCTAGCTCGCAAACAAGGGATCCATGAAAAACAAGAAATCAAATCCGGCATGACCTGTGGACTGGGATGACACGCCAGGTCAGTACATTGAATGTACTTGCAAGCTCACAACAACCAAGAGCAATCAAGACAGACAACAACATGGCAATTACAGGTTAATAAGGATTAACATGATACTATCATATCATTGATAGCATGAACAACATGAACATGATAAATCTAGAACAATATGAGCATGGCATGAACATGATGACACTATCATGCACCAACTTACTCTGCTCGGGGTTACCTTGTGACCACCACATGCATCATCTTACCATCACGGACATCACACGATCATCTCGGGATCCAATCAAGCTTGGTATTACAATACCGTAGTAATCATTACATGACCACAAGGAGCTTGACCTTTACCCATGATTCTGGCACAACATCACAAATATCCATCAACTCGGTATCCCGATACCACAGTGATCCTCTCACGATCACACAAAGATCAACCAACTTCTCTCATCATCGAACCAGGGTTGTTATTGATTACATTATCATTATTAATGTTCACCCATAGTGTGACCGACTACAAACTGGGTCCTTATCCATGGTCACGGCTATCGATAGATTAAACAGTCTGCAGAGGTTAGCACATTGTACCCACACTACGGTACCTATGGCCTCGTGCTCCCATTCGGGTGGACCAATGGTGTTCCGACAAAGCCGATCTATTTCCATCACACTCTCCCAGCCACTCCGACAAACTCCCCTTTGTGCTAAGTCATGGGTGGCCCTGATGTCAACTCGTGACATCCAACGACCACCGTCGTGGCAAAACTATAAACGGTCCCAAACAGGGACAATGGTATACCAATCACAACAACGGGCACACAAGGCTTATGTCTGCCTACCTGATCAGGGTAGCGCACTCCCATAACCTACCCTCATTGGAGGCACCGGCGAGAGGCATGACAATATACCTAGTTAGAAGCCTCCATAAGGCAAGTGTGGCTGCACTGGTCAGCTCGATTTGGCGCCACCATGACTCATCCAACATGTGTTCACGTTCAATTAAAGTCCGATTAAACTTGAATGCAATAAGCTGAGCCATATTAAAACAACATGATGCAACTACAATGCATGGGCATGATATCAACATAAGCATGGAGGTGCAACATAATCAACGAGCATAACAACAATGAAGCATATATCCAAATGAGCATGGCATACTGACGAGCATAAGCATAACCATTGTTGAAGAAATCGTTAACTGGTAGCTGCTCGGTTGGCTGGCGAGTAGGGGATTAATCGACTAATCGGCAAGTTAATCGGCCATTTAATCAATTAATCGGACGATTTATCAGTTAATCGGCTACTCGGTGACCCTACGAGTAGGGATTAATCGGCAAGTTAACTGGTTAATCGGATGAATTCTTGAACAGGGAGCATAACACTACACATGAGCATAGCATGACCACTAGCATCAGAAATAACTACCATGCAAGAACATAATAATACTACCAAGTAAGCATGTAACCAACTCAATGCAACGAAACATACATAGCAACGGTACTTGATAGCAGACGATAATCATGCATCAGAACGAACATCACTACTACCAACATGTACTACTAACAAGCATGCCATGTAACAATATTACTAGCAAGAAGTACAAGATAACAAGATGCGGAAGAGTATCGCATGAAGGTGAACGCAGATCTACAAGCATTATTGAAACAACGATAGCAGTTGCAGACAAACAAGCACTTATTAAATGTTCAAGTAGAAAACCATGGCTACTACATGACTATCATGCAAGTGGTTGTCGTGGCTTGCCTAGGGATGAAGGATACACCAGGGAGATGTGCAGAACGATCGCGGAAGGAATCCCTGGAAAGGTTTCTCCCTCGGAGTGGGCTGATTAGGGACAAGGGCACAAAGGTCATTTTCACAGTGGGACCACCTAGTGAAAATGGTACCGACAGAAAGGTCTCGATGAGACGAATAAGTGAGCATTGGTTTCACCTGAAACCGGGTTACAATCACGAAGATACGAAGGGTGGAAGTTTAGGGACTATTCTGTAAAAGTTATATTCACACAGAGGTCCTTGGCGGCTGAAATAGAAAACACATTGTATGAGAATACGTTTTCAGAATAGGGGAAACACATTTTGGGCAACAGAGCAACGAAAATACGCTTCCCTTAACCGAAAGCGCATTCCGAGAAATGCATCTCCACTTACCACATCAGCAGACCAAGTCAGTGCCCTGTGCGGCTGACGAACGGGGCCCGCGTCGAGGTGGTTCGAGCGGCTAGTCAACACCCAAGAGGATGACCAGTGGGGCCGAAGAAGAGGCGGGGCCCGCCTGGCCAGGGCCTTCTTCTTCACCCCACGCAGCTCCTCGTCGGGACAGGGCGATGCTTGACAGCGATTTGTCGGCGACTCCGGCCATCTCCCGTGGCATGTGACTTACCGGTGAGCTCGGCGTGACGAGACGGAGCCCTTCCTGGTGATAGAAGACACTGGGGAGCACTAAGCCGAGAGAGACACCGGCCGCGGTGGATGATGGTTACGGGTGGTGATGGGTGTCACGGCAAGAGGCCGCCGGAGGGGAGGAGGAGTGCTGGGGCGGCTCTAGGGGACTCAAGAGGCTCCCTCATGGAGGTAGAGTGGAAGGAGGGGTGCCGGCTGCCGCGAATTGAAGGAGACAGGGGCGACGACCATGGTGGCAATGGCGAGGCAGGAGGGGTCCTCTGGCTTGGAGAATAGGATGGGGAGGGAGCTGGGAGCTAGGGGAGGCCAGTGGTGTGGTCGAGAGTCCTCGGGGAGGAGCTTAAATAGGCGGGCCAAGGGGGCCGAGCCGAGTGCCGCCGCCGACGCGTGAGCGGGGCCTCTGGCGATGGAAGGGCATGGGCGGGCGGACGAGCACTACTAGGGAAAACCCTAGCAGTAGCGCTGGTTTTGTGCTCACTAGTAGCGCGGGTAGGCGTGCTACTAATAAGGCGCTTAGTTATCTTGCTTAGCGAACGCTGCGTTCGCACGCCGCCATCGCTAGGACGAATAGCTGCAATGTTTGTTTACTCCCATGCTACTGCTAATGTAACTACTGGCAGCGTTTTTTCTCTCCATCGCTACTAGTATTCTTTTTTTATTTTTTCATTTTTAGTTTATTTATTCGCCATCGTACAAATATTGATACAATACCAGTTATGGGGTTTACATCATTATGTCCATAACAGTGTCAAATGAAGGTGGATTAGGTTCAAGTGGAGGCAACATGTGGTGCACATCGAAAGTATTACTAGTCCAAAATAGATCAAGTTTGGATTAGTAGTATACTTTTGACATGCACCACATATTGCCTCCACTTGAATCTAATCCGCCAGCACAAGATATTTAATCATCATCATGGTCATTACCACCAACAGTATTTATTTAATCACCACCAATACTAGCTAATAATAATCATCATAGTCATTACCACCAACACTAGCTATTTTATCATCATAGTAATAGTGTAGCACATCATCATCCTGAAACTCATTTCTAGCTAGCTAATCACTCCTGCTGCTCTCTCTTAGGTAAAACAACATAAAACATGTGTAGCTCTCCTCCTTGATCAAGTTGGAGCATGCAGATTAACTTGTCTCCTAATCGTGGGTAGCGCCTCTGTTTGCTGCCCCCTAGTACTTCTCTGCGCCCCCATCACATATTTGGTCCAGTCTTGCACTATTAAGCATCCGTCGCTAATCTTGAATGCACTAAAGTAATCAGTAGGATATCTTGGTCGAAGGTGATAATACTCATGGTACCTTTAGTCTCGATCCCATAAGGCACAACATTCATCGGGAGTCCTGTTGAAGAACATCGTATGGTAACATACTTAGCAATGAAGTTTAGCTTCAAAAATAATGTATGGAAAAGATGCACCGAGGACAAATAGTAAAAATCTTACCATCCTTCCTAAATAGACGTGATCGTAGTTCATTACGAACACAATTGGTCGACGCTTTCAGACTAACATTTCTAAATCCAGGAAGAAAATTTGTCTTGACAGATCAAGATCCTCAAGCCATGAAACATAATGACTTAGCTCCTCGCAGTTTAGTTCAGCCTCGGGACAGTAGTAGGTCATGTCTACCAAGCGCTGGACATGTTTGCTTGCACCAAATACTATCAAAGACTATTTTTGAATAAACAATATCAAAGACATAAATATGGTTGAGAAACTTACATAATGGTATAATCGAAGCGTCAGACATCGACCGGATATCGGTATTACCTTCAATATCATCTTCCGGACGAATATCAAAGGTGATAACCATATCAGGCTCAAATGCATAAGTCTTGCATAGTGCTCTCCATGTTTTGCATCCAAAATAGGTGTAGTCATCTGAATTGTATAATTTTGCATGGAAAATATAACCATGCTCGGTCTTCAAATAAACTTTCTTTACCTCCGTAGTATGACTGAAACCTATCTTATCCAATACAAAAACTCCTGCATGGCAGGGGATACGCTAGTAGAATAGTAAAAAAAAAATAAGTTGAAGCAAATGAAGCAGATGTCATGCTTAATTACGAAAAATGACTTGTCATTATGACTTCATCAGATCCACTTCAAGTTCTCGTCCACTTGATGTCAAGCGCCTATCATCATCTAGGAAGATTCCGTCAGACAGCCGCGCTTGTCTTCGCAGCATTTGCAAATACCAAAATCCTTTTCGTCGTCAGACATTTCCTATGTTCATAGTTAAAACATTAATTGAAAATTGATCGAAGACAACTACCAGGATACTCAACACACAAATCCGGGGCACTCGATATTTCCTACATAGAATCGGCACAAGTCATGCCAAAATTCACGGAAAAATCCGCATGACCTTTGCTAAAATAGGACATATCGAAGCGCTGAAATTTGCCGGAATGGAAATGAATCAACACTCCGCAAAAAATAGGCCACTCGGAGGTGTAACCTGCAAACATGACCGGCCACTTGGATATTGAGCAACACAAGATATACATTTCAAAATATCTTATAGGACTCAAATTAGCATGCATTCAATAAGCAAAAGTAAATCCATGCGTCCGTACATCGTTGAATATTATCACTAATACATCACGAATAGTGTCATACATATAACATCACTAATACAACTAAAACCCTCGCACATGACGGGTATCGGCGCGGGCGGTGGACACCCATAGAGAAGGAACCATCACGGGATCATAGCTCCAGTGAGATCCCTGGAGAACCTGCCGGGTATTGGAGAACCTGTGCTCCAACGCAAACAAGTAGCGACGGACGTGCGCGTCCTCCTCACTGACACGGTGACGCACCACCTCCACGGAGTCCTCGAGCCTCTGGACCGTCACTGGCCCACGCGACCGCCACCAAAGAAGGTTCAGGTCAATGACAGGCTGGCTCCTCACCATCCTGCGCCCCAGTGAGGGCGCCCCCAGACCACCCGGTGGAGCCAGTCCGGACATGGCCCATCTGGTCAAGCAGGTGTCGTCCACCGCCGACTTGACGACGAGGATGCGGGATAGGCATCGTCCATGTCGATGCGGGAAAAATTGCTTTAACTAAAAAATAGCAACAAGTTCTTACTAACTAGTTCTATTAATTCAACTAGTTCTTACTAAGAATAAACTTATTATAAATAAAAATATTCTAATACCTAATTAGTACCTAGTTCTTAGTAACTAATTAGTACCTAGGAACTACTGCCCTAATTACCATCTAATTTGATGAACCTATAGGGTTGGAAAGTGGTAGCGCACATTCCAATTATCCAACTATAAAGTGAAAAAAGTGGTCAAATTTTACTCGTTTTATAATTCATCTTAGAAATTTGATTCGTTTCCACCCTTACATGAATCCTAACTCATTTGCCGCATCCGCATCCGATTTGTTCCCACTCTTACATGAACCCTAACTAATTTGATGCAACTAAAATATAAAAAAAACCCTAGGCAGAGGTAGGGGAGAGGGAGGAGCAGGCGTGCTCACCTTGGGTGCCTGCGATGAGGTAGGGCAGGGGCGTCGAGGTCGGGTCGGGGCTCGGCCACGGCGGATGGCGGCGTCGAGGTCGGGTCGGGCGGCGTTGAGGTCGGGGCGGGCGGCGTTGATTCTGGGGCAGGCGGCGAGAGGTGTCGGAGAGGCCTTGGGCCGACGGGCAACGGCAAGGTAGAGTGTGACAGTTGGATTTGGGGAAGTGGCCGTGGGGAAGGACGAACCCCCTGGGTAAGTCAGAGGTAGCCGTAGCGCGTTCCAAGAAGAGCGCTACTGCAACGTTAGCTACAACGCTTTCTGGGATACACGATACTGCTACTCCTTTCTCTTTTTTCCCCTTTTTCATTTAGTTTTCTTCACATTTTATTTTTTTTCCTTTCACCTTATTCTATTTCTTTCATTTTCAGTTACCTTTCTATTTGCTTTCCATTTAATTTTATATCCTTTAGCAGTAGCGAGTTTAATATAAAAGGCGCTGCTACAAAGAATGTAGTGGTAGCGTGATTCGTTATAGGTCGCTACTACTATGTGAAGCCTATCGGCTAAGCCGTGGGAATTTTAGTAGTAACGTGTTTAGGGCAACACGCGCTACTACTAGAACTTTATCTGCAGCGCGGTTTGCCCAGGCACGCTACTGCTAGTTAGCACCAGCGTGCTTTTTTGACCCTCGCTGCTGCTAAAGTTCTGTGTATAAGGTTTTCCCTAGTAGTGGAGAGCAACGAGAGAGGACAAGAGGGGCTCACGGAGCAGAGGCAGCCAAGGGGGCACGGGGAGGAAGCGAACAGAGGAGGAAGACGACGGCCAACTACATTTTGCCCGTGGGCGCACGGTGATGAGCTACAACGAACAAGCTACATGAGGGGGAGAGGGGTCCAGGGGGACGAAGGTGGCACGAGGGAGCTGCTGGACATGGTTGGGCTGGCGAGAACGACGAGGAGGGGCCCCAAGCAAACGACACGCAACTCGTGTCCATGGCATGGCAAAGCGGTGGTCACCACGCAGACTGGCATGGAGAGGGCTCGAGAGGTAGGCAAATGTTGTTTACGGTGAAGTCCCTCCAAGATAGAGCAGCCCTGAAGCAATGAAACGATCACAAGCACTGAGAAAAGAAAGAAACAAGCTTCACAAGTTTGTTGTAGCAAACTTGACCGCATTGTTGTGATCAACTTTGTGAAGTTAATAGGAAAGCTTGATGTCAAGGAGGTTTAGGATAGGAAGGACTATAATCCTGTAAATTATGAGATCATTTGGACAAGTGTTTAGCATAGTTGCTTTGTAACTGCCAAATCTGGTCCAGAAACTTGATCATGAAGGGGAACTCACATAGTGTATCCACTTGAGCTGAAATTTGGCAAGGCTTGATGATTTAGACATATAATGATGCTGTAAAAATTTCATACCAAATGGACTTGCCAAAATGGTATTTCCTTCACAGCTATAGTCTCTGGCCAAAAACTTGAGAAAGTTCTAGAGAAATATTGGCTTGATGAATTTATCCCAAATTTGATGGAGAGAGGTCTTATGTCCATGAGAATACTCTAGTAAATTTTCAGAAATAATGAAGCAATATCAAATATACTTGCTTCACATCCTGAAAATATTGCCAGAATAAAAGATTAGATCTTGTGCTCACATAGATGATTGGATGGAGCTAAAAATTCTAGGAGTGTGATAATATGAGCACATGAAGGAGTGTGCAAAATTTCAACTCATTTGGGTACTCCTAGCTAGTACTTCCTTCACATTGGCTTCTGTTTGGCCGAAACTTTGAAAAATTGCTGAGGAAGGTTCACTAGGCAAATTAAGTTGAATTTTTGCATGAGGCAATGATATGGATAGGAAAATGTGTCCAAAAAGTTTGGGGTCAATCAAGCAAAGATAAATGGCACTTCCTTCTCAAAAAGCCACTGAGGGCAGAATGAGAAAAGGAATATTTGTGAATTATCTTTGATGATGCCAAGGAAGGATTTTGACATATTTGAGCAAGATATGACACAAACAATTTATGAGAATTATATGGGAGTTTTGTGGATGACAGAAATATAGGTTATTTCACAACCTAGGGAAAACTTGGTTATTTCTTTAATGGAAAAAGGAATATTCCCTAGAAAAATAATAGTGGGGTTGGGCCAAGATGAAAATGTTAAGGTCTTGGGGAGGTTATGAGGATGACAACCCACTCTGGAAAGGAAGAAGAGGTCATCTCCTCCAGTTTCCAGGCCACATAGCCACTGTCGGCGTTCTGGGAACGGGGGTCCACAGACTTGCCTGCCTGCGGCCCACGGCGTGGCTAAGCTAGTGGGCTGTACGGCCCATCTTCATCAGCAAAGCATCCACAACCTTCGCGAGGGGCCAAGCCTCGCGAGGTGGATGACGCAAGACCTCCTCAGGAGTGGCCTAGCCAGGCAGGCTCACGAAGAGCGGAGATATCAAGGCGGGGCAAACCTCACGAGGCCCTCGTGACGTGAGCCATGACGATCGACACCAGGCGGGCGCCAGCACGCACAGCGTCCTTGTTTCCTCTTTGGTGCTAAGGAGGCAAGCGCAGGCGAGGAGTACCAAGGCATCAGGAAAAGGTTACCATATCGGTGCAACGAGACCAAGACCAGAAGGACGGCCAGGCGGAGGTCACTGATGACCCACAAGTATAGGGGATCTATTGTAGTCCTTTCGATAAGTAAGAGTGTCGAACCGAACAAGGGGCAGAAGGAAATGATAAGCGGTTTTCATTAAGGTTTTCTCTGCAAGCACTGAAATGGTAGGTGATAGATAGTTTTGTGATAAGATAAATAGTAACGAACAAAAAGTAAATAAAGTAAATAAAGTGCAGCAAGGTGTCCCAATCCTTTATGTAGAAAAGGATAAGCCTGGACAAATTCTAATAATGAAGAAAGAGCTCCCGAGGACACATTGGGAATTATCGTCAAGCTAATTTTCATCACGTTCGTAAGATTCGCGTTCGGTACTTTGATAATTTGATATGTGGATGGACCGACACTTGGGTACTGTCCTAAGTTGGACAAGTATCCAACTTATGATTAACCCCTATTGCAAGCATCCGCAACTACAAAAAGGAGTATTAAGGTAAACCTAACCACATCATTAAACATATGGGTCCATATCAGCCCCTAACGAAGCAACGCATAAACTAGGGTTTAAGCTTCTGTCACTCTAGCAACCCATCATCTACTTATTACTTCCCTATGCCTTCCTTTAGGCCCATATAATGGTGAAGTGTCATGTAGTCGACGTTCACATAACACCACTAGAGGAAAGACAACATACATCTCATAAATATATCGAACGTATACCAAATTCACATGACTACTAATAGCAAGACTTCACCCATGTCCTCAGGAACAAACGTAACTACTCACAAAGCATATTCATGTTCATAATCAGAGGAGTAATAATATGCATAAAGGATCTGAACATATGATCTTCCACCAAGTAAACCAACTAGCATCAACTACAAGGAGTAATCAACACTACTAGCAACCCACAGGTACCAATTTGTGGTTTTGATACAAGATTGGATACAAGAGATGATCTAGGGTTTTGAGAGGAGATGGTGCTGGTGAAGATGTTGATGGAGATTGACCCCCTCTCGATGAGAGGATCGTTGGTGATGACGTTGGTGCTGATTTCCCCCTCCTGGAGGGAAGTGTCCCCGGCAGAACAGCTCCGCCAGAGCCCTAGATTGATTCCGCCAAGGTTCTGCCTCGTCGCGGCGGAGTTTCGTCCCGTAAGATTGCCCCCGATTTTTTTCAGAGTAAAAGTGATGATATAGCAGAAGATGGACGTTGGAGGCCCACCAGGGGGCCCAGGAGATAGGGGGCGCGCCCTACAGGGGGCGCCTGCCTCTCTGGACAGGTGTGGGCCCCCTGGCCTATTTCATTTGCTCATAAATTCTTATAAAATCCAAAAAGTTGTTTCGTGGAGTTTCAGGACTTTTGAAGTTGTGCAGAATAGGTTTCCAACGTTTGCTCCTTTTCCACCTGAATTCCACTGCCAAGATTCCCCTCTTCATGGTAAACCTTGTAAAATAAGAGAGAATAGCCATAAGGATTGAGATATAATGTGTAATAAAAGCCCATAATGCAATAAATATTGAGATAAAAGCATGATGCAAAATGGACGTATCAACTCCCCCCAGCTTAGACCTCGCTTGTCCTCAAGCGGAACCCGAAATCAAAAAATATGTCCACATGTTTAGAGATAGAGGTGTCGATAAAAATAAAATACGGACATGAGGGCATCATGATCATTCTAATAACAGCAACATATATGAATTTTGTCATATGATTTCCTATGCTCAAGTAATAAGCAATTCACAATGTCAAGTATGGTTCAAAAACTTCATTGGGAACTAACAAACTATAATCTTAGTCAAGGAAGCAATTGCAATTTATCGTAACATCGGAAAGAGTCAATAATAGAGCCTTTCAGCAAGCTCACATACTCAACTATCTTGTAGTCCCCTATAATTGTTAACACTCATGCAATACTTGTGGTTATAGAGTTTCAGCGGGACACTGAGAAAGATAGGGGCTTATTGTGTTGCCTCCTAACGTATTCACCTTTAGGTGATGTCAACAATAATAGCCTATGCCAACTTACATCCAATAAAGGGAAAGGTGAGCTTCACCTTGACTCAAGCATAAAGTAAAACATAAAGTAAAAGATAGGCCCTTCGCAGAGGGAAGCAGAGGTTGTCATGCGCGTTTAGGGTTGATGCATAAAGTCTTAGTGCAAAAAAACGTCACTTTATATTGCCCCTTGTATGTGGACATTTATTATGCAGTCCGTCGCTTTTATTACTTCCACAACAAGTTTGTACAAAGTTTATTTTCTCTGCACTAATAAGTCATACATATTTAGAGGGCAATTTTTATTGCTTGCACCGATGACAACTTACTTGAAGGATCTAATTCAATCCATAGGTAGGTATGGTGGACTCTCATGGCAAAACTGGGTTTAAGGATATTTGGAAGCACAAGTAGTATCTCTACTTGGTGCAAGGAATTTGGTTAGCATGAGGGGGAAAGGCAAGCTCAACATGTTTGGAAGGTCAATGACAATATACAACTGAGATGTCGGAAAACATAAACCATTATGTTGTCTTCCTTGTCCAACATCAACTCTTTTAGCATGTCATACTTAATGAGTGCTTCACAATCATAAAAGATGTCCAAGATAACATATTTATATGTGAACCCCCCTTTCCTTATCACTTCCTATTAATTGCAACGATGACCAAGGCTACGTTCATCAACTCTCAACAATTTTTATGCCTCATACTTTCTATGTGTGAAGTTATCACTATCCATAAGATCAATATGAACTCTTTTGTTCTTTATACCTTCTCAAGATCATAGCAACATAGCAAAGCCCTTGACTCAACACTAATCTTTATAATAGATAGCACACGGACTCGCTTACATAAAGAGATCACAATGCAAAACTCAAAACTACTTGATATCAAAACTTCAATCTACTAGATCAAGATACTACTAAAAGGATCGAACTAAATAAAGCGGTAAAGATAAGAGTGTGATGGTGATACGATACCGGGGCACCTCCCCCAAGCTTGGCAGTTGCCAAGGCGAGTGCCCATACCCATGTGATTATTTCTTCGGAGGTGGTGAAGTAGGAGTTATTGATGATGCAAGCTTGTCGTCCGTCTTCCAAGGCATAGGCTCTCCATCATAAATGGATGATCGAGTCTCCGGGATCCTTAAATCTGCAGCCAAACTCATCCTTTTGAATCTATATTCATACTCATAGTTCTGGTTTTGCAGGTCATAAATCTGGGCTTGGAGGTGCTCGATTTTCTCTTGAAGCTTGAAGATGGTTTCCCCAATAACTTTGGCATCCAGCTTGTGGTTGTTGGTGGACTCTGTGATCATCATCTGGTTGGTGTTGAGTCCACGCTCCACCATCCCTTGACACTTGAAAACTTCTTGCTCCACGGCTTCAAGCTTTGTCTCCACGCTCCCGGTACGCCTTGGTCCCTCCACGTCGCGGATGTGCAGCACCCCGTCACGCACCTCAATGGTTTGAGGCTGATGCAGCACCTCCGTGAGATAGGGGTTGAAAAATCTCTCGAAAAACTTGTCCTTGGGAGCGCTTGGAGACGACATGATGCTCTAGATCTGAAACAGAAACAGCTCGAAACGAAAATAGAGAATATTTGCATGATACAGTGGTAAAAACCTTCGGGAGTATATATAATGAATTTTTACCGACAAAAATACGTGACATACAAGAAAACAGAGTCCGGGAGGCACACGAGGTGCCCACGAGACAGGGGGGCGCGCCCTACAGGGGGGGTGGCGCCCTCCTCTCTCGTGGGAGCCTCGTGTCCCTTTCAGACTACTTCTTTCTTCCTAAAATTCTTAAATAATCCAAAACTGATAAAAATTGCCATTAGAGTTGTTTTGGAGTCGGTTTACTTACCGTACCACATACCTATACCTTTTCGGAGTCTCGAAAGTTCTGGAAAGTGTCTCTTATGTATTCCTCAGGGGTTATGGTTTCAATAATATTAGTTTCAACATTGATAGGATTACCTGAAATATAATGTTTAATTCTTTGACCGTTTACCACCCTTAGATTTGTGCCTTCGAAGTTGTTGATTTTTATAGCACCCGAACGATAAACCTCCTCGATAACGTAGGGACCTTCCCATTTTGAGAGAAGTTTTCCTGCAAAAAATCTTAAACGAGAGTTGAACAATAACACATAATATCCTACATTAAAATTACGCTTTTGTATCCTCTTATCATGCCCGCGTTGACTTTTTCTTTGAAAAGCTTGGCATTCTCATATGCTTGGGTTCTCCATTCATCAAGTGAGCTAATATTCAACAACCTCTTCTCACCGGCAAGTTTGAAGTCATAATTAAGCTTTTTAATAGCACAATATGCTTTATCTTCAAGTTCAAGAGGTAAATGACATGCTTTTCCATAAACCATCTTATACGGAGACATACCCATAGGATTTTTGTATGCAGTTCTATAGGCCCATAATGCATCATCAAGTTTTTTGGACCAATTCTTTCTAGATCTATTCACAGTCTTTTGCAAAATTAATTTGAGCTCTCTATTGCTCAACTCTACTTGACCACTAGACTGCGGGTGATAAAGAGATGCGATTCTATGATTGACATCATACTTAGCAAGCATCTTACGGAAAGCACCATGAATAAAGTGTGGACCACCATCAGTCATAAGATATCTAGGTACTCCAAACCTCGGAAAAATAACTTCTTTAAGCATTTTAATAGAAGTTTTATGATCAGCACTACTAGTTGGAATAGCTTCTACCCACTTAGTAACGTAATCAACAGCAACTAAAATATGTGTATAACCATTGGAGGCAGGAAAAGGTCCCATATAATCAAAGCCCCAAACATCAAACGGTTCAATAACAAGAGAATAATTCATAGGCATTTCTTGACGTCTACTAATGTTACCTATTCTTTGACATTCATCACAAGATAAGACAAACTTACGAGCATCTTTGAAAAGAGTAGGCCAATAAAAACCAGATTGTAGTACCTTGTGTGCGGTTCTATCTCCAGCGTGGTGTCCTCCATAGGATTCAGAGTGACACTTGCGTAGGATTTGTTCATGTTCATGCTCAGGCACACAACGTCTAATAATACCATCTACTCCTTCTTTATAAAGGTGTGGATCATCCAAGAAGTAATGTCTTAAATCATAAAAGAACTTTTTCTTTTGATAGTATGTGAAACTAGGCGGTATATATTTAGCAACAATATAATTAGCATAATCAGCATACCAAGGAGCAGTACGAGAAGCATTGACAACCGCTGATTGTTCATCAGGAAAGCTATCATTAATAGGCAGTGGGTCATCAAGAACATTCTCTAACCTAGACAAGTTGTCTGCAACGGGGTTCTCATCTCCCTTTCTATCAATAATATGCAAGTCAAATTCTTGGAGAAAGAGAACCCATCTAATGAGTCTAGGCTTAGCATCTTTCTTTTCCATAAGATATTTAATAGCAGTATGATCAGTGTGAATAGTAACTTTGGAATCAACAATATAAGGTCTAAACTTATCACATGCAAACACAACTGCTAAGAACTCTTTTTCAGTAGTAGCATAATTTCTCTGGGCAGTATCAAGAGTCTTACTAGCATACTGGATAACATTCAATTTCTTATCGACTCTTTGCCCTAAAACAGCACGTACAACATAATCACTAGCATCGCACATAATTTCAAAAGGTAAATTCCAATCAGGTGGCTGAACAATAGGTGCAGTGATCAATGTTTTCTTAAGTGTTTCAAATGCTTCTACACAATCATCATCAAAGACAAAAGGAATATCTTTTTGAAATAAATTAGTCAGAGACCTAGAGATTTTAGAAAAGTCCTTAATGAACCTCCTATAAAAGCCGGCATGACCAGGAAACTTCCTATACCTTTTATGTCCTTGGGACATGGCATCTTTTCAATAGCATCAACTTTGGCTTTATCGACTTCAATACCTCTCTCGGAGATCTTGTGCCCCAAGACAATGCCTTCATTAACCATAAAGTGACACTTTTCCCAATTCAGGACGATACTAGTGTCTTCGCATCTCTGCAAAACTCGCTCAAGGTTGCTCAAGCAATCATCAAAAGAGGATCCATAGACGTAGAAGTCATCCATGAATACCTCACAAATCTTTTCACAAAAATCAGAGAATATAGCCATCATGCATCTTTGAAAGATAGCAGGTGCATTACATAAACCAAAAGGCATACGTCTATAAGCAAAAGTACCAAAAGGACAAGTAAAAGTAGTTTTAGATTGATCCTTTGCTGACAGAGGTATTTAAGAGAAGCCAGAATAACCATCTAAAGAAGCAAAAATGTGTGTGTTTGGATAGCCTTTCTAGCATTTGATTAATAAAAGGTAAAGGGTAATTATCTTTCTTAGTAGCTTTATTTAACTTATGAAAATCAATTACCATCCTATAACCTGTAATAATTGTTTGTGAGATCAATTCATCTTTATCATTAGGAACAACGGTAATACCTCCCTTTTTAGGGACACAATGGACAGGGCTTACCCATTCACTATCAGCAACGGGATAAATAATACCTGCCTCAAGGAGTTTTAGAATCTCCTTTCTTACAACTTCCTTCATTTTGGGATTTAATCGTCTTTGAGGATCTCTAACTGGTTTGGCATCTTTCTCCACTGAAATTTTGTGTTGACATAATGTGGGACTAATGCCCTTAAGATCATCCAGAGTATATCCAATAGCAGCTCGGTGCTTCTTCAGAGTTTTCAATAATCTTTCTTCTTCTTTCTCTAAAAGGTTAGCACTAATAATAATAGGATATATCTCTTTTTCATCAAGGTAAGCATACTTAAGATTATCAGGTAAAGGTTTGAGTTCAAACACGGGATCACCCTTGGGTGGAGGGGGATCCCCAAGAATTTCAACGGGAAGGTTATCTTTTAGCATAGGTTCCTGTTTAAGGAACACTTCATCTATTTCTTCCCTCTCCTTCATAAACATATCGTTTTCATGGTCTAGCAAATATTGTTCTAATGGATCAGTTGGAGGAACAACAATGGACGCAAGACCAATAATCTCATCCCTACTAGGTAATTCCTCTTCACGGTGTTGTCTACAAAATTTAGAAAAGTTGAACTCATGAGACATATCACCTAGACCAATAGTAACAACATCCTTTTCGCAATCTATCTTAGCATTAACAGTGTTCAAGAAGGGTCTACCAAATATAATGGGACAAAAGCTATCTTGTGGGGAGCCAAGAACAAGAAAATCAGCAGGATATTTAGTTTCCCCACACAAGACTTCAACATCTCTAAGAATTCCCATTGGTGAAATAGTATCTCTATTGGCAAGTTTAATTGTGACATCGATATCTTCTAACTCAGTAGGTGCAATATCGTGCTTAATTTCTTTGTATAAGTCAATAGGTATTGCACTAGAACTAGCACCCATATCACATTAGCCATGATAACAATGATCTCCTATTTTAACAGAAATAACAGGCATGCCTACCACATGTCTATGTTTATCTTTAGCACAAGGTTTGGCAATTCTAGCAGTTTCATCACAGAAATAAAATAACATGCCCATCAATATTATCAGACAAGAGATCTTTAACAATAGCAACATTAGGTTCAACTTTGATTTGCTCAGGAGGTGTATAAGTCCTAGTATTACTCTTACGAACAACAATTGAAGCTTTAGCATGACCTTTTATCCTAACAGAAAAGGAGGTTTTCAACATAAGCGGTAGGAACAATAGGATCACTATAGGTAATAGTCTTTTCTTCGACTGTAATAGGTGCAACTACTTTCACTTCAACAGGAGGATTATATTTAAACCACTTCTCTTTAGGGAGATCAATGTGAGTAGCAAAAGTTTCACAAAAAGTAGCTACTATCTCAGAGTCAAGTCCATACTTAGCGCTAAATCCACGAAAAGCATCGGTATCCATAAAATATTTAATACAATCGAACTTAGGTGTCATACCTGACTCCTTACCATCGTCGGAACCCCAATCTTCAGAGTTGCGTTTAATTCTTTCCAATAAGTCCCATTTGAAATCAATAGTCTCCAGCATAGAAGAACCAGCACAGGAAGTATCGAGCAGGTTGCGATTATCAAGAGAAAGCCGAGCATAAAAATTCTGAATAATCATTTCCCGAGAGAGCTCATGATTGGGGCATGAGTATAACATTGACTTAAGCCTCCTCCAAGCTTGAGCGATGCTTTCTCCTTCGCGAGGCTAGAAATTATATATGTAATTACAATCACGATGAACAAGATGCATAGGATAGAACTTCTGGTGAAATTCCAACTTCAATCGCTTATAATTCCAAGATCCCGTATCATCACATAGCCTATACCATGTCAATGCATCTCCCTTCAAAGATAAAGGGAAGACCTTCCTTTTAACAACATCATCGGGAATACTTGCAAGCTTAAATAATCCACAAACTTCATCCACAAAGATAAGGTGTAAATCAGGATGCAATGTTCCATCTCCTGCAAATGGATTAGCTAGCAGTTTCTCTATCATACCCGAAGGAATCTCAAAGTGAATATTTTCATAAATTTCAGTAGGTTGAGGAGCATCTCTTTGCTCTTCTGGTTGGGGTGAAGATACCCCAAACAAGCCCCTCAAAGGATTAGTTTCCATAGTAACAAGTAACAGAAAATTTTAGCACACTATATAAATGTTTCCTTACCAAGTTCCACTCACCAAAAGCTCTACACTCCCCGGCAACGGCGCCAGAAAAAGAGTCTTGATGACCCACAAGTATAGGGGATCTATCATAGTCCTTTCGATAAGTAAGAGTGTCGAACCCAACGAGGAGCAGAAGGAAATGATAAGCGGTTTTCAGTAAGGTTTTCTCTGCAAGCACTGAAATGGTAGGTGATAGATAGTTTTGTGATAAGATAAATAGTAACGAGCAAAAAATAAAAAAGGTAAATAAAGTGCAGCAAGGTGGCCCAATCCTTTATGTAGCAAAGGATAAGCATGGACAAATTCTAATAATGAAGAAAGAGCTCCCGAGGACACATTGGGAATTATCGTCAAGCTAATTTTCATCACGTTTGTAAGATTCATGTTTGGTAATTTGATAATTTGATATGTGGGTGGACCGACACTTGGGTACTGTCCTAACTTGGACAAGCATCCAACTTATGATAAACCCCTATTGCAAGCATCCGCAACTACAAAAAGGAGTATTAAGGTAAACCTAACCACAGCATTAAACATATGGGTCCATATCAGCCACTAACGAAGCAACGCATAAACTAGGGTTTAAGCTTCTGTCTCTCTAGCAACCCATCATCTACTTATTACTTCCCTATGCCTTCCTCTAGGCCCAAATAATGGTGAAGTGTCATGTAGTCGACGTTCACATAACACCACTAGAGGAAAGACAACATACATCTCATCAAAATATCGAACGAATACCAAATTCACATGACTACTAATAGCAAGACTTCACCCATGTCCTCAGGAACAAACGTAACTACTCACAAAGCATATTCATGTTCATAATCAGAGGAGTAATAATATGCATAAAGGATCTGAACATATGATCTTCCACCAAGTAAACCAACTAGCATCAACTACAAGGAGTAATCAACACTACTAGCAACCCACAAGTACCAATTTGTGGTTTTGATACAAGATTGGATACAAGAGATGAACTAGGGTTTTGAGAGGAGATGGTGCTGGTGAAGATGTTGATGGAGATTGACCCCCTCTCGATGTGAGGATCGTTGGTGATGATGTTGGTGATGATTTCCCCCTCCCGGAGGGAAGTGTTTTCAATACTTACACGCCTCCAGAGTCACCTCCCCCTGTGTTTTCAATATAATGATACGTGTATATGAACTAGTAAAACTATAGGTAGAGATTAGAAAACGGATGTAGGACATGCGTTTCAAGAGGAAAATAGAACTGGGCTGTGTGTTTGATTCAGTAAAAAAAACTGCATGCGGATGTTGTAAGACAAAATATAACTTACGCTGGCGGGCCAGAGGCTAGTAGATACCTGCTGGATCTTTGTGCCCCGTTGTCGTCATGGGTTGGGCCTGTTAAAAACAAAACCAACCCTGGGCAGTCTGCAGCCCAGTTGATACTTGCTCGACCTGAAAAAACAATATACGTTCTCAATAAACGAGAGAATTCTGCAAGCACAGACTGATAACTGGGATGCAGCACAGATATTGTTTTTTTATCGTGATAATAAGTGCATGCACTTGTTTCGAAAAAACTGCAGAACTGGGAATTCGAACGGCGGGTGCTTATGCTACCCATCAAATAAAAATCAGGTGCCTGAGAATTCGTTTCAAGACAAATGATTCAGCTTTATATCCACATCGACCCTCGGCATGATGGTTGGAAGCAAATGCAAGTTCATACCAAAAGATCGTTATCAACAATACCAACTCGCGGATGACAACGTAGTGCAACTACCAATACCAAACTAACTTATAATCTTTTTACTCCTGGCCCTAGTGTTCGTCTCGTAGAAAATCTTGAAGAGCACCAGCTCCCTCTCCTTCTCTTGCTCCAGGTCCCCGAGGTGGTACTGGTGCATCACCCAGTTGGTCCTCTGCTGGTCGAAGTTCTTGTTGGTGTGCAGCACCAGAACCTTTTTTGCTGCCCGTCTGCCGGCCATTGAGCATCACCGGCAAGGTATTGCCGGTCTTGTGCCACATCGCGTGCATGCCGCGCTCCGACTGTATCTTGTGACGCGTCCACGTGCCCCTTTTGAACGCCCTGGAATTGCGCTGGAAGAAATGCTTCCTTAGGCCACTCAGTGTGATACCTCCAGTATTGTGGAATACAGGTTTTAGTGTACCTAGTTGGCATTTTCATAACATCTTTGGCATGTTGCAGTCACTTGTTTCACTTTTTATTAACTGTCAAATTGTAATTGCTTCACCAGGTCTGCGTCTAAAAAGAAAAATAGAGCTATAAAGAAATTAATATGTTTGTGCAAGTAGACGGCCGATCGGTGTCTTACCTGGAAGTTTCTCAGGTTGGGTGTAGCATATGCCGTGCTCGCTGTCGATGGTTGGTATGAACAAATCGATGAGAGACTGAAATCCCGCGTTGTCAGCACTCACTTTGGCCTCAAGGTGCTCGATCAGCTCCTGATCCGTGGGATCGAACTTGATGCCAGTCGGCAGCACCGGCCAATCCTTCTTCGACTTGCATCGGTAATTCCAGTTATATGGTACTTAACGTATGATCAATCGACTGTTTTAAGTGAATGATGAAAGATTTCGACAGATAAGTGGTACTCCAAATCTGAAGTCCAGAATACCCGAACACGCCGCAGGGATTCTTGTGTCACCTCACGCAGCAGTGTTGTCACGTCAATTCAATGTGTGGACATGATGAATAATTTGACCGACGATACTAGTATCTGCTACTATTCTACTTACTAGTCGTATTTAGTGTCACAATTTATACATAGGTTTAATTAACAAATACGCACTTGAAGCCTAACTGATATATATATATATATATATATATATATATATATATATATATATATATATATATATATATATATATATACGCACATCTCCATCATCATTATCAGTACATCCTAACCGGGGAGTTAGAATGCACTTGATCCCGGAAGGTATCTATCCTTCAAACTAGAGGAGTGCTTCAAACTAACAACAATACATAATATCCAACAAAGAGGGTCGTACTACAGCAGCAGAATACATGGCTCGGTCTAGATATCAGCACGAATCAAGTTGTGCATATTTGCTGTTGGCATGAACCACATCGCTGCATGTCGGGTTTGCAAAAGCCATCCATTGCATGGAAGCTTGATGCCTTTCACACCTCAAGATTATCGGCAACAAGCTGTGTCGATTTAATCTCTGGATATGGTGATTCATGAAACCCATGGTATGATGTGTAAACACAGCCCCTTGCGAATGGAAGTTGTGATAGCACAGAATCATCGCCGTGATATGATCGATGATTGGTTGGATGATCGGATAATTGAGCCCGAGGAACAAGGAATGGTTGCCGAGGCTGTAAACCCGCCTCCAGTTGAATACGCCTGGCCCAACGGAGCTGGGATCTTTCTCGAACACGAAGCAGCCACACGAACGCCCCATGCATTATACTGCATGTGGTTTGATGTAATGGTTTGGTCAATTTGGTACGTGCGAATGAGCATCAAATGCCTGCCGTCAGCTGAACGAGCGATAAACCAACACCCATCGGCTGGTATGATTCCAGGTCCTGGAATCATGAAGGCCAGCGCATTTGCGTCTGCTGCAACAATTCAAATTGGAGACCAAAAGGACAAAAATAAACAATCATGTTCAGAGTATGTGTGGAATTAAGATTATTACAACAGTGACACATATCATAGACAGAAAATTGCGATGCCGTGGTCATAATCATACCCCAAGTTAAAAAATAAGCCAATGTCTTTCGTATTCTAGCAACATGTCATGGTTCAAACATCATGTAACAATGAGAGGAAAACAGCTATGACAGCGCCTACTCATATTCTACCATGGCACTTACTACTACTATTCTCATATCAACTCTAAGCAATAACATGCGTTGTTATAAAAATCTTGTAAACGAGAGTAACATATAGCAATCATGATGTTATGCTCATAATATGTATTCTAACAATCATTAGATGCCAATTTTTCTCATAACAACTCTAACAATTGGCCGTATGCATCGCTCTGATGCAGAGGCCGGGGAGACCCCCCTTTTCGAGAAAAAAACTCTAACAACAACATGTGTGGTCATAAAAATCTAGGAAATGAGAGGAACATATAGCAATGATGTGGTTATAGACATGCTATGCATTCTAAATTTGTAACAAATGAACAGGCAGTCGTATTCATAAGGTAAAGACGATAGATTCCACCAGTATAGGCAGCCAATCTGTGTGTCGACCGCGTAAACGATGCCATCGTGCACTATAGCATCGACAGAAATGTTGCCTCAACAGATTGATGATGAGCCATAACCATGTATGGCGACCGGATTCGATAGACTAATCCCATGTTGAACAAGGCAATGAGCTTGTAATCCATGTAGTTTTCGATGGTGTGGGCACTTCGCAGATTACAACTTTCGCAAATGAGGTCGAGCCAAAAGCTTGACGCGTCTCATGCGTAGTAGGCGGGAGTGTCCGCGGCCGCGAGGCTCGATGGCGGCGGTATCCAAGGATGGAAGGGTGATCTCTCGCTGGGTGTAGATATCCACGAGGCGCCACGGACTACCGGTGTGGTGGATGATGACGATCTAGTTGGCCTTCATGCCCGCCCGATGAGTGGCTCAATAGGAGCGCCCTACTTTTGTACACCGGACAGAGCCCCGAGATGATCTCGCGAGATTTCATCCGCCACCGAATCACCTCCTCAGACAACAAGGGGAGGCCGGCCTGCCACGAACGCCACCGACATCATGAGGCTCCACCCCATCTCGACCACAACCTTACGGTGATGAGGCACGCCCATCTTCAAGCCAACGGCTTCCAATGGACATGAACCGCGGTGAGGTCGAGCGTCCGCAGGGCCAGGGCCGCCAAGGCCAAGGTCGCCAAGGCCCTTTATTCAGGTTGCCGCGGAGTGGTCCCACTGAGCAACAACTTCGCCGACCGACATCATCGCCATGATGATGACTTCATCACAGCATGGCCTTGACCCGAGCTGGGTCAAGTCGAGGAACTTCAGTGCAGGAGTTCTTCGACACCTTGCACAGGTATTGCCATCGCCGAGCCTGCTCATCTGTGACACCTCCTGTGGAGCTGACTACATCGCTGCTAGGGCGGGGCTAAGCTTGCCGAGGAGGCCAGCAGCGCCGGGCATGGAGGACAAGGCTGGCGGAAGCGGAGGAGAAGGAGTCACCAAAGGCGGAGGCCGCCGGGAGGCCAGCAGCGCCAGACGCCCTCCTGTCAAGACGTGGTCGGCGAGTCGCCGCCGGAGGAGATCGAGGCTGTTGACCTCATGGGGAGAGGGTGAGTCCGGCGCGGCCTCCTCGGCGAGCCGGCAGACGGCGGCCAAGGCTGCGCGTGGCCAAAGTCTCCGGAGGAGTCCGCAGATCGACGTAAGATCGGGCGCGAAGAAGGTCGCTGGCCACACAGGGCGAAGAAGAAAGAATCTGCCTCTTCATCCAAGCGCTGCATTTCTGCCCTCCCTCCTCCGCAGACGCCGACGCTGGGGGTCACCTTAGACTTCGGGTCCCTCAGCCCAAGGAGGAAGAGGAAGGCAACAAAGGAGGAGGTGGATGACGAAGCATCTTGCTCTTTTCTGTCATCTCCGCCTCCTCAACCTGTACCGCTTGTCTTGACTTGTTTTCTTTTGCAGCATGCGGAGACGCTGGCCCGTAGGGTGAAGAGGGCCACCTCAATGGGCGATCAGCCCCTCAAGGGGTACTTTGAGGGCACCACCGGTGGTGCCGACCAGCCAAAAAAGCAGCCCCCAAGACAGCCCCCGCGTGAGTTCATCATTCACCCTCGCCAACACGTGTTGGGGGCATGATCTCCCGGTGCTGACTGTCGTAGTCGCAGGAGGAGGACAGAGCAGGAGGAGCCAGAGGGCTACACCTAACACGCCATCCCCATCAACCACGCCGCCTCGAGAGGCGCCCGACAAGGGCGCCAAACATTGAGCCCATGCACACGGAGGAGGGGGAGGAGAACTGGCGCCGTGGCTTTTCTCGGCGCCAAATGTCGCGGAGGGGCCTCGCTCCAGCCCAGCACCGTGAGTCGCTTGCCTTTCGCCCCCGTTTTTTTCTTTTCTTGTTGATTCTTGGTCTTGGCTTTGTCTCATCCCTTCTTGGTGTCCAGATCATCCATCGGTGGACCAGAGGACATAGACGCCATCATCGAGGACGCCAAGGACACCGCAGCAGAGGCCGAGAAGGTCGCTGCCGAGGAGTCCGCCAAGGTGCCGCCAAGACACCGCCAAGGGGCCTGCCGGGAGCCCGGCAAGGGGCTTGCTGAGGCCGGGTAAGGCCAAGAACCGAGGAGGAGGTGGTCGGCGACCAGCCTTCCTCCTCCTGCTGCCTCCGGCCTGCAGGTATCGAGGGTGACCGACAACCTCTTCGGCCCACCTCCTGTGGTCGCCCAGCCAGGGCGCCCGAGGAGAGAGGTGTTCACGGCGGTGCTTACAGCCCGGCTCGAGGTCGCCGACGAGCCGAGCGCCGGTGGCGACAGCCTCGGGGAGGAGCTTCCTGTGCCATGGGCGCCCACTCCGAAGCTCCAGGCGCCCACCGCGCCTCGCCTGGACAAGGCCAAACCAGATGGCAATGGTGGACAAGTCGGAGGCGGACCTCAAGCGGTCGCCGAGGCGCAGACTTGGTTCCGCCAAGCTAGCGAAGAGCTGAAGGTCGCCCAGGCGAGCTGGCTGGCACCGACGTGAGCTCACCATGAAGCTGGCCGACATCGAGAAGGCCCAGGAGAGACGGAGGGCTTGGCCGCTGCAGCCGAGGCCGCCGGACTCAAGATCGTGCCACGTTGAACTCCTGTGAGGAGGACTCGCCAAACGTGAGGCGGACTCGACGCCAAACTCCGCGCCAAGGACGAGGAGGTGGAGAAGCTGTCGCCAAGCAATGACCCAAGAGCTAGAGCAGAGGCATAGGGAGGCGCTTGATACCCAGGCTCGGGTTCACGCCTGTAAGGTGAAGGAGATGGAGGTGGAGCGACGGGCTGAAGGAGCAGGCCTGCTGTCCCAGAGAAGGACACGCCAACGGCACCGTGACGAGGCGCAGGCACGCCGCCAAGCAGGCCGGGAGCTCCAAGGCCAACAACTCCATGAAAGACCTCAAGCTGAAGCTGAGGGCCTCGAGGAGATGTTTCAGAGGCAAAGGCTCAGGAGGAGACCCTGGCCAAGGATCTGGAGGCCGAGAAGCTGCAGCCGAGGAACGGCCGCCAGCCACAAGGATTGTGGAGGGTGAGAATCGCTGATCAGCGGCCCGAGGACGCCGCCGGTAGGATCACCACGCAGCCGGGCTACCATGGGATGCCACATGAGGTACACCCCTGTGAGCCGCAATGACTACCAATGCCAAGCTGACCCTGTTCTTCGAGGGTGTTCTCGGCCCCGAGCAGCCCACTCCAACAGGCAGCTGGCCTGGCCGATGAGAACCGGAGGCTTTGCCGGTTCCATGACTAAGGTCCTCACCAAGGTGGCGATCGAACCCCACCTTGACTTCGACCACTGGAGAGCTTGCCGAGGGCACGACGTCAAGGCCACCAAGGAGCGACGAGCCCATCATCAGCCTCATCGACGGAATTCAAAGGGTGGAGGGCCATTGCCGGATTAGGCACCCCGCTTTATCGCCGCGCAGGTTCATGACCAAGACAATTTCTATCTTTAGTTAGAATCACGACAACAATTTGATGTAATATAACTCTGCAAGATTTGATACAATGCATGTTATTTTCCTGTTCGATTTCTTTGTATGTCCACCCTACATTAACCGGGTAGGCTTGCCACAGAAACCAAAGGCGGCGCTCTTGAGGACGGATCCCATTGGCCTGCTGCGCGCTTGTTGCCGGGCAAACCGCCTTACCGCTTCTTAACGCTGCCGCCGACCTGTCGAGCTTGACTCGAGTCGAATCGAGAGCTGTTTAGTGCGGAAGGCTACCTCCAACTCGACGCCACCACTTGAGCTGTTAAGGCATCGAACAGCAAGGGCGCTGCCAATTGTGGAGGGCCCTTTACGTATGGTTTTCCATACATAGGCAGGATCTCCATGACAATAAACTCATGTATAAAAGGAAATTCTCAAAGCTCGATGACTTAGCTTTGCTGTCGCTTAGCGCCCTTCACACAGGTGTGGCGCAGTTTTCCTCGCCGCCTTGTTCTTTAGAGGCCATGGCGATGAAGAACTGCTAGGATAATCATAGACCAAATTCTCACAATAGCGCCTACCTGGCATGCCAAAGATGTGGGAAACGACACCCTGGGATCACAAGAATCCTTACTACGGTTGTGGGCACGGGTTGTGAGAAGAGCAGGATTAACAAAAAGAAAAGGATCGCTTACCTGTGTTCGGGCCGCAGGATGCGTGAAACCCTAGTCCTTCTTTTGGTGGATGTATTGAGTGTTCTTGAGCTCGAACCAGCTATGGTGGCTGTGTAGTTAAAATAGCGAATCCCCTCCAAGACGCCATGGGCCTCCTTTTATAGTCGAAATGGGCTGCCACAAGGGCACACAGAGGTGGAAGGTTTACAGATTACGAGCTTATCGCCTCAGACACAGGACAAGACGATTTAATGCATCGCTTAGGTGTCCCTATTTTATCGGGACGGAACAAGGCCCGCCCCGTCTGGCCGCCGCTCTTTCTCGACACGCCTCG
Organism: Aegilops longissima; assembly: GCA_021605205.1. Classification (NCBI taxonomy): domain Eukaryota; kingdom Viridiplantae; phylum Streptophyta; class Magnoliopsida; order Poales; family Poaceae; genus Aegilops; species Aegilops longissima. The sequence continues at coordinate 160,188,896 of CM038679.1, forward strand.
GGCGAAGCGATGCATGCGGGCGCCATGTAGGCAGGCGTATGCTTGAGGTGGCGCGTGGTAGGGTCTTCACGAAGATCTGTATGTCGCCACGCAGGCGCTTGCCGATCAGGTCTGAAGCTGCATGTTGCCACGCAGGTGCCCGCCCAGCCTGGTCGGGCTGGGAGCTGCATGCTATCAGGTGGAAATCGCTGGGTTCTGCAAAGGCCCTCGCTGATGTCCTCGGAAGGGCCTTGCCGGGGCCCGCAGGGTCTTGCTGCAGGCAAGATCGCCCGCAAGGATCTTGCCGGGGTATTGTGGCTTTCCTAAGGATCCGCTTGAGGGTCGCCGCTGCCTCGGGTCCTCGTCGATCTCATATATCCATGGTCTTGACAAAGATCTGCATGACACACAGAGGTGCCTGGTCCTGGTCCAATCATAGTTGGTTGGTTGGAACTTGTGGGCTCAAGGGTGGCCCACTTGGTGTTTGGCAAGTTTCCCAAGAAGGTCTTGCCGGGGTCATGGAGGTCACCAAGGGCCTTGCCGGGTCTCCACCTCACCCCTTTGTTGTCCTCGTGTTTATGGCCTTGGTGTTGCCTCCCACCATTTTGTGCCTTTGGCTTCTCCGCTTCCCTCCCATGCTGCTTAGTGTGGCCACGGGCGGGTTCGACTGTCCTGCACAAGAAGGGGTCAAAAGGAGTGCCCTACTTTGTACATCGACAATGTGGTTCACGCAAGGGCCCCAGACGCCCATCTTCACCAACAACACTCAAGACCTCGCGAGGGGTCGAGCCTCGAGGTGGATGACACAAGACCTCCTCGAGCGGCCTCACTAGGCTGGCTCAAGGGGCAGAGATCAAGGCAATGGACACCTCGCGAGGTTCCCGACGCAAGCCATGACGACCAGAGCGCGGGTGCCGCTGTAGTCTCCTCGCTTCCTCTTTGGTGTTAAAGGGCAAAGCAGGAGTCCCAAGGCATGCAAAGGTTTCCATATCGGTGCAATGAGACCAAGACCAGCGGGACAGCGGGACTAAGGTTACCGTGGAGCCCAATAGAACATCACCACCAGAGCCTCTGGCAGGTGAAGACCACCTTTAGTTGGGATAACTTGTACTAGTTGTCTCCCTTCAAATTTGGCCGTTGTTGGCTCCCTTCCCGATCAATATTTGGGGAGAGGACCAGGGCCTCTATAAATAGGACTAGCCACCATAGTAGGAGGCAACTCAGCCTGAACTGATTCACATCATCCTCACACTCACCAAGCATAAGAACACTCTTCTTAGGAGGTTGTTCTTCCCTGTATGCTCATCATCAGCCCGAGAGGCAAAACACCACACCACACCGAGTAGGGTATTACACCACAACGGTGGTCTTAACCAGTATAAATCCATGTCTCTTGTGTTATGGATTCGCTGAGCTAGGCCTTGAGATCGTGAGGCCGAGGGCGTGATTAGTAGGGGATATCTTCATGCGTGGAACCCGAACCGGCTAAGGTTCAAAGTGTGAGGTAGTTCGTAACCGCTCCTAACGGATTCTCGACTTCGTAGGGAGTTTCAATCATCTTGACTAACTCCACGTTTTGAGTATCGGATTTGTACCAAATAGTTGGCTTTCACTTGTCATGCCCATCATGAAGTGGTACGGCCTTATATGATAGTATCCGCAGATTTGATTGATCGTGGATCTCGCAGAAGATTTTGTTCATGATGTAATATCCTTTGATGATTCACATAAGTGAGGGCACATGCTTCGACTGTTATTCACCCTTCGATTATTCATTTTGTCGGTATGTCCATGGGGATAGTAGGTTGTGTGATACTTACCATGGTTGTTGGGGTCAAACTGTTGAATGGCCCCTTGGTCTAGTCGGCTGCACTCTATATATTCAATCCTCGACAAATCTGAGCACATATTGTTGATCGAAAGCGGTTCGGATATGGGGTCTCCACAAAAATGAGTAGACCCCTTAGGTGAATATTCATGGTGATCGGCGCTGACTCGCACTATCCGGGTATCTACACCATGTGGTTCATGCAACAATTATCGTACCTATATCGCTGGTCGTATTCTTCATCCCGCTTTTCTTGTTCTCGATTCTCTCCGAAAGAGCTTGGTCATATTGCTTCTTCATGTGACCATAGGTACTATTGGGTATAATATTTTGGCAATCGACTTATCCTCATTCATGTGTCGTGATAGGAAGTATGTCGGGTTCATACGCATCCATATAGCTCATTGTTGTTGTCCGACATACTAATGTCTACTACGCAACTTTATTCTTGTAGACACATGTTGGGCCTCCAAGCCAGAGTTTTGTAGGACAAGAGCAATTTTTCCTCAAGTGGATGACCTAAGTTTTATCACTTCTTGAGAGGTGTAGGATGAAGATGGTCGCCTCAAACGACCATGCAAACCAAATACAAGAAATCTCTTGTGTCCCTAACACACCCAATACAATGGAAAATTGTATAGGTGCACTAGTTCGAAGAGATGGTGATAAAAGTGTAATATGGATGGTAGAAATATATTTTATAATCTGAATAAATAAAACCAGCAAGGTAGCAAATAGTAAACGGGCACAAAACAGTATTGTAATGCTTGAAAATGAGGCCTAGGGTTCATACTTTCGCTAGTGCAATCTCCCAACAATGCTAATATAATTGGATCATATAACCACCCCTCAAAGTAAGATGAAGAATCACTCCAAAGTTCCTATCTAGCGGAGAACATAAGAATAAATTGTCTGAGGGTATAAACCACCTCAAAGCTATTCTTCCTGTTCGTCTATTCAAGAGTTCATACTAAAATAACACAATGCTATTCTTTCCATTCGATCTATCCTAGAGTTTGTACTAAAATAACACCAAAGCAAATTCATACTCATAGTACTCAATCCAACACAAAGAACTTCAAAGAGTGCCCCAAGATTTCTACCAGAGAACAAAGACAAGAACGTGCATCAACCCCTATGCATAGATTACCCCAATGTCACCTCGAATCCACGAGTTGAGTGCCAAAACATAGATCAAGTGAATCAATACGATACCCCATTGTCACCACAGTATTAAATTGCAAGACATACATCAAGTGTTCTCAAATCCATAAAAGTATTCAATCCGATAACAACGAAATCTCAAAGGGAAAACTCAATTCATCACAACAAGTAGAGAGGGAAACACCATATGATCCGATTATATTAACAAAGCCCGTGATACATCAAGATCGTGACATCTCAAGAACACGAGAGAGAGAGAGATTAAACACATAGCTATCGGTACAAAACCTCGCCCCAAGGGTGGACTACCCCTTCTCATCATGGTGGCTATCGGTTCAATATCCGCGATCTCGTAGTAGGGGTCCTAAGCTAGGCGCCTTGGAGCGATGGTAACATGGACGGGTTTTACCCAGCTTCGGGCTCTATGGAAGAGATAATACCCTACATGCTTCTTTTTGATTGTATTCATATGGGTGTAGTACGAGTACATGTAACTACCACGAGATGGTAGTAATGAATATGATTGTCTATCGACTAGCTCGCCTCGGTTTATATAAGACACCCGAGGACTAGGGTTTAGGAGAGTCCTTGTCTGGGCGCCAAGTCTTGTGGAGTCTTCCTTATGCGACAGAGCTGTCCAACTGGGCCATGAGTAAACGACTGGGGTCGCCCAATCCAATTGATTAGACACGACGTGGTGAGTACCCCTAGTCCAGGACACCGTCAAGAGGGGCCCCTGAACCGTCTTCGTTGGGGACGCTCCTCGGTTCTTTCGAACTGCTCTTCGCTCGGTCATCGGTCTTGAAAACTGGTTCAACAAATCTTCCAATCGCTATCTTGAGGATTGCCGAGCTAAATATGAAGAGCTTACACGCCGGGTATCCGAGAGCCCTTTAAGTCTTCAGACTTTATCAATGCCTTGTTATTTTTACGCCCACCTCGGGTTTGAAGTTGTCCCCGGCGCCGTGTCCTCTTGCATCCGAGCTCCAACGTCGAACTGCATTCGAGGTATCTTTGCAGCCGAGCACCAACGCCAACTGTATCCGAGCTCTAATGCCGAGAGTACCCAGCTCCAACGCGGACTATATCCGAGGTGTCGAGATCACCTTGGCTCAAAAAGTCAAAGGAGTTTACCCGAGCTTAATGCCGAAATGCCCCACGGAGCGGCAACGGGCGTCCGAGCTTTATGCCGATCGCCCGGGTGTCTATTGTAGTCGAGCACCAACGCCGGATTATATCCGAGGTGGTGCACCACCTCGCCATGGGCTGATTTTTATGATTTTAACTAATTGTGCAATGTAATATCTCGCGAGATGTATAGCCGGAGCCCTCAAGGTGAGTGTTAGCCTAATATTCGGATGCACCAAGGAAAAATCAAACCGCTGACCCTAGTAGCCCCGAGACTCAGTCGATTCATAAAATTAGCCCGAGGATCAATTCCCAGCTCGGCAGCATACTTAGGAATAGAAGTGTGCAAAGTTCCGATACTGGTTGTGCGGCCGACCAACCCGAGGATAATAATCTCCTAAAACTGTATTGCACTTTAAATTTTCTGCATTGATTGTCAATGTAGCCCCGAGCCACCGGGTGGGTGGCAACACTAGATCGGGATCGATATGCCCCTTTAATATTAGTGAATGATAAGCCTAAAGCCTAGTAGCAACCGAGCCGTAATGCGGCACGGGTGGTCAATTAAGGATCGATACCAGTAAAATCACAAATTGTATGTAATGATTCTAGGTATCAAAGTATCCTACATCATTAATGCTCGGATCCATTTTACAAAACTTTGTTGACCGACCATCGGCTTCAACCTCCTCGCCAGCAGCCGATGAGTGTGTGTCCTACTTTATAAAGCCTTTATGAGGGCAAAGATTTACGATAAAACAAGGCAATCCGCCATACGGTTTTATAAAAAAAGGTATGCAGAGAGATATGTTATATTACTTTTTAACATAAGAAACGTCTTCCAAAGAAAATAGTCCCGCTATCGGTTCCTTTCTATGGGTTGTCATGCTAACCATGATTATGAAACCTCCTCCGATCAATGCAGGAGAAAATATTGAAGATTTAATTCGGGAAAGTTCCGAACTCTATGGTATTAATGAACCAAAATTTTCACTTCACAAGGTCACCAATGTGATACTTTAAGATTGCTAGCTTTTCGGCTTCACCCACCGAGGTACTAACTCGGATGACCCGCAGAATAATCACGAGGTGCTCCTTTACCTCCTAGCCGAACAATCAGGAACGAGGGGTAAGCAGGAGCCAGCAACCCAGCTTGGCCAAAATCTTAAGTCAAATTGATGCATATTTATGGCTTTATAACGACGATTACGAAGGCAGCCCTCGATATTAAATACAAATGCTGATGATATGTTTATTTTGACTCCATTGCACTATTAGTTGAAAGTGGCCCATCATCGCTTCTACCCTTTGTAGATATTACGCAGGGTGTTTCCGCAATAACAAGACAACACTTAGCCGACGCCTCTTGCGTCTGGAAGGTTGTGTTAGCGAAACGAGGCAATCAGATATGTGGGCTATATAACCTTCACTTAGTCATAGGATTAAACCGGGAAGCTAGCTACGAGCCCCGGTTAGTGTTCACACAGCCGAGGTTAAGCCGTAAACACTTCATCAATGTTATGAATGGCCCATCATTTAACATAGTCATCGGACGCTGACCAGTTTACGCTTATTGTGATAGCCGCTCGCTTTCTCCACCGGGTGCTTTACCATGCGAGCTGGAAGCACAATCATAGTGGTTCTCCCTTGCACACCTAGCCAACAGAGTGGAATGTAGGAGGCAAGCATGAGCCAGCAACCCAACTATGGACCAAGACACACCAAACTGATGCATATATAGCAATATCCGAGAATGTTTTTGCCGAATTCTAAAGGTGTCCGCGTCCGACCGTGAGACTTATGCGGAAACACACAAATAGTTTAAAAGTGCCATAGGCTTAGAAACCAAAAATGACAGAAAACTTGACGTCCGAACAAGATCAAGTGTTCTGCCAATCCGAAAATTGGTCTTAGAAAAAAGTGCTTATGTCGTGCTTTAATATGACACATCCTATCTCAAGACTTGCTGGTCAGCCTACGGCTTAAACCTCCTATCCCTAAGGCGGGTACTTCTCGTTAGGCCAATTTAGTAAACTAAACTCTAGTGGCTTTGAAAGAGAAATTAGGCTCCCCGCTATGACCACACACTCGGCGTAAAAAGGAGTGATAGAAAAGACTTTGCAACGACTAGGAAGAAATCATTTATTATAAAATGGCTCATATAAATTTAAGAGCCCTCAAGTGACTTGGGTAAAATAATTTTATGTATAATGATCGTATGTACCAAGTATTTGTATCATATATGTGTTCACCGAACTTTAAACGCGCCTTAACCGAATCGGCTTCTCCTCTTGGTCAAGGACCGAAAAGTGTTATGTAATTTCCGAGAATATCAACGGTGTTTCCGATAACCAGCAATCAGGCCATAAGGCTGTAATAGACAAAGCGCCTTAGGAACTTATGCTATATTATCGATTTAGTGTAAGAAGCATCTTCAAGAAAATAGTACCTCCACCGATACCTTTCTTCAGCTTGCTCATTGTCACTATGAGACTTGTGCAATAAATTTTTGTACTCATGAGTTCCTGTGTGACCATGATTGAAAACAATAAGAGCGCTAGCTTTGGCTTCACCCATTTCGAGGTCCGAGCTCTGGATGACCCGATCATGACAATCGCAGAGTTTCTCCCTTTACCCCTAGCCGAACAATCGAACGAGGGGTAAACACAGGAGCAAGGCAACCCAGCTTATGGAACACTTAAGTCAATATGGCATATTGTGGCATAATACACGGACAAGGAACGGTTCACATTTATAATCATATGCAAGAGGAAAAGCTTCATAAAGGAAGCCCCAAATAAATGGGTATTTTAATTTGTGTGTATAAACAAAGGAGAAGGAAATTTTCACAAACAACTTTTGCCAAGAAAGTATAATGCTTGGTCGAACTGAACAAAACAAAACTGAAAGTTTTTGAGCATGAAAGCAACATAGCTAGTTAATGTGTTCGCATTGATGACGAGGTCCGAGCTTGATGACAAGGTCCCAGCCTCGAGCTGGTCCCGAGGTGGCGAGCGAAGAGCTCAAGCACTGATGTGGCGACGAGTACATGGCCAATGTGGCGAGGTGGAACCCCAGCTCAACCGAGGCGATGGAGCTAGCTGGCAAGATGACGCCAAGTCCCGGCGGGGTTAATGAAGTGATGACGAGCCTTCGAGGCGAGGTGACATGGTATGCCTGCGACACCGAGGTGACAGCGCCACGGACCTCGATCATCTATCTCAGGTACGTAAAATAGTGCACGCCTAATAATAATAAGATATTTCAAAGAAATCTCTTCTACTTAATTAATTTAAGTTATGTAAATGATTTAGAAAAAGTGGCCTGACGCGCTGCTCAGCTCGATGGAGTGGTCGCTGGCTGCCTCACAAGAGGTCGATTGCTACGCTTGAGCTTGCTGGTTTTCCCAAGAGAGAGGATGATGCAGACAAGATGGCGAAGTATTTCCCTCGGTTTTGAGAACCAAGGTATCAATCCAGAGGAGGCCACCATAAGTCCCTCGCACGCACAAAACGATAGCTACTCACAACCAACGCGATTAGGGGTTGTCAATCCCTTCACGGTCACTTAAGAGAGTGAGATCTGATTGAGATAATATTTTTGGTATTTTGGTATAAAGATGCAAAGTGAAAAGTAAAAGGCAAAGTAAAACAAAGCATAAAAGTGATGGAGATTGATATGATGAGAATAGTCCCGGGGCCATAGGTTTCACTAGTGGCTTCTCTCAAGAGCATAAGTATTCTACGGTGGGTGAACAAATTACTGTTGAGCAATTGATGAATTGAGCATAGTTATGAGTATATATAGGTATGATCATGTATATAGGCATCACGTCCAGACAAGTAGACCAAACGATTCTGCATCTACTACTATTACTCCACTCATCGACCACTATCCAGCATGCATCTAGAGTATTAAGTTAAAACAGAGTAACGCCTTAAACAAGATGACATGATGTAGAGGAATAAATTCATGCAATATGATAAATACCCCATCTTTTATCCTCGATGGCAACAATACTACGCTTGCAACCCTTTTCATCCTTGGGTAAGGACACCGCAGATTGAACCCAAAGCAATGCACTTCTCCCATTGCAAGAACTACCAATCTAGTTCGCCAAACCAAACGGATAATTCGAAGAGACTTGCAAAGATAACTCAATCATACATAAAAGAATTCAGAGAAGATTCAAATATTATTCATAGATAAGCTGGATCATAAACCCACAATTCATCGGTCTCAACAACATACCGCAAAAAGAAGATTACATCGAATAGATCTCCACGAGAGGGGGAGAACATTGTATTGAGATCCAAAAGAGAAGAAGCCATCTAGCTACTAGCTATGGACCAAGGTCGAAGTAAACTACTCACACTTCATCCGGAGAGGCTATGGTGTTGATGTAGCCCTCCGTGGTGGATGCCCCTCCGTGAGCTCCGAACAGGCCCCAAGATGGGATCTCGTGGATAGGAAGTTACGACGGTGGAATTAGGTTTTGGCCCTGTTCGATCGTTGGGGGTATGTAGGTATATATAGGAGGAAGGAGTACGTCTGGAGCTCGAGGGCGAGGCAAGGCCCTGGGAGGCCCCACCTCGGACCGCCTCTGCTCCTTGGCGAGGGTCCAAGCTCCGGATCACGTTCGGTGAGAAAAACGTTCGAAGGTTTCATTCCGTTTGGACTCGTTTGATATTCTGTTTCTTTGAAATATGAAAAAGGCAAAAACAAGCAATTCGGGCCGCCCCGTTAATAGGTTAGTCCCAAAAGTAATATAAAAGTGGAAAATAAAGCCCATTATAGTCCAAAACAATAGATAAAGTAGCGTGGAGCAATCAAAGATTATAGATATGTTGGAGACGACGCATCCCCAAGCTTAATTCCTGCTCGCCCTAGTAGGTAAGTGATAAAAGAGAATTTTGATGCGGAGTGATACTTTGGCATAATATCAATGTAAATCTTCTTAATCATGGTATGAATATTCAGATCCGAAGATTCAAGACAAAAGTTCATATTGACATAAAAATAATAATACTTCAAGCATACTAACTAAGCAATTATGTCTTCTCAAAATAACATGGCCAAAGAAAGTTATCCCTACAAAATCATATAGTCTGCTACGCTCCATCTTCCCACACAAAGTATTTAAATCATGCACCACGATGACAAGCCAAGTAATTGTTTCATACTTTAACATTTTCAATCTTCACGCAATACATGAGCGTGAGCCATGGATATAGCACTATATGTCGAATAGAACGGTGGTTGTGGAGAAGACAAAAGAGGGAAGATATTCTCACATCAACTAGGCGTATCACCGGGCGGAGATGCCCATCAATAGATATCAATGAGTGAGTAGGGATTGCCATGCAATAGATGCACTAGAGTTATAAGTATATGAAAGCTCACCAAAAGAAACTAAGTGGGTGTGCATCCAACTCGCTGCTCCACGAAGACCTAGGGCATTTGAGGAATCCCATCATTGGAATATACAAGCCAAGTTCTATAATGAAAATTCCCACTAGTATATGAAAGTGACAAAATGAGAGACTCTATCATGAAGATCATGGTGCTACTTTGAAGCACAAGTGTGGTAAAAGATAGTAACATTGTCCCTCTCTCTTTTCTCATTTTTTATTTTTTATTTGGGCCTTTTTCTTTTTTTATGGCCTCTTTTTTTCGTCGGGTCTCATCCCGACTTGTGGGGAATCATAGTCTCCATCATCCTTTCCTCACTTGGGACAATGCTCTAATAATGATGATCATCACACTTTTATTTTCTTACAACTCAACAATTACAACTCGATACTTAGAACAAAATATGACTCTATATGAATGCCTCGGTGTATCGTTATATGCAATGAAACATGAGTGACATGTATGAAAGAATTATGAACAGGGCTTTGCCACAAATACGATGTCAACTACATGATCATGCTAGCAATATGACAATGATGGAGCGTGTCATAATAAACGAAGGTGGAAAGTTGCATGGCAATATATCTCGAATGGCTATGGAAATGCCATGATAGGTAGGTATGGTGGCTGTTTTGAGGAAGTTATATGTGGGTGTATGATACCGCGAAAGGTGCACGGTATTAGAGAGGCTAGCAATGGTGGAAGGATGGGAAAAGTGCGATAATCCATGGACTCAACATTAGTCATAAAGAACTCATATACTTATTGCAAAAATCTAGAAGTTATCAAAGCAAAGTATTACGCGCATGCTCCTAGGGGATAGATTGGTAGGAAAGACCATCGCCGTCTCCCCGACCGCCACTCATAAGGAAGACAATCAATAAATAAATCATGCTCCGAGTTCATCACATAAGGGTTCACCATACGCATGCTACGGAATCACAAACTTCAACACAAGTATTCTTTAAATTCACAACTACTCAACTAGCATGACTCTAATATCACCATCTTCATATCTCAAAACAATAATCAAGCATCAAACTTATCTTAGTATTCAACGACTCAAAAGAAAGTTTCACATATCTTGAATACCAAGTATATTAACATTAAGCAAATTACCATGCTATTAACGACTCTAATAATCTAAGTGAAGCATGAGAGATCAATTTTCTTTAAAACAAATCCACCACCATGCTCTAAAAGATCTAAGTGAAGCACTAGAGCAAAAATTATCACACTCAAAAGATATAAGTGAAGCACTATGAGCAAAACTATCAAGCTCAAAAGATATAAGTGAAGCACATAGAGTATTCTATCAAATTCAATTCATGTATGGTTCTCTCAAAAGGTGTGTAGCAAGGATTATTTTGGTAAACTAACAAAAGACGCAAATAATACTAGACGCTCCAAAAAACACATATCATGTGGTGAATAAAAATATAGCTCCAAGTAAATTACCGATAGCTGAGGTGGCGTGGTCGTAGGGTCTTCACGAAGATGTGCATGTCGCCACGGAGGCGCTTGCCGATCTGGCCTGAAAGCTGCATGTTGCCACGCAGGTGCCTGCCCAGCTAGTCGGGCTGGCAGCTGCATGCCAACGGCGGTGGAAACTTGGCTGGTGCGGGCCTGGCAGTGGCCCCGCTGATGTCCTTGGCAAGGGCCTTGCCGGGGGCCCGACAAGGGTCTTGTCGTGGTGCAGTCGTCCCTGGCAAGGATCTTGCCGGGGGCTTGTGGCTTTCCTCGGCAAGGATCCCGCCGAGGGTCACTGTCTTCTGGTCCTCGTCTGATCTCATATATCCATGGTCTTGACAAAGATCTGCATGCTACCACAGAGGTGCCCCCCGGGTCCTGGTCCAATCATAGTTGGTCGGGTTGGAACCTGTGGGCTCAAGGGTGGCTCACTCTGTTGGTGTTTGGGCAAGTTGCCCCGACAAGGCTCTTGCCGGGGCCGCGGAGGCCGCCCCGGCAAGGGCCTTGCCGGTGGTCTCCACCTCGCCCCTTTGCTGTCTTGTGTTTCTGGCCTTGGCGTTGCCTCCGACCGTCTTGTGCCTTTGGCTTCTCTCCAGCTTCCCTCCCATGCTCTGCTTAGTGTGGCCACGGGCCCGTCTCCGACTGTCCGTGCACAAGTAAAGGGGTCAATAGGAGCGGCCCTACTTTTGTACACCGACAGGAGCCCCCGAGATGATCTGCGCAGATTTCATCCGCCACCGAATCACTCCTCTGCACAACAAGGGGAGGCCGGCCTGGCTTTTCACGAACGCCACCGACATCATGAGGCTCCACCCCATCCTCGACCACAACCTTACGGTGATGAGGCACGCCCATCTCTGCCAACGGCTCTTCCAGCTGGACATGAACCGCGATGGTGAGGTCGAGCGGTCCGGCAAGGGCGCGAGGGCCGCCGCGAAGGCCGGCAAGGTCGCCAAGGGGCCCCTATTCAGGTTGCCGGCGGGAGTGGTCCCACTGAGCAACAACTCTCGCCGGACCGACATCATCGCCATGATGCCGGACTTCAACGCGCATGGCCTTGACCCGAGCTGGGTCAAGTCGGAGGAACTTCAGGTGCAGGAGTTCTTCGACACCTTGCACAAGGGGTACGTCACCGCCGAGCCGCGGCTCATCCAGGACACCTCCCAGGTGGAGCTGGACTACATCGCTGCTAGGGCGGCGGGGGCGAAGCTTGCCGAGGAGGCCAGCAGCGCCGGCGGCATGGAGGACAAGGCTGTGGCGGAAGCGGAGGAGAAGGAGCTCGCCCAGTGGGCGGAGGCCGCCGGGGAGGCCAGCAGCGCCGGCACCGGGCCCCTCCTGTCGAAGACGTGGTCGATGAGTCGTCGTCGGAGGAGACTGAGGCTGTTGACCTCCGGTCATGGGGAGAGGGTGAGTCCTGCGGCGGGCCACTTCCGATGAGCCGGTACGGCCGGTCAAGGCTGCGCGGTGGCCAAAGTCTCTGGAGGAGTCCGCGCATCAGACGAAGATCGCGGCGGCGAAGAAGGTCGTCAAGGCCACAGTGGCGAAGAAGAAAGAATCTGCCTCCTCTTCATCCAAGCGCGCGCAGACTCTGCCCTCCTCCCCTCCTCCGGCAGACGTCGACGCGGGGGTCACCTTAGACTTCGGGTCCCTCAGCCCAAGGAGGAAGAGGAAGGCAACAAAGGAGGAGGTGGATGACGAGTAAGTATCTTGCTCTTTTCTGTCATCTCCGTCTCCTCAACCTGTACCGCTTGTCTTGACTTGTTTTCATCTTTGCAGGCATGCGGAGACGCTGGCCCAGAGGGTGAAGAGGGCCAAATCCTCGGCGGGCGATCAGCCCCCGGCGGGTACTTTGAGGGCACCACTGGTGGTGCTGACCAGCCCAAACAGCAGCCCCCGGCACAGCCCCCGGCGTGAGTTCATCATTCACCCCTCGTCAACACGTGTTGGGGGCATGATCTCCTGGTGCTGACCTTGTCGTAGTCGCAGGAGGAGGACAGTAGCAGGAGGAGCCATAGAGGGCTACACCTAACACGCCATCCCCATCAACCACGCCGCCCTGAGAGGCGCCTCCGACAAGGGCGCCAAACATTGAGCCCATGCACACGGAGGAGGGGGAGGAGAACTCGGGCGCCGGTGGCTTTTCCTCGGCGCCAAATGTCAGCGGGGAGGGGGCCTCTGCTTCCCAGCCCAGCACTGGTGAGTCGCTTGCCTTTCGTCCCTGTTCTTTTTCTTTTCTTGCTGATTCTTGGTCTTGGCTTTGTCTCATCCCCTTCTTGGTGTCCAGATCATCCATCGGTGGACCAGGAGGACATAGACGCCATCATCGAGGACGTCGCCAAGGACACCGCAGCAGAGGCCGAGAAGGTCGCTGCCGAGGAGTCCGCCAAGGGTGCTGCCGAAGACACCGCCAAGGGGCCTGCCGGGGAGCCCGGCAAGGGGCTTGCCGGAGAGGCCGGCAAGGCCGCAACCGAGGAGGAGGTGGTCGATGACCAGCCTTCCTCCTCTGCTGCCTCCGGCTCTGGCAGGTATCTGAGGGTGACCGACAACCTCTTCGTCCACCTCCCAGGGTCGTCCAGCTCGAGGGCGCCCGTCGAGGGAGAGGTGTTCGACGAAGTGGTGCTTGCCGCCGCCGGGCTCGAGGTCGTCGACGAGCCGAGCGCCGGTGGCGACAGCTCTCAGGAGGAGCGGTTTCTCCAGGCCATGGGCGCCAATTTCCGGAAGCTCCAGGCGCTCCACCGCGCCCGCCTGGACAAGGCCAAATCCAGGATGGCAATGGTGGACAAGTCGGAGGCGGACCTCAAGGTGCGTGTCGCCGAGGCGCAGACTTGGTTCTGCCAAGCTAGCGAAGAGCTGAAGGCCGCCCAGGGCGAGCTGGCCAAGCACGACGTGGAGCTCACCATGAAGCTGGCCGACATCGAGAAGGCCCAGGAGACGACGGAGGGCTTGGCCGCTGCAGCCGAGGCCGCTCGGACCCAGCATCAGGCCACGTTGAACTCCCAGGAGGAGGACCTCGCCAAACGTGAGGCGGACCTCGACGCCAAACTCCGCGCCAAGGACGAGGAGGTGGAGAAGCTTGTCGCGCAGCGGACCCAAGAGCTAGAGCAGAGGCATAGGGAGGCGCTTGATACCCAGGCTCTGGTTCACGCCGGTAAGGTGAAGGAGATGGAGGTGGAGCGGGACGGGCTGAAGGAGCAGGCCCTGAAGCTGTCCCAGGAGAAGGACACGCTCAACGGCACCGTGACGGAGGCGCAGGGCACGGCCGTCAGCAGGGCCGGGGAGCTCTCCAAGGCCAACAACTCCATGAAAGACCTCAAGCTGAAGCTGGAGGGCCTCGAGGAGATGCTCTTAGAGGCAAAGGCTCAGGAGGAGACCCTGGCCAAGGATCTGGAGGCCGAGAAGCTGCAGCGGAGGAACGAAGCCGCCAGCCACAAGGATTTCGTGGAGGGTGAGAATCGCTGGATCAGCGGCCTCGAGGACGTCGCCGGTAGGATCACCACGCAGCTGGCTACCATGGGGATGCCACATGTGAGGTACACCCCAGAGCGCAGCGGGACTACCAATGCCAAGCTGACCCTGTTCTTCGAGGGTGTTCTCGGGGCCCTGGAGCAGTTCCACTCCAACAGGGCAGCTTTGCTGGCCGATGAGAACCGAAGGCTTTGCCGGGGTTCCATGACTAAGGTCCTCACCAAGGTGGCGTACTGGAACCCCACCCTTGACTTCGACTCCGCGCTGGAGAGCTTGCCGGAGGGTACTGACGTCGCGCCGCTCAAGGAGCGTATCGAGCCCATCATCAGCCTCATCGACGGAATTCAAAGGGTGGAGGGCCATTGCCGGGATTAGGCACCCCGCTCTTATCGCCGCTGCAGGTTCATGACCAAGACAATTTCTATCTTTAGTTAGAATCACGACAACAATTTGATGTAATATAACTCTGCAGTACTCTTGATACAATGCATGTTATTTTCCTGTTCGATTTCCCTTTGTATGTCCACCCTACATTAACCGGGTAGGCTTGCCAGCGCGTAAACCAAAGGCGGCGTCTTGAGGACGGATCCCCATTGGCCTGCCGGGTGCGCTTGCTGCCGGGCAAACCGCCTTACCGCCCTTAACGCGGCCGCTCGACCTGTCGAGCTTGACTCGAGTCAGAATCGAGAGCGTTGCCTAGTGCGGAAGGCTACCCCGCAACTCTCGACGCGACCACTTGAGCTGTTAAGCAGACTCGAAACAGAGCAAGGGCGCTGCCAATTGTGGGAGGGCCCCTTTACGTGCGGGTTTTCCATACATAGGCAGGATCTCCGATGACAATAAACTCATGTATAAAAGGAAATTTCTCAAAGCTCTGGATGACTTAGCTTTCTGTTGCCGCGCTAGCGTCCTTCGCGCTTGCAGGTGGCGCAGTTTTCTCCTGGCCGTCTTGTTCTTTAGAGGCCATGGCGATGAAGAACTGCTAGGATAACTGCTAGACCAAATTCTCACAATAGCGCCCCCTACCTGGCATGCCAAAGATGTCAGTGGGAAACGACACCTATGGGATCACAAGAATCCCTACTACGGTTGCCGGGGCACGGGGTTGTGAGAAGAGCAGGATTAACAGTCAGCAAAAGGATCGTTTACCCAGGTTCGGGCCGCGAGGATGCGTAAAACCCTAGTCCTTCTTTGGTGGATGTATTGAGTGTTCTTGAGCTCTCGAACTAGCTATGGTGGCTGTGTAGTTCAAAATAGCCGAATCCCCCTCCAGTACGCCATGGGCCTCCTTTTATAGTCGAAATGGCTGCCACAAGGGCACACAGAGGTGGAAAGGCCTTACAGATTACGAGCTTATCGCCCGTATTACAGGACAAGACGCATTTAATGCATCGCTTAGGTGTCCCCTAGCTTTATCGGGGACGGGAACAAGGCCCGTCCCGTCCGTCGCCGCTCGTCATTTCTTCGACACGCGCCCTGGCGAGCGATGCATGCGGCGCCATGTAGGCAGGCAGACAGTTGAGGTGGCGCGGTGGTAGGGTCTTCACGAAGATCTGCATGTCGCCACGCAGGCGCTTGCCGATCAGGTCTGAAAGCTGCATGTTGCCACGCAGGTGCCTGCCCAGCTGGTCGGGCTGGGAGCTGCATGCTAACAGGGGTGGAAACTTGGCTGGTGTGGGCCTGGCAGTGGCCCCGCTGATGTCCTCGGAAAGGGCCTTGCCGGGGGCCCGGCAAGGGTCTTGCCGTGGTGCGCAATCGTCCCCGGCAAGGATCTTGCCGGGGGTATTGTGGCTTTCCTCGGCAAGGATTCCGCTGAGGGTCGCCGTCTTCTGGTCCTCGTCTGATCTCATATATCCATGGTCTTGACAAAGATCTGCATGCTACCACAGAGGTGCCCCCGGGTCCTGGTCCAATCATAGTTGGTTGGGTTGGAACTTGTGGGCTCAAGGGTGGCCCACTCTGTTGGTGTTTGGGCAAGTTTCCCCGGCAAGGCTCTTGCCGGGGCCGCGGAGGCCGCCCGGCAAGGGCCTTGCCGGGGGTCTCCACCTCACCCCTTTGTTGTCCTGTGTTTATGGCCTTGGTGTTGCCTCTGACCATTTTGTGCCTTTGGCTTCTCTCCGGCTTCCCTCCCATGCTCTGCTTAGTGTGGCCACGGGCGCGGCTCCGACTGTCCGTGCACAAGTAAAGGGGTCAAAAGGAGTGCCCCTACTTTTGTACATCGACAATGTGGCTCCGCCAGTGGCCCTGTACGGCCCATCTTCACCAACAAACACTCAAGACCCTCGCGAGGGGTCGAGCCTCGCGAGGTGGATGACACAAGACCTCCTCGGGAGCGGCCTCACTAGGCTGGCTCGCAAGGGGCGGAGAGATCAAGGCAATGGACACCTCGCGAGGTTCCTGTGACGCAAGCCATGACGACTAGAGCCAGGCGGGTGCCAGCGCGCGTAGTCTCCTCGTTTCCTCTTTGGTGTTAAAGGGGCAAGCGCAGGCGAGGAGTCCCAAGGCATCAGGCAAAGGTTTCCATATCGGTGCAATGAGACCAAGACCAGCGGGACAGCGGGACGAAGGTTACCGTGGAGCCCAATAGAACATCACCACCAGAGCCTCTGGCAGGTGAAGACCACCTTTAGTTGGGATAACTTGTACTAGTTGTCTCCCTTCAAATTTGGCCGTTGTTGGCTCCCTTCCCGATCAATATTTGGGGAGAGGACCAGGGCCTCTATAAATAGGACTAGCCACCATAGTAGGAGGCAACTCAGCCTGAACTGATTCACATCATCCTCACACTCACCAAGCATAAGAACACCTCTTCTTAGGAGGTTGTTCTTCCCTTGTACTGTTCATCATCAGCCCGAGAGGCAAAACACCACACCACACTGGAGTAGGGTATTACACCACAACGGTGGCCCGAACCAGTATAAATCCCATGTCTCTTGTGTTGCGGATTCGTTGAGCTAGGCCTTGAGATCGCGGTGAGGCTGAGGGCGTGATTAGGTAGGGGGATATCTTCATGCGTGGAACCCGAAATCCGACAAGGTTCAAAGCAGTGAGGTAGTTCAGAACCGTTCTCCTAACGGATTCTGACTTCTCGTAGGAGTTTCTGAATCATCTTGACTAACTCCACTGTCTTGAGTATCGGATTTGTACCAAATAGTTGGCTTTCACTTGTCATGCCCATCATGAAGTGGTACGGCCTTATATGATAGTATCCGCAGATTTGATTGACTGTGGATCTCGCAGAAGATTTTTGTTCATGACAGAATATCCTTTGATGATTCACATAAGTGAGGGCACATGCTTCGGGACTGTTATTCACCCTTCTGATTATTCATTTTGTCGGTATGTCCATGGGGATAGTAGGTTGTGTGATACTTTACCATGGTTGTTGGGGTCAAACTGTTGAATGGCCCCTTGGTCTAGTTCGACAGACCCATATATTCAATCCCCTGACAAATCTGAGCACATATTGTTGACTGAGCGGGTTGTCTGGATATGGGGTCCTTACAAAAATGAGTAGACCCCCTTAGGTGAATATTCATGGTGATCGATGCTGACTCAGACTATCCGGGGTATCTACACCATGTGGTTCATGCAACAATTATCGTACCTATATCGTTGGTCGTACTCCTTCATCCCAGTTTTCTTGTTCTGGATTCTCTTCTGAAAGAGCTTGGTCATATTGCTTCTTCATGTGACCATAGGTACTATTGGGTATAATATTTTGGCAATCGTACCTTATCCTCATTCATGTGTCGTGTGATAGGAAGTATGTCGGGTTCATACGTACTTCCATATAGCTCATTGTTGTTGTCCGACATACTAATGTCTACTACGCAACTTTATTCTTGTAGACACATGTTGGGCCTCCAAGCGCAGAGTTTTGTAGGACAGTAGCAATTTTTCCTCAAGTGGATGACCTAAGTTTTATCACTTCTTGAGAGGTGTAGGATGAAGATGGTCGCTCTCAAACGACCATGCAACCAAATACAAGAAATCTCTTGTGTCCCCAACACACCCAATACAATGGAAAATTGTATAGGTGCACTAGTTCGGCGAAGAGATGGTGATAAAAGTGTAATATGGATGGTAGAAATATATTTTTATAATCTGAATAAATAAAACCAGCAAGGTAGCAAATAGTAAACGGGCACAAAAACAGTATTGTAATGCTTGAAAATGAGGCCTAGGGTTCATACTTTCGCTAGTGCAATCTCCCAACAATGCTAATATAATTGGATCATATAACCACCCCTCAAAGTAAGATGAAGAATCACTCCAAAGTTCCTATCTAGCGGAGAACATAAGAATAAATTGTCTGTAGGGTACGAAACCACCTCAAAGCTATTCTTCCCGTTCGGTCTATTCAAGAGTTCATACTAAAATAACACAATGCTATTCTTTCCATTCGATCTATCCTAGAGTTTGTACTAAAATAACACCAAAGCAAATTCATACTCATAGTACTCAATCCAACACAAAGAACTTCAAAGAGTGCCCCCAAGATTTCTACCAGAGAAACAAAGACAAGAACGTGCATCAACCCCTATGCATAGATTACCCCAATGTCACCTCGGGAATCCACGAGTTGAGTGCCAAAACATAGATCAAGTGAATCAATACGATACCCCATTGTCACCACGAGTATTAAATTGCAAGACATACATCAAGTGTTCTCAAATCCATAAAAGTATTCAATCCGATAACAACGAAATCTCAAAGGGAAAACTCAATTCATCACAACAAGTAGAGAGGGGAAAACACCATATGATCCGATTATATTAACAAAGCCCGTGATACATCAAGATCGTGACATCTCAAGAACACGAGAGAGAGAGAGAGAGATTAAACACATAGCTACTGGTACAAACCCTCGTCCCCAAGGGTGGACTACTCCCTTCTCATCATGGTGGCTATCAGTTCAATATCCGGCGTATCTCGTAGTAGGGGTCCTAAGCTAGGCGTCTTGGAGCGATGGTAACATGGACACGGGGTTTTACCCAGCTTCGGGCTCTATGGAAGAGATAATACCCTACATGCTTCTTTTGATTGTATTCATATGGGTGTAGTACAGAGTACATGTAACTACCACGAGATGGTAGTAATGAATATGAGATTGTCTATCGACTAGCCTGGCCTCGGTTTATATAAGACACCCGAGGACTAGGGTTTAGGAGAGTCCTTGTCTTGGGCGCCAAGTCTTGTGGAGTCTTCCTTGTACGCGACAGGAGCTGTCCAAACTGGGCCATGAGTAAACGACCCTGGGGGTCCTCGGCCCAATCCAATTGATTAGGACACGACGTGGTGAGTACCCCCTAGTCCAGGACACCGTCAGTAGGCCCCTGAACCGGTCTTCAAGTTGGGGACGCTCCTCGGTTCTTTCGAACTGCTCTTCGTCTTCGGTCATCGGTCTTGAAAACTGGTTCAACAAATCTTCCAATCGTCTATCTTGAGGATTGCCGAGCTAAATATGAAGAGCTTACACGTCGGGTATCCGAGGAGCCCTTTAAGTCTTCAGACTTTATCAATGCCTTGTTATTTTTACGCCCACCTCGGGTTTGAAGTTGTCCCCGGGCGGCCGTGTCCTCTTGCATCCGAGCTCCAACGTCGAACTGCATTCGAGGTATCTTTTGCAGCCGAGCACCAACGCCGAACTGTATCCGAGCTCTAATGCCGGAGAGTACCCGAGCTCCAACGCCGGACTATATCCGAGGTGTCAGAGATCACCTTGGCTCAAAAAAGTCAAAGGAGTTTACCCGAGCTTAATGCCAGAAATGCCCTCTACGGAGCCGGCCACTGGCGTCCGAGCTTTATGCCGGACTGCTTCCGGGGTGTCTATTGTAGTCGAGCACCAACGCCGGACTATATCCGAGGTGGTGCACCACCTCGGCCATGGGCTGATTTTTATGATTTTAACTCCGAATTGTGCAATGTAATATCTGTCGAGATGTATAGCCAGTAGCCCTCAAGGTGAGTGTTAGCCTAATATTCGGGATGCACCTGAAGGAAAAAATCAAACCGCTGACCCTAGTAGCCCCTGAGACTCAGGTCGATTCATAAAATTAGCCTGAGGATCAATTCCCAGCTCGGCAGCATACTTAGGAATAGAAACGCGGTGTGCAAAGTCCTCGATACTCAGGTTGGGTGCGGCCGACCAACCTGAGGATAATAATCTCCTCGAAAACTGTATTGCACTTTAAATTTTCTGCATTGGATTGTCAATGCAGTAGCCCCCGAGCCACTGGTCGGGTGGCAACACTAGATCAGGGGATCGATATGCCCCTTTAATATTAGTGAATGATAAGCCTAAAGCCTAGTAGCAACCGAGCCGTAATGCGGGCACGGGTGGCCGAATTAAGGATCGATACCCAGAGTAAAATCACAAATTGTATGTAATGATTCTAGGTATCAAAGTATCCTACATCATTAATGCTCGGATCCGCATTTTACAAAACTTTGTTGACCGACCATCGGCTTCAACCTCCTCGGCCAGCAGCCGATGAGTGTGTGTCCTACTTTATAAAGCCTTTATGAGGGCAAAGATTTACGACAAACAAGGCAATCCGGCCATACGGTTTTATAAAAAAAGGTATGCAGAGAGATATGTTATATTACTTTTTAACATAAGAAACGTCTTCCAAAGAAAATAGTCCCGCTATCGGTTCCTTTCTATGGGTTGTCATGCTAACCATGATTATGAAACCTCGCCTCCGATCAATGCAGGAGAAAAATATTGAAGATTTAATTCGGGGAAAGTTCCCGAACTCTATGGTATTAATGAACCAAAATTTTCACTTCCGTCGTTGCCGACCAATGTGATACTTTAAGATTGCTAGCTTTCGGCTTCACCCAGTCTGAGGTACTAACTCGGATGACCCGGCAGTAACAATCACAGAGGTGCTCCCTTTACCTCCTAGCCGAACAATCAGGAACGTAGGGGTAAGTACAGGAGCCAGGCAACCCAGCTTGGCCAAAATCTTAAGTCAAATTGATGCATATTTATGGCTTTATAACGACGATTACGGAAGGCAGCCCTCGTATATTAAATACAAATGCTGATGATATGTTTATTTTGACTCCATTGCGACCGTTTATTAGTTGAAAGTGGCCCATCATCGGCTTCTACCCCTTTGTAGATACTACGCAGGGTGTTTCCGCAATAACAAGACAACACTTAGCCGACGTCTCGGTGCCCGAAGGCGGTTGTGTTAGCGGAAACGAGGCAATCAGATATGTGGGCTATATAACCTTCACTTAGTCATAGGAGCTTTAAACCGGGGAAGCTAGCTACGAGCCCCCGGTTAGTGTTCAGCGACAGCCGAGGTTAAGCCGTAAACACTTCAGTCAATGTTATGAATGGCCCATCATTTAACATAGTCATCGGATCGCTGACCAGTTTACGCTTATTGTGATAGTCAGTTTTCGGCTTTCTCCACTGGGGTGCTTTACCATGCGAGCTGGAAGCACAATCATAGTGGTTCTCCCTTTGCACACCTAGCCGAACAGAGTGGAATGTAGGAGGCAAGCACAGGAGCCAGGCAACCCAACTATGGACCGAAGACACAATTCGAAACTGATGCATATATAGCAATATCCGAGAATGTTTTTGCCGAATCTCTAAAGGTGTCCGGCGTCGCACTGTGAGACTTATGCTGGAAACACACAAATAGTTTAAAAGTGCCATAGGCTTAGAAAACCAAAAAATGACAGTAAAAACTTGACGTCCGAACAAGATCAAGTGTTCGGTGCCAATCCGAAAATTGGTCTTAGAAAAAAAAGTGCTTATGTCGTGCTTTAATATGACACATCCTATCTCAAGACTTCAAGCGGGTCAGCCTACGGCTTAAACCTCCTATCCCTAAGGCGGGGTACTTCTCGTTAGGCCAATTTAGTAAACTAAACTCTAGTGGCTTTGAAAGAGAAATTAGGCTCCCCGGCTATTGACCACACACTCGCGTCGAAAAAGGAGTGATAGAAAAAGACTTTGCAACGACTAGGAAGAAATCATTTATTATAAAATGGCTCATATAAATTTAAGAGCCCCCAAGTGACTTGGGTAAAATAATTTTTATGTATAATGATCGTATGTACCGAAGTACTTGTATCATATATGTGTTCACCCGAACTTTAAACGCGTCTTAACCGACCGTCGGCTTCTCCCTCTTGGTCAAGGACCGAAAAGTGTTATGTACTCCCCCTGTCGAGAATATCAACGGTGTTTCCGATAACCAGGCAATCAGGCCATAAGGCTGTAATAGACAAAGCGCGCTCAGGGAACTTATGCTATATTACTGACGAAGTGTAAGAAGCATCTTCGAAGAAAATAGTACCTCCACCGATACCTTTCTTCAGTTGCTCATTGTCACTATGAGACTTGTGCAATAAATTTTTTGTACTCATGAGTTCCGTTGTGTGCCGACCATGATTGAAAACAATAAGAGCGCTAGCTTTTGGCTTCACCCAGTCTGAGGTCCGAGCTCGGATGACCCGATCATGACAATCGCAGAGTTTCTCCCTTTACTCCCTAGCCGAACAATCGGGAACGTAGGGGTAAACACAGGAGCAAGGCAACCCAGCTTGCGGAACACTTAAGTCAATATGGTGCATATTGTGGCATAATACACGGACAAGGAACGAAGCCGTACATTTATAATCATATGCAAGAGGAAAAGCTTCATAAAGGAAGCCCCCAAATAAATGGGTATTTTAATTTGTGTGTCATAAACAAAGTTATGAGAAGGAAATTTTTCACAAACAACTTTTTGCCAAGAAAGTATAATGCTTGGTCGAACCGAACAAAATTCAAAACTGAAAGTTTTTGAGCATGAAAGCAACATAGCTAGTTAATGTGTTCGGCATTGATGACGAGGTCCGAGCTTGATGCGGGACAAGGTCCCAGCCCCCGAGCTGGTCCCGAGGTGGCGGAGCGAAGAGCTCGGCACTCTGATGTGGCGACGTAGCATGGCCAATGTGGCGAGGTGGAACCCCCAGTTCAACCGAGGCGATGGAGCTAGCCGGCAGTATGACGCCGAAGTCCCCGGCGTGGGTTAATGAAGTGATGACGGAGCCCCGTCGAGGCGAGGTGACATGGTATGTCGGTACACCGAGGTGACAGCGCTGCCGGACCCTGATCATCTATCTGTGCACAGAAAATAGTGCACGCCAATAATAATAAGATATTTCAAAAAGAAATCTCTTCTACTTAATTAATTTAAGTTATGTAAATGATTTAGAAAAAAGTGGCCTGAGCGCCGCGTTCAGCTCGATGGAGTGGTCGCGCGAAGGCGTCTGCGCAGGTCGATTGGTGCTACGTCTTGAGCTTGCGTTGGTTTTCCCCGAAGAGGAGAGGATGATGCAGCACAGTAGCGTAAGTATTTCCCTCGGTTTTTGAGAACCAAGGTATCAATCCAGTAGGAGGCCACGCATAAGTCCCTCGTACCTGCACAAAACGATAGCTACTCACAACCAACGCGATTAGGGGTTGTCAATCCCTTCACGGTCACTTAAGAGAGTGAGATCTGATTGAGATAATATTTTTGGTATTTTTGGTATAAAGATGCAAAGTGAAAAGTAAAAGGCAAAGTAAAACAAAGCAAGTATAAAAGTGATGGAGATTGATATGATGAGAATAGTCCCGGGGGCCATAGGTTTCACTAGTGGCTTCTCTCAAGAGCATAAGTATTCTACGGTGGGTGAACAAATTACTGTTGAGCAATTGACAGAATTGAGCATAGTTATGAGTATATATAGGTATGATCATGTATATAGGCATCACGTCCGAGACAAGTAGACCGAAACGATTCTGCATCTACTACTATTACTCCACTCATCGACCACTATCCAGCATGCATCTAGAGTATTAAGTTAAAACAGAGTAACGCCTTAAACAAGATGACATGATGTAGAGGAATAAATTCATGCAATATGATAAATACCCCATCTTTTTATCCTCGATGGCAACAATACAATACGTGCCTTGCAACCCTTTACATCCTTTGGTAAGGACACCGCAAGATTGAACCCAAAGCAATGCACTTCTCCCATTGCAAGAACTACCAATCTAGTTCGCCAAACCAAACGGATAATTCGAAGAGACTTGCAAAGATAACTCAATCATACATAAAAGAATTCAGAGAAGATTCAAATATTATTCATAGATAAGCTGGATCATAAACCCACAATTCATCGGTCTCAACAACATACCGCAAAAAGAAGATTACATCGAATAGATCTCCACGAGAGAGGGGGGAGAACATTGTATTGAGATCCAAAAAGAGAGAAGAAGCCATCTAGCTACTAGCTATGGACCCGAAGGTCTGAAGTAAACTACTCACACTTCATCGGAGAGGCTATGGTGTTGATGTAGAAGCCCTCCGTGGTGGATGCCCCCTCTGGCGGAGCTCCCGAACAGGCCCCAAGATGGGATCTCGTGGATACAGGAAGTTACGACGGTGGAATTAGGTTTTTGGCTCCTGTTCTGATCGTTTGGGGGTATGTAGGTATATATAGGAGGAAGGAGTACGTCGGTGGAGCTTCGAGGGGCCCATGAGGCAGGGGGTGCGTCCTCGGGGGCGCCCCACCTCGTGACCGCCTCTCTGTTCCTTGGCGTAGGGTCCAAGCCTCCTGGATCACGTTCGGTGAGAAAATCACGTTTCCGAAGGTTTCATTCCGTTTGGACTCTGTTTGATATTCTGTTTCTTTGAAATACTGAAAAAGGCAAAAACAGCAATTACAGGCGGGCCTCCGGTTAATAGGTTAGTCCCAAAAGTAATATAAAAGTGGAAAATAAAGCCCATTATAGTCCAAAACAATAGATAAAGTAGCGTGGAGCAATCAAAGATTATAGATATGTTGGAGACGTATCAGGCATCCCCAAGCTTAATTCCTGCTCGTCCTCGAGTAGGTAAGTGATAAAAAGAGAATTTTTGATGCGGAGTGATACTTTGGCATAATATCAATGTAAATCTTCTTAATCATGGTATGAATATTCAGATCCGAAAGATTCAAGACAAAAGTTCATATTGACATAAAAAATAATAATACTTCAAGCATACTAACTAAGCAATTATGTCTTCTCAAAATAACATGGCCAAAGAAAGTTATCCCTACAAAATCATATAGTCTGGCTACGCTCCATCTTCCCCACACAAAGTATTTAAATCATGCACGACCCTGATGACAAGCCAAGTAATTGTTTCATACTTTAACATTTTCAATCTTCACGCAATACATGAGCGTGAGCCATGGATATAGCACTATATGTCGAATAGAACGGTGGTTGTGGAGAAGACAAAAAGAGGGAAGATATTCTCACATCAACTAGGCGTATCAACGGGCTATGGAGATGCCCATCAATAGATATCAATGTGAGTGAGTAGGGATTGCCATGCAATAGATGCACTAGAGTTATAAGTATATGAAAGCTCACCAAAAGAAACTAAGTGGGTGTGCATCCAACTCGCTTGCTCACGAAGACCTAGGGCATTTGAGGAATCCCATCATTGGAATATACAAGCCAAGTTCTATAATGAAAAATTCCCACTAGTATATGAAAGTGACAAAATGAGAGACTCTCTATCATGAAGATCATGGTGCTACTTTGAAGCACAAGTGTGGTAAAAGGATAGTAACATTGTCCCTTCTCTCTTTTTCTCTCATTTTTTATTTTTTTTATTTGGGCCTTTTCTCTTTTTTTATGGCCTCTTTTTTTCGTCCGGAGTCTCATCCCGACTTGTGGGGGAATCATAGTCTCCATCATCCTTTCCTCACTTGGGACAATGCTCTAATAATGATGATCATCACACTTTTATTTTTCTTACAACTCAACAATTACAACTCGATACTTAGAACAAAATATGACTCTATATGAATGCCTCCGGCGGTGTACCGTTATATGCAATGAAACATGAGTGACATGTATGAAAGAATTATGAACAGTGGCTTTGCCACAAATACGATGTCAACTACATGATCATGCTAGCAATATGACAATGATGGAGCGTGTCATAATAAACGGAACGGTGGAAAGTTGCATGGCAATATATCTCGGAATGGCTATGGAAATGCCATGATAGGTAGGTATGGTGGCTGTTTTGAGGAAGTTATATGGTGGGTGTATGATACCGGCGAAAGGTGCACGGTATTAGAGAGGCTAGCAATGGTGGAAGGATGGGAAAAAGTGCGTATAATCCATGGACTCAACATTAGTCATAAAGAACTCATATACTTATTGCAAAAATCTAGAAGTTATCAAAGCAAAGTATTACGCGCATGCTCCTAGGGGGATAGATTGGTAGGAAAAGACCATCGCTCGTCCCCGACCGCCACTCATAAGGAAGACAATCAATAAATAAATCATGCTCCGAGTTCATCACATAAGGGTTCACCATACGTGCATGCTACTGGAATCACAAACTTCAACACAAGTATTCTTTAAATTCACAACTACTCAACTAGCATGACTCTAATATCACCATCTTCATATCTCAAAACAATAATCAAGCATCAAACTTATCTTAGTATTCAACGCACTCAAAAGAAAGTTTCACATATCTTGAATACCAAGTATATTAACATTAAGCAAATTACCATGCTATTAACGACTCTCAGAATAATCTAAGTGAAGCATGAGAGATCAATTTTCTTTAAAACAAATCCACCACCATGCTCTAAAAGATCTAAGTGAAGCACTAGAGCAAAAATTATCACACTCAAAAGATATAAGTGAAGCACTATGAGCAAAACTATCAAGCTCAAAAGATATAAGTGAAGCACATAGAGTATTCTATCAAATTCCAATTCATGTATGGTTCTCTCAAAAGGTGTGTACAGCAAGGATTATTTTGGTAAACTAACAAGCAAAGACGCAAATAATACTAGACGCTCCAAGCAAAACACATATCATGTGGTGAATAAAAATATAGCTCCAAGTAAATTACCGATGGAAGTGGACGAAAGAGGGGATGCCTTCCGGGGCATCCCCAAGCTTTGACTTTTTGGTGTCCTTGGATTATCTTGGGGGTGCCATGGGCATCCCCAAGCTTAGGCTCTTGCCACTCCTTGTTCCATAATCCATCAAAATAATTCACCCAAAACTTGAAAACTTCACAACACAAAACTCAATAGAAATCTCGTGAGCTCCGATAGAGAAAGAAAACAAAAGACAACATTAAGGTACTGTAATGAACTCATTCTTTATTTATATTGGTGTTAAACCTAATGTATTCCAACTTCTCTATGGATCATAAACTATTTTACTAGCCATAGATTCATCAAAATAAGCAAACAACACACGCAAAACAGAATCTGTCAAAAACAGAACAGTCTGTAGTAATCTGTAACTAACGCAAACTTCTGGAACTCAAAAATTCTACCATAATTAGAAGACCTGGACAATTTGTTTATTGATCAGCCGCAATTGGAATCAGTATTTTATCACGTTCTGGTGATTTTGAACAATTCAGGCACTGGGCGCAAAGTTTCTGGAAATTACAGCAAGATCAAATAACTATCACCCAAGAAGATCCAATAGGTTTAACTTGGCACAAACACTAATTAAAAGATAAAACACATCTAAACATAGGCTAGATGGATTATTTATTCCTAAACAGAAGCAAAAACAAAAAACTAAAAATAAAATCGGGTTGCCTCCCAACAAGCGCTATCGTTTAACGCCCCTACCTAGGCATAAAAGCAAGGATAGATCTAGGTATTGCCATCTTTGGTAGGCAATTCTTCAATGAGGCATCTATCTTTCTTATAGATTTCTTTATTTCTAGTAATTATAAAACTTTTAGGCATAAGATCGAAAAATTTTCATTTGTGGCAAATGGTTCCTTAATGATAGTAAAAAGATCGGGATGAATACTTATAGATTTAAGATCCGCAGTTTCCTTACTAGATGATTCACCCTTATTTTTAGGAACATACATAAGCTTGGCAATTTTAGTGGGAGGACTAGGAGTATTCTTTACGGAAGAAAAAGCGGTTCCCAATTTGGTAATGATACCCTGAAGTTTATTGATTCGAGTAGAATCTAGATTTATTTTCTCATTAACCATGGGTTCCTTCTCCTTAATATTTTTCAAATTCATTCCTACCTTAGATCCATATTGAGTAATTTGATTATGGATCTTTTTATCTAGATTTTCAATGGATTCAATGGCAGCAACTTTGTTTTCAATATTTCCAAGCCTTTGCATAACATGCTCCAAGGTTAACATAGTTCCATTAACCAAAAGAGGAGGTGAGCCAAATAAATGTATTAAAGCATTATAAGAATCAAAAGTATGGCTACCCAAGAAATTCCCTCCGGTAATGGTATCAAGGATATATCTATACCAAGGATTAGCACCTACGTAAAAATTACGAAGAAGAACTGAAGTAGATTGCTTCCTGGTAGATCTATTTTGAGCATTGCAAATTCTATACCAAGCATCTTTTAGATTTTCTCCCTCCCTTTGCTTAAAATTTAGAACTTCATTCTCGGGAGATAACGGGGAAGATATGAGACTAGTCATGACGGCAAGCAAACAAACTAACACACGAGCAAACAAACGGACAAAGAGAAAAAGAGGAGGAGATTGTGAAAGAGAGGGCGAATAAAACGGCAAGGGTGAAGTGGGGGAGAGGAAAACGAGAGGCAAATGGCAAATAATGTAATGCGAGAGATAGGGATTGTGAAGGGTACTTGTTATGTTCACTTTTGCGTAGACTCCCCGGCAACGACGTCAGAAATCCTTCTTGCTACGTCTTGAGCTTGCGTTGGTTTTCCCCGAAGAGGAGAGGATGATGCAGCACAGTAGCGTAAGTATTTCCCTCAGTTTTTGAGAACCAAGGTATCAATCTAGTAGGAGGCCACGCACAAGTCCCTCGTACCTGCACAACTACTCGCAACCAACGCGATTAGGGGTTGTCAATCCCTTCACGGTCACTTACGAGAGTGAGATCTGATAGAGATAATATTTTTGGTATTTTTGGTATAAAGATGCAAAGTGAAAAGTAAAAGGCAAAGTAAAACAAAGCAAGTATAAAAGTGATGGAGATTGATATGATGAGAATAGACCCGGGGGCCATAGGTTTCACTAGTGGCTTCTCTCAAGAGCATAAGTATTCTACGGTGGGTGAACAAATTACTGTTGAGCAATTGACAGAATTGAGCATAGTTATGAGTATATCTAGGTATGATCATGTATATAGGCATCACGTACGAGACAAGTAGACCAAAACGATGCTGCATCTACTACTATTACTCCACTCATCGACCGCTATCCAGCATGTATCTAGACTATTAAGTTAAAACAGAGTAACGCCTTAAGCAAGATGACATGATGTATAGGAATAAATTCATGCAATATTATAAATACCCCATCTTGTTATCCTCGATGGCAACAATACAATACGTGCCTTGCAACCCTTTCTGTCACTGGGTAAGGACACCGCAAGACTGAACCCAAAGCAATGCACTTCTCCCATTGCAAGAACTACCAATCTAGTTGGCCAAACCAAACGGATAATTCGAAGAGACTTGCAAAGATAACTCAATCATACATAAAAGAATACAGAGAAGATTCAAATATTATTCATAGATAAGCTGGATCATAAACCCACAATTCATTGGTCTCAACAACACGCTGCAAAAAGAAGATTACATCGAATAGATCTCCATGAGAGAGGGGGGAGAACATTGTATTGAGATCCAAAAAGAGAGAAGAAGCCATCTAGCTACTAGCTATGGACCCGAAGGTCTGAAGTAAGCTACTCACACTTCATCGGAGAGGCTATGGTGTTGATGTAGAAGCCCTCCGTGGTGGATGCCCCCTCCGGCGGAGCTCCGGAACAGGCCCCAAGATGGGATCTCGTGGATATAGGAAGTTACGATGGTGGAATTAGGTTTTTGGATCCTGTTCTGATCGTTTGGGGGTACGTAGGTATATATAGGAGGAAGGAGTACGTCGGTGGAGCTTGGAGGGGCCCATGAGGCAGGGGGCGCGCCCTAGGGGGGGTGCCCCCCACCCTCGTGACCGCCTCTCTGGTTCCTTGGCGTAGGGTCCAAGTCTCGTGGATCACGTTCGGTGAGAAAATCACGTTTCCGAAGGTTTCATTCCGTTTGGACTCCGTTTGATATTTTGTTTCTTCAAAATACTAAAAAAGGCATAAAACAGCAATTCTGGGTTGGGCCTCCGGTTAATAGGTTAGTCCCAAAAGTAATAAATATAAAAGTGGAAAATAAAGCCCATTATAGTCCAAAACAATAGATAAAGTGGCATGGAGCAATCAAAAATTATAGATACGTTGGAGACGTATCAATTGGCCGAGGCGATGACACAACCACAATAAATTTTAGATGTGTGCCAGGCTTATGAAAAAGTGATCACCCAATCGAGACATTGGTCAGGCTGACGCGGATGGAAATCACCATGCACAAATGCCGATAGAATATTTCTGCAAAATTAAGGCAGTAGAAAGCAACAGAAGAATGCTCTGTGCGTAATAATAATTTGACGTGCTAAAGGGAATAGACAGGAGAAATTAAACCTGTTTGATGACCCTGTCCATAGCCGATCATAGAAAATAAATAGCAGTCTATACAAATCTATAGTCCTGTGTGCTATATGTGCTTAAGGTCCTTGCCTCCACTATGTAGCAATCCGAGGTGAAATATTTGTTGCTTCCATTACGTGGGCACGGGCAGCACTAGTAATAGTATTAGTGCTTACATGTGGGAAGTGCACAAAGACAAATGATTAGTCAAAAACATAGACTGCTTTAGTAATAATTAAATAATAAATAAAAGAGGAAAAGGATCAGGTCTTCCTGTTATGTGGCCATCGATCCGAATTCTATTTGGCCCCTGTGCGCTGTTCTGCATGGGCAGTACTAGCGCTGTGCGGTCTCCTCACTGGGTTAGATTTCCTTTTCTGGCAGGCGAGTTCTTATCCAGCCAGTGTATGATTTTGGCCCTGATCGGGTTGGCTCGACACGCGTCCCCAACGCTGGGACAGAGTTCGGTCGCCAGGCCTCTCGCCGCCTTGATAGCCTGCATGGGCCACCAGTATCTGGTGCCGAAGTCGATGTTGATGCTGGGCGCCGGCGTCACGTAGCGAAGGCGTGAAAAAACCCGAAATCACAGGGCGGTTCGAGTTTCCAATGTTGCGTTCGTAGGACCACGGATAGGACTGCACCATTATATAGGCCGCACTGTAATCTGGCGCAACAATAGCGGATGCTGTAGCAATTAGTCATCAGGTTAAAATCAATATGGCACAGGAGATATTAGTATCTCATCCGGAGTTAGCAAGTAGTAGTAGTATAGTACTACTCCTCACGCTAGGGTCAAGCTAATCCTGTATATGAAATATGCACGGGACAAGCCACCAGCGCAAAAGACTTCATTAAATAATATTAAAAAAAGGGAAGGAGGGAATCTCCCTGTGTTTCCGCATAGATGAGCTAACACCGGCCTGGTGTATTGCCGTACGCCAGAAGTACTGTGCATGCATGATCAGCGCCGCTAGCCGGATCGCCTTCGCAACACGGGATATATATAAATTGCCTTTGGGTGTGCTGCTAGTAGCATCACACCTCGGATCTGACGTTCTGACAGGTAGCGGACAAGGCCGCCGCTGCTAGAAAATTTCTTGATCTCGTTCTGCAAATAAAGTAGCACGACGCGGAACCAATGATTTTGAAAAAAGAGATAATATATATGGAATAGATCTAACTGAAAAAATATCACCTGATCATCACATCGATCCGTATCGATTACCTAGCAGGCTCTCAATGAAAGCACCAATGTCGGTTCAATATCCGGCGTATCTCGTAGTGGGGGGTCCTAAGCTAGGCGTCTTGGAGCGATGGTAACATGGACACGGGGTTTTACCCAGCTTCGGGCTCTCTGGAAGAGATAATACCCTACATGCTGCTTTTGATTGTATTCATATGGGTGTAGTACAGAGTACATGTAACTACCACGAGATGGTAGTAATGAATATGAGATTGTCTATCGACTAGCCTGGCCTCAGTTTATATAAGACACCGGAGGCCTAGCGTTTAGGAGAATCCTTGTCTTGGGCGCCAAGTATTGTGGAGTCTTCCTTGTACGCGGCAGGAGCTGTCCGAACTGGCCCATGACTAAACGGCCCTGGGGGTCCTCGCCCCAATCCAATAGATTGGGAGACGACGTGGTGAGTACCCCCTAGTCCAGGACACCGTCAGTGGCCACCGGGATGATGAAGATGGCCACCGGAGATGATTCCCCCCTCCGGCAGGGTGCCGGAACAAGGTCTAGATTGGTTTCCGGTGGCTACATAGGCCTGCAGCGGCGGAACTTCTGATCTAGGTTAACCCTGAGGGTTTTTAGAATATTTGTGAATTTATAGGGTAAAGAGGGGGTGCGGGAGGCCACCGAGGTGGGCACAACCCACCTGGGCGCGTCTGGGCCCCCAGGCACACCCTGGTGGGTTGTGCCCCCCTTGGGGCACCCCAAGTGCTTCTCTGGCCCACTAGATGTCTTTTGGTCCATAAAAACCCACAAAAAGTTTTGCGGTGTTTGGAGTCCGTTTGATATTGATTTCCTGTGATGTAAAAAACAAGCAAAAAATAGCAACTGGCACTGGGTCAATAGGTTAGTCCCAAAAAATGATATAAAGTTGCTATAAAATGATTTTAAAACATCCAAGAATGATAATATAATGGCATGAATACTTCATAAATTACAGATACGTTGGAGACGTATCAGCATCCCCAAGCTTAATTCCTACTCGTCCTCGAGTAGGTAAATGGTAAAAGAAATAGTTTATGAAGTGTGAATGCTAGCAAAGTGCACAAGTTTGATCAATGACAACTTCAATCACTTTTCCTAGCATCATAACAACAACTCTTTCTTATAAAACTTTTCATGTTAAAGTAGCAACCAAGTCACATGTTAAGGTTCAAACGATGAATTCCGTTGAAACTCAACAACCTATGTTCTCAGACACCAAGCAATTGCAATTCAACTTAATCAACAGAGTTTAAGTAAGAGCTCCACATACTCAACCATCATATAGTCTTCTATGATTGCTAACACTCACTGCATACACATGAGCAAAACGTTTCAACCGGACACATAGAAATATAGGGGCTTATAATTTCGCCTCCCAACATATTCACCTCAAGGGTGATGTCCACAATAATAACTCATGCTACCCATATCCAACTGGATATATGTGCCTAGATCTTTCCTCACCACATGATGCTTGCTAAAAGAGAAAAATAAAAAGGAATAGAGAGAAGAACTTTGACTCTTCGCATAAAAGTAACTACACAAAAGTAAAAGAAAGGCTCTTCAGAGGGAATCAGAGGTTGCCATGCGCTTATTTTTTTATGCTCAACCCCTTAGTGCAAAAGAACATCACGTTGTATTGCCCCTTGTGATGGCAATTATTATGCAGTCTGTCGCTTTTATTCTTCACCATCACAAGTTCGTACAATGCTCAATTTTCT
Source organism: Aegilops longissima (assembly GCA_021605205.1). Taxonomy (NCBI): domain Eukaryota; kingdom Viridiplantae; phylum Streptophyta; class Magnoliopsida; order Poales; family Poaceae; genus Aegilops; species Aegilops longissima. The sequence goes on from CM038679.1 coordinate 160,222,824, forward strand.
CTTACGCTAAATGATCTCACACTTTTAGAAGCATTTTTTATTGCCTTATTGCACCAACGACAACTTACTTGAAGGATCTTGCTCAATCCTTAGGTAGGTATGGTGGACTCTTGAAGATAAGATTTGGGTTTAAGGGTTTTTGGACACACAAGTAGTATCTCTACTTGGTGCGGAATTTTTGGCTAGCAAGGATGGGGGGCAAGCACTACATGTTGAAGGATCTATGACAATATAACTTCTATGTGAATATGAACAAACATAAACCATTACGTTGTCTTCCTTGTCCAACATCAACAATTTTGGCATATAATATTTTGATGGGGGCTCACAATCACAAAAGATTTCCATGATAGTGTATTTGCATGTGAAAGTTCTCTTCCTTATACTAATTATTCGTGAATTGCTTGTATGACCAATATTTTGATTGTCAAGCCTCAAAATATTCACTTTCTAAACCCAATGTGAAGCTACCACTAGGCATGATATATTTTCAACTTCATGATATTCAATTCATTGAACAATTTATTCATAGGATATAAGTGAAGCACAAGAGTAAATGACAAGCTACTCCAAAAAGATATAAGTGAAGATCATGAGCATAATATTTATTTCTCTCAAATTAATTTAAGTTAAGCAAGAGAGAATTTCTTCAAAAATACTAAAGCACACCATGCTCAAAAAGATATAAGTGAAGCACTAGAGCAATTACACCGGAAAGAGCTTCGTTGACGGGATGTGCGTGCCGCTTACCTAGCCTCCGTGGCAACTATTTGAGGACTCTATTTTATTTAAAAAAACTTTCAGATCTAATTACTTTATTAAAAAAGCAAGCATAACAAAATAAAATGACATTCCAAGGATAGCACAACTCATGTGAAGAAGCAAAAACTTAGGCTCAACCGATACTAACCGATAATTGTCGAAGAAGAAAGGTGGGATGCCTGGGCATCCCCAAGCTTAGATGCTTGAGACTTCTTGAATATTGTCTTGGGATGCCTTGGACATACCCAAGCTTGAGCTTTTGTGTCTCCTTATTTCTTCTCATATCACGGTTTTCCTAAATCTCAAAAGCTTCATACACAATAAACTCAACAAGTACTCGTGAGATAAGTTAGTATAAACTAATGCAAAAACCTTATCGTTCTCCACTGTAGAAAATCACTAAAATTATTATTCAACATTTCATACTAAATGACTCTGAATATTTAATACTCCTATCCTCAAATAGAATCATTAAACAAGCAAACATATGCAAACAATGCAAACATAACAACAATATGCCAAAATAGTATAGTCTGTAAAGAATGCAAGAGTATCAATACTTATTCAACTCAAAAATTATGGAAAAATTACCACACTGTATAGAATTTATTAGAGATCATTTTTCAAAAAAATTCAAAATTTTATCATATTCCTACTTTTCTAGGGAATTTTTGCAACAGTGGTAAACTTTCTATTTTCAAACAGCAACATGTAGACTTGCAAAAAAAGCAATGCAAAGGCTATCAATGCCACTTTTATTGAAATAAAAGATGCAAAACATTATTATAAATAACAGCAAGCAAATACTAAGAAAATAAATTGACTCTCCAAGAAAAACACATATCATGTGACGAATGAAAACATAGCTCCAAGTGAGGTTACCGATAATGTTGAAGACGAAAGAGGGGATGCCTTCCGGAGCATCCCCAAGCTTAGTTGCTTGGATCTTCCTTGTATATTACCTTGGGGTGCCTTGGTAATCCCCAATCTTAGAGTCTTATCACTCCTTATTCTCCTCATATCGACATCTCACCCAAAACTTGAAAACTTCAATCACACAAAACTTAACAGAACTTTGTGAGATAGGTTAGTATGATAAAGAGCAAACCATTTCACGTTTGGTACTGTCAAAGACAAGATTCATAATTATTTGCACACAATGCCTACTGTAGCATATCATTTCCACAATTTATATTGAGCAATATAAGTCATAGAAACTGGAAAACAAGCAAACTATGCATTGAAAATAGAATCTGTCAAAAACAGAACAGTCAGTAATGATCTGGATAACTACCATACTTATGCTACTCCAAAAATTATGAAAAACTTAGGACCACGTGAGAAATTTGTATAATAAACTTTTGCAAAAATAATAAACTCAAAATCACTCTTCTGTTAAAAATGAGAATTATTTTTGTTAGCGCAAAAGTTTATGTTTTCAGCAAGATCAAATCAACTATCACCCAACATGATCCCAAAGACTTTACTTGACACTTTGTTGAAACAAAAGCAATAAAACATGATCAATACAGTAGCATAATCATGTGAACACACGAAAACAGTAGGTAAAAGTTTTGGGTTGTCTCCCAACAAGCGCTTTTCTTTTATGCCTTTTTAGCTAGCCATGATGATTTCAAAGATGCTCGCATAAAAGTAAAGAATTGAAACATAAAGAGAGCATCATGAAGCATATGACTAGCACATTTAAGCCTAACCCACTTCCTATGCATAGGGATTTTGTGAGAAAACAACTTATGGGAACAACAATCAACTAGCATAGGAAGGCAAACCAAACATAACTTCAAGATTTTCAACACATAGAGAGGAAACTTGATATTATTGCAATATGTAAAAGAATTTGTTCCTCTCTCATACTAATTTCAGTAGCATCATGAATGAATTCAAAAATATAACTATCACATAAAGCATTCTTTTCATGATTCACAAGCATAGAAATTTTATTACTCTCCACATAAGCAAATTTATTCTCATGAATAGTAGTGGGAGTAAACTCAACAAAGTAACTATCATGAGATTGAAAATTAAAATCATGATGAAAAGTTTCATGGTTATCATTATTCTTTATAGAATACATGTCATCACCATAATCATCATAGATAACAACTTTGTTATCATAATAATCAATTAAAACATCTTCTGAAATAGTGGATTCATCACTAAATAAAGTCACGACCTCTCCAAATCCACTTTCATAAATATAATCATCATAAATAGGAGGCATGCAATCATCATAATAAATTTCCTCATCAAAACTTGGGGGACTAAAAATATCATCTTCATCAAATATAGCATCCCCAAGCTTGTAGCTTTGCATATCATTAGCATCATCAATATTCAAAGAATTCATACTAACAACATTGCAATCATGATCATCATTTAAATATTTTGTGCCTAACATTTTATTGACTTCTTCTTATAACAATTGAGCACAATTTTCTGGACCATCATTTTCAAGAAATATATTATAAAGATGATCAATAATATGATGCAACCTCAATTCCATTTTTATGTAGTTTTCTTTTATGAACCAAACTAGTGATAAAACAAGAAACTAAAAGACTCAATTGCCAGATCTAAAGATATACCTTCATGCACTCACCTCCCCGACAACGGCGCCAGAAAAGAGCTTGATGTCCACTATGCAACTATATTCTTGTAGACACGTGTTGGGCCTCCAAGTGTAGAGTTTTGTAGGACAGTAGCAATTTTCCCTCAAGTGGATGACTAAGGTTTATCAATCCGTGAGAGGTGTAGGATGAAGATGGTCTCTCTCAAACGACCCTGCAACCAAATACAAGAAATCTCTTGTGTCCCTAACACACCCAATACAATGGAAAATTATATAGGTGCACTAGTTTGGTGAAGAGATGGTGATAAAATTGTAATATGGATGGTAGAAATATATTTTTATAATCTGAATTAATAAAAACAGCAAGGTAGCAAATAGTAAACGGGCAGAAAAACGGTATTGCAATGCTTGAAAATGAGGCCTAGGGTCCATACTTTTGCTAGTGCAATCTCCCAACAATGCTAATATAATTGGATCTTATAACCACCCCTCAATGTGCGATGAAGAACCACTCTAATGTTCCTATCTAGCGGAGAACATAAGAATAAATTGTTTGTAGGGTACGAAACCACCTCAAAGCTATTCTTCCCATTCGATCTATTCAAGAGTTAGTACTAAAATAACACAAAGATATTCTTTCCGTTCGGTCTATCCTAGAGTCGTACTAAAATAACATCAAAGCAAATTTATATTCATAATATTCAATCCAACACAAAGAACTTCAAAGAGTGCCCCAAGATTTCTACCGGAGAAACAAATACAAGAACGTGCATCAACCCCTATGCATAGATTACCCCAATGTCACCTCGGGAATCCGCCAGTTGAGTGCCAAAACATAGATCAAGTGAATCATACTATACCCCATTGTGACCACGAGTATTCAATTGCAAGACATATATCAAGTGTTCTCATATCCATAAAAGTATTCAATCCGATAACAACAAAATCTCAAAGGTAAAAACTCAATTCATCACAACAAGATAGAGAGGGGAAAACACCATATGATCCGACTATATTAACAAAGCCCACGATACATCAAGATCGTGACATCTCAAGAACACGAGAGAGAGAGAGAGAGAGAGATTAAACACATAGCTACTGGTACAAACCCTCAGCCCCGAGGGTGGACTACTCCTTCCTCATCATGGTGGTCACCGGGATGATGAAGATGGCCACCGGAGATGATTCCCCCCTCCGGCAGGGTGCCGGAACAGGGTCTAGATTGGTTTTCGGTGGCTACAGAGGCCTGCGGCAGCGTAACTTCTGATCTAGGTTAACCCTGAGGGTTTTCGTAATATCTATGAATTCATCTTCTTGCTGATTTGATCATTACTGCTATGAAGAGTGCATACTAAGGTAGACTTGATTATCAGTACTGTTGTGAGGAGGGCACACTAATTCAAACTTGATGCTCATAAACAATCCAGGATATCATTTGCATTCAGACGAGATATTCCCAAAATAATGCAGTCGGCTGAGAATTCCATATTGTTTAGTTGAGTTTTCAAATACTTGCATTCCTTGCTGATTCTTCGGGTCTGGTGTCGGTTGATAAGCAACTTTAATAAGGGGAAAATATGGCAACACCGAAGGCCCAAAGAAAGAAGCAAAAGAAGCGACAAAAACAAAAGCACACAAAGCATACAAATAATATTGTATCAAGCAACATCACATGTTACTGCTACTCACAACAATAATATGCATGCATACCTAAGCACACAAATCTCGCAGAAATTCCGGTATTCCGGTCTAATATGTTGTGGCGGTGTGCACGAAAATGAATCCATGTGTGGAAGGATTTGGTGTAACCAAGGCTACACCAAGCACTAACTGAACACCGGTTCCATCTGGATGGATACAGAGGCGAGGACGGACTTGGTGATCATGGGGTGGAACATGGAGGTCATGACCACATCATCGTCAATCATATAGAAGGAAACCGTACACGTCCAAATAATTGGATGACAGGGCATGATAGCGGTGGAAAGCTTAGCTTGTTGGAATTGCCCTTTTCTGATGACAAGGATAAGTAAGGGTTGCCAAAGGGACGAGATGAAGGGCACGGTTCGGGATAGAGACAAGTCTATCACAAAAATAATATGGGTGGATGATGGAAAGTTATCGAGGCGACACTTGAGCATAACTCCTGCAAGTGGTGTCTGGAACACTTGGTACCATGGAATCACTCTGCTGGAACAGAGGTGACGCCAAACACCGAAGAGCGGGTATGCAAAGAGGAAGGGTGCAGGCAGTGGATCGAAATTGACATCACCTACACACGCAAAATTACTATCAGCGACCAGATAGTAATCTACATGCATGCTATGCAACAAGCAAATGCAACAATCAAGTGCAACAAACCAACTGGAGTCTATACTACCACTTTCTAATGCTCGCGCGGGCTAGGGCGTCCTACAGCCAGACCTGCTCTGATACCAAGCCTTGTGGCACCCCGGCTCGGAGAAACCGGAACACCCCATATTCTAGCCCAGAGATCAAGGGGAAGTCTTCTGGAATATGACACTCATTATCATAGAACAAATCAGTTCTTTGTTACAATCTATATGAGTACAAGGGCATTACATCGGCATGGCGACACTACGCCTGCCACGGTTGCTCCATGCAAGCAGCAGAACAACATGAAGCAGCGGAGTAACTCTAGCAGCGGAACCGTGACGACGGTGATGAACTCCACTACACAGGGACTTTGGCTGGAACACTTATCCTAGCTCGCAAACAAGGGATCCATGACAAACAAGCAATCAAATCCGACATGACCTGCAGACTGGCATGACACGCCAGGTCAGTACATTGAATGTACTTTCAAGCTCACATAAACCAAGAGCAATCAAGACAGACAACATCATGGCAATTACAGGTTAACAAGGATTAACATGATACTATCAGATCATTCCTAGCATGAATAGGATGAACATGATACAACTAGAACAATATGAGCATGGCATGAACATATGAACATGATGACACTATCATGCAGCAACTTACTCTGCTCGGAGTTACCTTGTGACCACCACATGCATCAGCTTACCATCACGGACGTCACACGATTATCTCAGGATCCAATCAAGCTTGGTATTACAATACCGTAGTAATCATTACATGACCACAAGTAGCTTGACCTTTACCCGTGAATCTCGCACAACATCACAAATATCCATCAACTCGGTATCCACGATACCACGATGATCCTCTCACGATCACATAAAGATCAACCAACTTCTCTCATCATCGAACTAGGGTTGTTATTAAGCACATTATCATTATTACTGTTGACCCATAGTGTGACCGACTATGAACTGGGCCCTTATCCGTGGGCACGGCTATCGATAGATTAAACACTCTGTAGAGGTTAGCACACTCTACCCACACTTCGGAACCCATGGCCTCGTGCTCCCATATGGGTGGACCAATGTCGTTCCGAAAAAACCAATCTATTGCCATCACACTATCCCAGCCACTCCGACAAACTCCCCTTTGGGCTAAGTCATGGGTGGCCCCGATGTCAACTCGTGACATCCAACAGCCACCGTCGTGGCCAAACTATAAACGGTCCCAAACGGGACAATGGTATACCAATCACAACAACGGGCACGCAAGGATTATGTCCGCCTACCTGATCGGGGTAGCGCGCGCCCATAACCTTCCCTCGTTGGAGGCACCGACCAGAGGCATGACAATAGTCCCAGTTAGGACCCCCATAAGGCGAGTGTGGTTGCACTGGTCAGCTCGATTTGGTGGCACCATGACTCAGCCAACAAGTGTTCACGTTTAATTAAAGGCCGGTTAAACTTGAATGCAATAAGCTGAGCCATATTAAAATAACATGATGCAACTACAATGCATGGGCATGATATCAACATAAGCATGGAGGTGCAACATAATCTACAAGCATAACAACAATGAAGCATATATCCAAATGAGTGCCGGAGTAACGGGCCACGGGTAGGCTAACCCGAAGCCCAGAACCTTTCAAGACATCGGGGCTGACTGCGCCCCTCAAGACGCCAAGATGAAGAGCCGTCTTCTAGAGGCCGGCCGGAGGAACAGCCGGCTGCCCATAAACGACAGAGTCCTGAAGACAAGGCCAAGTCAAGCCGACCCTGGGGAGTCGGCCCGCGGCACCAGTGAAGCCCGTGCCCTCATCAAGGGGGACGGGACAGGGAATGGCTACAGTGTAGCCCATCCCTCCCCTTTGCAGGGGTTGGCGTGGCCATAGTGCGTTGTACGGCGGAGATCTCCGCCTGGCGTGGCACTGTTGCCACGCCATCCCTGACATCATCACAAGTAGGTGGAGTCCTGCTCCCACGATGGCCTGTCGGTACGGCCCAAGGACGATGGGCCCCACCAGTCAGCGAGAGTCCAGAAGACGGCAAGAGCCCCACCAGTCGGACCCGAGGGAGGTCGGCCCCTAGGAGTCGGCCCGCCCTTTCCTCGGACCCACGCGCCATTAACCAGACGAGACAGGGAGTGGCTACAGTAATCGCCCGCCAGGCGGCGGAGCTGTAGCCACGACCCCCTGACCAAGTCTGCGTCATTAGAGACACGGCAACAGGGATCAGCTGCCGATAAGACCTGGAAGCGGCGGGTACGGCCTGTCGGCCCCGTACCCAACCAGTCGGCGGGCCCCAGTAGTCGGCGGAGAAGCCGACGGCCGAAGATACTGATGGCCGGTCCCTACGCCCGGCCGGATTACCGATGTACCCCTCGGGGGTAGGCCTTGTAACATCCCAAATTTCCCATTTGGAATGTTTTACAATTATAGCTAAGCATCTATGCATTATTGTTTGAGTGACATTTGAATTATTTCAGAGGCTTTTGAGTTTGTTGGAATTTGAATTCAAATTGGCAGTTGAATTTACTTCAAAACAATGCCTGACAAATGCTTGAGAAAAAGTATGAGAGGAGTAAACATGACACTACAAAAATGTCAGAAGAAAAGTTTTGCCAAAAAGATTGAATTCAAATTTGATTTTATTTGGGATTTCTAGAAAATGGTTTTTTTAGTTTGAGTTTTTCCCCTGGAAAAATGTCCGAATTGTATGATAAATTCCCCTGAGAATTTTGATATATATATGTCCTATATAAAAATAATATATATTTTTATATACTCTCTCTTCTCTCTAGTTCAAAAAAAAAACCCCAGCGCCGGCCAGTCCAACCAACCCAGCCCAGCCCGGCCTTGCCCAGCCAAGGGCAGGCGCAGCCAGCCCAGCCGCCGCCCGAGCCCTGCCCAGCGCCACGCTGATTCCTCTCCCCCTCGGTCGCCCGACCGAACCCCTCCTCCCTCTCTCGCTGACGCGCCGGCCCCACCCCTTCTCTTTCCCCTCGCCCACGCCTCGCCACGCCAGAGCGCGACCGCCGCCGCCCGTCGCCGCGATCTTCACGGGATCGCGATCCCGAGTCGCCCCCTGCCCCAAGTTGCTGCCCTATAAATACCTACGCCCCTCCTCCCTCGAACCTCCTAAAACCCGAGCCCAAAACCCACCGCAGCTCGCACCCTCGCCGAACGCATCTCGCCGCCGCCGCCTCGGTTCGCCGCCGTTCCCGCCACCGGTGAGCCACCACTCGACCTCCAAGCTACTCCACCCGAACCGCCGCTTTCTCCCTCACCTCCCCGACATCCTCTCTTTGCCCAGGAACCCCGACGCCGTCGCCCCGAGCTCGTCCGCCGCCCGCCGGAGCCGGAGCTCACTCGAGCTCGTCCCGATCGTCTCCGTCATCCCCGAGCTTCACCGACTCCACCCCCGACCTCCCCAAGTGCCGCCGCACCCGCCTGACGTCTCCGCCGTCTTCCCCGACCACCGGAGCCACCGCGCCGTCCACGCCCGAGCCACCGTCGTCCGTCGCCGTCGTCACCACCGCGGTATGTCGCCGGAGCCACCCACCACCGTCCGATCTAAAACCTACGGCCTAGATTAGATCACACGAAGGGTTAGGTTTTATTTAGATTAGATCGGTTTTAGTTGGTTTTAGTCCGGTTTATTTCCTGGTTTAGTTAGACCGGCCCGATCGGTTTATTTTCTGTTAACCTCGGCACGCATTAGTTATATATCGCCTGGCGTTAGATAGGCCCGTTAGCGCTAGTTTTTCTTTTTAGTTATATTTTTCGTTTCTGTTTTAACAGAATAGTTCGATTTTGTAAAATCCATATCTCTTAGGTTACTTAATATTTTTAGTTGATTCTTTTTTGTTAATTTGCAAATTTGTTGTAGTTTCTGTAGATAATATGTTTAGCCATGTTGAAATTATTAGAAATTGTTTTATTTTAGTTTTAGACAGATTAGTATTTCTGCTATAAATTGAGTTAGGATTATTTTATTTTAGTGATTCTTTTGTCACTGCTTTGTTTTGACTTTGCCTAGCAGTAGGAATTTATTTGGGTATTTTAGATTTAAAAAAATAGTTTTAGTCAAAACCATGTGTTTCTTGCTTATTTAACTAGCTACTGTTTTCCTATTGTTCTACTTAGTAAATAATTTTATTTTACCTAAGTTATAGTTTATTTTAGATTAGTTTCTGTAGTTTTAGAACGTGAACTTTTATTTACAGAAAATAAAAGTTTATTTTATTTTCTTGTTAGTTGTTGGCTTGGATTTCTTGAGTTTTCTTTGGTTTTGGTTCGATTGTTTTGTGTGTTTTATGTTAGCATGCTGTTATGTTAAGTGATTGTATGTTTTATGCTTATATGATTGTTGTTTGTTTCGGTAGAATTTCCGAGTCTGAAGCCTGCTATCACGAGTCCCTAGCTTTCAAGACCGTCACCCAGCAAGTCATTTGATCATGTTTTCTTTTACAATACCTATGATTTTATTGCATTAGAATTATACCTCCCCACCATGCATGCAGTAGGAGAATTTTAAGTTATGTTCTTGAGTAGTATCATGAGGTAGGATGAAACCAATTCCCTTGTTACCATGGCCGGGACGAAGTAGTTTATTTTGCTATGCTCGTGACGGGTTGGTTGAGTGATTCATAAGGGAGATGTGAGAGTCAAGATGATGACAACCCCATGACTTCAAGCTCAAGATGGACTTCAAAATTCACTCTTCGGGTGGAGGACGGTTGACGGGCACCTGGAGAAACCAGCGGCTGGCGGGATGCATGGAGAAGCGCCATGACATCTTGCGAAAGCTTCACCCAGCCACGAAGAGACGGATGGATACCCCATTGACGGAAGCTTACTGTGCAGCCGCAAGCCATTATGGGCTCGGCTTGGTCGACCCTAGGCGTGACTCGGCGGACGGTGCTACGAGATGTAGAAGAACGGTAGGATTGGATGGGCACCGGCGGGCCCAGAGGAACTCTTCGGAAGACCTGTTTGCTTCGTCCGTCTCCAAACACCGTGAAGTGCGAAGACTTAAAGGAGGAGCGATTCTTGCGGGTAAAGTGTGCAAACCTCTGCAGAGTGAAGATCTAATCGGTTAGCCGTGTCCCGATTCTGGACAATTTGAGCCTCTGGAACTTGGAGTATTTCGGATATCTCAACACCGAACTTAATAAATTAATTGAGGGGGTTATTTAATAATTGGGAATGAGACATTGGTTGGCGGAACCATCTCAATAACTACCAACATTGTGTAGTATTTGCAAACAAGTCCTTGTTCTAGGGAAAAACTGGCTTTTTCGCAAAACAATGAAACTTAGAGCCCCACAGCCACATTGCATATAGTGTTAGTAATTTTTATTGTTGTTCTCTCTTTGACTTGCGGCATATTCAAAATGCTGACCTACACGGCTGCAACGTCTTATGTTGCGAGGAGTTTTCGATCGGGGAGTGAGGCTACGATCCATGCTTGGCGATTGCCCTATGGAGTCGGATGGACTCGCTATTCGTCTACGCTTCCACAGCTTTATTTAGTTTATTTCTCATGAGTTGGCCTTCGGCCGAATTTATTCTATTGTAATAAAGACTCGATATGAGAATCGTGTAATAAATTCAGGTGTGACTGAACTTTGAATCTTTTTCATCAATGTAATGTGTGTGCCAGCATGATCTTGGGATGGTACAGCTACACAGAGACTTGACCGTTTTGGTCGGGTCGCTCTGAGAGATGGTATTCAGAGCACGCTGACCGTGGGGCGTAACCCCTAGGATCGGAAATCCATAGGAAGAGACTTTTATTTTATGTCCTTATCATTCCGTAATTCTCCCTGTTCATTTCGACTTCTCTCCGATTTTCAATATTCTAGATGGCCGCGAGTTCACCCCAGTTACGCTACGGAGTTTTGCCACCAGATGAGGCGATGCCTCTCGGCAAGAAGCTGGTTCAAATCGTGAAGAAGCTGAAGATTGCTCTGCCCTCAATCACCGGAAGCCTACCAATGCACTTCCGACGGATACCGCTTCTGAGATTAAGGTGCACATTCCAGGAGGACCTTCGGAGGACATTCAGAGCCCATTGGCTTTGAGTTTACCGATTTCAGTTGGATCCTCGGAAGAGACATGGCGATTTATCGTGCACTTGGACATCTCCGAGAAGAGTACAGGGCCGAGCTCGACCCATCAGACCTCGCCATGATTTATCGCAAAGCTAGGAATGGAGATATCATCCGTACCGTAGAGGACAACTCCATTCTCTCATATGTCCAAGACTTGGAGAGTCTCCTCAGGAAACGGGAAATCCAGACTCGCCGTAACTCGAAGGTACACAGGAGGCTGTTGTTCCGTGAACTGGAACTGGAGGAGAAAGCACACGCGGACTTCCTTGACCATGAAGAAGAAATCAAGGATTTCATGGAGAGAGTCGACAAGCTGAAGATGGATGTTGCCGCATTAGAGGAGAAGATGGACCTGGGAGAAGACCTTTTTCCGAGTGGAGATGACGGACCCCTCGTGAGCAATGACCAGGATTATGAAGAGAGCTCCACCGAAGAAAGCCGCAAGAGGCGCCGCACTGAGGACGCCACACCGGAGGACGCCGCACTGCAGGACGCAAGGATAATTGATGAAGACATTTAGTCGACCGCCATGTTATTTTATTTTTCCGTTGATCGCTTAGGCCGTTATTTTCGATTAGTCGTGAGAATTTTAATCCGAGATTGAACCATGTTTGAGATGATTGAATAAATGATTGGTGTGATTATGATTGTGCATTCATATGGGTAGTGATATTTTCTCATTAGACCCTTGTTCTATTCTAATTTTCTCATCCACTCCAAAACACGGATGCCTCCGAGACGTGACCCGGTTTCAACTTTCCCCCGGAGCTCACCCAGCTGATCCAGCAGCAGAATGCCCTTATGCAGATGCTCATCCAGAACCAGAACAACAACAACAACAACAATCCACCGCCACCACCCCCTGTTGACAACTTGACCCGCTTCCTAAGGCTGAATCTGCCAGTGTTCTCTAGCAGCACTGAGCCGATTATGGCCGATCATTGGCTCCGCAAGGTCGGAAGTGAGTTAGCCACTTTGGATGCACAGATCACGAGAGAAGGTGCGCTTTGCCGCTTTATCGCCTTGATGGACCTGCAGCCTCTTGGTGGGAGAACTACACCGCCACTTATCCCATCGCCACCATCACGTGGGACCAGTTCCAGTAGGCTTTCCGCACCGCTCATGTCTCAGCTGGAGCCATGAGTCTGAAGAAGCGTGAGTTCCGCAACTTACGCTAGGGGAACCGTACTATGGGGCAGTACGTGGATGAGTTCAGCAAGTTAGCTCGCTATGCCCCGGATGATGTGGCCACAGATGCCGCAAAGCAGGAAAAGTTTCTCGAGGGACTCAATGATGAGCTGGGAATGCAGCTAATGGTGGCTACTTTCAACAACTACCAGGAGCTGGTAGACAAGGCCACAACTCGAAGGCAAGCAGCAGCAGATTGATAGCATAGCGGAAGTATGGCGGGGAAGTACAACTCGGAGCTCAGCGAAGCCCGTTATGCCCCATACTGGGAGGGCATACCCATCACACCCATGGAGGACATAACCATGGAGGGAATGGGAGCAACCGCAACCACGACAACAAGTCAGGTAATGGAAACGGCAATGGCAACCAGCATCGTCCTGCCCCGGCTCAGAAGGATCTGAGTCACATCACCTGTTTCAAGTGCCAGAAAACAGGGCACTATGCCACCGACTGCCTGGAGGCCAAGCAGAGGAATGGAAACGGCAATGGAAGCTCAGCAATGAAGCCCAACCCTTTTCCTCGTGCTCGGGTGAACCACATTGGCGTGGAGGGCGTCTATGATCAGCCGGAACAATTGTGGTTGGTAAGTTTTATTAAATTCACGTCGATATTGGTACTCTTTGATTACGGTGCAACACATTCATTTATATCAAGGGTAGTTGTGGAAAAGTACGGGTTGCCCACTAGAACCCTTAGAAGCCCTCTTCACGTCAGTTCCGCGGGAGGAGAAATGATGGCAGGCTTAGGCTGTCATGCAACCCTTAACATCGGAAACCATAAATTTCCCACAGACCTCATAGTATTGGAAACCCAGACCTTGGATGTAATCCTAGGCATGGATTGGTTGACGAAGTTTGAAGGAAACATAGACTGTGCCCGCAAGACGATTCTGCTCACCACTCCGGAGCAGCAGAGGATCAAGTATGTATCCAGACGTATCCCGATGAAGAATCAGGTGAATTCCCTCACGGGAGTTGTTCAGGAGGAAGTGCTAGTAGTGCAAGATTTTCCTGATGTGTTTCCGGAGGAATTACCAGGAATGCCACCGGATAGAGACATTGAATTTCTGATTGAGTTATTGCCCGGCACAGCCCCAATATCCAAGAGACCCTATCGGATGCCCCCGAACGATTTGGAAGAGATCAAGAAGCAAATTAATGAGCTATTGGATAAGGGATATATTCGGCCAAGCTCATCACCTTGGGGAGCCCCAGTTCTTTTGGTAGAGAAGAAGGATGGAACCCTGAGAATGGTTGTGGATTATCGTTCGTTGAGCAGCGTGACCATCAAGAACAAGTACCCTCTGCCGATGATTAATGATCTATTTGATCAGCTAGTTGGAGCCAAGGTATTCTCCAAGATCGATCTTGATCGTGGTATCATCGATTGAAGATCCGTGAAAAGGATATACCTAAAACAGCATTCACCACGGTATGGTTTATATGAGTATACCGTCATGTCATTCGGATTGACTAATGCCCCTGCATACTTCATGAATTTGATGAACAAGGTATTTATGGAATATCTGGACAAGTTTGTCGTGGTGTTCATCGATGATATACTGATTTTCTCCAAGAGCGAGGAAGAGCGTAAGGAACATTTGCGACTAGTTCTGGAGAAACTCCGAGAACATCAGTTGTATGCCAAGTTCAGCAAATGTGAATTTTGGCTGAAGGAAGTCGGATTCCTTGGACATGTTATTTCAGGAGAACGAATAGCAGTTGACCCCACCAAGGTTGTATCAGTCACCGATTGGAAGTCACCCACCTCAGTCAAGGAGATCCGCAGTTTTCTCGGACTCGCAGGATATTATCGGAGGTTTACTGAGAATTTCTCGAAGATTGCCAAGCCCATGACTGAGCTGTTAAAGAAGGACGCCAAGTACATCTGGACCGAGGATTGTGAAGCCAGTTTCCAGGAATTGAAGAAATGTTTGGTTACAGCCCCAGTACTGATTTTGCCGGACATACACAAGGATTACCAGGTATATTGTGACGCTTCTCGCCATGGACTCGGAGGAGTACTCATGCAGGAAGGAAAAGTTGTAGCTTATACCTCCAGACAGCTACGACCTCACGAGATGAATTACGCCACACATGATTTGGAGTTAGCAGCCGTAGTGCATGCACTCAAGACCTGGAGACATTTCCTTATCGGAAATAGTTGTGATGTTTACACAGATCATAAGAGCTTGAAGTATATTTTCATGCAGAAAGAGTTGAACCTCAGGCAGAGGAGATGGCTAGAGTTAATCAAGGACTATGACATGAGATTGCATTACCACCCAGGAAAGGCTAATGTTGTAGCAGATGCTTTGAGCCGTAAGAGTTATGTGAATACTCTCATAGCGGGAGGATTACCCTAGGAGTTAGTCGATGACCTCAGAGATCTCCGACTGGAGATAGTTCCGAGAGGATATGTTGCAGCTCTGGAAGTTCAGTCCACTTTGGCCGATTAGTGAAGCCCAGAAGTCGGACAAGGAAATTGATGAGATAAAGAAAAGGATGAATGAAGGAAAAGCTAAAGGGTTTCGTAAGGATGAATACGGAGCTATATGGTTCGAGGATCGTATTTATGTACCCAATGATCCCGAACTCAGGAAGCTAATTCTTCAGGAGGCTCATGATTCACCCTACTCGATTCACCCCGGTAACACCAAGATGTATCTGGATTTGAAGGAAAGTTTCTGGTGGACAGGTATGAAGAAGGATATTGCTGAGTACGTAGCAATATGCGATGTTTTCCAGCGAGTAAAGGCGGAACATCAGAAGCCAGCAGGGTTACTTCAACCTTTGCCGATTCCCGAGTGGAAATGGGAAAAACTTGGAATGGATTTTATCACAAGATTACCCAGGACCCGTTCAGGTTATGATTCCATCTGGGTAGTGGTTGATCGATTGACCAAGGTAGCTCATTTCATTCCGTGAAGACTACCTATACCAGCTAAGTTAGCCAAGATATACATGACCAGGATCGTATGTCCGCATGGAGTTCCGAGGAGTATCGTGTCGATAGAGGAACACAATTTACCTCAAAGTTTTGGAATCAGTTGCATGAAACTTTGGAGTGCGAGGCTAGAGTTCAAGATAGATTTTCATCCATGAGCAGATGGACAGACCGAGAGAGTCAACCAGATCCTGGAGGACATGTTGAGAGCTTGTGCGCTAGACTATGGGTCTAGCTGGGATGATAATTTGCCATACGCGGAGTTCTCGTACAATAACAGTTATCAGACCAGTCTGAAGATGGCCCCTTTCGAAGCTCTATACGAACGGAGGTGCAGAACACCATTGTTGTTGGATGGTGTTGGAGATCGAAAACTTTTCGGTCCCGATCTTATCAGGGATTCCGAAGAGAAAGTCAAGCTGATTCGAGATAGGCTCAAGGTAGCTCAGTCGAGGCAGAAGAGTTATGCCGACAGTAAACGCAAGGAAGTAACATACGAAGCGGGAGACCGGGCATATCTTCGTGTGTCCCCACTTCATGGAATCAAGAGGTTCGGTGTTAAAGGAAAGTTAGCACCCCGGTTCATTGGCCCCTACAAAATCCTCGAACGTCGTGGAGAAGTTGCTTACAAGTTAGAATTGCCGGAAGGATTGTCCGGAGTTCATGATGTCTTCCATGTTTCTCAGCTGAAGAAATGCCATGCCGAGATGGCCGATATTCTGTTGAGAGACACAGTGCCCCTAGAGGCCATACAGCTCGACAGTGATCTGACTTATGAGGAGAAACCCGTCCGAATTCCCGAGACTGCGAACAGAGTCACCCGCAGCAAGATCATCAAGTTTTGCAAGGTGTTGTGGAGTCATCACTCCGAGGAGGAAGCCACCTGGGAGCGAGAAGAAGACCTCCGCCGAGACCACCCGCACCGATTTGCTAGCCAACCCGAATCTCGAGGGCGAGATTCATCTTAAGGTGGGAAGGTTTGTAACATCCCAAATTTCCCATTTGGAATGTTTTACAATTGTAGCTAAGCATCTATGCATTATTGTTTGAGTGACATTTGAATTATTTCAGAGGCTTTTGAGTTTGTTGGAATTTGAATTCAAATTGGCAGTTGAATTTACTTCAAACAATGCCTGACAAATACTTGAGAAAAAGTATGAGAGGAGTAAACATGACACTCCAAAAATGTCAGAAGAAAAGTTTTGCCAAAAAGATTGAATTCTAATTTGATTTTATTTGGGATTTCTAGAAAATGTTTTTTTTAGTTTGAGTTTTGCCCCTGGAAAAATGTCTGAATTGTAGGATAAATTCCCCTGAGAATTTTGATATATATATGTCCTATATAAAAATAATATATATTTTATATACTCTCTCTCTCTCTAATTCAAAAAAATAAAATAAAAAACCCCAGCGCCAGCCAGAACCAACCCAGCCAGCCAGCGCCAGCCCAGCCAGCCAGGGCAGCCAGCCAGCGCCCGAGCCGCCTGCCCAGCGCCCGCCTGATTCCTCTCCCCTCGGTCGCCCGATCAACCCCTCCTCCTCTCTCACGACGCCTGCCCCACCCTTCTCTTTCCCTCGCCCACGCCTCGCCACGCCAGAGCGCGACCGCCGCCTGTCGTCGCCCGCGATCTTCACGGGATCGCGATCCCGAGTCGCCCCCTGCCCCAAGTTGATGCCCTATAAATACCTACGCCCCTCCTCCCTCGAACCCCCTAAAACCCGAGCCCAAAACCCACCGCAGCTCGCACCCTCGCCGAACGCATCTCGCCGCCGCCGCCTCGGTTCGCCGCCGTTCCCGCCACCGGTGAGCCACCACTCGACCTCAAGCTACTCCACCCAAACCCGCTTTCTCCCTCACCTCCCGACATCCTCTCTTTGCCCAGGAACCCGACGCCGTCGCCTCGAGCTCGTCCGCCGCCCGCCGGAGCCGGAGCTCACTCGAGCTCGTCCCGATCGTCTCCGTCATCCCCGAGCTTCACCGACTCCACCCCCGACCTCCCCAAGTGCCGCCGCACCCGCCTGACATCTCCGCCGTCTTCCCCGACCACCGGAGCCACCGCGCCGTCCACGCCCGAGCCACCGTCGTCCGTCGCCGTCGTCACCACCGCGGTATGTCGCCGGAGCCACCCACCACCGTCCGATCTAAAACCTACGGCCTAGATTAGATCACACGAAGGGTTAGGTTTTATTTAGATTAGATCGGTTTTAGTTGGTTTTAGTCCGGTTTATTTCCTGGTTTAGTTAGACCGGCCCGATCGGTTTATTTTCTGTTAACCTCGGGCACGCATTAGTTATATGTCGCCTGAGCGTTAGATAGGCCCGTTAGCGCTAGTTTTTCTTTTAGTTATATTTTTCGTTTCTGTTTTTAACAGAATAGTTCCAGTTTTGTAAAATCCATATCTCTTAGGTTACTTAATATTTTTAGTTGATTCTTTTTTGTTAATTTGCAAATTTGTTGTAGTTTCTGTAGAAAATATGTTTAGCCATGTTGAAATTATTAGAAATTGTTTTATTTTAGTTTTAGACAGATTAGTATTTCTGCTATAAATTGAGTTAGGGTTATTTTATTTTAGTGATTCTTTTGTCACTGCTTTGTTTTGACTTTGCCTAGCAGTAGGAATTTATTTGGGTATTTTAGATTTTAAAAAAAATAGTTTTAGTCAAAACCATGTGTTTCTTGCTTATTTAACTAGCTACTGTTTTCCTATTGTTCTACTTAGTAAATAATTTTATTTTACCTAAGTTATAGTTTATTTTAGATTAGTTTCTGTAGTTTTAGAACGTGAACTTTTATTTACAGAAAATAAAACGTTTATTTTATTTTCTTGTTAGTTGTTGGCTTGGATTTCTTCGAGTTTTCTTTGGTTTTGGTTCGATTGTTTTGTGTGTTTTATGTTAGCATGCTGTTATGTTAAGTGATTGTATGTTTTATGCTTATATGATTGTTGTTTGTTTGGTAGAATTTCCGAGTCTGAAGCCTGCTATCACGAGTCCCTAGCTTTCAAGACCGTCACCCAGGCAAGTCATTTGATCATGTTTTCTTTTACAATACCTATGATTTTATTGCATTAGAATTATACCTCCCACCATGCATGCAGTAGGAGAATTTTAAGTTATGTTCTTGAGTAGTATCATGAGGTAGGATGAAACCAATTCCCCTTGTTACCATGGCCGGGACGAAGTAGTTTATTTTGCTATGCTCGTTAGACGGGGTTGGTCGAGTGATTCATAAGGGAGATGTGAGAGTCAAGATGATGACAACCCCATGACTTCAAGCTCAAGATGGACTTCAAAATTCACTACTGGGTGGAGGACGGTTGACGGGCACCCTGGAGAAACCAGCGGCTGGCGGGATGCATGGAGAAGCGCCATGACATCTTGCGGAAAGCTTCACCCAGCCACGAAGAGACGGATGGATACCCCATTGACGGAAGCTTACATGCAGCCGCAAGCCATTATGGGCTCGGCTTGGTCGACCCTAGGCGTGACTCTGGCGGACGGTGCTACGAGATGTAGAAGAACGGTAGGATTGGATGGGCACCGCAAAGGCCTGAGGAACTCTTCGAAGACCTGTTTACGTTCGTCCGTCTCCAAACACCGAAGTGCGAAGACTTAAAGGAGGAGCGATTCTTGCGGCGTAAAGTCGTAAACCTCTGCAGAGTGAAGATCTAATCGGTTAGCCGTGTCCCCGGTTACGGACAATTTGAGCCTCTGGAACTTGGAGTATTTCGGATATCTCAACACCGAACTTAATAAATTAATTGAGGGGGTTATTTAATAATTGGGAATGAGACATTGGTTGGCGGAACCATCTCAATAACTACCAACATTTTGTAGTATTTGCAAACAAGTCCTTGTTGTAGGGAAAAACTGGCTTTTTCGCAAAACAATGAAACTTAGAGCCCCACAGCCACATTCCATATAGTGTTAGTAATTTTTATTGTTGTTCTCTCTTTGACTTGCCGGCATATTCAAAATGCTGACCTACACGGCTGCAACGTCTTATGTTGCAGAGGAGTTTTCCGATCAGGAGTGAGGCTACGATCCACGCTTGGCGATTGCCCTATGGAGTCGGATGGACTCGCTATTCGTCTACGCTTCCGCTGCTTTATTTAGTTTATTTCTCATGAGTTGGCCTTCAGCCGAATTTATTCTATTGTAATAAAGACTCGATATGAGAATCGTGTAATAAATTCAGGTGTGATTGAACTTTGAATCTTTTTCATCAATGTACTGTGTGTGCCAGCATGATCTTGGGATGGTACAGCTACACAGAGACTTGACTGTTTTCGGGTCGGGTCGCTACAGGCCTATATAAACCCCCCAGGGCGCCCATGCAAAGGGTTCCCAACATGTTAGAACTAGACCAGATCATAGAGGAAGGAGAGAGCTAGCCTTGCCTTCTCTACCTCTAGCATACAGCTCGAGGAGCACCTTTGTACTCACTTGTGCCTTAGTGTGATCATGCGGAGACCCCGCAGAGTAGGACTAGGGGTGTTATCTCCTAGGAGAGCCCTGAACCTGGGTAAGGTACGCCGGCGTTCGTGTTTATGCCTCATCCCGCTTCCGGGCACCGGCGACGTTCTACTCGCTCCCACCATGATAAGCCATCTGTTGGCATATGTCGCACCCAACCCCCGACATTTTGCACCCACCAAGGGGCGAGGTGCACCGTCGTCCGAAGACCTGTTCTGGATGGGAACCCTTTTCCTCCCTAGCGAGCGCAGCCAGCCCGGCACGCCAGACGGAGTCTGCGCCGATGCGCTGCATGACGCGGAAGTCACCTGCGCGGCAAGTTGCCTCGCTAATCTCATTGGCGAGGTCCGCCTCTCCGACGAGCCCGCATCCGACGCAGGCGCAGACGGCCCCGAGAGCCTCCTCGCGGGCCTCCTCGATCAACTCCACGTCACCAGCGAGCCAGCTGTGGACCTGGAGTCTGTAGGCTCCACCGACCCGATGTTGGTTGACCCCGACACCGCGTCGCTCGACGCGCTCCCCACCAACTTGGTGGTCTCTGACGACGAGCCGCTCCCTCGCGCGGAGAGCGGCGGAAGCACCATCACGGAGGTGCTTGTCATCGGTCACGGCGAGCACTCCGGTGGAGGTGCTCGCGACCCGCTCGACGCAGCACTGCAAGACCTGACGGCGCCCATCCCAGAAGACGCCGACGCTGAGACGGTGGAGGCACGCCGCATCCAGCTCGCCGAAGGCACCAAAAAGCTGGCCAGCATGAGACGCCTGTCGGAAGCCTACCAGCGCGAGATGGACCGTGCTGTGGGCGGCACGCCGGCTCCCGCTGGGCCCAGCCGCCTTGGCGTGGCCAGTAGCGCGGCGTGGCCATCGCTAACCTGTTCGGGGCAGATCGCCCCATCTACGCGACGCCTGCGGAAAACATCCGAGCCGCCCAGGCGACAGCAGAAGAGCTGGACAAGTTCGAGGACGAAAAACGTCGCCAGATGGCGGAGCGCGTCCAGCAGCTCCTTGACGCGGCTGCCGAGCAGCACGAGGCCGGCTGCCGTACCGAGGCGCCACACCGGCAAACCGACGATCTGCCTCCCCGCCGAGATCTAGGCGCGACATCTCGGACGCCGACTGGTGGCGTCCGCGGAAGAAAAGACAAGGAGCCGGCTGCCAGCCACAGTCAGACCTGCATCACCATAGAGCGCAACCAAGACGGCCGCCCCAGAGCAGTGGAACGATGGGATGACTGTCCGCCTCCTCCCCCTCGCAGGGAAAGGCGCGTCTCCCCGCCGCCTATAGATCACCCGACACTCGGCGACCGCCTTGGCCGCCGAGAGGGAGTCGGAGAGAACGATGCCCGCCACCGGATCGACCATCTCCCTCGGTCCCTGGCGCTAGAAGAAGAGATGAGTTGCGTCCGCCATGTTTCGGCCCCCGCATTCGAGACGAGCCCTTCCCCAAAGGGTTCACGCTCCCGAGAGACACGCCCAAATACACCGGCTCCGTGAAGCCGGAGGACTGGCTGGTCGATTACCCCACGGCCGTCAGCATAGCAAACGGCAACAAGCGTGTTGCTGTGAAGTACGTTCCGCTCATGCTCCAGGGCACAGCCCAGACGTGGATGAACAGTCTGAAGCCCCGTAGCATCAACAGATAGGTCGACTTCACCAACGCCTTCGTCCGCAACTTCACCAGCACGTACAAGCGGCCGCCCAAGCCTCGCCAGCTTTACTTGTGCGTGCAAGGCCCCAACGAGTCGACTCGCGACTACCTAACATGTTGGGCCGAGCTCCACAACTCTTGCGAAGGCGTGCACGAGGTGCAGGCCATCGAGTACTTCACCGCCGGGTGCCGAGAAGGCACCCTCCTCAAGCACCGACTTCTCTGCGACGAGCCGGCGACCCTCGACGAGCTGCTGATCATAGCAGATAAATATGCCACGGCCGACTCCTCCATGAAGTCAGAGATCCAAGTTGATGCGTCTGGCAAAGTGGCCCCTCAGGCTCCTCGAACCCCGGCTGGCGACGCCAGTCAGCGTCAACAGCAGAACGACCACAAGCGCAAGGCCACACAGCCGGCTTCCACCCGCCGGCAGGTGGCGACAGTCGAAGACCAGCAGCCGGAAGGGCAGCCTCCGAACAAACACCAGAAAGGCGGCAAGCCCAATTGGCTGCCGGCTTTCTCATATGAACAGACTCTGGATGCACCCTGCAAATTCCATAGTGGTGCGAAGCCATCCAACCACACCACTCGGAAGTGCCATTGGCTCACCAGGATCGCCAAAGGAGACCGCCTCCTGCCTCCCCCGGCTGCTGGGCAGCCGCCTCCTCCTCCGCCCCAGCAGCCGACGGTCAGACCAGTCGGAGCCATACAAGATGAGTATCCAGAAGAGCACGGAGCTTATGCCGTGTTCACCAGCGTGGCCGATGATGGACGCAGCAGGCGGCAGCAGTAACAAGAAGTGAATGCGGTAGCATCAAAGATCCCAGAGTTCATGCATTGGTCTGAGAAACCCATCAGCTGGAGTAGAGCCGACCACCTGGAAGTGATGCCCAATCCCGGCTCCTATGCTCTGGTTTTGGATGCCACCTTTGCCACAGATAGGCGAGCAGCTCGCTTCTCCCGAGTTCTGATAGACGGCGGCAGCAGCATCAACATCCTGTACAAAGACACCATGGAGAAGTTAGGAATCAAACAAAGGCATCTTCAGTCCAGCCGGACTATTTTCCATAGCATAGTTCCTGGCCTTTCCTGCTCACCAATCGGCAAGATCCAGATAGACGTCCTCTTTGGGGACAAAGATCACTTCCACCGAGAGCCAGTCTGGTTTGAAGTGGTGGACCTTGAGAGCCCATACCATGCACTACTTGGACGACCTGCTTTGGCCAAGTTCATGGCGGTCCCCCACTATGCCTACCTCAAGATGAAGATGCCGAGTTCCAAGGGGATCCTGACCATAGCCGGCGACTACAAGAAGCCGTCCGCCTGCGCAGCTGAGAGCAGTCGGTTGGCCGAGTCCCTCGTGATCGCAGCTGAGAAGCGGCTCCTTGACTGGGTTGTGGCGTTGGCAGGCAAGCGGCCGGAGATGTCGCCCGATCCCAAGGAATCGGAAGCTGGGGGCTTGTTCAAGCCGGCCAAAGAAATAAAGAAGATACCCTTTGACCTGGAGCACCCGGAGAGGTACGCTGTTGTGGGAACAAACCTCGACAGCAAATAGGAAGGCGTGCTCGTCGATTTCCTCTGTGAGAATCGAGACATCTTTGCATGGTCCCCCAAAGACATGCCGGGTGTCCCGACGGATTTCGCCGAGCACAAGTTACATGTCCGGCCTGATGCCAAACCAGTCAGGCAGCCCTTGCGCCGCCTGTCAGAAGAGAAGATAAGAGTCATTGGGGAAGAGACAACCCGGCTGCTGGTGGCCGGCTTCATCATGGAGGTGTTCTTTCCAGAGTGGCTGGCCCACCCGGTCCTTGTGCTGAAGAAAAACAAGCAGTGGCGTATGTGTATTGATTACACCAGCCTCAACAAAGCATGCCCCAAGGACCCTTTCGCTTTGCCAAGAATCGACCAAGTGATAGACTCCACAGCCGGATGCGAGCTGTTGAGTTTTTTGGATGCATATTCAGGATATCACCAGATCAAGCTAAACCCGGCTGACAAACTGAAGACCACCTTCATCACGCCATTTGGAGCCTTCTGCTACTTGACCATGACGTTCGGCTTGAGGAACGCCGGCGCCACGTTTCAACGTTGCATGCAGAAGTGCCTCCTTAAGCAACTCGGTAGAGACGCCCACGTTTACGTGGATGATGTGGTGGTGAAGACGGAGAAGCGTGGAACGCTGCTAGAAGATCTCAAGGAGACCTTTGAGAACCTACGCCGGTTTCAAATCAAGCTCAACCCAGAGAAATGCGTCTTCGGAGTACCAGCCGGCCAGATTCTTGGATTCCTGGTCTCAGAACGCGACATAGAGTGCAACCCTTTGTAAGATCAAGGCCATCGAGAGGATGGAAGTACCCACCCGACTGCTAGATGTGCAGAAGTTCACTGGCTGTTTGGCGTCCATCAGCCGTTTCATCAGTCGGCTGGGAGAGAAGGCTCTTCCCCTGTACCAGCTCATGAAGAAAACCACTTTTGTCGAGTGGAACGACAAGGCAGACAAAGCTTTTCTCCAGCTCAAGAAGATGTTGACTACTCCACCTGTCCTGGCGGCTGCGACTCCTAAGGAGCCCATGCTCCTCTACATCGCCGCTACCAGCCGAGTGGTCAGCACAGTCATCGTGGTAGAGCGCAAGGAGGAAGGCAAGGCACTACCAATTCAGAGACCGGTGTAGTATTTGAGTGAAGTGTTGTCGACCTCCAAGCAAAACTACCCCCACTACCAGAAGATGTGCTATGGCGTGCACTTTGCCGCCAAGAAACTGAAGCCGTATTTTCAAGAGCACCCAATCACTATGGTCTGCACAGCTCCACTGGCCGAGATCATTGGAACCCGAGATGCTTCGGGCCGAGTGGCCAAATGGGCCATAGATTTGGCCCCCTACACCATCTACTACCAGCCTCGCACCGCCATCAAGTCACAAGTGCTGGCCGACTTCCTCGTCGACTTGGCCGAGACCTAGTACCTGCCGCCAGCGCCCGACTCCACCCATTGGCGGATGCATTTTGATGGTTCCAAGATGCGCACCGGTTTGGGAGCCGGCATCGTCCTCACCTCCCCCAAAGGCGACAAGCTCAAATATGCGTTGCAAATCCATTTCGCCACCTCCAACAATGTCACCGAATACGAGGCACTCATTCACGGGCTCCAGCTTGCCAAAGAGCTCGGCATTCGCCGAATCTTGTGCTATGGTGACTCTGACTTGGTGGTCCAGCAGTTGTCAGGCGACTGGGACGCCAAAGATGCAAACATGGCAAGCTACCACTTCCTCATACCAGCAACTCAGTGGATATTTTGAAGGGTGCGAGTTTCTCCATGTGCCAAGAAACGACAACGAGCAAGCGGATGCCCTGGCACGAATCGGCTCCACCCGTCAAGCAATACCGACCAGCGTCGCCCTTCAACGCCTACTCAAGCCGTTTGTCAAGCCATCACCAGAGTCAGATTCTATCTTCGTGCCGGCTCCTCCTAAAGCAGTTAGATCCAACTTGAGAGCTCCAGCGGCCGGCACGGGAATTCTGGCAGGCGGCCCGAGGGCCGCGGCAGTCGCACCCAGCCCGGGGACTTCAGAACCCGGCTCGGGGACTGTAGCGGCCAGCCCGGGGACTTCAGAGCTCGGCCCGGGGACTTCATCGACCCAGCAAGCGGCTGCCGACTTCAACCCGCCGCCTCCCGGCCCAACCGCCCTTGTCCAAGTTGCAATCATGACAGTCGAAGAAATCGCAGCACCTTCATGGGCCCAGCCCATCCTCAATTTCCTGGTGAACAAAGAGCTGTCGACTGATGAGATCTCGGCCCGGCAAGTGCAACGCCGGCCAGCAGCCTACACCATAGTCAACAGAGAGCTTGTGAGGCGCAGCGTCACTGGTGTCTACCAGCGCTGCGTGGAGCCGGAGCAAGGCCAAGCAATTCTCAAAGACATCCATCAAGGCGAGTGTGGCCACCACGCAGCGTCAAGAGCACTTGTCGCCAAAGCCTTCCGCCATGGTTTTTTCTGGCCGACTGGTCTAGAGGACGCCAAGGACCTGGTCCAAAAATGCAAAGGGTGCCAGAAGTTTCATTCCAAGCCACATCAGCCGACTTCTGCACTCAAGACTATTCCCATTGCTTAGCCCTTTGTCGTCTGGGGCCTGGACATGGTGGGACCATTCAAAATAGCGTGAGGTGGCATGACTCATCTGCTTGTCGTGGTGGACAAGTTCACCAAGTGGATAGAAGCCAAACCAATCAACAAGTTGAACGGTCCGACTGCTGTGACGTTCATCTCCGACATCACCATCCGGTATGGAATACCGCACAGCATCATCACCGACAATGGCACAAACTTTGCCAAAGGCGCCTTGGCCCGTTCTGCGACGCAGGAGCATCCGACCGGACTTAGCGTCCGTTGCCCATCTGCAGATCAAGCGGCGGTGGAAGCGAGCAAGCGGCCTCATCTTGTCCGCATCAAGTCGGACCGGTCGAGCCTACGGAGGCGTTCGGCGGCTGGCGGCTCGACGAGCTGCCGGCCGTCCTCTGGAGCCTCGCACAACTCCAAACAAGTCAACCGCTTCACGCCTTTCTTCCTCGTCTCTGGTGCGAAGCCGTCATCCCAACGGACATAGAATTCGACTCCCATCGAGTCACCATGTACACCGAAGAGGAGGCAGAAGAAGCACGACAAGACGGTGTCGATCTGCTGGAAGAGGGCCGGCTATTGGCACTCAGCCGGTCCAGCATCTACCAGCAGAGCCTGCGTCGATACTACAATCGGAAGGTCAAGCCGAGATCTTTCCAAGACGGAGACCTTGTGCTCCGGCTGATCCAGCGAACACAGCCGCCAGCACAAGCTCTCGGCGCTTTGGGAAGGCCCCTTCATCATCGACAAAGTGTTGGGCAACGACTCCTACTACTGATCGGCGCCGAAGCCTCGAGCGTGCAAGAGAGAAGACTCCAGCAAGGATACGGAGCGGCCATGGAATGCAAATCTCCTTCAAGATTTTACTGATTAATGCAGTATGTACCATGCTACCTTTTGTATTAAAATCACGAAGACTCGGGTCCCCCGAGAAGAGCTCGGGGCTGCCCTCTTTATCTATATGATAAAATTATGCCTATGAGTATGTTATTTTGTGTTATGCGCTTGGCACGGGTCCGACTAGTCGGCCGGGACTTAAAATCTTGTACTATGAAATGCTTCCTGCAGCCGGACAAGTAATGTGTGGCACTTAAGCTGTCTCCTGCCAGAAGCCGCAGCTCGCAGAGCAACTGTATGGTGGGCAGGAGTAAGGTAGAAAGGGTGCCCACATGAAAATGCCTAAGGACACAAAGCATGTTCATAGTTTAAGCCGGCTTGCCGCCTCTTACGACCGACTGCTGAGCAGCCGGTCCGCCATTTTCTACTTAACTTGCTAAAGAACTCTAAAGGGCTAAGTACTTGCCTTCCCAAAGTAGCTAAGTACTTGACCCAGCATCAGTCCGCAGAGCGGCTGTTTGGCTGGCAAGACGGCAACCAAGGGAAGGCGGCAAAGGAAAAAGCCAAAGAGCAGTAAGCAAGAAAAAGATAGGACTCGGAAAAATATTTACATAGCAAAGGCCCTTGGCCGATCTTCAACATAAGTTCAAGATACACCCCGCGGGTGGAATTGTGCAAAATTAACAAGTTCATCGAGACTAATAGACATGTGAAGTAAAAGATAAAATGGCGGCCTAGGAAGCGGCAGAAGGGTTCGGAGGATCGGAAGAGTCGGCGGTGCCAGTTGCTGGAGCGGCCGGCTGGTCGGTCTCTGCTTAGTCGCCTCCGGCGGCAGCTGGCTCAGTTGGGCGCGGCTTGTTGCTGGAGGCGCGGTCGAGCTGAGGTTGGCCGTCCGCTCCGACCTCTGGCGCCTCCTCTTCGCCTCCCTCCTCCGCCTCGCCTTCTTCCTCGCCACTGGAGTCGATCACCTCCGCCGAGTCCTTGCCGTCGTCCGGGTTCAGCCCGAACCATTCCGGCGGTGCCTCGTCGCCGTTTTCAACCCGCTCCGGGACGAAGATGCTGGTGTCGGTGTACTTGGCGATTGACGCCGCGCGCTTGACGAGATCGTCTTCCACGACCGCCAACTCCTCCTGAGCCTCCAGCCGGAATGTGGCCAGCTGGGCCAGACTCAGCCCAGGGTACCACGCCTTAACGAACTCCAAGGCCCGACGCACTCCAGCCCAGGCTGAAGAGCCCTTCTAGGCCTCAAGACGGCCCGCCGCTACCTCCAGCCAGTCGGCACTCCACCGGGGTGCACGATGCGCATGTCCTGCCTGGTGGCGACGCTGGCGCCCGACACATTGAAGCCGGTGCAGCATCCTGTGAGCCGGCCGAAGAAGGGCCTCGATGCTCAGGATCTGCTCGCTAAGGGTTCGGGGGGCGTCAGCAGCTATCTTCGCGCCGTCCGCCCTCCGCCCTTCGCGATCAGCTTCGATGGCCTGGTTGGCGGCGTCCGAGTGGCCAGGGAAGAAGTCTGCCAAGACAGAAGCGAAGAACAAAATTAAAGACCAGAAGCCGGCTTGACCAACAGCCGGCAGCTCAAAGAAGAAAAATGAGGGAGGCTCACCATCGACTATATCCTCGATCTCGTGGAAGCAGGAAGTCAGCATCGCCTCCTTGGCAGTCCAGGAGGAGCGTTCGGTCGCGAACTCAGCAAGGAGGAAGGTCTCCCTGTCCTCCGCCTCCTTCTGGGCCTTCTTGAGGAGCTCCTTCTGCTCTGCCAGCTGCGTGACCAACCGGTCACGCTCCTCAGCCAGTTTGCAGTGCTCCTCCTCCTTAGCACGCAGCGCGGTGTTGGCCTCGCCTAGCTGCTGCTTCAGGGTGGCATTGGCTTCTATGGAAGAAAGAATAAAACAAGGTGTTAGTCGCCAAACAAAAGAAGATCATTTGGGGAGATCCGCCACTGCTCGTGATCGGCCCAAATCTCGGGACTACAGCCAGCGGTGCCAGCTGCGCCCATAAAAAATGAGTCATCAACAGAAAAGAAGAGTAGGCGGGAGATCCGCCCGATATCTGCAGATCGGCCCGAATCTCGGGGACTACAGCCCGCGGTATCCTCGATCTCGTGGAAGCCGGAAGTCATCATCGCCTCCTTGTCTGTCCAGGAGGAGTGTTCGGTCGCGAACTCAGCAAGGAGGAAGGTCTCCCTGTCCTCCGCCTCCTTCTGGGCCTTCTTGAGGAGCTCCTTCTGCTCTGGCAGTTGCGTGACCAACCGGTCACGCTCCTCAGCCAGTTTGTTGCGCTCCTCCTCCTTAGCACGTAGCGCGGTGTTGGTCTCGCCCAGCTGCTGCTGCAGGGTGGTGTTGGCTTCTGCGGAAGAAATAAGAAAACAAGGTGTTAGTCACCAAACAAAGAAGAACAGTTGCCGGGGAGATCCGGCCCGACTGCTCAGCAGTCGGCCTGAATCTCGAGGACTACAGCTCGCGGGTGCGCCAGCTCGCCCTCGTGAAAAAAGGAGTCATCAACATAAAGAAGAGTAGTGGCTGGGGAGATCCGGCCTGACTGCTCAGCAGTCGGCCCGAATCTCGGGGACTACAGCCCGCGGGTGCGCCAACGCGCCCCCGCAGAGAAAGAAGAGAACTTACTCCGGCTCTCTGACAAGTCGGCGGTCCGCTGAGCCAGCTCTTGGATGTTGAAGTTGAAGGCGGTCACGCGAAGATTGTGGTAGTCCTGTGACAAAAATTTCAGATAAGTGTTAGTGCTTGGATCTCGCCGATTAGAGTTCCGAGCCGCCTGCTCAGCTGCCGGCCCGAAACTCGGGGACTACACCCAGTGGGTGCGCTGGCGTGCCCCCACCAAGAAGCACAAAAAACAGAAGCGAAGAAGAACGAAATGTACTCGGACGGCCTCTCGCGATGCCAGATGCGCCTTGTTGCAGTTCCTGATGGCTTCGCCCTCGGCTCGGATCTTGGCTTGGACGTCCAAAAGGGCCCGGTTCAACGGGCCCGTCCCGCCTCCCCGCACCCACCCAGTGGGCGCGGCGCTCGTCGCTTCGGTGTCCGGGATCGAGGAGCTCGCGACGCTAGTCTCCAGAGGGCCCGGCGCCGAAGCCGCCTTTGCAAGGCGGCGACGCGTCAGTGTGCCGACCTCGAGAACCTGGCCCGCCACCACCACGTCTTCAGTTGGCGGCACCGGAGGGTCCGCCGGCTGCCCGCCTTGCGCACTCTCGGACGATGGCGGTGGCGGCACGATCACGTCCGGCATGGCGGTGTCGCCGCCGTCCCTCTCCATGACCGGGTTCTCTCCATCGGCCTCCCCAGTCTGCGTCGTGAACTCTGGAGGTGGCGGCGCGAAGTTCAGAGGAATGACAAAACCGCCCGATTGGCGCGGCGCCTGCTTCTTCAGCTCTCTTTCGCGCGTGCGGCCTCGGCCTCCGCCAGTTTCTTCATGGCGGCAGCCTCCGCCTTCTCAGCCTCCGCCTTCTCCAGGCGGGCGGCTTCCTGCTCTTCACGCACCTCTCGCGTGTCCCGCTCCCTCGCCTCCCGGAGGTCGGCGGCTGGGTCGATCCACCGAGTGGTGGCGGAAGTCTCTGCCGACCCCACGATGGAGGTGGCAGCCACCTTCTCAAGAGAGAGGGGAGCCCTGGACCCAAGGGAAACAAAGCAAAGGACTCAGACAAGATCAACGAAGAAAAGGTGAAGGTGTAAGGGAAGGTAGCACTTACGCGAGAACCAGCTGCGCGTCTTCACCTCCTGCGAAGCGGTTGGCCTTCGCGCCGCCGTCCAGCTTGATCGCCGCGGCGAGCCTTGAGCTTCTTCGCCGACTGCCGAACATGCTCGGCGCGGCCCTGCGCTTCTTTGCGCCGCCTTGGGCATCCGACGCGGCAGAAGAGCTCGCACCCGGCTGGCCGGCTCCCGGCTGGTGGCGCGGGGCGACTTCCCCCGCATCGTCGTCAGGCCAGTCCTCGAGGCTGGCTCCGAGCCTCGAGCCGCCTGCTTCGCCGCCTCCTCCCTCGGCGTCGTCCTCCAAGGCCGCCGCCCCCAAGTCGGGGTCGTCGACGTCGCTCTCCGCCCGGTCGGGGAGGAATTCGTGGTCCGGCCCCGCAGTGCCGGCTGTTGGCTGGAGGAGGGGGCTCTGGCCAAAGGCTGATTGGTCAGACTAGACAAGACGGACTCGGCGACAAAGAGCCAGAGAAAAAATAAAAAGAGACAGCTCACCTTGGGTGGAGGGTTGGCGCATGAATACGGCTCCTTGCCGAACCACCACTCTTCCGTGAGCTCGCAGTTCGCAAGATAGTTCACCATGTAGGCTACCTCTCCATGAGGCATCTCCTTGGTGCATAGCCGACTTGGGTCCCGATGTCCGCTCATCTGGCAGATCATTTGAGGGCGGCCCTGGAGTGGGAGCACTCGGCGCGCCACGAAGGCGGCCAGCAAATCAGGCCCGGTCAGGCCCTCCGATGCGTTGAAGACTCGAACCGCCGCGATGGCGGCGGCTCCAAAGAGGGCGCCGTCTGGCCCGGTATGACCAGTTGGGCTGCCTTACAGCTGGCGGGCCGGCTGCGTAAGCCGGCAAGTTGACCCAGTCGCCCTCCGCGAAGACGCTCTTCACGTAGAAGTACGACCGCTGCCACATCTTCACCGACTTTATTAGCGTGATGGGGGGAAACGGATTGTCGGCCCCCGACCTCCGCACCGCGATGAACGCGCCGCACTGGGCCGGCACGCCTGCAACGTGGGTGCCGAGCTAGGAGTAGAAGAACTCCCCCCCCCCCCAGAGCTCGATCATGGGGAGGACGCCGAGGAAGCCTTCGCACAAAGTGACGAAGGCGGACAACAGCACCACCGTGTTGGGGGTGAGGTGGTGCGGCTGGAGACCGTAGAAGTCGAGGAAGGACCGGAAGAAGCCGCTCGCCGGCAAGCCAAGGCCACGCAGGCAGTGCAAGCGGAAGACGACCCGCTCGCCCTCCTTCGGCGCCGGCGAGATTTCCCTCCTCGGCGCAAGGCGAACCCTCACGAAATCCTTGCCGGGCAGCCGCCGCATCTTGCGGAGGAAATCGACGTGGTCGTCGTGAACTTCTGAGCCATCCCATGCGCCAGAGCGTACCGCGGGGGGCGTGATAGTGGAAGAGGAGATCATCGGGAACGAATCACCGCGACGCTCAGCGTAGCATGGGGCACAGCGGCGAGAGGAAGAAGAAAGAGGAAGCAGTGAGGATGAAGGGCGCGCGTGCTCTGCCTCTCCCCCCTCAGCCTACTTATAAGCCGATGGGCTGCGAAGCCGAGGGGGGCGGTCGTGGCATTTACTGCGCCCACTACCCCACGCCCCCATGTTTATCGTGCAAGTTACTGCACTCAATAACTCTGCAGGAACCCTAACCGCCCCCCTCGGCCGCAGCGGATCCGCTCACGTGCCGAGGCGTGGTAATGGCGGGCCCCGCCTGCAGGCGCGTACCGTCGCATGCGTGGGTGGGCAGACTGGCCCGGTCGCTCGTCGCCACGTGAAAGGCCCGAAACAGGCGGCGGCCCGGAAGCTTAGCCAGCACGCCACTTGGATCCCGCCGAGGCATTCGAAATATTTTGGACAAGTCTGAATGGGCGAGTCTGACTCCTACCAGTCAGCCCGGCAGGAGTCGAACAAGGTTCCACCTCAAGCACTCGGAGAAAGAAACTGCTGAGGCTCCTCGGCCGATCACCCGCGGCGCCTCACCAGCTTCGGGGACTACTGTCGGAGTAATGGGCCACGGGTAGGCTAACCCGAAGCACAGAACCTTTCAAGACATCGGGTGAGGGAGTCCTGGACTAGGGGCTGTCCGGATAGCCGAACTATCATCACGGCCGGACTCCAAGACTATGAAGATACAAGATTGAAGACTTCGTCCCGTGTCCGGATGGGACTTTCCTTGGCGTGGAAGGCAAGCTTGGCGTCTGGGATATGTAGATCTCCTACCATTGTAACCGACTCTGTAACCCTAACATATCCGGTGTCTATATAAACCGGAGGGTTTTAGTCCGTGGGGCGAACAACAATCATACCATAGGCTAGCTTCTAGGGTTTAGCCTCCTTGATCTCGTGGTAGATCTACTCTTGTACTACCCATATCATCAATATTAATCAAGCAGGAGTAGGGTATTACCTCCATCGAGAGGGCCCGAACCTGGGTAAAAACATCGTGTCCCTTGTCTCATGTTACCATCCGCCTAGGCGCACAGTTCGGGACCCCCTACCGAGATCCGCGGTTTTGACACCGACATTAGTGATTTCATTGAGAGTTCCTGCGTATGCGTCACCAATAGGCCCGATGGCTCCTTCGATCATCAACAACGACGCGGTCCAGGTGAGACTTTTCTCCCGGACAGATCTTCGTGTTCGGCGGCTTTGCATGCGGGCCAATTAAGCAGCCATCCGGAGCGGATCGAAGCTTCGCCCGGCCATCAGTCAGATTTGGAAGTTTGAACTATATGGCGATATCCGCGGAGACTTGATCTTCAACGGATTCGAGCCGCAGCCAAGCGTGCCGCACTGTCTTGATGGGCATGATCTAGCTCTGCAGCCGAAAAGTGCCCTGGAGGCCGCACCCGCTTCCACTCCGACCCTTAATACGGAGCCGGATTCCCCGATCAAGGACGGGTGGTTGGACACCGCCTCGGGGCTACCATCTCTACGGCTATTGAGCCGAACTCCATCCCTGTCGCTGCGAAGACCTCGACTCGTGGTGCGGACTCCTCTCCGGACTCAAACCCTCCGCGCCGCCAATCGAATCCGATAGGCGCCGGTCATGGAGTTCACTGCATGACATCTTTCAACACTCGCCCTTTAGCGACATCCTGAATTCACTAAAGTCTCTCTCTTTATCCGGAGAGCCTGGCGGAATACGGACAGGAAGGTTGGGATGCGGACGACGAAGAAATTCAACGCCCACCCACCACCCACTTTGTAGCCACTTTCGATGATTTAACCGACATGCTAGACTTCGACTCGAAGACATCGACGGTATGGACGGCGATGCGGAGGCGACCAAGACCCAGCGCCTACGAGGCAATTGGAAGGCCACCTCGTCATCGACATATACATGGTGGATATCCCAAAAGATGGGAGCGGCGATGGAACAACGGAGGATGACCCTTCAAAAAGCAACGAGCGCCCGGCGTCGGCGGTGCCGCTCTAAATCCGCCACAGCAAAAGCGGTGATTCGATGCGAGAGATAATAACACCGGACGGTGCCGAAGACAACCCCCTCCAGCAGGACTCAGCGCGGGAGGAGGGAGAAGAAAGTCCGCCTGACGGTCTGCGCAGAAAAGAGAGGTCGAGGACGATAATTACGCGCCTCCCTCCGAAGATGAGGCAAGCCTCGACGACGACGAATTTGTCGTGCCTGAGGATCCCGCCGAACAGGAGCGTTTCAAACGCAGGCTTATGGCCATGGCAAACAGCCTCAAGAAAAAGCAGCAACAGCTTAGAGCTGACCAAGACCTGCTAGGCGGCGGATGGATGAAGTCCTTGCAGCGAAGAGTATGAACTCGAACGCCCCTCCAAAAGCTACCCCAAACGCAGGTCGTTGCCTCGATCAGAGGAGGAAGCACCCAAGTCACCAGAGCACGACATGGCAGACCGGCCACCCCGTGGCCGCGACAGAGAAGCCTCTCGGCCCTCCGCTCAAGCCACACCCCGACGCCGCTCAAAAAGTACCAAGGCACGGGAAAATGCGCCGGACTTGCGAGATATATTGGAGGATAAGGCAAAACATACAAGATCGATCTACGGATCGCGTGGGCGCCCAACAATGCGGGATGATTACCGTCGCTCCGGATATAGCAAACCCGGCCGGGCCAAACACAGTAGACAAAGCTCATATGAGCTACGTCTTGATATAGCCCAATACAGAGGCGCCGCACACCCACTATGCTTCACAGATGAAGTAATGGATCATCAAATCCCTGAGGGCTTCAAACCCGTAAACATCGAATCATACGATGGTACCACAGATCCTGCGGTCTGGATCGAGGACTATCTCCTCCATATCCACATGGCCCTTGGTGATGATCTACATGCCATCAAATACCTCCCACTCAAGCTTAAAGGACCAGCTCGTCATTGGCTCAACAGCTTGCCGGCCAGAATCAATTGGTTGTTGGGAGGACACGGAACCCGCATTCCTTGATAACTTCCGGGGCACATATGTGCGACCACCAGACGCCGATGACCTTAGCCACATAATCCAGCAGCGGAAGAATCGCCGGACAATTACGGACACGGTTCCTAATAAAGAAAAATCAAATCATTGATTGTCCGGATCAGAGGCCCTTGCAGCCTTCAAACATAACATCATGACGAGTGGCTTGCCCGGCACCTAGGACAGGAAAAGCCAAAATCCATGGCATACCTCACAACACTCATGACCCGCTTTTGTGCGGGAGAGGACAGCTGGCTAGCTCGAAGCAACAACTTGGCCAAACATCCTGATAGTTCGGATACCAAGGACAGCAATGGCAGGTCGCGTCGCAACAAGAACAAGCTCCGCATTAGCGATAACATCAAGATCTGACCGTCAATACCGGATTCGAGGCTCTAAACCGGTCAGCGAAAGAAGCCATTCAAAAGAAATACCGGGCCCGTCCAACTTGGACCGAATACTTGATCGCTTGTGCGAGATACATGGCACCCCCGAAAAACCAACCAATCACACCAACAGGGACTGTTGGGTGTTCAAACAAGCAGGCAAGTTAAGTGCGAACTCAATGACAAGGGGCTGCATAGCGATGACGAGGAAGAGCCCGACGCGAACAATAGAGGACGGAAGGGTTTTCCCACGCAAGTGCGGACGGTGAACATGATATCGCAACCCATATACCCAAAAGGGAGCGCGAGCGTGCACTAAGGGCGTATATGCGATGGAGCGATCGCCCAAGTTCAACCCATGGTCTTCCTGCCCGATCACCTTCGATCGAAGGAACCACCCCACTAGCATCCGTCACGGCGGTTTCGCGCATTGGTTCTTGACCCAATTATCGACGGATTTCACCTAACCGAGTCCCGATGGGCGGCGGCAACAACTGAACCTGCTTTATCGGGATACGATTGCACAAAATGGGCATAGACCCTCAAGGATTAAACCTACAAAGACGACCTTTAAAGGCGTCATACCGGGTGTAGAGGCCAGTTGTACGGGCTCGATTACACTCGAAGTGGTCTTCGGATCCCGGATAACTTCCGCGAAGAGTTAATCTTCGACATCGTCCCATTCATAGCGTCTATCATGCCTTTGCTCGGACGAACCGCATTTGCAAAGTTCAATGCGGTGCCACACTCGCATACCTCAAGCTCAAGATGCCAGGCCCTCGAGGAGTAATCACGGTCAATGGAAACACCGAACGCTCTATCCGAACGGAGGAGCACACGGCAGCCCTCGCGGCGGAGGTACAAAGCAGCCTCTCACAACAACTCTCGAGTCCGGCCATTAAGCATCCGGACACTGTCAAGCGTGCCCGGAGTAACCTACAACTAGACCTCCTGGCACGATTCAAGCACGCGTAGCAATCCGGCCCCAACCCCAGCCCTCGCGAAATTGCGAAGCTAGTGTTACGCGTACATAATTACGCTCTGGAGATACCATGGGCATATGGGGAGGGGCAAGACCACGGCACGCCAAGAATGCGGCTCGACCGCACTAGGGGCTCCCGATTGTGTCATTCTTTTCCTTTTTTCCTTTTTCTTCCTTTTCCTTACTTTCAGGACTCCGTCTTTCAGAAGTCATGTCCGTCACTAGAATCGCCGAACTCACGATGCAATAGCCAGGGAAGCAGTAAGCCACGTCGAAGTGTTCAGGTGGTCTCTATTGCGAGCATTATACCTGTTTTACATACCATCCCGCAGCTTACCCATGGAGGGGGACGTGTTAGATAGTCCCATCCCTTGCTTATCGCACTATTTGTATCGTTCTGCTTTCATTGTAGTACCTTTTTGAATAAACAATACATAGCTTTTGCTTATTATTGCTCTACTTCCTTTATCTGTACATATGTTCATTTCACGACATGTTGCAACCGTACACTTTGGTACGGCCAATACACCAGGGGCTTAAGTATCCCAAAATTATGGTGTGATAAGTCCGAACACTTTCACAAGTCGGCACCCGAACTTATAGCATTATATGAATCGGCTCGAATCATGTCTTGGGTCAATAGTTGGGTTTGCCCAGCTCCGTGTTTTGGTACCTTCGTTCCGTTATATCGGCTAAGGTAGCATCGGAGAACCACTGCGATTGTGCCCAGTTGAGCTGGGTCGAGCACCTCGATGGAAAAGCTAAAACTGACCGTCATGAAAGGCGAGAGCGATCGCTGTTCGAGAGGTTTTTGGGTCCCTAAAGACTTATGCCGCTTAGGCGAGGAACGGAATTGTCCGACCAAGGCGTGGATAGCGCCCGAACTCGGTCTTCCGAATACTAGGGGCTTCGCGAAATTTAAAATTATAGAATTCTATGGCTAAGTGAGAGTGTTCAAGCATTATAAGTCCGGTTGCCTTGTTACGTTGTGTTGGCGCCTCCTAGATGGACCCAAGAATGGGAACAAGAGTGCTCAAGTTTATCCGAACACCCGACACTTTGTGGCATGGGGCTGAAGCCAACGACTTGCCATCTCTCAAATTTGATAAGCGGCCGCCTGAAGGTAATATTTTAAATTAACAAGCGTTGCTTAGCGCATATGAACAAGTTTTCAGTGTACAGGATAACAAATGCGAGCCTATTCAAAAATTACATCTTTGGAGCACTCATCCGCTATTCGGCGGGCACCCTTCAGGAGGCCCTCATAGTACATTTCGGGCGTGCGATGCTCATTGCCCTTCAGTGGCCCGTCCGTCACAAGCTTCTCCGCATCCAGCTTGCCCAAGTGCACTTTAGGACGGGCAAGGGCCCGAAGGACACCTTCAATGCAGACGGAGCGCTTGATGACTTCAATCCGTGGACAGGCATCCACCAGCCGCTGCACCAAGCCGAAGTAGCTCCCGGGCATGGCCTCCAATGGCCACAACCGCGCTATAAGGCCCTTCATGGCCTGTTCGGCGACCTTGTGGAGCTCGA
The DNA here is from genome assembly GCA_021605205.1 of Aegilops longissima. NCBI lineage: Eukaryota > Viridiplantae > Streptophyta > Magnoliopsida > Poales > Poaceae > Aegilops > Aegilops longissima. The sequence goes on from CM038679.1 coordinate 160,260,904, forward strand.
CCAGCTGCTTCAGCTGGTCGCTCAGGGGCACCGGATGTTCGGCCTCAGCATACTGAGACCAGAACACTTTTTTCGTCGAGCTCCCCTCCTTGGCGCGGTAGAATGCGGCAGCATCAGACACACTACGGGGCAAATCTGCGGATGCTCCTGGAGATCTCCGAATCCAGGTAAGTAATAGGTAATTCACATTCACATGCTTGCTTTGCATAAAGAATGCCTTACCCGCCGCTATCTTCTTTAACGACTCAATTTCTTCGAGGGCTTTTTGGGCCTCGGCCTTAGCAGCTTTGGCACTCTCACGAGCCGAGGCGAGCTCGGACTCTCGAGTCTTCGAGTCACGCTCCAAACTCTTGTGTTTTTTCACGAGAGCTTGGAGCTCTTGCCGTACCTTAGCCAGCTGCGCCTCCCCCTTCTCTCGCTCGGTGCATTCCGCATCCGCTTTGTTTTCGGCCACGGACACCGCTTCCTTCAGGGTCGTCACCTCGTTCGTGGCCCCTGAAGTACCCATGTTATTCCTGTTATCTTTTGCAACCGAAAATTTTCTATATGGTATTTCTTTAATAAGGTACTATGTACCTTCCTTGTCCTCGAGCTGCTTCTTGGCTTGGCCGAGCTCGTTCTCGGACCGCTCGAGGCTCTGCTTTAACGCATCGACCTCCGCAGTCAGTGCGGCAGAGGTCAGCAGCGCAGCCTGCATTCCCATATTGACATACTTATGTTAGACTCCTGCGTATATCTTTTTAGATCCTTAGTCTGGCTTTTCTTTCCGAACACCGAACTAAGCATCAGGGGCTACTGTCTATGCGGTAATATTTTTACATATTCTAAACTTACCTCAAAGCCTGTTAGAAGGCTGGTATAGGCTTTAGTCAGCCCGCTCTTGGCGGACCAGAACTGTCGGATCACCGCACTCATAACAGTGCGGTGCTCCTCCTCGATGGGCGCCGTTGGCGCCTCGAGAGCTATCCGGTGCCTCGGTTGGGCGGAGGACACCGGCGTCTTACCCTTCTTGCGAAGGACCGCTTGGGACTCGGAACCACTGAAGGTTCCGGCATGGAGTCGGACAAGGGTGGGCTTAGAGCCCGTGGGGTGTGCCCCCACGCGCTGGAGTCCGGAGGTTGCCTTGTGGCACCTCCTGCGCCACCTCCTCTTGACCAAGCCCCCTTGGGGCCCAGCCAGGCGTCGTCCGCAGCGTGAGGCGAGGCGGTCGAGCGAAGTACTCTCCATTTCCGGCGAGCCGAGGACCCGCTCGATGAATCGGCGAACTTCGCCCTTAGGCGGGCTGCACGATTGTTCGACATTAGAGAACACTCTGCAATAATAAAAAGCCATGGGTATCTGGACACTTACGATCTCGCCGAGGACTTGGCCCTTGTAGGCCAATCCTCCTCGTCGTCGTCGGCGTTGGTGGAGAAGTCCGGAGGAAGGGTTCTCCCTTCTTGGACCCTCCGGCCTCCCGGTTAGGCGGCCTTCCTTTCCTCTCCTCCCCGCTGGGGAGAAGCTTCTTCTTCCTCCTCTTCAGGAGAAGATTACGCTTGAATCGACGGCACCTAGCGTCGGGAGCTCCTTCAAGTTCCGTGGCCTCCTTCTTGGCCTTCTTCTCGGCACCACATGGGGTGCGGGCCAGCAACCCGTCAATCGGGCGTCCGTTGGGTCTTCGGCAAAGGCCGGACAGTTAATCTGTCCGGCGTCTTCACCAGTCCTGTCAAAGAATAGGGAGTTTTTAGATCCCACATAGAGTCAATCTATGAAAAAGGACTCCCGTAAAGGGTAAAATAACTTACCTCGCTGGATTGACGCCGCGAGCTGTATCCGCGATCTTTGTTAGCGGATGCGGGGGCTTCGGCGCCCTTGAACAGCACCTTCCAGGCATCTTCGTATGTAGTATCGAAGAGCCGGCTCAAGGTTCGGTGTTGTGCCGGATCGAACTCCCACAAATTGAAGGCCCGTTGTTGGCATGGGAGAATCCGGCGGATGAGCATCACCTGGATTACGTCGACAAGCCTGAGATTCTTGTCCACCAGGTTTCGGACGCATGTTTGGAGTCCGGATAGCTCGTCCGAATCCCCCCACTTCAGGCCCGTCTCTTTCCATGATGAGATCCGTGTGGGGAATCCAGATCTGAATTCGGGGGCCGCCACCCATTCAGGGTCGCGTGGCTCGGTGATGTAGAACCACCCCGATTGCCACCCCTTTATTGTCTCCACAAAGGAGCCCTCGAGCCATAGGACTTTGGCCATCTTGCCGACCATGGCGCCTCCGCCTCCGCAGCGGTCGCCCACAACCTTGGCTGACATTAAAGGTCTTCACCATAGGCGAAGTGGGGCTGGATCTGAAGGAAGGCCTCGCACACCACGATAACCGCCGAGATGTTGAGGACGAAATTCGGGGCCAGGTCATGGAAGTCCAGGCCGTAGTAGAACATGAGCCCCCGGACAAATGGGTGAAGTGGAAAACCTAGTCCATGGAGGAAGTGGGGGAGAAACACCACCCTCTCATGGGGCCTGGGGGTTGGAATGAGCTGCCCCGCGTCGGGCAGCCTGTGCGCGATATCTCCGGACAAGTATCCGGCCTCCCGCAGTCTTGTGATGTGCCCCTCCATGACGGAGGAGGCCATCCATCTGCCTCCCGCTCCTGACATGGTTGGAGAAGGTTGAAGAGGAATGTGCGGACTTGGGTGCTAGAGCTCGAGTGCGCAGAAATGGATGAGCAAAGGAGGAAGAAGGCGTAGGTGAAAAGGTGGATACTTATCCCCTTATATGGACGGACGAAGCTATGCGTCCCCCACCAGCCCTGGTAAAACTCGCTTATCTCCCAAGCACCGTAATCAATGGCGCGGATGGGTTACCCACGTCCGTATTGATGAGAATCCCGGAATAAGGGGCACGATCTATGCTTTGATAAGGCGTGCCAAGAAACCGCCTCGCTAAGCGCGCTAGGCGAGCGGTAAAAACGATTCATAAAAAGCCTGGCCGTGGTGTGATGTCACGCCCGCGGAATCGTCGGCAGATCTGTGCAAAAGTTATTCTCTCTACGGTGGTATGTGGAACTTGTTTTGCGAACGGACACTATCTGGTGTTCAAAACCTTCCATGAAGTATTGGAGGAGGAACCCGCCTTGCAATGCGAAGACAATATGCGTGTCGGACTCGTCGTCATTGAAGCCTGGTTCGAGGGCTCTTGAGGAGTCTGGACTAGGGGTGTCGGATAGCGAACTATCATCACGGCGGACTCCAAGACTATGAAGATACAAGATTGAAGACTTCGTCCCGTGTCCGGATGGGACTTTCCTTGGCGTGGAAGGCAAGCTTGGCAATCTGAATATGTAGATCTCCTACCATTGTAACCTACTACATGTAACCCTAACCTATCCGGTGTCTATATAAACCGGAGGGTTTTAGTCCGTGGGACGAACAACAATCATACCATAGGCTAGCTTCTAGGGTTTAGCCTCCTTGATCTCGTGGTAGATCTACTCTTGTACTACCCATATCATCAATATTAATCAAGCAGGAGTAGGGTATTACCTCCATCGAGAGGGCCCGAACCTAGGTAAAAACATCGTGTCCCTTGTCTCCTGTTACCATCCGCCTAGACGCACAGTTCGGGACCCCCTACCCGAGATCCGCCAGTTTTGACACCGACATCGGGGCTGACTGCGCCCCTCAAGACGTCAAGATGAAGAGTCGTCTTCTGGAGGCCGGCTGGAGGAACAGCCGGCTGTCCATAAACGGCTGAGTCCTGAAGACAAGGCCAAGTCAAGCCGGCCCCGGGGAGTCAGCCCGCGGCACCAGTGAAGCCCGTGCCCTCATCAAGGGGGACGGGACATGGAATGGCTATAGTGTAGCCCATCCCTCCCCTTTCCAGGGGCTGGCGTGGCCACACAGTCTTGTTGTCTGGCGGAGATCTCCGCCCTGCGAATTGTTGCCATGCCATCCTGACATCATCCTGGCAGTGAGTCCTGCTCCCACGACGGCTTTGTCAGTGCAGCCCAGGGCGATGGGCCCCACCAGTCAGCGAGAGTCGAAGGCGGCGAAAGCCCCACTAGTCGGACCGAGGGAGGTCGGCCCTAGGTCGGCCCGCCCTTTCCTCGGACCCACGCGCCACTAACCAGACGAGACGGGGAGTGGCTACAGTAATCACCCGCTAGGCGGCGGAGCTGTAGCCACGACCCCCTGACCAAGCCTGCTTCATTAGAGACACGGCAACAGTGATCAGCTTCCGACAAGACCGGGCGGCGGTGCAACCTATCGGCCCGTGCCCAACCAGTCCTTGAGGCCCACCAGGCGGCGAGCCCAGTGATCGGCAGAGAAGCCGGGCGAAGAGATCGACGGCCGGGCCTCACGCCCGGCGGATTACGATGTACCCACAGGGGTAGGCCTATATAAACCCCCAGGGCGCCCATGCAAAGGGTTCCCAACCTGTTAGAACTAGACCAGATCATAGAGGAAGGAGAGAGCTAGCCTTTCCTTCTCCTACCTCTAGCGTACAGCTCGAGGAGCACCTTTGTACTCACTTGTGCCTTCGTGATCATGCGGAGGCCCCGCAGAGCAGGACTAGGGGTGTTATCTCCTAGGAGAGCCCCGAACCTGGGTAAGGTACGACGGCGTTCGTGTCTACGCCTTATCCCGCTTCTGGGCACTGGCGACATTCTACTCGCTCCCACCATGATAAGCCATCCGTTGGCATATGTCGCACCCAACCCCCGACAATGAGCATGGCATACTGACGAGCATAAGCATAAAACTACACATGAGCATAGCGTGACCACTAGCATCAGAAATAACTACCATGCAGGAACATAATAATACTACCAAGTAAGCATGTAACCAACTCAATGCAACGGAACATACATAGGAACAGTACTGGATAGTAGACGATAAGCATGCATCAAAACGAACATCACTACTACCAGCATGTACTACTACCAAGCATGACATGTAACAATATTACTAGCAAGAAGTACAAGATAACAAGATGCGGAAGAGTATCGCATGAAGGTGAACACATATCTATAAGCATTATCGAAACAACGATAGCAGTTGCAGACAAACAAGCACTTATTAAATGTTCAAGTAGAAAACCATGGCTACTACATGGCTATCATGCAAGTGGTTGTCGTGGCTTGCTTGGGGATGAAAGATACACATGGGAGATGTGCGAAACGGTCGCGGAAGGAATCGCCGGAAAGGTTTCTCCCTCGGAGGGGGCTGACTAGGGACAAGGGCACAAAGGTCATTTTTACAGTGGGACCACCTAGTGAAAATGGTACCAACGGAAAGGTCTCGATGAGACGAATAAGTGAGCATTGATTTCACCTGAAACGGGGTTACAGTCACGAAGATACGAAGGGTGGAGGTTTAGGGACTATTCTGTAAAAGTTATATTCACACAGAGGTCCCTGGTGGCTGAAACAGAAAATGCATTGTATGAGAATACGTTTACAGAATACAGGAAACGCATTTTGGGCTGCAGAGCAACAAAAATACGCTGCCCATAACCGAAAACGCATTCTGAGAAATGCGTGTGCACTTACCACGTCAGAAGACCGAGTCAGTGCCTTGTGCAGCTGACGAACGGGGTCTACGTCGAGGTGGGGTCGGACGGCTGGTAAATGCCCGAGAGGATGACCAGTGGGGCCGAAGAAGAGGCGGGGCCTGCCTGGCCAGGGCCTTCTTCTTCACCCCGCGCAGCTCCTGGCCAGGATAGGGCGGCGCTCGACGGAGAGTTGCCGGCGACTCCGGCCATCTCCCGTGGCGTGCGACCTTCCGGCGAGCTCAGCTCGATGAGGTGGAGCCCTTCCCGGATGTAGAAGATGTCGGGGAGCACTGAGCCGAGAGAGACATCGTCCGCGTCGGATGATGGCTACGGGTGGCGATGGGGGTCATGGCAAGAGGCCGCCGGAGGGGAGGAGGAGTGCTGGGGCGACTCTAGGGGACTCGAGAGGCTCCCTGGTGGAGGTAGAGTGGAGGAAGGGGCGCCGGCAGCAGTGAATTGAAGGAGACAGGGGTGACGACCATGGTGGCGATGGCGAGGCAGGAGGGGTCCTCTGGCTTGGGGAAGAGGATGGGGAGGGAGATGGGAGCTAGGGGAGGCCAGTGGTGTGGCCGAGCGTCCTCGGGGAGGAGCTTAAATAGGCGGGGCGAGGGGGCCGAGCTGAGTGCCGCTGCGGATGCGTTAGCTGGGCCTCTGGTGATGGCAGGGCATGGGCAGGAGGACGAGAGCGAAGAGAGAGGAAAAGAGGGGCTCACGGAGCAGAGACAACCAAGGGGGCACGGGGAGGAAGCGAACAGAGGAGGAAGACAACGGTCGACTAAAGTTTGCCCGTGGACGCGCAGCGAAAAGCTCCAACGAGCGAGCTACGGTAGGGGGAGATGGGTCCAGGGGGACGGAGACGGCATGGGGGAGCTGTTGGACATGGTTGGGCTCGCGAGAACAACGAGCAGAGGAGGGGCCCGAAGAAAATGACACGCAGCTCGCGTCCATGGCATGCCAAAACAGTGGTCACCGCCCAGACTGGCATGGAAAGGGCTCGAGAGGCAGGCAAACATTTTTTATGGTGCAGTCCCTCCAAGATAGAGCAGCTCTGAAGCAATGAAACGATTACAGGCACTGAGAAAAGAAAGAAACAAGCTTCACAAGTTTGTTGTAGCAAACTTGACCGCACTGTTGTGATCAACTTAGTGAGGTTAAGAGGAAAGCTTGATGTCAGGGAGGTTTAGGATAGGAAGGACGATAATCCTGTTAATTATGAGATCATTTGGATAAGTGTTTGGCATAGTTGCATTGTAACTGCCAAATCTGGTCCAGAAACTTGATCATGAAGAGGAATTCACATAGTGTATCCACTTGAGCTGAAATTTGGCAAGGCTTGATGATTTGGACATATAATGATGCTGGAAAAATTTCATACCAAATGGACTTGCCAAAATGGTATTTCTTTCACAGCTATACTCTCAGCCCAAAAACTTGAGAAAATTCTAGAGAAATATTGGCTTGATGAATTTATCCCAAATTTGGTGAAGAGAGGTCTTATGTCCATGAGAATGCTCTGGTAAATTTTCAGAACCAATGAAGCAATATAAAATATACTTGCTTCACATCCTGAAAACATTGCCAGAATAAACGATTTGATCCTGTGCTCACATAGATGATTTAATGGAGCTGAAAATTGGAGGATTGTGGGAATATGCGCACATGAAGGAGTTTGCAAAATTTCAACTCATTTGGGAACTCATAGCTAGTACTTCCTTCACAATGGCTTCTGTTTGACAGAAATTTTGAAAAATTGTTGAGGAAGGTTGACTTGGCAAATTAAGTTGAATTTTGGCATGAGGCAATGATATGGATAGGAAAAGGTGTCCAAAAAGTTTGGGGTCAATCAAGCAAAGATAAATGGCACTTCCTTCTCAAAAAGCCACTAAGGGCAGAATGAGAAAAGGAATATTTGTGAATTATATTTGATGATGCAAAGGAAAGATTTTGACATATTTGAGCAAGATATGACCCAAACAATTTATGAGAATTATTTGGGAATTTTTTGGATGACATAAATATAGGTTGGTTCACAACCTAGGGCAAATTGGGTTATTCCTTTAATGGAAAAAGGAATATTCCCTAGAAAAATAATATTGGGGTTGGGCCAAGATGAAAATGGCAAGGTCTTGGGGAGGATATGAGGATGAAAAGCCACTCTGGAAAGGAAGAAGAGGTCATCTCCTCCTGTTTCCAGACCACATAGCCACGGAAAAAGAAATTCAAAGAAAAATCCTTAGAAAATCAAAAGAAAAAGAAAGGGCCAAAAATCAAGGGTGTGACAGTGATAGTGGCGGCTATAGCAATGAGATGTCAAATATCAGTGGCTAGGGTTGGAAGATGGCTTCTATTTCACGAATGGTGTTCTCGACATACTCCTCTTGAGATTTCGCTGATGGCCCATTTATAATAGTGGTAGGGTTGGACATCACGGAGATGCCAACACTTGGTATGAGCGTTGTTACGAGTGCGTGCGCTTGTACCAAACACCATCTTGCACTCTGGATAGATTGTTGCGCCTCTAATTTTTTCCATTCCTTCTCCATTTTTCTTGTGTTCCTTCTAAGTGATGATTTATCACCATATTTGGCCCCCTTTCCTATGGAAACAAATTAACAAAGGATTTCACATTCTCTTGCATTCATTAGTCATCAGTAGCAATATCAAAGTGATTTTCTCAGGATTTCCAAGATTATCCAACTTAAACAACGGTGTGATGAGTGTAAAAATATTATTACTCATTAGTGTGTCATAGACTCAAGCCAGCGATTGTGGTTGCTACCACCAACAGAGAGGAAGATGGGCGGCGCGACAGTGGAGCGTCGACTACTATCAGTAGGAATGAAGGGATGATCAGAGAAGTATGCAAACAAGAGCTTGTGTAGCAACGGGGGAGAAACAAAAAGTAAATAGTTCTCACGTCCTGCCTCTCTTGCTTCCGAGGTCGTAAGGCCCTCCTGCTTACACTTAATGCACTCCTCGCATGCGGTGGACACATACAAGATGTGTGCTTGCTGCCCGAATAGACGTATATGGGCTTGTCTGCCTGAACCTGTTTGTGTATACTCAGACAGTGGATATACCACAGTGCGCCTTGCCTTGCGGTCGGTCTTTACCATTGGGTTGCGAGGATATTTCCTTTACGGTCTTGTCTACGCATGCTTCGGTGTTGGATTTTGTCAGGGTCGTCCAAGTGGCTGGCATCGTTACGTCTCCTTGGATGTGTGGGTTGATAATCCCCAAGTGCAAGGAATCATCATAGCAATTTCAAAAGGTGGATGTGATAATTATGGAGTGTCGAACCCACAAGGAGCTAAAGGTAAGATCAATATTCTCTCAAGTGCTATCTGCCACTGATACGACTCTACGTACACCGAACGTTTGCTTTCAACTATAAACGAGAAATAAAACTACGTTGTGGGTATAAAGAGAATAGATTTGCATGATACCGGAGAACTAAAATATAAAAATAGGTGTTGTTATCATAAAGTTAGAATATATCACAATATATTACAAATAGCGAGTGTGGAATAATGATGGGTCGGTGTGCGGAATTATCCTAGGCAATTTTAACAAGATCGGTAATCATTATTGCAATTTCATAAGAGGGAGAGGATTAAGCTAACATACTTTCTCTACTTGGATCATATGCACTTATGATTGGAACTCTAGCAAGCATCCACAACTACTAAAGATCATTAAGGTAAAACCCAACCATAGCTTTAAATTATCAAGTCCTCTTTACTCACATACGCAAACAACCCCCTTACTCGGGTTTAAGAATCTGTCACTCTAGCAACCCACTATAAGCGAATAATGAGCATATTGCAAACCCTACAGCGGGAATCCCTCATGTGTGTGTGGCACGGAGGGCACCATAGGACAACACCAAAATAAAACATACAAATCAAACCAATCAAGATAATCAATCAAGCCAAAAGACAAAAGAAATCTACTTAAAACATCATAGGATGGCAACACATCATTGGACATAATATGTGGCATAAAGCACCATGTTCAATTAGGGGATTACATCGGAGTGCGGGAGAGTGGACCGCTTAAAAGAGATGAGGATGGTGATGAAGAAGGTGATGTTGATGAAGACGATCATCGCGGCGATGATTCCCCCGGCGGCACTCCGACGCCACCGAGAGAGAGAGGGAGACAGTCTCCCCCTTGTGCTTCCTCCTCCATGGCCTCCCCCCAGATGGGGAGAGGTTCTCCCTCTGGTCCTTGCATAAGTGAAGCACATGAAACATTCTATAAATCCATAATCAAATATTTAAGTGAATCACAAAGAGCATTCTATAAAGCCATAGTCAAATGATTTAAGTGAAGCACATGAAGCATTCTATAATCAATGAAGGAATATCTCATACTAGCATCGTGCATAAAGGAAAATAAACACGAAATATGCATATCATGTGAACAAAACAAAAACCGAGATATACCGATAATTGTTGAAGAAGAAAGATGGAATGCCAACCGAGGCATCCCCAAGCTTAGATGCTTGAGTATCATTGAAATATATTTTTTTGGTGCCTTTGGCATCCCCAAGCTTGAACCCTTGCCTCTCCTTATTCTTCTCATATCGATAACTCCTCGATCTTCGAACACTTCATCCACACAAAACTTACCAAAAACCTTGTGAGATCCGTTAGTATAATAAATCAAATCACTACCTTTAGGTAATGTTGTAAGCTCATTCCATTTTCATATTAGCATTATATCTACTGTATTCCAACTTTACCATGGTTCATACCCCCCGATACAACCCATAGATTCATCAAAATAAACGAATAACACATAGAAAACAGAAGCTGTCAGAAACACAACAGTTTGTAGTAATATGGAAACTTCGTATACTTCTGTAACTCCAAAAATTCTAAAAAATTAGGACGTCCTAAACAATTTTCATAGCAATACTATGTAAAAATTTCAAGATTTTATCACGCTCCAGTAAAAAAAATTCAATTACTACAGCAAAAATTTCTGTTTTTTCTACTGCACACAACAAAGAAGCAATTTAGACATTCTAAACGTAAACCTTGGCACATTATTTTTATAAAACGATGGATATAGACAAGGGGATAATTATTCTTGAGAAACTTCCATGAAAAATTCTACATTGTTTCCATGAGCATGAACACAAGTGTTCAAGGTCGACCCTCACTTCTCCAATGCACAACCTTCCAATCACTTCTCTTTTTGAAAAAAGTTTTTATGCATAAGAGGCAAGTAATTTTTTTTGTATTTTGCATTCTTTTTTTTGTTTCACCCGCAACAAAAGAAAACAAAACCAAAAGGTAAAACAAAATCTACTTAGTGAAGAAAGCAAAAAAGCACACATGAGAATGTCAACCCCACGCTATTGCTCCTCGGCAACGACGCTAGAAAAGAGCTCGATAATCCCCAAGTGCAAGGAATCATCATTGCAATTTCCAAAGGTGGAAGTGATAAGTATGGAGTGTTGAACCCACAAGGAGCTAAAGGTAAGATCAATATTCTCTCAAGTCCTATCTGCCACTGATACGACTCTAAGTACATGAATGTTTGCTTTCATCTAGAAACGAGAAATAAAACTACGTTGTGGGTATAAAGAGAATAGCTTTGCATGATATCAGAGAACTAAAATATAAAAATAGGTGATGTTATCATAAAGTTAGAATATATCACAATATACTACAAATAGCGGGTGTGGAATAATGATGGATCGGTGTGCGGAATTATCCTAGGCAATTGTTAACAAGATCGGTAATCATTATTGCACGAGGAGAGGCATAAGCTGGCATACTTTCTCTACTTGGACCATATGTACTTACGAGTGGAACTCTAGCAAGCATCCGAAACTACTAAATATCATTAAGGTAAAACCCAACCATAGTATTAAAGTATCAAGTCCTCTTTACTCCCATACGCAAACAACCCCCTTACTCGGGTTTAAGCTTGTATCACTCTAGCAACCCACTATAAACAAAGCATGAGCATATTGCAAACCCTACAGAGGGAATCTCTCACAAGTGCACGGCACGAAGGGCACCATGGGACAACACACAAAATAAAACATACAACTCAAACCAATCTAGATCATCATTCAAGCCAAAATACAAAACAAATCTACTCAAAACATCATAGGATGGCAACACATCTGTAACACCCCGGAAGTAACTTTCCATATTTGTAACTCCAACTCTTGCCATTTTCGGCATTGTGATATGATATTCCCTCCGTGGTTGGGTTTTTTCTCTTTTTGCATTTTGTCCATGTCATGCATTTTTATCATGTCATCATGTGCATCGCATTTGCATACGTGTTCGTCTCATGATTCCGAGCATTTTTCCCGTTGTCCGTTTTGCAATCCGGCACTCCTATCTCCCCCGGCGGCCCCTTTTACGTTTTTCCGTGTGCGGGTACTAAACCTTCTCGGAATGGACGAGGTTTGTCTAGTGGCCTTGGTATACCACCGTAGACCACCGGTCAAGTTTGGTCATTTGGAGCTCGTTTGGTACTCCAGCGGTTAACCGCACTCTCATAAAGCCCTTTTAAGTTGCAGCCCAACACCCCTTCAAAACAGCCCAATAACCCATCTAAGTCACTTCCATGCTCTCCGTCGTTCGATCACGATCGTGTGGTAAAACTACACCTCATTTGGACTCTCCTAGCTCCCTCTATGCCTATTTAAACATCACCCCTTCCAAATCCGGGTCTTCTTCCCGAAACCTAATTTTTCATCCTCGCATGGCGGACGCGTCCCGCCGCCGCCGGACGAAGCCGCCGCCAGCGTCCGCGCCACTCACAGCGCGACACATGTCCCAGCGCCACCACGCGCCGCCCGCCCGCCCGGCCAGGCCAAGGGCCCGCCCAACCAGCGCCCAGCCGCGTGCCGGCCGATCAGCCGCGCCTCCAGCCGCGGCCAGCCCGCCGCCCTCCGCTGCTCCGCTGGTCGCCGCCCCTCGGATCTCGCCGCCGCCGCCTCGCCGCCTCCCTCGCCGGCCGGCGCCGCCCGCACCTCCTCCGGCCAGCGCCACCACTGCTGCCCGCCTCCCTCGCCTGCCGGCCGCCGCCGACCACCTCGCCGGCCGGCCGCGCCCGCCCGCCGGCGCCGCCGTCCCCTCCTCCGGCGGCGCCCTGCCCGGCCGCCTCCTCCCACTCCGGCGCCGCCTCGCTCGATCCGGATCGATCGGATCAACCGATCCGTTGACCTTCTTCTCCCCTCTTTTCTTCCAAGTATTTTTTCATCCAATATTATTTCGTGGCATTTTCAACATGGTATAACTTTGCATCTGTAGGTCCATTTTGCGCGTATAATATATCAAAATGTTCGCCTCGAAGAGTAGATCATTTCATCTCATTGCATCATTTTCATTTGAGCTCATCTTGATGCCCTAAATGCTGTTGGAAGAGGGCTATGTGATGTTAGTTTCTGTTTCTTAACAGAACTTGCACTTTTGTTATTTTTGCCATGATTGATGTGTGCACCCTATGAAGTTGAGTCCTACATGTGTTTTGTAATATGCCATGCCATCTTTCCAGGGGTGTATGCCATGTATTTTTGTGATCTATGTGGTGACTAGCACAAGCATGCAAAGTAGGTGTCATGATGTTGCTGTTTTCAGCCCTGTTTAGCTGATATTTTGATGCCATGTTAACTTGATTCTACCGAGAGATCTATGCATATTTTGGGATACTTCAGTAAGGATGTTTTGTTAAACATGTCATTCTCTATCCATCCATGCCCTTGTTTGCAATTATGGAGTGCCATAGCTTGAGTCAATCGAGCTCTACTTTTGCTATCAAATGTTTCCTGGCAGATTGTTTACATGTTATTCAATTTTGCCTAGGTTGTTGTGGTTGATCCATGTATGCTATGTTATTGTTCTTGCCATGTATGTCTTCTATGCCATGTCTTCTTGATGTATGTATGCTTAGTTTTTCATATAAGGCTCTGTAGTGAGTGCATTGAGCTTGTAAACATGCCTACTTGTTATCAGTTTTTGACATGCCATGTTGCTGAATCTGTTAACGAAACTTTCGATATTGACATGGATGTTACTATATTTTCTGATCCTTTCTGGCTTATGGTCAGTAAGGGACTTTTGTTCTATGCTTTGAGTATATTAATGCCATGCCATGTTTTGCTATTTTAAGTTCCTGTTGCATGTAGTTTTGTTGCTCTGAACATTGCAACCTGATGCTGTTTTTGCCATGTCCAGCCTGATATTTTGTGCACTTTTGCCATGCTTGTTTGAACCTGTTATGATGTGAACTAGCCGTAGCTCAGTGCTCATATTTTGTCAAGCATCTTGTGTAGATCACTGCCATATACTTTGTTGGTACGTTTGGGTGCAGTAGCTTAATTTCTTGTTGCTTGCTAAGTGGTATCATGCTGTTAATGGCAGATTTGCGCCATTCTTGTTTTGCTTGTCATTTCCAAACCGTGCATCCGATTCCGGTGATCTTTATATCAATTTCAACCGAAATCATCTCATCTTTCCATTGGCATACTTGGTTTGCCAAGTTGATATCTGGTTCATCATTTTCCTTCCGGAGCGCACATACGCATTGCATATCACATCTCGCATATCATGTCATGTTTTGCATCATGTTGATTGTGCATTGCACCGTGATTTATTGTGGTTCCTTTGTTTGTGTTGTTGCTTTGGGTAGAGCCGGAGGCGATTACGTGAGCGAGGAACCTGTTGAGAACGCTTACGAGGATCAAGCTTTCGACAACTCGAGAACATTGCGAGCAAGATGACCATACCCTCGAAATCACTTCTATCTTTGCTATGCTAGTTGCTCGCTCTTTTGCTATGCCTATGCTACGATGCCTACCACTTGCTATGCCATGCCACCCATATTGCCATGTCAGCCCTAACCATCCTTTTCCTAGCAAACCGTTGATTGGCTATGTTACCGCTTTGCTCAGCCCTCTTATAGCGTTGCTAGTTGCGGTGAAGCTGAAGTTTGTTCCTTGTTGGAACATGGAGATGTTGTTCCTTGTTGGAACATGTTTACTTGTTGGGGATATCACAATATATATATCTGCTATAATTAATGCATCTATATACTTGGTAAAGGGTGGAAGGCTCGGCCTTATGCAGTGTTTTGTTCCACTCTTGCCACCCTAGTTTCCGTCATACCGGTGTTATGTTCCTTGATTTTGCGTTCCTTACGGTTGGGTGATTTATGGGACCCCTTGACAGTTCGCTTTGAATAAGACTCGTCCGCAAGGCCCAACATTGGTTTTACCATTTGCCACCTAAGCCTTTTTCCCCGGTTTTCGCGAGCAGGGTCATCTTTATTTAAACCCCGGCGGTGCTCCTTCTAGCGTTGGTCCAAACTAGAGCACCGTCTTGGACCATTCCTTGGCAACTGTGACGCTTAGCTTATCCGGTGTGCCACGAGAGCGAGATATGTGCAGCTCCTATCGGGATTTGTCGGCACATCGGGTGGTCTTGCTGGTCTTGTTTTATTGTTGTCGAAATGTCTTGTAGTCCGGGATTCGAGATTGATCGGGTCTTCCGGTAGAAGGAATATCCTTCGTTGACCGTGAGAGCTTATAATGGGCTAAGTTTGGACACCCTGCGGGTAATATCTTTCGAAAGTCGTGCCCGCGGTTATGAGGCAGATGGGAATTTGTTAATATCGGTTGTAGAAAACCGAAGTTGACCTCAATTAAAATACACATCAACGGCGTGTGTAACCGTGATGGTCTCTTCTCGGGAGTCCGGAAGTGAACACGGTGTTGGAGTTATGTCGGCGTAAGTAGTTCAGGATCACTTCTTGATCGCTACTAGCTTCACGACCGTGCTTTGCTCCTCTTCTCGCTCTCTTTTGCGAATGTAGCCACCATATATGCTGAGTAAACTTGCAGCAGCTCCACTTTACAACTCTGTCCTTCCTATTAAGCTTAAATAGTCTTGATCTCGCGGGTGTGGGATTGCTGAGTCCCGTGACTCACAGATTCTACCAAAACAGTTGCAGTTCCGGCGATGCGGTCAGGTGACACACCCGAGCTCAAGTGGGAGTTCGACGAGGCGTGGTCGTTACTATGTGTCTTTTCCAGATGATCGATAGTGGTGCCCAGTTGGGACGATCGGGGATCTGTGTAGCATTTGGGGTATCTTCTTTTATTTTGGTTCCGTAGTCGGACCTTGAGTGTACTCTGAATGATGGATGTTTATTTATGTATTGTGTGAAGTGGCGTTGTAAGCCAACTATGTATCTCTTTCCTTATTTATTACATGGGTTGTGTGAAGATTACCTCACTTGCGACATTGCTTTCAATGCGGTTATGCCTCTAAGTCGTGCCTCGACACGTGGGAGATATAGCCGCATCGAGGCGTTACAAGTTGGTAATCGAGCCTTCCCGACTTAGGAGCCCCCTACTTGATTGTTTCTTTGGCGTTGTTGAGTCTAGAATGGAAAATGTTTTGAGTCTTAGGATTATATATATCGGAGAGTAGGATTCTTTTTACTCCCCAGTCCCTTCGTCGCTCTGTGAGGTCTCCTGACGTAGAGTTTTGACTCTCCTCTTCTCAAATTTCACTAAAAAAATTTAGGATCACGTGGGTATCTTGGGATCGTTCCGATGGTTTTGTGACGAGAACATTGTTCTTGGTGCCTCCTGACATTTAGGGGTTGTGGCGGTGTCCGGGGAGTTGAGCTCCGAGGTGTTGTCGTCACAATTTTATCGTTGCAGATTCTGGAATACGAGTTTTGCCGACATCGAAATCTCTTTTGTGCAGTTGTTGGTGAGATAACCCGATAACCCGATCTTGTGGCGAGTCTTGGGGTATTGCCATGACTTGTATAACGGATGTTTTTGAAGGTCGAGGTACCACGATTTCGAGGATTTCTTGGTTATGTGTTGACGGATGGATACAATTGGATCTAGGTATTGTTAGTTTGGGTGATATATTTTGTGTCCCTGTATCCCCAACACCAGATTGCATAACCAGAAAGTTTCGGGAGTTTATAGGTGGGAATTCTAGTAGCTTACGGGATATTCTTTCCGACGGATGTATGATTTGAGATTGGGGTTCAACGTCTAGTGGTCCGCCCATTCACGGTCGATTCTGATGGTCGCGAGGCGTCTTAAAGAATCCTTGGCTATGCTGATTCGGGGCGTCTTGTTTGTCATTCGTGGCGTCCGCTATCGTCGTGTCCGTGTGGGCCCCACCACGAACACTTTGGGCGTAAATCTCTATCATGTGTTTGTTCGGCTCATTCTAGAAGCCAATCTTTTGTTTTCAGTTGTGATATTGATTTGTTTCTAAGATGGATGTTGTTTCCATATCTTTATCTAAGTGTCTTCTCACCTTAATGGACGTGTGATGATTAACTTTTGGAATTCATTCGTTCATTCTTGTTCGAATGTTTATTGTGAAGACTATATGTTGCAATTTCTATCCGTTGATTCTACTTGTCTATTTGTCTATCAAGTGCTAACGGATGTCACCCTCTTCAGGATGGCTCCGCCAACGCGTCTGAATTCGGATCGCAATGATGGGGATCAGTCGAACCCTCCACCTCCACCTCCGCCTCCAGAGGCCTGGCAAGCTATCATGGCAGCCACCAATGCCAATGCTCAGATGATTTTGCAGCTCTTGCAAGAACGTACTCAGGGGCAAGGCAATCAAGGAAATCAAGGTCAAGGCAACAACCAGCCGCACTTTGCTACTCTTAGTAAGTTCCTCGCTAATCAGCCGAAGTCTTTCAGTTTCTGTGTCGAGGCTACAGACGCTGACGATTGGCTAGTGGACATCTGCAAGCATTTTGATTGTAGCAATGTCAGACCTGAGGACTTTGTCAAGTTTGCATCGTTTCAACTCAAGGATCAAGCTACTGAGTGGTACCAGCAATACAAAGATTCGAGAGGAGGTCGTGTCATTACAGGATGAGTTCGCCGAGATTTGAGCTCATCACATTCGAAAAGTGTTGTTGAGAGCAAGCGTGAGGAGTTCCGCAATCTCAAGCAGGGCAACATGTCTGTCTATCAATACAATATCCAGTTCGAAGCTCGCTTCGTTTTGCTAAGCAAGGCGTGCACGATGAAAAGAGTATGATCTATCAATTCAGAGGTGGTGCGAGAGAAGATCTGCAATTAGCTCTTGTGCTTTTGAGCGAGAAAAGTATGATGAATTCTACAACATGGCACTCAAGCAAGAAGCTGCCCAGCTCAAATGTGAGGCGTCTAAGAAGAGAATCGAGAGATGCAGTTCAGTCTTCTTCTTCCTCTCAAGTGGCAGCTAAGCAGCGAAGTTCTACCTTCCTCCTCCTCCGTTCCGTCGGCCTTATCGCAGAAGAACTCAGGTGGCCGTGGATCTTCCCACCCACCCAACCCAAGCTATCGAGAACAAGTCTAATTCTCAAGCTCCAAGGTCAAGTGCTCCTTACCACCGTCCGCTCTCGAGGTGACTTGCAACAAGTGTCGTGAGAAGGTCACTATGCGAACAAGTGCTTCAACCAGAGGCGCCTTCCGCCTCCTCCTCTGTGAAATCTTCCAGCAATGCGGTGGTCAAGCATAATCCCAAGTCTGCAAAGGTCAATATGATGAATGCAGCTCAAGCGGAGGATTCTTGATGTGATTATGGGTAATCTTCGATTAATGATATTCTGCAAAAGTTTTATTTGATACGGTGCATCGCATTGTTTCATGTCTAGATCATTTGTTGCAAAGCATGATTTCATTTCGGAAATGTTGGAAAAACCCTTGGGAGTTGTTTCTCCAGCCTCTTCTATGAGGGCTACCACAAGGATTCCGGATGTTTCTATCAAGATGGGCGACTATAGATTTCTGGCTAAACCATTTGTCCTTGGTGACTCGGATATTGATCTTATTCTCGGAATGGACTGGCTTTATCAGCACAAAGCTCAACTTGATTGTGCTGCCAGGGAAATTCAATTGACTCACTCTTCTAATGATGTGATCATCTATGCCGCTC
Organism: Aegilops longissima; assembly: GCA_021605205.1. Lineage (NCBI taxonomy): Eukaryota > Viridiplantae > Streptophyta > Magnoliopsida > Poales > Poaceae > Aegilops > Aegilops longissima. The sequence goes on from CM038679.1 coordinate 160,279,388, forward strand.
GTGATGAAACCATTCGGTTGTTTTCTCTCAATGAGAAGGGTGAATTGGATGCTATCTATCGATTCGATCGTTTGTGAGTACCAAGATGTCTTTCGGAAGAGCTTCGGGTATGCCTCCTCATCGGCCGATTGAGTTAGTTATCGATCTTGAGCACGGCCTTTGAACCGTTTACAAGCGTCCATACAAGCTTGGACCTGATGAGCTGAAGGAATTGAAGAAGCAGCTCGATGAACAAGAGCGTCTGGGTTTGATCGGACCGAGTTCATCTCCTTGGGGTTGTGGTGTTCTTTTGTCCGGAAGAAGGATGGCACGGACCGACTTTCGTCGATTACCGTCCATTGAATAAGAAGACTATCAAGAAAAAGTATCCACTTCCCAACATCAATGAGCTTTTCGAGCAACTCAAAGGTGCTAAAGTGTTCTCCAAGCTTGACCTTCGTATGGGGTATCATCAGATTCGCATTCGTGAACAAGATATTCCCAAGACAGCATTCAGAACAAGCTTTGGTTCTTATGAATATACTGTCATGTCTTTCGGCCTTGTCAATGCTCCTCCGACATTCTCTCGGATGATGAATTTCATCTTCAACCCCTACACAAATGAATTCGTCTTGGTCTATCTTGATGATATTTTGGTCTTCTCCAAGAATAAGAAGGATCATGCCAAACATTTGCGATTGGTGCTAGACAAGCTCAGAGAGTATCAATTCTATGCTAAGTTCTCCAAATGTGAATTTTGGCTTGATGAAGTGCTTTATCTTGGTCATATCATCTCCGCCAAGGGCATCGCTGTTAATCCCGAGAAGGTGTCCGCAATTGTGAATTGGGAACCTCCTCAGAATGTCAAGCAGCTCCATGATTTTCTTGGTCTTGCAAGCTATTGCGAAGATTCGTTGAGAACTTCTCCAAGATTGCAAAGCCTCTTTCCAACCTTCTCCGAAGCATGTGAAGTATATCCGGTCTCCCAGAGTGTGGCGTTGCTTTCAATACTCTCAAAGAGAAACTCGTCACAGCTCTGTCTTAACTCCTCTGATGAATCCAAGCCATTTGAAGTTTTACGTGATGCTTCTCTTCAAGGTCTCGGTCTGTGTTAATGCAAGAGAAGAGAGTTGTGGCTTATACCTGTGCCATTGAAGCCCAACGAGAAGAACTACCCCACTCATGATCTTGAGTTGGCGGCAGTTGTCCATGCATTGATAACGTGGAGACATCTCTTGTTGGGAAGGAAAGTGGACATTTTCACCGATCACAAGAGTCTCAAGTACATCTTCCTCAACCCAACCTCAACCTCGGGCAGACTCGATGGGTGAAATGATTCAAGAGTACAACCCAAGTATTGAATATACTCGGGCAAGGCCAATGTCATTGCAGATGCTTTGAGCAGGAAAGCTTCTCGCAACAGTCTTATCCTCGAGCCCTTTCAGCGGATCTCTGTGAAGCTTTCCGTAAGCTGAATCTTCAAGTTGTTCCTCAAGGCTTTCTTGCCAACCTCATAGTCTCTCCTACTTTGGAAGATCAGATTCGTGAGGCTCAACTTCGGATACCATGGTGAAAAAGGTGAAGCGTGGTATCGACAAGGGCATTTCAAGTACAAGTGCTTCCACATTGATGACAAAGATACTCTTTTCTTTGAGGACGGATTGTGGTTCCTAAGGGTGATCGAGAAAAGTCATTATGAGCGAGGCTCACAATTCGCTTCTATCCATTCATCACGGAAATGCGAAGATGTACCAGGACCTCAAGCAGTCATATTGGTGGACTCGAATGAAGCGAGAAATTGCTCAATTCGTGAATGAGTGTGATGTCTGCGAGAAGAGTGAAAGCGAGAACACCAACGACCAGCTGGTCTCCTTCAACCTCTTGCTATTCCGAATGGAAGTTTGATCATATTGAAATGGACTTCGTGACTGGATTTCCTAAGTCCAAGCGTGGAAATGATGCTATCTTCGTTGTCATTGACAAGCTTACTAAAGTGGCTCATTTTCTTCCTATCAAAGAATCTATCACAGCAGCTCGGTTAGCGAGCTATACACCTCGAGGATTGTCTCCTTGCGGCATTCCACAAGTGATCTCTTGGATCGTGGCAGCATCTTTACCTCCAAGTTTTGGGATTCTTTTGAAGGCCATGGGCACCAACATTCGTTTCAAAGACAGCTTTCCATCCTCAAACAAGTGGCCAAGTTGAGCGAGTAAATCAAATCCTTGAAGATATGCTCGGGGCTTGTGTCATTTCTTCGGTATGAAGTGGGAAGAGTGTCTTCCATAGGCGAGTTCTCCTACAACAACAGCTTCCAAGCGAGTTCGGGCAAGGCCCCATTGGAAATTCTCTATGGCGAAAAGTGCCGTACTCCTCTCAATTGGTGCAGGGCAAGTGAGCGCCAACTTCTTGGCAATGACTTGATCACGAAGCGGAGAAATGTGCAAAGTCATTCGTGAGAATCTCAAAGCCGCGTAATCGCGCGGAAAACTATTATGATGATAAGCACCGTGATGTGGCTTTTGAAATCGGAGACCATGTCTACCTCGCGTCTCTCAATGAAAGGCACTCGTCGCCCGGTATCAAAGGAAGCTTGCCCCTAGATCGTGGGTCCTTTCAAGATCATTGGCAAAAGAGGCGATCTAGCCTATCAACGAGCTTCCATCCAACTTTGCAAGCGTGCGATGTGTTTCACGTGTCACAGCTTCGCAAGTGCTTCAAGACCCTGAACGCACTATCAACTTCAAGAGATTGACCTTCAAGAAGATCTCTCTTATCATGAGCACCCGTTGCTATTCTTGAAGAAACCGAGCGCAAGACTCGCAACAAGTCAATCAAATTCCTGAAAGTGAAGTGGTCACACCATTCCGACCGGAAGCCACACAGGGCGCGAGGATCACCTCCGTTCCCAATATCCGGAGTTCTTTCAGTCCTAGATCTCGGGACGAGATCCTCTTGTAGTGGTGGAGTGTTGTAACACCCCGGAAGTAACTTTCCATATTTGTAACTCCAACTCTTGCCATTTTCGGCATTGTGATATGATATTCCCTCCGTGGTTGGGTTTTTTCTCTTTTTGCATTTTGTCCATGTCATGCATTTTTATCATGTCATCATGTGCATCGCATTTGCATACGTGTCCGTCTCATGATTCCGAGCATTTTTCCCGTTGTCCGTTTTGCAATCCGGCACTCCTATCTCCCCCGGCGGCCCCCTTTACGTTTTTCCGTGTGCGGGTACTAAACCTTCTCGGAATGGACCGAGGTTTGTCTAGTGGCCTTGGTATACCACCCGTAGACCACCGGTCAAGTTTCGGGTCATTTGGAGCTCGTTTGGTACTCAGCAGTTAACCGCACTCTCAAAAAGGCCTCTTTTAAGTTGCAGCCCAACACCCCTTCAAAACAGCCCAATAACCCATCTAAGTCACTTCCATGCTCTCCGTCGTTCGATCACGATCGTGTGGTAAAACTACACCTCATTTGGACTCTCTAGCTCCTCTATGCCTATTTAAACATCACCCCTTCCAAATCCGGTCTTCTTCCCGAAACCTAATTTTTCATCCACACACATGGACGCGTCCGCCGCCGCCGACGAAGCCGCCGCCGCGTCGCGCCACTCACAGCGCGACACCTGTCCCAGCACATCGCCACGCCTGCCAGCCGCGGGCCCAGGCGAGGCCCCGCCACCAGCGCCGCCCGCCCCAAGGTCCGTGCCGAGCCGCGCCTCCCAGCGCGCCGCCGCCCTCTCCTCCGCTGCTCCGCTGGTCGCCGCCCCTCGGATCTCGCCGCCGCCGCCTCGCCGCCTCCCTCGCCCGGCCGCGCCCGGCACCTCCTCGGCAGCGCCGCCACCCGGCTGCCCGGCCTCCCTCGCCGCCCGGCGGTCGCCGCCGACCACCTCGCCCGGCCGGCCGCGCCCGCCCCGCCGGCGCCGCCGTCCCCTCCTCCGCGGCGCCCTGCCCTGCCGCCTCCTCCCACTCCGGCGCCGCCTCGCTCGATCCGGATCGATCGGATCAACCGATCCGTTGACCTTCTTCTCCCCTCTTTTCTTCCAAGTATTTTTCATCCAATATTATTTCGTGGCATTTTCAACATGGTATAACTTTGCATCTGTAGGTCCATTTTGCGCGTATAATATATCAAAATGTTCATCTCGAAGAGTAGATCATTTCATCTCATTGCATCATTTTCATTTGAGCTCATCTTGATGCCCTAAATGCTGTTGGAAGAGGGCTATGTGATGTTAGTTTCATTTCTTATGTAACTTGCACTTTTGTTATTTTGCCATGATTGATGTGTGCACCCTATGAAGTTGAGTCCTACATGTGTTTTGTAATATGCCATGCCATCTTTCCAGGGGTGTATGCCATGTATTTTTGTGATCTATGTGGTGACTAGCACAAGCATGCAAAGTAGGTGTCATGATGTTGCTGTTTTCAGCCCTGTTTAGCTGATATTTTGATGCCATGTTAACTTGATGCTACCGAGAGATCTATGCATATTTTGGGATACTTCAGTAAGGATGTTTTGTTAAACATGTCTTGCTCTATCCATCCATGCCCTTGTTTGCAATTATGGAGTGCCATAGCTTGAGTCAATAGAGCTCTACTTTTGCTATCAAATGTTTCCTGGCAGATTGTTTACATGTTATTCAATTTTGCCTAGGTTGTTGTGGTTGATCCATGTATGCTATGTTATTGTTCTTGCCATGTATGTCTTCTATGCCATGTCTTCTTGATGTATGTATGCTTAGTTTTTCATATAAGGCTCTGTAGTGAGTGCATTGAGCTTGTAAACATGCCTACTTGTTATCAGTTTTTGACATGCCATGTTGCTGAATCTGTTAACGAAACTTTCGATATTGACATGGATGTTACTATATTTTCTGATCCTTTTTGGCTTATGGTCAGTAAGGGACTTTTGTTCTATGCTTTGAGTAGATTCATGCCATGCCATGTTTTGCTATTTTAAGTTCCTGTAGCATGTAGTTTTGTTGCTCTGAACATTGCAACCTGATGCTGTTTTTGCCATGTCCAGCCTGATATTTTGTGCACTTTTTGCCATGCTTGTTTGAACCTAAGTGGTATCATGCTGTTAATGGCAGATTTGCGCCATTCTTGTTTTGCTTGTCATTTCCAAACCGTGCATCCGATTCCGGTGATCTTTATATCGATTTCAACGAAATCATCTCATCTTTCGATGGCATACTTGGTTTGCCAAGTTGATGCCTGGTTCATCATTTTCCTTCCGGGCCTTTTATCGCATTGCATATCACATCTCGCATATCATGTCATGTTTTGCATCATGTTGATTGTGCATTGCACCGTGATTTATTGTGGTTCCTTTGTTTGTGTTGTTGCTTTGGGTAGAGCCGAGGCGATTACGTGAGCGAGGAACCTGTTGAGAACGCTTACGAGGATCAAGCTTTCGACAACTCGAGAACATTGCGCAAGATGACCATACCCTCGAAATCACTTCTATCTTTGCTATGCTAGTTGCTCGCTCTTTTGCTATGCCTCTGCCACGATGCCTACCACTTGCTATGCCATGCCACCCATATTGCCATGTCAGCCCCTAACCATCCTTTTCCTAGCAAACCGTTGATTGGCTATGTTACCGCTTTGCTCAGCCCTCTTATAGCGTTGCTAGTTGCAGGTGAAGCTGAAGTTTGTTCCTTGTTGGAACATGGAGATGTTGTTCCTTGTTGGAACATGTTTACTTGTTGGGGATATCACAATATATATATCTGCTATAATTAATGCATCTATATACTTGGTAAAGGGTGGAAGGCTCGGCCTTATGCACTGGTGTTTTGTTCCACTCTTGCCACCCTAGTTTCCGTCATACCGGTGTTATGTTCCTTGGTTTTGCGTTCCTTACACGGTTGGGTGATTTATGGGACCCCTTTGACAGTTCGCTTTGAATAAGACTCGTCCGGCAAGGCCCAACATTGGTTTTACCATTTGCCACCTAAGCCTTTTTCCCCCGGGTTTTCGCGAGCCGAGGGTCATCTTTATTTAAACCCGGGCGGTGCTCCTTGAGCATTGGTCCAAACTAGAGCACCGTCGGGACCATTCCTTGGCAACATGGATTACGTCGGTTCTGTGCGCTTAGCTTATCCGTGTGCCCCGAGAGCGAGATATGTGCAGCTCCTATCGGGATTTGTCGGCACATGTCGGGTGGTCTTGCTGGTCTTGTTTTGCTGTCGAAATGTCTTGTAGTCCGGGATTCGAGATTGATCGGGTCTTCCGGTAGAAGGAATATCCTTCGTTGACCGTGAGAGCTTATAATGGGCTAAGTTGGGACACCCTGCACGACAATATCTTTGAAAGCCGTGCCATGCGGTTATGAGGCAGATGGGAATTTGTTAATATCCGGTTGTAGAAAACCGAAGTTGACCTCAATTAAAATACACATCAACGCGTGTGTAACCGTGATGGTCTCTTCTCGGCGGAGTCCGGAAGTGAACACGGTGTTGGAGTTATGTCGGCGTAAGTAGTTCAGATCACTTCTTGATCGCTACTAGCTTCACGACCGTGCTTTGCTCCTCTTCTCGCTCTCTTTTGCGAATGTAGCCACCAGATATGCTAGTCGCTTGCAGCAGCTCCACCTTACAACTCTGTCCTTCCTATTAATCTTAAATAGTCTTGATCTCGCGGGTGTGGGATTGCTGAGTCCCGTGACTCACAGATTCTACCAAAACAGTTGCAGAGTTCCGACGATGCGGTGCAGGTGGCGCTTTTAGAGCTCAAGTGGGAGTTCGATGAGGAACGTGGTCGTTACTATGTGTCTTTTCGGATGATCGATAGTGGTGCCCGGTTGGGACGATCGGGGATCTGTGTAGCATTTGGGGTATCTTCTTTTATTTTGGTTCCGTAGTCGGACCTTGAGTGTACTCTGAATGACGGATGTTTATTTATGTATTGTGTGAAGTGGCGACTGTAAGCCAACTATGTATCTCTTTCCCTTATTTATTACATGGGTTGTGTGAAGATTACCTCACTTGCGACATTGCTTCCAATGCGGTTATGCCTCTAAGTCGTGCCTCGACACGTGGGAGATATAGCCGCATCGAGGGCGTTACAACATCATTGGATCATAATATGTGGCATAAAGCACCATGTTCAAGTTGGGGATTACAGCGGAGTGCAGGAGAGTGGACCACTTAAAAGAGATGAGGACGATGATGAAGAAGGTGATGTTGATGAAGACGATCACCGCGGTGATGATTCCACAGACGGCACTCCGACGCCACCGAGAGAGAGGTGGAGAGAGTCTCCCCCTTGTGCTTCCTCCTCCATGGCCTCCCCCTAGATGGGGTGAGGTTATCCCTCTGATCCTTGGCCTCCATGGTGATGATGACTCCCTCCGGCTTCCTCCTCCATGGCCTTCGGTGATGATGGCCCCCTCTGGCAACGTGCCGGAGAGAGCCTAGATTGATTTTTCGTGGCTACAGAGGCTTGCGGCGGCGAAACTCCCGATCTAGGTTTCTTTTTTGGGGTTTCTGTATTTATGAGAATTTTTGGCGTGGGTCTCTCGTCAAGGGGTGCCTGAGGGACCCACCAGGGCCCGCCCTGACGGATTGTGGCCACCTCGTCCACTTCCTGGCCCAGCCCAGTCCTTCGGGGGTCTCTTTTGGTCCATAGAAAACACCGTAAATTTTCAGCCCATTCCAAGAACTTTTGTTTCTACACAAAAAATGACACCACGGTAGTTCTGCTGAAAACAACGCCAGTCCAGGGTTAGTTCTAGTAAAATCATACCAAAACCATATAAAATTGTTGTAAACATGGCATGAATACTTCATAAATTATAGATACGTCGGAGATGTGTCACGGGTCAGTGTTAACATCCCTTATCTCGCGTGCTCGGACATTGGATGTTGTCCAGGCTGCATCACCGACTCCATGCACGTGTTGTTGGGTGCGTGAGGGGTCGTTGTTGGGTTCCCCTGGCTACCCGATTGTCGGCGTTCTGGGAATAGGGGTCCCCAGAGTTTCCTGCCTGCAGCCCACGGCGTGGCTCTGCGAGTAGGCCCGTATGACCCACCTTCACCAACAAGCATTCGAGACCCTCGCGAGGGGCCAAGCCACACGAGGCGGACGACACAAGACCTCCTAGGGAGCGGCCTCACCAGGATGGCTCACGAGCGGCGGAGAGATCAAGGCAGGGCAAACCTCACGAGGTTCCAGTGACATGAGCCATGACGAACGAGACCAGGCGGGCGCCAGCTCACACAGTGTCCTTGTTTCCTCTTTGGTGCTAAGGAGGCAAGCGCAGGCGAGGAGAACTGAGGCGCCAAGAAAAGGTTTCCACGTCGGTGCAACGAGACCAAGACCAGCAGGATGGCAAGACGGAGCTCACCATGGAGCCCAAGGCGGCGTGACCGCCAGAGCCTTTTGCAGGCGAAGACTGCTTTTGTCAGGATAGCTTGTACTAGATGTCCCCTTTCAAATTGGCCGTTGTTGGCTCCCTTCCCACTCAATATTTGGGGAGAGGACCAGGGCCTCTATAAATAGGGCTAGCCACCACAGTAGGAGGCATCTCATCTAGGACTAGATCCAACCCATCCTCACACCCACCAAACACAAGAACACCTAACCTCAGGAGGTTGTTCTTCCCCTTGTACTGTTCATCATCAGCCCAAGAGGCAATCCACCACACCACACTGGAGTAGGGAATTACACCACAATGGTGGCCCGAACCAGTATAAATCTTGTGTCTCTTGTGTTGCGAGTTTGTCGAGCTAGCCTTTGAGATCGAGGTGAGGTTGAGGGCGTGATTCGGTAGGGGGAGATCTTCGTGTGCACCCCGGTGTTCGAACCTTGAGGGTTTTGCCGAAACCCGAGATCCGACACCGATTACTCGGCGTTGCTGGTTTAATTATGACCCCGCTCATCCCATAATACTATCGTGCTGGCCAAAACTAGCACTGTTTCTTAGCCTTTCCTGCTAGCTCACCTACTTGGAGAGGGGAGTACTATTCTTCGGTTCGGAGGGTGGCGATCCAGAGCAACTGTACGATGGGCGGCTAAGGCCAAGTCCAACGCACGACCCCAAACAAATGTTTGTTTTGTTTGGAGTTTGTCCGTTTGGGCAGGGCAATGGGGCGGCGTCTGACGGTTTTCCTGGATGCACTAGCCGTGCTCGCAATACACGGATGCATTTGGTCCGCCACAGCCACTGGAGCCCCAATGTATGAACTATACACGTTGTAAAATATTTTTGACAACCAAATAAATAAAACATTGCGAATAGTTTTACAAACAAATAGTTCCACATTCGAAATAAAACACAATCAAATAGTTTTAGAACCTAATCAAAATTGTCTTCAATAGATGGAAAGAAAATGAACCGATGCATCTACTGGTTTGCCAATGTGATTCCACATGTGCTCAACTAAGTCATCTTGGAGCTGCATGTGAGTATGCCAATCATGCATATCACGATGGAATTGGGCAAACAGACATTGCCAGTTCTTGATGCTCAGGCTCAATATTTTCACCCTAAAATCAAACGCTTGGTCGTAGATGCCGCCATCACGCTCATCCTCCGCGATCATTTTGTGCATGATCAACAAGCAGTCATCACCTCCCAAAACTTCTCGGTGCTCCATGTCAGTGTAAGGTTTCGAACGATGCCCCATTGAGATTGAAGCACACCAAAAGTACGCTCCACATCCTTCCAAGCAATCTCTTGCATTTCGGCAAATCTCTATGTCTTCTCTCCTTGTAGATTGGGTATTTTCTTCACAAGAGTTGACCACTGAGGACAGATACCATCAACTATGTAGTATCCCTTGTTGGAATGGTGGCCATTGATCTCAAAGTTGACCTCTGGGAGTGGCCTTCTACAAGGCTTATGAACACTGGAGAACGCTAAAGCATGTTGATATCATTGTGAGAACCATCCATGCCGAAGAAAGAATGCCCTACCCATAGATCTTGTGAAGCCACCGCTTCTAGTATAACAGTGGCATCTTTCACATTCCCCTTGTACTGCCCCTACCAAGAAAATGGATAGTTCTTCCACTTCCAGTGCGTAAAATATATGTTGCCAAGCATGCCCGAAAAGCCCCTATCGGTATTGATCGCCAACAACCTTTCTGTATTAGAGGCAGTTGTATCTCTCAGGTACTCAGGGCCAAACACTGCCACCACGGCCTTGCAGAACTGTACATTGATAGGACACATGTGGACTCACTCATACGTATGTACTCATCCACAAGATCACCCGAAATCCCATATGCAAGCATGCGAATAGCCGTAGTGCATTTCTGGTGAAAGAAGAAGCCAAGATTGCCGAGGACATCCTCTTTGCACTCAAAGTATGGGTCATATGCTACCACTCCCTCCCGAATACGATTGAAAACATGTATCGCCATACATAAGCGGCAACGAAATTGATATGGTTTGAAGAGCGTGACATTCTCAAAGTAATCGACACAGAGCGGGGTGTGGCCGCTCTCCCTATTACGGTTCAAGGCCGGAGGATGACCCAGGGTTGATCCCCTGAACCAAGGCCGCTGCCTAGCAATGTGGTCATTGACGACCAATGCATCCACCACAAACTCTTCGTCATCCAAGGATGAATCATCCGATGAAGAAGTGAAGTTATGGAAAAAGTACTCGTCCCCACTATCCAAGGTACCTTATGAGTGAGGGAGTCCTGGATTGGGGGGTATCCGGATAGCCGGACTATATACTTCGTCCGGACTATTGGAGCGTGAAGATACAAGACTCAAGACTCTGTCCCATGTCCGGGTGGACTCTCCTTTGCGTGGAAGACAAGCTTGGCGATCAGGATATTATATTTCCTTCCTTGTAACCGACTCCACGTAAACCCTAGCCCTCTCCGGCGTCTATATAAACCGGAGAGGTTGGTGATGTCTACTACGCAACCTTCTTCTTATAGACGTTGTTGGGCCTGCAAGTGCACAGGTTTGTAGGACAGTAGCAAATTTCCTTCAAGTGGATGACCTAAGGTTTATCAATCCATGGGAGGCGTAGGATGAAGATGGTCTCTCTCAAGCAACCCTGCAACCAAATAACAAAGAGTCTCTTGTGTCCCCAACACACCCAATACAATGGTGAATTGTATAGGTGCACTAATTCAGCGAAGAGATGGTGATACAAGTGCAATACAGATAGTAGATAAAGGTTTTTGTAATCTGAAATAATAAAAACAGCAAGGTAACAAGTGATAAACGTGAGCGTAAACGGTATTGCAATGATAGGAAACAAGGCCTAGGGTTCATACTTTCACTAGTGCAAGTTCTCTCAACAATAATAACATAGATAGATCATATATCAATCCCTCAACATGCAACAAAGAGTCACTCCAAAGTCACTAATAGTGGAGAACAAACGAAGAGATTATGGTAGAGTACGAAACCACCTCAAAGTTATTCTTTCCAATCAATCCGTTGGGCTATTCCTATAAGTGTCACAAACAGCCCTAGAGTTCGTACTAGAATAACACCTTAAGACACAAATCAACCAAAACCCTAATGTCACCTAGATACTCCAATGTCACCTCAAGTATCCGTGGGTATGATTATACGATATGCATCGCACAATCTCAGATTCATCTATTCAACCAACACATAGAACCTCAAAGAGTGCCCCAAAGTTTCTCTTTGGAGAATCACGACAAAACGTGTGCCAACCCCTATGCATAGGTTCCCAATGTCACGAAACCATAAGTTGATCACCAAAACATACATCAAGTGGATCAATAGAATAACCCATTGTCACCACAGTTATCCCACGCAAGACATACATCAAGTGTTCTCAAATCTTTAAAGACTCAATCCGATAACCTAACTTCAAAGGGGAAACTCAATCCATTACAAGAGCGTAGAGGGGGAGAAGAAACATAAGATCCAACTATAATAGCAAAGCTCGTGATACATCAAGATCGTGTCATAGAGGGAACACAAGAGAGAGAGAGATAAAACACATAGCTACTGGTACATACCCTCAGCCCCCGAGGGTGAACTACTCCCTCCTCGTCATGGAGAGCGCGGGATGATGAAGATGGCCACGGTGAGGATCCCCCCTCCGTGAGTCTGCGGAACAGGGTCCCGAGAGGTTTTGGTGGCTCTGAGAGGCTTGCGGCGGCGGAACTCCGATCTATTCTCCGTTCGGAAGTTTTAGGATACGTCGGTATATATGGGTGCAAGCGATGCGTCGGTGGAGCTTGGGGCCCCACGAGGCGGGCGCGCCCTAGGGGGTGGGCGCGCCCCCACCCTCGTGAGCACCTCCCTTTGCTCCTGACGTGGGGTCCAAGTCCATCTGGTAGCTTTCCTTCCAAAAATAACTTCTCCAGTTGATTTCGTTCCGTTTCGACTCCGTTTGATATTCCTTTTCTTGAAACACCAAATAGGCAAAAAAACAAATCTGGGCTGGGCCTCCGGTTAATAGGTTAGTCCCAAAAAGAATATAAAAGTGGAAAATAAAGCCCAATATTGCCCAAAACAGTAGATAACATAGCATGGAGCAATAAAAAATTATAGATACGTTGGAGACGTATCAAACATCCCCAAGCTTAATTCCTGCTTGTCCTCGAGTAGGTAAATGATAAAAAGAGAATTTTTGATGCGGAGTGCTGCTTGGCATAATTTCAATGTAAATCTTCTTAATTGTGGTATAAATATTCAGATTAGAAAGATTCAAGACAAAAGTTCATATTGACATAAAAATAATAATACTTCAAGCATACTAACAAAGCAATTATGTCTTCAACATGGCCAAAGAAAGTTATCCCTACAAAATCATATAGTCTGGCTATGCTCTATCTTCACCACACCAAGTATTTAAATCATGCACAACCCCGATGACAAGCCAAGCAATTGTTTCATACTTTAACATTTTCAAAACTTTTTCGATCTTCACGCAATACATGAGCGTGAGCCATGGATATAGCACTTATATGTGGAAGAGAATGGTGGTTGTGGAGAAGACAAAAGGAGGGGAAGATAGTCTCACATCAACTAGGCGTATCAACGGGCTATGGAGATGCCCATCAATAGATATCAATGTGAGTGAGTAGGGATTGCCATGCAACGGATGCACTAGAGCTATAAGTATATGAAAGCTCATCAAAAGAAACTAAGTGGGTGTGCATCCAACTCGCTTGCTCACGAAGACCTAGGGTAATTTGAGGAAGCCCATCATTGGAGTATACAAGCCAAGTTCTATAATGAAAAATTCCCACTAGTATATGAAAGTGACAAAATGAGAGACTCTCTATCATGAAGATCGTGGTGCTACTTTGAAGCACAAGCGTGGTAAAAGGATAGTAGCATTGTCCCTTCTCTCTTTTTCTCTCATTTTTTGGGCCTTTTCTCTTTTTTTATGGCTCTTTTTTTCATTTTTCTTTTTCGTCCGAAGTCTCATCCCGACTTATGGGGGAATCATAGTCTCCATCATCCTTTCCTCACTTGGGACAATGCTCTAAAAATTGATGATCATCACATTTTTATTTTTCTTACAACTCAACAATTACAACTCGATACTTAGAACAAATATGACTCTATATGAATGCCTCCGTGATGTGCAGGATATGCAATGAATCAAGAGTGACATGTATGAAAGAATTATGAATGGTGGCTTTGCCACAAATACAATGTCAACTACATGATCATGCTAGCAATATGACAATGATGGAGCATGTCATAATAAACGGAACGGTGGAAAGTTGCATGGCAATATATCTCGGAATGGCTATGGAAATGCCATGATAGGTAGGTATGGTGGCTGTTTTGAGGAAGGTATATGGTGGGTGTATGATACCGGCGAAAAGTGTGCGGTATTAGAGAGGCTAGCAATGGTGGAAGGTTGGGAAAAAGTACATATAATCCATGGACTCAACATTAGTCATAAAGAACTCATATACTTATTGCAAAAATCTAGAAGTTATCAAAGCAAAGTATTACGCACATGCTCCTAGGGGGATAGATTGGTAGGAAAAGACCATCGCTCGTCCCTGACCACCACTCATAAGGAAGACAATCAATAAATAAATCATGCTCCGAGTTCATCACATAACGGTTCACCATACGTGCATGCTACGGGAATCACAAACTTTAGAACAAGTATCTCTCAAATTCACAACTACTCAAGTAGAATGATCTAATATCACCATATTCATATCTCAAAACAATTATCAAGCATCAAACTTCTCATAGTATTCAACACACTCATAAGAATTCTTACAAATCTTGTATGCTTAGCATATTAGGATTAAGCACATTACCATGCTATTTAAGACTCTCAAAATAATATAAGTGAAGCATGAGAGTTCAATAGTTTCTATAAAACAAATCCACCACCGTGCTCTAAAAGATATAAGTGAAGCACTAGAGCAAATGACAAACTACTCTGAAAGATATAAGTGAAGATCAATGAGCAGTTGAATAATTATGCAACTATGTGAAGACTCTCCCAATTAATAATTTCAGATCTTGGTACTTTATTCAAACAGCAAGCAAAACAAAATAAAATAAAATGACGCTCCAAGCAAAACACATATCATGTGGTGAATAAAAATATAGCTCCAAGTAAAGTTACCGATGAACGAAGACGAAAGAGGGGATGCCTTCCGGGGCATCCCCAAGCTTAGAATCTTGGTTGTCCTTGAATATTACCTTGGGGTGCCTTGGGCATCCCCAAGCTTAGGCTCTTACCACTCCTTATTCCATAGTCCATCGAATCTTTACCCAAAACTTGAAAACTTCACAACACAAAACTTAAGAGAGAACTCGTAAGCTCCGTTAGCGAAAGAAAACAAAACACCACTTCAAGGTAATGTAATGAACTCATTATTTATTTATATTGGTGTTAAACCTACTTCATTCCAACTTCTCTATGGTTTATAAACTATTTTACTAGCCATAGAGTCATCAAAATAAGCAAACAACACACGGATAACAGAATCTGTCAAAAACAGAACAGTCTGTAGTAATCTGTAACTAAGGCAAACTTATGGAACTCTAAAAATTCACCCAAAATAGGAAGTCCTAGATAATTTTATTATTGATCTTCTTCAATTGGAATCAGTATTTTATCACGTTCTGGTGATTTTTAACAATTGTTTTCGTGAACAGAAAGTTTCTGGAATTTTCAGCAAGATCAAATAACTATCATCCAAGAAGATCCTATAGGTCTTACTTGGCACAAACACTAATTAAAACATAAAACCACATCTAAAGAGAAGCTAGATGGATTATTTATTCCTAAACAGAACCAAAAAGCAAAGAACTAAAATAAATTGGGTTGCCTCCCAACAAGCGCTATCGTTTAACACCCCTAGTTAGGCATGATGATTTCAATGATGCTCACATAAAAGATAGGAATTGAAACATAAAGAGAGCATCATGAAGAATATGACTATCACATTTAAGTCTAACCAACTTCCTATGCATAGGGATTTTGTGAGCAAACAACTTATGGGAACAATAATCAACTAGCATAGGAAGGCAAAACAAGCATAACTTCAAAACTTTAAGCACATAGAGAGGAAACTTGATATTATTGCAATTCCTACAAGCATATATTCCTCCCTCATAATAATTTTCAGTAGCATCATGAATGAATTCAAAAATATAACCAGCACCTAAAGCATTCTTTTCATGATCTACTTGCATAGAAAATTTACTACTCTCCACATAAGCAAAAATTTTCTCATGAATAATACTTGGAGCAAACTCAACAAAATAACTATCATGTGATTGAAAATTAAGATCAAGATGACAAGTTTCATGGTTATCATTATTCTTTAAAGCATACGTGTCATCACAATAATCATCATAGATAGGAGGCATGCTTTCATCATAGTAAATTTGCTCATCAAATCTTGGGGGACAAAACATATCATCTTCATCAAACATAGCATCCCCAAGATTGTGGCTTTTGCATATCATTAGCATCATGGATATTCAAGGAATTCATACTAACAACATTGCAATCATGCTCATCATTCACATATTTCATGCCAAGCATTCTATGTAATTCTTCTTCTAGCACTTGAGCACAATTTTCCTTTCCATCATTCTCACGAAAGATATTAAGAAGATGAAGCGTATGAGACAAACTCAATTCCATTTTTTTGTAGTTTTATTTTATAAACTAAACTAGTGATAAAACAAGAAACAAAAAGATTCGATTGCAAGATCTAAAGATATACCTTCAAGCACTCACCTCCCCGGCAACGGCGCCAGAAAAGATCTTAGTTGACGGGGTGTGAGTGCCGCTTACCTAGCCTCCCCGGCAACGGCGCCAGAAAAGAGCTTGATGTCTACTACGCAACCTTCTTCTTGTAGACGTTGTTGGGCCTGCAAGTGCACAGGTTTGTAGGACAGTAGCAAATTTCCCTCAAGTGGATGACCTAAGGTTTATCAATCCGTGGGAGGCGTAGGATGAAGATGGTCTCTCTCAAGCAACCATGCAACCAAATAATAAATAGTCTCTTGTGTCCCCAACACACCCAATACAATGGTAAACTGTATAGGTGCACTAGTTCGGCGAAGAGATGGTGATACAAGTGCAATATGGATAGCAGATAAAGGTTTTTGTAATCTGAAATTATAAAAACAGCAAGGTAACAAGTGATAAACGTGAGCGTAAACGGTATTGCAATGATAGGAAACAAGGCCTAGGGTTCATACTTTCACTAGTGCAAGTTCTCTCAACAATAATAACATAGATAGATCATATAACAATCCCTCAACATGCAACAAAGAGTCACTCCAAAGTCACTAATAGCGGAGAACAAACGAAGAGATTATGGTAGGGTACAAAACCACCTCAAAGTTATTCTTTCCAATCAATCCGTTGGGCTATTCCTATAAGTGTCACAAACAGCCCTAGAGTTCGTACTAGAATAACACCTTAAGACACAAATCAACCAAAACCCTAATGTCACCTAGATACTCCAATGTCACCTCAAGTATCCGTGGGTATGATTATACGATATGCTTCACACAATCTCAGATTCATCTATTCAACCAACACATAGAACCTCAAAGAGTGCCCCAAAGTTTCTACCGGAGAATCACGACGAAAACGTGTGCCAACCCGTATGCATAGGTTCCCAATGTCACGAAACCCGCAAGTTGATCACCAAAACATACATCAAGTGGATCAATAGAATAACCCATTTTCACCACGGTTATCCCACGCAAGACATACATCAAGTGTTCTCAAATCTTTAAAGACTCAATCTGATAACCTAACTTGAAAGGGGAAACTCAATCCATTACAAGAGAGTAGAGGGGGAGAATAAACATAAGATCCAACTATAATAGCAAAGCTCGCGATACATCAAGATCGTGCCATAGAGGGAACACGAGAGAGAACACGAGAGAGAGAGAGAGAGATCAAACACATAGCTACTGGTACATACCCTCAGCTCCGAGGGTGAACTACTCCCTCCTCGTCATGGAGAGCGCCGGGATGATGAACATGGCCACCGGTGAGGGATCCCCCCTCCGACAGGGTGCCGGAACAGGGACCCGAGAGGTTTTTGGTGGCTACAGAGGCTTGCGGCGGCGTAACTCCCGATCTATTCTCCGTTCTGGAAGTTTTAAGACACGTCGGTATATATGGGTGCAAAAAGTACGTCGGTGGAGCTTCGGGGGCCCCACGAGGCAGGGGGGCGCCCTAGGGGGGTGGGTGCACCCCCCACCCTCGTGAGCACCTCCCTTTGCTCCTGACGTGGGGTCCAAGTCCATCTGGTAGCTTTCCTTCCAAAAATAACTTCTCCAGTTGATTTCGTTCCGTTTCGACTCCGTTTGATATTCCTTTTCTTCGAAACACTGAAATAGGCAAAAAGCAAATCTGGGCTGGACCTCCGGTTAATAGGTTAGTCCCAAAAAGAATATAAAAGTGGAAAATAAAGCCCAATATTTCCCAAAACAGTAGATAACATAGCATGGAGCAATCAAAAATTATAGATACGTTGGAGACGTATCAGTTGGTCCTTAGAAGGCCGATCACGATCACAATCATAATCATCATAGGCTAGCTTCTAGGGTTTAGCCTCTACGATTTCATGGTAGATCTACTCTTGTACTACTCGTATCATCAATATTAATCAAGCTGGAAATAGGGTTTTACCTCCATCGAGAGGGCCCGAGCCTGGGTAAACATTGTGTCCCTTGCTTTATGTTACCATCAGCCTAAGACGCACAGATCGGGACCCCCTACTCGAGATCCGCTGGTCTTGAAACCGACATTGGTGCTTTCATTGAGAGTTCCTCTGTGTCGTCGCTGCAAGGCTCGATGGCTCCTTCAATCATCGTCAACAACACGGTCCAGGGTGTGACTTTTCTACCGGACAGATCTTCGTGTTCGGCGGTTTCGCCTTTGAGGCCAATTAAGCAGCCATCTGGAAGCGAATCGACAGCTCGCGCCAGCTACGGATCAGGTTTGAAACACGAACTACGGATCGATGTCGCGGAGACTTTATCTTCAGCGGATTCGGGCTGTGCGGGAGCGCGGGACGGTCACGATGAGCACGGCTTAGACCTGCTGTGGACAATGCTCGGGATGTCATCCACAGGCGGAACCGGACCTAAATCCAGAGCGGACCGCGTTGCCTAAAGACGGAGGGATGGACCCCACCGAGCAGGCTGCACACTCATCGGAGGTAGAGCCGAACACAGGCCTCGCCTCCAAAGAAGCCTGTGACACCGGACCCCCGGACTCGTATCTGGTTGTAGGTTCCACTCCGCGCTCTCCTGAGCCCGCCGAACCTGGTTGGGCCCCTGTAATGGAGTTCATCGCCGCGGATATCTTCCAGCACTCGCCCTTTGGCGACATGCTGAACTCGTTAAAGTCTCTCTCTTTGTCAGGAGACTCTTGGCCAAACTATGTCCGACTCGAGTGGGAAGCAGGCGACGAAGGAAGTCGTGGCCCACCCACCACCCACTTCATTGCCACGGTCGATGATCTAACCGGCGATGCTTGATTTCGACTCGAAGACATCGGCGGTATGGACGGCGATGCGAGGAGAAGAACGAGAACCACCGCTCACGTAGGCGGTGGACAGCTACTCCTCATATATATATATATATATATATATATATATATATATATATATATATATATATATATATATATATATATATATATATATATATAGTGGACACTCGAAGAAACCAACGGCGAAACAGCAGAGAGGATAACCCCTCGGGGAAAAAGCAAAGCATGGGCGTCGTCGGCACCGCTCCAAGCCCCGCCACAACAATGCCAGCCCAGGAGACGAAAAGAATATGGATGGTGCCGAAGAGGAATACAACCCTGATCAGCCTGCCTTTGAACAGGCCGAGCAGGAAGACGGGCAGGCCAGCCCAGACACGGCAGTCAACGCCGGATTCAGCGGTTCCATGTCCGGTCAGCGGAAGAAGTTGTTCAAAAGAAATAACCAGGGACCGTCCAGTCTGGACCGCATACTGGAACGCTCGTGCCAAATTCATGGCACCCCGGACAAGCCAGCCAACCACACTAATAGAGACTACCGGGTGTTCAAACAGGCCGGTAAAATAAACGCCGAAAATAAGGACAAGCGGCTGCACAGCGACGACGACGAAGAGCCCAGGCGTCCGAGCACGGGGTGACAGAAGAAATTTCCTCCCCAGGTGAAAACGGTCAACATGATCTCGCCACCCACATTCCCAAGCGGGAGCAGGCGAGCACTACGCGGCGTCTATGCGATGGAGCGATCGCTCCCAAATTCAACCCATGGTCAGCTTGTCCGATCACCTTTGATCGTAGGGATCACCCTACCAGCATCCGTCACGGCGGCTCAGCCGCATTGGTCCTAGACCCAATCATCGACGGATTCCACCTCACGCGAGTCCTCATGGACGGCGGCAGCAGCCTGAACCTGCTTTATCAGGACATTGTGCAACAAAAGGGCATCGACCCTTTAAGGATGAAGCCCACCAAAACCACCTTTAAAGGTGTAATTCCTGGAGTAGAGGCCCATTGCACGGGCTCTATAACATT
Organism: Aegilops longissima; assembly: GCA_021605205.1. NCBI lineage: Eukaryota > Viridiplantae > Streptophyta > Magnoliopsida > Poales > Poaceae > Aegilops > Aegilops longissima. The sequence continues at coordinate 160,299,370 of CM038679.1, forward strand.
GGAAGTGGTCTTTGGTTCTCCGGATAACTTCCAAAGCGAAGAGTTAATCTTCAATATCGTCCCTTTCCGTAGTGGTTACCACGCACTGCTTGGACGAACCGCATTCGCTAGATTCAATGCGGTACCACGCTATGCATACCTCAAGCTCAAGATGCCAGGACCACGCGGGGTCATAACAGTTAACGGAAACATGGACCGCTCTCTCCGAACAGAAGAGCATACTGCAGCCCTCGCGGCAGAAGTACAATGTGGCCTCTGCCGACAAACCACCAATCCGGCAACGACAACCTCGAGAACCGTCAAGCGAGTCCGGAGCACACCGCGACAGGATCATCAGGCACGCAAAGAGCGCGACTAGCAGTCCGGCCTCCACTCAAGCCCCATCAAAGCAGCATTCGTGCCACGCGTACACAATTACGCACTCAAAATTCCATGGGCATAGGCGGAGGTGCAGCAGGGACTCAGTCTACAGTGCGGTATAACCGCAACATACCTTCATAACCCTCCCTTTGTATCTTTCAGGACACTACTTTCGGGCAGCCTCTTCAGAAGAGCCGGATGGTCGGACTTACGTAGGAGAGAAAACCAAGGAGGCAACAGGCTTTGTGCCCAGAAGGAAATACCCAGGTGGAATCTGTTCACGATCGTTATACCTGTTTTATATACCTACGTGCAGCCTGCCTTCGGATAGGACATGTCAAATGGTCCTATTTACCTCTACTTAAACGCACCCATTGTAACCATACGCTTAAACGTATTATTCATCAACGGGAGATAATATATAGCGTCAGCTTATTATTCCTATTTGCGCATTTTTCCTACAAATGTTTATTTAATATTGCATCCGTACACCTTGGTACGATCAGTTGGCCAGGGGCTTATTATGATGCCCCATAATACGGCCAAACAAGTCCGAACACTTTCAACAGTGCGGCACCCCAAACTTATAGCACTATATGCATTAGCTCTGAATCACGTCTTGGGTCAATAGTCAGGTTTGCCCGGCTCCCTTGTTTTGGTACCTTATGTTTCGTTATATCGGCTAAGGTAGCGCAGGAGAACTCTGCGATTTGTGTCCAGTTCTTCGGACGAGCACCTCGATGAAAGCGGCCGGACCGGCATGATGTGGCGAGAGCTGGTCGCTGTTCGAGAGGTCTTAATATCCTTAAAGATTTTTTCCGCTTTAGGCGAGGAATCGACCTCGTCCGATTTAGGCGTACATAGCGCCCCAATTCGGCCTGCCGAATTCTAGGGGCTTTGACAAAATTTAGAATTATAGACTTCTATGGCTAAGTGAAAGTTATAAAGCCGCATAGTCCGATTGCCTTGTTCGCTGCGCCGGATACCTCCTTAAGGGACCAAAAATTTGGATAAAGAGTATCCGGGTTTTCGAGAACACCCGGTACTAGTTATGTGGGGCGGAAGCCGACGACTGGCCTACTTTCAGAATTTTATAAACAGCCGCACAGAAGGTAATATTTTAAATCAAACAGCGCTACATAGCGCAAGTAACTTCGGCTTTATATACAACAACGACAGAGGTACATTTACTCAAGGATTGTGTCCTTCGTACATTCATCGGCCACGAGACGAGCGCCCTTCATAACGCCATCATAATATTTCTCGGGACAGCGATGCGCCTTGCCCTCCGGCGGCCCGTCCTTCACCAGCTTCTCCTCATCCAGCTTGCCCCAATGCACCTTCACGCGGGCAAAGGCCCGGCGGGCACCCTCAATGCGAACGGATCGCTTGATAACTTCAAGCCGCGGACAGGTGTTCACCATCCGATAGATCAGGCCGAAGTAGCTAGTGGGCAGGGGCTCACCAGGCCACATCCGGACTATGAAATCTTTCATAGCCACTTCGGCCGCCCTGTGGAGTTCTACCAACTGCTTCAGTTGATCAGTCAGAGGCGTTGGATGTTCGGCCCCAGCATACTAGGACCAGAACAGCTTCTCCGTTGCGCTCCCCTCCTCGGCACGGTAGAACTCCGCGGCATCTGATATGCTACGTGGCAGATCTGCAAATGCCCCTGGAGAGCTCCAAATTCGGGTAAGTAAAAGAAACGCCTCCTCAGCATGCTTGCTTTGCATAAAGAATTTCTTACCCGCCGCTATCTTCTTGGCCACCTGGATTTCCTGCTGTGCCTTCTCGGTTTTGACCTTGGCGTCTTTCATACTCGCAAGGGCCTTCGCAAGCTCGACCTCTTTCACCTTAAGATCATGCTCCAAGGGCTCGAACTTTTTACCGAGCTCCTGGAGCTCTTGCTGTACCTCACCCACTCTAGCATCTTGCTTCTCGCGCTCTTTGCGCTCCAGAGCCACCTTGTCCTCGGCCTCGGACATCGCTTTCTTCAGAGACGCCACTTCGGTGGTGGCCCCTGTTACAAAGTCACGATGCTTTGTCGTTAGAATAACCAATTTTGCCTATTCTTCATTATATGAGAGCAGGGAATTACTCACCTTTGTTCTCTTCGAGCTGCCTCTTCGTGAGGTCGAGCTCTCCCTGCACCTGCTCCAGGTCCCATTTTAGTCTGGCGACCTCGGCTGTGCGGACAGCAGCGGCAAGCAGCACAGCCTGCTTATTCACATGCACACTTATTATTAGACTCCTGCGGATTATAATTGACCCTCTGTTTGGTTTTTCTTTCCGAACACCAAACAGAGTATCAGGGGCTACTACCTACGAGGGTATGACGGCCTTGCGCCGGGGGCCTTTCCCGGCCCCCTGGTCCGCCTTCTCAGGCCCCCCATCCTCTCCGGATGGGGCGGTCCCTTCCTCTTCTTCCTCCCCTTCGTGGGAGGAGTGTGCCTCGTCGTCTTCGGACGAGGCGTTCGGTACGACCTTGCGCCAGAGACCCTTCTTGGTCCCCGGGGCCTTCTTTTCGGCCCCCTTCTCCGGTGCCTTGTAGGGTGCCGGGACTAGCATCTCCGTCAGGAGAGCATCAGCTGGACCTTCCGGCAGCGGAACCGGACAGTCAATCCGCTCCGCTGTCTCCACATAATCCTGGTCAAATACACACGATGACTTAAGAATTCCCCATGAATATATTGGGAAAAACTGAATCCGGAGGTAGTCAGAAAACTCACCGGACCGGGGGGGGGGTGCGGCATGAAGTCCGCGGTCCTCGGATGTGGGAGGAGGAACTTCGGAGGCCTTGAACAACGCCTTCCATGCGTCTTTGAGCGTCATGCCGTAGAGCTTTCGAAGCGTCTGGTGTTCGGCCGGGACGAACTCCCACAGATTAAATACACGTCTTTGGCACGGAAGAACCCGACGGACAAGCATGACCTGGATCACGTTGACAAGCTTGATGTTCTTGTCCTTCATATTCTTGATACAGTTCTGGATTCCGGTCAGCTCTGCAGGTTCGCCCCAGGCCAGGCCCTTCCTTTCCCAGGAGGTGAGCCGCATGGGGGTTCCGGATTTGAATTCGGGGGCCGCTGCCCAATTGGCGCCACGCAGCTCGGTGATGTAGAACCACCCCGATTGCCACCCTTTCACGGTCTCCGCGAAGGAGCCGTCAAGCCAGGTGACGTTAGGCATCTTGCCCACCATGGCCCCTCCGCACTCCGCTTGCTAGCCGCTCACGATCTTCGGCTTCACGCAGAAGATTTGTAGCCACAAGCCAAAGTGAGGCTTGATGCGGAGGAAGGCCTCGCACACGACATAAACGCCAAGATGTTGAGGACAAAATTTGGGGCTAGATCATGGAAATCTAGCCCATAGTAGAACATGAGCCCGCGAACGAAGGGATGAAATGGAAATCCCAGTCCACGGACGAAGTAGGCGACAAACACGACTCACTCATGAGGTTTCGGAGTTGGAATGACCTGCCTGGCGTCTGGTAGCCGGTGCGCAATGTCTACGGCCAAGTATCCGGGCGCCCGAAGATTCACGATATGCTTCTCCTTCACGGTGGAGGCCACCCACTTGCCTCCTGCTCCGGACATGTTTAGCTGTGCGGAGAAGACTTGGGCTAGGGTGCTGGAGCTCGAGGGGCAAGGGTGAGCAAAGGAGGAAGAAGGCGTGGGTAAAAATGGGGAACCATTGTCCCTTTATAGAGGCGACAAAAGCGGTGCGCCTCCCCACTTGCCCGATGAGAATCTCTCTTCCCAAGCGCCACGATTGATGGCGCGGTGGGATTACCCATACCCGTATTGATGAGAATCCCGTGATAAGGGGACACGATCTCTGCTTTGAAAAGGCGTGTCAAGGAAACCGCCTCGCAATATCGCTGCTGGGCTGGTTGTGGGAAAGCGGTTGAATAATGACCCGACCGTAATGACATGTCACGTTGTCTAAAAGTTGTCAGCAGATTGCATTTGTGAAATATCATTCTCTCTACAATGGTATGTGAAGATCATTTTTGAATATCCGGACACGATTTAAGTGTTCGATAATTACTTTGGAGTATTCGAAGAAAGGAACCCGCCTTGCAATGCTGAAGACAAGACTGCGCGCCGGACTCATCGTCATTGAAGCCTGGTTCAGGGCTCTTGAGGAGTCTGGATTGGGGGGTATCCGGACAGCCGGACTATTGGAGCATGAAGATACAAGACTCAAGACTCCGTCCCGTGTCCGGGTGGGACTCTCCTTTGCGTGGAAGACAAGCTTGGCGATCCGGATATTATATTTCCTTCCTTGTAACCGACTCATGTAAACCCTAGCCCTCTCCGGTGTCTATATAAACCGGAGAGGTTGGTCCTTAGAAGGTCGATTACGATCACAATCATAATCATCATAGGCTAGCTTCTAGGGTTTAGCCTCTACGATCTCGTGGTAGATCTACTCTTGTACTACTCGTATCATCAATATTAATCAAGCTGGAAGTAGGGTTTTACCTCCATCGAGACGGCCCGAACCTGGGTAAACATTGTGTCCCTTGCTTTCTGTTACCATCAGCCTAAGACGCACAGATCGGGACCCCCTACCTGAGATCCGCCAGTTTTGACACCGACAATGAGCAAAGTGTCAAACACCTTATGGTCATTGTGGAGACACAGCTGGGAAGAGCACCTCGGGCTCCCCTCCCAGGCAGCAGGCCATGTTGGCATTGGCGGCCGGCGGCTATGCAGTGCCTGCCGGAAGGTGTTGGGATTGATGGGCGTCACCGGCAGCCATAGCTTCCTAGTTACGGATGCACCGACAAAGAGCCACAAACGATGGCAAAAGCTCCTCCGAAATGCGGGTGTTGGGTGGCTATGGTGAGGGGGTGATTGTGATTTGGGCGGCCGGGCTGAAAAGTGTGGACGCGACCGAAAAAATGGATGGCAGCGACGATGGCGGGAGGCGGGGTAGGGGAAGAGAAAAGGGGTGTTGTGTCCCCGACGGGCGGGCCAGGGGAGAACAAGGGAGCGTGTCCCACATGTCCATGCGTTGTATGCTTCAACACAAATGTGACCCGTATTTAGGTCGGGAATGGGTCGAAAGCGGACAAAAAAGGATGTATGTCCTTTTGTTCCCGCGTGTTGGTCCATGATTTATGTCCGTTTAGCCCCAAACAGACGTGGCCAGAACATTCGGTGTCATGCATTGGAGTTGGCCTAATCCTGGCCGAGCGGATGCAATGCTGCATGCGGTTGCACGCTTGTCCACACCCCAGGAACCACGGGAGTACCTTGGACTGTAAGTGGGGCTTTAGCTCAGGATAAGATGGGCAACTCCCCTCTTGCCCCGTGTCTTTCCAGGCCGGACGACGGCAATCACTTTCTAGTTCTGGTGTGTGCTCTTTGCCTAGTGTATGGTGCATCTAGTTATGTCGTCACCTCTTGTGAGGTATTCCCATGTCGTTGTAGGGTTCGCTACTTTTTGGGCCTTGTGCACTGACCATGTTCGTCGTGATGTCTCCTCTTTCCTTGCGCTTGAGCTCCAATGCTTATCCTCGATCTATTTTCTCTAAGGGCATGAGTTATGGAGGCTATAGGAAGCATCAGCCCTAGCCATCCACGTAGATAAAGAGTCCTGAAACCATCGTGTGAAATAATCTCACCCCATGGTGCAACCTCCTCTGTGGCCCCATCCACCTTTGTTTCTTTTCTTTTCTTTTTAATTATTCTCTCTACTTCTCCTAAAACTGCATAGGATGCATCTTGCTTTGCCGTGGACCGTGAGAGAGATAGCAAGCCAAAGGCAAAACAAGAACACCACAGACAACTTTTGTTAGAGAAGAGGTGGTCTCTTCTGCAGGCATCCATCTTCTCCCGCAAGCAGCACTTTGAAACGCTCTGATCCGAGCCTACATGCAGACCTGGAGCAGCTGTCCATTGAGTAGCGATGGCCATGTTCTAAGGGACCTAGCCTAGGTGGTTTCTGAGTGGGGTCAGGTAACCACTCGTCTCGCGTGTCAGTCTTTAGCTCTGTTTCCTCCGTACGTGGTGCGCTGTCATGGGATGCGACATATAACACATCTCTTGATTTCCCATGTTGTTGGCTTTCCATTTTCCGATGCCATGCATTGCCTCATAACATTCCTGCTTGGATCGGCATGATCCGTGGGTAGTCAGGACCACCATTTCAGCCCCATGCGTCGGTGTGCACCATGGATTAATTTTTAGATGGTTAAACTGATATCATTGCAACCCAATTATTCAAGGTTATACTTCACCATGATATTGATGGAAATTGGTAGCAACCTGATAACCCACAAGTATAGGGGATCGCAACAATTTTCGAGGGTAAGTATTTAACCCAAATTTATTGGTTCGACACAAGGGGAGCCAAAGAATATTTGAAGGTATTAGCAGCTGAGTTGTCAATTCACCCACACTTGGAGATTAATTATTTGCAGCAAAGTGATCAGTAGCAAATTAGTTTGATAGTTTTGATAATAGTGACAGCAGCAACGGTAAGAGTAATAGTGATAGCAGTAATTTGTAGCAAGTGTAATAGTGATGATAGCAATTGTAACACAGCAAGATCAATAAGGATATATTTGTAGGCATTGGATCAGTGACTTGTTGGATGATATTCATCATGAGACAGTTATAACCTAGGGCGATATGGCACTAGCTCCAGTTCATCGATATAATGTAGGCATGTTTCCGTAAATAGTCATACGTGCTTTATTAAAATAACTTGCATGACATCTTTTGTCCTACCCTCCCGTGGCAGCGGGGTCCATATTGGAAACTAAGGGATGTTAAGGCCTCCTTTTTATAGAGAACTGGAACAAAGCATTAACACATAGTGAATACATGAACTCCTCAAACTACGGTCATCACCGGTAGTGGGCCCGGTTGTTGTCACTCCGGGGTTGCCGGATCATAACACGTAGTAGGTGACTATAACTTGCAAGACTGGATCTAAAACATGGATATAATGATGAATTCATAAACGGTTCAGATCTGAGTTCATGGCACCCATGCCCAAAGTCACAAGCATTAAGCATAGCAAAGTCATAGCAACATCAATCTAAGAACATAGTGGATACTAGGGATCAGGACCTAACAAAACTAACTCAATTACATGTTGAATCTCATCCAACTCCTCAGCGACCAGCGATCCTACGAAGGAATTACTCACTCCCAGTGGGGAGCATCATGGATTGGCGATGGAGAAGGGTTGCTGATGGCGAAGAACAAAGACCCCCCTCTCCGGAGCCCCAAACGGACTCCAGTTCTGCCCTCCTGAGGAAGAATAGGGCTTGGCGGCGGCTCCATCTTGTGGATCGCGATAATTCTTTCTCCCTGATTTTTTCTGGAATAATGTGAATTTATAGTATCAGGGGGGTCGTCAGCGGGGCCACCAGGTGGGTACAACCCACCTGGGTGCGCCAGGAGAGGGGGCGCGCCCTGGTGGGTTGTGCCCAACCAGGGCCCCATCTCTGGTGGGTCTTGGCTCCATAAATTCTTATTATTGATATAAAAAACCCTCGCAAAGTTTCGTTCCATTCCGAGAACTTTCATTTCTGCACAAAAATAACACCATGGTAGTTGTGCTGAAAACAGCGTCAGTCCGGGGTTAGTTTCATTCAAATCATGCAAATTAGAGTCCAAAACAAAAGGGAAAATGTGAGAAAAAGTAGATACGTTGGAGACGTATCAACTCCCCCAAGCTTAAACCTTTGCTTGTCCTCAAGCAATTCAGTTGATAAACTGAGAAAAAAAAACTTTTACGAACTCTTTTGGTCTTGTTTGCATAAATAAGCTTAAATAGCACCCAGGTTTTCAACCAACATTATAACTAACCATGTCAACAATAACTCTTAAAGATTATAATGATTCATATCAATGACATAATCAGCTAGCGAGCAATAATAAAATATCTCAGTCAGCAACACGTTGTCAAAAAAATCATGATATAATATGACAATAGTGGTATCTCGCTAGCCCTTTCTGAGACCGCAAAACATAAATGCAGAGCACCTCCAAAGTTCAAGGAGCGACTAAACATTGTAATTCATGGTAGAAAAGATCCAGTCACGATGCACCCAACATTAGCTACACACAATGCATAAATCATGACAGCTGTGCTCTACTCAGTTTCTGGCGCTTGTGTTTAGAAGGTGGTGACACAACATAAAAGTAAATAGACAGGCCCTTCGCAGAGGGAAGCAGTGATTTGCAGACGTGCCAGAGCTCAATTTTTAAAATAGAGATAAATGATAATTTTGAGACATGCCCCCTTCTCATTCACTTCACGACCATCAGTTATCAACATCTTCCATGCTAAGCACGCTAGTGGCGGTCCCCAAGCGGAAAGTAAAGGTTTTGACTCCATTGGGAGTTTTTGTTTGATTATTCAAGAGATGAACTCTTCACATAGCCCTCTTCTAACAGAATTTTGGGCATCAAGATGAGCTCAAATGTAAATGATGCAATGAGATGAAATGATTTACTCGTCGAGACGAACAATTTGACATATTACACGCCGAAAACGGAGCTACGGATGCAGAGTTATGGTGCTATGAAAATGCAACAAAATATCTGCAGAAATATGACTTAGAGGAAATACGGGGCTCGGGGAAAGTCAACCTTCGTGCACGGATTCGAGGATGGCTGGGGCTCTCGCGGAGTTGCAGTAGAGGCGGCCGGAGCCGAGGGAGAGCGCCGCGGAGGAGCCGGCCGGATCTGGGCATGGGGCGGCGCTGGCGGCCGGGCGAGGGAGGCGGCGCTGGCGAGGTCGAGCGGCGGCGCGATGCTCCGGCGGCGGCTGGGAGCACGGGCGCGGGGCCGCCACGGCAGGGCGCTGGGCGGCGGGTTCGAGAGGCGCCAGAACGCGGGCGGCGGCGGCGAGGGAGCGGGCGCGCCCGGCGGGCGGACGGGCGCGCCGCAAGGCGGCGGCGGCGCGCGCGCCAGCGTGGGGCGGGCGGGCGGCGGGCCCTGGCCGGATCTGGGCTGCGCCTGGCGGCGGAGACGGCGGCGGCGGCGATGGCGGCTGGCGATTGGCGGAGGCGGCGGAGCGGACACGTCCGGGCGGGGCCGGACGTGTCCGGCGCGGAGAGGGAGGAGATCTAGGGTTTCATCTGCGAAAAATCGGGGAGGGGCACATATTTATAGGTAGAGGGAGCTAGGAGTGTCCAAATGAGGTGCGGTTTTCGGCCACGCGATCGTGATCGAACGACCGAGAGCATGGAGAGGAGTTAGATGGGTTTTGGGCCACTTTGAAATGGGTGTTGGGCTTCAAAGAGAAGGAGGCTTTTGCGGTTACCCGGTTAACCGTTGGAGTATCAAACGACCTCCAAATGGCACGAAACTTGACAGGCGGTCTACCGGTGCTATACCAAGGCCGCCTGGCAAACCTCGGGCCATTCCGAGACCGTTTAACACCCGCACGCGAAAAGAGGCAAAAGGGGGCGCCGGGAGACATAGGAGTGCCGGATTGCAAAACGGACAACGGGATTAATGCTCGGATGCATGAGGCGAACACGTATGCAATGCAATGCATATGATGACATGATATGAAATGCAGATGATGACATGGCAAAGACGACGAATAACTGGCAGACACCTGGCGCATCAAATCCGGGGCGTTACAACCCTCCTCCACTAACAAGAGATCTCGTCCCGAGATCTTAGGACCGAGACGGAAGAGAAAAAGGATGAGGTGAAACAGAAACTCAAGAGAAGAAGCAAAGAATCGAGAGCACTCGAGAAGAGAGAGGAACGACGAGAATGACGAGAATCGAAAGCTCACTGAATCAGATAGACTATGAAACAACTCGTTCTAACCGGAGTGGTTAGAATGAGAAAAGAAGCGGATAAGACTGAAAGGATTTAGGCAGCACTCCGGCTAAAACATGGAGGAATAGAACATGAACTTCACAAGATGGGATGACACTTGATGAAGACATGACACAAAACCTCCAGAAAGAATTGAAAGAGTTGAATGAAAAGAACGGATAAGAAAATGACAACTTGTGCCACGAATGAAACTGAAAGCATCTTTAGAAGAAAAGATTGAATGGAGTTGTTGAGAAAATTCAACAACGAAAAGAATAAGCTTGTTATGGACTTATGGATTACATCTCAAAATTATGAGGTGGTAGCCAACCACAAGAGGAAAAGATTGAATAGCTGAGAAGAACGAAGAAATGCAAAACTCCACTTCAAAAGAATACGGAGAATTAATTGCACTTCGAGATGCAAGAAGAAAAGATACTTGAATTCCTTCGATAAGAATCTTGATGAATACTTGAAGAATGAATTAAATACTGACAGACCGCCGTGAAGAACTCCGTTGTCAAAAGGATGATGAGATAGAATGAAGAATGAAAGAATAAGATTAAATCCTTGCGATGATTTAGACGGAGGTTCCGACGAGATGGTCGAGGAAATAATTGAACTCCGGAAAAGAAAAGATGAAAACACTTGGAACTAGAATTTATTCATCAAGAACAAACTCCAAAGGAAGGGATTAGACACTTGGATGAAATAAGAATAAGATTTATTGTATGCTTATCCTCCACCAATTAAATTGATGAGAAGCAATGGATTTGCATACTACTTATTCTTGATGAAAAGGATTGAGAAGTGACATATCGCAAACTTGAGAAGGTCTTCATGAACCACCGGTAGGATTGGAAAGAACGAATGAATTAATATGATAAACAAATAAAAAGAATCTTGAACGAACCACCGTAAGAATTCGAAAATGACTGATGAAAGGGAATGAATCACCGGGAAGAATTAGAAGAACAAATAAGCAAGAGGGGATTTAGATGCGAGAGAACGGGAAAAACTCGAGCCAATTAACGAACATTTGAACGACCACCGGGATAAATAGAGAACGATAACTGGAATGAAGGCCTCCGGTGAAACGAAAAAGAAATCAACTCCTGAAATACTCCGGATGGATGGAAAGAATATCTGACAAATGGAATACTTCGAGATGATAGCATGAAACTAGAACCACGAATCTTCGGGAGAACGGGCAAGATTTAGAGGAAAAACTCTTCTTCAGTCTTCAAATGACGACGAGAAACACCACCAAAATTTCTGAGGTACCCCGGGAGAATGAAAAGCGAATAGGTTGAGCCAACAATGAAATGATTTGAAATCGATCTTGGAAAAAAAACATCTGACTGATGAAATTCATACTTACGTCAAATTTCAAAAAGAACTTGGGAATAACTCCGGAAATTAGAAGAGTCAGGTAAGATCCTGGGAAAAGGCCTGTGGGTTAGGGCCCACTAAAAGAAAACACCGTTGGAAAGGGATGTTGAACAGATAGATGATGCACCGGAAGAACTGAAATATTAGAATGAGGTGACAACCTCGAATTAATTCAAACATAGACGAATCTCCTGAGATGTCTTCGGAACTCCGGAATGATTGAATGGCGAGAGGCAAATGAGCAAGGAGAACACTTGATCCAAGGAAAGAATGTGATCAACCCGAAAAACTTGAATTGAGTGCACCGGAAAAAGAAAGGGATGAAGAATGACGAACGAGACGAGAATTCACCGGTTGAAATAATTGAGGGAAGCCTGAAGTGGTTCCGGACGAATGAGATAGCTGGTCGAGAGAGAGTTAGACTCCGGGAAGAAAAAGGGTGGGAGGGCGGGAAAACAAAGATAACTTGGAAGGGGAACCGACGAATATCTTGAAGAGAAAACACCAGTTGAAATCATTGAGGAGAGAAAGCAAAGACTTCGCACGAGTAGGAAGCATACTCGATCACGGGCTCCGGTTCCGAGAAGAAAAAAAGGGTGGGCAGGTGGGAAAAGAAAACAACTGAGGATTGAACTTGCAAAGATGAAGAGGCTCAAGTCAACTTGACGGGAAATGCACCGGATGAAAAGAGCTGAGAGCCAACGATCGGAAAACCAACTGCGTGAACCTAAGAAAAAATTTGAAGGGGAAGAGGAGTAATTCAAAACAGCTACGTCAAGATTCCTTACCAGAGCGACGAAGGGGCTGAGGAGTAAAAAGAATTCCTACTCTCCGATATAACTAGACTCCGAAAACAGTTTTCTTCTAGACTCAACAACGGCCAAACTACACGATCAATCAAGGGGCTCCTAAGGTCGGTCGAGGCTCTGATACCAACTTGTCATGCCCAATATGCGACCCTATCCAAAAGGAACTCGAAGGTCCCACCAAGGATAGACCCGCATATTGAAACGCTTTTGCAAGGTGGATATCATTACATCAACATTACATAATAGATGGGGATACATACATAAGGCACAAATGCCACAAGAATACAACAATACATCATACAACGAGATCAACATCCGACTACGGATGAAACATAAACAGAAACTCAAACGACATCCACCCTGCTAGCCCAGGCTGCCGACCTGGAACCTATCCCCTCATCGAAGAAGAAGCAGAAGAAGAACTCAACGCAAGCAAGCATCACTCTCGCGTCATGATCATCGCATAATCTGTACCTGCAACTGGTGGTGTAGCAATCTGTGAGCCATGAGGACTCAGCAATCCCATTACCATGGGTATCAAGACTAGCAAAGCTTAATGGGAAAGGAAGGGGTAAAGTGGTGAGGTTGCAGCAGCGACTAAGCATATATGGTGGCTAACATACGCAAATGAGAGCGAGAAGAGAAACAAAGGAACGGTCGTCAACTAGTAATGATCAAGAAGTGATCCTGAACTCCTACTTACATCGACATAACCCGAAACCGTGTTCTCCTCTCGATCAACCCGATAAAAGACACTCACGATTCGCATTACGGTTGGTGTATTTTAGAAGAGTTTGCTTCAAGTTTACTACAACCGGATATTAACAAATTCCCATCTGCCACATAACCGCGGGCACGGCTCTCGAAAGTTTATACCTGCAGGGTGTCCCAACTTAGCCCATGATAAGCTCTCGCGATCAACGAAGGATATTCCTTCTCCCGGGAAGACCCGATCAGTCTCGGAATCCGGCTACAAGACATTTCGACAAAGAATGAAACTAGACCAACAAAGCCGCCCGATCGCCGACAATCCCGATAGGAGCTGCACATATCTCGTTCTCGAGGCAACACGGATGAGACATCCTACGAGTAAAACAAACCCGAGTTTCCCGAGGGGCCCATGATCTACTCGGTTCAAAGCTAGCACTTAGAGAAGCACTGGCCGGGGGGCTAAAATAAAGATGACCCTTGGGCTCCGAAACCCAAGGGAAAAGGGCTAGGTGAGGCAAATGGTAAAACCAATGTTGGGCCTTCTTTGGAGGAGTCTTATTCAAAGCGAACTGTCAAGGGGTCCCATAAATCACCCGACCGCGTTAGGGACGCAAAATCCGGGAACATAATACCGATATGACGGAAACTAGGGCGGCAAGAGTGGAACAAAACACCATGCATAAGGCCGAGCCTTCCACCCTTTACCAAGTATATAGATGCATTAATTAAATAAGATATATATTGTGATATCCCAACAAGTAAACATGTTCCAACAAGGAACAACATCTCCATGTTCCGACAAGGAACAAACTTCATCTTCACCTGCAACTAACAACGCTATAAGAGGGGCTGAGCAAAGCGGTAACATAGCCAAACAACGGTTTGCTAGGAAGGGTGCAAAAGGTTAGAGGCTGACATGGCAACTTGGGATGGCTTGATAAACAGGTAATAGGTAGCGCAGCATAGCGATAGAATGAAGCAACTAGCATAGCAATGATAGTAGTGAGATCCAGGGTAGCGGTCATCTTGCCTGAAATCCCGCTAGGAAGAAGAATGAGTCCATGAAGAAGATGAACGGATGAAGCCAACCAAGCGTGAGCGAACGAATCCTCACGATCGCAAACGAAACGGGAACTATCGAGAAGAAGCACACAACATAGTAAACACACCACACATGAACAAGGCATGATGCACAACAAGCATGATGCATGACAAGACTACATGAAGCTACTGATGGCAAGAGATGATGCAAACAAGAGCAACACATCAAAGCAAGTTTAAATGAGGCCGGGGACAACATATAACAATTCCGGTAAGTCCTCATATGCAAATTTCGAAATTGGTCCAGATCTGAATAAACCTTAAGTTCAAGTTGTTAAACAGCAAGTTAAGATGCACCACGATGATCTACACGAAATTCTAGTCAAGTTACCTATAAAGTTCATTTAATTCGGAGCTACGGCCTAGAAGATATGAGCAAAACAAGTTAAACATAGCATTGATGCAAAATGCATACAAACATCAAGCAAACACCTCAAAACAAGGATGCAACATGATAATATGAAGCTACATGCAATTCTAAGCAAGTTTCATATCGAGCACACTCAAAACGGAGCAACGGTTCAACACATACACACTATACAAGTCATGACAACAATCTGCCCAAAACAGCAACTAGGCATATTGCAAGAATCAAAACAACAAGCTACAACATCTCAACAAGAAAACAGAAGGCATGGGCATGATGTACAGGTAAAGCATGACAAAACATGAACACTGATCTATCTCCAGAAATCACTGGAACATGCTCAAAAGGACATGGCAAGATTGCAAATAATAACAGTTTCAGACTTTAGCAGAAATAACATCAGGTTGCAATGTTTAGAGCTATCAAACAACATGCTACAGGAACTTATCATGGCAAACAAAGGCATGGCATGAATCTACTCAAAGCATATAACAGAAGTCCCTTACTGACCATGAGCCAAAAAGGATCAGAAGATATGATGGCACCCATGTAAACATGGCAAGTTATATTACAGATTCATACATGGCAGGAACAACAACAAGTAGGCATGTTGGTGAGCTTGAACCACTCACCACAGAGCAATAAATGGCATGGCAAGGCAACTCACAGTAAGAAGACATGACATAGAAGCTATACATGGCAAGAACAACATCATAGCATACACGGATCAATTACAAAAACCTTGGCAAAATTGAATAACATGTAAACAACCTGCCAGGAAACATTTTATAGCAAAAGTAGAGCTCAATTGACTCAAGCTATGGCACTCCATAATTGCAAACAAGGGCATGGATGGATAGAGAATAATCATATGTTCAAAACATCCTTACTGAAGTATCTCAAAATAAGCATGGATCTCTCGGTAGCATCAAGTTTACATGTCATAAAAATATCAGCAGAACAGGGGCTGAAATCAGAAACATCATGAAGCCTAGTTTGCATGCTTGTGCTAGTCACCGCAGAGATCATAAAAATACATGGCATACACCCCTGTAAAGATGGCATCGCATATTACAAAACACATGTAAGACTCAAGTTCATAGGATGCACACATCAATCATGGCAAAAATGACAAAAGTGCATGTTCTGATAAAAATCTGAAACTAACATCACATAGCCCTCTTCTAACAGAATTTCGGGCATCAAGATGAGCTCAAATGTAAATGATGCAATGAGATGAAATGATTTCCTCGTCGAGGCGAACAATTTGACATATTACACGCCCAAAACGGAGCTACGAATGCAGAGTTATGGTGCTATGAAAATGCAACAAAATATCTGCAGAAATATGACTTAGAGGAAATACGGGGCTCGGGGAAAGTCAACCTTCGTGCACGGATTCCGAGGATGGCTGGGGCTCTCGCCGGAGTTGCGGTAGAGGCTGCCGGAGCCGAGGGAGAGGCGCCTGCGGGAGGAGCCGGCCGGATCTGGGCATGGGGCGGCGATGGGCGCCGGGCGGAGGGAGGCGGCGCCGGCGAGGTCGGGCGGCGGCGCGGATGCTCCGGCGGCGGGGGGGAGCACGGGCGGGGTCGCGGCAAGGAGGCGCTGGCGGCGGGGTTCCGAGGAGGCGCTGGAACACGGGCGGCGGCGGCGAGGGAGCGGGGCGGCGCCGCCGGCGGACGGGCGCGCTGCTGCGAGCGCGCGGCGGCGCGCCGCTGGGACGGCGGGTGGCGGGCGGGCCCCTGGCCGGATCTGGGCCGCTGCCTGAGCCTGGCGGGGAGACGGCGGCGGCGGGCGACGGGCAGCTGGCGATTAGCGGAGGGCGGGCGGACGCGTCCGGCGGGTCGGACGTGTCCGTATGAGAGGGAGGAGATCTAGGGTTTCATCTGCGAAAAATCGGGGAGGGGCACATATTTATAGGTAGAGGGAGCTAGGAGTGTCCAAATGAGGTGCGGTTTTCGGCCACGCGATCGTGATCGAACGACCGAGAGCATGGAGAGGAGTTAGATGGGTTTTGGGCCACTTTGAAAGGGGTGTTGGGCTGCAAAGAGAAGGAGGCTTTTGCGGTTACCCGGTTAACCGTTGTAGTATCAAACGACCTCCAAATGGCACGAAACTTGACAGGCGGTCTATCGGTGCTATACCAAGGCCGCTTGGCAAACCTCGGGCCATTCCGAGACCGTTTAACGCCCGCACACGAAAAGAGGCAAAAGGGGGCGCCAGGAGACATAGGAGTGCCGGATTGCAAAACGGACAACGGGGAAAATGCTCGGATGCATGAGGCGAACACATATGCAATGCAATGCACATGATGACATGATATGAAATGCAGATGATGACATGGCAAAGACGACGAATAACTGGCAGACACCTGGCACATCAAATCCGGGGCGTTACAGTCTTCAAACAGGCAGGCAAGTTAAATGCCGAACTCAATGACAAGGGGCTGCATAGCGATGACGAGGAGGAGCCCCGCCCGCCGAACAATAGAGGAAAGAAGGGCTTCCCCCCACAAGTGCGGACAGTGAACATGATATACGCAACCCACATACCCAAAAGGGAGCGGAAGCATGCACTAAGGGACGTATATGCGATGGAGCGATCGCCCCAAAGTTCAACCCATGGTCCTCCCGCCCGATCACCTTTGATCGAAGGACCACCCACTAGCATCCGCCACGGCGGATTCACCGCATTGGTTCTTGACCCAATCATCGACGGATTCCACCTCACTAGAGTCCTGATGGACGGCGATAGCAACCTGAACCTGCTCTATAAGGATACAAAGGCGCAAAATGGGCATAGACCCTCAAGGATTAAACCCACAAAGACGACCTTTAAAGGCGTCATACCAGTGTAGAGGCCAATTGTACAGGCTCGCCACAATCGAAGTGGTCTTGGATCCCGGATAACTTCGAAGTGAAGAGTTAATCTTCGACATAGTCCCGTTCATGCGGCTATCACGCCTTGCTTGGAGGAACCGCATTTGCAAAGTTCAATGCGAGTGCCGCACTGGCGTACCTCAAGCTCAAGATGCGGGCCCTCGAGGAGTAATCACGGTCAATGGAAACACCGACACTCTCTCGAGCGGAGGAGCACACGGCAGCCCTCGCGGTGTAGGTGCAAAGCAGCCTCTCACAGCAATTCTCGAGTCCGGCTATTAAACGTCCGGACACCGTCAAGCGCCGGAGTAACCTACAACAAGACCGCTGGCACGATCCGAGCACAGCGTAGCAATCCGGCCCCAACCCCAGCCCTCGCGAAATTGCGAAGCCAAGATTACTGCGTACATAACTACGCTCTGGAGATACCATGTGCATAAGGGAGGGCACGACCACGCACGCCAGAATCGGCTCAACCGCACCAGTGACTCCGATTGTGTCATTCTTTTCTTTCTTCTTTTCTCTTACTTTCGGGACTCCATTTTCTAGAAGCCCTGTCCGCACTAGAATTGCCGAACTAATGATGCAACAGCCAGGAAGCGTAAAGCTACGTCGAGTGTCGGTGGTCTCTACTACGAGCATTATACCTGTTTTACATACCATCCCGCAGCTTACCCACGAGAGGGACATGTTAAATAGTCCCATCCCTTGCTTATTGCACTATTTGTATCGTTACGCTTTCATTGCGGTACCTTTTGAATAAACAATACATAGCTTTTGACTATTATTGCACTCCTTTCTTTATCTATATATATGTTCATTCATGACATGTTGCACCGTGCACTTTAGTGCAGCCAATACACGAGGGCTTAAGTACCCCAAAATATGGTGTGATAAGTCCGAACACTTTCACAAGTCGGCACCCGAACTTATAGCATTATATGCATCGGCTCGAATCATGTCTTGGGTCAATAGTTGGGTTTGCCCGGCTCCCATGTTTTGGTACCTTACGTTCCGTTATATCGGCTAAGGTAGCGCTGGGAGAACCACTGCGATTGTGCCCCGGTTGAGCTGGGTTGAGCAACTCAGTGGAGAAAGCTAAAACTGACCTCATGATAGGGCGAGAGCGGGTCGCTGTTCGAGAGGTTTTTTCGGGTCCCTAAAGACTTATGCCGCTTAGAGCGAGGAGTCGGCATTGTCCGGCCAAGGCGTGGATAGCGCCCCGAACTCTGTCTTCCGAATACTAGGGGCTTCACCGAAATTTAAAATTATAGAATTCTATGGCTAAGTGAGAGTGTTCAAGCACTATAGTCTGGTTGCCTTGTTCGTTGCGTTGAGCGCCTCCCTCGAAGGACCCAAGAATGGGAACAAGAGCGCAAGTTTATCCCGAACACCCCAAACTTTCGTGGCATGGGGGCTGAAGCCAACGACTTACCATCTCTCAAATTTGATAAACGGCCGCATCGAAGGTAATATTTTAAATTCAAAAGTGTTGCTTCACGCATATGAACAAGTTTTCAGCGCACGGGATAACAAATGCGAGTCTACTCAAAGATTATATCTTTGGAGCATTCATCCGCTATAAAGCGAGGCACCCTTGGGGCGCCCTCATAATACATTTCAGGCTTGCGATGCTCCTTCTTGGTGGTGGTCATCGTCACAAGCTTCTCAGCGTCCATCTTGCCCCAATGCACCTCAGCAAGGGCAAGGGCCCTACGGGCACCTTTGATGCAGACGGAGTGCTTGATGACTTCAACCCATGGACAGGCGTCCACCAGCCGCCTCACCAGCCCGAAGTAGCTCCCAGGTATGGCTTCCTTAGGCCACAACCGAACTATGAGGCCTTTCATGGCCTGTTCGGCCACCCTATGGAGCTCGACCAGCTGCTTCAACTTGTCGCTTAAGGGCACCGGGTGTCCGCCTCGAAGATCTTGAGACCAGAACACCTTCTCCGTCGAGCTTCCCTCCTCGGCTCGGTAGAATGCGGCAGCATCAGCCACACTGCGGGGTAGATCTGCGAATGCTCTTGGAGAGCTCCGGATTAGGGTAAGTAATAGATAATTCACTTTCACATGCTTGCTTTGCATAAAGAATGCCTTACCCGCCGCTATCTTCTTTAATGATTCAATTTCCTGGAGGGCTTTTTGGGCTTCGGCCTTAGCGGCTTTGGCACTCTCAAGAGCCGAGGCGAGCTCGGACTCTCGAGTCTTCGAGTCACGCTCCAAACTCTCGTGTTTTTCCACGAGAGCCCGGAGCTCTTGCCGCACCTCCGCCACCCGCGCCTCCTGCTTCTCTCGCTCGGTGCGCTCCGCGGCCGCTTTGCTTTCGACCGTGGACACCGCTTCCTTCAGGGTCGCCACCTCGTTCGTGTCCCCTACAATACCAACGTTAGTCATGTCATCTTCGCAACCAAATCCTTTCTATAAGGTATTACTTACCTTCCTTGTTCTCGAGCTGCTTCTTGGCAAGGCCGAGCTCGTTCTCGGACCGCTCGAGGCTCAGCTTCAATGCATTGACCTCCGCAGTCAATGCGGCAGAAGTCAGCAGCGCAGCCTGCATTCCCATATTGACATACTTATGTTAGACTCCTGCGTATATCTTTTTAGATCCTCAGTCCGGCTTTTCTTTCCGAACACCGAACTAAGCATCAGGGGCTACAGTCTATGTGGTAATATTTTTACATATTCAAAACTTACCTCAAAGCCTGTTAGAAGGCTGGTACAGGCTTCAGTCAGCCCGCTCTTGGTGGACTGAACTTTCTGGATCACCACACTCATAACAGTGCGGTGCTCCTCGTCGATGGAGGCGCCGTTAAGCGCCTCCAGCAAGCTATCCGGTGCCTCGGATGGGCGGAGGTCACCGGCGTCGTAATCTTGCCCTTCTTCGAAGGGGCGCTTGCTGTGCCGGAACCACTGAAGGTTCGATGCGAGTCCGCTGAGGCGGACTTAGAGCCCTCTGGGTCTTGCCCCTTTGCGCCCGAGTCAGGGAGGTCGCCTTGTGGCGCCTCGGGACCACCTCCTCCTGGCTGGGCCTTTTGGGACTCCACCGCGGTGTCGTCTGCGTCACGAGGAGAGGCGGTCGGAAGTGAAGTGTTGTTCACATCCGACGAATCCAGGAGCCGCTGACGGCGGCGAGCTGCCCTGGGCGGGCTACATGGTTATATTCGGCGTTAGAAGACACTATCGACAAATAAAAGTCATGAGCTATTCCGGAGTCCGGACACTTACGATCTTGCCAGGGGCTTGGCCCTTGGTGGCCACTCCTCCTCGTCGTTGTCGGCGTTGGTGGAGAAGTCCGGAGGAAGGGTCCTTCTTTTCTTGGACCCTCCGGCCTCCCCAGTCGGGGCGGCCTTCCTTTTCTTCTCTCCCCCCGCTGGGGGAGAGGCTTCTTTTTCCTCCTCCTCGTCCTGAGGGGAGGATTCCGCCTCAGAGTCGTCAGACGATGAGTCCGACAGCACCTGGCGCCGGGAGCTCCTTTGAGTCCCCATGGCCTTCTTCTTGGCCTTCTTCTCCGGCACCACGTGAGGTCCCGGAGCCAGCAGCCCCGTCAATCGGGCGTCCGCTGGTCTTCGGCAAGGGGCGGACGGTCAATCTGGCGGGACGTCTTCACCGATCTGTCAAAGGTTAGGGAGTTTTAGATCCGCATAGAGTCAAACTATGAAAAAGAGTCCCATAAAGGGTAAAATAACTTACCTTGCTGGCTTGGCGCGCGAGCTGAATCCGCGATCTTGATGGCGGATGCGGAGCTTCGGCGCCTTTGAACAGCACCTTCCGGAATCTTCGTGCGTAGTGTCAAGATCCGGCTCAAGTTTGATCTTGTGCGGATAAAACTCCCACAAATTGAAGGCCCGTTGCTGGCATGGGAGAATCCGGCGGATGAGCATCACACGGATTACGTTGACAAGCTTGAGATTCTTGTCCACCAGGTTTGAGACACGAGTTTGGAGTCCGGACAGCTCTTCCGAATCACCCCACGTCAGGCCGTCTCTTTCCATGATGTGAGCCGTGTGGGAAGCTAGATCGAATTGGGGCCGCCCATTGAGAGTCGCGGCTCGGTGATGTAGAACCACCCGATTGCCACCCCTTCACGGTCTCCACAAAGGAGCCCTCGAGCCATAGGACTTTGGCCATCTTGCCAACCATGGCACCTCCGCACTCCGCTTGGCGGCCGCCCACTACCTTGGCTTGACATTGAAGGTCTTCACCATAAGCGAAGTGGGGCTGGATCTGAAGAAAGGCCTCGCACACCACGATAAACGCCGAGATGTTGAGGATGAAGTTGAGGGCCAGATCATGGAAATCTAGGCCGTAGTAGAACATGAGCCCCCAGACAAATGGGTGAAGTGGAAAACCTAGTCCATGGAGGAAGTGGGTGAGGAACACCACCCTCTCATGGGGCACAGGGGTGGGAATGAGCTGCCCTCGTCGGGGAGCTGGTGCGCGATGTCGCTGGACAAGTATCCGGCCTTCCGCAGCTTTTGACTTGTCCCTCCGTGTGGAGGAGACCATCCACTTGCCTCCCGCTCCGGACATGGCTGGAGAAGGTTGAGGAGGGATGTGCGGACTTGGGCTCTGGAGCTCGAGTGCGCGGAAATGGATGAGCAAAGGAGGAAGAAGGCGTAGGTTAAAAGGTGGATCCTTATCCCCTTATATGGGCGGACGAAGCTATGCGTCCCCACCGGCCTGATAAAACTTGCTTATCTCCCAAGTGCCGTAATCAATGGCGCGGTTGGTTTACCCACGCCCGTATTGATGAGAATCCCGGAATAAGGGGAAACGATCTCTGCTTTGACAAGACGTGCCAAGGAAACCTCCTCGCTAAACGCGCTGAGGTGGGACAGTGAAAACGATTCGAATAAAGGCTTGGTCGTGGTGTGATGACACGCCACGGAATACGTCAGCAGATTGAACTTGTGTAAATTTTATTCTCTCTACGGTGGTATGTGGAACTTATTTTGCAGAGCCGGACACTATCCTTGTGTTCAAAATCTTCTATGAAGTATTCGGAGGAGGAACCCGCCTTGCAATGCCGAAGACAATAGGCGCGCGGACTCGTCGTCATTGAAGCCTGGTTCACAGACTCTTGAGGAGTCTGGATTAGGGGTGTCGGATAGCCGAACTATCACCGTTGGCCGGACTCCTGGACTATGAAGATACAAGATTGAAGACTTCGTCCCATGTCCGGATGGGACTTTCCTTGGCATGGAAGGCAAGCTTGGCGATACGGATATGTAGATCTCCTACCATTGTAACCGACTCTGTGTAACCCTAACCCTATCCGGTGTCTATATAAACCGGAGGGTTTTAGTCCGTAGGACGAACAACAATCATACCATAGGCTAGCTTCTAGGGTTTAGCCTCTCTGATCTCGTGGTAGATCCACTCTTGTACTACCCATATCATCAATATTAATCAAGCAGGAGCAGGGTTTTACCTCCATCGAGAGGGCCCGAACCTGGGTAAAAACATCGTGTCCCTTGTCTCCTATTACCATCCGCCTAGACGCACAGTTCGGGACCCCCTACCCGAGATCCGCCGGTTTTGACACCGACATTTACTGCGTTACTACTCTGTTACGCTTGCATCTGAGTACTTATTCCGCTGCTAGTTGTTCATGACTTAGGAAATTACTCACCCTGAATTTCCTCAGTGTCGAATTTGGCAAAATTGCCTATTCACTCCCCTCTAGTCGATATAATGATCTTTCAAAGAGGCACATGGCCCAGTTCACGACGGCAAAAAGACAGCGTCTCCGGCATTCGGGAGGAGGGCGGTGGTGAATTTAGTGCGGTAGGGGTGCCATGGAGGAGGGGCTGAGGTTTCGCGGCTGGGGAGAAGGGAGCTTCCGGCGATAAGGTGATTTGGTGCCCATGATGTATGAATGGGGAATTGGGAGGGGGAACCATGCCTTATGGACGCATTTGTCTGAAATGTGTGTGTGTGTGGGGGGGGGGGGATTGTCACTTGTAGGTAATATGCACGCACGGGATCAATATTTTGCCTCAAAGCTCTATGAAGAGTTTGTGGCTCATGCCTCATTACATTTAGAAGAAGAAAATCTTGTCATCGGTAGGTGGGCGCTAGCACTTTGCAGAAGTTATACCTTCGAGATTCACTCTCAAATATAATTCAAAAGTGCAAAAATAGATCTAACAGTAGTCACAGTACAACTCGGCAGCCTCCTCGTTTGTTAACTTGCCGTTGTTTTGATGTAGAATTGCACCATCCTCTCTAGCAGAAGGAAAATCCATGTCAATAATAGACTCTAAAAACTCAAGGTACATACTAAATGAAATCCTTCTCAATTTCTAGAATTCACAGGTGATGCACAGGGGTTTTCCCCCATTTATTGAGGATGAAATTTGATGTGTGGTGGAACCACTCATTAAGAAATATCTGTTACAATTTGTTAGTAGGCCTTTGGCCCAAAGCCCAACTAAAAATCTGAAATTCTCATTACCCATTTATGCATGGCTGTGAGTGGTGTAAGTGGGACTAATTAGTCCCATGCTACCTCTTGAGCACTGCGTTGGATTTCCTTGAAGAGGAAAGGTGATGCAGCACAGTAGCGTAAGTATTTTCCTCAGTTTTTGAGAACCAAGGTATCAATCCAGTAGGAGGCTACACGCAAGTATCTCGTACCTACAAAAAGTGAATAACTCCTCGCAACCAACGCGATTAGGGGTTGTCAATCCCTTCACGGTCACTTATGAGAGTGAGATCTGATAGAGATGATAGATAATATTTTTGGTATTTTTGTGATAAAGATGCAAAGTAAAATAAAAGAAAAGAAAAGGCAAAGGCAGTAAATAAAGTGATGGAAGATTGATATGATGAAGATAGACCCGGGGGCCATAGGTTTCACTAGTGGCTTCTCTCATGAGCATAAGTATTTTACGGTGGGTGAACGAATTACTATTGAGCAGTTGATAGAATTGAGCATAGTTATGAGAATATCTAGGTATGATCATGTATATAGGCATCACGTCCGAGACAAGTAGATCGACTCCTGCCTGCATCTACTACTATTACTCCAGTCATCGACCGCTATCCATCATGCATCTAGAGTATTAAGTTCAAGAAAACAGAGTAACGCCTTAAGCAAGATGACATGATGTAGAGGGATAGATTCATGCAATATGATAAAAACCCCATCTTGTTATCCTTGATGGCAACAATACAATACGTGCCTTGCCGCCCCTACTGTCACTGGGAAAGGACACCGCAAGATTGAACCCAAAGCTAAGCACTTCTCCCATAGCAAGAAAAACCAATCTAATAGGCCAAACCAAACTGATAATTCGAAGGGACTTGCAAAGATAATCAATCATACATAAAAGAATTCAGAGAAGATTCAAATATTGTTCATAGATAATCTTGATCATAAACCCACAATTCATCGGTCTCAACAAACACACCGCAAAAAGAAGATTACATCAAATAGATCTCCACGAGAGAGGGGGAGAACATTGTATTGAGATCCAAAAAGAGAGAAGAATCCATCTAGCTACTAACTATGGACCCGAAGGTCTGAAGTAAACTCCTCACACTTCATAGGAGAGGCTATGGTGTTGATGTAGAAGCCCTCCGTGATGGATGCCCCCTCCGGCGGAGCTCCTGAACAGGCCCCAAGATGGGATCTCGTAGGTACAGAAGGTTGCGGCGGTGGAATTAGGTTTTTGGCTCCGTATCTGATCGTTTGGGGGTACGTATGTATATATATAGGAGGAAGGAGTACGTCAGTGGAGCAACGTGGGGCCCACGAGGGTGGAGGGCGCGCCCCCTACCTCGTGCCCACCTCCTTTCTTTCTTGACGTAGGGTCCAAGTCTCCTGGATCATATTCGGTGAGAAAATCACGTTCCCGAAGGTTTCATTCCGTTTGGATTCCGTTTGATATTCCGTTTCTTCGAAACTCTGAAATAGGCAAAAAACAGCAATTCTGGGCTGGGCCTCCAGTTAATAGGTTAGTCCCAAAAATAATTATAAAGTGGAAAATAAAGCCCAATATTGTCCAAAATAGTAGATAATATAGCATGGAGCAATCAAAAATTATAGATACGTTGGAGACGTATCTGGCATCCCCAAGCTTAATTCCCGCTCGTCCTCGAGTAGGTAAATGATAAAAAAGATATTTTTTGATGCGGAGTGCTACTTGGCATAATTTCAATGTAATTCTTCTTAATTATGGTATGAATATTCAGATCCAAAAGATTCAAGACAAAAGTTCATATTGACATAAAAATAATAATACTTCAATCATACTAACAAAGCAATCATGTCTTCTTAAAATAACATGGCCAAAGAAAGTTATCCCTACAAAATCATATAGTTGCCGCATATTAACAAAGCAATCATATAGTTTTACAAATCTTGAATACCAAGCATATTAGGATTATTTAAGCAAATTACCATGCTATTAAAGACTCTGAAAATAATATAAGTGAAGCATGAGAGAACAATAGTTTCTATAAAACAAATCCACCACCCTGCTCTAAAAGATATAAGTGAAGCACTAGAGCAAAAACTATATAGCTCAAAAGATATAAGTGAAGCACATAGAGTATTCTAATAATTTCTGAATCATGTGTGTCTCTCTCAAAAGGTGTGTACAGAAAGGATGATTGTGGTAAACTAAAAGGCAAAGACTCAAATCATACAAGACGCTCCAAGCAAAACACATATCATGTGGTGAATAAAAATATAGCTCCAAGTAAAGTTACCGATGGAAGTAGACGAAAGAGGGGATGCCTTCCGGGGCTTCCCCAAGCTTTGGCTTTTTGGTGTCCTTAGATTATCTTGGGGTGCCATTGGCACCCCCAAGCTTAGGCTCTTGCCACTCCTTGTTCCATAATCCATCAAATCTTTTACCCAAAACTTGAAAACTTCACAACACAAAACTTAACAGAAAATCTCGTGAGCTCCGTTAGCGAAAGAAAACAAAACACCACTTCAAGGTACTGTAATGAACTCATTCTTTATTTATATGGGTGTTAAACCTACTGTATTCTAACTTCCGTATGGTTTGTAAACTATTTTATTAGCCATAGATTCTTCAAAATAAGCAAACAACACACGAAAAACAGAATCTGTCAAAAACAGAACAGTCTGTAGTAATCTGTGACTAACGCAAACTTCTGGAACTCCATAAAATCTAACAAAATAGTACGACCTAGAAAATTTGTTTATTGATATGCTGCAATTGGAATCAGTATTTTATCACGTTCTGGTGATTTTTAACAATTGTTTTCGTGAACAGAAAGTTTCTGGAATTTTCAGCAAGCTCAAATAACTATCATCCAAGAAGATCCTATAGGTTTAACTTGGCACAAACACTAATTAAAACATAAATACAAATATAACCAGAGGCTAGATCAAATATTTATTCCTAAACAGAAGCGAAAAGCAAAAAACTAAAATAAAATTGGGTTGCCTCCCAACAAGCGCTATCGTTTAACGCCCCTAGCTAGGCATAAAAGCAAGGATAGATCTAGGTATTGCCATCTTTGGTTGGCAATTCTTCAATGAGACACTTGTAACCTTTAGGAGTTCCTTTCTTTCTATTAATTATCAAGATTTTAGGCACAAAATCGAACAAATCAGTAGTAGCAAATGGTTCCTTAATGATAGTAAAAAGATTGGGATGAACACTTATTGATTTGAGATCCGCAGTTTCCTTACTAGAGGATTCACCCTTATTTTTAGGAACATACATAAGCTTGGAAATTTTGGTAGGAGGATTGGAAGTGTTCTTTATGGAAGAAAAGGCGGTCCCCAAGTTGCTAATGATACCTTCAAGTTTATCGATTCTAGTAGAATCTTGAACTATTCTTTCATTAACTATGGGTTCCTTCTCTTTAAAAAATTTCAAAGTGACTCCTACCTTCGATCCATATTGAGCAATTTGATTATGGATCTTTTTATCCAAATTCTCAATCAATTCCGTACTGGCAACTGTATTTTCAATAATTTCAAGCCTTCGCATTACATGTTCCAAAGTTAACATAGTTCCATTAACCAAAAGATGTGGTGAGCCAAATAAATCTATCATAGCATTATAAGAATCAAAAGTATGGATACCCAAGAAATTCCATCCGTTAATGGTATCAAGAATATATCTATACCAAGGAGTGACGCCTACATAAAAATTGCGAAGAAGAATGGTAGTAGATTGCTTTCGGGTAGATCTATTTTGAGCATTGCAGATTCTATACCAAGCATCTTTTAGATTTTCTCCCTCCCTTTGTTTAAAAATAAGAACTTCATTCTCGGGAGATAAAGGAGTAGATAAAGGACTAGCCATAACGACGAAACAAGCAGAAAAGAGGCGAACGGAAAAGAGAGGGCGAATAAAACGGCAAGGGTGAAGTGGGGGAGAGGAAAACAAGAGGCAAATGGCAAAAAATGTAATGCGAGGGATAAGAGTTTGTGATAGGTACTTGGTATGTCTTGACTTGACTTGACTTGGCGCGAATCTTCCCGGCAACGGCGCCAAAAATCCTTCTTGCTACCTCTTGAGCACTGCGTTGGTTTTCCTTTGAAGAGGAAAGGGTGATGTAGTAAAGTAGCATAAGTATTTCCCTCAGTTTTTGAGAACCAAGGTATCAATCCAGTAGGAGATCACGCACGAGTCCCTCACACCTACACAAACAAATAAGAACATCGCAACCAACACGATAAAGGGGTTGTCATTCCCTCAACGGTCACTTACGAGAGTGAGATCTGATAGATATGATAAGATAATATTTTTGGTATTTTTATGATAAAGAGAAATAAAGATGAAAAGTAAAATAAAAGGCAAAAGAAATAACTAAGTGTTGGAAGATTAATATGATGGAAAATAGACCCGGGGGCCATAGATTTCACTAGTGGCTTCTCTCAAGATAGCATAAGTATTACGGTGGGTGAACAAATTACTGTCGAGCAATTGATAGAATTGAGCATAGTTATGAGAATATCTAGGTATGATCATGTATATAGGCATCACTTCCGTGACAAGTAGACTGACTCCTGCCTGCATCTACTACTATTACTCCACACATCGAGCGCTATCCAGCATGCATCTAGAGTATTAAGTTCATAAGAACAGAGTAATGCTTTAAGTAAGATGACATGATGTTGAGGGATAAACTCATGCAATATGATATGAACCCCATCTTTTTATCCTCGATGGCAACAATACAATCGTGCCTTGTTGCCCTAACATCCTTGGGAAAGGACACCGCAAGATTGAACCCAAAGCTAAGCACTTCTCCCATTGCAAGAAAGATCAATCTAGTAGGCCAAACCAAACTGATAATTCGAAGAGACTTGCAAAGATAACCAATCATACATAAAAGAATTCAGAGGAGATTCAAATATTGTTCATATATAATCTTGATCATAAACCCACAATTCATCTGTCTCAACAAACACACCGCAAAAGACGATTACATCGAATAGGTCTCCATGGATCGTGGAAAAGTTTGTATTGAGATCCAAAGAGAGAGGAAGCCATCTAGCTAATAACTATGGACCCGAAGGTCTGAGGTAAACTACTCACACATCATCGGAGAGGCTATGGTGTTGATGTAGAAGCCCTCCATGATCAATGCCCCCTCCGACGGATCACCGGAAAAGGCCCCAAGATGGGATCTCATGGGTACAGAAGGTTCCGGCGGTGGAAATAGGTTTTTAGCTCCGTATCTGATAGTTTGGGGGTACGTAGGTATATATAGGAGGAAGAAGTACGTCGGTGGAGCAATGTGGGCTCCACGAGGGTGGAGGGCGCACCCAGGGGGTAGGCGCCCCCTGCCTCATGCTCTCCTGGTTGATTTCTTGACGTAGACTCCAAGTCCTCTGGATCACGTTTGTTCCTAAAATCACGTTCCCGAAGGTTTCATTCCGTTTGGACTCCGTTTGATATTCTTTTCCTGCGAAACACTGAAATAGGCAAAAAACAGCAATTTGGGCTGGGCCTCCGGTTAATAGGTTAGTCCCAAAAATAATATAAAAGTGTATAATAAAGCCCATTAAACATCCAAAACAGAATATAATATAGCATGGAACAATAAAAAATTATAGATACGTTGGAGACGTATCAGTAACCCCTCTTTTACCCGCTGTAATCTCTACTTAAACATGGTGCTCAACACTATATATTATTCCCCAATGATGTATGGCTATCCTATGATGTTTGAGTAGATCCTTTTTGTCCTATGGGTTAATTGATGATCATGATTGGTTTGAGTTGCATGTTTTATTATTGGTGCTGTCCTATGGTGCTCTCCATGTCGCGCAAGCGTGAGGGATCCCTGCTGGAGGGTTTGCAATATGTTCATGGTTTGCTTATTGTCTGTGTTGCGTGAGTGACTGAAACACAAACACGGATAAGTAGGTCATGGTGTATGGGAATAAAGAGGACTTGATACTTTAATGCTATGGTTGGGTTTTACCTTAATGATCTTTAGTAGTTGCGGATGCTTGCTAGAGTTCTAATCGTAAGTGCATATGATCCAAGAAGGGAAAGTATGTTAGCTTATGCCTCTCCCTCAAATAAAATTGCAATAATGATTACCGGTCTAGTTATCGATTGCCTAGGGACAAATAACTTTCTCATGACAAAAAGCTATCTATTAAAACTAATTTAGTTGTGTCTTTATCTAAACAGCCCCTACTTTTATTTACGCGCTCTTTATTTTATTGAAAACCTATCAAAAAACACCTATCAAGCACTTCTAGTTTCATACTTGTTCTAGGTAAAGCGAACGTTAAGCGTGCATAGAGTTGTATCGGTGGTCGATAGAACTTGAGGGAATATTTGTTCTACCTTTAGCTCCTCGTTGGGTTCGACACTCTTACTTATCTAAAGAGACTACAATTGATTATCTAAAGAGACTACAATTGATCCGCTATACTTGTGGGTTATCAAGACCTTTTTCTGGCGCTGTTGCCAGGGAGTTATAGCGTGGGGTGAATATTCTCGTTTGTGCTTGTTTGCTTTATCACTAAGTAATTTTTATTTTCTGTTCTAAGTTGTTCTCTATCTTTAGTTATGGATATGGAACACGAAATACCCAAAAAGTTAGGTGTACTTGCTACTCATGGAGACGGGGAACCTCCTAAAACCCTTGATGCTAGTTATGTGAAAAATATTATGCACTACTTTAATAATCCTGAGAAAACCCCATTCAATTATGTAATGGGAGACACGTTGTATCAACGTGAATACTTTAGGGATTACCGCTTGACTCAAAAGGGGAAACTATTATGGGATCAAATTCATATGTTGCATTGGTATGCTCGGGAGTTATGCTTGAGATATGATTATACTTGTTGCTCTAGGATAAAGGCTCCACACCTTCCCTTTTCATGCAAATTTAATGATGATAAAATGTTGGCTTATTATGCTAATGGTATATATGATTACTATGATGTGGAACAAATAGAAGAATTCATTGCTTTTGTGGGTGCTTATGAAATTGAATCTTTGTTTAAGGAGTGTGAAATTTTTTATGATGCTGTATACAGACCTGAAAATTTTGCTATACTTAAATCTTGCTATGAGAATTATGAATTCAATTCCGATATTGATGATTTTATTGAGAGAGTCTCCGCTGTCCAAGAAGAGGCTAATATTTTGCAGGAGTCTATGGAAGAAGAAATTGATGAAATTGTGAGCTCATTGGATGAAAAAGATGAGGAGGAGAGCGAAGAACAAAAGAAGGAAGAGCGGATTAGCTACCCATGCCCACCTTCTAATGAGAGTAACTCTTCAACTCATACATTGTTTAATTTCCCTTTGTGCTTACCGAAGGATGATTGCTATAATAATTGCTATGATCCCGTTGATTCATTTGAAATATCCCTTTTTGATGATGCTTGCTATGCTTGTGGCCAAGATGCCAATATGAATTATGCTCATGGAGATGAACTTGCTATAGTTCCTTATGTTAAACATGAAATTGTTGCTATTGCACCCACGCATGATAGTCCTATTATCTTTTTGAATTCTCCCGACTACACTATATCGGAGAAGTTTGCCCTTATTAAGGATTATATTGATGGGTTGCGTTTTACTACTACACATGATGATTTTGATGAATATAATATGCATGTGCTTGCTGCTCCTACTTGCAATTATTATGAGAGAGGAACTACATCTCCGCCTCTCTATGTTTCCAACACGATAAAATTGCAAGAAACTATTTATACTATGCATTGGCCTTTACTATGTGTGCATGAATTGTTCCTTTATGACATGCCGATGCATAGGAAGAGAGTTAGACTTCATCATTGCTTGATATATGTTGCTTTGTGCTCACTACTAAATTCTAAATCATTGTTGATTCTAATTGGCTTTGATATACCTTGGGATCCGGGTGGATCCATTACTTGAGCACTTTATGCCTAGCTTAATGGCTTTAAAGAAAGCGCTGTCAGGGAGACAATCCGGAAATTTTAGAGAGTCATTTATTTCTATTGAGTGCTTTTATATAGTTTAAAAAAATAAAAAAAATAAAGAGGGGAACCTAAAACTTTTTCAAAAGGAAAAGTGAAAGTGAGAAAGACGAGCATTGTTAAAGTAGGAGCTAGCCTTGAACTTTGTGAATCTTGATTACATAAATTTTTTGACAAAAATAATTATCCCCTTGTACAATTCCGTTGTATAATAAAAATAATGTGCCAAGGTTTGCCTTTAGGATGTTTACAATGCTTGTTGGTTTGTGCGGTGCAGGACAGCAACTTTGGCTGTAGTGCGAGATTTTACATTTTTTACTGGAATGACAAATGCTTCTGAAACTTTTTGCACTGTCTTTATATACAAATTTTTTATTTTTCCTAATTTTGGCAGAATTTTTGGAGTACATAAGTATGGTGAACGTTCAGATTACTACAGACTGTCCTGTTTAAGACAGATTCTGTTTTTGATACATAGTTTGCTTGTTTTGATGAAAGTATTGATTTCTATCAGTGGATTAAGCCATGGAAAAGTTATATTACAGTAGATACAAGGCAAAAACAAAATATGAATTGGTTTGCAACAGTACTTAGAGTAGTGATTTGCTTTATTATACTAACGGATCTTACCGAGCTTTCTGCTGAGTTTTGTGTGGATGAAGTGTTCGAGGATCGAGGAGATCTCAATATGAGGAGAAGGAGGAGAGGAAAGAGCTCAAGCTTGGGGATACCCAAGGCACCCCAAGTAAATATTCAAGGAGACTCAAAGCGTCTAAGCATGGCGATGCCCCGGAAGGCATCCCATCTTTCTTCAACAAATATCAGTATGTTTTCGGATTCGTTTCGTTCATGCGATATGTGCAAATCTTGGAGTGTCTTTTGCATTTAGTTTTCACTTTTCTTTTATGCACCATGCTGGTATGAGATAGTACTTGGTTGATTTATAGAATGCTCTTTGCACTTCACTTATATCTTTTGAGTATGGCTTTGTAGAATGCTTCATGTGCTTCACTTATATCATTTGAAGTTTGGATTGCCTGTTTCCCTTCACATAGAAAACCTCCATTTGAACAATGCTCTTTTGCTTCACTTATATTTGTTAGAGCGTGGGCATATCTTTTGTAGACAGAATTAAACTCTCTTGCTTCACTTATATCTATTTAGAGAGATGACAGGAATTGGTCATTCACATGGTTAGCCATAAAATCCTACATAAAACTTGTAGATCACTGAATATGATATGTTTGATTCCTTGTACTAGTTTTGCGATATAAAGGTGGTGATATTAGAGTTGTGCTAGTGAGTAGTTGTGGATTAGTAGAAATACTTGTGTTGTGGTTTGTGATTCCCGAAGCATGCACGTATGGTGAATCGTTATTTAACGAAGTCGGAGCATGATTTATTTTTGATTGTCATCCTTTTTGTGGAGGTCGGGATCGCGCGATGGTTAACTCCTACCAACCCTTCCCCTAGGAGCATGCGTCTAATACTTGGTTTCGATAGCTTCTAAAGTTTTGCAATAAGTATGTGAGTTCTTTATGACTAATATTGAGTCCATGGATTATACGTACTCTCACCCTTCCATCATTGCTAGCCTCTTCGGTACCGTGCATTGCCCTTTCTCACCCCGAGAGTTGGTGCAAACTTCGCCCGGTGCATCCAAACGCTGTGATACGGTACACTCTATCACACATAAGCCTCCTTATCTTCATCAAAACAGCCATCATACCTACCTATCATGGCATTTCCATAGCCATTCCGAGATATATTGCCATGCAACTTCCATCATCATCATATACATGACTTGAGCATTCATTGTCATATTGCTTTGCATGATCGTAAGATAGTGTAACACCCCGGTGTAATGATGCTACAGTAACCCCTGGGGTGAAGTTAATATTTTTGCTAAACATGTGCCTGATCATTATTATCTCATGTTTCTTTCAACTTCCCCTTTGAATGCAAATTCAAATGCTAAGTGAAATTCAAAATTTCTCAAACATGAAAACAAAAATGTTCATCATGTGCCAAATATTCCACAACTAATATTGGTGGTGAACCAACATTTTTGCAAAAGGTTTAAGTGGCCTAAACAACTTAAAACAGTGACCTAAGCAATAAATTAAATGCCCTTTTTAATTTAAAAAATTGGCAACTATTCCAAAAGCCTCCCGACCTTTTTATGGCAGTGCACTTTAATTCTTTGAAATTGTTTTGGCCAGTGGCATAATTTTGCAAAGTCATTATTGCCTAAAAAGAAAATGCAAAAGCTGCTGAAAATAAAAAGAAAAATTAAAAGAAAAGGAAAAGCAGAGGAGAGAGAGAGAAAGCCCCCTGCCTCACCTGGGCTTCGGCCCACCCGGCCAGCCGACCCAGCTAGGCCGGCCCGCTCTCCCTCCCCGGTCATCCCTCTCTTCTCTGTTCACGCGACCGAGCCCCCCCCCCCCCCAGCTCGTTCCCACCGGACCCGGCGCAGCGCCCCGTGCTGCCACATCGTCGGCGAGGGGATAAGGGCAGCCCCGATGCCTCAGGCTCCCTCCCCACTCGCCCACTTGCCCCCTCTCTCCCTCGTCGCCTCTACCTCTCCCCACCAGATCCCCTCTCGAGCTCTCTCCCTCTCCTCCAAGCGCCATCGTCGCCGCATCTTCAACATCTCCGCGGCCACCGTGCCTTCGACGCGGCTTGGCCGTGCTTGTCGGCATCGCCGTGGACTCCCGCCTCTTCCGGAGCCGCTGGAAGGAGTCAAGGAGCTTTGCATCACCGACCACGTCGTCGTCTTCCATGGGTCACCGGCGATCCCCTTCTTCTCCGACGACGTTCTGCTGCTCCTAAGCATTCACGGGGCTACCGTGTGCCCGCTAGGCGAGCCTCCGTGTCGCTCCCTTCCCTCTCTTTAATGCTCTAGTGCGCTCCGTCGCCGTCCCCGCGGAGGTGAACTCCGCCGCCCGCCATTGCCGCCACCCGCGCGTCGTGCGCGCTCTCGAGCCCCAGCTCAAGTCACTGGCATGCTCCAGGACGCGCACAACACCCAGTCGCCGCCCCAACCGCACCCCTAGGCCGCTCCTGCCACGTTTCGAACGAGGCCCGAACACCGCCGCCGCCACGGCTTGTCGCCGGCGCCACTCCGGCCATCCCCGCCCCTGCTTCTTGCTCCATCGGATGCGCCGCCTCGCCAGCTAGCTGTAGCCGCAAACCCTGCACGTTTTGGTGCCCCGCAGCGCCAAACTTGAAAGCGGCCGAACTCCGGCGACAACCCAGCCTCTCGCCGTTGTCGTTCCAGCCTATTACGGGCCGCGCCGCCACCGTAGGTGGATGCGGTGTCGAACTCCCAATAGAACGCGCCTAGCATTTTTCCGGCCGTCTCTGGCGATGAGCCACCACGGGAGAGGCTCGCCGGAGCTCTCTCCGGCGCCCCGCCTAAGTGGACGGCCTGGGGCCACCACCTGGGTCGCTGACCCGTGGACCCAGGTGCCCGGCCTGCCTGTTGACCCGGTCCACCATGCTGACTGGACCGACCCATGCAACTGACAGATGGGGCCCACACCACCCTAATTAATGAAGTTAATTAAGCTAATTTAATTAACCTAATTAGACAGTGCCAGGTGGGCCCCTTCTAATTAATTAACTTAGTTAGTTTAAGTTAACTTCTGTTAGCCCTACTATCTATGAAAGATGGGACCCACCGGTCAGTTTGACCAGTCAGCGGGTCTGTTGACCTGCTGATGTCATGCTGACACTCTGATGACGTCATATTTTCCTTTTCTGTTATTTTAAATAATTTCATAATACGCTTTAATCTTTGAAAATTCATAGAAAATAAACCGTACCTCGGATGAAAATGTTTTCTATATGAAAGTTGCTAAGAAAAATCCAACGAATCCGAATACGCGGCCCGTTCATCTGTCACATGCCCCTAGCATGCTAAACATGGAACATTCCCCCTCCGGTCATCTGTGTGACACAGGTCCGGAACCGGGAATACCTTCCCGGTTGAATTCCCCCCTTCACCTATATCGTGTAGCCATACGTTAGGTCACACCCGGCACAACATATTGCCACGTTATGCTTTGTGATGCTATGTTTGCTTTAATATTTACTATTTCTTCCCCCTCTTCTCTCGTTAGACCCCGAGACCGATGCGGCCCCTGTGATCGACTATGTCGACGACGACCCCTCCTCGCGAGAGCAACCAGGCAAGCCCCCCCTTTGATCATCCCGATATCGCCCATTCCATTCTATCATGCTTGCATTAGATTTTGCTACTGTTATTGTTTGCTCCTATTCTGATGCATAGCCTGCTTTTGTAACCTGCTCATTGTACCCTGCCTGCTTATCCTAAAACTGCTTAGTAAAGGTTGGTTAGTGATCCATCAGTGACCCCCACCTTGTCCTTGTTGCCCCTGCTTCATCATTGAAGACCCGATCAACAGGATCGAAGACCAGGCCCCGGCACCGCACATCACTTTCCCCTTAGTTGCTCGACACTACTAGGTTACTATCGAGTGTCGAGGGTGAGACCTCTACGGAACTTCTGGTGTTAACCCTATAGTGTATCTATTCGGTCGTGGTCATCGAGGGTGATTCCACCTTAACCACTTCCGATATGACTCCGCGTGCAACCCCTCAAGTGCGAACCTCGGGGGTGGTTCCTCTTACGTTCACCTTGATGATTACATCGAGTGGAATCCATCAAGGGTGATTCCTCAGGTTTTCCTCTTGGTGTTAGACACACGGTTACTATGGTTACTATGACTTTACACTGAACCATGTTACTAAAGACAGGTCGACCCTAAGGGGTACCCGTGCGAGCTTAATTGCGAGTGATGTGGGGTCGGGTTGACCTGGAAGGAGCTCCGCGAAATAATTACGAGGCGTGGCCGGGCATTCTTAGCACTTGCCGCAAGTCCTCGAGACGGGGCGACGGGGTCACATCTTTCGTCAGTCTCTTCTTGTTACCGTGCATTCCTAATCCACTACAATTTGGATATTTGATCCGAGGGGACTCTGGCCTGATAACACTAGCCATCACGTGGGCATAGTATGGGCGTTCTGCGTCGTATGCATCAGCCGAAGCTTAATAGACGTCAGCGACTGAGCGGCGCACGTCGGGTTGGACTGCGTAAGCACATGCCTTGTTGAAGGAGGTAGCTAGGTCTACTCACCGGCCGCCCACACAACGTGTAGGAGTTCCCGGGGAGATGGCCCATGACCCCTGGGGGCATAGGTTTAGTCCGGCGTGCTGACCTCTCTATTAAGCCTAGGTCGGGTTGCGGCGTATTGTTTGGCCGAGGCCGGGCATGACCTAGGAAAGTGTGTCCGGCCGGAGTTAATCGAGCGTGGTGGGTAAGTTGGTGCACCCCTGCAGGGAAAAAACATCTATCGATAGCCTGTCCTACGGTAACGAACACTTGGAGTTGTATCCCTATCGATACAACTAGAACTGGATACTTGTGATGAGAAATGGATTGTGATGATAACTGGATAGTATGGCTCTGGGATTGCTTTCTCGCAGGGAGTCGAGAAAGGATCTCCGGCCGAGGTTGATAACAGTGGTACTACTTTACTTTATGCTACTCTTATCTCTTCTGATGCTGCAAGATGCTTTAAGATGCTGAAGATGCTAGTCTTCGATAGTACTAGGCCTTTTCTCTATTCTCGCATTTCTGCAGCCCATTCCACATATACAGCCTTCCTTTGATGATGTTGCATATGTAGTGTAGATCCTTGCTTGCGAGTACTTTGGATGAGTACTCACGGTTGCTTTGCTCCCCCTTTTCCCCCTTTCTTCTCCTTTCCGGTTGGTGCAACCAGATGTCGGAGCCCAGGAGCCAGATGCTACCGCCGATGCTTACTACTAAGCGGAGGCCGCTGACGACCAGGAGTAGTTAGGAGTCTCCCAGGAAGGAGGCCTTGCCTCTTCGATCGTGTTGCTTTTGTGCTAGCCTTCTTAAGGCAAATTTGTCTAACTTATGTCTGTACTCAGATATTGTTGCTTCTGCTGACTCTTGTCTATTCGAGCTTATGTATTTGAGCCCTCGGGCTTGTAATATAAAGCTTGTATTATTTTAAATTTTGTCTAGAGTTGTGTTGTGACATCTTCCCGTGAGTCCTTGATCTTGATCGTACACAACTGCGTGTATGATTAGTGTATGATTGAATCGAGGGCGTCACAAGTTGGTATCAGAGCCGACTGCCTGTAGGTAACCCCCTTTCCAACTCCCTGGCCGAAGTCGAGTCTAGACACTACAAAAACTTTTACTAACATGGCTGTGTGTCTTACGGGCCCACGTCGCCATTGGGTGGTATTAGGATCTTTTACTCCTCGTCTATACTCTGGGACTCTGATCTCTCCTCCATTCGGGTTAAACGAATTTACTAACTCTAACATTAGGATCCCGTGTCCACCTTCACCCCAAAGTTGGATAAGCCAAAGTTATTCCTTCGAATAGTATTTTGAGTAGTGCACACACTGTTGTGTTGACTACTAAGTGGTATCCATCATACCTCTTTCATTATGCATGTTTCATCATAAATGATCCTTGTCTTTGCAAATGCTCAATGCTGAACTACCCCTTGTTACATGTTAGCAGGATGGTTAGACCGGCTGGTCGTGGTCGTGGTGCGAACGATCCACCACCGCCCGAATTCTTTGCTGGAATGATGCACCAGTTTGAGCTGAATCGTCAATTCATGGAAGGAATGATGGCTCAGTTTCCTCGTCCGAACATGAATCAACAGCCAACCCCAGTAACTCTGCAGGACTTCATGCGCCTCAACCCAACTATTTACTACAGCTCAACTCAGCCCCCTAATGCTGATGACTGGCTCCGCGACATCACATATGAAATGGAGTCTGCTAGTGTGGCCCCTGCTAGCTATGTCACATTTGCAACATTCTTTCTGAAGGGTCCCGCTGCTCAATGGTGGGTCAGCCACAGGCGTACCCTATCTGCTGGAACGGTCATCACTTGGCCGAATTTCCAACCTGCCTTTCGTGCCCGCTTCATTCCTCAGGGAATCATGGACAAGAAGAAGCGAGAGTTCCGCAACTCACCCAAGGCAACAAGTCTGTAGATGCTTATCAGCGGGAATTCTTGGACTTGTCTCATTATGCTGAAGAAGACATTGCAAGTGATGCTCGTAAGCAAGAGAAGTTTCGTGATGGACTTCACCCTGATATCAAGCTAGCACTGCTCGTTCATGACTTTGCTGACTTCGCCACATTGGTGAACAAGGCTATTCAGGTTGAGACTGGTCTTCAGGAACACCAGGGATCCCTCAGGCACAACCGTGACGCTGGCTCATCTTCGGGACCGTCAGCGCAGAAGTGTTGGATATGGATTCCCCACAGCATGTATCGTCCAACTACACCTGCACCAAGACAGTCTGAGGGAGTCCTGGATTAGGGGGTATCCGGACAGCTGGACTATATTCTTTGGCCGGACTGTTGAACTATGAAGATACAAGATTGAAGACTTCGTCCCGTGTCCGGAAGGGACTCTACTTGGCGTGGAAGGCAAGCTTGGCAATACGGATATGTAGATCTCCTCCTTGTAACCGACTATGTGTAACCCTAGCCCCTCCGGTGTCTATATAAAGCTGGAGGTTTAGTCCGTGGGACAACAACGATCATACCATAGGCTAGATTCTAGGGTTTAGCCTCTACGATCTCGTGGTAGATCAACTCGATAATACTCATATCATCAAGATCAATCAAGCGAGGAAGTAGGGTATTACCTCCATCGAGAGGGCTCGAACACAGGTAAACATCGTGTCCCCGCCTCTGTTACCATCCGCGTTAGGCGCACAGTTCGGGACCCCTACCCGTGATCCGCGGTTTGACACCGACATTGGTGCTTTCATTGAGAGTTCCACATGCCGTCACCACAAGGCTTGATGGCCCTTCGATCATCGGTAACGATGCGGTCGAGCGAGTTTTCCTCCCGGAAAGATCTTCGTATTCAGCGGCTTCGCTCTGCGAGCTAACTTCGCAGCCATCTGGAGCAGATCGAGACTCGCCCAGCCACCAGGTCAGGTTTGGGAACTTGCACTGCCGACATCCGCGGAGTCTTGATCTTCGACGGATTCGAGCCCATGCCAGGTGCGCCACACGATCACGACGAGCATGATATAGCTCTGTCGTCGGACAGTGTTCATGAGATCACACCGGCAAACCGCTCCGGCCTTCAATTCGGAGCAAACTGCACCATCCAAGGACGGGTGGATAGACCCCGCCATGGAGGCCGTACTCTCAGCAGCGATAGAGCCGAATACTGACTTTACCCCTCATGAGAGCCGCGATGCTGAACCACTGGATTCATCTCCAGCCAAGGACTCCGAGCCGCCTGCACCCGTGCCTATCGAATCCGATTGAGCGCCAATCATGGAGTTCACCTCCGCAGATATCTTTCAGCATTCGCCTTTCGATGACGTGCTAAATTCATTAAGGTCTCTCTCCTTGTCAGGAGAACCTTGCCCGAACTATGTCCGGCTAGAGTAGGATGCAGACGATGAAGAAATTCGCTGCCCACCCACCACCCACTTATTAGCCACTGTCGATGATTTAACCGACATGCTCGACTTAGACTCCGAAGACATTGATGGTATGGACGACAATGCAGGAGACGAACAGGAACCACTGCCTACAGGGAGCTGGACCTCCACCTCATCATACGATATATATATGGTGGATACCCCCAAAGAAGGCAATGGCGACAATACAGTAGAGGATGACCCCTCCAAGAAGCAACCCAGGCACCGACGTCAGCGGCGCCGCTCTAAGTCCCGCCATAGCAAAAGCAATGATACCGGCACAAGATACAATACCACTCCAGATAGTGCCGACGACGATGACAATCTCCTCCAGCCAGATTTAGAGCAGGAGGATGAACAAGCTAGCCCTCTAGAACAGGCAGCGGATATGGAGGATGACAATTACATGCCTCTCTACAAAGACGAGGTGAGCCTCGGCAACGAAGAACTTATCGTGCCTGAGGATCCCGTCGAGGAAGAGCACTTTAAGCGCCGGCTTATTACCACGGCAAATAGCCTGAAGAAAAAGCAACAACAGCTTCGAGCTGATCAAGATTTGCTAGCAGACAGCTGGACCGAAGTCCTTGCGGCCGAGGAATACGAACTCGAACGCCCCTCCAAGAGTTACCCAAGATGTAGGTCACTACTCGAGGAGGAAGCAGTGAAACCTACTTCACCAGCGTACGATGCGGCTGAACGGTCACCGCGTGGCCGAGATAGAGAGGCGTTTCAGCCTGAAGTTCAGCCTGCACCCCGCCACCACTCAAACAAAAATACCAAGGCCCGGGGCAACACGCGGGACCTGCAAGATGAATTGGAAAGCAGGGCAAAACATGCAAGATCAATATACGGGTCACGGGGGCGCGCACCAACGCAGGACGATGACCGTCACGCCGGATACACTAAAGGTAAATCCGGCCGGGCCGAATACAGCAGACAAGACTCATATGAACTACGTCGTGACATAGCTCGGCACAGAGGCGCCGCACACCCCCTATGCTTCACTGATGAAGTTATGGATCACGAATTCCCCGAGGGTTTTAAACCCGTAAGTATCGAATCATACGATGGTACAACAGATCCCGCAGTATGGATTGAGGATTTCCTCCTCCATATCCACATGGCTCGCGGTGATGATCTACATGCCATCAAGTACCTCCCACTAAAACTCAAAGGACCAGCTCGGCATTGGCGGAATAGCTTGTCAGCAGACTGCGTCGGCAATTGGGAGGATTTGGAAGATGCATTCCTTGACAACTTGCAGGGCACTTATGTGCGACCACCGGATGTTGACAACTTGAGCCATAAAACTCAGCAGCCAGGGGAATCGGCCAGGCAATTTTGGACACAGTTCATAACTAAGAAGAACCAAATTGTCGACTGTCCGGATGCTGATGCCTTAGCGGCATTTAAGCATAACATCCGTGACGAGTGGCTTGCCCGTCACCTCGGCCAGGAGAAGCTGAAACCTATGGCAGCCCTCACGACACTCATGACCCGCTTTTGCACGGGCGAGGATAGCTGGCTGGCTCGCAGCAACAATACGTCAAGAAATACGGGCACTTCAGATACTAAAGATGCTAGCGGCAGACCCGTCGTAATAGACACAAAGCGCGCAACAGCGGCGATAACATCAAGATCTGACGATCGATGCGGATTCAGAGGCCCTAGATCCGGTCGCGGAAAAAGCCATTCAAAAGAAGTACTCGGGCCCGTCGGTTTGGACCGCATACTCGTTCACTCGTGTCAAATTCACGGCACCCCCGATAAGCCAGCCAATCACACCAACAGAGAATGCTGGGTGTTCAAGCAGGCCGGCAAGTTGAATGCCGAAAACAAGGACAAGGGGCTGCATAGGGATGGCGAGGAGGTGCCCGACCGCCCGAACAGGAGGGCGAAGAGATTCCCCACAAGTGAAGGCGGTGAATATGATATCGCAACCCACATTCCAAAGAGGAATGGGCGTGCACTAAGGGGCGTCTATGCGATGGAGCTGTTGCCCCAAAGTTCAACCCGTGGTCCTCTTGTCCGATCACCTTCGACCACGGGACCACCCACTAGTATCCGTCATGGCGGATCACGCGTGGTCTTAGACCCCATCATTGTGGTTTCACCTCACTCGAGTCCTTATGGGCCGGCGGCGGCCTGAACCTGCTCTGTCGGGATCTGATG
This sequence comes from Aegilops longissima, assembly GCA_021605205.1. Taxonomy (NCBI): domain Eukaryota; kingdom Viridiplantae; phylum Streptophyta; class Magnoliopsida; order Poales; family Poaceae; genus Aegilops; species Aegilops longissima. The sequence continues at coordinate 160,341,932 of CM038679.1, forward strand.
CACAAAATGGGTATAGACCCTCGAGGATCAAACCCACAAAACGACCTTTAAAGGCGTCATCCAGTGTAGAAGCCCATTGCGGGCTCAATCACCTGGAAGTGGTCTTTGGATCTCCGGACAACTTCGAAGTGAGGAGTTAATCTTTGATATCGTCTCGTTCCGCAGCGGCTATCACGCACTGCTCGGGCGAACCGCATTTACAAGATTCAATGCGGTACCGCACTACGCATACCTCAAGCTCAAGATGCCATGACCTAGGGGGGGGGTCATATCAGTCAATGGAAACACAGAGTGCTCACTCCGCATGGAGGAGCACACTGCGGCCCTCACAGCAGAAGCACAAAGCAGCCTCTTAAGGCAATCCAGCAATTCGGCAATAAAGCCCTCGGACACCGTCAAGCGAGTCCGGAGTAACCTGCAACAGGATCGCCTGGCATGTTCAGAGCTCGCCTAGCAATTTGGCCCCAGCCCTAGTTCCAGTCAAACGGCGAAATCCGTGCCGCGAGTACATAATTACGCATTTAAAATACCATGGGCAGACGCGGGGGCACAACCATGGCATGTCCCACAGTGCGGCTCAATCGCCCTAGGGGCTGAATACCTTTATCATTTTTTCTCTTTCAGGACCTTACTCTCTGGAAGCCCTATCCGGCAGTGCGATTGCCGGGCACATAATACAACCACCAAGGAGGCAGGAAGCTATGTCGTTCAATGGAATCCCCAGGTGGTCTTTGATAACGAGCAACATACCTGCTTTAAATACCAGTCCGCAGCTTGCCCTTGGATAGGACATGTCAAATAGTCCTATTTTTTTGCTTATTGCACTACTTGTATCGGTACGCTTCGGCGTATTCTTTAAATAACAATGCACAACATTAGTCTATTATTGCATTATCTATTGTTTTTATATATATGTTTATTTATGACAATCAGCACCCGTACATTCTGGTACGGCCAATACGCCAGGGGCTTTCGTATACCCCATAATATGGCGTGAGAAGTCCGAACACTTTCGACAGTGCGGCACCCCGAACTTATAACATTATATGCATCAGCTCCGAATCATGTCTTGGGTCAATAGTTGGGTTTGCCCGGCTGCCATGTTTTGGTACCTTACGTTCCGCTATATCGGCTAAGGTAGCACTGGGAGAACTACTATGATTGTGTCCTGGTTCTTCCGAACGAGCACCTCAGTAGAGAAAGCCAAAACTGACTGTCATGATGAGGCGAGAACTGGTCTCTGTTCGAGAGGTCTCAAGTCCTTAAAGACTTTTTCCGCTTTGGGCGAGGAGTCGGCCTTGTCCGACTTAGGCGTATATAGCGCCCCAAATTCAGCATTCCGAATACTAGGGGCTTCGCCAAAATTTAAAATTGTAGACTTCTATGGCTAAGTGAGAGTGATAAAGCATTATAGTCCGATTGCACGGTTCGTTCTTGAGCACCTCCTCGAGAGGACCCAAAATGGGAAAAAGTGCTCAGTTTATCCGAACACCCGATTACTAGCTGCATGGGGCGAGAAGCCGACGGTAGCCAACTCTCAGATTTGATAAGCGGTCGCATACGAAGGTAATATTTTAAATTCAAAAAGCATTGCATAGCGCTAATGAACTAGTTTTCATAATCTGAGGATCACATGAGCAAGTTCATTCAAAATTACATCTTTGGTACACTCCTCCGCCACAAGGCGGCACCCTTCAGACACCGTCATAATACATTTGAGGTGGCGATGCTCCTTGCCCTGCGGCGGCCCCTCCTTCACCAGCTTCTCGGTGTCCATCTTCGCCCAGTACACCTTCGCACGGGCAAAAGCCCTACGGGCACCTTCGATGCAGACGAACCGCTTGATGACATCAAACCGGGGGCAGGCATCCACAAGCCGCCTCACCAGACCGAAGTAGCTGTCGGACCGGGGATCACCAGGCATAATCCGGACTATAAGGCCCTTCATGGCCTGTTCGGCCGCCTTGTGGAGCTCGACCATTTGCTTCAGCTGGTCGCTCAAGGGCATCGGGTGTTCGGTCCCAGTACACTGAGACCAGAACAACTTCTTCGTCGAGCTCCCCTCCTCGGCCCGGTAGAACTCCATGACATCGAGACACACCATGAGGCAGATCTGCGAACAGCTCTGGAGAGCTCCGAACTCGGGTAAGTAAAAAGAAATTTTCTTTCACATGCTTGCTTTGCATAATGAATGCCTTACCCGCCGCTATCTTCTTCACCGCCTCAATTTCTTGGAGGGCCTTTTAGGCTTCGGCCTTGGCATGTTTCGCGCTGTCGAGCGCCTTTGCAAGCTCGGACTCTCGCGTCTTCGAGTCAAGCTCCAGGGCCTCGTGCTTCTTGACGAGAGCCTCGACCTCTTGTTGTACCTCGCCTACTCGGGCCTCTTGTTTTTCTCGCTCGGTGCACTCCTGGGCCGCTTTGTTTTCAGCCTCGGACAACACCTTCTTCAGGGTCGCCACTTCGGTCGTGGCTCCTAGCACATTCATGATGATCCTATTATTCTGCAACCAAATCTTTTTTCATATAGACAAGGTATTGCTTACCTTTGCTCTCCTCGAGCTGCCTCTTGCACGGCGAGCTCTTCCTCGAGACCGCTCAAGGTCCTGCTTTAGTCTGCGACCTCCAGCGATCGTCGTGGCGGCAGCCAATGATGAAACTGCATATTCACATAGACATATTATGATTAGACTCCTGTGATTATTATTCGATCTTCTATTCGGCTTTTCTTGTGAGCATAAGCGAGCATCGAGGCTCTGTCTATGCGATACTATTTTCCTCCAATTTAATTACTTACATGAAAGCCTGTTAGGAGGCTGGCACAAGCTTCAGTTAGTCCGCTTTTGGCGGACTGAACCTTCTCGATCACCGCAATCATGATAGTGCGGTGCTCTTCGTCGATGGAAGGGCTGCGAAGCGCTTCCAGCAAGTTGTCCGGTGCCTCTGGATGGACAGAGGTCACCAGCACGGGCGGCTTGCCCCTCTTAATAGGGGGTCGCTTGTCGGAGTCCGGAACCACCGAAGGTTCCAGCGCATTGTTCGGCTGGGGGCCGAACTTGGAGCCCATGGGAGTCTTGCTCCCTTTGCGCCCAGGGTCCGGAAGGTTGCCTTGAGGTGCCTCCAGGACTACCTCCCCTCAGCACGGTGCCTTCTGAGACAACACCTCAATGTTGTCCGTAGGGCGAGGGGTGGAGGCGGTCGGAAGAGAACCGCTACTCATATCCGACGGGTCCAAATAACCGTCCGACGAAGATATGTCGACACGAGCTCGGGACAGACTGCATAATCATGTTCGGCATAAGGTGGAGCAGTGCAATAGAAACATATCGTGAATTACTATGGTATCCAGATACTTACGACTTCGCCAGGGGCTTGTCCCTGGGCAACCACTTGTCTTCACTATAAGCGGCGGTCGTGGAACAGTCCGGAGGGAGAGTCCTTTCCCTCTTGGACCCTTTGGCCCCCCCGGTTGGGGCGGCCTTCCTTTTCTTATCTCCCCGGTTGGGGGGGGGGGAGAACTTTCCTCCTCCTCCTCCTTGTTTTCGTGGGAGGAGTGCGCCTCAGAGTGTTCGGACGATGAGTCCGACATGACCGCGCGCCGGAGACCCTTGCGGCTCCCCGTGGTCTTCTTGGTCTTCTTCTCCAGCACCTCGTAACGTGCCGGAGCCAGCATCTCCGTTAGGAGAGCATCTGTTGGATCTTCGGGCAGGGGGGCTGGACAGTCAATCTGCTCCGCCGTCTCCACCCAGTCCTGTTAAAGGCATGGGAGCTTAGATCCCGCACATGATTAAACTGGGGAAAGTAAATACCCTATAAGGTATAAAGAACTTACCGGACTGGCATGGCACTGTGCGCTGAGTCCGCGGTCTTCGGTTAGGGAAGGAGGCACCTCGGCGCCCTTGAATAGCACCTTCCAGACGTCCTTGTGCGTCGTGTCAAAAAGCTCGCCAAGTCTGTTGCTTGGCCGGGTTGAACTCCCACAAATTGAATGCCCGTTGTTAACACGGGAGGATCCGGCGGAAGAGCATGACCTGGACCATGTTGACGAGCTTGATTTTCTTGTTCATCATGTTCTTGATGCAGGTCTGGAGTCCGGTTAGATCTACCGAGTTACCCCAGGATAGGCCCTTCTCTTTCCAGGAGGTGAGCCGCATGGGGATTCTGGATCGGAACTTGGGGGCCGCCACCCAGTTGGTGTCGCGCGGCTCGGTGATGTAGAACCACCCCGATTGCCACCCCTTTATGGTCTCCACATAGGAGCCCTCGAGCCATGTGACGTTGGGCATTTTGCCCACCATGGCGCCTCCGCATTCCGCTTGCTACCCTCCTACTACCTTCGGTTTAACACTGGAGGTCTTCAGCCATAGGCCAAAGTGGGGCCTGATGCGAAGGAAGGCCTCGCACACGACCATAAACGCCGAGATGTTGAGGATAAAGTTTGGGGGCAGATCATGGAAATCCAGCCTGTAGTAAAACATGAGGCCGTGGACGAATGGGTGGAGGGGAAATCCCAGTCTGCGGATGAAGTGGGTGAGAAAAACTACCCTCTCATGAGATTCCGGGGTAGGGACGATCTGCCCCGCGTTGGGTAGCCAATGCGCGATATCCGTGGCCAAGTATCCGGCTCACCGCAGCTTTTTGATGCCCTCCTCCATGATGGAGAATTTCATCCACTTGCCTCCCGCTCCGGACATGCTTGGAACGGTTTGAGGAGAAAGACACAAACTTGGGTGTTGAAGCTCGAGTGCGCGAGAATGGATGAGCAAGGAGGAAGAAGGCGTGGGTGAAAAGGGTGAACCCTTATCCCTTTATAAGGGCGGACGAAACTATACGCCCCCACCTGCCTAGTAAACTCGCTTATTCCCCAAGCGCCATAATTGATGGCGCGGTTGGGTTCTACGTCCGTATTGATGAGAATCCGTGATAAGGGACACGATCTGCTGCTTGACAAGGCGTGCCAAGAAACTTCCTGCAATATCGCCGAGGCTGGTTGAGAAAAGCGGTTCGAATAATGGCCGAGCCGTGGTGTGATGTCATACTATGAAATGCGTCAGCAGATTAGATTTGTGGAAGTATTATTCTCTCTACGGTGGTATGTGGATCTTATTTTGCAGAGCCGGGCACTATCCTTGTGTTCAAAATCTTCTATGGAGTATTCGGAGGAGGAACCCGCCTTGCAATGCCGAAGACAAATCTGCGCGCCGGACTCATCGTCATTGAAGCCTGGTTCAGGGGCTAATGAGGGAGTCCTGGATTAGGGGTATCCTTTGGCCGGACTTTTTGGATTATGAAGATACAAGATTGAAGACTTTGTCCCGTGTCCGGATGGGACTCTCCTTGGCATGGAAGGCAAGCTTGGCAATACGGATATGTAGATCTCCTCCCTTGTAACCGACTCTATGTAACCCTAGGCCCCTCCGATGTCTATATAAACCGGAGGGTTTAGTCCGTAGGACAACAACAGTCATACCATAGGCTAGCTTCTAGGGTTTAGCCTCTACGATCTCGTGGTAGATCAACCCTGATAATACTCATATCATCAAGATCAATCAAGCAAGAAGTAGGGAATTACCTCCATCGAGAGGGCCCAAACCTGGGTAAACATCGTGTCCCCTGCCTCCTGTTACCATCCGCCTTAGACGCACAGTTCGGGACCCCCTACTCGAGATCCGTCGGTTTTGACACCGACACAGTCCTATGTTGCACCTCGTCTGCCTCCTCCACCGTAGAGGCAGCCTCTTCGAGCTGTACCACCCCAAGCTCCTGATCCCAAACCCAATGATGGTCTATGCTTCAAGTGTGGCCTTCCAGGTCACCGTTCTAGGAAATGCCCTCAGAATCAGAATCAGCTGGCTCTGCCTTCAACTGGTCGTAACAATCAGCCCCATAACAACAATGCCAGACCTTATGGTCGTGGTCAGGCTAATCATGTTGATCTGAATGAAGCTCAAGACCATCCTGCCACGGTGATGGGTACTCTTCTCGTTAATTCAGTACCGGCTTCTGTTTTATTCAATTCAGGAGCATCACATTCATTCATGTCAGAAAATTTTGCTTACGCACATGACATTTGATGCGAGCCCATGAACACTCTGATAGAGGTACGCACCCCTGCGGTTCAGTGTCGAACTACCATGATTGGTCGCGACGTCCCCATTGAAATTGAAGGGTTGGAATTCCTTGTCTCTCCCATTATTCTGGAGTCTTCCAATATTGACCTCATTCTGGGAATGGAATGGTTGAAAGCGCATACTGCCTCTATCGTTTGCGCCACCAAGGTCATTTACCTCCTACATCCTTCCGATGAGATAGTAACCTACCATGCTCAGCTTGTTCAAAACGCTGAAGCACAACTTTATGCTTTGAATGCGTTGAACGCAGCACCTCTTGAGGGAATTGAAAAGATTCCAGTCGTTCGCGACTTCCAAGACGTATTTCCAGAAGAACTTCCAGGAATACCCCCTGCCCGGGCTATCGAGTTCGTCATCGACTTGAAACCAGGCACCGTTCCTATTGCCAAATGACCCTACAAGATGCCACCTCATGAACTCCTTGAACTTAAGGAGGAAATCGACAAATCTCTTCGCAAGGGTTTCATTCGTCCAAGTTCCTCTGCTTGGGGAGCACCTTCTCTCTTCGTCAAGAAGAAGGACGGAACGAACCGTTTGGTCCAAGACTACCGTCCTATCAACCAAGCTACAATTCAGAACAAATATCCCCTTCCTCGGATCAATGATCTGTATGATCAACTGGCTGGTTCATCGATATTCTCTAAACTCGACTTGAGGTTGGGTTACCACCAGATCCGTGTTCGTGAAGAGGATATTCCAAAGACCGCGTTCGTCACTCGTTATGGTTCTTACGAGTACACCGTCATGTCTTTTGGCTTGACCAATGCTCCAGCTACATTCTCTCGTTTGATGAACTATATATTCATGGATTACCTCGACAAGTTCGTCGTAGTCTATCTGGATGATATCCTGGTATATTCGAAGAACAAAGAAGAACATGCTGAACATCTTTGACTTGTTCTAGAGAAGCTTCGAGAGCATCAACTTTATGCCAAGTATTCCAAGTGTGAATTCTGGTTACCCGAAGTCACCTACCTTGGGCATGTCATCTCCAAGGATGGTATTGCCGTCAACCCAGAGCGAGTTCAGGATATTCTTGACTGGGCCCCTCCGAAGACTGTCAAGCAAGTCAGAAGCTTTCTCGGACTAGCCAGCTATTGTTGCCGCTTTGTCGAGAACTTCTCCAAGATCGCCAAGCCACTGACCAATCTACTACACAAAGGCGTTAAGTTTGATTGGACAGACAAATGTCAGGAAAGTTTCCAGGCACTCAAGGACAAGCTAACTTCTGCCCTAGTGCTTGCTCCCCCTAATTCTCGCAAAGACTTCGTCATCTATTGCGACGCTTCACGACAAGGATTAGACTGTGTCCTAATGCAAGAGCGCAGAGTGATTGCTTATGCCTCCCGTCAAGTGCGTCCTCACGAAGAGAACTACCCAGTTCACGACCTCGAGCTTGCTACGGTTATATTTGCACTGAAGCTATGGCGACAATACCTTCTCAGTAATCATTGCGAGATCTTCATCGATCATCAGAGTCTGAAGTACCTGTTTACTCAGCCATATCTGAATCTCCGTCAGCAGCGATGGATGGAAGCTATTGCTGACTATAACAGCGGTATATCCTATACCCCTGGCAAGGCTAATGTAATGGACGATGCCCTGAGCCGTTAGTCTTATTGCAACAATCACATGGTCTACAAAGCTCAACCCCGCCTTTATGAAGAGCTATGCAAGCTGAACCTTCAACTAGTTCCACAGGGTTCTCTGAATAACCTTGTCCTGGAACCAACTCTGCTGAAAGCAATTAAGTCTGCTCAAGACAAAGGTGCTCACATTGATTTGATGAAAAAGGATCTTGCCTTAGAGAAATCCAGAGATTTCTCACTTGGTGATGATGGAACCTTATACTTCAGACATCGCATTGTAGTACCCCGGTTCGAGCTTATTACAGAGAAGGTGATAAAAGAAGCGCATGACACCCTTCTCTCTATTCATCCGGGAAGTACCAAGATGTATCTAGACATCTGTCAGAAGTACTGGTGGTCTAATATGAAGCAAGACATTGCTTGATATATTGAAGAATGTGACGTTTGTCGTCACGTCAAAGCAGAACATCAGAAACCGGCTGGACTTCTACAACGCTTCCGATTCCTGAATGGAAGTGGGATAAGATCAAATGGACTTAATCCTGGCCTTCCCAAGTCTCGAGAAAGGTAATGATGCTATCTTTGTCGTCATCGACCAATTCTCGAAGGTTGCTCACTTTCTGCCAGTCAAGGAGACTATCACTGCTAGTCAATTAGCAAACTTGTATATCTCCTAAATTGTGTCACTCCGCGGCATTCCGAAGGAGATCAATTCAGATCGCGGCAGTATATTCACTTCGATGTTCTGGGATAGTTTCCAAGAGGCAATGTGAACTCATATTACCTGGAGCACTGCTTATCATCCCCAATCCCAAGGCCAAGTCAAGCGAGTCAATCAAATTCTTGAATACATGCTTTGGGCTTGTGTTATTTCTTTCGGCAAGAAGTGGAAGAATCTCTTCCTTATGCGGAGTTCTCTTATAACAATAGCTATCAAGCCATCTTGAAGATGGCACCCTTTGAAGTGCTCTATGGACGTAAGTGCCGAATCCCTCTGAATTGGTCAGAAACTGGGGAACGGACGCTCATTGGTCCAGACATTATTCAACAAGCTGAAGAGCAGGTTCGCATTGTCCGAGATAATCTCAAGGAAGCCCAGTCCTGCCAGAAGAGCAATTATGATCGTAAACATTGGGGTTCAACTTATCAACCTGCTGAACAAGCTTGTTTGCGTGTCACTCCTTTGAGAGGCACTCATCGATTCGGAGTCAAGGGCAAGCTAGCTCCGCGCTACATTGGTCCTTTCCGCATTCTCTCCCGTCATGGACTTGTGGCTTATCAACTGGAGTTGCCACCTCAGTTCTCTCACGTTCATGACGTCTTCCACGTATCGCAACTTCGTCGATGCTTCAAGGATCCGGAATGTGAAGTGGATCCGGAGCTGATTGAAGTGCAAGATGATCTCACATACAAAGAGCATCCGATCTGCATTCTTGAAGAAGCTGAACGTCGAACACGCTAGAAGGTTACCAGGTTCCTCAAGGTGCAATGGTCAAATCATTCTAAAGATGAAGCCACTTGGGAACGCGAGGATAACCTCCGTGCTGAATACCCCGATCTGTTCCCTTCTACCTCTTAATTCTCGGGACAAGAATTTCTTTTAGAGGAGGAGAGTTGTAACACCCCGGTGTAATAATGCTACAGTAACCCCTAGGGTTAAGTTAATATTTTTGCTAAACATGTGCCTGATCATTATTATCTCATATTTCTTTCAACTTCCCCTTTGAATGCAAATTCAAATGCTAAGTGAAATTCAAAATTTCTCAAACATGAAAACAAAAATGTTCATCATGTGCCAAATATTCCACAACTAATATTGGTGGTGAACCAACATTTTTGCAAAGGGTTTAAGTGGCCTAAACAACTTAAAACAGTGAACTAAGCAAAAAATTAAATGCCCTTTTTAATTTATAAAATTGGCAACTATTCCAAAAGCCTCCCAACCTTTTTTTGGCCGTTCACTTTAATTCTTTGAAATTGTTTTGGCCAGTGGCATAATTTTGCAAAGTCGTTATTGGCCAAAAAGAAAATGCAAATGCTGCTGAAAATAAAAAGAAAAACTAAAAGAAAAGGAAAAGCAGAGGATAGAGAGAGAGAGAGAGAGAAAGCCCCCAGCCTCCCCTGGGCTTCGGCCCACCCGGCCAGCCGACCCAGCTAGGCCGGCCTGCTCCCCCTCCCCGGTCATCCCTCTCCTCTCTGTTCACGCGACTGAGCCCCCCCAGCTCGTTCCCACCGGACCCAGCGCGGTGCCTTGCGCTGCCACATCGCCGGCGAGGGGATAAGGGCAGACCCGACGCCTCAGGCTCCCTCCCCACTCGTCCACTTGCCCCCTCTCTCCCTTGTCTCCTCTCCCTCTCCCCACCAGATCCCCTCTCGAGCTCTCTCCCTCTCCTCCGAGCGCCATCGCCGCCGCGTCTGCGTCATCTCCGCGGCCGCCGTGCCTTCGACGCGGCCTGGCCGTGCTCGTCGGCATCGCCGTGGACTCCCGCATCTTTTGGAGCCGATGGAAGGAGTCGAGGAGCTCTGCATCGCCGACCACGTCGTCGTCTTCCTCGGGTCACCGGCGATCCCCTTCTACCCCGACGACGTTCTGCTGCTCTTAAGCTTCATGGGGCCACCGTGTGACCGCTAGGTGAGCCTCCGTGTCGCTCCCTTCCCTCTCTTTCATGCTCTAGTGCGCTCCATCGCCGTCCCCATAGAGGTGAACTCCACCGCCCGCCATGGCCGCCGCCCGCGCGTCGTGCGTGCTCTCGAGCCGCAGCGCAAGTCACTGGCGTGCTCTAGGACGCGCGCAGCACCCAGTTGCAGCCCCAACCGCACCACTAGGCTCCTCCTGCCACGTTTTGAACGAGGCCCGAACACCACCGCCACCAAGGCTTGTCGCCGGCGCCACTCCGGCCATCCCCGCCCCTACTGCTTGCTCCATCGGACGCGCCGCATCGCCAGCTAGTTGTAGCCGCAAACCACGCACATTTTGGTGCCCCGTAGCGCCAAACCCGAAAGCGGCCGAACTCCGGCGACCGCCCCGCCTCTCGCCGTTGTCGTTCCACCCTATTACGGGCAGCGCCGCCACAGTAGGTGGATGCGGTGTCGAACGCCCGATAGAACGCGCCTAGCGGCACCTACCCCCGTGCCCCATAGCGTTTTTCCGGCCGTCTCCGGCGACGAGCCGCCGCGGGAGAGGCTCGCTGGAGCTCTCTCCAGCACCCCGCCTACATGGACGGCCTAGGGCCACCACCTGGGTCGCTGACCCGTGGGCCCCAGGGGCCCGGCCTGCCTGTTGACCCGGTCCACCATGCTGACTGGACCGACCCATGCAAATGACAGATGGGGCCCACACCCCCCAATTAACGAAGTTAATTAAGCTAATTTAATTAACCTAATTAGACAGTGACAGGCGGGCCCCTTCTAATTAATTAACTTAGTTAGTTTAAGTTAACCTCTGGTAGCCCTACTTTCTATGACAGATGGGACCCACTGGTCAGTTTGACCAGTCAGCGGGTCTGTTGACCTGCTGATGTCATGCTAACACTCTGCTGACGTCATATTTTCCTTTTCTGTTATTTTAAATAATTTCAGAATATGCTTTAATCTTTGAAAATTCATAGAAAATAAACTGTACCTCGGATGAAAATGTTTTCTATATGAAAGTTGCTCAGAAAAATCCAACGAATCCGAATACGCGTTCGTTCATCATCACATGCCCTAGCATGCTGAACATGGAACATTCCCCTCGGTCATCACATCGACACAGTCCGAATCGGGAACACCTTCCCTGTTGAATTCTCCCTTCACCTATATCGTGTAGCCATACGTTAGGTCACACCCGGCACATCATATTGCCACGTTATGCTTTGTGATGCTATGTTTGCTTTATATTTACTGTTTCTTCCCCCTCTTCTCTTCGGTAGACCCCGACACCGATGCTGCCCCTGTGATCGACTATGTCGACGATGACCCCTCCTTGCCAGAGCAACCAGGCAAGCCCCCCCTTTGATCATCCCGATATCGCCCATTCCATTCCATCATGCTTGCATTAGATTTTGCTACTGTTATTGTTTGCTCCTATTCTGATGCATAGCCTGCTTTTGTAACCTGCTCATTGTACCCTGCATGCTTATCCTAAAACTGCTTAGTATAGGTTGGTTAGTGATCCATCAGTGACCCCCACCTTGTCCTTGTTGCCCCTGCTTCATCATTGAAGACCTGATCAAAGAGCTCGAAGACCAGGCCCTGGCACCGCACATCACATTCCCCTTAGTTTCTCGACACTACTAGGTTACTATCGAGTGCCGAGGGTGAGACCTCTACAACACTTCTGATGTTAACCTTGTAGTGTAGCTATTCAGTCGTGGTCATCGAGGGTGATTCCGCCTTAACCACTTCCGATACGACTCTGTCGTGCAACCCCTCAAGTGTGAACCTCGGGGGTGGTTCCTCTTACGTTCACCTTGATGAGTACATCGAGTGGAATCCGTCAAGGGTGATTCCTCAAATTTTCCTCTTGGTGTTAGACACACGGTTACTATGGTTACTATGACTTTACACGGAACCATGTTACTAAAGACGGGTTGACCCTGAGGGGTACCCGCGTGAGCTTAATTGCGAGTGATGTGGAGTCGGGTTAACCTAGAAGGTGCCCGCGAGATGATTATGAGGAATGGCCGGGCATTCTTAGCCCTTGCCGCAAGTCCTCGAGACGGGGCGACGGGGTCTCATCTTCCGTGAGTCTCTGCTTGTTACAGCGTTCCTAATCCACTACGATTTGGATATTTGATCCGAGGGCCTCGGCACGATAGCACTAACCATCACGTGGGCATAGTATGGGTGTTACGCATCGTATGCATCAGCGAAGCTTAATAGGCGTCAACGGCGGCGGCGGCGCGGGTTGGACTGCATAACCACCTGCCTTGTTGAAGGAGGTAGCTAGGTCGCTCACCGCCGCCCACGCAACATCTTGAGGAGTTCGGGAGATGGCCCATGACCCTTGGGGTCATAGGTTTAATCCGACATCTGACCTCTTTATTAAGCCTAGGTCGGGTTGCGGCGTATTGTTTGGCGAGGCGGGCATGACCAGAAAGTGTGTTGGCGGAGTTAATCGGCGTGGTGGGTAAGTTGGTGCACCCTGCGGTGAAAACATCTATTGATAGCCTGTCCTACGGTAATGGACACTTGGAGTTGTATCCCGATCGATACAACTAGAACTGGATACTTGTGATGAGAAATGGATTGTGATGATAACTGGATAGTATGGCTCTGGGATTGCTTTCTCGCAGGGAGTCGAGAAAGGATCTCCGGCCGAGGTTGATAACCCTCCTATTACTTTACTTTATGCTACTCTTATTTCTTCTGATGCTGCAAGATGCTTGAAGATGCTGAAGATGCTAGTCTTCGATAGTACTAGGCCTTTTCTCTATTCTGGCATTTCTGCAGCCCAGTCCACATATACAGCCTTCCTTTGATAATGTTGCATATGTAGTGTAGATCCTTGCTTGCGAGTACTTTGGATGAGTACTCATGGTTGCTTTGCTCCCCCTTTTCCCCTTTCTTCCCCTTTCCGGTTGGTGCAACCAGATGTCGGAGCCCAGGAGCCAGATGCCACCGCCGATGCTTACTACTACGTGGAGGCCGCCGGCGACCAGGAGTAGTTAGGAGGCTCCCAGGCAGGAGGCCTTGCCTCTTCGATCGTGTTGCTTTTGTGCTAGCCTTCTTAAGGCAAACTTGTCTAACTTATGTATGTACTCAGATATTGTTGCTTCCGCTGACTCTTGTGTATTCGAGCCTATGTATTCGAGCCCTCGAGGCCCCTGGCTTGTAATATAAAGTTTGTATTATTTATATTTGTGTCTAGAGTTGTGTTGTGATATCTTGATCGTACACAACTGCGTGTATGATTAGTGTACGATTGAATCGAGGGCGTCACAGATAGCTAGCATGATGTTTTCATGGCTTGTCCGTTTTTTGATGTCGTTGCTACGCTAGATAATTGCACATCCCGGTACACTGCCAGAGGCATTCATATAGAGTCATATCTTTGTTCTAGACATCAAGTTGTAATATCGAGCTGTAAGTAAATAAAAGTGTGATGATCATCATTATTAGAACATTGTCCCATGTGAGTTTATCAAAATAAAAGTGGCCAAAGAAGCCCAAATAAAAAAGAGAGGCCAAAGAAGCCCACAAAAAAACAAAAAAAAGAGAAAACAAAAGAATGAGAGAAAAAGAGAGAAGGGGCAATGTTACTATCCTTTTACCACACTTGTGCTTCAAAGTAGCACCATGGTCTTCATATAGAGAGTCCCTGGAGTTATCACTTTCATATACTAGTGGGAATTTTTCATTATAGAACTTGGCTTGTATATTCCGATTATGGGCTTCCTCAAATGCCCGAGGTCTTTATGAGCAAGCAACTTGGATGCACACCCACTTAGTTTCCAGTTTGAGCTTTCATACACTTATAGCTCTAGTGCATCCGTTGCATGGCAATCCCTACTCCTCACATTAACATCAATTGATGGGCATCTCCATAGCCCGTTGATTAGACGAGTCGATGTGAGACTTTCTCCTTTTTGTCTTCTCCACACAACCTCCACCTTTATATTCTATTCCACCTATGGTGCTATATCCATGGCTCACGCTCATGTATTGCGTGAAATTTGAATTTTTTTGAGAATACTAAAGTATGAAACAATTTCTTGGCTAAAACCGGGGTTGTGCATGATTTAAATACTTTGTGTGGTGAAGATGGAGCATAGCCAGACCATATGATTTTGTAAGGATAACTTTCTTTGTCCATGCTATTTTGAAAAGACATGATTGCTTTATTAGTATGCTTGAAGTATTATTGTCTTAATGTCAAATGATAGACTATTGCTTTGAATCACTTGTGTCTTAGTATTCATGCCATGATTAGAATACATGATCAAGATTATGCTTGGTAGCATTCCACATCAATAATTATCTCTTTATCATTTACCTACTCGAGGACGAGCAGGAATTAAGCTTGGGGATGCTGATACGTCTCCGTCGTATCTATAATTTTTGATTGTTCAATGCCAATATCCTACAACTTTTACATACTTTTGGCAACTTTTTATACTATTTTTGGGACTAACATATTGATCCAGTGCCTAGTGCTAGTTCCTGTTTGTTGCATGTTTTTTGTTTCGGAGAAAATCCATATCAAACGGAGTCCAAACGGGATAAAAACTGATGGAGATTTTTTTGGAATATTTATGATTTTTGGGAAGAAGAATCAACGCGAGACGATGCCCGAGGGGGCCACGAGGGAGGGGCGCCCCCTAGTGGGTCAAGCGCGCCCTGGGCCCTCGTGGCCACCCCGTAAGACGGTTGGATCCCTTCTTTTGCTGTAAGAAAGCTAATATCCGGATAGAGATCGTGTACGAAATTCATCCCAATCGGAGTTATGGATCTTCGGAAATATAAGAAACGGTGAAAGGCCAGAATCTGGAGCGCAGAAACAGAGAGAGACAGAGAGACAGATCCAATCTCGTAGGGGCTCTCGTCCCTCCCACGCCATGGAGACTATGGACCAGAGGGAAAACCCTTCTCCCATCTAGAGAGAAGGTCAAGGAAGAAGAAGAAGGAGGAGCTCTCTCCCCTCGCTTCAGTGGCACGGAGTGCCATGGGGCCATCATCGTCACCGCAATCTACACCAACAACTTCACCGCCGTCATCACCAACTCTTCCCCCTTCTATGCAGCGGTGTAACCCCTCTTTGACCCGCTGTAATCTCTACTTAAACATGGTGCTCAATGCTATATATTATTTCACAATGATCTATGGCTATCCTATGATGTTTGAGTAGATCCGCTTTGTCCTATGGGTTAATTGATGATCGTGATTGGTTTGAGTTGCATGTTTTATTATTGGTGTTGTCCTATGGTGCTCTCCGTGTCGCGCAAGTGTGAGGGATCCCCACTGTAGGGTTTGCAATTTGTTCATGGTTTGCATATTGTCTGCGTTGCGTGAGTGACTGAAACACAAACACGAATAAGTGGGTCATGGTGTATAGGAATAAAGAGGACTTGATACTTTAATGCTCTTTGTTGTGTTTTACCTTAATGATCTTTAGTAGTTGCAGATGCTTGCTAGAGTTTCAATCGTAAGTGCATATGATCCAAGAAGAGAAAGTATGTTAGCTTATGCCTCTCCCTCAAATAAAATTGCAATAATGATTACCGGTCTAGTTATCGATTGCATAGGGACACATAACTTTCTCGTGACAAAAAGCTCTCTACTAAAACTAATTTAGTTGTGTCTTTATCTAAACAGCCCCTACTTTTATTTACGCGCTCTTTATTATCTTGCAAACCTATAAAAAAACACCTACAAAGCACTTCTGGTTTCATACTTGTTCTAGGTAAAGCGAACGTTACGCGTGCGTAGAGTTTTGTCGGTGGTCGATAGAACTTGAGGGAATATTTGTTCTATCTTTAGCTCCTCATTGGGTTCAACACTCTTATCGAAAGAGGCCACAATTGATCCCCTATACTTGTGGGTTATCACTGGGGCGGCCTACACAGCCCCGGCAAGAGCCTTGCCGGGGCAGCTCGCCCAACGCCAGTATGGCAGCCACCCTTGAGCCTAAGAGTTCCGACACCATCGACAACTTTGGAACCAAGGCTCGAGAAGTGCCTGCATGGTGGCATGCAGATCTTTGTGAAGTCAGAGAGCCTACAAATCCTAGATGAGGACCAGAAGACAAGACAACCGCAAGGCTCCTTGCCGAGGATGCCCGTGAGGCCCCGGCAAGGCACCTTGCCGAAGACAACCACAAGGCCCGAGCAAGACTCTTGCTGAGGGCGTTCACAAGGCCCCGGCAAGGGAAAATACGCGAGACCGCGGCAAGGCCTTGCCTCCCCATCGCCGCCCTGATATGTCTCCGTCGTATCTATAATTTTTGGTTGTTCCATGCCAATATTATACAACTTTCATACACTTTTTGGCAACTTTTATATTATTTTGGGACTAACATATTGATCCGATTGCCTTTGCCAGGTTCTGTTTGTTGCATGTTTTATGTTTCGCAGAATGTCCTTATCAAACGGAATCCAAACGGGATAAAAACGGACGGAGAATATTTTTGGAATATTTGGAGAATTCCGGAAGAAGAATCAATGCGAGACGGCGCCCGAGGTGGCCACGAGGCAGGGGACGCGCCTGCCCCCCTGGGCGTGCCCCTGACCCTCGTGGGCCACCCATAAGGCGGTTGATGCCCTTCTGCGGCCTTAGGAAAGCTAATTTTTGGAAAAAAAATCACGGCGAAGGTTTCAATCCAATCGGAGTTACGGATCTCCATATATATATGAAACGGTGAAAGGCGTGAGCAGAGCGCACAAGCAGAGAGAGCAGAGAGCAGATCCAATCTCGGAGGGCTCTCGCCCCTGCCACGCCATGGAGGCCAAGGACCAGAGGGGAAACGCTTCTCCCATCTAGGGAGGAGGTCAAGGAAGAAGAAGACGAAGGGGCCCCCTCTCCCCTTCTCTTCCGGTGGCGCCGGAGCGCTACCGTGGCCATCATCATCACCGCAATCTTCACCAACAATTTCACCACCATCATCACCAACTCTTCCCCCTCTATGCAGCGGTGTAACCTCTCTCTTACCTGCTGTAATCTCTACTTAAATATGGTGCTCAATGCTATATATTATTTCCCAATGATGTATGGCTATCCTATGATGTTTGAGTAGATCCGTTTTGTCCTATGGGTTATTTGATGATCAAGATTGGTTTGAGTAGCATGTTTTATTATTGGTGCTGTCCTATGGTGCTCTCCGTGTCGCGCAAGCGTGAGAGATCCCCGATGTAGGGTTCGCAATATGTTTATAATTTGCTTATGGTGGGTGGTGTGAATGACAGAAGCACAGACCCAAGTAAGTAGGTTTATGCCCCGGATACAACTTTCCATAATTGTAACTCCAACTCGTGCCATTTCCGGTGATGTGATAGGTTATTTCCTCCGTGGTTGGGTTTTGTCTGTTGTTTTGCATTGTGTTCATGTCATGCATCTCATCTCATAGCATCATGCGCATTGCATCTGCATGTTTTCATAAAACACGTAGCCGTTGACAGTTGCCCTTTCTCTCTTTGCCTTCGTTGTCATTTTGTCAGGCCCTCCTCTCTTGACCCCTTGTGTGCGTGTCCGAAACTGCTCCAAACCCGACCCTCTCTGTCGTTACCGATGGATCTGAATCATCCCCAAACATCCCGAAAGTATCTTCGTTTCTTTGTTGGATTCTCCCTAGCCTATTTTTCCGTCCGTCCGATTACGATCGGAGGGACGAGATAGCCCCTAGCCTAACCTACGCGCTATATAAACTAGTCTAAACCGAGACCAAATCCCTAATTTCTGGGGATCCTCCCAGCCGCAGCCGCTACTCTCTCCCGCTTCCACCTCGGGATCCTCCATGATCCAAATCCTCCCAACCGAGAAGTGCCCAAGCTCTTCGCTTCTCCTCCTACCTCACTCGATCCCCCTGCTCGCGCCCATCGAGCCCCTGTCCAGGAGCTCCCACAGCAACCCAGTAGCTCGACCTCATCCCCAACCTCGCAAGCTTCCTCGATCCTCTACAGAGTAGGTGCTCGCCCGGAGCCCCGCGTCCCTGCCTCCGTCCGGCCAGCCATGTCGCCGGCACACCCAGCAACCAACCAGATGAGCGTCGCCCCCCTTCTTCTCCTTCCCGTGCTCCTCCCGTTTCTCCCTCTCTCATATCCTTGCATATCTCTCTCTTTCTGTCAGCTGGAAGCCACGAGGAGGTGCCCTCGTCCCCATCCCCATGGAGCCGTCATCCCAAGGCAAGCTGCCGGCTTGCCTCTGCTTCGCCTTGTCGTCACCGCCTCTCCGGTGAGGCCCCGCGCCGTCCCGTCGTGCCACCTCTTTCTTCCGTTTCCTCCCTGCGTTTCCCCTCTCTCATCTCTCTCTGTTCTCCCGTTCTCTGTCGACAGGAGCACCCCCGCGCCATAGCCTCGCGGAGCTCTGCCCGCAACAACGCCTCAAGCCGCCACCGTTCGCTCCAGATCCGGCCCCTCCGTCAGATCCCGTCGTCCCAGTCCTGTTCCGGCCGGCCCTCACCGATGTCGTCCTCGACCGGATCCCCGTCGCCTGACGCTGCCAAGTCCCGCTCCTGCCTCTGTTCGAGAGGAGGAGGCTGCAGTCGCGCAGCCGCGTTGACCGCTTCTCTCCTATCGCTCGTCTCGCGTCGCCAGCCACGTCCCCGCGCGGCCCAGTCCGCCCCGGCCTACTCCTCCACCAACCAGGCCTTGGCCCATGGGTGAGCAGCCCCTCCAGCCCTCTCCTGTACACTTGTCCTAGTCAGATTCGGCCCATGTATTTTTTCCATGCGCTGCGAATTTTGCCATTTAACCAGAGACTGCCTGTTGACAGAAAGTCCCTCAACATCATGCATTTAATAACTCACAAACCGTGCATCACATGTAAATAATTTATATATGTAAAATGCTTAGAATTTTGTGTAGATTAATAATTTGCAACTCTCATCCATGTCAAAAATGTTCAATATGCTGTTTGTTTAAATTTTCTCAAAATGCCATGTTAAAATGATTTATTTCATAACTAAATAACCGTAGCTCGGTTTTAAATAAACTTTATATGTAAATGGGGTGGAAAAATGCCTAGTTTAACATGGTGCACTTTATTTTCATGTTTAACAACAATAAAATATGGTTTAGGGCAGAACAGTACCAATTCCAAAATATGCATATGAGGATTTTCTGGAATTGTTGTTTGTTGTTCCGGCCTCATTTAAACTTGCCTAGATAGGTAGTTTTCATATGCTTCACCTCTTGCCATGTTTAACAACATTTAACATTGTTTAGTAGCTTGAACGGGATTAAACTAAATATGTCAATGTGGTGTTTCGTCGATATGCAACTCGTTGCATATTGAGCTCAACTTAACTTGTAGTATCGTTTGTTGCACTTTGCCATGCCATGCCTATCTAAACCGGAGATGCATCATACTTGGTTGTGCATCATGCCATGTTTATGTGATGGTTGTTTACTATGTTGTTTGCTTCTTTCCTGTTTGCTTCTCTCGTTAGCTTCGGTTTCATTCCAGAGTTGTGAGGATTCGTTCGACTACGTCCGGTTGTCTTCTTCATGGACTCGTTCTTCTTCCTAGCGGGATTTCAGGCAAGATGACCGTCACCTTGGATCTCTTTACTATCATTGCTATGCTAGTTGCTTCGTTCTTTCTCTATGCCGCGTTACCTACCACTTTCTTATCAAGCCTCCCAAATTACCATGAACCTCTAACCTTTGTCACCCTTCCTAGCAAACCGTTGTTTGGCTATGTTACCGCTTTTGCTCAGCCCCTCTTATAGCGTTGCTAGTTGCAGGTGAAGATGAAGATTGCTCCATGTTGGATTATGTTTATGTTGGGATATCACAATATCTCTTATATTATTAATGCATCTATATACTTGGTAAAGGGTGGAAGGCTCGGCCTTATGCCTGGTGTTTTGTTCCACTCTTGCCGCCCTAGTTTCCGTCATATCGGTATTATGTTCCCGGATTTTGCGTCCCTAACGCGGTTGGGTGATTTATGGGACCCCCTTGATAGTTCGCTTTGAATAAAACTCCTCCAGCAAGGCCCAACCTTGGTTTTACATTTGCCTCACCTAAGCCTTTTTCCCTTGGGAGTCGCGCTCCCGAGGGTCATCTTTATTTAGCCCCGGGCGGTGCTTCTCTAAGTCTGGTCCAAACCGGCGATGTCCGGCGCCCCACAGGCAATCGGGGTCTATGCCAACCCGTCATCTTGCTCATCCGGTGTGCCCTGAGAACGAGATATGTGCAGCTCGTATCGGGATTTGTCGGCACATCCGGGTGGCTTTGCTGGTCTTGTTTTACCATTGTCGAAATGTCTTGTAAACGGGATTCCGAGACTGATCGGGTCTTCCCGGGAGAAGGAATATCCTTCGTTGATCACAAGAGCTTATCATGGGCTAAGTTGGGACACCCCTGCAGGGTTTAAACTTTCGAGAGCCGTGCCCGCGGTTATGTGGCAGATGGGATTTTGTTAATATCCGGTTGTAGTAAACTTGAAGTAAACTCTTCTAAAATACACCAACCGTGCGCGTAACCGTGAGTGTCTCTTTTCGGGGTCGATTGAGAGGAGAACACGGTTCTTGGGTTATGTTTGACGTAAGTAGGAGTTCAGGATCACTTCTTGATCATTGCTAGCTTCACGACCGTTCCGTTTGCTTCTCTTCTCGCTCTCACTTGCGTATGTTAGCCACCATAAATGCTTAGTCACTGCTGCAACCTCACCACTTTACCCCTTCCTTACCCATTAAGCTTTGCTAGTCTTGATACCCATGGTAATGGGATTCTTTGAGTCCTCGTGGCTCACATTACTACAACAACGATTGCAGGTACAGGCTTTGCGATGATCATGGCGAGTGATGTTTGCTTGTTTTGGAGTTCTTCTTACCTTCTTCTTCGATCAGGGGATAGGTTCCAGGTCGGCAGCCTGGGCTAGCAGGGTGGATGTCGTTTGAGTTTCTGTTTGTGTTTCATCCGTAGTCGGATGTTGATCTTATGGATGATATGATGTTGTATTCGTGTGGCATTGTATGCCTTATGCATGTATCCCTATCTATTATGTAATGTTGATGTAATGATATCCACCTTGCAAAAGCATCTTCAAGATGCGCTTCTATCCTTGGTGGGACCTTCGAGTTCCTTTAGGATAGGGTCGCATCTTGGGCGTGACAGTATGTTAGCTTATGCCTCTCCCTCAAATAAAATTACAATAGTGATTACCGGTCTAGTTACCGATTGCCTAGGGACAAATAAATTTCTTGTGACAAAACACTCTTTACTAAAACTAATTTAGTTGCTTCTTTACCTTAACAGCCCCTAGCTTTTATTTATGTGCCTTTTATATTCTTGCAAACCTATCCAACAACACCTACAAAGTACTTCTAGTTTCATACTTGTTCTAGGTAAAGCGAACGTCAAGCGTGCGTAGAGTTGTATCGGTGGTCGATAGAACTTGAGGGAATATTTGTTCTACCCTTAGCTCCTCGTTGGGTTCGACACTCTTACTTATCGAAAGAGGCTAAAATTGATCCCCTATACTTGTGGGTTATCAAGACCTTTTTCTGGCACCGTTGCCGGGGAGCAATAGCGTGGGGTGAATATTCTCGTGTGTGGTTGTTTGCTTTATCACTAAGTAATTTTTATTTGCTGTGATTAGTTGTTCTTTATCTTTAGTTATGGATATGGAACACGAAATACCAAAAACATTAGGTGTACTTGCTGCTCATGGAGATGGGGAACCTCCTAAAACCCTCGATGCTCGTTATGTGACGGATATTATGTACTACTTCGATAATCCTGAGAAAACCCCATTCAATCTGGTAATGGGAGACACATTGGATCAACGTGAATAATTTAGGGATTGTCGCTTGACTCAAAAAGGGAAACTATTATGGGATCAAATTCATATGTTGAAGTGCTATGCTAGGCAACTATGCTTGAGATATGATTATACTTGTTGCTCTAGGATGAAGTCTCCACACCTTCCCTTTTCATGCAAATTTAATGATAATAAAACCTTAGCTTCTTATGCTAATGGTATATATGATTACTATGATGTGGAACAAATAGAAGAATTTGTTGCTTTTATGGGTGTTATGAAATTGAATCTATGTTCAAAGAGTTTGAAAATCTTTATAATGCTGTTTATAGACCTGAAAATTTAGCTATCCTTAAATATTTCTATGCCAATTATTAATTCAATTCCGATATTGATGCATTTATTGGGAAAGTCTCCGCTGTCCAAGAAGAGACTAATATTTTGCAGCAATCTATGGAAGAAGAAATTGATGAAACAGTGAGCTCATTGGATGAAAAAGATGAGGAGGAGAGTGAAGAACAAGAGGAGGAAGAGCGGATTAGCTACCTGTGCCCACCTTCTAATGAGAGTAACTCTTCAACTCATACATTGTTTAATTTCCCTTTGTGCTTACCGAAGGATGATTGCTATGATGATTGTTATGATCCCGTTGATTCTTTTGAAATATCCCTTTTTGATGATGCTTGTTATGCTTGTGGCCAAGATGCCAATATGCATTATGCTTATGGAGATTAACTTGATATAGTTCCTTATGTTAAACATGAAATTGTTGCTATTGCACCCACGCATGATAGTCCTATTATCTTTTTGAATTCTCCAAACTACACTATATCGAAGAAATTTGCTTTTATTACGGATTATAATTATGGGTTGCCTTTTACCGTTGCACATGATGATTTTGATGAATATAATATGCATGTGCTTGCTGCTCCTACTTGCAATTATTATGAGAGAGGAACTATATCTCTAGCTCTCTATGTTTCCAACACAAAAAAATTGCAAGAAACTGTTTATACTATGCATTGTCCTTTACTATGTGTGCATGAATTGTTCTTTTATGACATGCCGATGATTAGGAAGAGAGTTAGACTTCGTCATTTCTTGATATATGTTGCTTTGTGCTCACTACCAAATTCTAAATAATTGCTAATTAAAATTGGCTTTGATATACCTTGGGATCCGGGTGGATTCACTACTTGAGCATTATATGCCTAGCTTAATGGCTTTAAAGAAAGCGCTGCCAGGGAGACAACCCGGAAGTTTTAGAGAGTCATTTATTTCTGTTGAGTGCTTTCATATAGTTTAAAAACAACAAAAATAAAGGGGAACCGAAACTTTTCAAAAAAGCGAAAGTGAGAAAGACGATCATTGTTGAAGTGGGAGCTAGCCTTGAACTTTGTTCATGCTCACGGAAACTTTGTGAATCTTGATTACAGAAACATTTCAACAAAAATA
Source organism: Aegilops longissima (assembly GCA_021605205.1). NCBI lineage: Eukaryota > Viridiplantae > Streptophyta > Magnoliopsida > Poales > Poaceae > Aegilops > Aegilops longissima. The sequence continues at coordinate 160,365,507 of CM038679.1, forward strand.
ATTATTCCCTTGTACAATTATGTTGTATTATAAAAATAATGTGCCAAGGTTTGCCTTTAGGATGTTTACAATGCTTGTTGGTTTGTGCGGTGCAGGACAGAAACTTTTGCTGTAGTGCGTGATTTTATGTTTTTTTACTGGAATGTCAAATGGTTCTGATTCTTTTTGCACTGTATTTCTATAAAAATTATTTATTTTTCCTAATTTTTGCAGAATTTTGCAAGTATCATAAGTATGGTGAATGTTCAGATTATTACAAATTGTTCTGTTTTAGAAAGATTCCGTTTTTTGATGCATAGTTTGCTTGTTTTGATGAAACTATCGATTTATATCAGTGGATTAAGCCATGGAAAAGCTATATTACAGTAGACACAATGCAAAAACAAAATATGAATTGGTTTGCAATAGTACTTAGAGTAGTGATTTGCTTTATTATACTAACGAATCTTACCGAGTTTTTTGTTGAAGTTTTGTGTGGATGAAGTGTTCGATGATCGAGAAGGTCTCGATGTGAGAAGAAGGAAGAGAGGCAAGAGCTCAATCTTGGGGATTCCCAAGGAACCCCAAGTAAATATTCTAGGAGACTCAAGCGTCTAAGCTTGGGGATGCCCCGGAAGGCATCCCCTCTTTCTTCAACAAGTATCGTTATGTTTTCGGATTCCTTTCGTTCATGCGGTATGTGCAAGTCTTGGAGCGTCTTTTGCATTTATTTTTCACTTTTATTTTATGCACCATGCTTGTATGAGATAGTCCTTGGTTGATTTGTAGAATGCTCTTTGCACTTCACTTATATCTTTTGAGTATGGTTTTATAGAATGCTTCATGTGCTTCACTTATATCATTTGAAGTTTGGATTGCCTGTATCTCTTCACATAGAAAACCGCCATTTGTAGAATGCTCTTTTGCTTCACTTATACTTGTTAGAGCGTGGGCATATCTTTTGTAGAAAGAATTAAACTCTCTTGCTTCACTTATATCTATTTAGAGAGTTGACAGGAATTGGTCATTCACATGGTTAGTCATAAAATCCTACATAAAAACTTTTAGATCACTGAATATGATATTTTTGATTCCTTGCAATAGTTTTGCGATATAAAGATGGTGATATTAGAGTCTTGCTAGTGGGTAGTTGTGGATTGTAGAAATACTTGTGTTGAGGTTTGTCATTCCCGTAGCATGCACGTATGGTGAACCGTTATGTAACAAAGTCGGAGCATGATGTATTTATTGATTGTCTTCCTTATGAGGAATCTATCCCCCTAGGGGCATGCGTAGTAGTACTTTGCTTCGAGGGCTAATAAACTTTTGCAATAAGTATATGAGTTCTTTATGACTAATGTGAGTCCATGGATTATACACACTCTCACCCTTCCATCATTGCTAGTGTAACATCCCAAATTTTCAATTTGGAATGTTATACATTAGATCATCATTGCATATCATATTTTATTGCATTTTGGTTTGATCCTAGAAATTCTACGCTACTCAAGGACCCACAGAGAGAGTTGGGGATTTCATTATTTTCATATTCGAGTTTTTCTCGAATTTTAATTATTTTCTCTTTGAATATTTCTTTTATGAAAATAAAAGAGAGAGGATAAAATGACTTCCTCGAAATAAATAAATAACGGAGATTTAATATGAAAATCAAATAAGATTTTTATTTGAAATTTTATTTTTATTTTATTTGAATTAGGGAAAAACATGCGTTTTTCAAAATTGCATTTTAGTCCCAAATAAATGTTCACCCTGTCCGGCCTATGTTTAGAGGACGGGGAAACTTTATTTTGGGAATTTTGGAGTCCGTTTAGTATTTCTTTTCGTTCTTTTTCTGCACGTCAGAATTATTTTAAAAAAAGAAACCGACTCTGGCAGTGCCAGTGGGACTCATACAAAACCGCCCAAGGCCCGACCGCCAGCCCGCCCCACACCTTGGCCCAAACCCTAACCCTAACCGCCGCCACCAACCCGCCGCCGCCGCCGCCCATGCCGATGCCCACCGCCGCCGGAGCCGCCCCGCCTCGTCGGCCGCCGCCGGAGGTAGCCGCCGCCGCTGCCGTTCATCTCCGTTTTTTTCGGTTAACCGTTCGGTTTTTATAGAAAACCTAGATTTGTTTTTTTTAGATTAGATCGGTTCGGTTTTATTTCCAGTTTAGTTATTTAGCGAACGCCCGTTCATACGTTCGTTTTAACGAACGGTTTTCACCGTTTAGCCTCAGACAGCGAACGTTCGTTCGTTAGCCTGTTCGTCGGTTTTTCTTTTTCTCGGATTTTCCGTGATTATTTTCGATCGCGATTTCTGATCCAATTTTCATTTTAGTTTAACTTTTTGCTCGTTTATCGGAATCAGGCGATTCAAGCGCCTACAGTTTCGTCTCGAAGCCCTCTTTCTGTTTAACCAACTTGAACAAGATTTTGCTATCGTAAAATTTGACTTTAGTCCAGATTAGTAAATGAAGCTTGTTTTTTCGCCGTTTGAGTTTTGTTGCTTCGTTTGATTTGATTCTTTTTGCAAACCGGAGTCCTTAAGTTTAACTTTCTGGTTAGATCTCTTATTTGAGTTTTACCCGTGCCCTTGCTTGATTACTTATTGTATGCTTGTTTGTTTGTGATAGAGTACCCGAAGTGTGAAGCGTGCTACTACGAGTCTCTAAGTTTCGCGGATCATCAGCAAGGCAAGTAACACTTTTATCATACCTCTTTACTACCCAGTTTTATTGCATTAGATCAATCCTAAAACAATTGCATGGTTAGGATATTATTTAAATTGTGGGTTTGGGAAGTAGATGAGGTAGTACCTATTCACCTGTTTATTATCAAACCTTGGGAGTTACTTCTACGTTGCTTATATTGCTATGCTATGCTCTTGGACGTGGATTGGGTTTGAGTGTATTCATGACAGATGTGAGTATTGTTAATTAATGGTTAACTTAAGGTGGCAACTTTAATACACATCTGGGTGGATTGAGGCACACAGGGGATTCGGTGATTGCACATATTTTTGGAAATCCAGTGCCGTGTGATTCTCCTATGGACTGCCACCCAGGCTCAAAGGGATCATAAGATTATTGATGCTAGAAACTTCCGTGTGCAGCCACATGCCATTATGGGCTCTGGCATAGTTGAGTAAGTTGTGGAAACTTTTCCATGATGGGCTAGCAGATGTAGGGATTGTAGGTGTCGAGCATATCTATCGGTTAAGGGACCTCTTGGAAGAGATGTATCTTTGTCATCCGTTTCTCAAACATCATGTAGTGCGAGAAATCAAATGGAAGAGATCGAGTCTTGTGGGGAAAAGTGCACAAACCTCTGCATAGTGTACAAACTAATCATGGTTAGCCGTGTCCCCGGTTATGGACGTCTTGAGTATCTAGTTTCTGGATTATCATGTGGATCTCATCACTCTTAGTATAATTTGATTGGGTTTAATGATGATGCCTAATTGGGATTGAGTTGGGTGAACCTTCTCAATGTTTAACAACCACCATGATAGTTAAATAAAATATATTCCTTTGTTGTAGTAAAAATTGGCTTTTACAAAACATATTAACCATACTGACCTCCACCAGACCATATATGCATGTCTTGATAGCTTTATTACATTACATTGCGGCATATTCCATGTCTTGACCGTTTTCGGGCTGCAACGTATCATGTTGCAGACTTCTCAGACAACGAGTAAGGAGCCTTAGGTCGTGGTATTTCACTAAGTGATGCCGTTGGAGTTTATGGACTCACTTTATCTTCCAAGCCTTCCACTGTTATCGTATTAGATTTCCTTAAGCCATACTTATTGTAATATGTTCTCTTTTGAGACATTCGATGTAATAAGTGTGTGATTGCTACTCTGTTATAAATCCTTCAAGAACTGTGCTTGTCAGCATTACCGATCCAGGGATGACACTGATGCACAAAGATCAGGCTGTTTGAGGTCTGGTCGCTACAAGATGGTATCAGAGAACACGCTGACTTTAGGACACGACCACTAAGCTAAAGCCCAAGATCACTACTCTCTTCTCATTTCTAACTTCTCTCCATTTTCTACTCTTTAGGATGGCGGATGCAAGGATCAAGTTCACGCAACCGGATGAAGACACACCTTTTGGACACCATTTGAAGGAAGTCACTAGGTACCCGAACATCGGAATACCAGGCTTCACCGGGACTTACAACGCCACTTTACCAGAAGAGGAGCGCTGGATGATTCAAGTTCAAGTTCCCGGAAGGACATTCACGCCAGTCACTAAGCCCATAGAGTTTTCCTTTGATGCACCAACCTAGAGTCTAGGAAAGAGTATGGCAGCCCACATCACCATGGGACGCATTGTAGAAGTTTACCACAAGGATCTCAAGGATACTATCTACCAGATTTGTGGGCGCCGAGATGAGCAATGGGAGATGATCAACACCAGGAAGGATAGATCAATTGCAGCTTTCATCCAGGAGTTAAACCAGCACATTAGACGCCAGGAGAACTAGATGTGCGCAGGCATGACGGATTTGAAGAAGGCGATGACAAGGATCACAAAACTGGAGGAAGAACTCAGGGATACTCGCGAAGATTATATGGAGGAAATCGTCGTACTAGTGGAGAAGAATGACGACCTAACAAGGAAGCTAGGAGTTTTCATGGGAGACCCCACGCTAGGAGGAGAAGATGACAGTTCCATTTGCCCGGAGAACTACATCATCATCGATGACACTGACTCTGACCCTGACGATAGTGATGATGAATATGTTGATGAAGCTGGAGCAGATATCATGGAGTCTTCGACCGATAAATTTTTCTAGTCGACCACCATATCAGTAGTAGTATTCCACCATGTATATAGTATAGTCCAAGCACGTTTGTAATGATAGTTCTAGACCGATTGTATGCCCTTGTTTGATTTGATTGAGTGATATGTTTGTGTTTGTCTCATGTGCATATGGGTAGTGTTTTCCCCCTAGACCTCATTTTATTCTGTTTTCTCATCTTTTCTAAACCCAACAGATGCCTCCGAGATGCGACAATGGATTTGCTTTTCCACCGGAGCTCACACAGTTGATCCAGTAGCAGAATGTATTGATGCAGATAATAGTCCAGAATCAGAACGAGGGGAACAACAACAACAACAACAACAACCCACCACCACCACCAGTTGATCACTTAGCCCATTTTCTTAGGCTGAATCCGTCGGTGTTCTCCCGTAGCACTGAGCCGATAGTTGCAGATGATTGGCTCCGCAAGATTGAAAGGGAGTTGACTACTGCAGGATGCACAAATGCCGAGAGAGTGCGTTTTGCCACACATCAGCTTGATGGACCTGCAACATCATGGTGGGAGAATTTCATAGTCACTTACCCCATTGACACTGTGACATGGGACCAGTTCCAGCAAGCTTTTCGCGCTGCCCATGTATCAGCAGGAGCTATGGCCATGAAGAAGCGAGTTTCACAACTTCGCCAAGGAGGCGCCTTGTTGGCGATATGTGGATGACTTTAGTAAGCTAGCACATTATGCCCCGGATGACGTCGCTACAGATGCAGCTAAGAAGGAGAAGTTTCTGGAAGGACTGAATGATGAGCTGAGCATGCAGTTGATGGTGGCAAATTTCAATAACTACCAGGAGTTGGTGGATAGAGCTCTCATGCTTGAAGGGAAGCTGCAACAGATTGACAGCCGCAAGAGGAAGTATGGACAAGGGAAGTATAATTCTGGAGCTCAGCACAGACCCCGTTTCACCCCGAACTCAGGAGGACTTGTTCATAACCATGGAGGCCACACTCATAATGGAGGAAGTTCACACAACCATAGTGGCCCCAAGAATGGGAATGGTAATGGAGGAAGTAGCGGACAGAACCGTTCCAACCCGGCAACACCCACCAAGAAAGATCTAAGCCACGTTACTTGCTACAAGTGTCAGAAGACCGGACATTACGCCAATGAATGTCCTGAAGCTAAGAATGGAAATGGCAATGGAAGCTCTGGGAAGAAGACCAACCCTTTCAACAGGGGACAAGTGAACCACATTAACATGGAGGAGGTTGAAGCCCAGGCAGATGCAGTAATAGGTAAGTTTTTGGTTAAGTCATTTACTACAATTGTTCTTTTTTATACTGGAGCATCGCATTCATTCATATCAAGGGGATTTGTGGATAAGTATAAACTGCCCACCAAAGTTCTTAGTACACCTTTGTTGGTAAGCTACTTGGGGAAGCGAGTATATGGCAAGCCAAGGATGTTTTCAGATGCCATTGACCATAGGTAGGCATGTTTTCCCCTCAGATCTGATAATTTTGGAATCGCAAGGATTGGATGTGATTCTGGGTATGGATTGGCTATCGATGTATGGAGGAATGAAAAGTGCGTTATATCGACAAGAGGGGGGGTGAATAGGCGATTTTTATGAATTCTTCACTAAGGAATTTGCCGGTAAGGAAATTCCTTAGCGAAGAACTACTTGCAGCGGAATAAGTACTCAGAAGTAAGCATAAGAAAATGCGGGCATGGTCATCATGATGAAATGAAGACAAACAAAATGTACGTAAAGCGTAAACACGGATAGCACAAGATGAGGACAAAGCAGATGAAGAAATTGAACGAGGAAATTGAGAAAGTCTTGATCAAAGTCTTCAAACACAGATATGAACAAACACTCAACACAATAATGAGGAAATGAAAGGGTTGAGGAAATAGAACCTGTTAGGTTGGTGAAGACAATGATTTGGTAGACCAGTTCAAGCTGCTTGTCTCGGGTTATGCGTCTGGTTGGAGCGGTGAGTATTTAAACTCGAGGACACACAGTCCGGACACCCGGTCGCTGAGCACACAGCTCGGGACACCAAGTCCTCACCGTATTCTCCTTGAACTAAGGTCACACGGACCTCGTCCAATCACTTGTGGTAAGTCTTCAGGCGACTTCCAAACCTTCACAAACTTGGTCACTCGGTGATCCACAATTCCTCTTGGATGCTCTAGACCATGACACCTAACCGTCTGGAAGAAGCACAGTCTTCAAAGGTAACAAGCGTCGGATCCACGCAGGATCAATCTCTTCAGTGATGCTCAATCACTTTGGGTTTGTAGGGGTTTGGTTTTGGGGTTTTCCTCACTCGATGATTTTAGCTCAAAGTCCTCGGAGGATGGGTTGCTCTCAAATGACAAGGGTCAAGTTCTCTCGGAGCAGCCAACCAGCTAGTGGTTGTAGGGGGCGGCTATTTATAGCCTAGGGAGCAGCCCGACATGATAAGACATAAATGCCCTTCAATGATATGACCGTTAGGTGGATAAGATATTTTGGGACAGGTGGCGCAAGACAACAACGGTCGGAAATTTGAATCTCAAATTCCTCGGGGCTATCATGTTCCTCCTTTGTGTAGGCAATCCACCTTTGGCGAATTCCTAACTCCTCGGTCGAGAACAAATTTCTCGGCGACCGGAAGAGCTTCGTCTCATCCTTGAAGAAATTGGTGAACTGTATGAGATTTCAAAGGCTTAACTTCGAAGTGATTGGTAGGTGTAGGATTTGAGTTGAGCATCACATGGAAATTTTTCCTTAGTATTTCCTTGACCCCCTTTAACGATGCGGTGTTTCCTATGACTCAAGAAAGAAAATGAAACTACTAAAACAAAAGTCTTCACGCTTCATGTTCCTCAAATGAATACCAAGTCTTCAAGGTCACACCAATTTCTTCACTTTCAAAGTCTTGAAAAGTCTTCAAAATATCAAAGTCTTGATCGAAGAACTTCATTTTTAGGGTTCGACTTTCTCTGTAAATATCAAACTCCTCATAGACTTATAGACACATGTACACTCACAAGCGCATTAGTTCCTTAACCTATAAGTCTTAAATACACCAAAATCACTAAGGGGCACTAGATGCACTTACAATCTCCCCCTTTTTGGTGATTGATGACAATATAGGTTAAGTTTTCAATGGGGATAAACATATGAAGTGTAAATACTGATATTGAGGAATTTGATTGCAAGATATAGAAGAACTCCCCCTGAAGATGTGCATAGTGAGGAATTTGCTTTTGAAGCATTGCACATTTGAAGAGTTGAATCATGGAGATCTCCCCCTATATCTTGTAATTCATACACGCATTTGACATAAAGTATGTAGAATTTGAAATGCATGATGAAATATGGTGCTTGATGTAATTCAGCATGCGTACGGTAACATTAATTGAGCTAGTATCAGAGCATAGTTGTCGGTGTACTAGAGTAGGGGTCCCCTAGTATCCCGAACTCGTGCACGGGCAGTCGCAGCACCCCGCGGCAAGGCTTGCCTGGTGACCGCCAAGGTCCTCCATGGTTCCTTTGGAGCCATTCAAGAACAAAGTATTTAAGCCAAGGAGACAAGGCCCCGGCAAGAGGAGCTTGCCGGAAAGGCCACTCAAGGCACCTAGAAGACAAGACCCCGGCAAGAGGAGCTTGCCGGGAAGGCCTGATGAGCGACAAGCTTCCGGGCGCGACAAGGCAACGGCCGCGGCAAGGCGCTTGCCGCGGCAAACTACCACTCCGTTCCTCCGCTCCAGCTCATCCACCAGCGTGTCGCCATGGGACCTTTCGGTAGCAGCGTGGCAAGAGGTCTTGACTAGCGGAGCGCGATGGTAAGCGGCGCCGACAAGATCGCCATCGTGGCGGCGGTGGCACCCAGACGGTCCTTTTACTGCCTTTGTTTAGTCGACTTAGACGGGCATTTAATCGTTTGTCCCTGCCGTCGGGGTTAGGTAGGGTGCCTTTGTACAAGTAGTTGTACCAACCGCAACTCATTTTCCTTTTGCCCTTGTCTCGTTGCCACAGTCGGTGACCCTTGAGCATATAAAAGGAGGCCCATGCGCAAAGTAGAGAAGGGTTCGGTTCATTCGAAACCAGAGTACACTCACGCTAGGTCTTGTAGCTCTCAGCGCTCCCTAGCAAGAACACAATACAATCAGACAAGCAGCAGTAGGAGTATTATCTCTCCGGAGAGCTCCGAAGCTGGGTAAACTGCTTGTGTGCTTCGCCTCGATCTGCTCTTCGTGCGACCTCCGCTCCCCACCGAACCGAAAGGGGCTCGGTCCGCCGGTCCCATAGGTGTTCGTGGGCCCGATCAGCCTCCCCGACATCTTGGGCGCGCCAGGTAGGGGGCGTCGAGGCTGTGTGAACCTGATCCGGCGTTCACACGAGCAACATTTTCATCATCTTCATGAACATGCCACCAAAGAAGAAGGCTTCGGCGGCAGCGGAGCCGTCCACGTCGATCCTGCCACCAGCGGAGCAAATGGGTGGTGGGGTAGACACCGGCGGAAGAACGGGCACCGGCGAGGGAGCTCATGATGCTACCAAGTCCAAGGACAAGGCCGCGCAGACCTCGGCGTCCGTACACGCACCCGCCCATCTCAGGAGGCGCGGGACCGGCAGCGTCATGGTATTCATAGTACCATCGCTCGTTGGATCAAGATCGAGCTGGTGGATCGAGGCCCTCAAGACCAGCTTGCGCGCCGACATCTTTGGCACGGCGAAACACGGTCGCTGGGCGGAATACTGCTCCTTCTAACATAGTTAGAAGTCCGAGCATATCCGCTCCTCGCGTCGTTCGCCATGCCACCCACTACTCCAGCGAAGCTTTGGCGAGCTCAAGCGCTCCTAGATTACCCTCAACAGCCGACAAGGTCGATGAATGGAGTCCACCATCGAGTCTCATCGGCTTTGCCAGCGGCGACACTCCGCGAAACCGACTACATCGCTGCGCGGCAAGGCGACAAAACACGAGCGGTGGCGGCGAAACCTGTGGGGTGCAACCACCATGCACTCTCCACCCGAAGGCCAAGATCGCCAACTCGTCGGATCCACCTCGGCAGCGACTCCACCGCGTCATCGATCCACGAGCTCGCGCGATCAGCGCCAAGTTCTTCCGAACAGCAGCAAGAAGACGCTCGAACTCGCGCCGGCGCCCGAGAGAAGCGGCGTCAATCCGACCAGCGGCTGGCCCTCTGTCAACATGCATCGCGCCGAGAGACCAGCGACTTGCGTCTGTGATAGGTTGCCCTGCGTTCACTCGTGAGCAGCGACAAGTCTAGTGGCCCGGCAAGAAGAATTTCAAGCCGACGCGTGCGAGAAATACGACGGCAAGGCGCATCCGTCGGAGTTCCTCGGCATCTACACCATTGCGGCGCAAGCTGCCGGGGCGAGCGACAAGATTACGGCCAACTACTTCTGTTGGTACTCAAGCCCAATGTCGAGATCTTGGCTCATGCACTTGCCGGACAACTCCATATCCTCTTGGCGGATCTATGCCATCAGTTTGTCGGCGCCTTCACGGCGACCACAAGCCCCATGGCCAAGAAGGCGACCTTCATCTGCTCGCCCGAAGGAAGGAGAGCCCTGCGCAAGTTCATTCGGAGATTCAGCCGTGTCTGACATAACATCCCAAATGTCCACCACCCGCGGTAATCAACGCGTTCCATCAGAACGTACGGAACCGCGGGATGCGGGAGGAGATGGCGATGTACAAGATCAAAGATGTCAGTGAGCTATATGCCCTGTCCGACAAGTGTGCACGTGCTGAAGAAGGGAGGAGACTCCCCGGAGAGAATATGGAGGCAGCAGGATCGGCGGTGAGAGGTCCGCTCCGACAAAGAAAAGCGGCGGCGAACAACGAAAGAAGAAAGGCAGAGATGTGCTGGTTGTCGAGCAGTCCGGCAGCGGAGGTGGCGCCAAGAAAGCCAAAGTTGGTAGCTCCGGCAAGGAGGTTGCCTTGAGCACCAACTGCCGGGCTGTGGCGATCGCCGACAAGCGTGACAGCTCCAACAAGCGATATTGCAAGATCCACCGCACCAAGGGCCATGACCTCCGAGCTGCAAGAAGGTCGAGCAGCTTGTTGAGCGATAGAAGGCTGAATCTGGCGGCGCAACAAGGAGAAGGCTCGGGAAGGTCTGGAGGACCAAGCAAGAAACGTCCGGCAAAGCCAAGCAGCGGCAAGAGAGAGACCTCCCGCGGCGCGACAAGGATGAGGATGACGGCGATGATGAAGACATGGAAGATGATGAGGCCGACGAGCGGGAGTTCGAAAGCCACGAGAGATCTTGTGCGTTGGCGGTTGTGCATCTCGCATACTTCACACCGCCAACTCAAGCAGTGGATGCGGGAAGTCAATGCGGCAGAACCATCCATTGAGTCACGCAAGCCTCTGAAATGGTCCAGCACGCCTATCATCTTTGATATTGAGGACCACCTGATCGCATCACTGCGGTCGGTGCTTGCCGATGTTGGTTTCACCAACTATCCGCAACCTCAAGGTCACCAAGATGCTAGTTGGCGACGGGCGGCTTAAAACTGATCTCCTCGCGGTACTCCGAAGCTTGGATCCACGATGGCGAGCTCGAAGAGACAGGCACATTCAAGGAATTAATCCGGGAAGGAGCAAGCGAAGGAAAGATCACGTTGCGGTGACGTTTGGCAGCGAGTTAAACTTCAGGATTGAGAGGGTCACTTTTGATGTTGCTGATTTTCCATTGCCTTACAATGGGATACTTGGCCGTCCAGCACTCGCCAAGTTCATGGCAGCCTCTCATTATGCATACAACTTGCTGAAGATGCCAGGCCCAATAAGTGTCATCTATGTCCCTGGCGACAAGAAGGATGCTCTTATCTGCGCCGACAAGATCTACCGGGAAGCAGCAGCCGCAGCAGATCACAAGTCACTTGCCGCTGAAGCTCCCGGGGGGAAGAAGAAGACCAAGTCCAGCAAGAGCTCTGATGCCCACTCCGGCAAGCGCACCTCTTCGGAGTGCTGCGCTACCGTCGAGGACGCACCATCGAGCTCCACCGACAAGTGCAAGAAGACGATGGCAGCTCCACCAAAGACCAAAAAGGTGTCCGCCAAGGAGGACGGCACTGGTGGTACCTTCACCATCAGTGCCACTCTCGATCCTAAATAGGAAGGCGTGCTCGTTGCTTTCCTGCGGGCGAACGTCGACATGTTTGCGTGGCAACCGTCTGACATCCCCGGTGTTCCCAGGAAAGTAATTGAGCACCATCTTGCCGTCTGTCCTCACGCGCGGCCCGTCAAGCAGAAAGTTAGAAAGCAAGCGGTGGGCGCCAAGAGTTCATCGCGAAGAGATCAAGAAATTGGAAGCAGCAGGCCTTGTCGAGGAGTGCTCCATCCTCGTGGTTGGCCAATCCTGTAGTCGTGCGTAAGGCAAGCGGAAAATGGAGGCTTTGTATCGACTTTACGGATGTTAATAAAGCTTGTCCCAAAGACCCATTTCCCTTGCGCGCATCGATCAGATTGTTGACTCCACGGCGGATGTGATTTGCTTTCATTTCTTGATGCATACTCGAGATATCATCAGATCTTCATGGCGAAGAGAGGATGAGAAAACCGCATTCATCACCCCATGTGGCACATCTTGTTTCATACGGATGCCTTTCGGTTTAAAGAATGCTGGTTCAACATTTGCAAGAGTAGTCCATGGCGCTTTTGAGCCACAAATGCACGAAATGTGGAAGCTTACATGGATGACATAGTGGTCAAAAGCAAGGACAGGAAACTCTGGTTCAAGATTTAGACGAGACCTTTGCCAATCTGCGCAAGATCAACCTCAAGCTCAACCCGAGAAGTGTGTGTTTGGAGTCCCTTCCGGCAAGCTTCTCGGGTTCTTCGTCTCTCGGCGGGGAATTGAAGCCAATCCCGACAAGATCATGGCCATTGAGCAGATTGAAGCACCAAAGCGCGTCAAGGATGTACGAAGACTTGCGGTTGCGTGGCTGCTCTCGGCAGGTTTATCTCTAGGTCTGCTGGCGCCATGCCATTTTCAAAATATTGAAAAAGCAGGTCAATGAAATGGACTTCGAAGCGGAGGCTGCGCTGCAGGACTTAAAGAGATACTGTCCTCCACTCCAACACTTGTTGCACCTAGGCCACAAGAGAAGTTGCTGCTATATATAGCGGCAACCAATCAAGTGGTTAGTGCTGCGTTAGTAGCGGAGAGGAGGCGGATGATGAGCCGGCAACCATAGCGAGATACACCCAGCGACAAGCGGGGGCTTCACCGGCAAGCTCTGGTCCCGACAAGGATGGATCTCTGTGAGCGTGCGAGAAGATGCGAAAAAGGATGGTGCAGCGCCCAGTTTACTTTCGGTTCCCTTCTGCGGGGGCTAGGTCAAGGTACTACGGTGTGCGAAATTGCTTCGGCCTCCTCATGGCCTCGAAAAGCTGCGCCATTACTTCCAAGCACATGAGATAACAGATCGTCACTCGCTTTCCGCTGAAGAGGATATTGCAAAATCCAGAGGCAAGCAGGCAGGATTGTCGGTGGGCCTTTGGAACTGTCAAGCTTTGGCCTCAAGTTTGAAAGCACTTCAACTATCCAAAGCGAGCATTGGCGAGTTCATAGCAGAATGGATGCCAGCATAAGATGAAGAAATTCGAAAACGAGCATCCCGTCAAGGAAGCAAGAAAAGAGTGGCAGATGTACTTTGATGGTGCCTTCTCGCTGCAAAGGCGCCCGGTCTTTGGCGTGCTGCTTATGGCGCCACCGGAGAGCACCTCAAGTACATAGTCCAGATGCACTTTCCCAAGGAGCAAGCAACAAACAATCTGCAGAGTATGAAGGTTTGCTTGCGGTCTCGAGATCATGATAGACCTTGGGATAAATAAGCTCATTATCGGGGTGACTCATGACTTGTCGTCCGCCAAGTGAACAAGGATTATCGAGTCCGTTGATGGATGCCTATGTTGATGAAGTGAGAAAGCTAGAAGAGCACTTTGACGGCCTACAAATGGAACATGTTCCAAGAGCTCGAAACGATATTGCGATGGCTTTGTCAAAGTGCGCCGCCTCAAGTTACACAATGGAACCAGGGATTTTTGTGCTCAAGCTGACTCAACCGGTATAACGCCATCAACTGGACAGAACAAGAAGAGGAAGTTGATTTCTGGTGACTATTTTCCGCGAGCTTCCGAAGCCGCCGCCAAGAAGGTCCCCAAGGTCAACACCAAGAGTCTTTGAGGAGCAGTCTGCTCCGACAAGCCCTAGGGTTTGTTTCGTTGAAGCGAGGCGCTCCCGACAAGTTTTGCTCCGGCAAGCTTGCCGAGGAACATCAAGCTCGGTGAGCAGCGAGTTCTTGCCGTGAAGCGGATGTTCTGCAGCAGCGAATATGCCTTTAGTCCTTGTTGTCGAGCCGCAAGCTCCGGCATGGGCACATCAGATTGTCCATTTCCTTGAGACGGAGAACTTCCGAAGAGCAAGAAGAAGCGGAAAAAGTAGCCCAGCGGTCAAGTTTGTACCAGTTTGTCGACAAAGACAATGCTATGCGAGAAGAAGACTCAACGGTGTGAAATTGAAGTGTATTCATCGGGAAGATGGACGAAGCTGCTTGGCGAGAGATACATGGAGGCATATGTGGTCACCACATTGGCGCAAAACACTTGCCGCAAAGCTTTCCGGCAAGGTTTCTTTTGGCCGACGGCCCTCCGGATGCAACTGCACAAGTAACCAAGTGTGAAGCGTGCAGTTCCATTCCAGCGAGATACACCAGCCAGCTCAAGCTCTCCGACGATCTCTTTATCCTGGCCATTTTCGATGCAGGGGCTCGACATCCTCGGCCCCTTTCCCGAGCTGTCGGGGCTTTGAGTACTTATGCGTTGCAATCGACAAGTTCACAAAGTGGCGGAAGTGGAAGCGATGAGGAAGGTGACAAGACACGATCGGCGATCAAGTTCTTGGTCGATTGTTTGCCGTTTTGGGATTCCTAACAAGATCATCACCGACAACGGCACACAATTCACGAGCCGCACCTTCATGCGATCGTCCAAGATCCGGCGCCAAGGTGCTGCTTCGCTTCATTGCTCATCCGAGAAGTAACGGTCAAGCGGAGAGGAAAATGCTGAAGTGCTGCGTGGGCTCAAGACCAGAACTTTCGACGAAGCTGCACAAGTGCGGAAGAAACTGGATTGAGGAGCTGCGGTGGTTCTTTGGTCGATCGAGACGACGCCAAGTCGAGCCAGCGCCGACACCTTTCGCTCTAGTCTATGGAGCGAGGCGGTTCTCCCCACGGAACTTCAGATATCTGGGTCACCTCAGTGCTCGCTTTGAAGGAAATATGCCTAGAGGCAATAATAAAGTTATTATTTATTTCCTTATACCATGATAAATGTTTATTATTCATGCTAGAATTGTATTAACCGAAACATAATACATGTGTGAATACATAGACAAGCAGATAGTCACTAGTATGCCTCTACTAGACTAGCTCATTAATCAAAGATGGTTGTGTTTCCTAACCATAGACATGTGTTGTCATTTGATTAATGGGATCACCTCATTAGGAGAATGATGTGATTGACATGACCCATTCCGTTAGCTTAGCACTTGATCGTTTAGTATATTGCTAATGCTTTCTTCATGACCTATACATGTTCTGTAACTATGAGATTATGCAACTCCGTTTACGGAGGAACACTTTGGGTACTACCAAGCGTCACAACGAAACTGGGTGATTATAAAGGAGTACTACAGGTGTCTCCAAAGGTACTTGTTGGGTTGGCGTATTTGAGATTAGGTTTTGTCACTCCGATTGTCGGAGAGGTATCTCTGGGCCTTCTCGGTAATACACATCACATAAGCCTTGCAAGCATTACAACTAATGAGTTAGTTGTGAGATGATGTATTACGGACGAGTAAAGAGACTTACGTAACGAGATTGAACTAGGTATTGGATACCGACGATCGAATCTCGGGTAAGTAACATACCGATGACAAAGGAACAACGTATGTCGTTATGCGGTTTGACCGATAAAGATCTTCAGTAGAATATGTAGGAACCAATATGGGCATCCAGGTTCCGCTATTGGTTATTGACCGAGAATGGTTCTAGGTCATGTCTACATAGTTCTCGAACCCGTAGGGTCCGCACGCTACAACGTTTCGATGACAGTTCATTATGAGTTTATAAGTTTTGATGTACGAAGGTTGTTGAGTCCCGGATGTGATCACGGACATGACGAGGAGTCTCGAAATGGTCGAGACATAAAGATTGATATATTGGAAGCCTATGTTTGGACTTGGAAGGTTCGGATGAAAACAGGAAGTTCTGGAACACGGGGTTACGGAACCCCGAGGGTCTATGGGCCTTGATGGGCCATAGAGAAAGAGGAAGGGCCGGCCAGGGCAGGCGCGCCCCCTCCCCTCTAGTCCGAATAGGACAAGGAGAGGCGGCGCCCTCTTCCTCTTCCCTCCTCCAATCCTAATCCAACTAGGAAGGGGGAGTCCTACTCGGTGGGAGTAGGACTCCTCCAGCGCGCCTTTGGGCTGGCCGCACCCCTTGCTCCTTTATATCTGAGGGGCGGGGGCACCCCGAACACACAAGTTGATCTACGGATCGTTCCTTAGCCGTGTCGGTGCCCCCTCCACCATATTCCACTTGGTCATATCGTCAGCAGAGCTTAGCGAAGCCCTGCGCGGAGAAGTCATATCGTCGCGGAGCTTAGGGAAGCCCTGCGTCGGTGGAGCATCATCATCGTCCTGCCACGCCGTCGTCTTGTGGAACTCATCCCGACACTTTGCTGGATCGGAGTCCGGGATCGTCATCGAGCTGAGCGTGTGCGAAACTTCGGAGGTGCCGTCGTTCGGTGCTTGGATCGGTCGGATCGTGAAGGCGTCGACTACATCAACAGCGTTGTTATAACGCTTCGCTTTCGGTCTCACGAGTGCGTGGACAGACCTCTCCCTCTCGTTGCTATGCCATCACCATGGTCTTGAGTGTGCGTGGGAAATTTTTGAAATTACTACGTTCCCCAACGATGGCATCGAGCCTGGTTTTATCGTTGATGTCATATGCACGAGTAGAACACAAATGAGTTGTGGGCGATATAAGTCATCTGCTTACCAGCATGTCATACTTTGGTTGGCGGTATTGTGAGATGAAGCGGCCGGACCGACATTACGCGTCACGCTTACGCGAGACTGGTTTCACCGCTTGAGCACTAGTTGCTTAAAGGTGACGGCGGGTGTCGGTTTCTCTCACTTTAGTTGAACCGAGTGTAGCTACGCCCGGTCCTTGCGAAGGTTAAAACAGCACCAACTTGACAAACTATCGTTGTGGTTTTGATGCGTAGGTAAAACGGTTCTTGCTCAGCCCGTAGCAGCCACGTAAAACTTGCAACAACAAAGTAGAGGGCGTCTAACTTGTTTTTGCAGGGCATGTTGTGATGTGATGTGGTCAAGGCGTGATGCTATATTTTATTGTATGAGATGATCATGTTTTGTAACGAGTTATCGGCAATCGCAGAGCCATATGGTTGTCGCTTTATTGTATGAAATGCAAGCGCCATGTAATTGCTTTACTTTATCACTAAGCGTGGCGATAGTCGTAGAAGCAATAGTTGGCGAGGCGACAACGATGCTACGATGGAGATCAAGGTGTCGCGCCGGTGGCGATGGTGATCATGGCGGTGCTTGGCGATGGAATCACAAGCACAAGATGATGATGACCATATCATATCACTTATATTGATTGCATGTGATGTTTATCCTTTATGCATCTTATCTTGCTTTGATTGGCGGTAGCATTATAAGATGATCTCTCACTAAAATTATCAAGAAGTGTTCTCCACGAGTATGCACCGTTGCCAAAGTTCGTAGTACCCGGACACCACGTGATGATCGGGTGTGATAAGTTCTCGTCCATCTACAACGGTGCAAAACAGTTGCACACGCGAATACTCAGTTAAACTTGGCGAGCCTAGCATATAACAGATATGGCCTCGGAACACGGAGACCGAAAGGTCGGCGTGAATCATATAGTAGATATGATCAACATAGTGATGTTCACCATTGAAACTACTCCATCTCACGTGATGATCGGACATGGTTTAGTTGATTTGGATCACGTAATCACTTAGATGACTAGAGAGATGTCTGTCTAAGTGGGAGGTTTTTAATATGATTAATTAAACTTAAATTTATCATGAACTTAGTACTGATAGTATTTTGCTTGTCTATGTTTCTTGTAGATAGATGGCTCGTCTTTGTTGTTCCGTTGAATTTTAATGCGTTCCTTGAGAAAGCAAAGTTGAAAGATGATGGTAGCAATTACGGACTGGGTCCGTAACGAGAGGATTATCCTCATTGCTGCACGAAGAATTACGTCTGGAAGCACCGCTGGGTGCCGAACTGCTGCAGGAGCTACGCGAGAAGTTGTGAGCGTCTGGCGAGCAAAGCTGATGACTACTCGATAGTTCGATGTGCCATGCTTTACGGCTTAGAACCGGGTCTTCAACGGCGTTTTGAGCGTCATGGAGCATATGAGATGTTCCAGAGTTGAAGTTAATATTTCAAGCAAATGCCCGGATTGAGAGATATGAAGTCTCCAATAAGTTCTATAGCTGCAAGATGGAGGAGAATAGTTACATCGGTGAACATATACTCAAAATGTCCGGGTATAATAATCACTTGATTCAAGCTGGGAGTTACTCTTCCGGATGATAGTGTCATTGATGAATTCTCCAATCACGCCACCAAGCTACAAGAGCTTCGTGATGAACTATAATATGCAAGGGATGACCAAAACAATTCCGAGCTCTTACAATGCTAAAAGCAGCGGAGGTAGAAATCAAGAAAGAGCATCAAGTGTTGATGGTCAACAAGACCACTAGTTTCAAGAAAAGGGCAAAGGAAAGAAGAAGGAAACTTCAAAAGAACAGCAAGAAAGTTGCTGCTCAAGAGAAGAAACCCAAGTCTGGACCTAAGCCTGAAATCGAGTGTTTTTCTTGCAAGCGATGGACACGGAGCGGAACTGCCCCAAGTATTTGGCGGATAAGAAGGATGGCAAGGTGAACAAAGGTATATGTGATATACATGTTATTGATGTGTACCTTACTAAAGCTCGTAGTAGCACTGGTATTTGATACTGGTTACATTGCTAATATTTGCAACTCGAAGCAGGGACTACGGAATAGACGAGCAGCGGCAAAGGGCGAGGTGACGATGCGGCGTGGGAAATGGTTCCAAAGTCAATGTGATCGCGATCGGCACGCTACCTCTACATCTACCTTCGGGATTAGTTTTAGACCTAAATAATTGTTATTTGGTGCCAGCGTTGAGCATGAACATTATATCTGGATCTTGTTTGATGCGAGGCGGTTATTCATTTAAATCGAGAGAATAATGGTTGTTCTATTTATATGAGTAATATCTTTTATGGTCATGCACCCTTGAAGAATGGTCTATTTTATTGAATCTCGATAGTAGTAATACACATATTCATAGTGTTGAAACCAAAAGATGCATAGTTGATAATGATAATGCAACTTATTTGTGGCACTTGCCGTTTAGGTCATATCGATTGTAAAAGCATGAAGAAACTCCATCTTGATGGGCTTCGGAATCACTTGATTATGAATCACTTGGTACTTGCGAACCGTGCCTCATGGGCAAGATGACCAAAACGCCGTTCTCGGAACTATGGGCGAGCAACTGATTTGTTGGAAATCATACATCTTGATGTTTGTGGTCCAATGAATGTTGAGGCCTTGTGGCGGGTATCGTTATTTTCTCACCTTCACAGATGATTTGAGCAGATATGGGTATATCTACTTAATGAAACACAAATCTGAAACATTTGAAAAGTTCAAAGAGTTTGAGTGAAGTAGAAAATCATCGTAACAAGAAAATAAAGTTTCTACGATCGGATCGTGGAGGAGAATATTTGAGTTACAAGTTTGGTTTACATTTGAAACAATGTGGAATAGTTTCACAACTCACGCCACCCGAACACCACGGAGAAATGGTGTGTCGAATGTCGAATCGTACTTTACTTGATATGGTGCGATCTATGATGTCTCTTACCGATTTACCGCTATCGTTTTGGGGATATGCTTTAGAGACGGCCGCATTCACGTTAAATAGGGCACCATCTAAATCCGTTGAGGCGACACCGTATGAACTGTGGTTTGGCAAGAAACCAAAGTTGTCGTTTCTTAAAGTTTGGGGCTGCAATGCTTATGTGAAGAAACTTCAACCAGATAAGCTCGAACCCAAATCGAAAATGTGTCTTCATAGGATACCCAAAGGAGACTGTTGGGTACACTTTCTATCACAGATCTGAAGGCAAGGTTTTCGTTGCTAAATTCGGATCCTTTCTAGAAAGGAGTTTCTCTCGAAAGAAGTGAGTGGGAGGAAAGTAGAACTTGATGAGATAAGCAGATCTGCTCCCTTATTGGAAAGTAGTTCATCACAAGAAACGGTTCTGTGACAACTACACCAATTAGTGAGGAAACTAATGATGATGATCATGAAGCTTGAGATCAAGTTTCTCTTGAACTTCGTGGGTCAACCAGAGTAAAATCGCACAGAGTGATGCGGTAATCCTATTCGGAAGTCATGTTACTTGACCATGGCGAACCTACAAACTATGAAGAAGCGATGGTGAGCCCAGATTCCGAAATGGCTGGAAGCCATGAAATCTGAGATGGGATCCATGTATGAGAACAAAGTATGGACTTTGGTTGACTTGCCCGATGATCGGCAAGCCATTGAGAATAAATGGATCTTTAAGAAGAAGACCGCGCCGATGGTAATGTAACTGTCTACAAAGCTCGACTTGTTGCGAAAGGTTTTCGACAAGTTCAAGGGGTTGACTACGATGAGACTTTCTCACCGTGGCGATGCTTAAGTCTGTCCGAATCATGTTAGCAATTGCCGCATTTTATGATTATGAAATTTGGCAAATGGATGTAAAACTGCATTCTTGAATGGATTTCTAGAAGAAGAGTTGTATATGATGCAACCAGAAGGTTTTGTTGATCCAAAGGGTGCTAACAAAGTGTGCAAGCTCCAGCGATCAATTTATGGTGCAGTGCAAGCCTCTCGGAGTTGGAATAAGCGCTTTGATAGTGTGATCAAAGCATATGGTTTTATCTGAGACTTTTGGAGAAGCATGTATTTACAAGAAAGTGAGTGGGAGCTCTGTAGCATTTCGATATTATATGTGGACGACATATTATTGATTGGAAATGATATAGAATTTCTGGATAGCATAAAGGATACTTGAATAAAAGTTTTCAATGAAAGACCTCGGTGAAGCTGCTTACATATTGGGCATCAAGATCTATAGAGATAGATCAAGGCGCTTAATTGGACTTTCACAAAGCACATACCTTGATAAAGTTTTGAAGAAGTTCAAAATGGATCGAGCAAAGAAAGGTTTTTACCTGTATTACAAGGTGTAAGATTGAGTCGGACTCAATGCCCGACCACAACGAGAAGATAGAGAAAATGAAAGATGTTCCTATGCTTCAGCCATAGGCTCTATCATGTATGCAATGCTGTGTACCGACACTGACGTATGCTTAGCTGTAAGCTTGGCAGGAAGGTACCAAAGTAATCGAGTGGATCCTTTGGACAGCGGTCAAGAACATCTGAAATACGAAAAGGACTAAGGATATGTTTCTCGTATATGGAGGTGACAAAGAGCTAGTCGTAAATGGTTACGTCGATGCAAGCTTTGACACTGATCCGAGACGATTCTAAATCGCAAACCGGATCGTGTTTTTATTAAGCGGTGGAGCTGTCGGTTGGTGCAGTTCTAAACAAAGCGTCGTGGCGGGATCTACATGTGAAGCGGAGTACATAGCTGCTTGGAAGCAGCAAATGAAGGAGTCTGGATGAAAGAGTTCATTTCCGATCTAGGTGTCATACCTAGTGCATCGGGACCAATGAAGATCTTCTGTGACAATCTTGGTGCAATTGCCTTGGCAAAGGAATCCAGATTTCACAAGAGGACCAAGCATATCAAGAGGCGCTTCAATTCCATTCGGACCAAGTCCAAGTGGGAGACATAGAGATTTGCAAAATACATACGGATCTGAATGTTGCGACCGTTGACTAAGCCTCTTCCACGAGCAAAACATGATCAGCACCAAGACTCCATGGGTGTTAGAATCATTCTTGTGTAATCTAGATTATTGACTCTAGTGCAAGTGGGAGATGAAGGAAATATGCCCTAGAGGCAATAATAAAGTTATTATTTATTTCCTTATACCATGATAAATGTTTATTATTCATGCTAGAATTGTATTAACGGAAACATAATACATGTGTGAATACATAGACAAGCAGATAGTCACTAGTATGCCTCTACTAGACTAGCTCATTAATCAAAGATGGTTGTGTTTCCTAACCATAGACATGTGTTGTCATTTGATTAATGGGATCACCTCATTAGGAGAATGATGTGATTGACATGACCCATTCCGTTAGCTTAGCACTTGATCGTTTAGTATATTGCTAATGCTTTCTTCATGACCTATACATGTTCCTGTAACTATGAGATTATGCAACTCCGTTTACGGAGGAACACTTTGGGTACTACCAAGCGTCACAACGGCTCGGGTGATTATAAAGGAGTACTACAGGTGTCTCCAAAGGTACTTGTTGGGTTGGCGTATTTGAGATTAGGTTTTGTCACTCCGATTGTCGGAGAGGTATCTCTGGGCCTTCTCGGTAATACACATCACATAAGCCTTGCAAGCATTACAACTAATGAGTTAGTTGTGAGATGATGTATTACGGAGCGAGTAAAGAGACTTACGATAACGAGATTGAACTAGGTATTGGATACCGACGATCGAATCTCGGGTAAGTAACATACCGATGACAAAGGAACAACGTATGTCGTTATGCGGTTTGACCGATAAAGATCTTCGTAGAATATGTAGGAACCAATATGGGCATCCAGGTTCCGCTATTGGTTATTGACCGAGAATGGTTCTAGGTCATGTCTACATAGTTCTCGAACCCGTAGGGTCCGCACGCTTAACGTTTGATGACAGTTCATTATGAGTTTATAAGTTTTGATGTACGAAGGTTGTTGAGTCCGGATGTGATCACGGACATGACGAGGAGTCTCGAAATGGTCGAGACATAAAGATTGATATATTGGAAGCCTATGTTTGGACTTGGAAGGTTCGGATGAAAGCAGGAAGTTACGGAACACCGGGGTTACGGAACCCCGAGGTCTATGGGCCTTGATGGGCCATAGAGAGAAGAGGAAGGGCTGGCCAGGGCAGGCCGCCCCCCCCCCTCTAGTCCGAATAGGACAAGGAGAGGGGGCGCCCTCTCCCTCCCCCTCCTCCAATCCTAATCCAACTAGGAAAGGGGAGTCCTACTCGGTGGGAGTAGGACTCCTCGGCCGCCCCCTTGGGCTGGCCGCACCCCCTGCTCCTTTATATCTGGGGCAGGGGGCACCCCAGACACACAAGTTGATCTACGGATCGTTCCTTAGCCGTGTCGGTGCCCCCTCCACCATATTCCACTTGGTCATATCGTCGCGGAGCTTAAGCGAAGCCTGCGCGGAGAAGTCATATCGTCGCGGAGCTTAAGCGAAGCCCTGCGTCGGTGGAGCATCATCATCGTCCCACGCCGTCGTCTTGTGGAACTCATCCCGACACTTTGCTGGATCGGTCCGGGATCGTCATCGAGCTGAGCGTGTGCGAGAACTTCGGAGGTGCCGTCGTTCGGTGCTTGGATCGGTCGGATCGTGAAGGCGTCGACTACATCAACAGCGTTGTTATAACGCTTCGCTTTCGGTCTATGAGTGCGTGGACGGACACTCTCCCTCTCGTTGCTATGCCATCACCATGGTCTTGAGTGTGCGTAGGAAATTTTTGAAATTACTCGTTCCCCAACAGTGGCATCCGAGCCTGGTTTTATGCGTTGTGTCATATGCACGAGTAGAACACAAATGAGTTGTGGGCGATATAAGTCATCTGCTTACCAGCATGTCATACTTTGGTTCGGCGGTATTGTGAGATGAAGCGGCCGGACCGACATTACGCGTCGCTTCTGCGAGACTGGTTTCACCGCTTGAGCACTAGTTGCTTAAAGGTGACGGCGGGTGTCGATTTCTCTCACTTTAGTTGAACCGAGTGTAGCTCGCCCGGTCCTTGCGAAGGTTAAAACAGCACAAACTTGACAAACTATCATTGTGGTTTTGATGCGTGAGGTAATAACGGTTCTTGCTCAGCCCGTAGCAGCCACGTAAAACTTGCAACAACAAAGTAGAGGACGTCTAACTTGTTTTTGCAGGGCATGTTGTGATGTGATGTGGTCAAGGCGTGATGCTATATTTTATTGTATAAGATGATCATGTTTTGTAACGAGTTATCGGCAATGGCGAGAGCCATATGGTTGTCGCTTTATTGTATGAAATGCAAGCGCCATGTAATTGCTTTACTTTATCACTAAGCGATAGCGATAGTCGTAGAAGCAATAGTTGGCGAGGCGACAACGATGCTACGATGGAGATCAAGGTGTCGCGCGGTGGCGATGGTGATCATGGCGGTGCTTGGCGATGGAATCACAAGCACAAGATGATGATGACCATATCATATCACTTATATTGATTGCATGTGATGTTTATCCTTTATGCATCTTATCTTGCTTTGATTGACGGTAGCATTATAAGATGATCTCTCACTAAAATTATCAAGAAGTGTTCTCCACGAGTATGCACCGTTGCCAAAGTTCGTAGTACCCGGACACCACGTGATGATCGGGTGTGATAAGTTCTCGTCCATCTACAACGGTGCAAAACAGTTGCACACGCGGAATACTCGAGTTAAACTTGGCGAGCCTAGCATATAACAGATATGGCCTCGGAACACGGAGACCGAAAGGTCGGCGTGAATCATATAGTAGATATGATCAACATAGTGATGTTCACCATTGAAACTACTCCATCTCACGTGATGATCGGACATGGTTTAGTTGATTTGGATCACGTAATCACTTAGATGACTAGAGAGATGTCTGTCTAAGTGGGAGGTTTTAATATGATTAATTAAACTTAAATTTATCATGAACTTAGTACTGATAGTATTTTGCTTGTCTATGTTTCTTGTAGATAGATGGCTCGTCTTGTTGTTCCGTTAAATTTTAATGCGTTCCTTGAGAAAGCAAAGTTGAAAGATGATGGTAGCAATTACGGACTGGGTCCGTAACGAGGATTATCCTCATTGCTGCACGGAAGAATTACGTCTGGAAGCACCGCTGGGTGCCAGCCTGCTGCAGAGAGCTCGCGCCGAAGTTGTGAGCGTCTGGCGAGCAAAGCTGATGACTACTCGATAGTTCGATGTGCCATGCTTTACGGCTTAGAACCGGGTCTTCAACGGCGTTTTGAGCGTCATGGAGCATATGAGATGTTCCAGGAGTTGAAGTTAATATTTCAAGCAAATGCCGGATTGAGAGATATGAAGTCTCCAATAAGTTCTATAGCTGCAAGATGGAGGAGAATAGTTACATCGGTGAACATATACTCAAAATGTCTGGGTATAATAATCACTTGATTCAACTGGGAGTTACTCTTCCGGATGATAGTGTCATTGACAGAATTCTCCAATCACGCCACCAAGCTACAAGAGCTTCGTGATGAACTATAATATGCAAGAGATGACCAAAACAATTCCCGAGCTCTTACAATGCTTTGAAAGCATGGAGGTAGAAATCAAGAAAGAGCATCAAGTGTTGATGGTCAACAAGACCACTAGTTTCAAGAAAAGGGCAAAGGAAAGAAGAAGGAAACTTCAAAAGAACAGCAAGAAAGTTGCTGCTCAAGAGAAGAAACCCAAGTCTGGACCTAAGCCTGAAATCGAGTGTTTTTCTGCAAGCGATTTGGACCTTTGGAAGCGGAACTGCCCCAAGTATTTGGCGGATAAGAAGGATGGCAAGGTGAACAAAGGTATATGTGATATACATGTTATTGATGTGTACCTTACTAGAGCTCGTAGTAGCACTGGGTATTTGATACTGGTTACATTGCTAATATTTGCAACTCAAAGCAGGGACTACTGAATAGATGAGCACCGGCAAAGGGCGAGGTGACGATGCGCGTGGGAAAGCGGTTCCAAAGTCAATGTGATCGCGATCGACACGCTACCTCTACATCTACCTTCGGGATTAGTTTTAGACCTAAATAATTGTTATTTGGTGCCAGCGTTGAGCATGAACATTATATCTGGATCTTGTTTGATGTGAGGCGGTTATTCATTTAAATCGAGAATAATGGTTGTTCTATTTATATGAGTAATATCTTTTATGGTCACACACCCTTGAAGAATGGTCTATTTTATTGAATCTCGATAGTAGTAATACACATATTCATAGTGTTGAAACCAAAAGATGCAGAGTTGATAATGATAATGCAACTTATTTGTGGCACTTGCCGTTTAGGTCATATCGGTGTAAAACGCATGAAGAAACTCCATCTTGATGGGCTTCGGAATCACTTGATTATGAATCACTTGGTACTTGCGAACCGTGCCTCATGGGCAAGATGACCAAAACGCCGTTCTCGGAACTATGGGCGAGCAACTGATTTGTTGGAAATCATACATCTTGATGTTTGTGGTCCAATGAATGTTGAGGCCTTGGCGGGTATCGTTATTTTCTCACCTTCACAGATGATTTGAGCAGATATGGGTATATCTACTTAATGAAACACAAATCTGAAACATTTGAAAAGTTCAAAGAGTTTGAGTGAAGTAGAAAATCATCGTAACAAGAAAATAAAGTTTCTACGATCGGATCGTGGAGGAGAATATTTGATTTACGAGTTTGGTTTACATTTGAAACAATGTGGAATAGTTTCACAACTCACGCCACCGGAACACCACGGAGAAATGGTGTGTCGAGCGTCGTGTCGTACTTTACTTGATATGGTGCGATCTATGATGTCTCTTTCCGATTTACCGCTATCGTTTTGGGGATATGCTTTAGAGATGGGCGCATTCACGTTAAATAGGGCACCATCTAAATCCGTTGAGGCGACACCGTATGAACTGTGGTTTGGCAAGAAACCAAAGTTGTCATTTCTTAAAGTTTGGGGCTGCAATGCTTATGTGAAGAAACTTCAACCGGATAAGCTCGAACCCAAATCGAAAATGTGTCTTCATAGGATACCCAAAGGAGACTGTTGGGTACACTTTCTATCACAGATCTGAAGGCAAGGTTTTCGTTGCTAAATTCGGATCCTTTCTAGAAAGGAGTTTCTCTCGAAAGAAGTGAGTGGGAGGAAAGTAGAACTTGATGAGATAAGCAGATCTGCTCCCTTATTGGAAAGTAGTTCATCACAAGAAACGGTTCTGTGACAACTACACCAATTAGTGAGGAAACTAATGATGATGATCATGAAGCTTGGATCAAGTTTCTCTTGAACTTCGTGGGTCAACCAGAGTAAAATCGCACAGAGTGGTGCGGTAATCCTATTCGGAAGTCATGTTACTTGACCATGGCGAACCTACAAATTATGAAGAAGCGATGGTGAGCCCAGATTCATGAAATGGCTGGAAGCCATGAAATCTGAGATGGGATCCATGTATGAGAACAAAGTATGGACTTTGGTTGACTTGCCCGATGATCGGCAAGCCATTGAGAATAAATGGATCTTTAAGAAGAAGACTGGCGCCGATGGTAATGTAATCGTCTACAAAGCTCGACTTGTTGCGAAAGGTTTTCGACAAGTTCAAGGGTTGACTACGATGAGACTTTCTCACCGTGGCGATGCTTAAGTCTGTCCGAATCATGTTAGCAATTGCGCATTTTATGATTATGAAATTTGGCAAATGGATGTAAAAACTGCATTCTTGAATGGATTTCTAGAAGAAGAGTTGTATATGATGCAACCAGAAGGTTTTGTTGATCCAAAGGGTGCTAACAAAGTGTGCAAGCTCCAGCGATCAATTTATGGTGCAGTGCAAGCCTCTCGGAGTTGGAATAAGCGCTTTGATAGTGTGATCAAAGCATATGGTTTTATCTGAGACTTTTGGAGAAGCTTTGTATTTACAAGAAAGTGAGTGGGAGCTCAGTAGCATTTCGATATTATATGTGGACGACATATTATTGATTGGAAATGATATAGAATTTCTGGATAGCATAAAAGGATACTTGAATAAAAGTTTTTCAATGAAAGACCTCGGTGAAGCTGCTTACATATTGGGCATCAAGATCTATAGAGATAGATCAAGGCGCTTAATTGGACTTTCACAAAGCACATACCTTGATAAAGTTTTGAAGAAGTTCAAAATGGATCGAGCAAAGAAAGGTTTTTACCAGTATTACAAGGTGTAAGATTGAGTCGGACTCAATGCCCGACCACAGCAGAAGATAGAGAAAATGAAAGATGTTCCTATGCTTCAGCCATAGGCTCTATCATGTATGCAATGCTGTGTACCAGACTGACGTATGCTTAGCTGTAAGCTTGGCAGGAAGGTACCAAAGTAATCGAGAGTGGATCATCGGACAGCGGTCAAGAACATCTGAAATACGAAAAGGACTAAGGATATGTTTCTCATATATGGAGGTGACAAAGAGCTAGTCGTAAATGGTTACGTCGATGCAAGCTTTGACACTGATCCGGAAGATTCTAAATCGCAAACCGGATCGTGTTTTTATTAAATGGTGGAGCTGTCGGTTGGTGCAGTTCTAAACAAAGCGTCGTGGCGGGATCTACATGTGAAGCGGAGTACATAGCTGCTTGGAAGCAGCAAATGAAGGAGTCTGGATGAAAGAGTTCATTTCCGATCTAGGTGTCATACCTAGTGCATCGGGACCAATGAAGATCTTCTGTGACAATCTTGGTGCAATTGCCTTGGCAAAGGAATCCAGATTTCACAAGAGGACCAAGCATATCAAGAGACGCTTAATTCCATTCGGGACCAAGTCCAAGTGGGAGACATAGAGATTTGCAAAATACATACGGATCTGAATGTTGCGAGACCGTTGACTAAGCCTCTTCCACGAGCAAAACATGATCAGCACCAAGACTCCATGGGTGTTAGAATCATTCTTGTGTAATCTAGATTATTGACTCTAGTGCAAGTGGGAGGCTGAAGGAAATATGCCCTAGAGGCAATAATAAAGTTATTATTTATTTCCTTATACCATGATAAATGTTTATTATTCATGCTAGAATTGTATTAACCGGAAACATAATACATGTGTGAATACATAGACAAGCAGATAGTCACTAGTATGCCTCTACTAGACTAGCTCATTAATCAAAGATGGTTGTGTTTCCTAACCATAGACATGTGTTGTCATTTGATTAATGGGATCACCTCATTAGGAGAATGATGTGATTGACATGACCCATTCCGTTAGCTTAGCACTTGATCGTTTAGTATATTGCTAATGCTTTCTTCATGACTTATACATGTTCCTGTAACTATGAGATTATGCAACTCCGTTTACGGAGGAACACTTTGGGTACTACCAAGCGTCACAACGAATGGGTGATTATAAAGGAGTACTACAGGTGTCTCCAAAGGTACTTGTTGGGTTGGCGTATTTCGAGATTAGGTTTTGTCACTCTGATTGTCGGAGAGGTATCTCTGGGCCTTCTCGGTAATACACATCACATAAGCCTTGCAAGTATTACAACTAATGAGATAGTTGTGAGATGATGTATTACGGAACGAGTAAAGAGACTTACCAGTAACGAGATTGAACTAGGTATTGGATACCGACGATCGAATCTCGGGTAAGTAACATACCGATGACAAAGGGAACAACGTATGTCGTTATGCGGTTTGACCGATAAAGATCTTCGTAGAATATGTAGGAACCAATATGGGCATCCAGGTTCCGCTATTGGTTATTGACCGAGAATGGTTCTAGGTCATGTCTACATAGTTCTCGAACCCATAGGGTCCGCACGCTTAACGTTTCGATGACAGTTCATTATGAGTTTATAAGTTTTGATGTACCGAAGGTTGTTCGGAGTCCCGGATGTGATCACGGACATGACGAGGAGTCTCGAAATGGTCGAGACATAAAGATTGATATATCGTCGCGGAGCTTAGGCGAAGCCCTGCGTCGGTGGAGCATCATCATCGTCACCACGCCGTCGTGCTGACGGAACTCATCCCCGACACTTTGCTGGATCGGAGTCCGGGATCGCCATCGAGCTGAGCGTGTGCGTAACTTCGGAGGTGCCGTCGTTCGGTGCTTGGATCGGTCGGATCATGAAGGCGTCGACTACATCAACAGCGTTGTTATAACGCTCCGCGCTTTCACGAGGGTACGTGGACAGACCCTCTCCCCTCTCGTTGCTATGCCATCACCATGGTCTTGAGTGTGCGTAGGAATTTTTTTGAAATTACTACGTTCCCCAACACGCTTATGATGAGCTTGAGCAAGAGCAGCTGCGACAAGATGACGCGCTGCTCCTTGAGGAGGACCGTCTTCAGGCTGCTGTACGAGCTGCTCGATATCAGCAAGCTTTGCCCCGCTACCATAGCCTCAAAGTTAATGCCAGAAGTCTCGACGAAGGCGACCTTGTTCTTCGGTGCGTTCAGTCCGCCAAGAATTCCAACAAGTTGACGCCGAAGTGGGAAGGCCCTTATCGGGTGAAACAAGTCACTAGGCCTGGCGCGGTCCGCCTTGAGACCGAGGATGGCATTCCGGTGAGCAACTCCTGGAACATCGAGCATCTTCATAAGTTTTACCCGTAAGGCGCGGTTGCTGGATCCTGTTCCGGCAACCACCTTTTGTACAAGTCTTGCCGATGTTGCATGTAATCCTTTGTACAAAGCTGGGCGCAGATCCCATGCATAAGTAAAGTTCATGTGTTTCGCACAACTTGTCAATTTCATGCTTTCATCATTTTATTGCATGTGTTATCTGACACTTTGTGCAGCACCTACACCCGGTAAGCAATAAAGAGCCGCAAGGCTCCATGAATTTATTTTCTCTTCTTTCTCTTTCTCAAAGAAAGGAAGGTTCCCTCGCACACAAGTTAGCCAGGGGGGAAGGAGAAGATAATGGTCTGGACCAAGCGTCGCTCGAGGAAATTTAAGCCTTACCGGAAGCAAGCGACGGAAAAGCTAAGTTGCCAAAGTTTGAGCAATCAGTTTTTAAATTTTCAAGTTATCTTCCTCGAACGACCGTACTTTGTATGGAAAACCTGTGCGCGGAGGAACCAACTCGTAGCTAGTTCCGCCCTTACTTTGTTTCGAGTCCGCTCAACAATTTAAGTGAGCTGCAACTAGTTGCGACAAGGTTGCTTGTCGGAAGCGGCACCACCAGCAGGCTGCTGAAGTTCCGCACTCAGCGCTCGCGGCAAAGGTGCCTGCGCCGACAAGTTCCCTAAAAGCGTAGGGCAAAAACATACAAAGGAAGGAATCAAGTAAAGGAAATAACATTGCAATCATTGCCCGAGATAGAGTTATATTACAAAATAGCTTGTCGCAGCTCTAATGGATTGTTCTCCTAACATGACCAGCAGCGACAAGGAAAAGATAAAATTGGCGGCTTAATCTACGCGGTCGCCATGAACCCTCTTGATCTTGCCCACCTTGTCCACAATGGGAGCGACAAGGGCCTTGAGTGCCTCCACATCGGCATCCGGCGGCAAGGACTTGAGGATGCCGGTGAGGTTGAGGCCTGGATTGCGGAAGGCCACCTTCATCAGCACCTTCTGGAGAGCTCCCGCGCAGATCTGGCGCGATTCCTCGGCCAGCTGCTTTGGGATCTCTTCCCGGAGTCGCTGAAGAGCCGTCACCACGCCCTTGAAGAACAAGCTGAGCTTGGCGCTGGGTTGGAGGTGCTCATCGGAGGAATATCCAAGATCCACCATCCCCAGCTCCATCAGCTCCCCAGTCGATGGCGGCAACATTCACGAGACCCTCGGTCGATGCTGCACATTCTCTCTGAAGGTGTTCTGGGCGGCAACAACACTCGCCAGCAGCGCCTCGTCGGTTTTGATCTTCTCCAACAAGGCCACCTCCCGCTCCCTGGCGCCTTCCAGCGTCTGAGTCAAGGTGGTCAACTTCAATTCGAGATCTGCTTTGGAGTCCTTGGCGGCGCTGAGCTCCTTGCTCCTCTCAGCGAGACGGCCCTGCAGCTCACCAAGAGTGTAGGCGTCCTTCTCTCACTCGTGCTTGAGTGCAGCAAGATCTTCACCGCCCTTCTTCAGACTGGCCTCCAGCTGTGTCACTTCCGTCTCCAGCTCCTTCTTGGCGGCCTCGGCAGCTGCAGCGGCATCCTTTTCTTCCTTGATAGCCCCGCCAAATGTTTGCTCGCGCGCGGCAAGCTCCTCCTCATGGCTGGCAAGATTGATCTTCCGCTGCGCCAGCTCGCCTTCTTGCGTAGACAGCCTCTCGGCGGCAAGCCGTTGTTGCTCTTCAGCCTCAGCCTTCTCGAGGATGAAGGCTTTGCGCGCCTCGACGATTTGCTCCCGCTCCTCTGCCAAGGCCCGGAGAGCTTCCCGATTGGCGCCCCTGAGCTCCTCCGCGTTTCTCTATATCTGCTCCGCCTTGCGACAAGCGCTTCCGGGATTCCAGCTTGGCTTGTCGGGTGCGGTAGAGCGACAATAGCTTCATATAGCTGCTCCTCCTCGGACTACGCTGCTGCTGCTGCTTGGCGCGTCGACCAGCGTCAGCTCAGCGGAGGCGAGCAGCTCTTCGTCAAAGGTTTCTCCTTCGACCGGCGCCCTGGAGCTCGACGCCCAGGGGAGCTTGATGAAGACGCCATTGCCGGCCTTCAAGTAGGCGCCGGGCTGGGGCTCTTCGGAGCCTGGCGCTGCGGCAGCGGCAGAGGGATCGGCGGTCGGTGTAGCGCCTGGCGCTCCTGCGGCCTCAGGGCCATCAGTGCGATCGCCGGACCCCTCGCCAGCTTCTGCGGCGGCAGCTTTGGCGGCCTCCTCGCCGGTGGGCTCGCCACCGGCTTCTTCCTCGGCGACGGCGGCGTCGTCGGCATTACAGCGCGTCCTCCTCGCCGGCGACCTCAGTCTCCATCGGCTCTGCGGCGGATGGATCTGACGACCAGAAAAAGAAAGAACAATCAAGCAAATGTTCAAGAAGAAAATCAGTAGAAGAAGAACACAAGGGAAGTTTTCAAGCGAGAGGATTACCTGTACTAGGATCTGCAGTCATGGTCTCAACCACCGGAGAGTCGCTGGTGCTATTCCTTGCCGGAGAACTGTCCCTTGCCGGAGAAGTCTCCCTTGCCGGAGAACGCTCCTTTGCCGGGGAATCCTCCCTTGGCGGTGTAGTCGAAGCAGATGGCATTTCGGGAGCAGCTTCTGGGCGCTCCTGGTGAGGCTGCTCTGCTCCTACACAAACCAACAGTCAGATTTCAGTCAGAAAGAGCACCCATGCACGCCCAACAAAAGAGTAAATCATATACTTACGCTGGGGGCTGTCTGGGGCTGCTGAGGAAGAGTTGCAGCGTCCGCAATGTGGTCTCAGACGCGCCTCCTGCTGCCGCTGGGGTGCGTCTCGATGACAACCACCGGGTCTTGGCTCTCTCGACGCTCTCGAGCCAGCGTCTGAAAAGGAAAGAGTTCAGAATGAAGCAAATCGGATACAAGACAAAGCAACAAAATTGAAGAAATACAAGTACAACACGAAGCTTACTCTTCTTCCTCGTCGAGCTGAGCGCGAGAGATCAAATTCGGCTCGCCTCGGTGCGACGAGGCGGAGGAGTGGGTTCCCTTGACCGCTTGGCGGGAGTAGTAGTGGAGGCACAGGAGGGCCCGCCCGCCTGCTGCAGCGGCGTGGGAGTGCTCCAGCAACAGCAGCGCTTGCAGCAGTGGAAGCGCGTCATGGCGCGGGCGGTTGTTAACCCGTCTGCCGCCCGTTTGCCTCCAACCTTGCGGAGACGCCTTCTTGGTGGAGCTGGGCTCGCTTGCGGCAAGCTACTAGATGGTGGGGAGGAGGCGCCTCGGTGGTTTGCTCGACTCGGCTTCAGGTTGCAAGCTCCTCCTCGCGGCAAACTCCTTCGCCGACAAGGCTTGCCGCCTCTGCTGCCTCTGCCTCCTCCATGGTGAACCCGACCGCCAACAGCGGCAGCAGCTGCCCGCCTCTTCGGCCTGGTGGCGTCGCTGCATCTCGTCGTCAGTGGAGTCGTGGGTGAGGCCCTTCTGTTCATCGGGGCGGATCGACACTTCTTCCAAGCTGTCGAAGAACACCCGCACGACGTCGTCTGCAGGCTCTTGCCAGGTTGGAACAATTCCATGCGAGTCGCACAACGGCATCATTGCACGGATGCGGTCGAGCGAGGAATTGTTGCACAATGGAACGACTCCCCTCGGCAACCTGAACCATTCGGGATGATCAGCATCGTGCTTGAACAGCTCCAGGAGCATCGCATCCAACTCCAAGACGGTGAAGTTGAAGTTGAGGCCCGGGCGCAGCCTCATGATATCCGCCGCATTCTGGAACTCCCAAGCAGGTCTTCTCCTCTCCTGCAAGGGGGCGATGCGGCGGCGAAGGAAGTCTGCGCCAACGGCGCCTACAGTGAGTCCGGCAAGCTTGAGGCGCAGGATCCGGGAGACGGCAATCTTCAATCTAGCATCTTCCGGCGCCAAGTTGCTCCAATCGTTGCCGCGCACTATTGGGGTTTGGCGCTGAGCGATAAAGGGCTGCGGGTTCTCCTCTACAATCCAACACCAATCTGCCCTCCATTCCTCCCACTTGCTGCGGAGCTCTCCCTCCAGATAGGCTTCCTTCTTGCCGATCCTTGAGATCCAAGCGATCCCTCCGGCAAGAGGCTCTCCTCTCTCTACTCGAGGCATGAAGAAGTGGCGGAAGAGGGCTACATTTGGGTGGACTCCGACAAAGTTTTCGCAAAGATGTGCGAAAACTGCCATGGTCAGGACAGCATTGGGGGTGAAGTCTAGGAGGCGGAGCCCGTAGGTGTTCATGATATCGCAGAAAAATTGAGAGAAGGGCGGGCAGAGCCTGCAATAGAAGAACAGTGCAAAGAAAGGGTACCCAGTTGGGGCTAGTTCCGAAGCAGCGGCTGGGAGTACCTTCGTGCGCGAATGCGCTCGCGTCTCCGTCGACCAAAAGAGGTAGTAGTTCTCCCTCAGCTCCCTTGCGGCGAGCTGGGGGGGGGGGGGAGATGGCCCGCTCCTTCCAGGCCCATGAGCAGCTGCGCCTCGGCCGACTTCACGCCCTTCCCCTTGTCGGCTTTCGGAGCCATGGCGGAGGCGGTGGGGGAGACCGATGGCGTTGGTGGCACTGGTGGCGATGGGGGGCGGAGTGCTGCTCTCTTCAGACTTGGGAAGAAGGGGGAGCAGCGGTGGTTTTCGAGATTAGACAGCAAATGGCGAGGTGGGCGAACTGCCCCTGTTTCCCCTGTTTATAAGGAGGGAGAGGGGCGGACGTTCCGCTTTCGAATAAAGAAACCCCCACGATCTCTCCCATGACGCTTGCGTTACGCTGCTGCTGTTCGTGGGGGACGTGGTGGGTCGGAGCAAGTTACGGGCGTGACCTAGGCCGCGTGCCCGTGCACTATTTTGGGCCTGGCCCAACAGCGCTCGGCACCGCAGTGTGGCCCAGAGCCGGGGCTCTGTCGGTGTACTAGAGTAGGGGTCCCTAGTATCCCGAACTTCGTGCAGGCGGGCAACAGCACCCACTGCAAGGCTTGCTGGTGACCGCCAAGGTCCTCCGTGGTTCCTTTGGAGCCATTCAAGAACAAAGTATTTAAGCCAAGGAGACAAGGCCCGACAAGAGGAGCTTGCCGGAAAGGCCACTCAAGGCACCTAGAAGACAAGACCCCGGCAAGAGGAGCTTGCCGCGAAGGCCCGTGAGCGACAAGCTTCCGGCGCGACAAACAACGGCAGCGGCAAGGCGCTTGCATGCAAACTACCACCGTTCCTCCGCTCCAGCTCATCCACCAACGTGTCGCCATGGGACCTTTCCAGTAGCGCGTGGCAAGAGGTCTTGCGCCAGCGGAGCGCGGTGGTAAGCGGCGCTGACAAGATCGCCATCGTGGCGAGCGGTGGCACCCCTGACGGTCCTTTTCTGCACTGTTTAGTCGACTTAGACGGGCATTTAATGCCTTTGTCCCCTGCCGTCAGGGTTAGGTAGGGTGCACTGTACAAGTAGCTGTACCAACCGCAACTCATTTTCCCTTTTTGCCCTTGTCTACGTTGCCACCTGTCGGTGACCCCTTGAGCATATAAAAGGAGGCCCATGCGCAACGTAGAGAAGGGTTCGGTTCATTCGAAACCAGAGTACACTCACGCTAGGTCTTGTAGCTCTCAGCGCTCCCTAGCAAGAACACAATACAATCAGACAAGCAGCAGTAGGAGTATTATCTCTCCGGAGAGCTCCGAAGCTGGGTAAACTGCTCGTGTGCTTCGCCTCGATCTGCTCTTCGTGCGACCTCCGCTCCCCACCGAACCGAAAGGGGCTCGGTCCGCCGGTCCCATAGGTGTTCGTGGGCCCGATCAGCCTCCCCGACATCTTGGGCGCGCCAGGTAGGGGGCGTCGAGGCTGTGTGAACCTGATCCGGCGTTCACACGAGCAACATTTTCATCATCTTCATCAACATGCCACCAAAGAAGAAGGCTTCGGCAGCAGCGGAGCCGTCCACGTCGATCCTGCCACCACTGGAGCAAATGGGTGGTGGGGTAGACACCGGCGGAAGAACGGGCACCGGCGAGGGAGCTCATGATGCTGCCAAGTCCAAGGACAAGGCCGCGCAGACCTCGGCGTCCGTACACGCACCGCGCCCATCTCAGGAGGCGCGGGACCGACATCGTCATGGTATTCATAGTACCATACGCTCGTTGGATCAAGATCGAGCTGGTGGATCCCGAGGCCCTCAAAACCAGCTTGCACGCCGACATGCTGGCACGAGCGAAGCACGGTCGCCTGGACGGAATACTGCTCCTTCTAACATAGTTAGAAGTCCGAGCATATCCGCTCCTCGCGCCGTTCGCCATCGCCACCCACCACTCCAGCGAAGCTTTGGCGAGAGCTCAATCGCCCTAGATTACCCTCCAACAGCCGACAAGGTCGATGAATGGAGGGCCACCATCCAGAGTCTCATCGGCTTTGCCAACGGCGACACTCCGCGGCAACCGACTACATCGCTGCCGCGGCAAGACGACAAGGCACAAGCCGGTGGCAACGAAACCTGTGGGGGTGCAACCACCATGCACTCTCCACCCCGAAGGCCAAGATCGCCAACTCGTTGGATCCACCTCGACAGCGACTCCACCGCGTCATCTGATCCACGAGCTCGCCGCGATCAGCGCCAAGTTCTTCACGAACGACAATAGTGCAAGAGCACAGTGCATCAAAAAGTATCAAAGCACCATCGGGTTTAAGATTACAACTCGATCCAATAGAAGTTTCAGAAGAACGAGAGTTGTAACTTAACAAAAGTAAATTGCCCATATAATAGACCCGCTTGAAGACTAACTCAAATTTCTCCCCCTTTGTCATCAAATGACCAAAAGGATCGAAACTGAGGACTCGCCCCTGAAGAATTTCAAGTTGAAGAAGGAGCGCCAGCGTTATTGGGCTCAGTGGTTGTAGTAGGGCCTGCCGCGGTGTCGTCCAAGTCTTCATTTTCATCAGTGTCGCGCGATGAAGAATAGGAGCTGGCCACCAAGGAAGGAACTTTGACCTTCTTGTATTTCTTCGGAGGAGGTGCAGACCAGTCAAATTCTTCCTTGAGTCCCATTGTCGTCTATTCTTCCGCACTGTAGACATTTGAAAGAGCAGCCCAGGTGCGTTTGAAGGTTTCATGGAGGTAGTAGTGGTTTTTCTTCACTACATTTTGTGTAGAGGTCATGTTGTGAAGAATTGAACCAAACCGACGCTTGACCCATTTATGATTGCGATCAACCTTCTGATGAAGACTGAGGAGTAACTCACGATCATCATCACCACAGGTGCGATGGCTTGAGGACTTTGCTTGACCGAGGTATTTGCGGCGAGTCATGTGTGGCGAGTCATCATTGGTGGAGTAGGATGCTGCTTTGCGAAATTGTCCATCCAATGGACGAATGCCTTCATCGATCACAACAGTAGCCTTGCCCTTGTCATCAGCTAAGGTAAATGTCCGTTTGAGGACTTCAATCGGGGGCAAGTAGCTGCAGTGGTTCAGTGTGTCAGCCTTGTAATTGAGTGAAGACCTTGTCCTGATGAATATCATTATCCAAGGCGCATAAGGCTTCAGCTCAAATGGTGACATAGCAATGTTTGCCAGAGTCCTCATGAAGAAATCATGGAAGTTGACGGGAACGCCATGAATGATATTGAAAAGCATATTCTTCATGATGCAAACAACTTCTTCATCATTTGAGTCGTGGCCTTTGATAGGACTCATTGTCTTCGTCAGAATCCGATAGACAGTCCGAGGCACATACAATAATTCTTTGACGAGGAATTTGGTTCTTGGGGCCTGCCTTGGCTTCAAAGGCTTCATCAACACTTGCATATAGTGATTTGAAAGTTCTGGTTCGTTGTAGATACAACGAGCACCGCCAAGTGGAGGATCGAGTGGTAGAGCACAAAGCAATTCAGTTCTTTGGTGCCTTGTAGTGAGTATTTTCGACATCCAGTCTAATACCCATGATTTCACGTCTTGATGTCTCCGGTGATGTGCAGCGTTGCATAGAATTGAAGAATGAGTTCTTCATTCCATCCACATATATCGGTGCAGAAATTCAGATGTCTGCGTCGTGAAGAACACCGAGGACTGGCTCAAGCTGGCGGAGACTCCATGTCCACATGAGGAATATGAGCGTGATCGAAGACTTTGTCTTTGTTGAAGAGCACTAAGGAATAGAAATTGGCTTGGTGGCAGTCGAAGCGCCTCTTCCTTATCTGGCGAATCATATGGATTATGTCGATGAAGAATACGTGCTCGTGAAGAAGTCTTCAGCCTTGAACTTTTGCTTTGTTGAGAAGGGATCCTTTGGCTTTGGCGGTGGAGTGTCGATGAGTTGCATCACGACCTCGGGAATCGCAATCTCGTGTTCTTTAGGCCGAGGAATTTCTTGTTCCTCAACAGTGCGATCGAGGATCAGCAGCAGAAGGTTCATCGGCGCTAGTGGCTGGAATTTCTTCATGGATGGATGAAGTGGGATGAGTTTCTTGAGCCCAATTGAGCAGTTGGAGCAGGGACCGAGGTATCTGTTGGATTGGGGTGAAGAGTGGAGAATTTGGATGCTGACTTTCCCAAAAGTCATCGTTCATCACTGGCGTTGTGCTTCCAATATCCACATCTTCCTCAAGTTCCTCAACACCGGCCTCTTCAGTTGTGAACTGAGGCATAGGCGAGGAAATGATTGGGGTTGAAGGGATTGCTTCCACTTCAATTTCTTCATCAATCTGCTCGACGAAGCAGCGAATGATTTTCTTCATCGATCCGCTTGGGATCACATAATCTTCATCAAAAGGAACAAGGTCCTTTGATGGAATTGAGAAATGGAACAACATCAATAGGATTTTCAAAGGAGCTGGTCATTGGCTTCATTTTCTTGCAGTCAAGAATTTGACGCAGCTGATGCTTTCCGTTTATTCACAACAGCTCGTTCTGCAGCCTTGGTCTTCTTCACATCAGAGGCAGATGGAAGAATTGGAGTTGGTGTTGGCGCAGGAGGAGCTGAGGAATCTGGTTGATTTTCCTCGGTATGGCGATGCAGCTGTTGCCTGACTTGTTCAGCTTCTTCAGGCGCACCACTAGTGGATGCCCCGGCAATTTCTTCAGCGGCTGGAATGGGATCATCAGCCCTGGAACTGGCATTTTCTTCAACAGCCTGAACTTCATCAGTGGTGCTGGCATGTTCTTCAGTCGGCTGAGCTGAGGCTCCAGCCTGAGGAATTTCATGTTGCGTTGGGGCAGCAACATTGATGAACTTCTTCGTCAGGTTGATGAATCTGACCTTGGCTCCTTGCCAATCAGGATAATAAGCATCGAAGTTTTTGCTGAGGTCTTGAATTTCAGTCTGGACCTTGAGAAGTTCCTTAGGTGTCATTACGACAGCGTTTTCTTGAGAACTTCTCCTTTCTGTATTGAGCTTTCTTGATCTCTCTTGCCTTTTCAAACTTCCATTTCTCTTCGGAGATGAAATGGGTCAGCATATGACTTTGTCCAGGAGTCAGATGAAAGTCAGGCATAGGGGTGTTTGGATCCTTGTGCCAGAGATCAATATAATCGAGGATTTTCCTCGGATCCGACAGCAGTGGCATAGATGTGCCTTTGGCTCTAGCGGCCCTCTCTTGGCGATCTCTGATGATTTCCGCAAGTTCATCATCATCAGCCTCATCATCTTCAGGTGGCACTTGGAAGGAGACCTGTTTCTTCTTGGGACTTGGCCGAGGACCTCGTCCAGTGTGGCCTTAGTCTTCACAAAGTCGGGCGGATGAAGACTTTGGTGCAGTGAGGAACTTCTTTGAGACACGGAGAGGCAATGGAGAAGCCTGCAGTCCTTTGGCATGTGGCGGATGCACAAAGCCGAGGACTTTGTCGGAACTGCTGAGGACTTGGGAGGAGCTGAGGATTTTGGAGGAGCCGAGGATTTTGGAGGAGCAGGAGCAGCATGAGGAATTGGCCGTGAGGGCACTTCTGAGAACTTGGCCGTGAGGGCACTTTGTTGGTGAAGCACTTGGCTTGTGGCGGGCTTCTTTGCCATCGATTTTCTTGGCTTGACAGAGGCCTCGGGGCAGCAGCGATGGCGCGAGTCCTCATTGAATTTCCTCACTGCCTCATTGGCTTGTCTTGCCAACTTGGCTTGGCGCTTGGCCCATTCTTGGGAAAGTCCTCACCACGCTTGATCTTTGGTGGGGTCGACTTCTTGACCAGGTGCCAATGGAGCTCTTGGGCATGGAGGATTGAGTGCGAATTTCTTCATGTACTTTGGAGTTACATATCGGTACTCCCTCCATTCCCGTGCCCATCTCCGTTCAATCCTTTGGATGCGCACCTTGCGCTGATTTTTGTTCTCTTTGCCGAACTCGGCTTCATCAGGTGTGCAATAATCAGCATATATTTCCTCAGGGATTTCAAACGCGTCATGACCTCGGGCCTCTTTCCTCCTTTACGTGGCTTCTTTCCTTCGCCATATTCTTGGTGAGGAATTTGAACAAATGAATTCTCTGAAGAAGTATGCAACTTTTCTTCGAGGAACCACGCAAATGAGTTAAGTTGATGAGAACCTAGTGATTCAGCAGTGGACATGAGTACCGTGAGCAGAGTATAGTTGCGAGGAATTTGGAGAGGTCATATGCGTTCTCGAAAGGTTTTCAAAAGAACAAGTTTTGAGGATTTTGACCAGATGAGCCTTGAAGAATTTCACTAAGCATTCTTTGTCTTAGGTTCGAGTTGTACAGATCGAGGATCCACACAATTGAGGAATCTTAAAGAAAAAAATGATTGCTTAGAGAAGCGAATCAAGAGCATATAACTAGTGAGGTGTTTGTGTGTGAGGATTTGAAGAATAAAACACCTTTGAAGATTTTGTAGTGTAAAATTTGGATCAACGAGGGCAGTAAAAGTAACTTTTAATTACCTAAATGAAGAACACGATGAACTGGTGTTGTAGATGTGAAGCTCGTCATTTCAGATCTTCCACGCCCTAACTTGGCGGAGGAAGACAGCTACGGCGGCGGCGGAGTGAGGATTTCCAGATCGGTATGAGTACGTCGGCGACGAGGTCGAGGCAGCGAAGCTCTTCCTCACCGCGACGATGGAGTTGCGGTGGCGCTAGGGTTTGAGGAGCTCGGCGGGAGAGAGGTCGGCGGAGTAAAAGAAGTGAGGATGGAGAGAGGGTATTTATAGAGGCGGTGAAAAACTGTTAGCTCGAAGATTTAGAGACGAACGTGCCTGACCATTCTCCTTCTCACGACATGTGTCACCCACGTCTTGTGTAGTGCATATCGTGTACGATCGTGGGTGAGTAAAATAATGCATCGTGGGATGCGGAACGGTTTGAGCGGCAAAATCGAAAGTTTGGATAAGATCAGTTTTAAAGTTCCGTTCACAATTTCTTCAGCTGAGAAGGACACAGTGAAGATTTTGAAAGAGTTTCAAATAGAACGCACATGAAGAATTTGTGAATAGATTGGGTTGAGTATAGCATAGAGGGGGAAGGGTCCAATCACATTCACTTAGCAGAAATAGCAACTTGAAGAAATAGCCATAAGTGAATGCTGTAGAGGACATAAACCCATATATATATATGTATTGCCAATGAAGAAAAACGACGGAAACGGTGAAGATTTTGCAAAGTTGAAGAAATTAAAAAAACTGAACAATTTCAAAAACTGAGGAAAAACTCAAATTGAAGATTTTCAACATTGGTGGTGGCGTGACCCACCGTATAAGAATGATGATTTCAAACACCGCGTACAATTGTCGTAGGGTTGTGAGAATCAAATTCTTCATTAATTTCTTCACACTTAGAGTGTTATTCTTCATTGATTGAAGAAAAAACGTTTCTTCATGTGTTGCACATCTAAGTCATCAATTTTGCACAAGTGTCAGGATGTGTGTCCTTTTCAAAGAACGTTCGAAGATTCTAAGATATTTAGCTCACACCGCAACTTGCTAAATCTCTTCTCATCCAAGGGCTTAGTGAAGATATCGGCTAGCTGTTCTTCAGTCTTCACATGCTCGATGGAGATGTCACCCTTCAACACATGATCAGGAAGAAAATGATGACGAATTTGAATGTGCTTTGTCTTTGAGTGCTGAACTGGGTTGTGAGCAATCTTGATGGCACTCTCATTGTCACAGTAGAGAGGCACATTCTTCACGTTGATGCTGTAGTCCTTGAGAGTTTGCTTCATCCACAGTAATTGAGCACAACACGAGCCAGCAGAAATGTATTCAGCTTCCGCATGAAGCGGTGATCGCAGTTCTGTTTCTTGAGGACCAACGGACCAAAGATCGTCGAGGAAATGACAAGTACCAGATGTTGACTTGCGGTCCACACGATCACCAAAGATAGTCGAGTCGAATATCAATGAGATCAAAAGTAGAGCCCTTGGGGTACCATAATCCTAGTGTTGGTGTGTGAGCTAGATATCAAGAATATGCTTCATAGCCTTATGGTGTGATTCCTTGATGTAGCTTGAAATCGGGCACACATGCAAACACTAAGCATTATATCTGGCCTAGATGCACATAAGTACAATAGAGAACCAATCATGGGCGGTATACCTTGTGATCAAGTCAATACCATTTTCATTAGTGCATAGATGGCCATTTGTGGGCATAGGAATTTTAGCGCCTTTGCAATCTTGCATGCGAATTTCTTGAGGACATCTTTGAGGTATTTCTCTGAGATATGAATATGCCATTGTGTTGTTGATGAATTTGAAGACCTAAGAAGAATTTCAACTCTCCCAT
The DNA here is from genome assembly GCA_021605205.1 of Aegilops longissima. NCBI lineage: Eukaryota > Viridiplantae > Streptophyta > Magnoliopsida > Poales > Poaceae > Aegilops > Aegilops longissima. Next base: position 160,408,636 of record CM038679.1, read on the forward strand.
CATAGACATTTGATATTCTTCACTCATCATATAGGCAAATTCATCACTATAACGTTGGTCAAGATACAGCCAAAGATAATATCATCAACATATATTTGGCACACAAACAGTTCACCATCATAAGATTTAGTAAAGAGAGTAGGGTCGAGTGAACGGGTGTGAATCCATTCTTCACGAAGAATTCCTTCAATGTATCATACCACGCCTGGGGGGCTTATTTGAGACCATAGAGAGCCTTGTTGAGTCTGAAGACTTTGTCGGGATTCTTTGGATCTTCAAAACACGGGGTTGAGCAACATATACTTCTTCCTCAAGCTTACCATTGAGGAATGCACTTTTCACATCCATTTGATATAAAGTGATATTGTGATGGTTAGCATAGGCGAGTAATATCTTGAATAGACTCAAGTCCAGCTACAGTGCAAAAGTTTCATTGAAATCAATTCCTTCAACTTGTGTAGCCTTGAGCTACAAGTCGTGCCTTATTCCTCACCACAAGGCCATTTTCATCTTGCTTGTTGCGGTAGATCCACTTTGTGCCAATGATATTATGCTTGCGAGGATCTGGACGTTTGACCAGTTCCCGACATTGTTGAGCTCGAATCGATGTAATTCTTCTTGCGTGGCCTGAATCCACTCGGTCTCGAAATGCTTCATCTACCTTAGTGGGCTCTGTGATAGAGACAAAAGCATAGTGCCCACAAAAGTTAGATAAATGTGAAGCTTTTGAGCATGTGAGAGGACCCGGCGCTTCAATGTCATCGATGATCTTGTCAACTTGTACTTCTTTTGCAGCGAGGATGAGCTGGTTGTCGTCGAGGAATTTGATCATTTTCCTCGGCACCATTGTCTTCACATTATCTTGAGTGCATCAGCTCGGCGTTCTTCACGTCTTGGAATGAATTCTTCAGCTGATTCTTGATGGGAATGACATCCTCGGTTGCCTTGAACTTGATAGATTCCTCGGTGCTGGTTCATCTAACACGAAGGTAGGTGCTCTCTTTGCGAGCCATTAGTTTCATCGAACCGCACATCTACACAGGTCAACAATCTTGTGAAGAGCGATGTTGAAGACTCTGTAGGTGTGCGAGTCCTTTCCGTAACCAAGCATAAAACCTTCATGTGCTTTCGGTGCAAATTTAGAATTGTGATGAGGATCTCTAATCCAGCATTTAGCACCAAAGACTTTGAAATAACTTACATTGGGTTTCTTGTCAGTGAGGAGTTAATAGGTAGTCTTCTTGAAGAATTTGTGAAGATATACTCTGTTGATGATGTGGCACGCAGTATCAATTGCATCAATCCAAAAACGACTAGGCGTTTTGTATTCATCAAGCATAGTGCGAGCCATCTCAACGAGAGTTCTGTTCTTGCGCTCCACGACGCCATTCTGCTGAGGAGTATAGGGAGCAGATAACTCATGAGTAATACCAAGTTCATCAAGATAGGCATCAAGACCAGAATTCTTGAACTCAGTTCCATTGTCACTCCTGATGTGTCTGATCTTCACACCAAAGTTAGTTGAAGCCCTCGAGGAAAATCGTTTGAAGACTTCCTGCACTTCATTTTTGTTAGTAACAATGTGTACCCATGTGTAACGAGAGTAATCATCAACAATAACAAAGCCATATAGAGATGCGTCATTAGTGACAGCTGAGTAATGATTAGGACCAAAGAGGTCCATGTGAAGCAATTCGAAGGGACGAGTAGTGGTCATGATAGTCTTCGTTGGATGCTTGGCCTTGGTCATTTTCCAGCTTCACAAGCTCCACACAAGTGATCCTTGAGGAATTTGACATTCTCAATGCCAATGACATGCTTCTTCTTTGCAAGCGTGTTCAAATTCCTCATGCCTGCGTGACCAAGTCGCCGATGCCATAGCCAGCTTCAAGCTTTTGCAAGTAGACACATGGCTGGTTGTGGTCCCAGTAGAAATCAACAATATACAAGTCTCCTCTCCTAAAGCCTTGAAGACTTTGGAATTGTCAGCTTCCATAATAACAACACAATGATACTTGCCAAAGATAACAACCATATCAAGATCACAAAGCATTGAGACTGACATGAGGTTGTATCCTAAGGACTCAACAAGCATGACTTTGTCCATGTGTATGTCCTTAGAGATCGCAACCTTACCAAGACCCAATACCTGACTTTTGCCTTTGTCAGCAAAGATGATATGCTTCAGATGAGACGGTGAAAAGGGAGCATCCATCAATAGATTATTGTCACCAGTCATGTGATTTGTACATCCACTATCGAGAACCCACTCAGTGGCTTTGGGTTGATCATCCTGTAGATGAATTAGTGCAACTTACGATCTCATATACTTCATCAGTGAAGAATATGATATCAAGTTCATTAGATGAATTTCATCAGGATAGTATAACTGATAAGTAGTATGAGGACGTGTGAAATGAAAGTTCATTTCATCATGATTAGCCTGCGTCCTTTCAGGCATTTTGTCAGGCCCCCAGCAAATTCTTCAGACGTTTAAAACACGTCTGGAGACCTGACCCTGCAGAAGAAGTTAGTTCTTTTTCTTCACCACCCACATCTGAAGGGGTGGCAAAGAGTTCATCACTCTGCGAGCACCATATGAGAATGGTGGCATAGAGGCCAATCCATTTCGTTTCACATAAGAGGGGTTAGGGTAAGCATATGAATAAGCAGAGAAATTCTTCATGGACTTATGAACATACTGGTTTGAAGAATAATGCACATATTCATAGCCCTTAGCTCTACCCTGCGAAACAGAGTTATTAGCACGATGATAATCATATGAGGACTTTGATCCTTTTAAGGAATTTGATCCGTATGAGGACTTGGATCCATATGAAGAATTTGGTCCATATGAAGAGTTTGATCTGGGGTTCCTATTCTTCACAGGTGGTGTCATGAGGACATTCACTTGAAGACTTTCAAGGCACTTCTTGGGAACCCAGATTTTCTTCATAGGGGAACCGTTCCTGCAGTTAGTGCCAACATATCTAGCAAATACTTCACCATTTTGATTTTTGAACAGTTTGTAGTTGGATTCAAATGACTCATCAGAAGAATGAGGATATTCGCATGTAAAGCCAGATAAGTTAGATGGATCAACTGGAGGTCCCTTTGCAGCAACCCATGAGGTTTTGGGATACTGCTCAGGCTTCCAATATGTTCCATCAGCATTGAGTTTCCTCTTAAAGGCAATACCCTCTTTCCTAGGGTTCCTGTTGAGGATCTGCTTTTTAAGCACATCACAAAGAGTCTGATGCCCTTTGAGGCTTTTGTACATGCCTGTCATATACAATTCCTTCAACCCTGCATCATCAGTGATACTAGCAATGTCCTCAGATGAGGAATTAGTGATAGCAGAGGCAGGTGAAGAATTTGTAACAGTTGAAGCATTTGAACATTCAGGTTAAGAATTAGCAGATTCACGTTCAATGCACTTTAAGCATGGAGGAACAAATTCTTCCTGAGAAGCGCTGATTTGTTGAGCAAGTAATGAATCGCGCTCCTTCTGAAGATCTTCATAATTCACTCATAGCTTCTTAAGATCTTGCTTTCTTTGAAGAAATTCATAAGAAAGTTTCTCATGATCAGACAAGAGAGAGTTATGATGACCTTGAAGGTTGTCAAACCTAGACTGAAGTCTCTGAAAATTTTCAGTCAGGGCTTGAGTGCGATCCATTTCTTCACCTAACATATCATCACTCTTACCTAACATGTTTTGAACCTTTTCCAAGGCATGTTGTTGTTTGGTGGCAATGCAAACAAGTTTGGTATAGCTAGGTTCAATATCATCATCAGATCCATCATCATCAGATTCACAGTCACTAAAGTCAGATGAGGAACATTCGGTTACCTCGACACCCTTTGCCATGAGACATGATGCACAAGATGATGATTCTGGTTCGAAATTCATCGTTTTGAGAGATTCCTTGAAGTCCTCAAACCAAGGATCATGACGGGTTCGATGACCTTCATAGACGTCAGAGATTCGGTCCCAGATAAGCCGCATTGCAAAGATGCATAATGCGCTTGAATTCATCTCTAGATAGGCGAGGAATGATGATATCCTTCGCCATGATGTCAAGTCGAGTGTACTTGCGAATATCATCTGCGTTCGCCGCCTTGCATAGATCAAGAAGACCAATTTCAAGGACGGTCCACAACTCGCTGTCCATTGCCATGAGGCGCTTCCTCATCATGGCCTTCCACTTGGGATAATCGTGACCGTCAAAGATAGGGCATGTCACTTTCTTCATACCTGCGGTCGACATAACTAAAACTCCGGTGGTTAAACCAAAATCACACGTAACAAGGGAGTACCTTGCTCGATACCAATTGAAAGTGCGTTATATCGACTAGAGGGGGGTGAATAGGCGATTTTATGAATTCTTCACCGAGGAATTTGCGGTGAGGAAATTCCTTAGCGAAGAACTACTTGCAGCGAATAAGTACTCGAAGTAAGCATAAGAAAATGCGGGCATGGTCATCATGATGAAATGAAGAAAAACAAAGAGTACGAAAAGCGTAAACACAGGATAGCACAAGATGAAGACAAACAGATCAAGAAATTGAACTGAGGAAATTGAGAAAGTCTTGATCAAAGTCTTCAAACACAGATATGAACAAACACTCAACACAATAATGAGGAAATGAAAGGGTTGAGGAAATAGAACCAGTTAGGTTGGTGAAGACAATGATTTGGTAGGCCAGTTCAAACTGCTGTCTCGGTTATACGTCCGGTTGGAGCGGCCGAGTATTTAAACTCGAGGACACACAGTCCGGACACCCGATCGCTGAGCACGCAACTCAGACACCAAGTCCTCACCGTATTCTCCTTGAACTTAGGTCACATGACCTCGTCCAATCACTGTGGTAAGTCTTGAGCGACTTCCAAACCTTCACAGACTTAGTCACTCGGCGATCCACAATTCCTCTTGGATGCTCTAGACCATGACGCCTAACCGTCTGGAAGAAGCACAGTCTTCAAAGGTAACAAGCGTCGGATCCACGCAGGATCAATCTCTTGATGATGCTCAATCACTTGGGTTTATAGGGGTTTGCTTTTGGGTTTTCCTCACTCGATGATTTTCGCTCAAAGTCCTCGGAGGATGGGTTGCTCTCAAATGACAAGTTTCAAGTTCTCTCGAGCAGCCAACCAGCTAGTGGTTGTAGGGGCGGCTATTTATAGCCTAGGGAGCAGCCCGACATGATAAGACATAAATTCCTTCAATGATATGACCGTTAGGTGGATAAGATATTTTGGGACAGTGGCGCAAGAAGACAAGAATCGTCGGAAATTTGAATCTCAAATTCCTCGGGGTTATCACGTTCCTCACTGTAGGCAATCCGACCGAGAGAATTCCTAACTCCTCAATCGAACAAATTTCTCGTGACTGGAAGAGCTTCGTCTCATCCTTTCAAGAAATTGACTGAACTGTATGAGATTTCCAAAGGCTTCACTCGAAGGATTGGTAGGTGTAGGATTTTGAGTTGAGCATCACATGGAAAATTTTCCTTAGTATTTCCTCGACCCCTTTAACGATGACGGTGTTTCCTATGACTCAAGAAAGAGAAAATGAAACTACGAAAACAAAAGTCTTCACGCTTCATGTTCCTCAAATGAATACCAGGTCTTCAAGGTCACACCAATTTCTTCACTTTCAAAGTCTTGAAAGTCTTCAAAATATCAAAGTCTTCATCAAGAACTTCATTTTAGGGTCGACTTCCTCTGTAAATATCAAACTCCTCATAGACTTATAGACCTGTGTACACTCACAAACGCATTAGTTCCTTAACCTATAAGTCTTCAATACACCAAAATCACTAAGGGGCACTAGATGCACTTACAAGGAAACATAGATTGCGCCAGTAAGACGATTTTGCTCACCACCCAGAAGGAAGAAGGATCAAGTATGTATCCCGGCATGTGACGAATAGGACTCAAGTAAATTCCTTATCAGGAGTTGTACATGAGGAAGTACCAGTGGTGAAGGATTTCCAGGATGTATTTCCAGAAGAGTTGCCAGGCATGCCACCAGATAGAGACATTGAGTTTTTGATTGAGCTTTTGCCAGGCACAGGGCCAATATCTAAGAGACCGTACAGACTGCCCGCAAAGGATTTGGAGGAAATTAAGCAGAAGATTAAGGAGTTACTGGATAAGGGCTATATTCACCCAAGTTTGTCACCTTGGGGATCCCCAGTACTTCTAGTGGAGAAGAAGGATGGATCGTTAAGGATGGTTGTTGATTATCGAGGATTGAATGAAGTGGCGATCAAGAACAAATATCCACTGCTGATGATCAATGATTTGTTCGACCAGCTACAAGGAGCTAAGGTGTTTTCCAAGATCGATCTGCGATCAGGGTATCACCAGTTGAAGATTCGTGAGCAGGATATACCTAAGACAACTTTTACCACGAGGTATGGGCTATATGAGTATACCGTTATGTCATTTGGCATGACTAACGCACCTGCCTAATTTATGAACATGATGAACAAGGTGTTTATGGAGTTTTTGGATAAGTTCGTCGTGGTGTTCATTGATGACATTCTGGTCTACTCGAAGAATGAAGAAGAACATAAAGAGCACTTGCGTTTGGTACTTGGGAAGCTCAGGGAACATCAGTTATACACCAAGTTCAGCAAGTGTGAGTTTTGGTTGAAGGAAGTTGGATTCCTTGGACATGTTATATCCAGAGAAGGAATAGCGGGAGACCCCACCAAAGTTGTCACTGTGACAAATTGGGAGTCACCCACGTCTGTTGGAGAGATCCGGAGTTTTCTTGGACTCGCAGGATACTACCGGAGGTTCATTGAAAATTTCTCAAAGATTGCGAAGCCCATGACAGAGTTGTTGAAGAAGGACACCAAATTCAAATGGACTGAGGAATGTGAGGCCAGTTTTCAGGAGTTGAAGAGATTCTTGGTTACATCACCAGTGTTGATTCTGCGATATCAACGCAAGGATTACGAAGTGTATTGCGACGCTTCTCGTCGAGGACTTGGAGCCGTACTTATGCAGGAGGGAAGAGTTGTCTCATATGCCTTACGGCAGCTTAAACCCCGTGAGTTAAATTATGCTACGCATGATTTGGAGTTAGCAGCCATAGTGCATGCGTTGAAGACATGGAGACATTTTCTCATCGGAAACCATTGTGAGGTATACACGGATCGCAAGATTTTGAAGTATATCTTCACGCAGAAGGAGTTGAATCTCAGGCAGAGGAGATGGTTAGAACTCATTAAGGATTATGATATGAGATTGCATTATCATCCCGGAAAGGCTCACGTAGTAGCCGATGCGTGGAGCCGCAAAAGTCATGTCAATACACTCATGATCGGAGAGTTACCCAAGGAGTTAGCAGAAGACCTTCGCGAGCTATGTTTGGAGATAGTTCCGAGAGGTTATGTACTAGCTTTGGAGATTCAGTCTACTTTGATGGATAAGATAAGAGAAACTCAGAAGACGGACAAGGAGATTGCCGAAATAAAGGAAAGAATGAGAAAAGGAAAAGCTAAAGGATTTTGTGAGGATGAGCACGGTACTTTATGGTTTGAGGACCGCGTATATGTGCCAAATGATCAGGAGATCAGGAAGTTGATTCTGCAAGAGGCCCATGATTCGCCATATTCGATTCACCCAGGAAATACCAAGATGTATCTGGATTTGAAGGATAGTTTCTGGTGGACCGGAATGAAGAAGGATATTGCGGAGTATGTAGGAGTTTGTGATGTATGTCAGAGAGTGAAGGTCGAGCATCAGAAGCCAGCAGGATTGCTATAACAATTGCCGATACCCGAATGGAAGTGGGATAAGCTAGGCATGGATTTTATTACGGGATTACCCAGGACTTGTTCAGGCTATGACTCGATATGGGTTGTAGTCGATCGTTTGACGAAAGTAGCTCATTTCATTCTAGTGAAGACCACTTACACCAGTGCTAAGTTGGCAAAGATATACATGACCAGGATCGTATGTCTGCATGGATTTTCGAGGACCATTGTATCAGAAAGAGGAACCCAGTTCACCTCAAAGTTTTGGAATCAGTTGCATGAAACTTTGGGAACCAGGCTAGAGTTCAGTACAACTTTTCACCCGCAAACAGATGGACAGACTGAGAGAGTCAATCAGATTATGGAGGACGTGTTGAGAGCTTGTGCACTAGATTATGGATCTAGTTGGGACGATAATTTGCCGTATGCAGAGTTCTCTTATAACAACAGTTATCAAGCCAGTTTGAAGATGGCCCATTTCGAAGCACTATACGGAAGGAGGTGCAGAACACCGTTGTTGTGGGACGAAGTTGGAGACCGACAGTTGTTTGGACCAGATTTGATTAAAGAGTCTGAAGAGAAGGTTAAGCTGATTCGTGATAGACTCAAGGTAGCCCAGTCCAGGAAGAAGAGTTATGCAGATTCAAAATGTAAGGAGACAGTTTACGAAGTCGGAGACAGAGTGTATCTTCGTGTATCCCCACTTCGAGGAGTGAAGCACTTTGGAGTTAAGGGAAAATTAGCACCACGTTTTGTGGGACCATACAAAGTTTTGGAACGTATGGGAGAAGTTGCTTACAAGTTGGAATTACCCGAAGGATTGTCCGAAGTTGTAACATCCCAAATTTTCAATTTGGAATGTTATACATAGAGCATCATTGCATATCATTTTTTTCTTTTCATTTTTGCTCGATCCTAGAAATTCTACACAACTCAAGGACCCACAGAGAGAGTTGGGGATTTTCGTTATTTTCATATTTGAGTTTTCTCAAATTTTGAAAATAGGATAATTTGATTTTAGTTATTTTATCTTCAATTATTTCTACTACCAAACTAAGAGAGAGAGAATAAAATGACTTTCCCAAAATAAAGAAATAATTAAGATTTAATAATAAAATAAAATAAGATTTTATTTTGGAGTTTTTCGTCTTTTTATTTGAATTTAGGAAAAATACGCGTTTTTCAAAATTGCATTTAGGCCCCAAATAAATGTTCATTAAATCCGGCTTGATTTTAGAAGCCGGGGAAATTTTATTTCGGCATTTTTGGAGTCCGTTTAGTATTTCTTTTTATTATTTTTTTTGCGCGTAATTATTTAAAAAAAACGACACCGACCTACGGGCCGTGTCCGCCTAGGACTCCGGCCGATGCTTCTAAGCCGGCCCACCCGGGAACCCTAGCCCGAGCCGCCTCGCCTCGACCCAGCCCGCTTGCCATCGTCGCCGCCGCCACCCGATCCGCCGCCGCCCGACCATGATCCCGCCGCCCGACCCGCCGCCGCCCGCCGCCGCCCACACCGACCCGCGCCGCCCGGACCCGCCGACCCGCCGCCCAGCCGTCGCCGGAATCCCGCCGGACGAGGTTCGCCGCCGCCTCAAAAACCGTGCCGCCGGTTTGTTTTTTTTTCGGTTTTTTTAGTTTCGTTTTTTTAGTTTCGTTTTTTTCGGTTTAGGTTAAATAACGAACGATTGTTCGTTAGTTCGTTTAAACGAACGCGTTCGTCAGATTAGTTTAGTTAACGAACGTCCGTTCGTTAACCCGTTCGTCGTTTTTCTTTTTCTCGGATTTAATCCGCGATTTTTCTGATCGCGATTCCAGATCCGATTTTCGTTTTAGTATAACTTTTCGCTCGTTTATCGGAATCAGGCGATTCAAGCGCCTGGAGTTTCGTCTCGAAACCCTCTTTCCGAATAACCAACTTAAACAAGTTTTTGCTTCTATAAAATTTGACTTAGATCCAGATTAGTAAAACGAAGCTGTTTTCTTCCGCCGTTTGACTTTCGTTGCTTCGTTTGATTTGATTCTTTTTGCAAACCAGAGTTCTTAAGTTGAACTATCTGGTTAGATCTATTTGAGTTTTACCTGTGCATTAGATGAGTACTTATTGTATGCTTGTTTGTTTGTCTGCGATAGAATACCCGGAGTGCGCCGCCTGTTACTTCGAGTCTCTAGGTTTCGCGGATCATCAGCAAGGCAAGTAACACTTTGATCATACCTCTTCTCATACCCAATTTTTATGCATTAGATCTATCCTCAAACACTTGCATGATTAGGATCTAATTAAATTGTGGGATGGGAAGTAGTTGAGGTAGTACCTATTACCTGTTTTATTATTAAACCTTTGGGAGTTACTTCTACGTTTGCTTATTATGCCATGCTATGCTAGTAGACGTGGATTGGGTGAGTGAATCCATGACAGATGTGAGATTTTTATTTAATGGTTTATTTAAGGTGGCAACTTAAACACACATCCGGGTGGATTGAGGCACCTGGTTTCTATCAGACTTGCTGTATTTCTTGGACCGCCACCCAGTGCTCAAAGGGATCATGAGATTATTCAAACTAGAAACTTCCGTGTGCAGCCACAAGCCATTATGGGCTCTGGCATATTTGATTAAGTTGTGCGAACTCTTACGGGTAGGCTAGCTAATGTAGGGGATGTAGGTTGGTACGGTCTACCCACATGTAAGGTGCTAGCGCTTCTGAAAGACTGTGTCTCGGTCATCCGTCTCTCAAACACCATGTAGTGCGAGAAACCAAACGGAGGCGACCGAGTCTTGTGGGGAAAAGTGCGCAAACCTCTGCAGAGTGTATAAACTAATCATGATTAGCCGTGTCCCCGGTTATGGACATCTTGAGTATCTAGTACTTGGATATCATGTGAATCTCATCATGTTACTTCTAAATTAATATTGTTGGGTTGTTAATGAGTACTTTTAATTGGGATTGAGGATGCTGTCAACCATTCTCAATGTTTCACAACCACCATGATAGTTAAATAAATTTATTCCTTTGCAGTAGGGAAAAATTGGCTTTATGAAAAACTATAACCATAGAGCTTTTCCACCAGCCATATATGCATGTAGTATAGGCTTATCATTCCATTATTCTCTATGTGTTACATTGCCAGCATATTCCATGTGCTGACCCGTTTTCGGGCTGCAACGTTTCATGTTACAGACTTTCCAGACGACGAGTAAGGTGCTTAAGTCATGGTTCTATACTCAGTGATGCCGTTGGAGTTGATGGACTCACTTTTCTTCCAAGCCTTCCGCTGTTATGGTTATTAGATGGCCTTAAGCCATATTTATTTTATTAAGTTCTCTCTTGAGACATTCGATTGTAATAAGTGTGTGATTGCTACTCTGTTATAAATCCTCCGAGTACTGTGTGGTGTCGGACATTCGATCCGTGGATGACACGAGCACGAGATCGACTGCTTTTGAGGTCTGGTCGCTACAGAAGTTCATGATGTGTTCCACGTTTCTCAGTTGAAGAAGTGCCACACAGAGATGGCTGATATTCCTCTGAGAGATACAGTACTGCTGGAAGCAATATAGTTGGATAGCGGTTTGACCTACGAGGAGAAGCCAGTTAAGATTCTTGATTTTGCCAGCCATGTCACACACAACAAAGTAATCAAGTTCTGCAAAGTTCAGTGGAGTCACCATACTGAAGATGAAGCCACCTGGGAACGAGATGAAGACCTACGAAAAGATCACCCACACCTATTTTCTAGCCAACCCGAATCTTGAGGGCGAGATTCATCTTAAGGGGGGTAGGTTTGTAACATCCCAAATTTTCAATTTGGAATGTTATACATTAGATCATCATTGCATATCATATTTTATTGCATTTTGGTTTGATCCTAGAAATTCTACGCAACTCAAGGACCCACGGAGAGAGTTGGGGATTTCATTATTTTCATATTCGAGTTTTTCTCGAATTTTGAAAAGAGGATCATTTGATTTTAATTATTTTCTCTTCAAATATTTCTTTTATGAAAATAAAAGAGAGAGGATAAAATGAATTCCTCAAAATAAAGAAATACCAGAGATTTGATATTAAAATCAAATAAAAGATTTATATTCGGAGTTTTATCGTTATTTTATTTGAATTAGGAAAAAATATGCGTTTTTCAAAATTGCATTTTAGGCCCAAAGAAATGTTCACCTTGTCCGGCCTATTTTTAGAGGAGGGGGAAAATTTATCTCGGAATTTTTGGTGTCTGTTTAGTATTTCTTTTCTTTCTTTTTCATGTCGGTATTATTAAATAAAACGACTCCGGGTCGTACCCGAGCGGGACTCCGCCCGAGGGGGGGGGGGTTTATAAGCCGCCGCCCCGAGCCTCCCCAAGGCATAGCCGCCAGCCCGCCCCGCGACCGCGCCCCAAACTCTAAACCTAGCTACGCCAGTTGCATTGCCACGCCATTGCCGCCGTCATGATTCTTGCCGCCACGCCGCCCGCCATTGCCATGCAGCCACACATGCCATTGCCATTGCCAGCGCCAAGCCACACCGCCATGCAAGCCCGCCCACCCGACCGCCCGCCTCGCCGGACCGCCGAGGTAGCCGCCGCCGCCGCCGTTTGTCTCCTTTTTTTTCGGTTAACCGTTCGGTTTTTTTAGAAAACCTAGATTCGTTTTTTTAGATTAGATAGGTTTGGTTTTATTTCCGGTTTAGTTATTTAGCGAACACCCGTTCATACGTTCGTTTTAACGAACGGTTTTCACCGTTTAGCCGCAGACAGCGAACGTTCGTTCGTTAGCCTATTCGTCAGTTTTTCTTTTTCTCGGATTTTCCGCGATTATTTTCGATCGCGATTTCTGATTCGATTTTCGTTTTAGTTTAACTTTTCGCTCGTTTATCGGAATCAGGTGATTCAAGCGCCTAGAGTTTTTTCTCGAAGCCCTCTTTCTGTTTAACCAACTTGAACAAAATTTTGCTACAGTAAATTTGACTTTGGTCCAGATTAGTAAACGAAGCTTGTTTTTTTCGCCGTTTGAGTTTTGTTGCTTCGTTTGATTTGATTCTTTTTGCAAACCGGAGTTCTTAAGTTGAACTTTCTAGTTAGATCTCTTATTTGAGTTTTACCCATGCCCTTGCTTGATTGCTTATTGTATTCTTGTTTGTTTGCGATAGAGTACCCGGAGTGTGAAGCGTGCTACTACGAGTCTCTAGGTTTCGCGGATCATCAGCAAGGCAAGTAACACTTTGATCATACCTCTTTACTACCCAGTTTTATTGCATTAGATCAATCCTTAAACAATTGCATGGTTAGGATATGATTTAAATTATGGGTTTGAGAAGTAGATGAGGTAGTACCTATTCACCTGTTTATTATCAAACCTTGGGAGTTACTTCTACGTTGCTTATATTGCTATGCTATGCTCGTAGACATGCATTGAGTTTGAGTGTATTCGTGACAGATGTGAGTATTGTTAATTAATGGTTAACTTAAGGTGGAAACTTTAATACACATCTGGGTCGATTGAGGCACCTGGGGAATTCTAGTGATTGCCTGTATTTTTTTGAAATCCCGGGGTACCGTGTGATTGTCCTATGGACTGCCACCCAGGCTCAAAGGGATCATAAGATTATTCGTGCTAGAAACTTCCGTGTGTAGCCACATGCCATTATGGGCTCTGGCATAGTTGAGTAAGTTGTGGGAAACTTCTCCATGATGGGCTAGCAGATGTAGGAGATTGTAGGTGTACAGGCCTATCTATCGGTTAAGGGAACCTCTTCGGAAAGACTGTGTCTCGGTCATCCGTTTCTCAAACATCATGTAGTGCGAGAAATCAAACGGAGGAGATCGAGTCTTGTGGGGAAAAGTGCACAAACCTCTGCAGAGTGTACAAACTAATCATGGTTAGCCGTGTCCCCGGTTATGGACGTCTTGAATATCTAGTTTCTGGATTATCATGTGGATCTCATCACTCTTAATATAATTTGATTGGGTTTAATGATGATGCCTAATTGGGATTGAGTTGGGTGAACCTTCTCAATGTTTAACAACCACCATGATAGTTAAATAAAATATATTCCTTTGTTGTAGGAAAAAATTGACTTTTCACAAAACATATTAACCATACAGCCTCCACCAGCCATATATGCTTGTAGTGATAGTTTTATCTGTTCATTACTCTCTTGTGTTACATTGCCAGGATATTCCATGTGCTGACCCATTTTCGGGCTGCAACGTATCATGTTGCAGACTTTTCAGACGACGAGTAAGGAGCCTTAGATCGTGGTCTTTCACTCAGTGATGCCGTTGGAGTTGATGGACTCACTTTATCTTCCAAGCCTTCCGCTGTTATCGTATTAGATGGCCTTAAGCCATATTTATTGTAATAAGTTCTCTTTTGAGACATTCGATGTAATAAGTGTGTGATTGCTACTCTATTATAAATCCTTCAAATACTGTGTGTGTCAGCATTACCGATCCAGGGATGACACTGATGCACAGAGATCAGGCTGTTTGAGGTCTGGTCGCTACAAGATGGTATTAGAGCACATGCTGACTGTAGGACACGACCACTAAGCTAAAGCCCTAGATCACTAATCTCTTCTCATTTCTAACTCCTCTCCATTTTCTACTCTTTAGGATGGCGGATGCAAGGATCAAGTTCACGCAACCGGATGAAGACACACCTTTTGGATGCCACTTGAAGGAAGTCACTAGGTACCTGAACATCAGAATATCAAGCTTCACTAGGACTTACAACGCCAATTTACCAGAAGAGGAGCGCTGGATGATTCAAGTTCAAGTTCCAGGAAGGACATTCACGCCAGTCACTGAGCCCATAGAGTTTTCCTTTGATGCACCAACCTGGAGTCTAGGAAAGAGTATGGCAGCCCACATGACCATGGGACGCATTGCAGAAGTTTACCACAAGGATCTCAAGGATACTTTCTACCAGATTTGTGGGCGCCGAGATGAGCAATGGGAGATGATCAGCACCAGGAAGGATAGATCAATTGCAGCTTTCATCCAGGAGTTAAACCAACACATTACTGTCCTTTTACCACACTTGTGCTTCAAAGTAGCACCATGTTCTTCATATAGAGAGTCTCATTGAGTTATCAATTTCATATATTAGTGGGAATTTTCATTAGAGAACTTGGCTTGTATATTCCAACGATGGGCTTCCTCAAATGCCCTAGGTCTTCAGGAGCAAGCAAGTTGGATGCACACCCACTTAGTTTCAATTTGAGCTTTCATATACTTATAGCTCTAGTGCATCCGTTGCATGGCAATCCCTACACCTCATATTGACATCAATTGATGGGCATCTCCATAGCCCGTTGATTAGCCGCGTCAATATGAGACTTTCTCCTTTTTTTGTCTTCTCCACACAACCTCCATCATCATATGCTATTCCACCTATAGTGCTATATCCATGGCTTGCGCTCATGTATTGCATGAGGGTTGAAAAGGCTGAAGCGTGTTGAAAAGTATGAACCAATTGCTCGGCTTGTCACCGGGGTTGTGCATGATTGAATGCTTTGTGTGGTGAAGATGGAGCATAGCCAGACTATATGATTTTGTAGTGATGAGCTTTATTTGGCTATGTCATTTCAATAAGACATAATTGCTTGGTTGGTATGCTTGAAGTATTATTGTTTTTATGTCAAAAGATAGACTATTGCTTTGAATCACCCGTTTCTTAATATTCATTCCATGATTAGATATGTGATCAAGATTATGCTAGGTAGAATTCCACATCAAAAATTATCTTTTTTATCATTTACCTACTCGAGGACGAGCAGGAATTAAGCTTGGGGATGCTGATACGTCTCCGTCGTATCTATAATTTTTGATTATTCCATGCCAATATTATACAACTTTCATATACTTTTTGGCAACTTTTTATACTATTTTTGGGACTAACATATTGATCCAGTGCCCAGTGTCAGTTCCTCTTTGTTGCATGTTTTATGTTTCGTAGAATATCCATATCAAACGGAATCCAAACGGGATAAAAATGGACGTAGAATATTTTTGGAATATTTGGAGAATTCCGGAAGAAGAATCAACGCGAGACGGTGCCCGAGGTGGCCACGAGGCAGGGGGCGCGCCCTTGACCCTCGTGGGCCACCCGTAAGGCGTTTGATGCCCTTCTTCGGCTGCAAGAAAGCTAATTTTTGGGAAAAAAAATCACGGCAAAGGTTTCAATCCAATCGGAGTTACGGATCTCCATATATATACGAAACGGTGAAAGGGCAGCAGAATAGAACATAAAAACAGAGAGAGACAGAGAGACAGATCCAATCTCGGAGGGGCTCTCGCCCCTCCCACACCATGGAGGCCAAGGACAAGAGGGGAAACCCTTCTCCCATCTAGGGAGGAGTTCAAGGAAGAAGAAGACAAAGGGGCCCCCTCTCCCCTTCTCTTCCGGTGGCACCGGAATGCTGCCGTGGCCATCATCATCACCGCAATCGTCACCAACAACTTCACTGCCATCATCACCAACTCTTCCCCCTCTATGCAGCGGTGTAACCTCTGTCTTACCCGTTGTAATCTCTACTTAAACATGGTGCTCAACGCTATATATTATTTCCCAATGATGTATGGCTATCCTATGATGTTTGAGTAGATCCGTTTTGTCCTATGGGTTATTTGATGATCAAGATTGCTTTGAGTTGCATGTTTTATTATTGGTGCTGTCCTATGGTGCTCTCCGTGTCGCGCAAGCGTGAGAGATCCCCGCTGTAGGGTTTGCAATATGTTTATAATTTGCTTATGGTGGGTGGCGTGAGTGACAAAAGCACAGACCCGAGTAAGTAGGTTGTTTGCGTATGGGATAAGAGGACTTGATACTTTAATGCTATGGTTGGGTTTTACCTTACTGAACTTTAGTAGTTTCGAACGCTTGCTAGAGTTCCAATCATAAGTGCATATGATCCAAGTAGAGAAAGTATGTTAGCTTATGCCTCTCCCTCAAATAAAATTGCAATAGTGATTACCGGTCTAGTTATCGATTGCCTAGGGACAAATAACTTTCTCGTGACAAAACACTCTTTACTAAAACTAATTTAGTTGCTTCTTTACCTTAACAGCCCCAAGCTTTTATTTACGTGCTCTTTATATTCTTGCAAACCTATCCAACAACACCTACAAAGTAGTTCTAGTTTCATACTTGTTCTAGGTAAAGCAAACATCAAGCGTGTGTAGAGTTGTATCAGTGGTCGATAGAACTTGAGGGAATATTTGTTCTACCTTTAGCTCCTTGTTGGGTTCGACACTCTTACTTATCGAAAGAGGCTACAATTGATCCCCTATACTTGTGGGAAGGGAAGGAAAGGGGGGGGCGCCGCGAAGCGCGCCATCAGTCGGATAGGCGAGCAGGGCCCACTATGGAGCACCCAGCTCCGGGGGGCTCTGGTGGCCTACCTTACAAGGTGGGTTGCCCAGCCTTTACGCGTGAGCTGTGGTAGTTCCAGTGGCCCACTCATCGCACGTTCAGGCTTGACATCGGCGAGAAGTACAACGACAAGACTCACCCGTCAGAGTTCCTCAGCATCTACACCATCGCGATGCAAGAGGCCGGAGCTCGCGATGACAAGATGCTTGCCAATTACTTCCCGTTGGCGCTTAAACCCAATGTTATGTCATGGTTGATGCACTTTCCAGTAGATCCTATTTCTTCCTGGTCGGATTTGTGCCATAAGTTTGTTGGTGCCTTTACGGGAGGCCACCAAGCTCATGGCCAGGCAAGCGACTTGCATGACATCCCCTAGAAAGAAGGCAAGAACCTGCGCAAGTACATACAGAGGTTCAGCCGGGTGTAGTATAACATCCCGGATGTTCATCCCGCCGCTATCATAAGCGCATTCCATCAGAATGTACGCAACCGCAAGATGCGTGAAGAGCTGGCGATGAACAAGGTGAAGGATGTGGCAGAACTCTACGTTCTAACCGATAGGTGTGCTCGGGCTGAAGAGGGAAGGAAGTACCCCGGCAAAGACGTCGGAATGGAAACCGATTCCTCAGACAAAGACGCTGCCGCCCCGGCAAAGAAGGGCCGACGCCGCAACAGGAAGCGCAAGGGCAAGGCCGTGCTTGCCGTCGAGGGATCCGACGACGCGGGCGCTGCCCAGAAGACCAAGGCAGACGACCCTGGCAAGGAAGTTGTCAGGTGCGCCGCTTGCCGGGCCTTGGCGGCTGCCGACAAGCCAGGAGGCTCCGACAAGCAGTACTGCAAGATCAATCACACCTAGGGCCACGACCTCCAGAACTGTCGGCAAGTCGAGCAGCTCGCAGAGAAGCAGAAAGCCGAATATGAGAGGCGAGACAAGGAGAAAGGCCAGGGTGGTGCTAAGGGATCCGGCAAGAAGTGTGGCGGCCAAGCTGGCCGCTGCAGCAAAGATAATCAACAAGACCGCTCGAGGACGCAATAAGAAGCAAGAAGACGATGATCATGACGAGGAAGACGAGTCTGGCGAGCATGAGTTCCAGAAAGCTACAGAGGCAATGTGCGTCGACGGTGGCGCCTCGCTGCACATCTCTCACCGCCAGCTCAAGTGGTGGGCGCGTGAGATCACGGCAGCGGAACCATCGTTCGATGCTCAAAAGCCACTGAAGTGGTCCAGCACGCCTATCATTTTTGACACCGAGGACCACCCCGATTGCACAACTGCGGTCGGGTGTCTGCCGTTGTTGGTTTCACCAACAATACGCAACCTCAAGGTGACAAAAATGCTAGTTGACGGCGGGGCCGGTCTGAACTTGATCTCGCCTATTGTGATCAAAAGGCTGCAGATTCCTGATGGAGACCTTGAAGAGATTGGCACGTTTCAAGGAGTCAACCGGGGAAGAAGTCAGCCAAAGGGTAAGGTCACGCTACCCGTGACATTTGGAGGTGAGCTGAACTATAGGACAGAGAGGATTGTTTTTTATGTCGCCGAGATCCCCTTGCCTACAACGGGATCCTCGGCCGCCCAACACTAGCCAAGTTCAGCAGCGCCACATTACGCCTAAAACATGCTGAAGATGCTTGGGTCGATGACCATCATCACCGTCCCCTCCGACAAGAAGGATGCACTGATTTGCGCTGACCAACTCTATCGGGAGGCAGTTGCAGCCACTGCCACCAAGACACTTGCTCCTGCCGCTGAAGCCCCGGGAGGGAAGAAGGCCGGTAAGACCTCTCGCACCCACTCCGGCAAGCGCACCTCTTCGAAGTGCTGTGCTCCTGTCGAGGACGTACCAGAGTGTTGGGGATCGTTGCAGAAATTAGAAAATTTCTATGCATCACCAAGATCAATCTATGGAGAGACTAGCAACGAGAGATAGGGGAGTGCATCTTCATACCCTTGAAGATCGCGATGCGGAAGCGTTACAAGAACGCAGATGAAGGAGTCGTACTCGCAGCGATTCAGATCGCGGTTGATTCTGATCTAAGCGCCGAACAACGGCGCCTTCGCGTTCAACACACGTACAGCCCGGGGACGTCTCCTCCTTCTTGATCCATCAAGGAGAGAGGATAAGTTGAGGGAGAGCTCCGGCAGCACGACGACGTGGTGGTGGAGCTTGCAGTTCACCGGTAGGGCTTCGCCAAGCACTTCTACGGAGGAGGAGGTGTTGGGGAGGGAGAGGGTTGCGCCAGGGAAAGGGGTGCGGCTCCCATGCGCCTCCCCACTGTATATAGGGGTGGAAGGGGCTGGTTTCTTTCCCTCCAAGTCCATTGGGGCGTTGGCAAAGGTGGGGGAAAGAAATCCCATAATTTCCCTTTCCCACCGATTGTTATCCCCTTTTTTAGGGACCTTGATCTTATCCCTTCGGGATATGCTCTTATTCCTTCTAAGGGGGGATCTTGGTGCGCCTTCACCAGGGGTGTGGGGCCTTGCCCCACTACCCACGTTCATGTGGGTTGGGGTGGGCCACACTCCAGAACCTTCTAGAACCTTCCCGGTACAATACCGAAAAATCCTGAACATTTTCCGGTGGCCAAAATAGGACTTTCCATATATAAATCTTTACCTGTGGACCATTCCGGAACTCCTCTGACGTCCGGGATCTCATCCGGGACTCCAAACAACATCCTGTTGACACACGAACACGTCACATGTACCCTCGACGCCGGGGGTGATGCACCGCAGCTCA
This sequence comes from Aegilops longissima, assembly GCA_021605205.1. NCBI lineage: Eukaryota > Viridiplantae > Streptophyta > Magnoliopsida > Poales > Poaceae > Aegilops > Aegilops longissima. The sequence goes on from CM038679.1 coordinate 160,428,521, forward strand.
CGTCGAAGGAGACCCGACCGACAGCGCGATACGCAAGACAGTCGACGGGCGCTTTTGCAGACCCGAAAACCCCACACCCCCGGGAGGGACCCCGTCAGGGAGTGCGGCGGCTATGGGCTGCCCTAGGTCGATTCGCTCGCCCCTAGAGCCTCGATATTCGCAGCTCTCAAACACGAAGAACAACGAATAACGAGAGAGAAAAACGGTGGAGAGATAAAACGTAGATGAAAAAGTAGTATATTGATTTGTTCGATTGTGTGTTGTTCAATCGGCCGTCACCCCTAGGGTATATAAGAGGCGGCTGGACTTCCCGTGCAAGGAAAAGGCTTGGATTCACGTCCAAAACCCTATTCAAATTCGGATTGATTTTGTCCGAACTTTCCAAAACTGCTCGGTTTAAACTCTGCACCTTGCGGGTCTTTTTTGTGATGGTAAACGATCTCGGATGGAAACGAGCCCAAAAGCAATCTTCACCGTTTCGACGAGACGAACAACTTTTATGTTGAACGTTTTCCGATTCGAGGCCATCTTCTAGCGCAAAACACTCACGCCTTACGTCAGACACTTGCCAAGACATGTCTGGTCTCCCGCATCATATTTCGCCTCTTGATAGGGCTGCATTCAGATAGCTCTAACTTTTGCATACGAACTCGGATTGAGATTATGTTTATATAAAAATCGACCGATTTTACGAGACGAAGACAATTCATGTAGAGCATTCCTTCATCCGAGGTTGTCCTGGAGGCTTAATTGACCAAAAAGCACTCAGAACACCTAAACATGACAATCTGAGTGTAGTTTTGGTCTTTGATATGATGCCGAATAATTATGGTCCAAACATTAAAGTTGTTCCATTCGGTGATGTGAAACTTTTCATGCTGAAAACCCTTTCACTCTGTATCTTGCCAAAATCAGGCGTCAACACATGCCCCCCTGTTTTTCGGCAAAGCTTGCACGCCGAAAAATAATATGCATAGTGTTCGTTCTAAGGACGATGTCAACACTCCATCGGCCATTTATTTTCCTCGTATGATAATTATATATAGGCCATGTTTGTGCTAAGGGCGATAGTCGATATCGGCCATTGCCTAAACAGGCTTCCCGCCACACACTGGGTGGTACTTCTTCAAATATTTTCCGTTGAGAGCTCGGGGTAACAATGCCCCTTGTATTGATTCCACCAAATATGAATTTCCGGGAACAACCCTTGTAATTCTAAAAGGACCTTCCCAACTCGGAGACCACTTCCCGAATTTCCTATCTCTTGAACCAATCGGCAGAATCACCTTCCAGACGAGATCACCAACTTGAAAATTCTTCAACTTAACTTTCTTATTGTAAGCTCTTGCAACCCTCAACTTGTCTCTCTCTATGTACTTCAAAGCAACCAAACGTTTATCGGCAACTTCATCAATATTGTCCATCATCAAGTTATAAAAGTCTACTGCCGATAAATCATTTTGTTTGGCTATTCTCAAAGCATTCAAATTTACTTCCACTGGTAAAACAGCCTCTTGGCCATATATAAGCTCATATGGAGTCACCTTGGTAGCACCATGCCTTTAAATTCTATGTGCCCACAAAGCTTCAGACAACAACTCATGCCATCTCCTCGGATTATCCTCAATCCTCTTCTTGATGAGCTTGATTTAAAATTTTATTGCTAGACTCAGCTTGTCCATTAGCTTGGGCATAATACGGAGAGGAATTGAGCAACTTTATGTTATAAGATTCGGCAAACTCTCTGACTTGGTGTGACATGAAAGATGAACCTTGATCCGTAGTTAACGTTTGAGGAATACCGAATCGATGAATAATGTGCTCGGTGATGAACTGAATTACCTCTGTATGTGTCATGTTCTTGAGAGGTACTGCTTGCACCATTTAGTGAAATAATCAGTTGCCACCAATATGAACCGATGCCCTTTTGAAGAAGACGGGTGGATTTGTCCAATGAAATCTAAACCCCAACCTCTGAAAGGCCACGGTTTGATAATAGGATGTAACATAGCAGCAGGAGCCAATTGAATATCACCAGACTTTTGACAAGCTTCACATCCTTTATAATATCTGAAGCAATCATTAATCATAGTCGGCCAATAAAACCCAAAGACGTCGCAATAACCATTTCATCTTGGGAGCCGATCGGTGAGTGCCACAAATACCTTCATGTACTTCCCCCATAGCAACTCTTGCCCCCTCATCCAAACACTTTAGAAGAACATCATCGACTGTTCGGCGATAAAGACCATCATCTCTCATTGTATACTTAAAAGACATACGCCGAACAGCCCTGTCCACCCTTTCACTCGGATTGCACAAGTAATCAACAATGGGCTTTCTCGATGGAATTATCACCTGCACTAGATTTTTGTTAATGGCGAATCGGTGGGTTCAGGTTCGGCCTCTCCCATATTGGCAAGACAAGACATCGGTTTTTGAGAGATATGAAACATGCCACGATCAACATGATATCCAGATGCTTGCTGTGCCAACTCATTTGCTTTCCAGTTGTCATGTCTAGATATATGTGCAATGCTAAAACAATCCAAAGTAGAAATTATATCTAGACATTTATCAAGATAAACATTAAGTGATTCGTCCAAACACTGAAAGACTCTGGATATTTGCTGCACCACTAGTAACGAATCACCGTAAGCCTCAATATGTGTAACTCCTATAGCAAGTAGCATCTCTAAACCGAATAACAATGCTTCATATTCTGCTTGATTGTTTGTGCAAAAATATTCTAAGCGGCATGAGGCTTCAAAAACAGCACCATGAGGAGATATATAAACAATACCAACACCTTGGCCATTGCTACAAACTGAACCATCAAAGTACAATCTCCATGGCACTAATGAAACAAGGTTTATATCAGCATCATGCTTGTCATTAATCCGATGTTCAACAATGAAAGTAGCAACAATTTGGCCTTTCATGGATTTTATAGATTCATAAGCCAAATCATATTCAATCAAAGCATAAGCCCACTTGCCAATTCTACCACTAAGAATTGGCCTATGCAACATGTACTTAATGACATCGGTTTGACAAGCTACTACACAAGCACTCGGCACTAGGTAATGTCTCAATTTTGTGCAAGCATAATATAAGCATAGACATAGTTTTTCAATAGATGTATACCTTGTCTCGGCGTCCAATAAGCGTCTGCTCAAATACGTAATGACATGCTCTTTTCCTTCGGTATCTTGAGTCAAAACAGCACCAATAACACCTTCCTCTGCTGCGATATAAAGCTTAAAAGGCTCTCTATGCTTGGGTGCTTTCATTACCGGAGGAGTGCACAAATAATTCTTGATCATATCAAAGGCTTCTTGCTGTTTTGCCCCCCAAGTGAAATTAACATCATTCTTTAACCTAAGGATAGGAGTAAATGCATCAACTTTCCCTGACATATTGGCTATGTACCTTCTCAAATAATTGACCTTGCCAAAGAACTTTTGCATATCTCTCTTGCATGTTGGAGCCTCCACTTTCTGTATGGCCTCTATCTTTTTGGGATCAATTTCGATGCCATCTTCATGAATAATGAAACCCAAAATTTGCCACCGACACGCTAATGCACATTTCAAAGGATTCATCTTTAGTCCATACCTTTTCATTCTCTCAAAAGCTAAACGCAAATCGGCCAAGTGAGATTCAAAAGCATCCGATTTGACAACAATATCATCAATATAAACTTCAAGTATGATACCGAGTAAATCATGAAAAATCAAATTCATAGCTCTTTGATATGTGTCTCCAGCATTTTTTAATCCGAATGTCATCACTGTCCACTGAAATAAACCAAGGAAACCAGGACATCGGAAAGTTGTTTTGTACATGTCCTCTTCAGCCATAAAAATTTGATTGTATCCGGCATTACTATCTAGAAAGCTAATAACCTTATGTCCAGAAGCATCATTAATAAGCATATCGTCTATTGGCATGGGATACTCATCTTTGGGTGTAGCCCTATTCAAATCTCTGAAGTCAATGCACACACTCAACTTGCTGGATCCCTTCTTCTCCACTGGGACAATGTTAGAAATCCACTCGGCATACCTGCAAGGTCGAATGAAATTAGCTTCAAGCAGTCGACCGATCTCTTCCTTGATCCGGTCATATGTTTTCGGATTAAACTTTCGGTCGATCGTTTATAAGGTCTAAAACCGCCTTTATAGGCAACCGATGCTCCACTAGCTCTCGGCTCAACCCTGGCATCTCATGATATTCCCATGCAAAGCAACAAACATATTCTTTCAATAGCTCGATTAATTTAGCTTTACAATCGGCTTTCAAATTTTTGTTTATAAATGTCGGTCGACTGGCTGATCCGTCTCCGATATCTACCTCTTATAATGGATCGGCCGATGTAAAACCTTGTCCAAGTTTATCCATGTCATCCAACTCCTCAATAGACTCATACATATCGTTCTTGCCGGACCGATATTTTACAAGACGTTTTTGTAACCACTCGGAACTAGAATCCATTTAAACATATCATACCTTGGAGCCGATTGCATTCAGTCGGCTTTAAAGACACGGGCACAAAACCATTCTTGGTCGCTACTGAGAAAATCAAACTCGATAAGTCACGCCCGTCAAGCAAGTAGCATTGGGATGTTGCCAATCCACCGATGCATCGGCCAAAGCAACACAGGCGAATTATCCGCATGAATGACTTCCACTTCATCATCAACCCACCGAATCGAAACTGGTGCATAGTGGATGGCAGCACTGGTTTGCATGAACCCAATCACGGCCTAGTATAACGTTGTAGTTACCTTGCACCTCAGCGACAAAGAATGCAGTAGCCAAAGTTTTGCTTCCGACTGTAAGCTCCACATACATCACACCTTTGGCTTCAGTTCTCTCTTTGCCTTCAAACCCGTTGAGCACCATATTGGTCTTGATCAATTCTTCATCAGGCAAACCCAATTTCCTGAAGACCGAATAGGGCATAAGATTTACCACAGCACCACCATCAACAAGCATTCGACTGAGTGGCGATCCATTGATATGACCTCTGAGATACAACGGTTTCAAATGTGTTACTGGTTCTTTTGGCTTCTCGAATATTGCGTTTTTAGGGCCAAAATCCAGTTGAGCCACTTCCTCTTCCTCATCTACAGCACGAAACTCAGCAGGTAAGTAATATACCATATTGATATCCATACCTTCATGGACCGGTGTAGACTCATAGTCTAACATATCAGCCTCTTCTTCAAGTGGATCGACCGATTCTGAAATCTGGTCAAGTGAAGGAGAAGTAAGAAGTGTTGCAGACGATGTAATAGCTGTCGCATCGTCCTCCTTGGGTGGTGTAGGCACCTCTGTGATAGATGTAGAAGCTGATGTATCTTGTATTTGTTTAGGCCTCCACAATTGTTTTGCTGGAACCATGGGTCGAGTGTCATTGAACAACTTATCCCTTTGCTTCTCGGCCTCCTGCTCTGCCATCTCTTGACTCCTTAACCTCTGTAGTTTCCTCTTCTGTGTCTTTGTTAGCCCTGGAGGACACCACTTTGGTCGAGTGTATTTATCATCTTTCACCTTTACTTGGCTGGTGTTTGCTTCATGGTCATTAACCGAGTGCTTTGGCGCGATAGCAAGTATCGGCTCAGTCGAGTGGTTATGCACAGTCGGCTGCTGTATGGGGAATGTTTCGGTGCCCAGGATAAGTGAGTCGACATCCATTTTCTCCTTGCCTTTTCTTGACTCAACTGCTGCAACACTTGGTGACTTAACACGCCATTCTTTTCGACTTTCCATATGCATGAAATTTCCACTCGGGCGCACCTTTTTACTCGGATGGACGTCACTCTGATGGAATCCACTCGGATGGAACTCAGTCGGATGGAATCTACTTGGCCACATTTTTTCACTTGGATAGCTTCCACCAGGGTGCATTCTTACACTAAGATATTTTCCACTTGGTCGCATATTTTGACCAGCCGACTGATAGTCACCGATGTTCAGTCGGCCATTATATGGGTAATCAAGTCGATTCCACACAGATTGCCTCTGCTCTTCTGAAAACTGCGCCCTTGGTCCACTCGGTTTCACATACTGACTGAACATATCATTCGATGGTGACCTTGGTCGCTTCAAGTGTGATGGCCGGTTAGAGCTGGGACCAGCCGACTGATTAGCATATTTGGACAGCAACATATCAAAGTTGGCTTGATCCGCTTATGCTGCACTTTAGCTTCATTCCTCTTCCATTTGCCAACTTCGACTCTTGGCTTGACAAATTTAACTCGAGTGTCCTGCTGCACCTGTGTTTGCCCCCGAGTGTAGGATTCTTGATGTTGATCGTGATCACTTCCTTGCCATTGGGTTGCTTATCAAGCACAACATGTCTCCCCAAGACCTTGTCACCCTCCTTGTCTTTCCTGGGCTCACCAACAATGACATTAGCTTTATTAGCAGATTCGGCTACCTCCGACCGAATGAGCAGCTTCTTCCCTTCTAAATCCATGGTGTTCATTGGATAGGTCTGTTTATCAACTTGCATCTCAGAAAAGTTCAATCGTCCATCATTAATGGCCGATTGTATCTGTCGTCGAAAAACATTGCAATCGTTAGTAGCATGAGAAAAAGAGTTATGATACTTGCAATAAGCACGCCGTTTTAGCTCTTCAAATGGCGGTAAAGTATGAGATATTCTAATAATCTTAGCCTGCAGCAAAGCATCAAATATTCTATCACACTTAGCAATGTTAAAAGTAAACTTCATCTCTTCATCACGATTCTTATGAATCGGTTTCAGATCATTGCAAGTAAAGGGTTTGGCCTTAGATGGCCAAACAAATTCAGTAGCAAAAACATCACCCTCATCGTCCGAGTGATCACTATCATATTCCACCATATTCATCTTTGGTCGATCGGCTTTGTATCTATGCACTTCTTTGAGATCTTTGCTTCGGCTTTCCTGAGCCAAGGCCCTTTGTAAGACTTGGTTGATATTTAAAACTCATAGCCTTCTAGCTTTTCTCTAATGGGAGTTGTCAAACCACTCAGCACTAGGTCCGCTAAGTCTCTCTCGGTTATCACCAAACTAAAACATCGGTTTTAGTTTCTCTCAATCTCTTGACGAATCGGATACCGATTCATCATGTTTCTGCTTAACCGATGTTAGATGTGACAACTTGAGTTCATTGTCGCCGCTGTAAAAGTGATCATGAAATTTCTGCTCTAGCTGCGACCAAACTCGAATGGAACCATGTGGTAAAGAAGAAAACCATGAAAATGCGGTACCAGTTAATGATAAAGGAAATAAACGCACTTTCAACTCATTCAGTGAGCCTGCTTCACCTAGTTGTGCTAAGTATTGACTAACATGCTCCCATGTGGTTTTTGTGCCCTCTCCATTGAACTTAACAAAATCTGGAATTTTATATCTTTGGAGGGCACTTTGGATGGCATCAAAGTACTGGGCACGGCTTTTGGTAAATCCGATTCGAGGTAACTCAACCCCAAAATTCTCTCAAGCATCTTAGCCATCTCCTCTCTAAGATTAGCTAGACCATCATCCATAGTGGACAATGAAGCTTGTGGCAGTGGCATAGGAGGAGTAGGGTTACTAGCTGTAGGTAAGAATTGTGGCAGGTATGTCGAACCATAACTTGCTAGTGGTCGAGTGGTTGTAGCTGTAGGTAAGGTTGGGTTCATGCGTTGCTACCAAACCTGGTATGCTCATAATAGGATTAATGGGTGCAGCCACAATCTGATTTGTTTGGGTAGGATATAAGCCATCGGCACAGGAGGCGCCGATGCAATAGGTAAAGCCAGATTAGGGTTTTGCACACTAGCTGCTACACCATCATTACCACTAGTCGATTGAGATGTATTCTTCTCGAGCATTAGTATTTTCTATGAAAGTTTGATAGACTAGATTGTTACCATCGGCAATACGACTTTCAATCTCAGCCCACCGCTCAGAGAAAAGGTAGTACTTACAGAGGGTTTAACCTGCTCGGCTTGAAGAGGAGGAAACTTGATTTCTCCAATCGGAGTGATGTTGCCTTGGCGATCCTTTTGAACTTTGCAAGGAATTCCTGCAAGTCCTTCTCCTCGCCGCCTTCTTGTACTCCTCATAGACTTGGCGATGATCGCCGATATCTCATCAAGACCGGGCTTAATGATGTTATCGGCGCTCTACCTCAGATGGCTTGGGAAGATCAGACATGGTGGATGATGATGATTGATCTTCGATATCCCCAGCGGAGTCGCCAAAAAGTGTGTTGACACACGAACACGTCATGTGTACCCTCGACGCCGGGGGTGATGCACCGCAGCTCACGTCGAAGGAGACCCGACCGACAGCGCGATACGCAAGACAGTCGACGGGCGCTTTTGCAGACCCGAAAACCCCACACCCCCGGGAGGGACCCCGTAAGGGAGTGCGGCGGCTATGGGCTGCCCTAGGTCGATTCGCTCGCCCCTAGAGCCTCGAGATTCGCAGCTCTCAAACACGAAGAACTGCGAAGAACGAGAGAGAAAAACGGTGGAGAGATAAAACGTAGATGAAAAAGTAGTATATTGATTTGTTCGACTGTGTGTTGTTCAATCGGCCGTCACCCCTTGGGTATATAAGAGGCGGCTGGAATTCCCGTGCAAGGAAAAGGCTTGGATTCACGTCCAAAACCCTAGTCAAATTCGGATTGATTTTGTCCGAACTTTTCAAAACTGCTCGGTTTAAACTGGCTGCACCTTGCGGGTCTTTTTTGTGATGGTAAACGATCTCGGATGGAAATGAGCCCAAAATCAATCTTGACCGTTTCGACGAGACGAACAACTTTTATGTTGAACGTTTTCCGATTAGATGCCATCTTCTGGGGCAAAACACTCACGCATTACGTCAGACACTTGCCAAGACATGTCTGGTCTCTCGCGTCATATTTCGCCTCTTGACAGGGCTGCATTCAGATAGCTCTAACTTTTGCATACGAACTCGGATTGAGATGATTTTTATATAAAAATCGACCAATTTGACGAGGCGAAGACAATTCATGTAGAGCATTCCTTCATCCGAGGTTGTCCTGGAGGCTTAATTGACCAAAAAGCACTCAGAACACCTAAACATGACAATCTGAGTGTAGTTTTGGTCTTTGATATGATGCCGAATAATTATGGTCCAAACATTAAAGTTGTTCCATTCGGTGATGTGAAAATTTTCATGCTGAAAACCCTTTCACTCTGTGTCTTGCCAAAATCAGGCGTCAACACATCCGGTAACTGCACACTAATTCCCATAACAACTCTAGCGTCACCGAACCTTAAGTGTGTAGACCCTACGGGTTCGGGAATCATGCAGACATGACCGAGACAACTCTCTGGTCAATAACCAACAACGGGATCTGGATACCCATGTTGGTTCCCACATGTTCCACGATGATATCATCGGATGAACCACGATGTCGGGGATTCAATCAATCCTGTATACAATTCCCTTTGTCAATCGGTACGTTACTTGCCCGAGATTCGATCGTCGGTATCCCAATACCTCGTTCAATCTCGTTACCGGCAACTCACTTTTACTCGTTGCGTTAAACATCATCCCATGATCAACTCTTTGGTCACATTGACCTCATTATGATGATGTCCTACCGAGTGGGCCCAGGGATACCTCTCCGTCACACGGAGTGACAAATCCCAGTCTTGATTCTTGCCAACCCAACAGACACTTTCGGAGATACCCGTAGTGTGCCTTTATAGCCACCCAGTTACGTTGTGACGTTTGGCACACCCAAAGCATTCCTACGGTATCTGGGAGTTGCACAATCTCATGGTCTAAGGAAATGATACTTGACATTAGAAAAGCTTTAGCAGACGAACTACACGATCTTGTGCTATGCTTAGGATTCGGTCTTGTCCATCACATCATTCTCCTAATGATGTGATCCAATTATCAACGACATCCAATGTCCATGGTCAGGAAACCGTAACCATCTATTGATCAATGAGCTAGTCAACTAGAGTCTTACTAGGGACATATTGTGGTCTACGTATTCACACATGTATTACGGTCTCCGGTTAATACAATTATAGCATGAACAATACACAATTATCATGAACAAGGAAATATAATAATAACCATTTTATTATTGCCTCTAGGGCATATTTCCAACACAGAGAGCTTCACCGGCAAGAGCAAGAAATACAGAGCTGCACCACTAGAGACCAAGAAGGTGTCCGTCAAGGAGGATGGCACGAGAGGGGCTTTCACTATAAGCTCCACCCTCGACAGCAAATAGGAATGCGCGCTCGTCACCTTCCTGCGGGCGAATGTCGATGTGTTTGCACGGGAAGCATCCGACATCCCCGGCGTTCCCAGGGAGGTGATTGAGAACCATCTTGCTGTTTGTCCTCATGCGCGACCCGTCAAGCATAAGGTCAGGAAGCAAGCCTTGGAGCGGCAAGAATTCATCACAGAGGAGATCAGGAAGTTGGAAGTGGCAGGCTTGGTCAGAGGAATGCTCCACCCAACGTGGTTGGCCAATATGGTAGTGGTGCGCAAGGCAAATGGGAAATGGAGGTTGTGTACTGATTACACGGACATTAATAAGGCTTGTCCAAAAGATCCTTTCCCTTTGCTGTGCATTGACCAGATTGTGGACTCCACTGTCGGGTGTGACCTTCTGTCATTCCTTGACGCCTACTCAGGATACCACCAGATCTTCATGACAAGAGAAGACAAAGAGAAGACCGCGTTCATCACCCCACGTGGTACGTATTGTTTTATACGAATGCCTTTCTAGTTGAAGAGCGCTGGTTCAACATTTGCAAGAGCAGTCCAAATTGGTTTTGAACCTCAGCTACATAGAAATATGGAAGCTTATATGGATGACATAGTGGTCAAAACCAAGGACAAGGCAAAACTCATACAAGACTTAGAAGGGACGTTGAAAATTTGCACAAGATCAACCTCAAGTTGAACCCTGAAAAGTGTGTCTTTGGCGTTCCGTCCGGCAAACTTCTCGGGTTCTTTGTGTCACAGCATGGGATCGAGGCGAATCCAGACAAGATCAAGGCCATTGGGCAGATTGAGGCGCCCAGGCGGATCAAGGATGCGCGTCGGCTTGCTGGCTGTGTTGCCGCCATGAGCATATTCATCTCCAAGTCTGCTGAGCGCGCCCTTCCCTTTTTCAAAATCTTGAAAAAGGAGGGCCCAATGGAATGGACCCCGGAGGCCGAAGCAGCGGTACAGGATTTGAAGAAATACCTCTCCTCTACACCAATACTAGTTGCGCCTAAACCACAAGAGCCGTTGCTGCTGTATCTAGCGGCAACAAATCAAGTGGTCAGTGCCACGCTAGTGGCACAGAGGGAGGTCAATGCGGAAGTGATTGCAATGGCAGGCCTGACCAGTGACGAGGCAGAGCACCCGATAGAATCTGATGCCACCGGAGCAGAAGCGATGCAACCGAATGAAGTAGTGCAGAAGAAGAAGATGATGCAACACCCGGTCTACTTTGTCAGCTCCCTCTTGCAGGGGGCTATATCAAGGTACTCCGGTGTGCAGAAATTGCTCTTCAGCCTCCTTATGGCCTCAAGGAAGCTGCGTCATTACTTCCAAGCACACGAGATCACCGTCATCACCCACCTCCCGGTGCAACAAATATTGCATAACCCAGACGCAACCGGGAGGATTGTGGAATGGGCCTTGGAACTGTCGAGCTTTGGTTTGAACTTTGAAAGCACTTTAACAATCCAGAATAGAGTCTTGGCAGAGTTCATTGCAGAATGGACCTCAACGCCTGACGAAGACATCTAGGAGACCACTCTCCCCGGCAAGGAAACAAGTCACGACTGGATTATGTACTTTGATGGGGCTTTCTCGCTGCAAGGCGCCGTAGCTGGTGTGCTGCTCGTCGCACCCACCGGAGAGCACCTCAAGTATGTAGTCCAGATGCACTTTCCCAGGGAGATGTCAACAAACAACACTTCCGAATACAAGGGGTTGCTTGCCGGTCTCAGGATCGCGGCAGACCTCGAAATCAAGAAGCTCATCGTCAGGGGTGATTCACAGCTTGCCGTCAAGCAAGTTAACAAGGATTACCAGAGCCCGTTGATGCAACGGCACTAGTAACCAACTGTGAAGCGTGTTAGTTCCATTCAAAGAAGCTTCATCAACCAGCTCAAGCTCTCCAAACAATCCCTCTTTCCTGGCCATTCTCGTTCTGGGGGCTCGACATACTGGGCCCCTTCCCCCATGCTGTCGGGGGCTTTGAGTACTTGTACGTTGCAATCGACAAGTTCACAAAGTGGTCGGAGGTGAAGCAGTGAGAAAGGTGACAGCACAATCAGCTGTCAAGTTCTTAAAGGGGCTAGTCTGCCGTTTTGGTGTACCAAACAGAGTCATCACCGACAACGGCACGCAGTTCACAAGACAAACCTTCATGCAATACATTCAAGACCTCGACAGCAAGTTCTGTTTTGCTTCTGTTGCGCATCCTCTGAGCAACGGCCAGGCAGAGAGGGAAAATGCTGAAGTACTACAAGGCCTCCGGACAAGGACTTTTGACAGGCTACATAAGTGCGGAAGGCGCTGGATTGATGAATTGCCTGTAGTTCTTTGGTCAATCAGAACGACACCAAATTGAGCCAGCGGCCAGACACCCTTCTCCCTCGTTTACGGGGCAGAAGCAGTTCTCCCCACGGAACTCACATACGGGTCACCCTGAGTGCTCGCTTATGATGAGCTTGAGCAAGAGCAATTGCGGCAAGATGACGCAACGCTCCTTCAGGAAGATCATCGTCGGGCGGCTGTGCGAGCAGCACGCTCCCAACAAGCCCCGCGCTGCTACCATAGCCGCAAGGTTCATGCCCGAAGCTTTGAGGAAGGCGACCTTGTTCTTCGGCGCGTTCAGTCGGCCAAGAATTCCAACAAGTTGACGCCAAAGTGGGAAGGCCCTTATCGGGTAATACGAGTCACTAGGCCCAGCGCAGTCCGCCTGGAGACCGAAGATGGTATTCTAGTAAGCAATTCCTGGAACATCAAACATCTTCGCAAGTTTTACCCATAAGGCGCGGTTGCCAGGCCCCCTGGCAGACAACCTTTTTTTACAAGCCTTGCTGGCAAGGCATGTAACCCTTTGTACAAAGCTAGGCGCAGACCCTGAGCATAAATAAATGAAGCACTGGCGCCCTAAGTTTTAGCATGCATGCTAGGTTGAGTCTCTCTCTCGGTTAGGGTTGATAGTGCTTAGCGGCGACTAACCCCTAGCATCGAGGTCGAGTGTGCGTCTCTCTGTTCCTTCCCGTCCTTTTTTGGTTCGCAGGGTGCATGGACATTTCTGCTGAGCTGTTTGGAGGAAAGAGAACAGGCCGGCGCCCCGACCCCGGCAAGCCAAGGTTGCCGGGGTCTGCAAATCCAAAGATCCGACCACGGCAAGCCAAGACTGCCGGGGGTTGCAAAATCAGATAAGTCTTTCATCCCCCACTCCCTACTTCCGTATGAAACTTGAACGAACGAGACTTCACTCACTCTTATACCATCATGCTCCCTCTTTCCTGTGTCCAAAAACCTTACTTTGGGCCGGAACTTGGTCGTAGCGCGATGGGAAGGGAACGGGCGAAGGGCCCAATCCTACTTTGCCCCTACCTCCACCAAGAGCGTGAGTGTAGTCGAGCTATAGAGCAGGAGGACGACAAGGTCTGTTGCCGGGTTACAATGTTTTTCTTAAGATAATGAGGACTCATTCCTTGGTGAGGGCCTCGCCCACGCGCAAAAGAAACCCAGCAAACACCCTTCTCTTCATTAATACGTTGTTAATGAGTACAATTCATACGGAATGCATACGTGAGCAAGGGGGTTACAAGGTTTAAATCCTACAAAGGCCCGTAGGCTTAAAAACTGAAAAGAGATAAGCTGCCCGTAATCCCTTTCTTGTTCCTCTCCTTAGGAAATAGAACAAGAAGGCGAAAGGGCAAAAGGATTGCCTAGGCGAGGGTCGAGCGGCAGAAGACACCAAGAGAACATCCCGACAGCCGTCCCGAAGAGGGCTGGTGATGATGGTGCCGGGATAAGAGTTGGAAGATGAGGCAGCGGGCCGGCAATACGCGATGAAGGCGTCGATGCCCGCGTACTCCGACTTGACGGCCCGCCACCCTCCTTCTTCGTCTTCTCCGGCCTTCCCACGCCAGCCGCCCAAGGAGGCGACCCCGAGAAGTTCAAGGAGCTGGGGATGCAGATGGTGGTGCTGCCGGCGTCGCCCAGGGACGGTGTGTCCGACGCCTAGTCGGACCCATCATCCTCCCGCCCGCTACCCTCGTCGCCGCTGTCGCTGTCCTCCCCATCACTGTTGCTCGATGAGGAGCTTTTGTCATCGGTCGAGCTCTTCGCACGACACCCTAGCCTGTGCCCCGAGCGCCCGAATACCTTGACAGAGAGCAGGTCGCTCTCCGCTAACTTGAAGCAGAGGACGTGTCCCTCCATCAAGCAGTGGGCATGCGCGAAGGTTTTCCAACCCCGACGGAGGAGCATTACATGAGGGGCGGGGAACCTTGTGTTCGCCCATATGGCGCCATGGCAACACCCCTTCATGCGAAGCCTCAACCTCGGTGGCTGGTTGACCTCCAGCACCCTCGGAAACGCTTCAGGAAGACGGAGGCGGCTGCGCAGCGGCTCGTGCAGTGGCAGAATGAACTCCATCGCCATGTCCCCGACATGGCCGCTCGGTGAAGCAGGAGGAGACGGCGGAGGAGATGGATACGGAGATGATAACAACGCGAGTGTCCCCCGTCCACGCCTGCCTCTGCCTCGACCACCTCACCGACCACGGCCCTGGCCTCTGCCTCTGCCTCTAGTGTAGCCTTCATCTTGGGTGTCCGACTCTTCTTTGATCGCCCCGCCCTCTGGCGGGAGGAAGACCTGGTCGCCTCTGTAGGGGCACGGCCCCGACCACGCCCTCTCGCCATGACGAAGGGAAGAAAAGGGATCAGATAGAGAGAAGATGGTTGCGAGAAGAAGTTGTCTCTCTGCCCTTATATAGAGGGACGAGGCCGAACGAGCCTGAACGCGACCGCCCCAATCGACCAATCCAACCACCGGAGGTACAAGGCGACGGGGTCAACCCGCTGCCCCAATCAGCGGCGCCCGCCCCGGCATTAAAGCCCACGCTTTCTGTGTCCACCGCCTGCCCTTCCTGACGCATGGAGGACATGTGGCGGGCGAGCCAGGACCCGGGTGGCAAGTGGAACGGCCATTTCGCGCCCCGTGATCGTGGGGCACGGGTGCCATAATGGCAACGACCCGAGTCCACTTAGTAAATGAGCCGCACCCCTGCGGCTTCCTCTATTCTTCCATGGGGAAGGCGCGGGCCGCCTCTTTACCATTTACTACGATGTGATGCATGAGGGCCGCAGCCGCCCCACGCATGACCCCCACGTCACGCACGACCCCCACGTCACACACTCAATGTTGGTCGTGGGGAAGCGCACCAGGCAAAGAAGTTACTGCGGTAAAAACTCAGCCCCGCGTGCCCGCGCACCATTCAGGGCCTAGCCCAACAACGCGTCGCGCTTATGTGTGGCCCAGGCCCGGGGGCTCCTGTCGGTGGACGAAAGTAGGGGCTCTCCTTTGTACCCCTTTACTTGTGCACGGGCAGTCAGAGCCACGCCTGCGACCACACTTAGCAGGGCAGAGGAGGGAAGCAGAAGTGCAAGGCTACCAGAGCTGCGCTACAACCAAGGGCTCAGAAGACAGAGCAACTGGATGGGCTTTCTCCCGGCAAGACCCTTGACGGGGCCGCCTACACAGCCCCGGCAAGAGCCTTGCCGGGGCAGCTCGCCAAACGCCAGCATTGCAGCCACCCTTGAGCCTGAGAGTCCCGACACCATCGACAATGTTGGAAGCAAGGCTCGAGAAGTGCTTGCATGGTGGCATGCAGATCTTTGTGAAGACAGAGAGCCTACAAATCCTAGATAAGGACCAGAAGACAAGACAACCGCAAGGCTCCTTGCCGAGGATGCCTGTGAGGCCCCGACAAGGCACCTTGCCGAAGACACCTGCAAGGCCCCGGCAAGATACTTGCCGAGGGCGCTCACAAGGCCCCGACAAGACCCTTGCCGGGAATATACGCGAGACCGCGGCAAGGCCTTGCCGGCCCATCACCGCTCCAGCTCAGCGGCCATCCCACCAACTAAAGCAAGTACCCACATAGCAGTACGTGGATACTAATCCAACTAGTCAAGCACCTGCGTGGTGGCATGCAGATCTTCGTGAAGACCCTACCACCACGCCAACTCAGCAGCCTGCCAGCCTACATGGCGCAGCGCGCCTTGTTGGCCTAGACGCGTGTCGAAGCAAGAATGAGTGGTGACGGACGGGACGGGCCTCGTTACCGTCCCCGATAAAGCAAGGGGACACCTCAGGAGCGCATTTAATGCGTTTTGTCCTGTAATGACAGGCAATAAGCTTGTACACTATACATACCTTTCCACCTCCTGTGTGCCACTGTGGTGACCTCTTTGACCATAAAAGGAGGCCTGAGGCATACTGAGGGGGGATTGGGATCTTTTGGACAATGCACACACCGTAGCTAGTTCAAGAGCTCAAGAACACTCAAATATACACCAAAGCAGGACTAGGGTACTACGCATCCTCGCGGCCCGAACCTGGGTAAACTATCCTCGTGCTAGCTTCTAGACCCGCTCTTTGCACAACCCCGTGCCCGCCAACTGTAGAAGGGATCCCAGCGATCCCCTAGGTGTCATTTCCACCGAAAATAGGCATCACGTCCGTATCAAGTAGACCGACTCCTACCTGCATCTACTACTATTACACCACACATCGGCCGACTCCTACCCGCATCTAGAGTATTAAGTTCATAAGAACAGAGTAACGCATTAAGTAAGATGACATGATGTAGCGGGATAAACTCAAGCAATATGATGAAAACTCCATCTTGTTATCCTCGATGGGAACAATACAATACGTGTTGGTTCCCCTTATGTCACTGGGATCGAGCACCACAAGATTGAACCCAAAGCTAAGCACTTCTCCCATTGCAAGAAAAACCAATCTAGTTGGCCAAACCAAATTGATACTTCGAAGAGACTTGCAAAGATATCAAATCATGCATATAAGAATTCAGAGAACATTCAAATAATATTCATAGATAAGCTGATCATAAATCCACAATTCATCGGATCTCGGCAAACACACCGCATAAGAGTATTACATCGAATAGATCTCGAAGAACATCGAGGAGAACTTGGTATTGAGAATCAAAGAGAGGGAAGAAGCCATCTAGCTACTAGCTATGGACCCGTAGGACTAAGGTAAACTACTCACGCTTCATCGGAGAGGCAATGGTGTTGATGTAGACGCCCTCCGTGATCGAATCCCCCTCCGGCAGGACGCCGGAAAAGGCCGCTAGATGGGATCTCACGGGTACAGAAGGCTGTGGCGGTGGAAAAGTGTTTTCGTGGCTCTCCTAGTAGGTTTTGGAATCTTTGAGAATATATAGGCGGAAGAAATAGTTCGGTGGAGTCACGAGGGGCCCACAAGGGTGGGGGCGCGGCCTACCCCCTGGGTGCGCCCTCTGACCTTGTGGGTGCCTCGTGGCATCCCTGACGTGTACTCCAAGTCCTTTGGATGACTTCTGGTCCAAGAAAATCATCGCGAGCGTTTCATTCAGTTTGGACTCCGTTTGGTATTCCTTTTCCGCGAAACTCTAAAACAAGGAAAAAACAGAAAATGGCACTGGGCTCTAGGTTAATTGGTTAGTCCCAAAAACAATATAAAATAGCATATTATGCATATAAAACGTCCAAAACAGATAATATAATAGCATGGAACAATCAAAAATTATAGATACGTTGGAGACGTATCACTAGAGAGCGAAAACGGTCATGAACATGCATTATGCATAATAAACATTGAATACTAGCATGAGTAGGATATGAACACCATGAACATAAATATCATAGAGGCTATGCTGGTTTTGATTCAACTACATACGTGAACATGTGCCAAGTCAAGCCACTCGAAACATTCAGAGGAGGATACCATATCATCATACTACATCACAATCATTTTAATACATGTTGACATCCAAGATAAATCATTATCCACTCCTAGCTACTTAAGCATGGCATGAGAAACTATAATCTCTAATTGTCATTGCGAACATGTTGATCATAATAGGCTGAATCATGGATAGTAGGTTAAACATATTTACAAAAACATAACAAGTTGAGTTCATACCCGTTTCTCTGTGCCACAGCCAGTTCATCATATATCGTCATTGTTTCCTTTCACTTGCACGACCAAATGATATGAAAATAATAATAGTGCAAGAGTGCCGTGGACTAAGCTAGAATCTGCAAACATTTTATTCAAAAAGGAGAAGACAAGGTAATATGGGCTCTTCGTTAGATCAACAACAATGCATATGAGAGCCACTCGACATTTTCATCGTGATCTTCTCCTTGGTATGACTCAATAAAAAGAAAAGAATTTCATAGAAACACACTGAAATATTTTTGGAGTTTTAGTTTTTCTTGAAGAAGGCAAATTAAAAGGAAGAAAAACAAAAGCAAGAAAAACTATTTACACAGGAAAGCTCCCAACAAGCAAAAGAAGAATCGAGAAATCTTTTTGGGTTTTCTTTTAAATACTACAACAAATTAAACTAGAAAGAAAAACCGTAGAGAAGCAGGAAATATTTTTGGGTTTTCTCAAAGTTTTCCAAACAAAAAAGAAGAAAGCAAGAAAAAATAAATCTAGCATGGATAATACAATGAAAAAGTCTGAACACCTACAACTGAAACTAAATGTGTGAGCATGAATATAATGTCGGTGGAAACACATACACCCCCAAGTTTAGGCTTTTGGCCAAGCTTGGTAATCACTATCCACGACCTACATAGTAGTCAGAGTGGTAGCTCACGGAGGCTCCTGGTGCAGCCTCCTCAGCCCGCCGAGCAGCCACAACCTGTGCGTTGTTGATAACCCACAAGTATAGGGGATCGCAACAGTTTTCGAGGGTAGATTATTCAACCCAAATTTATTGATTCAACACAAGGGGAGCCAAAGAATATTCTCAAGTATTAGCAGTTGAGTTGTCAATTCAACCACACCTGGATAACTTAGTATCTCCAGCAAAGTATTTCGTAGCAAAGTAATATGGAAGTAGCGGTAATGAAAGTAAAGTAATATTTTTGGGTTTTATAGTGGTTGTAACAGTAGCAACGGAAAAGTAAATAAGCGAGGACCAATATGTGAAAAGCTCATAGGCATTGGATCGGTGATGGAGAATTATGCCGGATGTGGTTCATCATGTAACAGTCATAACATAGGGTGACACAGAACTAGCTTCCAATTCATCAATGTAATGTACGCATGTATTCCGAGTATAGTCATACATGCTTATGGAAAAGAACTTGCATGACATCTTTTTTCCTACCCTGCCGTGGCACCGGGGTCCTAATGGAAACTAAGGGATATTAAGGCCTTCTTTTTATAGAGTACCGGACCAAAGCGTTAACACATAGTAAATACATGAACTCCTCAAACTATGGTCATCACCGGGAGTGGTCCCGATTATTGTCACTTCGGGGTTGCCGGATCATAACACATAGTAGGTGACTATAGACTTGCAAGATAGGATCAAGAAGTCACATATATTCATGAAAATATAATAGGTTCAGATCTGAAATCATGGCACTCAGGCCCTAGTGACAAGCATTAAGCATAGCAAAGTCATAGCAACACCAATCTCAGAACATAATGGATACTAGGGATCAAACCCTAACAAAACTAACTCGATTACATGATAGATCTCATCCAACCCATCACCGTCCAGCAAGCCTACGATGGAATTACTCATGCACAGCGGTGAGCATCATGAAATTGGTGATGGAGGATGGTTGATGATGATGACGACGACGAATCCCCCTCTCTGGAGCCCCGAACGGACTCCAGATCAGCCCTCCCGAGAGGTTTTAGGACTTGGCGGCGGCTCCGTATCGTAAAACGCGATGAATCCTTCTCTCTTTTTTTTCTCCCCGAAAGTGAATATATGGAGTTGGAGTTGAGGTCGCTGGAGCGTCAGGGGGCCCACGAGGCGGGGCGCGCCTGGGGGCGCGCCCACCCTTGTGGACAGGGTGTGGGCCCCCTGACGTGGATTTTTCTTCCAGTATTTTTAATATTTTCCAAAAAGATGTTCCGTGGAGTTTCAGGTCATTCCGAGAAATTTTGTTTCTGCACAAAAATAACACCATGGCAATTCTGCTGAAAAAAGCATCAGTCCGGGTTAGTTCCACTCAAATCATGCAAGTTAGAGTCCAAAACAAGGGCAAAAGTGTTTGCAAAAAAAGATACGACGGAGACGTATCAGTTGTGTGCGCAGGCCTCGCTTTGAAGAACATAATACGTTCCTTTCCTGTGATAATCAAAGAGAGCAGGCGCAGGCAAAAAGGTGTGCACAACTGAAGCTTTATTGAACAGAAGGTTATAGGAATAATTAGTGATCTCGCCCTTAAGGAACTTATGGCGCTTCGTGGCCTCAAAGTATAAGTACTAAGTAGGTAAGATAGGGTCATTAGGCCAAAGTGAAACATGCAGCTCCGTTGCTAAATGTGAGGCATAAATCCCACCATAAAAATAACCACTACCAGCGTTGTGTTGCAACATGCGTGCAACAATCGCTCCAAGGTTATAACATTGGATACCGGTGAGGGCAGTGTGTATGAGGCTCAAGTCAGGAGCACATAATGTGCTACAGTCTTCTTTGCCTACGATACATTTGCCATTAAACAGTGCAAAGTATTGGATTGATGGGAAGTGAATACTAGTTATTCTACCTTGTGTCACTCCTCTATCCTCTCCATAACAAAGGCTAGTAAGGATTGTCTCATACTCAGACCTTAGTGATTCGTCTAGCGAACCCCAAAATGGAATTTTGCAGATATTAGAAAATGTCTCTAGAGGCAAGGTAAGTGGACGGTCATACAGTTTAAACAAAACTCTGGACTCACGAGGATGAAATTTAAATTCTTTAGTAAATGATTCTGTGAGGCTGAGATGTTGGTTGCACTTATCCTCAATGTAGGGACCGAGCTCGGCGTTGTGAACATATTGCTCAAATTCTTCTTTAATACCTGCACTCACCATAAAATCGTTGCATGGCCATAGGCAGGATTTGTTAGCTGCTTCCCATATCGAACTTGCGCTTGGTTCAACATAAGACCGGCGCACTGAGCCACTACTAGATGATGCCTTTGAAGACCTCCTCTTCAAAGAACTACTAAATAAATTCATCTTATTACTATGAACAAAATTCTGAAAAAAAATTAGTCCACAAAAGTTTTGGCAACAAAACTTCACAAGATTGATAACAACTACTCATAGGGACATATAGAGGCCATATCAAGCATTCAAACTACTTAGAACTCTAAGAATTCAACATGGAAGCTCATCTACAACAGCAACAAGAGTAGCTAATTATTCAAAATATAAACCACCAAAGCAAAAACTAAATGGAGCAATGGAGGAGTCACATACCAAGTAGCAATCCCCCAAAACAGTTTCGGAAACGGAGCTTTTTGAGCAAAGAGATCGAAATCCGCTGGTTTGAGAGTAAGAACATGAGAGAGAGAGAGAGAGAGAGAGAGAGAGCAATGGTGATTTTTTCTGGAGGTAGGTGATGACATGGACTAAAGAGATAAGCGAGGGGGCCCATGTGGGGACCACAACCCACCAGGGCGCGCCTGGGGCTGTTGGCGCGCCCAGGTGTGTTGTGCCCACGTGGTGCACCCCCCTCTGATGTTATTTGCACTAAAAATTCCAAAATATTCAGAAAAAATCATATTAAATTTTTAGGACATTCTGAGAACTTTTATTTTTGGGTCATTTTTTATTGCACGAAAAATCCAGAAAACAGGATAAACATGGCTTTTTTATTTTATTTAGCTAAGAAAAACAGAAAACAAAAGATAAGGACAGAAGGTCGTCATATATCTCCAACGTATCTATATTTTTTTATTATTCCATGCGGTTATATTATCATTCTTGGATGTTTTACAATCATTTTATAGCAACTTTATATCATTTTTTTGGACTAACCTATTGACATAGTGCCCAGTGCCAGTTGTTGGTTTTTCTGCTTGTTTTTTACTTCGCAGAAAATCAACACCAAACGGAGTCCAAACGCAGCGAAATTTTTTGGAGTTTTTTTTCTGGACCATAAGACACAAGATGGGCCAAAGAAGTACCAGAGGGGTGCCCCGAGGGGGGCACAACCCACTGGGTGCGCCTGGGGGCCCACGCGCGCCCTGGTGGGTTGTGCCCACCTCAGTGGCCTCCCGCACCACCTCTTTGCTCTATAAAAAGCCCAATATTCTAGAAACCCTAGGGGAGTCGACGAAAATCAATTTCAGTCGCCGCAAGTTCCAAAACCACCAGATCCAATATAGACAGCATCACGGAGGGGTTCATCATCCTCATTGGTGCCTCTCCGATGATGCGTGAGTAGTTCATCGTAGACCTACGGGTCCGTAGTTAGTAGCTAGATGGCTTCCTCTCTCTCTTTTGATTCTCAATACAATGGTCTCTTGGAGATCTATTTGATGTAACTCTTTCTGCGGTGTGTTTGTTGAGATCCGACGAACATTGAGTTTATGATCAGATCTATGTTTTTATCCATGAAAGTTATTTGAGTCTTTTTGATCTCTTATATGCATGATTACTTATAGCCTCGTATTTCTTCTTTGAATTTTAGTTTAGTGAGGCCAACTAGATTGATTTTTCTTGCCATGGGAAGAGGTGCTTTGTGATGGGTTTGATCTTACGGTGCTTGATCCTAGTGATAGAACGGGAACCGACACATATGTGTCGTTGCTATTAAGGATAACAAGATGGGGTCTATTTCTACATAAATGATCTTGTCTACATCATGTCATCGTTCCTATTGCATTACTCCATTTCTCCATGAACTTAATACACTAGATGCATGGTGGATAGCGGTCGATATGTGGAGTAATAGTAGTAGATGCAGTCAGGAGTCGGATACTAATCTTTGACATGGTGCCTATATAACGAACATTGCCTGGATATCGTCATGATTATTTGAAGTTCTATCAATTGCCCAACAGTAATTTGTTTACCCATCGTATGTTATTTTTCTCGAGAGAAGCCACTAGTGAAATCTACGGCCCCCTGGTCTCTTCTTTATTATATTTACCTTAGAGATCTATTTTTATTTGCTTTTATTTTCAGATTTATTAATCCAAAACCACAAAAATACCTTGCTGCAATATATTGTTATTTATTTTATCTTGATTTTCCGCGAGATCTATTTATCCAATCTACTACAATTTTACCTATCTTTTTACCCGCGAGGGATTGACAACCCCTCTCTTACGTTGCGTTGCAAGTATTTGTTCTTTGTGTGTAGGATCCCTTTATGTGGTGTTGCATTGTTCTCCTACTGGTTCAATAACATTGGTCTCATCACTAAGGGAAATACCTACCGTAGCTATGCTGCATCATCCCTTCCTCTCCGGGGAAATACCAACGTAGTTCAAGCCGCATCAAAAGGAATTTCTGGCGCCGTTGCCGAGGAGATATCATCAACATCTACCAGGTTCCTAATCACAAATCTCATATCCTTGCAATTTACATTATTTTCCATTTACCTCTCCTTTTCATCTCCTGCACTTCATAAAAAAAAATTCCGTTTTATTCACCCTCTTTTCCGTTCGTCAATTTTCTCGTCACATCTGTCTTTTTGCTTGTGATCTTGTTGCTATGGCTAGCATGACTACTCCTTTGTCACCGGATTTTGAAGTTTTATACTTCAAACAGAGATAAGGAGAAAATTTGAAAGATGCTCGGTATAGCCTGATGGAATCCTATCGCATTTGCAATCTAAAAGGGGATGCAAAAATTCTACTTCGGAATTTTTATATAGGTTTAGCCTTGCATCATAGACAACTTTTGGGTTTTTCTGCCAAAGGAAATTTTATTGAGCTTGATGCTAATACTGCTTATGAGATCCTAGAAGGGATTTTGGAAATTCCGCCTACCAAAAAGGGGATTTATTTTACTCAAGAAGGAGCTCAAATTTTGCATAAGTTGGGTGATTTGCATAAATATTTGGTTGAATTACAAAAATATAATGAACCTCTGAAACATATCAGTGGGAACCTCAATCGAATGAATACCTTGATTACTCTTTGCAATAAGCGTTTGGATATTTTGGATCTCAAGATGGTCTCTTTTCCTGAAAATCTTAGGAAGCGTAAAGAGCCTCCCGGGTTTGAAAAGACCCTTACAAAAGTTGCAAAAACTAAAGATGAGAATACTTAGATCTTTGCGTTATGCCTAGCTAGGGGCATAAAACGATAGCGCTTGTTGGGAGGAAACCCAATGAATAAAATTTATTTTTGTCTTTTTCTTTCTATTCTTGAGTGTTTGCACAATTATGCTACTATTATGATTGTGTTTTTTTATGTTTTAATTAGTGTTTGTGCCAAGCAAAGCTTTTGGGATCATGTTGGGTGATAGTTTCTTTGATCTTGTTGAAAAACAGAAAATTTTGCGTCCAGAAAAACAATTCTTATTTCTAACGTAAGCATGATAAATTTTAATTTTTTTACACAAGATTGATATATAAATTTCCCACATTTTCCTAATTTTTCAGAATTTTTGGAGTTACATAAGTTTTCGAAGTATTCAGATTGCTATAAACTGTTCTGTTTTTTGACGGATTCTGTTTTCTTTGTGTTGTGTGCTTATTTTGATGAATCTATGGTTTGTATTGGAGGGTATAAGCTATAGCAATGTGGGAATACAGTAGATATAATGCAAAATTAAAATATGAATGGGTTTGCAACAGTACTTATACTACTGATTTGCTTTGTTATACTAAAGGATCTCACGAAGGTTTTGTTGAGTTTTGTGTGATTGAAGTTTTCAAGTTTTGGGTGAGATCACGATGGATGAAGGAATAAGGAGTAAGAAGAGCCTAAGCTTGGGGATGCCCATGGCATCCCAAGTTATTATCTAAAAGAGAAGCAATCAACTAAGCTTGGGGATGCCCAAGTGGCATCCCCTCTTTCTTCTAACGACCATCGGTATTTTACTTGGAGCTATATTTTTATTCGTCACATATCATGAGTTTTGCTTGGAGCGTCTTGTAAGATATGAGTCTTTGCTTGTTTTTCTTTTTAGTTTATGTCATGAATCCTTGCTGGACACACCTATTTGAGAGAGCCAAAATTATGCTATGACTTGTTAGAATTACTCTCTATGCTTCACTTAAATCTTTTTGAGCTATGGAATTGCTCTAGTGCTTCACTTTTATCTTTTTGAGAACGGTGTGCTTTAGTATTTTTAAGAAATTCTCTTATGCTTCACTTAGGTTTATTTGAGATTTAGTAATTTTTTTAAGATGTTCTCTCTTGCTTCACATAAATTATTTTGAGAGAAGAAATTTTCTTTGCTCATGTTCTTCACCTAGATTTGTTTGAGCTATCAAAAGCGACATACAAAAGTAGTACCAAAGTGGTAGATATTCAAGAGGGATATAATAAAAACTTTCATGAATATCATTGCACAAAATAAACTTGATTCCTTGTAATAGTTTTGCGATATGATGATTTAATATGCGAGTCATGTTGATGAGTAATTATGCTTTAGTAAGAATATTGGTGTTAAGGTTTGTGATTCCCTATGTAAGCACGAAAGTGAATAGTTATGCAATGAAATTACATCCTACTTATGGTGCATCATTCGGTGTTAGTTATGCTTAATGCTCACTTATGAGATACTTTGTTTCTTGGTTGGATGCTTCTCAATCTTTTGCTAGCTTTCATTTGCACTAAGTATGATCACTACTTGTGCATCCAAATCCTTAAAAACAGTTTTGCCATATGAGTCCACTATACCTACCTATATGCGGTATTCTTCTGCCGTTCTAAGCAAATTTGTATGTGCCATCTCTAATTTTCTAAATAAATTTCTCTTTTGTGTGCTCGTATCGCTCATGAACCGCTAGGGGCCGCTGATATTTTTCCATGCTAGATGTGTTATTCCCAAGATGAGTATTTATTCACTTGTCATTGCATGAGAGTATGACAAAGGTATTAGGGATGCCTAGTCCCTAAATGAAAAATGAATTTACTTTATGTTGTCAAATAATAAATTCCTTGGAAAGTGTTGGTATGGAAGGCACCCGTCGATACAGCTAGACATGGAAAGTGAAAGTATGGTGGAAAAAGGAATAAACTTTATTTTCTGTTTGGGAACCGCCTATGATATATCTAGGATGGAAAGTATTGGGAACTACTCGATCATTTTCATTGACAGGAAAAGCATGCCACCCAAAATGTTTTTATCTCTATCTTTTTCGCTTTGAGCTCTGGCACCTCTATAAATCCCTACTTCCCTCCGTGAAGGGCCTTTCTATTTACTTTATGCAATTTTTATTTTGAGTCTCCATCTTCTCTTATCAAGCACCAACTAAGGGGCACTATGATCGTACTTGAGCATTGGGTGTAGCTAATATGCGAGCGTGTTTCATGAATGGATCAATGATTGAGCATAATAGCCTAGGGATAACTTGCCTTAGTATTGATATTTTGAAAGACTTGGTTGCTTGTTGATATGCTTGAGTATTGAAATCTTCATGTCAAAACTAGACTATTGCTTTGAATCATATAAAAGTCCAAATTTCCATGCTACAAAAAAAAACAATATGTGATGAACATATTAGGCAGCATTCCACATCAAAAATTCTGTTTTTATCATTTACCTACTCGAGGAAGAGCAGGAATTAAGCTTGGTGATGCTGATACCTCTCCAACTTATCTATAGTTTTTTATTGTTCCATGCTGTCATATTATCATTCTTGGATGTTTTACAATCATTTTATAGCAACTTTATATCATTTTTTCGGACTAACCTATTGACATAGTGCCCAGTGCCACTTGCTGTTTTTGCTTGTTTTCTACTTCGCAGAAAAACAATACCAAATGGAGTCTATACGTAGCGAAAACTTTTGGAGAATTTTTCTGGACCAGAAGACACAAGATGGGCCGAAGAAGTACCAGAGGGGTGCCCCGAGGGGGCACAACCCACCTGGGCGCGCCTGGGAGCCCAGGCACGCCCTGGTTGGTTGTGCCCACCTCGGTGGCCTCCCGCGCCACCTATTTGCTCTATAAATACCCCAATATTCTCGAAACCCTAGGGGATTCGACCGAAATCAATTTTAGACGCCGCAAGTTCCAGAACCACCAGATCCAATCTAGATACCATCATGGAGGGGTTCATCATCCTCATTGGTGCCTCTCCGATGATGCGTGAGTAGTTCATTGTAGACCTTCGGGTCCGTAGTTTGTAGCTAGATGGCTTATTCTCTCTCTTTTGATTCTCAATACAATGGTCTCTTGGAGATCTATTTGATGTAACTCTTTTTGCGGTGTGTTTGTTGGGATCCAATGAACTTTGAGTTTATGATCAGATCTATGTTTTTATCCTTGAAAGTTATTTGAGTCTTTTTAATGTCTTATATGAATGATTACTTATAGCCTCGTATTTCTTCTGTGAATCTTTGGTTTAGTTAGGCCAACTAGCTCGATTTTTCTTTCCATGGGAAGAGGTGCTTTGTGATGGGTTCGATCTTACAGTGCTTGATCCTAGTGACAGAAGGGGAACCGACACTTATGTATCGTTGCTATTAAGGATAACAAGATGGGGTCTATTTCTACATAAATAGATCTTGTCTACATCATGTCATCGTTCGTATTGCATTACTCCATTTCTCCATGAACTTAATACACTAGATGCATGCTGGATAGCGGTCAATGTGTGGAGTAATAGTAGTAGATGCTGGTAGGAGTCGGTCTACTAATCTTGGATGTGATGCCTATATAATGATCATTGCCTGGATATCTTCATGATTATTTGAAGTTCTATCAATAGCCCAGCAGTAATTTGTTTACCCACTGTATGCTATTTTTCTCGAGAGAAGCCACTAGTGAAATCTACGCCCCCGGGTCTCTTATTTATTATATTTGCCTTCGAGATCTATTTTTATTTGCTTTTATTTTCAGATCTATTAATCCAAAAACACAAAAATACCTTGCTGCAATTTACTGTTATTTATTTTATCTCGCATTTCCGCGAGATCTATTTAGCCAATCTACTACAATTTTACCTATCTTCTTACCCGTGAGGGATTGACAACCCTCTTTTACATCGGGTTGCAAGTATTTGTTCTTTGTGTGCATGGCCATTCACGTGGTGTTGCGTGGTTCTCCTACTGGTTCGATAACCTTGGTCTCATCACTGAGGGAAATACCTACAGTAGCTGTACTGCATCATCCCATCCTCTTTGGGGAAACACTGACGTAGTTCAAGCCGCATCAGGTAGTGCCTACTAAATTCATCAACTTCATACCTATCAAAAATGATCCATTAATAAAGTTGATCAAGTCTTATTAATAACCACCTTCGATTAGCATGAAACCAAAGAACTTTCGTAAAACACTAAGTTACCTCAACGGGGATATGTATGTCCCCAACAACAAGTATATCATATTTCTTTTTGGCAGTAGGTAGAGGTAATTGAAAACTTCCAATAGTGAGTGTCAGAGATTTTTCAATAACATTAATACCATTCACTTGGAGTTTTTTCTTTGGAAAGTGCACCGTATGCTCATTACCATTGATATGAAAAGTGGCCTTGCTTTTATTGCAATCAGTAACAACCCCTATATTATTTAAAAGGGTCTACCAAGGATTATCGACATGTTGTCATCCTGGGGCATCTGAAGTATGACAAAGTCAGTTAAGATGGTAACATTGGCAACAACAACGGGCATATCCTCACAAATACCGATAGGTATAGCAGCTGATTTATCAACCATTTGCAAAGATATTTCAATAGGTGTGAGTTTATTCAAGTCAAGTCTTTTGTATAAAGAGAAAGGCATAACACTAACACCAACTCCTAAATCACACAAAGCAATTTTAACATAATTTCTTTTGATGGAGCAAGGTATAGTTTGTATTCCCGGATCACCAAGTTTTTTAGGTACTCCATCCTTAAAAGAATAGTTAGCAAGCATGGTGGAGATTTCAGCTTCCGGTATTTTTCTCTTATTAGTGATTATGTCTTTCATATACTTTGCATAAGGGGCCATCTTTAAAATATCAGTCAAGTGAGTGCACAAAAAGACTGGCCTAAGCATTTCAGCAAAGCTTTCAAATTCTTCATCATCTTTCTTTTTAGTTGATTTAGGTGGAAAGGGCATGGGGTTTTTCACCCATGGTTCTCTTTCTTTATCATGTTTTCTAGCCACAAAGTCTCTTTTATCATATCTTTTACTTTTAGGTTGTGGGTTATCAAGATCAACAGTAGGTTCTATCTCAACATCATTATCTGGTTGTTTATCATTGCTTGGTTGAGTGTCTTCATGAACATCATCATCATCTTTTCCATGATCACCAGTGAATGTTCATTACCAGATTGAGTTTCAGCATCTGAGATAGAAACATCATTATTATCTTCAGGAGGTTTTCTACTTCAGGTTCACTAGAGGTATGCAAAGTCCTATAATCTTTATTTTTATTTTTATTTTTAGAAGGACTAGGTGGATCAGTATTAATTCTCCGAGAGTCTTGTTCAATTCTTTCAGGGTGCCCCTTGGGATAAAGTGGTTCCTGAGTCATTTTACCTCCTCCAGTCATTACTCTAACATCATGATCATTGATATTATTGTTCATTTCATCAAGTAATTCTCTTTAAGATTTAGCAACTTATTCTAACTGAGTATGAACCATACATCCATGTTTTCCTACACCTCTAACACCATTAGATATTCTGAATAACAAGTCACTCAAGCGAGCAATCATACCATAGTTGTATTTCAATTGTTTCATGACATTTTCATTGAAGTGATCTTGTTTTCTAATGTAGTTATCAAACTCATAAAGGCATTGACTAGGATGCATATTATAAGGATTGTCCCTTTCATCAAATTTCATGAAGGAGTTTACCTCTACAATCTTGGGTGGTGATGTATCAAGTCCATGTATCTCTTCAATTGGAGGTAAATTTTTAACATCTTCAGCTTTAATACCTTTTTCCTTCATACATTTCTTTGCCTCTTGCATATCTCCAATACTGAGATATAAGGCACCCCTCTTATTTGGAGTGTGTTTAGGAGGTGATTCAGGAAGAGTCCAATCATCATAATTTTTCAATATGTTATTCAATAATTCATCAGCCTGTTCAACGGTTCGTTCCTTGAAAACACAATCAACACAACTATCTAGGAAGTCCCTAGAAGCATCGATTAGAACATTATAGAAGATATCAAGTATTTCATTTTTCTTAAGAGGATGATTAGGCAAAGCATTAAGCAGTTGGAGAAGCCTCCGCCAAGCTTGTGGGAGACTCTCTTCGTCAATTTGCACAAAGTTAAATATTTCCTATAAGGCAGCTTGTTTCTTATGAGCAGGAAAATATTTTTCAGAGAAGTAGTAAATTGTATCCTCGGGACTACGCACACAACTAGGAGCAAGAGTATTGTACCATATCTTAGTATCACCCTTTAATGAGAATGAAAATAATATGAGGATATAATAAAAGTGAATCTTCTCACCATGAGCAAATAGGGTGGCTATATCATTTAATTTGGTAAGGTGTGCCACAACAGTTTCAGTTTCATAACCATGGAAAGGATCATATTCAACCAAAGTGATTAACTATGGGTCGACAGAGAATTCATAATCCTTATCATCAACAAAGATAGGTGAAGTAGAAAACTTAGGATCACATTTGATTCTAGCATTCAAAGATTTTTCCTTCAGTTTGCATAATAATTTCTTAAGATCATCCCTATCATTTTAAGCAAGAATGTCTCTAGTTGTCTCCTCATCCATAACATAACCTTCAGGTATCTTAGGCATTTCATATCTAGGAGGGCTAGGTATAATAGGTGTTTCAAGATTTTCAGTTTCAATGATCCCATCAATTTCAGTAATTTCATTCTCTTTAGCTCTAGCAATTCGATCATCAAGAAAATCACCTAGTGGCACACCATCATCGAGCAAGGTACTAGCATCATCATGAGTAGCATTCATAGAAGTAGCATCATCAATAACTTGCGACATATCAGGATTAATACTATGTGGTGGTGTTGCAAGTCTACTCAAAACAGAAAGTGAATCAAGTGCAGTGTGTGATGGCAGTTCCTTACCTCCCCTCATCCTAGAGGGAATGATCTTGGTATTTGTATCCTTCGGATTCTTCATAGTGATAAATTGATAATAATCCCAAGTGACTCAACAAATATAGCTATGCTCCCAGGTAACGACGCCAGAAAAAGGTCTTGATAACCCACAAGTATAGGGGATCGCAACAATTTTCGAGGGTAGAGTATTCAACCCAAATTTATTGATTCGACTCAAGGGGAGGCAAAGAATATTTGCAAGTATTAGCAGCCGAGTTGTCAATTCAACCACACCTGGAGATTAATTATCTACAGCAAAGTGATCAGTAGCACAGTAGTATGATAGTTTTGATAGTAGTAGCAACAACAATAGTAACAGTAACAGTGGTAGCAATGATTTTGTAGCAAGTGTAATAGTAACAGTAGTAACTTAGTAAGATCAACATGTAGGAAACCCGTAGGCATGGATTGGTGGATTCGTTGTATGATATTCATCATACAACAGTCATAACCTAGGGCGATACAAAACTAGCTCCAGTTCATAAATATAATGTAGGCACGTATTCCGTAAATAGTCATACATGCTTATGGAAAGAACTTGCATGACAATTTTTCGTCATACCCTCCCGTGGCTGTGGGGTCCATATGGAAACTAAGGGATATTAAGGCCTCCTTTCAATAGAGAACCGAAACAAAGCATTAGCACATAATGAATACATGAACTCCTCAAAATACGGTCATCACCGAAAAGTATCCCAAATACTGTCACTCCAGGGTTTATGAATCACAACACATAATAGGTGAATATGACTGGCAAGATCAGATCTAGAACATATATAAACAATGGTGATGACATAAACGGTGCAGATCTGAAATCATGGCACCCGGGCCCAAAGTGACAAGCATTAAGCATGGCAAAGTCATATCAACATCAATCTCAGAACATAATGGATACTAGGGATCAAGCCCTAACAACACTAACTCGATTACATGATGAATCTCATCCAACTCCTCACCGACCAGCGAGCCCACGAAGGAATTACTCACTAGCGATGGGGAGCATCATGGAATTGGCGATGAAGGAGGGTTGGTGATGACGAAGATCGAAGATCCCCCCCTCTCCGGAGCCCCAAATGGACTAAAGATCTGGCCTCCCGATGAAGAACAGGAGGTGGCGGCGGCTCCGTATCGTGAAATGAGATAATTCTTCCTCCCAGATTTTTTTCTGGAAAAATGTGATTTTATAGCGTCGGAGATATGGTCTGCGGGGCCACCAGGTGGGCACAACCCACTTGGACGCGCCTGGAGGGGGGCGCCCTGGTGGGTTTTGCTCCCCTAGGGACCCCCTCCGGTGGTTCTTGGCTCCAGTATTTTTCTTTTATTGTATAAAAATTCTCTAAAAAGTTTCATTCCAATCTGAGAACTTTTATTTCTACACAAAAACAACACCATGGTAGTTCTGCTGAAAACAGTGTTAGTGCGGGTTAGTTTCATTCAAATCATGCAAATTAGAGTTCAAAAGAAGAGGAAAAGCGTTAGGAAAAGTAGATACGATGGAGACGTATCAGTGGGTTCTTTGGTGGAGCGGTGCTTCATCTTACACATTGATGGCGGCGTATCTCGGCGGCGTGGTACAATGGAGACTCAGTGTATGATGAGCAAAGATGGACTCACGCCGGAGTAGGACGCTGTCTGGCGTCATAGTGGCGTCGATGGCAGAGAGGCCTGGCAAGGTCGGTTCATTAATTTCTGCTCCAAAGATGGATTGGTGGAAGATAGCGGCAACGACTCATGAGAGTGCGTCGGATCGGTTTGTACCCCAAACCAGTAAGTGGCTTGATTGGGGCCTCCGGCTTTAGATTTTAGGTTTTGGTGCGATGTCTATTTGGTATTAGGCTCAGACTATCAACACCCCTTCATCAAGTGGATAGGAGTAGTGAAAGGTGTTGCTAAGATGGTGGCTTCAAACTACTTGATATACTATTTTGTAAGGTCTTTATGAATAATTAAAAAATGGCTACATGCATCGCCCAAATGCAGAGGCCGGGGTAATCCTTCTTTTCTAGAAAAATCTTTGCTCTCTTATCTTTAGATGTGCAATAATCAGCAAGTCTCATCATGAACAAATTCGCTGCAACCTCACCTCTCTATACAACCACATGAGGCTTGATCTTGTTGGAGAGCAAGTTTACTGCAGCCTCAAAATCTTGACATAATCTTGTTGGATAACACATGCATGTACACTTTCTTACTGAAAATAAATTTGGTA
The DNA here is from genome assembly GCA_021605205.1 of Aegilops longissima. NCBI lineage: Eukaryota > Viridiplantae > Streptophyta > Magnoliopsida > Poales > Poaceae > Aegilops > Aegilops longissima. The sequence continues at coordinate 160,461,990 of CM038679.1, forward strand.
CCGCAACCCTTCTAATTTAGGTAAGTAACTGTAACATAGTGCTGGAAAGTAATATCCCCACTGTAATATAATAACAATGTCAACATTATTTCTGTGATATGAGCGGAAAAACCAAACTGAACATCAAACCCCACTACTTCTAATTATCAATACAAATGAATGGTGCAATATAATAACAGTATAAAACTTCGATAGGAGTAATGGGGGACTGAATGGCATTTCTAGATTAACCTGCATACGAATGAGCATAATCCATAGCAAGAGAACAATTAGTTCCTTGTCGCCATTAAGAGTATCTTCTGCTTAAAATGTGACTCCATCTGCATCAGATATCTGAACCCGGGCTTGTTTGATGTACTATATAACCATGGTGCAGTTTTGCAATTTCTTTTTATGTGTACCTGATGAGGCAATCACTTTGTGAAATAACGCATAATGTCATAGTAATAGCAATAAGCATCAGGATAGTGTGGGAGCTGAACAACTCTACATAGATTTATGGCATCATGGGGACGTTCAAATAAATTTCCTATAGTGAAAACATACTCTGACAGCGCAACCTATAAAGAAAAATTAATTGGATTATTCACAAAATATTCAAAAGAAACTTAATATCCAAAACATAAAATGTTAGAGTTCAGAACTATGTGTCATAGTTATTCTTCTTTTGAGATCATTATTGCATAGTTGTAGAGCACGGCAACGCCAGCTATCACAATAATCTTGTGGTGAAAGAAGGGCCCCAACCGACTTATGGAGGAGTCACAAGCTCTAGGGTAGGGGTTGCACTGTGTGAGCTCGTGACTCCCTCGAGCATCGTCTCGCGCTAATTCTTTTTTTCCCCAAAAATCACATATATTCCAAAAAAATATCATAAAATTTTATCGTGTTTGGACTTCGTTTGATATGGATTTTTTGTTAAATAAAAAAATGCAACAAACAAGATCTGACACTAGGCACTGGATAGATATGTTAGTCCTAGAAAATCATATAAATTGTTGCCGAACGTATGTGAAAGTTGTAAAATAATGGCATAAAACAATCAAAACTTATAGATACGACGGAGATGTATCACTCACCCTCTCGCCGTCGGAGGAGTCTCCCTGAGAAGAAAAGCCAACTTCCCCCTCATCTTCCAACTGAAGCATGATGCGTCTCCATCATATCTACTTTTCCAAACTCTTTTGCCCTTGTTTTGGACTCTAACTTGCATGATTTGAATGGAACTAACCCGGATTGAAACTTTTTTTTAGCAGAATTGCCATGTGATACGTCTCCAACGTATCTATAATTATTGATTGTTCCATGCTGTTTTATTATCAATCTTGGATGTTTTATAATCATTTTATATCATTTTTTGGTACTAACCTATTGACATAGTGACAAGTGCCAGTTGCTGTTTTTTCCATTTTTTTACATCATAGGAAATCAATATCAGACAGAGTCCAAATGCCACAAAACGTCACGATGATTTTTTATGGGCCAGAAGGAAGAAGTTGGGCCCTGGTTGCACCTGGGGGAAGTACCGAGGAGGGGACAACCCACGAGGGTGCGCCAGGAGGCCCAGGCGCGCCCTGGTGGGTTGTGCACACCTCGGGTGCCCCCCAGACCGCCTCTTTTCTCTACAAATACCCCAAAAATCCAGAAACCCTAGGCACGTCGATGAAATATTCATCCAGCCGCCGCAGAGTCCGGAACCACCAGATCCAATCTAGACACTATCACGGAGGGGTTCACCACTTCCATTGGTGCCTCTCCGATGATGCATGAGTAGTTCTTTGTGGACATTCGGGTCCTTAGTTAGTAGCTATATGGCTTCCTCTCTCTCGCTGAATTCTCAATACAATGGTCTCTTGAAGATCCATATGATGTAATTCTTTTGCGATGTGTTTGTTGGGATCTGAGGAACTTAGAGTTTATGATCAGTTATATCTTTTTATATCCATGAAAGTTATTTCAGTTTCATTGATCACTTATATGTGTGATCTCTTATAGCCTCGTATTTCTTCTCCAATATTTGGGTCTTGCAATGGGAAGAGGTGCCCGGTAGTGGGTTCGATCTTATGGTGCTTGATCCCAGTGACAGAAAGGGAACCGACACGTATGTATCATTGCTACTAAGGATAAAAAGATGGGATCTATATCTACCGCCATAGATAAATGGATCTTGTCTACATCATGTCATCGTTCATATTGCATTACTCCGTTTTTCCATGAACTTACTACACTAGATGCATGCTGGATAGTGGTCGATGTGTGGAGTAATAGTAGTAGATGCAGGCAGGAGTCGGTCTACTAATCTTGGACGTGATGCCTATGTAATGATTATTGCCTGGAGATCGTCATAATTATTTGAAGTTCAATCAATTGCCCAACAGTAAATTGTTTACCCACCAATTGCTATTTTTCTCGAGAGAAGCCACTAGTGAAACCTACGGCCCCTGGGTCTTCTTTCTGATATATTTGCTCGCGATCTACTTTTCCTTTGCATTTTTATTCAGATCTATTATTTTACTTGTGATCTATTATTTCAATCTATTACAACTTTCTCCCGTCAACACGCACTTTCTGGTGCCGTACCCTGAGAGGGATTAACAACCCCTTTAACACGTCGGGTTGCGAGGTGTTGTTGTTTGTGTGTAGGGGCTATTTACGTTGTGTTTCTTGGTTCTCTGACTAGTTCGATAACCTTGGTTTCATATCTGAGGGATACCTACCGCCGCTGTGCTGCATCATCCCTTCCTCTTTAGGGAAATTCCGACGTAGCTTCAAGCGACATCAAAAGGAATTTCTGGTGCTGTTGCCGGGGAGGATCTTCAACATATACTAGGTTCCTGATCACAAATCTCATCTCCTTGCAATTTACATTATTTGCCATTGGCCTCTTGTTTTCCTCTCGCCCACTTCACAAAAATTTGCCGTTTTATTCACCCTCTTTTTTTCGCCGTTTTCTCATCAGATCTCATGTTTGCTAGTTTTGCCATGTGTCTTCTATTTTCTTGCATCTTTGCTTGCTAAAAACAATTGATATGGATCCTCATACACTTGCTAATCTTTTCAAGAGATCCAATTATGATGAACCAATTGCTAGTGAGTTGAGCACTAGATTATCTTTATGAAGTTTTGCTTGAGATTCGTGAATCTGGAAATTGTGATGAAGAAATTTATGAAGTGATTCATGACAGCTGCTTGAATGAAAAGCATGATTGCAATAATTTATAAATTCTATTAATGTCAATTGTGCTAATAATATGCAAATCCCCAAGCTTGGGGATGCTTGTTTTGTTATGTCCGCTACTTATTGCAATGATCATGATTGGGGTGATAATGTTTCTTATGATCTTGAAAATTTATTTAAGCCTCATGATGAATATGTTTGAGATAATATTGAAAGTGGGTTTGGAAGAGTTACAACTTTAGCTAAAAATAATCCCACATATTTGGAGAGTGTTCAATCTTATGTACTTTTTGATGAAAGTGGGTTTGGAGAGGTCATGACTTTATTTGATGATCCCACTATTTTGGAAGTGTCAACTTTGCATGCATGTGGATCATAAAGAGAAAATTTTATATGATAGTTATATTATTGAATTTTATTATGATCCTACATATAATTATTATGATAGAGTAAAATATGATTGTAGAAAAATTTCATGTTATTAAATTTCCTCTCGTTGTGTTGAGATTGTCAATGTTTTATTCCTCTCCTTTGCATATGCTTGATGTTTCTTGTCTTGATAATTTGTTTTCCTATAAAATTCCTATGCATAGGAAGTATGTTAGACTTAAATGTGTTTTCCACATGTTTCATGATGCTCTCTTTGTGTTTCGATTATTATCTTTTGTGTGAGCATCGTTGAAAATTTATGCCTAGCTAAGGGCGTAAAACTATAGCGCTTGTTGGGAGGCAACCCAATGAATAAAATTTATTTTTGTTTATTTCTTTCTGTTCTTGAGTGTTTACAAAATTATGCTACTGTTATGATTGTGTTTTTTATGTTTTAATTAGTGTTTGTGCCAAGTAAAGCCTATAGGATCTTCTTGGGTGATAGTTGTTTAATGTTGCTGAAAAGGACAGAAACTTTGCGCTCACGAAAACAATTCTGATTTTTTTATAATAAAGAGATTATGCCCTGATTCTTTTTGCAGAAGATTAATATACAAATTAACCAGGTCGTCCTATTTTGGTAGAATTTTTTGAGTTACATAAGTATTTGTAAAAGTCAGATTACTACAGACTGTTCTGTTTTGACAGATTCTATTTTGTTTGTGTTGTGTACTTATTTTGATGGCTCTATGGTTTTATTTGATGAGTTTTTGCCATAGAAAAGTTGGAATACAGTAGATATAATACAAAAACAAAATATGAATTGTTTTGATATAACACTTATAGTAGTAGTTTGCTTTCGTATACTAACGGATCTTACGAAGGTTTTGTTGAGTTTTGTGTGATTGAAGTTTTCAAGTTTTGGGTTATCTTACGATGGTTGAAGGAAGGATGTAAGAGCCTAAGCTTGGGGTTGCCCCGGTATCCCAAGCTATTATCCAAAAATGAGAAACCAACTAAGCTTGGGGATGCCCCCGAGAGGCATCCCCGCTTTCTTCCAACAACTATCGGTATTTCACTCGAGGCTATATTTTTATTCGTCACATGATATGTGTTTTGCTTGGAGTGTCTTGTATGATATGTGTCTTTGCTTGTTTTATTTTGTGTTTTAAGTCATCAATCCTTGCTAGACACACCTATTTGAGAGAGCAAAAATTATATCATGACTTGTTAGAATTGCTCTCTATGCTTCACTTAAATCTTTTATGAGCTAGGACTTGCTCTAATGCTTCACTTATATCTTTTTGAGCACGGTGTGCTTAGTATTTTTGAAGAAATGCTCTTTTGCTTCACTTAGATTTAATTGAGAGTTAGTAATTTTTTTAAGAAATTCTCTCTTTATTCACTTAAATTATTTTGAGAGAAAGAAAATTTGTCATGCTCATGATCTTCACTTATATTTGTTTGAGCTTATGAAAAGCAACACATGAAAATTAGTCGCAAAGTGATAGATATCCAAGAAGGATAAAGTAAAAGAAAAAAATGTCATGAAGATCATTGGACAAAATAAACTTGATTCTTAGTAATAGTTTTGAGATATGATGATGTGATATGTGAGTTATGTTGATGAGTAATTGTGCTCTAGTAAGAATATTGGTGTTAAGGTTTGTGATTCCCTATGCATGCACGAAAGTCAATAATCATGCAATGAAAATTATATCCTACTTGTGGTGCATTATTCGGTGTTAATTATTCTTAATGCTTGTTTACAAGATTATTCGTTTCTTGGTTGGTCGCTTCTCAATCTTTTTGCTGGCCTTCATTTTACACTAATTATGATCTCTACTTGTGCATCCAAAATCCTTTAAACCAGTTTTGCCACATGAGTCCACTATATCTACCTATATGTGGTATTCTTTTGCCGTTCTAAGCAAATTTGCATGTGCCATCTCTAATTTTCAAAATAAACTTCTCTTTTGTGTGTTTGTTTTGCTCGCGGAACGGTAACGGGTGGCTAATATTTTCCATGCTGGATGTGTTATTCTCAAGATGAGTGTTTATTCACTTGTCATTGCACGAGAGTAAGGCAAAGGTTTTAGGGATGCCCAGTCCCGAAATGCAAAAATGAATTTACTTTATGTTGTCAAATAATAAATTCCTTGGACAGTGTTGGTATGGAAGGCACCCGTGGATACAGCTAGCCATGGAAAGTGAAAGAATGGTGGAAAAAGGAATAAACTTTATTTTCCGTTTGGGAACCGCCTATGGCATATCTAGCATGGAAGTGTTCGTAGCTCTACGTCGTTTTCGTTGGTGGGATGGATACACCCGCCAAAATGTTTTTATATCTATTTTTTGCTTTGAGCTCATGCACCTCTACAAATCCTTACTTCCCTCTGCGAAGGGCCTTTCTTTTACTTTATGCAATTTTTATTTTTGAATTTAAGTCTCCATCTTCTCTTATAGAAGAACCAACTAGGAGGCAATATGATCATGCTTAAGTATTGGGTGTAGTTAAAATATTCGAGTGTGTTTCATGAATGGATCAATGTTTGAGCATGATGGGATAGGGATAACTTATTTTGGCGTTGATATTTTGAAAGACATGGTTGCTTGTTGATATGCTTGAGTATCTAAATTATTATGTCAAAACTAGACTATTGCTTTGAATCACATCAAAGTCCAAATTTCCATGCTATAAAGAAATATGATAAGACTTGATAAACATCACTCCACATCAAAAATTATGTTTTTATCTCTTACCTACTCGAGGACGAGTAGGAGTTATGCTTGGGGATGCTGATACGTCTCCAACGTATCTACAATTTTTGATTGTTCCTTGCTGTTTTATTATCAATCTTGGATGTTTTATAATCATTTAATAGTCATTTTATATCATTTTTTGGTAATTACCTATTGACATAGTGCCAAGTGCCAGTTGATGTTTTTTCCATGTTTTTAACATCGCAGAAAATCAATATCAGACGGAGTCCAAATGCCACGAAACTTCACGATGATTTTTTATGGGCCAGAAGGAAGAAGTTGGGCCCTGGTTGCACCTTGGGGGAGTCCCGAGGAGGGGACAACCCACCAAGGCGCCAGGAGGCCCAGGCGCGCCCTAGTGGGTTGTGCCCACCTCGGCTGCCCCCCGGACCGCCTATTTGCTCTATAAATACCCCAAAAATCCAGAAACCTTAGGCACATCGACGAAACATTCGTCCAGCCGCCGCAGAGTTCAGAACCACCAGATCCAATCTATGTCGGTGTTCTGGGAACGGGGGTCCCTAGACTTGCCTGCCTGCGGCCTGCGGCATGGCTCAAGTGGTGGCCCAGCGCGTCCCATCTTCATCAGCACAAGACTCAAGACCCTCGCGAGGGGCCAAGCCTCGCGGGTCGAATGACGCAATGCTTCCTTAGGGATGGCCTCGCCAGGCAGGCTCGCGAGGAGGCGGAGAGATCAAGGTAGGATACCTCGCGAGGTGCTCGTGACGCAAGCCATGACGATCGAGACCAGGCGGGCGCCGGCCTTCGCAGTGTCCTTGTTTCCTCTTTGGTGCAAAGGGGGCAAGCTCAGACGTGGATTATCGAGGCATCAGGCAAAGGTTGCCATTTCAGTGCAAGGAGACCAAGACCAGCGGAGCAGCAGGATGGAGGTCACCGTGGAGCCCAAGACGGCGTCATCGCCAGCGCTTTTGGCAGCTGAAGACCAACTTTAGTCAGGATAACTTGTACTAGATGTTCCCCTTCGAAATGTCCATTGTTGGCGCCCTTCCCGCTCAATATTTGGGAAGAGGACCAGGGCCTCTATAAATAGAGCTAGCCACCGCTGTAGAGGACATGAGATAAAAACCCTAGCCAGAGAGAGAGAGAGAGGTGATCGAACTCACCCAAGCAGTTCATCGCACCAGCTCGAGAACACCTCTCACGAGGCTGTTCTTCCCTTGTACTGTTCGTCATCAGCCCCTGAGGCAATCCACCACACCACACACTAGAGTAGGGTATTACACCACAACGGTGGCCCGAACCAGTATAAATCTTGTGTCCCTTGTGTTGTTCATCGTCTTTAGCTTAGATCTCACGAGGCAATCGGACGTAGATCGATAGGGGAGAGATCTTTGTGCGCACCCTAGAGTTCGAACCTTAAGGGTCTGCCGGAACCCAACATCCGACATTTGGCTCGCCAGGTAGGGGTGCGCCGGAATCTTTCTTCCGCCACTTCACGTTCGATCTTCCGTCGTGTCCATGGCTGACGCTCGCCGGGCTCGCGCTAAGCGTCAGGCTGCCCTCGCCGCCCGTGTCGCCCAGACGGCACTCGTCAGCGGGTGTCCCCGTCGTTCCCCGTCGCTTGCCGCCAACGCCGCCATCGGCCCGACGGGGAACGAGCAGCAGGCCTCGTCTCTGCATCCTTCGGTGCGGCGGGAAGGCCGCACCGCCACGCCGTCGCTGACTCCGGCCGGTTCGTCGTCCCACACCTGTCGTGCCCCCATGGACGCGCACGCCGCATTGCTCCTGGCGCGTGAGCTCCTGCAATACTGTCATGTCGACGACCTCTATGAGGATTGGCTCGCCCGCATCACCGTGCTCATCAGCGCCGCAGCGGGCTCTCCTACGCCATCCCTCTTGCTGCCTCGCCCTCCATCCTGCGCAGGAGGCGCAGATCAGGAGGTGCCTCCGCCACCTCCTCCCCAAGAAGGCGCCCTGGCTCTAAGGTGCGCGGCCCCAGGACGAGACCCACCGCGTCCGGCGCCCGCGCGACCAGAGAGGAGCTGCCAAGAAATCCCTCATCCCCAAGAAGGTGCACGCGTGTTGCAGGCACCGGTGCGCCACGACCGCATCCCTGCGCCACCACGTCAAAACCCCGCGCTGCTCCAGGCAGCGGCGCACGGGAATCCCCAGGAGCAAGCCCAGTCTCAGCAGAAGGCTCCGGTGGCCACCGCGGGCTGCCGCGCCTTCACCCCCGAGCTACCAGTGTCGCCTAGCCAGGCAAGTTCAAGCCTGAGTTGCCCCCTCGCTACGACGGCACTTCCGACCCCGCGGAGTTCTTACAGCTCTACGAGCTGAGCATCGAAGGCGCCAACAGAGACGAAAAGGTCATGGCGAACTGGTTTCCCATGGCACTCAAGGACGGCGCCCGCACCTGGCTCTTGAACCTGGCTCCTGGCACGATCTCCTACTGGGATGAGATGCGCACCCGCTTCATCGCCAACTTCCAGGGCACTCGCGACCGTCCGCCGGCCGTGGGTGACCTGCACCGCATCAAGCACCCGCCTGGAGAGACCTTGTAGAAGTACATCCAGCGCTTCAACAGCGCTCGCCTCAAGATTCCCAGGGTGACCGAAGAGGCCATCATTTCTGCATTCTCTGATGGCGTCCGCGACGTCAAGATGAAAGAGGAGTTGGCAATCCATGAAGATCTATGTACATCACTGGAGTTGTTCAACCTGGCGACCAAGTGCGCAAGGGCTGAGGATGGGCGCCTTTCCCTTCTCGAGCTCCCGATGGCGGACCCAGAGGAGAAGAAAGCCAAGGCCAAGGATGTGAAGCGCAAAGGAGCAGCCGTGCTCGCAGCAGAGCCGGACACGATGCGCGACAGCGACTAGCCGGAGTCGTCCAAAGGCAGCCGGTACTGTGTGTACCACGATCTCCACACTCATAACACCAACGAATGTCAAGAGCTCAGGGCCATGCGAGAAGGTCGTGTCGGTCAACGTCCCGAGCGCAACAATCGGGGCTACGACCGAGGCAGAGCAAGAGGTGGAGGACGATGGGACGATCGTGGCCCTCGCCAGGGGTGGCGTGACCGACCTCGCGAGGACAGCTGGCAGGACCAGCCTCGCGAGGGAGCTTGGAGATATCAGCCTCGTGAAGATAGCTCGCTAGGAAACGCAGGCCTTCCTCCTCTGCCACCACCACCAAGAAGGAATGAAGACCACCATCAGGATGAGGGGGATGGGGTTTCCAGGAGCCACGTGCAATCGCTTGCATCTTGGGTGGCGCTCAGGCCCCAGCCTCACAGCGCATCTTCAAGCAGTTTGCTCGCGAGGTGAATGCAGTGCTCCCCAAGCTTGAGGCCACGCGCCCTCTCAGGTGGTTTGCGTGCGCCATCACGTTCAGTTCAACTGATTAGCTCAAGTCCGCGGCGGCGGCCGGTGTCCCCCCAATGCTCTGTTCCCCAGTCATCAGCAACGTGCAAGTCACCAGGACCCTCATCGATGGCGGAGCATGACTCAACGTTTTGTCCGTCGAGACGTTCAACAATCTCCAAGTGCCATATGATCAGCTTCAGCCAACCAAGCTTTCTCAGGAGTCACCGACGGTTCCACTGTCCCGATAGGGCAGGTCCGCCTTCCTGTCACCTTTGGGCAGCGCAGCAACTACCGCACTGAGCTCATTGACTTCGACGTCGCTCACATTCGCCTGCCATACAATGCCATCCTCGGGTATCCAGCCCTGGCCAAGTTCATGGCAGTGACTCACCATGGCTACAACGTCCTCAAGATGCCAGGAAGTGGCGGGGTCATCACGGTCCCCTGTGAAGAGAAGGATGCAGTGTGCTCCCTCGAGCGCGCCTTCCAGGCCGCGTCGATCGAGGACCCGGACAGCAAGAGTGGAAACCTCCCTGGAGCAGCCCCCAAGAAGAAGAAGACATTACCTGGCTCAAGGCCTCAAGAGGCAGGCACCTCCGGAGGCGCCACGTCTGGACACGTGCCCGTCCAAGGGGCGCCACCCTCCATCACATAGGAAGGTGCGCCCGGCACCCTCCTCGGGCAGGGCTCGGGGGCTCTCTCATGGGGAGCCACCGACTTTGCCAAGGTCACGAGGGAGGCGCTTGGGCACCACTTGGAGGCGTGCTTCACGGCACGTTTCCCTCAGGAAGGCGTAAGGAAAGGAGGACCCAACCATCAGGAGTTCATCACCAAGGCCACTCAGGAGTTGGAGGAATCGAGAGTCATGCGCGGCAACCGCCGCCTGCCCAGCGTAGCTCCCCATCCAGGCGAGGATGGCGGGCTGCGCCTCTGCATCGACTACCCAGGGCTCAATCGAGTCGCTTCTCAGGAGTGCTTCTGGCCCTCGCGCATGGGGCATTGCGCGGGCCCACCGCACAGTTACATTCGCATGCCTGTTGGCTTGCCGAACGCGGCTGCAGCCCACCAGCGATTGATGAGGAGCATTGTGGAAGTTCAGGTGGCCAAGCATCGTGTGTTCCTGGAGGAGATGGAGATGGAACTCAGCGAACCGCCCGGACTTCCTGATCCTCCCAAGGCTCGGAGTCCCGAGGGCTCGTGAGGATCAGCTCCTTCACCCCGCACCGCCAGCTGCTCCGACAATCATTCTGCAATAGTATCAGGTGACTTCTTTTTAGTTTTTGTTTCAGCTGGGAGCGCCCCCAGGGCTGCATCATTCCCAGGTCGTGTGGGTCCATCCCCGCGACATATATCCGTTTTGCTTATGTCTTATGCTTACCTTGTTGGGGGCGCCCCTCGGGCTGCATCATCCCCTGGCTACTCGGGCCTGACCCAGTGGCGTTTGCTTTCTTTGCATCTATTTAAGTTGATTTGCTCCTTCATGATTAACCTGCTTGAGACAATCGCCTGCTCGATTGACACCTATCTTTGGGGCCGCTCGCTCTGGCACGGCGCTTGCGCATGGGTCCGTCCCTACAACACCGACAAATCTGAGTGGCCGAGCTCTGGACGCGGCAGCCCCGCATAGAGCCACCTCACCAGGCCCTTAGTGCCCCAATCACTCCCTCGGAGCAACCAATGGCTGGCTGGCAACCATAACGGCAGACCTTGTTTTCCCTCATGGTTGGTGTGCAGGGCCCATGTAAGGAATAACGTGGTGGGCGTCATGAGCCCCCTCTCCCTCTCTCCCGTACGATCCGCTCGCACGTTAAAAGGGGGGCGCCTGAGCATCGCGACTCATGGGCTCTTACTGGCTCTCCAGCCCTCACCCCCTGGCCTTGACCCACGGCGTCGCGACCTGTCATACCAGCGGCGGCTGAGCTCGCTCGAGGGCTGGGACCTGAGGACGTAGAGCATGAAGGAAAGTACGGGGAAGAGGGGCGAAGCTCACAAGGGCCTGACCCAGCAACACTCCAGCTGCCGGCACGAAGGCCTGGCACCTCGCCGAAGAACTACTCCAAACTTATGAGATAAGTCGCACAAAAGCTAACTCTACACGACGCTAATCCCACGATTAATGCAGCTCTGTCACGGCGACGCCGCCTTCCTTTCTCTCCCAGCGGAGGCTGCTTGAGAGCTAAGGGGACCTCCTGAGCATCGCAACTCAGGGGCTCTTACTGGACCTTGGGCCGCTCACCTCCTGGCCTTGACCACGACATCGCGACCTGGCATACCAGCGACGGCTGAAGCCTGCCTGGGGACCGGGACCTGTCAGCGTAGAGCACCAAGCCCTCGTGAGGAAAGAAAGGGGGAGCTGAGCCAGGATAGAACACGCATCTCGCATCGATTCATGATAAGGATGTAGAATTCACAAACGACATTACAGGCGCCTGACGTACCCCAGTGGGGTGTCATTTCGATTCCTCGCAGGGAACGACAAGAAGCGCGCAGGGAGGGTAACTGTGTACAAGCCTCGTGGCCGCCCAGCCAGGCGCATAATGAGGCAGCGTGGGGAGCGGAGACGCCCACGTCCAATCAACCGCCACGCGGCGCCCAAGGCCGCGGGCTGATGGGGCCCACGACGCTCCGCACTTGCCCCTTCGCTTCTTCGCTAAGCCAAGTCCGAGCGCGCCTTGGGCCCCGGGGCTACTGTCGGCATTCTGGGAACGGGGGTCCCCAGACTTGCCTGCCTGCGGCCTGCGGCGTGGCTCAAGTGGTGGCCCAGCACGGCCCATCTTCATCAGCACAAGACTCAATACCCTCGCGAGGGGCCAAGCCTCGCGGGGCGGACGACGCAAGGCTTCCTCAAGGATGGCCTCGCCAGGCAGGCTCGAGAGGAGGCGGAGAGATCAAGGCAGGGTACCTCACGAGGTGCTCGTGAGGCAAGCCATGACGATCGAGACCAGGCAGGTGCCAGGCAGGCGCCGGCCTGCGCAGTGTCCTTGTTTCCTCTTTGGTGCAAAGGGGGCAAGCTCACACGTGGAGTACCGAGGTATCAGGCAAAGGTTGCCATTTCAGTGCAGCGAGACCAAGACCAGCGGAGTGGCAGGATGGAGGTCACCGTGGAGCCCAAGACGGCGTCATCGCCAGCGCTTTTGCCAGCCGAAGACCAACTTTAGGCAGGACAACTTGTACTAGATGTTCCCCTTCGAAATGCCCGTTGTTGGCGCCCTTCCCGCTCAATATTTGGGAAGAGGACCAGGGCCTCTATAAATAGAGCTAGCCACCGCCGTAGAGGGTATGAGATAAAAACCCTAGCCAGAGAGAGAGAGGCGATCGAACTCACCCAAGCAGTTCATCGCACCAGCTCAAGAACAGCTCTCGCGAGGCTGTCCTTCCCCTGTACTATTCATCATCAGCCCCTGAGGTAATCCACCACACCACACACTGGAGTAGGGTATTACACCACAACTGTGGCCCGAACCAGTATAAATCTTGTGTCCCTTGTGTTGTTCATCGTCTTTAGCTTAGATCTCACGAGGTGATCGGACGTAGATTGGTAGGGGAGAGATCTTCGTGCGCACCCTAGAGTTCGAACCTTAAGAGTCTGCCGGAACCCAACATCCGACAATCTAAACACCATCAAGGAGGGGTTTACCACTTCCATTGGTGCCTCTCCGATGATGCCTGAGTAATTCTTTGTAGATCTTCGGGTCCGTAGTTAGTAGCTAGATAGCTTCCTCTCTCTTGCTTAATTCTCACAATTGTCTCATGGAGATCCATATGATGTAACTCTTTTGCGGTGTGTTTGTTGGGATATGATGAACTTCGAGTTTATGATCAGTTATATCTTTTTATATCCATGAAAGTTATTTGAGTTTCTTTGATCTACTATATGCATGATCACTTATAGCCTCGTATTTCTTCTTTGATATTTGGGTTTTGTTTGGCCAACTTGATCTATTTATCATGCAATGGGAAGAGGTGCCCGGTAGTGGGTTCGATCTTACGGTGCATGATCCCAGTGACAGAAAGGGAACCGACACATGTGTGTCGTTGGTACTAAGGATAAAAAGATGGGATCTATATCTACTGCCATAGATAAACGGATCTTGTCTACATCATGTCATCGTTCTTATTGCATTACTCCGTTTTTCCATGAACTTAATACACTAGATGCATGCTCGATAGCGGTCGATGTGTGGAGTAATAGTAATAGATGCAGGCAAGAGTTGGTCCACTAATCTTGGATGTGATGCCTATGTAATGATCATTGCCTGGATATCGGCATAATTATTTGAAGTTCTATCAATTTCCCAACAGTAATTTGTTTACCCACCATTTGCTATTTTTCTCGAGAGAAGCCACTAGTGAAACCTACGGCCCCCGGGTCTTCTTTCTCATATATTTGCTCGCGATCTACTTTTCCTTTACATTTTTATTCAGATCTATTAACACAAAAAAACAAAAAATACTTTGCTTCACTTTATTTTATTTGTGATCTATTATTTCAATCTATTACAACTTTCTCCCAACAACACGCAATTTCTAGCGCCGTACCCCGAAAGGGATTGACAACCCCTTTAACACGCCGGGTTGCGAGGTGTTGTTATTTGTGTGCAGGGGCTGTTTATGTTGTGTTGCTTGGTTCTCCTACTGGTTCGATAACCTTGGTTTCATATCTGTGGGAAATACCTACCGCCGCTGTGCTGCATCATCCCTTCCTCTTTGGGGAAATACCGATATAGCTTTAAGCGACATCACCATGGTGTTGTTTTTGTGCAGAAATAAAAGTTCTCGGATTGGCTTGAAAATTTACGGAGAATATTTTTGGAATATATAAAAAATACTGGCGCAAGAATTATCCAGACGGGGTCCACCCAGAGGCGACAAGCCTGGGGGCACCCTCCCCCCACCCCCGTGGGGCACGCCTAGAGGGCTTGTGAGGCCCCTGGACCTCCTCCGACCTCAACTCCAACTCTATATAACCCTATTCAGGGAGAAAAATCAGGGAGAAGGATTCATCGTGTTTTACGATATGGGGTGATGACCCACAGGTATAAGGGATCAATCATAGTCCTTTCGATAAGTAAGAGTGTCAAACCCAACGAGGAGCAGAAGGAAATGACAAGTAGTTCAGCAAGGTATTCTCTGCAAGCACTGAAATTGTAAGTAACGAGTAGTTTTATTGCAAGATAATTTGTAACAAGCAAGTAACGGTGATGGTAACTAAAGTGCAGCGAGGTAGCCCAATCCTTTTGAGGCAAAGGACAGGCCAAAACGGTCTCTTATCAACCTGGCAGTCGGGTCGGGGTTGGCCGGGTCAAGCTCTACCAAAGCCACACCCAAATAGCAAATGGGTACATGAGCAAACCCATGACCCTACCCATGGCCAGAGGATCAGACCCATGCCCAAACCCGGCGGGTCACCCGACCCTATTGGGCACCCATATGTTATTAACATGTTTCTATTTGAATTATGTTTTCGTCATGCCAATGCACTTCCTACCGAGCGTACAAAATTCATAAAAGAATTGTCATACGTGTAGCATGGATCAGCGCATACTGGGATATGCTCATTTTCTCATTTTATAAGCAGTGCTCGGCCTCCTATGTCCTCGAGTAGTGAGGTGGTAATAAAAAGCTGGACATTTAGCAACAATATGCACGCAAGGCACCAGGACAGCAGCCTTGCACACATGTGGAACAAGATTCCAGCCCATCAAGCGAACATGCCAGTTCTGCACTTCGGCCAGATCGCGGAGGCGTGTAGTGGGCTCTGTGTAGCGTATTAGAGTTGGACTAATATCAGGCCGAATGAAACGTCTGATTTCTTTTCCTATTAGCCTACTAGATAAGAGAAGTCACGAGTGCGAGAGTCTAGAGATCGATGTGTTCGACCTACTAGCATCACTGCTATCAGTAGTATCTAGATTGCTACTAACCGTTTAGACTTTCGAATTAAGCTTATACTTGTATGAAGTGCATTTCAACATATAAAGAACAAGTGTAGAAAAAATATTTATTTTATTATTAATACAAATGGGCAACCTATCGGGTGACCCACGGGCACAAACTTGTATCCATACCCTACCCATGACTAATCGGGTTACCCATGGGTGAAGTTGGTGACCCATACCCTACCCATTCCGGTCGGGTGCCCATGGGCGGGCATGCCCATGGGAAATATTGCCCTTATGATTAGCAAAGCGTTCTTGAGGGTACACGGGAATTTCATCTAGTCACTTTGTGTTCGCTACTTTGATAATATCGTATCTGGGTGGACCAGTGCTTAGGTGATGTTCTTACTTAAACACACCTCCTACTTATTATTAACACCCTAGCAAGCATCCACAACTACGAGAAAAGTATTAAGAGTAAATCTAACAATAGCATTAAACTTCTGGATCCAAATCAATCCCTTACGGAATAGCGCATAAACTAGGGTTTAAGCTTCTGTCACTCTCGCAACCCATCATCTAATAACTACTCCACAATGCATTCCCTTAGGCCCAAATATGGTGAAGTGTCATGTAGTCGACATTCACATGACACCACTAAGGGAATCACAACATACATACCATCAAAATATCGAAAACATACTAAGTTCACATGATTACTTGCAACAAGATTTCTCCCGTGACCTCAAAAACAAAAGTAATTACTCACAAATGATAATCATGCTTAAGATCAGAGGGGTATTAAATAGCATAATGGACCTGAACATATAATCTTCCACCAAATAAACCATATAGTAATCAACTACAAGATGTAATCAACACTACTAGTCACCCACAAGCACCAATCTATAGTTTCGATACAAAGATTGAACACAAGAGATGAACTAGGGTTTGAGAGGAGTTGGTGCTGTTGAAGATGTTGATGGAGAATGCCCTCCCCAAGATGGGCAAAAGTGCTCTTGCCCAAGTTCCGCCTCGAGACGGCGGCGCTTCATCCCGAAAGTCCTCTCCTTATTTTTTTTCTAGGTCAAAATGACTTATATACCAGAAGAGGGGCACCGGTGGTGGGCCGAGGAGGGCACAACCCACCAGGGCACGCCTGGGCTCCCTGGCGCGCCCAGGTTGGTTTTGCCCACCTGGTGGGCCCCTCTGTTACTTATTTGCTCCAATAATTCTTATATATTCCATAAAAATTCTCCGTGAAGTTTCAGCTCATTTGGAGTTGTGCAGAATTGGTAGCCTGACGTAGCTTTTTCAGGTCCAGATTCCAGCTGCTGGTATTCTCCCTCTTTGTGTGAACCTTGCATATTATGAGAGAAAAGGCATTAGAATTACTCCAAAAAGCATTATTATACATAAAAAAAATATAAATAACAATAGGAAAACATGATGCAAAATGGACGTATCAACTCCCCCAAGCTTAGACCTAGCTTGTCCTCAAGCGAAAACCGAAATCGAAAAACATGTCCACATGCTTAGATAGAGAGAGGTGTCGACAAAAACAAAATACGGACATAGAAGCATCATTTATATTATTATAATAGCAACAAACTTCAACATAAAACTTTATCATAGGACTTTTATCATATAACTTTTATCATAGACTTCTCATGAACAAGTAAAATTCATCACAACCTCGAAGTATAAAGCATAAATTCTATTGAAAACCAACAAACTATGTTCTCAGTCAACTTGGCAACTACACTTCATCATCTTTTCAGGAAGGGTCACGTATCGGAGCCTTTTTGGCAAGTCCACATACTCAAACATCATATAGTCTTCTATGATTGCTAACACTCACCACATACACATGAGCAAAAAGTTTCAACCGGACACATAGGAAGATATGGGCTTATAGTTTCGCCTCCTAACATATTCACCTCAAGGGTGATGTCAACAATAACAACTCATGCTACCCATATCCCACTGGATATATGTGCCTAGATCTTTTCTCACCACATGATGCTTGCCAAAAGAGAAAATGAAAAGGAATAGAGAGAAAAACTTTGAATCTTTCATAAAAGTATATACATAAGAGTAAAATATAGGCCCTTCTTAGAGGGAAGCAGAGGTTGCCATGCACTTTTGTTTGTACGCTCAATCCCTTAGTGCAAAAGAATGTCACGTTATATTGCTCCTTATGATAGCAACCTTTATTACGCAGTCTATCGCTTTTATTCTTTGCCATCGCAAGTTCGTACAATGCTCAATTTTCTCTTACACTAAATGATCCAACACTTTTAGAAGCAATTTTTATTTCCTTATTGCACCGATGACAACTTACTTGAAGGATCTTACTCAATCCATAGGTAGGTATGGTGTACTCTCAAAACAAGATTTGGGTTAAGGGTTTTTGGATGCACAAGTAGTATCTCTACTTAGTGCGGAATTTTTGGCAAAGATAGGGCGCAAGCACCACATGTTAAAGTATCTATGAAAATATAACTTCTTTGTGAACATGAACAAACATAAATCATTACATTGTCTTCCTTGTCCAACGTCAACAATTTTGGCATATAATATTTTGATGGGGGCTCACAATCACAAAAGATGTCCAATATAGTGTATTTGCATGTGAATCTTCTCTTCCCTTATTAATTCTTTCATGAATTGCATCATTGATGTAACATCCCAAATTTCCTATTTGGAATGTTTTACAATTATAGCTAAGCATCTTTGCATTCTGTTTGAATTTGAGTGGCATTTGAAGTTTCAGAGGTTTTGGAGTTGTTGGGATTTGAATTCAAATTTTGGCAGTGGAAATTATTTCAAAAAACTATGCCTGATAAATACTTGAGAAAAAGTATGAGAGGAGTAAACATGACACTCCAAAAATATCAGAGGAGAAACATTGCAAAAAAGTTTGAATTCAAATTTGAGTTTTATTTGAATTTTGAAAAAATGAATTTTATAAAGTTTGGATTTTGCCTCGAAAATGTTCAAATGATAGGAATATTCCCCGATCATTTTGATATATATATATGTCCTATATAAAATATTTATATTCTATATATTTTATCTCTGTTTTTATTTAAAAATAAAAATAGAAAAAGAAAAGTCCTGGCGCCGGCCCGCCAACTGCCCACCAACACCAGGCGGCCCACCAAAGGCCTTGCCAGCGGCCCACCCACCACCAACCCGGCCCGACCGAGCCCCCGCGCCGAAAACCCCTCCCGTCGGTCGCCCGACCCATTCCCCGCTTCCCCCTCTCGCTGACGGGTGGTCCCCACCCCGTCACCTACCCCTCGCGCACGCCACCCGCGCCGCCGCTCGCCGGAGATCCCGAGATCCCGGGATCCGCCCGATCCCTCCCGATTCGCCCCTCGCGCAAGTCGAGGCCCCGCCTATAAATACCTCCCCTCACCCCATTCCCCCCTCGCCCCTCGCCCGACCTCTCCTCTCACAAGGCTCATGGAGCAACCGAGCCGCCGCCGCCATTAACACCTCGCCGACGCCCGACCATCCCCGAGCTCCATCGACTCCACCGAACCCACCCCTCGCCCGTCACTTTCCATGGGAGCTCCCGCCGTCGCCCCGACCACCGGAGACGCTGAGCACTTTCAGCCCGAGCCGCCGTCGTCGCCGCCGACCGGTAAGTCGCCGAGTCCACCCCGCCGTCGATCTAATCTCAGCGGTTAGGATTAGAACCCCAAAGGGTATGGTTTATTAGGTTTAGGTTTAGTGAACGGTTTTTATTCGGTTTATTTTTAGTTAGGGTTTTAGTTGAACCGGCCGATTCAGTTTAAACCCTAGGGCCCGTTTAGTTATATTACGCTCGTAGGCGTTAGATAGGCCCAATAGGCCGTTTTTCTTTAATTTTGTTTTCTGTTTTAACAGAATAGTTTCAGATTTGAAAAATTCATACCTTTTAATCTACTTAATATTTTTAAGTGATTCCTTTTTGTTGGTTTGCAAATTTCCTATAGTTTCTGTAGAAAATATAATTTGCCATGTTAAAATTATTTAAAATTGCTTTATTTTAGATTTAGTCAGAATAGTAAATCTGCTATAGAAAGAGTTAGGAAAATTATTTTTAGTGATTGTTTTTGTCACAACTTTGTTTTGACATTGCCTAACCGTAGGAATTTATTTGGGCATTTTAGGATTAATAGAAAAATAGTTTTAATCAGAATCATGTTATTCTTAATTAATTAACTAGCTACTGTTTTCCTATTGTTTTAATTAGCAAATAAATTTATTTTCCTATGTGATAGATTATTCTAGGTTAGTTTCGTAACTTTAGAGCATGAACTTTTATTTATAATAAATAAAACTTTTATTTTATTTTTCTTATTAGAAATTGCTTTAGGCCTAATAGGAGTTTTATAATAGCTTTTAAAGTGATCCTTTTGCTCCTAGTTGCTTGTTGAATTATTTTCGGTTAGGTAACATAAACCCATGCTTAGGTTCTGTTAAGAAATTTTTTTGTTATGTAAAACTATTTTTAGTTGTTGCTTGAAGTAGGAAAAACTTTGAGTTGGAGTTCTTTGAGTTTTCTTTGGGTCTTTGATTCGTTTGTTTTGGTGTGTTATGTTACTATGCTATTGTGTTAAGTGATCATTTGCTATGTGCTTATTATGGTTATAATTTGCCTCGGTAGAATTTCCGGAGTGCGAAGCTTGCTACCACGAGTCCCTAGCTTACGAAGATCGTCAAGAAGGCAAGTCATTGATCATGTTCTTCACAATACCTATGATTTTATTGCATTAGAATTTTACCTCCCACCATGCATGCAGTAGTTGAAATTTTGAAGTTATGTTCTTGAGTAGTATCATGAGGTAGGATGAACCAATTCCCCTTGTTACCATGACCCGGGACGAAGTAGTTTATTTTTGCTATGCTCGTAGACGGGGTTGGTTGAGCGAATTCATAAGGGAGATATGAGAGTCAAAGATGATGACAACCCCATGAACTTCAAGCTCGAGATGGACTTCGGAATTCACTACTGGGTGGAGGACGGTTGACGGGCACCCTGGAGAACCCAGTGGTTGGCCGGGATGCATGGAGAAGTGCCATGACATCTTGCGGAAAGCTTCACCCAGCCACGAAGAGACGGATGGATACCCCATTGACCGGAAGCTTACCTGTGCAGCCGCAAGCCATTATGGGCTTTGGCTTGGTCAACCCTAGTTGTGACTCTGGCTGGGCGGTACTACGAGATGTAGAAGAACGGTAGGATTGGATGGGTACCGCAAAGGGCGGAAGAACTCTTCGGAAGACCTGTTTTGTTCGTCCGTCTTCAAACACCATGAAGTGCGAAGACTTAAAAGGAGGAGCGATTCTTGCGGGTAAAGTCGCAAACCTCTGCGAGTTAAAGATCTAATCGATTAGCCGTGTCCCCGGTTACGGACAATTTGAGCCTCTGGAACTTGGAGTAATTCGGAAATCTCAACACTAAAATTAATGAATTAATTGAGGGGGTTATGACTTAATAATTTGGGAATGAGACATTGGTTGGTGGAACCATCTCAATAACTACCAACAATTTTGTAGTATTTGCAAGCAAGTCCACTGTAGTAGGGAAAAAACTGGCTTTACGCAAAATGATGAAACTTAGAGCCCCACAGCCAAATTGCATATAGTATTAGTAATACTTTATTATTCTCTATTCATGTCTTGCCAGCATATTCAAAATGCTGATCGACACGGCTGCAACGTCTTATGTTGCAGAGGAGTATTCCGATCAGGATTGAGGCTACGATCCGCGCTTGGCGATTGCCCTTTGGAGTCGGATGGACTCGCTATTCTTCTACGCTTCCGCAACTTTACTTAGTTTATTTCTCATGAGTTGGCCTTCGGTCGAATTTATTCTATTGTAATAAAGACTCGATATGAGAATCGTGTAATAAATTCAGGTGTGATTGAACTTTGATTATTTCATCAATGTACTATGAGTGCCAGCATGATCTTGGGATGGTACAGACACAGTGATTTGACCGATTTTGGGTCAGTCGCTACTGAGAGATGGTATCGAGCACACACTGACCGTGGGGCGTAACCCCTAGGATCGGAAAGCCATAGGAACAGACTATTTATTTTATATCCTTATCATTCCGTAATTCTCCCCTGTTCATTTCTGACTTCTCTCCGATTTTCAACATTCTAGATGGCCGTCGAGTTCACCCCAGTTTGCTACGGAGTTTTGCCACCCGGATGAGGCGATGCCCTTGGCGGGAAGCTGGTCCAGATCGTGAAGAAGCTGAAGATTGCTCGCCCTCGATCACGGGAAGCCTACCAATGCACTTCCAACGGATACCCGCTCTGAGGATCGAGGTGCACATTCCAGGAGAACCTTCGGAGGACATCTGAGCCTATTGACTTTGAGTTTACCGACTTCAACTGGATCCTCGGAAGGGACATGGCGATTTACGTGCACTTGGACATCTCCGAGAAGAGTACAGGGCGAGCTCGATCCATCGACCTCGCCATGGTTTCTCGCAGAGCAAGGAATGGAGATATCATCCGTACTCGTGAGGACGACTCCATTCTCTCATATGTCCAAGACTTGGAGTGCCTCCTCGAAACGGGAGATCCGGACTCGCCAGTAACTCGAAGGTACACAGGAGGCTGTTGTTACGTGAACTGGGCGGAGGAGAAGGCACACGCAGACTTCCTTGACCATGAGGAAGAAATCGCGGACTTCATGGAGAGAGTCGACGACCTGAAGATGAAGGTTGCCGCATTGGAGGAAAAGATGGACTTGGGAGAGGACCTTTTTCCGAGTGGAGATGACGGACCTCTCGTGAGCAATGATCAGGATTAAGAATGGAGTTCCACTGGAGAAAGCCGCAAGAGGAGGTGCCGCAACAGAGGACGCCACACCGGAGGACGCCGCACCAGAGGACACAAGGATTATTGATGAAGACATTTAGCCGACCGCCATGTTATTTTACTTTTTCGTCGATCAGTTAGGCCGTTATTTTCGATTAGTCGTGAGCATTTTGTAATCGAGATTGAACCATGTTTGAGATGATTGAATAAATGATTGGTGTGATTATGATTGTGCATTCATATGGGTAGTGATATTTCTCATTAGACCATTGTTCTATTCTAATTTTCTCATCCACTCCAAAACACCAGATGCCTCCGAGACGTGACCCCGGTCTCAACTTCCTGCCGGAGCTCACCCAGCTGATCCAGCAGCAGAATGCCCTCATGCAGATGCTCATTCAGAACCAGAACAACAACAACAACAACAACAATCCACCGCCACCACCCCCTGTTGACAATTTGACTCGGTTCCTAAGGCTGAATCCGCGGTGTTCTCTAGTAGCACCGAGCGATTGTGGCCGATGATTGGCTCCGCAAGGTCGAAGAGAGTTAATCACTGTTGGATGTCTTGATGCGTAGAAGGTGCGCTTTGCGCACATCAACTTGATGGACCTGCAGCTTCTTGGTGGGAGAACTACACCGCCACTTATCCCATTGGCACCATCACATGGGATCAGTTCCAGCGAGCTTTCCGCACCGCTCATGTTTCAGCTGGAGCCATGAGTGCGAAGAAGCGTGAGTTCCGCAACTTACGCCAGGGAACCGTCTTGTGGTGCGATGCGTGGATGAGTTCAGCAAGTTAGCTCGTTATGCCCCGGATGATGTGGCCACAGATGCCGCAAAGCAGGAGAAGTTTCTCGAGGGACTCAATGACGAGCTGGGTATGCAGCTTATGGTGGCTACCTTCACGAACTACCAGGAGCTGGTAGACAAGGCCACCATACTTGAAGGCAAGCAGCAGCAGATTGATAGCTGCAAGCGGAAGTACAGCCAGGGGAAGTACAACTCAGGAGCTCAGCAGAAGCCCCGTTATGCCCCATACTCAGGAGGGCATACCCATCACAACCATGGAGGACATAACCATGGAGGCAATGGGAACAACCGCAACCAGGACAACAAGTCAGGCAATGGGAATGGCAATGGAAGCGGCAATGGCAACCAGCATCGTTACGCCCCGCTCAAAGGATCTGAGTCACATCACCGTTTCAAATGCCGAAAACAGGCACTATGCCACCGACTGCCGGAGGCCAAGCGGAGGAATGGAAACGGCAATGGAAGCTCAGCGAAGAAGCCCAACCCTTTCCCTCGTGCAGGTGAACCACATTGGCGTGGAGGGCGTCTATGATCAGCCGGAACATCGTGGTTGGTAAGTTTTATTGAATTCACGTTCAGTATTGGTACTCTTTGATTACGGTGCAACGCATTCATTCATATCAAGGGTAGTTGTGGAAAAGTGCGGGTTGCCCACTAAAACCCTTAGAAGCCCCCTTCAGCGTCGGTTCGCGGGAGGAGAAATGATGGCAGGCTTAGGCTGTCATGCAACCCTCAACATCGGGAACCATAAATTTCCCGCAGACCTCATAGTATTTAAAACCCAGACCTTGGATGTAATCCTAGGCATGGATTGGTTGACGAAGTTTGAAGGAAACATAGACTGTGCCCGCAAATCGATTCTGCTCACCACCCCGGAGCAGAAGAGGATCAAGTATGTATCCAGACATAGTCAGATGAAGAATCAGGTGAATTCCCTCATGGGAGTTGTTCAGGAGGAAGTGCCAGTAGTTCAAGATTTTCCCGATGTGTTTCCGGAGGAATTACCAGGAATGCCACCGGATAGGGACATTGAATTTCTGATTGAGTTATTGCCCGGCACCGCCCCGATATCCAAGAGACCCTATCGGATGCCACCGAACGATTTGAAAGAGATCAAGAACCAAATTAATGAGTTATTGGAGAAAGGATATATCCGGCCAAGCTCATCACCTTGGGGAGCCCCAGTTCTTTTGGTAGAGAAGAAGGATGGAACCTTGAGAATGGTTGTGGATTATCGTTCGTTGAACGACGTGACCATCAAGAACAAGTACCCTCTGCCGATGATTAATGATTTATTTGATCAGCTAGTTGGAGCCAAGGTATTCTCCAAGATCGATCTTGATCGTGGTATCATCGATTGAAGATCCGTGAAAAGGATATACCCAAAACAGCATTCACCACGGTATGGTTTATATGAGTATACCGTCATGTCATTTGGATTGACTAATGCCCTGCATACTTCATGAATTTGATGAACAAGGTATTTATGGAATATCTGGACAAGTTTGTCGTGGTGTTCATCGATGATATACTAATATTCTCCAAGAGCGAGGAAGAGCACAAGGAACATTTGCGTCTAGTTCTGGAGAAACTTGAGAACATCGGTTATACGCCAAGTTCAGCAAATGTGAATTTTGGCTAAAGGAAGTCGGATTCCTCGGACATGTTATTTCAGGAGAAGGAATAGCGATTGACCCGCCAAGGTTGAATCAGTCACCGATTGGCGCCGCCCACCTCGATCAAGGAGATCCGCAGTTTTCTCGGACTCGCAGGATATTATCGGAGGTTCATTGAGAATTTCTCGAAGATTGCCAAGCCTATGACTGAGCTGTTGAAGAAGGAAGCCAAGTACATTTGGACCGAGGATTGTGAAGCCAGTTTTCAGGAATTGAAGAAACGTTTGGTTACAGCCCAGTGCTGATTTTGCCGGACATACACAAGGATTACCAGGTATATTGTGACACTTCTCGTCAGGGACTCGGAGGAGTACTCATGCAGGAAGGAAAAGTTGTAGCTTATACCTCCAGACAACTACGACCTCACGAGATGAATTATGCCACACATGATTTGGAGTTAGCAGCAGTAGTGCATGCACTCAAGACCTGTAGACATTTCCTTATCGGAAACCATTGTGATGTTTACACAGATCACAAGAGCTTGAAGTATATTTTCACGCAAAAAGAGTTGAACCTCAGGCAAAGGAGATGGCTAGAGTTAATCAAGGACTATGACATGAGGTTGCATTACCACCCAGGTAAAGCTAATGTTGTAGCAGATGCTTTGAGCCGTAAGAGTTATGTGAATACTCTCATAGCAGGAGGATTACCCCAGGAGTTAGTCGATGACCTCGAGATCTCCGATGGAGATAGTTCGAGAGGATATGTTGCAACTCTGGAAGTTCAGTCCACTTTGGCGAAAGGATTCGTGAAGCCCGTAAGTCGGACAAGGAAATTGATGAGATAAAGAAAAGGATTGGATGGGTACCGCACTTGGCGAAGAACTCTTGGAAGACCTGTTTCGTTCGTCCGTCTTCAAACACCATGAAGTGCGAAGACTTAAAAGGAGGAACGATTCTTGCGGGTAAAGTCATAAACCTCTACAGAGTTAAAGATCTAATCGATTAGCCGTGTCCCGATTACGGACAATTTGAGCCTCTGGAACTTGGAGTAATTCGAAATCTCAACACTAAAATTAATGAATTAATTGAGGGGTTATGACTTAATAATTTGGGAATGAGACATTGGTTGGTGGAACCATCTCAATAACTACCAACAATTTTGTAGTATTTGCAAGCAAGTCCATTTGTAGTAGGGAAAAAACTGGCTTTACGCAAAATGATGAAACTTAGAGCCCCACAGCCAAATTGCATATAGTATTAGTAATACTTTATTATTCTCTATTTATGTCTTGCCAAGATATTCAAAATGCTGACCTACACAACTACAACGTCTTATGTTGCGAGGAGTATTCGATCAGGATTGAGGCTACGATCCGCGCTTGGCGATTGCCCTTTGAGTCGAATGGACTCGCTATTCTTCTACGCTTCCGCAACTCTACTTAGTTTATTTCTCATGAGTTGGCCTTGGCGAATTTATTCTATTGTAATAAAGACTCGATATGAGAATCGTGTAATAAATTCAGGTGTGATTGAACTTTGATTATTTCATCAATGTCTTGTGAGTGCGGCATGATCTTGGGATGGTACAGACACGTAGATTTGACCGATTTTGGGTCAGTCGCTCTGAGAGATGGTATCGATTGCATGAAACTTTGGAGTGCGAGGCTGGAGTTGATACAGCTTTTCATCCATGAGCAGATGGACAGACCGAGAGAGTCAACCAGATTCTGGAGGACATGTTGAGAGCTTGTGTACTAGACTATGGATCTAGCTAGGATGATAATTTGCCATACACAGAGTTCTCATACAACAACAGTTATCAGTCCAGTCTGAAGATGGCCCCTTTCGAAGCTCTATACGGAAGGAGGTGCAGGACACCATTACTGTGGGATGGTGTTGGAGATCGATCACTTTTCGGTTCCGATCTTATCAGAGATTCCGAAGAGAAAGTCAAGCTGATTCGGGATAGACTCAAGATAGCACAGTCGAGACAGAAGAGTTATGCCGACAATAAACGCAAGGAAGTAACTTACGAAGCGGGAGACCGAGCATATCTTCGTGTGTCTCCACTTCGTGGAATCAAGAGGTTCGGTGTCAAAGGAAAGTTAGCACCCCGATTCATTGGACCCTACAAAATCCTCGAACGTCGTGCAGAAGTTGCTTACAAGTTGGAATTGCCGGAAGGATTGTCCGGAGTTCATGATGTCTTCCATGTTTCTCAGCTGAAGAAGTGTCATGCCGACATGGCCGATATTCCGTTGAGAGAGCGGTGCCCTAGAGGCCATACAGCTCGACGGTGATCGACTTATAAGGAGAAACCCGTCCGAATTCTCGAGACTGCGAACAGAGTCACCCGCAGCAAGATCATCAAGTTTTGCAAGGTCTTTGTGGAGTCATCACTCGAGGAAGAAGCCACACAGGGCGAGAAGAAGACCTCCTTGAGACCACCGCACCTATTTGCTAGCCAACCCGAATCTCGAGGCTAGATTCATCTTAAGGTGGGTAGGTTTGTAACATCCCAAATTTCCTATTTGGAATGTTTTACAATTATAGCTAAGCATATTTGCATTCTGTTTGAATTTGAGTGGCATTTGAAGTTTCAGAGGTTTTGGAGTTGTTGGGATTTGAATTCAAATTTTGGAAGTGGAAATTATTTCAAAAAACTATGCCTGATAAATACTTGAGAAGAAGTATGAGAGGAGTAAACATGACACTCCAAAAATATCAGAGGAGAAACATTGCCAAAAAGTTTGAATTCAAATTTGAGTTTTATTTGAATTTTGAAAAAAATGAATTTTTATAAAGTTTGGATTTTGCCCCTGGAAAAATGTTCAAATGATAGGGAATATTCCCCTGATCATTTTGATATATATATGTCCTATATAAAATATTTTTATTCTATATATTTTATCTCTGTTTTTATTTAAAAAAATAGAAAAAGAAAAGCCCCTGGGCGCCGGCCAGGCCAACCGGCCCAGCCAACACCCAGGCGGCCCAGCCAGGTGCCAGCCAGGCGGCCCAGCCGCGCCACCCAACCGGCCCGACCGAGCCCCGCGCCGAAAACCCCTCTCGTCGGTCGCCCGAACCATTCCCCGCTTCCCCCTCTCGCAGACGGGTGGTCCCCACCCCGTCACCTACACCTCGCGCACGCCACCCGCGCCGCCGCTCGCCGGAGATCCCGAGATCCCCGGGATCCGCCATGATCCTCCCGATCGCCCCTCGCGCAAGTCGAGGCCCCGCCTATAAATACCCTCCCCTCACCCCATTCCCCCTCGCCCCTCGCCCGACCTCTCCCTCTCTTGCCTTCTGGAACAACCGAGCCGCCGCCGCCGCCATTAACACCCTCGCCGACGCCCCGGCCATCCCCGAGCTCCATCGACTCCACCAAACCCACCCCCTCGCCCGTCCGCACCCGCCGGAGCTCCCCGCCGTCGCCCCCGACCACCGGAGACGCCGGACCACTCGCTGCCCGAGCCGCCGTCGTCGTCGCCGACCGGTAAGTCGCCGGAGTCCACCCCCGCCGTCCGATCTAATCTCAACGGTTAGGATTAGAACCCCCGAAGGGGTATGGTTTATTAGGTTTAGGTTTAGTGAACCGGTTTTTATTCCGGTTTATTTTTAGTTAGGGTTTTTAGTTGAACCGGCCGATTCAGTTTAAACCCTAGGGCCCGTTTAGTTATATTACGCTCAGGGCGTTAGATAGGCCCAATAGGCCGTTTTTCTTTAATTTTTGTTTTCTGTTTTAATAGAATAGTTTCAGATTTGAAAAATTCATACCTTTTAATCTACTTAATATTTTTAAGTGATTCCTTTTTTGTTGGTTTGCAAATTTCCTATAGTTTCTGTAGAAAATATAATTTTCCATGTTAAAATTATTTAAAATTGCTTTATTTTAGATTTAGACATAATAGTAAATCTGCTATAAAAGAGTTAGGAAAATTATTTTTAGTGATTCTTTTGTCACAACTTTGTTTTGACATTGCCTAACCGTAGGAATTTATTTGGGCATTTTAGGATTAATAGAAAAATAGTTTTAATCAGAATCATGTCATTCTTAATTAATTAACTAGCTCTGTTTTCCTATTGTTTTAATTAGCAAATAAATTTATTTTCCTATGTGATAGATTATTCTAGGTTAGTTTCGTAACTTTAGAGCATCAAATTTTATTTATAATAAATAAAACTTTTATTTTATTTTCCTTATTAGAAATTGCTTTAGGCCTAATAGGAGTTTTATAATAGTTTTTAAAGTGATCCTTTTGCTCCTAGTTGCTTGTTGAATTCTTTTCGGTTAGATAACATAAACCCATGCTTAGGTTCTGTTAAGAAATTTTTTTGTTATGTAAAACTATTTTTAGTTGTTGCTTGAAGTAGGAAAAACTTTGAGTTGGAGTTCTTTGAGTTTTCTTTGGGTCTTTGATTCGTTTGTTTTGGTGTGTTATGTTACTATGCTATTGTGTTAAGTGATCATTTGCTATGTGCTTATTATGGTTATTATTTGCCTCGGTAGAATTTCCGGAGTGCGAAGCTTGCTACCACGAGTCCCTAGCTTACGAAGATCGTTAGCAAGGCAAGTCATTGATCATGTTCTTCACAATACCTATGATTTTTATTGCATTAGAATTTTACCTCCCCACCATGCATGCAGTAGTTGAAATTTTGAAGTTATGTTCTTGAGTAGTATCATGAGGTAGGATGAACCAATTCCCCTTGTTACCATGACCGGACGAAGTAGTTTATTTTGCTATGCTCGTGAGCGGAGTTGGTTGAGCGAATTCATAAGGGAGATATGAGAGTCAAAGATGATGACAACCCCATGAACTTCAAGCTCGAGATGGACTTGAATTCACTCTTGGGTGGAGGACGGTTGTGGGCACCACTGGAGAACCCAGTGGTTGGCGGGATGCATGGAGAAGTGCCATGACATCTTGCGGAAAGCTTCACCCAGCCACGAAGAGACGGATGGATACCCCATTGACGGAAGCTTACATGCAGCCGCAAGCCATTATGGGCTCGGCTTGGTCAACCCTAGTTGTGACTCTGGCTGGACGGTACTACGAGATGTAGAAGAACGGTAGGATTGGATGGGTACCGGCAGTGGCCACAAGAACTCTTCGGAAGACCCTGTTTCGTTCGTCCCGTCTTCAAACACCATGAAGTGCGAAGACTTAAAAGGAGGAGCGATTCTTGCGGGTAAAGTGCGCAAACCTCTACAGAGTTAAAGATCTAATCGATTAGCCATGTCCCCGGTTACGGATAATTTGAGCCTCTGGAACTTGGAGTAATTCGGAAATCTCAACACTAAAATTAATGAATTAATTGAGGGGGTTATGACTTAATAATTTGGGAATGAGACATTGGTTGGTGGAACCATCTCAATAACTACCAACAATTTTGTAGTATTTGCAAGCAAGTCCACTGTAGTAGGGAAAAAACTGGCTTTACGCAAAATGATGAAACTTAGAGCCCCACGGCCAAATTGCATATAGTATTAGTAATACTTTATTATTCTCTATTCATGTCTTGCCAGCATATTCAAAATGCTGACCTACACGGCTGCAACGTCTTATGTTGCAGAGGAGTATTCCGATCAGGATTGAGGCTACGATCCGCGCTTGGCGATTGCCCTTTGGAGTCGGATGGACTCGCTATTCTTCTACGCTTCCGCAACTTTACTTAGTTTTATTTCTCATGAGTTGGCCTTCGGCCGAATTTATTCTATTGTAATAAAGACTCGATATGAGAATCGTGTAATAAATTCAGGTGTGATTGAACTTTGATTATTTCATCAATGTACTGTGAGTGCCAGCATGATCTTGGGATGGTACAGACACAGAGATTTGACCGATTTTGGGTCAGGTCGCTACAATTGACCAATGCTATGTTTGTAAATCTCCAATAAAATTTTCTACTTATACTCTTCCTTATGTGATGTCATAACTTACCATAAGATTAGCCTATGATCTTTTTCATTTATTTCCTTTCTTTTTATTAAACATGAAAGTAAAGAAGACAAAACTCAAACTAAACTTTATTATATATCTTACACACGGTTACAAGGATAGATCACTAAGTAAACACTCGAAAACAAAGAATCGAACTAAACTTTTATTCAAATAAAGCAAAAGATAACTATGGATCGAACTAAGATAGGTAAAGGCAAAAGATAGTGGAGGTGATACGATACTGGGGCACCTCCCCCAAGCTTGGCACAAGCCAAGGGGAGTGCCCATACCCAATACTGAATTTTCCTTTGGTGATGGAGAAGGAGGTGGTGGTGATGAAGTAGAGGATTTGTCTTTCTTCCTTAGCTTATGCTTAAGTATGTAATTTTCCTCCTTTAAGTCACCGATCTCATGCTCGAGCTCTACTATCCTTTTGCATAATTCTTGCTTGTTTTCCTGCAAGAGACTGAAGGGTATAAACTGGACCTTAGGTTTCTTTGCTTTGTTGGGGAGACTTGACTTCTTAAGTTCCACGTGCATGTCCCCAGGTTCAGGCAATGTAACTTCAAATTCGTCAGGGCTTGTCTCTTCTTCTCCTTTAGGATCATAGTCTTCTTCTTCCTGCGAGGTCCAGCTATATTGCTCCACATACCCGTAAACCTTGGGGTTTGCAATATAGTCAGTAACATAGCTCTCACCCTCTGAGTCTTGGGATAACATATTTTCATATCTGTCAGGAAAACAACGAGAAAAGAACACATGAGGGTCGGGGTACGGCACCTATGGGATCATAGGGAATCCCTACTACGGTTGGCGGGGCGCAGGGCTGCGCAAAGAGCGGGTTTAGCAGATCAACATGGGGGGAATTTTATCCAGGTTCGAGCCGCAAGCGATGCGTAATACCGTAGTCCTGCTTTGGTGTATATTTGGTGTTCTTGAGCTCTTGAACTAGCTGCAGTGCATGCCTAGTCCAAAAAGTCCGAATCCTCCCTCGGTACGCCTCAGGCCTCCTTTTATATGTCAAAGGGGTTTCCACAGTGGCACACAGGAGGTGGAAAGTATGTACAGTGTACAAGTCTATCGCCTAGCACCGTAGGACAAACACATTTAATGCACTGCCGACGTGCCCTCTTGCTTTATCAAGGATGGCAAAGAAGCTCGTCCCGTTCGTCGCCACCTCGCCTCGCCCCGACGCGCGTCCAAGCTGACGAGGCAAGCAGCGCCATGCTGTCTGGCTGGCTGCTGAGCTGGTGCGGTGGCAGGGTCTTCACGAAGATCTGCATGCCACGACGTAGGTGCTTGGCTAGTTGGCCTAGAATTTGCATGCCACCACGCAGGTGTTCACCTAGTTGGTGGGCTGGCCGCCATGTCGGAATGGGTGTGGGGTAGCGAAACCTTGGTAGGTGTGGGCCTGGCTGCGGCCCTGCAGATGTCCCCGGCAAAGGTCTTGCCGGGGTCTTGTCTCTGTCCCCGGCAGGGATCTTGCCCGGGGTCTTCGCTCATCCCCGGCAAGGATTTTGCCAAGGGTCTTCGTCTTGTCCCCGTCAAGGATCTTCGCCGGTGGTCTTCGTCTTCTGGTTCTTATCTAGATTTGCAAGCCCTTGGTCTTCACAAAGATCTGCATGCCACCACGCAGGCGCTCCCGATCCTTGGTCCAGACGTTGTCCATGGTGTCGGAATTCTCAGGCTCAAGGGTGGCGGCCTTGCAGGTGTTTGGGCAAGTCGCCCCGGCAAGGCTCTTGTCGGGCCACGTACGCCGCCACGGCAAGGCTCTTCCCGGGGGAAGCCCACCTTGCCCCCTTTGCTCCTCATGCTTCTGGCTTGAGTGTTGCCTCGGCAGCCTTGTTCTTTGCCTCCTCTGCCCTACCAAGCGTGGCCGCAGGTGTGGCTACAACTGCCCGTGCAAAAGTAGAGGGGTATAGAAAGGCCCCTACTTTTGTACACCGACAAGAGCCCACGGGCCCGGGCCACACATAAGCACGAAGCGTTGTTGGGCCAGAGCCAGAACGGTGCGCGGGCACGCATGGTAGAGTTTTAACTGCGGTAACTCCCTCGCCAGTTGCACTTCCCCACGACCCGCATTGAGTGCAGGACGTCGGGGTCGTGCGTGGGACGGCCGCAGCAAGCTTGCGTCACCTCGTGGTGTATGGTAAAGAGGCAGCCCGTGTCTTCCCCATAAAAAAGAGGAAGCCGCAGGGGTGCGGATCATATACAAAGTGGACTCGGGTTGTGGCCTTAAAGGCGCCCGTGCCCCATGA
The DNA here is from genome assembly GCA_021605205.1 of Aegilops longissima. Taxonomy (NCBI): domain Eukaryota; kingdom Viridiplantae; phylum Streptophyta; class Magnoliopsida; order Poales; family Poaceae; genus Aegilops; species Aegilops longissima. Next base: position 160,494,967 of record CM038679.1, read on the forward strand.
TCACGGGGTGGAAAACGGTCGCTCCACTTGCCTTCTTGATTCCGGCCTGCCCGCCACGTGTCGTTCATGCCTCAGGGAGGGTAGGTGGCAGACACGGAGGGCATAGTCATTAACACCGACGCGAGAAGCCAGGCGTTGCTGATTGGAGCCGCGGGTCGGTCCAGATTCCCTGCTGTTCCGGCGGCCGGATAGGTCGAGTGGGGCGGGCGCCCTCAGGTTGGGGGGCCGAGCCCCGGCCCCGCCCTTCTATAAAAAGGGAGGGGGACGGCGTCCTTCCGCACCCATCTCCTCTCTGCTTGATCTCCTTCTTCCCTTCGCCATGGTGAGAGGCCGCGCCGGTACTCCAATGGCAGCGACGAGGGCTTCTGTTCGATAGCGTGTCCCCCCTCCTTAGGATCTCACGAATTCTACATCAGTCTGTACAAGCCGGTGCACGGTCGCCTCCGCCTCCCCACCCTGTTTGCTCGGGTAATGGAGCTTGACCCGCCACAGTCTTTGAAGCTACATCTGAGGGGCTGCGGGAATGGCAGCATGCGGGTCGACGTCGACTTCCCCGCCCCTCATGTCATGTATCTCCGCCGTTCGTGGAAAACCTTTGCCCGTGCCCATAGCCTGTCGGAGGGGCTCGTCCTCCACTTCAAATTGATGGAGCACGGCCTGCTCTCCGTCAAAGTCTTTGGGCACTTGGGAACTTGCCTACGGTGTTGCGCGGAGAGCTCCATCGACGACGAAACCTCCTCCTCGGGCGAGAGTGACAAGGAGGACAGCGACAGCGATGATGAGGGTATCAAGCGGGAGGACGCTGATTCCGACTCTGGCTGACCATTGGTGGCAGCTCCGTCATCTGCGTCGCCACTTGTATCAGCATGTTAATGAAAAATACTAGCCTTGCCGGGAACGGAGATCACGGGGCACTTATCTTTCTTTTAACTTGTCGGCACTTGCCAAATCTTAATTTCTAGATAATGTAATCTCTCGAGCCCATGCTTGTGTCATGTAACCTTCGTACTTGTATCAGCATGTTAATGAAAAAGACTAGCCTTGCCGGGAACCCGCACACGCGTATGTTCGTGCATAGGCGAAACGCCTCCTTAATGTAAATAAGCGAGTCCTGCCGGCAAGCTGTCCTGCCGGTGCCCTCTGCGCCTGCCGGAGAATCACATCTGCCGGGTTACAGAGAAAGGGTCCAGCCCCCCGTCCACCTCCTTTTAGCAATGGATACTATGACCACTTCGACTGAAGCAGCGTTCGGGGCGAGAATGGGAGCACCCAAGTGTTTAAAGAAGAGTGGCGAGGGTTTCTAATGCACAAGTCATAGGTTACGAACACGAATGGGCAAGAGGTAAACTTTATCTGTTTGGTTCGTCGGGGATCGCCGTGCCGGGCGGTCTTCTCAACTTCTTGCCGAAGCCGGGTCCTTGGTGGGATCGCGCGTCCTCGCCATGGCTGGAAAGAAGAGAGGGCAAGAGCATGGAATCTAGGTGGTCCACTAATATTTGTTGGAATCAAAAAGCAATACAATATCCTGGACAAGCATGCATATACGTATACACATAAACAGGGAAATCAACGGGAAACTATACATACTAAGGGATTTCTTTCCTTGACTGGGGTCTGCGCCTGGCTCTGTACATAGGTTTACATGCCTTGCCGACAAGGCTAGTACAAAAAGGGGGTTGCCGTGGGCCCCGGAAACCGCGCCTTAGGGGTAAAACTTGCGAAGATGTTCGATATTCCAGGAACTGCTCACCGGAATGCCATCTTCGGTCTCCAGGCAGACTACGCCGGGCCTGGTGACTCGTATTACCCGATAAGGGCCTTCCCACTTCGGCATCAACTTGTTTGAATTCTTGGCGGATTGGATTCGCTGAAGACCAAGGTCGCCTTCCTCAAGGCTTCGGGCGTAATCCTTGCGGCTATGATAGCGGCGCAAGGCTTGCTGGTAGCGGGTGGCTCGCACAGCAGCCTGAAGACGATCTTCCTCAAGGAGTGTCGTGTCATCCTGGCACAACTGATCTTGCTCAAGCTCATCATAAGCGAGCACTCGAGGTGACCCATATATGAGTTCCGTGGGGAGAACTGATTCTGCCCCGTATACCAGGACAAAGGGTGTCTGGCCAGTGGCTCGATTTGGCGTCGTTCTGATCGACCAAAGAACCGTTGGCAACTCAACAATCCAGCGCCTTCCACACTTGTGCAGCTTGTCAAAAGTTCTGGTCTTGAGGCCTCGGAGCACTTCTGCATTCTCCCTCTCAGCCTGGCCGTTACTTCTGGGATGAGCAACAGAAGCAAAATAGACCTTGCTGCCAAGGTCTTGAATGTACTGCATGAAGGTGCGGCTCGTGAACTGCGTTTTGTTGTCTGTGATGACTCTATTCAGCACACCAAAACGACAGACTAGTCCCTTGAAGAATTGACAACTGATTGTGCTGTCACCTTCCTCACCGGTTCCACCTCCGGCCACTTTTTGAACCTGTCGATCGCGATGTACAAGTACTCAAATCCCCCGACAGCAAGGAGAACGGGGCCCAGTATGTCGAGCCCCCAGACCGAAAATGGCCAGGAAAGAGGGATTGTTTGAAGGGCTTGGGCTGGCTGGTGAAGCTTCTTCGAATGGAAGTAGCATGCTTCACACTTGGTTGCTAGTGCAGCTGCATCCCGGAGACCGATGGGCCAGAAGAAACCTTGCCAGAACGCTTTGCCGGCAAGGGCTCTTGACCCTATGTGGGAGCCACACATGCCTCCATGTATCTCTGCCAACATCTTCAGTCTGTCTTCCCGAGGAATGCATTTTAATTTCACATCGTTCAATCTCCTTCTGTATAGGGCATCATCCACAAATTGATACATGCTGGACCGACAGGCTACTTTCTCGGCCTCTTCCTGTTCCTGAGGGAGTTCCCCTGTCTGGAGGAAATAGACGGTGCGCTGCACCCATGCCGGAGCCTGGGGCTCGACGGCATGGACTAAAGGATCATCTATGGCCGCAGGGGCAGCTGCCTCTATGGTTAGGGCTTGAGGCCCTGCCGGAGGTTGCCGCTCCCCGACAAGCTTGGGGCACCCAGCAACGTCCTTTCCAGCGGCTCCTGTGAGCTCAGCCGGAAAGTACTTGCCGGGCCTGCTTTCCTTCGTTTGTTCTGTCCTGCTGATGGCTCAACGGATGGCTAGGTTAATTGAAGCACAAATGTACATGGTTCCATAGGCAACTTGAGGGCAGCGCATTTCGACAAGTCGTTGGCAATGCTGTTCTCTGCTCGGGGAACATGCTCTACTTGTAGACCGTCAAAACGCTCCTCCAACTTCCTCACCTCATCCACATAGGCCTCCATCAACGGGCTCTGGTAATCCTTGTTAACTTCCTTGACGACGAGCTATGAATCACCTCTGATGATGAGCTTCCTGATTCCGAGGTCTTCCGCGATCCTGAGACCGGCAAGCAATCCCTCGTACTCTGCCGTGTTGTTCGTTGATTTCTCCCGGGGAAACCGCACCTAGACTACGTACTTGAGGCGCTCTCCGGTGGGTGCGACGAGTAGTACGCTGGTACCAGCGCCTTGCAGTGAGAAGGATCCATCAAAGTACATAATCCAATCACGACTCGTCCTCTTGCCGGGAAGGGTGGTCTCTTGAATCTCTTCGCCGGGCGTTGATGTCCATTCTGCTACAAACTCTGCCAAGGCTCGGCTCTTGATTGTCGAAGTAATTTCAAACTTGAGACCAAATCTCGACAATTCCAATGCCCGTTCCACAATCCTCCCAGTTGCATCCGGGTTGTGCAAGATTCGTTGCAAAGGGAGGCGGGTGACGACGTTGATCTTGTGCGCTTGGAAATAGGTACGCAGCTTTCTCGAGGCCATAAGGAGGCTGAAAAGTAGTTTTTGCATACCAAAATATCTTGATCTAGACACCTGCAAGAGGGAGCTGAAAAAATAGACTGGGTGTTGCACCACCTTCTTCTTCTGTTCAACTCCGCCCATCTCCGCAGACTCTGTCTTGCCGGGACCGGGCCCTGCCGGGGGTTCTGCCTTGCCGGTGTCAGGCCCTGCCGGGGAGAGCTCTGGCCCATCATACGACGGCTCCGCTGCGACTGCTGCTTCTTCCTCAAGTTCCCTCTGTGCTACTAGCGCAGCACTGACCACTTGATTCGTCACCAGTAGATATAGCAGCAACGGCTCTTGTGGCTTAGGTGCGAATAGTATCGGCGTGGAGGAGAGGTACTTCTTCAAATCTTGTAGTGCTGCCTTTGCCTCCAGAGTCCATTTTATTGGACCCACCTTTTTCAAAACTTTGAAAAAGGGGAGGGCGCGCTCAGCAAATTTGGAGATGAACCTGCTTAGAACAGCAAGGCAGCTGGCGTGCCTACAGACGTCTTTGACCCGTCTTGGCGCGTCCATCTGCTCAATCGCTTTGATCTTGTCGGGGTTTGCTTCGATTCTGCGTTGAGACACAAAGAACCCAAGAAGTTTGCCGGATGGGACACCTAACACGCACTTCTCAGGGTTGAGCTTGAGGTTGATCCTGCGCAGATTTGCAAATGTTTCTTCTAGATCCTGCGCGAGCATGGCCTTGTCCTTGGTTTTGACCACTATATCATCCATATAAGCTTCCATATTTCTATGCAGCTGGGGTTTAAAACCAATTTGGACTGCTTGGGCAAATGTCGAACTAGCGCTTTTCAACCCGAAAGGCATTCATACAAAACAGTATGTACCAGATGGGGTGATGAACGCGGTCTTTTCTTCGTCTTCCTTCATCATGAAGATCTGGTGGTATCCTGAATAGGTGTCGAGGAATGACAGCAGATCACACCCAGCAGTGGAGTCCACAATCTGGTCGATGCATGGCAGAGGGAAAGGATCCTTTAGACAGGCCTTATTGATATCTGTGTAGTCAATACACAGCCTCCACTTCCCATTTGCCTTACGCACTACCACTGGATTGGCCAACCACGTGGGGTGGAGCACTCCTCTGACCAAGCCTGCCGCCTCCAACTTCCTGATTTCTTCGATGATGAACTCTTGTCGCTCCAAAGCTTGCTTCTTGACCTTCTGCTTGACGGGCCGCGCATGAGGATAGACAAGATGGTGCTCAATCACCTCCCTAGGAACGCCAGGGATGAGCGAGCTTTCCTATTTGTTGTCAAGGGTGGAGCTTATGGTAAAAGCCCCGCCCGTGCCGTCCTCCTTGACGGGCACCTTCTTGGTCTCTGGTGGTGCTGCCTTGGATTTCTTTCTCTTGCCAGTGGAGCACTCTGGCATGTCCTCGATGGGAGCACAACACTCCGAAGAGGCGCGCTTGCCGGAGTGGGTGCAGGAGGTCTTGCCGGAAGAGGTCTCATCAGAAGGGGCCTTGCCGGCAGAGGCAGAGGTCTTGCCGGTCTTCTTCCCTCCAGGGGCTTCAGCGGCAGGAGCAAGTGCCTTGGCGGCAGTTGCTGCAACTGCCACCCGGTAGAGTTGGTCGGCGCAGATGCGTGCATCTTTCTTGTCAGAGGGGACGGTGATGATGCTTAGTGGCCCGGGCATCTTCAACGTGTTGTAGGCGTAATGTGACGCCGCCATGAACTTGGCCAGTGCTGGTCGGCCAAGGATCCCATTGTAGGGCAAGGGGATCTTGGCGACATAAAAAACAATCTTCTCCGTTCTATATTTCAGCTCGCCCTCGAATGTAACGGGCAACGTGATTTTACCTTTCGGTTGACTCCTCCCCGGGTTGACCCCTTGAAACGTGCTCATCTTCTCGAGATCTCCATCGGTGATTTGCAGCCTCTTGATCACAGCGGGAGAGATTAAGTTCAGACCGGCCCCACCGTCAGCTAGCACTTTTGTTACCTTGAGGTTGCATATTGTTGGTGAAACCAACAACAGAAAACACCCGACCGCAGTTGTGCAATCAGGGTGATCCTGAGTGTCAAAAATGATAGGGGTGCTGGACCTCTTCAGTGGCTTCTGGGCATCGAACGATGGCTCTGCCGCAGTGACCTCACGCGCCCACTGCTTCAGTCGGCAGTGAGAGGTGTGCAATGAGGCGCCACCGTCGACGCACATGGCCTCCGTAACTTTCTGGAACTCGTGCTCGCCGGACTCGTCATCCTCATCATGATCATCATCTCCCTCCTTCTTGTCATGGCCCCGAGTGGGCCTCTTTTGTTGATTATCTTTGCCACGGCGACCTCCTCGGCCGCCACGCTTCTTGTCGGACCCCTCAGCACCATCCCAACCCTTCTCCTTGTTCCGCCTTTCATATTCAGCTCTCTGCTTTTCTGCAAGCAGCTCAACCTGTCGGCAGTTCTGGAGGTCATGCCCTTGGTGCGATGGATCTTGCAGTAGTGCTTGTCGGAGCCTCCTTGCCTGTCGGCAGCCGCCAAGGCCTGGCAGGCGGCACACCGGCAACTTCCTTGCCGAGGTCGTCAGCCTTGGCCTTCTTGGCAGCACCGGGGTCGCCTGATCTGTCGACGGCAAGCACGATCTTGCCCTTGCGCTTCCTGTTGCAGCATCGGCCCTTCTTTGACAGGACGACGATGTCTTTGTTGGTGAAGTCGGTTTCCGCGCCGGCATCCTTGCTAGGGTACTTCCTTCCTTCTTCAGCCCGAGCGCACCTAGCGGCCAGAACATATAGCTCGGCTACATCCTTAACCTTGTTCATCGCCAGCTCCTCGCGCATCTTGCGGTTGCGCACATTCTGATGGAATGCACCGACGACAATGGCGAGATGAACATCTGGGATGTTGTACTGCACACGGCTGAACCTTTGTATGTACTTGCGCAGGGACTCGCCATCCTTCTAGGGGATGACATGCAAATCACTCGCCTGGCCAGGAGCTTGGTGGCCTTTGGTGAAGGCGCCAAGAAACTCGTGCAAAGATCCGACCAAGAAGAGATGGAATCCATTGGCAGGTGCATCAACCATGACATGACGTTGGGCTTAAGTGCCAACAATAAATAATTGGCAAGCACCTTATCATCGCGAGCCCCGGTAGCTTGCATCGCGATGGTGTCAATGTTGAGGAACTCCGACGGGTGAGTCTTGTTGTTGTATTTTTCTCCGACCTCAGGCTTGAACGTGCGGTGGGTAGGCCACTGGAACTGCCGCAACTCACGGGTAAATACTGGACAACCCACCTCGTAAGGTATGTCATCGGCACCCCCGGTGCTGGGTGGTCCATAGTGGGTCCCGTGCGCCTATCTGACTGATGGCGCGCATCCCATCGTCGCTCGATAGTGGTCCGAGCGTTTTCCTGAGCTCGCTCCCGAAGGACTTGGCGTTGGTCGCAGCGGGCTCGCGGGTCGGACGACGCTGTAGAAACGTTGTCGCGGGCGTCGGCCCGGTGAGCGAGCGGCTGCTGTCGCGGTCGTGGAGGAGGAGAATGCACCATGGACACAACATCCCTGGTCCTCCCACCTCCGGCATGCACCGGCTCGACAGAACGCCGGTACGAGGGTCCCGCTGGGGGTGGCTCGTCTTTGCTGGCAAAGCTGATGAGGCTTCGAATGGTGGCCCTCCACTCGTCGAGCGTCTCCACTGCCGGAGGGAAGTCGAGGAGTAGTTGCACGCGTGCCAACGCTTCCGCTGGCGTGGGTGGTGGCGAAAGCTGTGTGGACCCTGACACGCTCCGACTTCTAACAATGTTAGAAGGAGCTCTATCACGGTCTCGCGGTCGCGTGCTGCTTCCGCCAGCGTCCAGGTGCGCACGCCAGCCCGATGCGTCCTGAGAGTGACGTAAAGGGCTCTTCCTGCGGAGGTGCCCGGGGGCACCAGCATCGCAGCGTTGTTCATCGCGCGCGTCCTGGGAAGGCCGCGGTGCGGGCACCGGTTGGGGCTCCATAGAGGTTGGCGCGCAGCACGGCCCCGGCCCGGGACCCAGCGGCGTGCGGCTCGTCATCTTGGACCCGAACGACGCCGCTCGCCTGGCTACGATTGCTAGAGTGTCGTGGATACTCGCAGGCCGCGCCTCCGGCACCATCCATGGCCACCCCGTCGCGTGCCCGCACTGGTGCGGATGGGCCAGCTCCGGACGACATGATCGCTGTGATCCCCTTCTTCTTGGGGGCCATCGCGATGATGAAGTCGATGCGCTAACTTCTAAACCAAATTTTTCACAGCTTGCGCCCCCTACCTAGTGCGCCAAAGATGTCGGGGTATGGCACCTATGGGATCACAGGGAATCCCTACTACGGTTGGCGGGGCACGGGGTAGTGCAAAGAGCGGATTTAGAAGATCAACACGGGGGGGGGGGGGATTTTATCCAGGTTCGGGCTGCAAGCAATGCGCAATACCCTAGTCCTGCTGAGGGACTCCTGGACTAGGGGGTGTCCGGATAGCCGAACTATCACCGTTGGCCGGACTCCAAGACTATGAAGATACAAGATTGAAGACTTCGTCCCTTGTCTGGATGGGACTTTCCTTGGCGTGGAAGGCAAGCTTGGCGATACAGATATGTAGATCTCCTACCATTGTAACCGACTCTGTGTAACCCTAACCCTATCCGGTGTCTATATAAACCGGAGGGTTTTAGTCCGTAGGACGAACAACAATCATACCATAGGCTAGCTTCTAGGGTTTAGCCTCCTTGATCTCGTGGTAGATCTACTCTTGTACCACCCATATCATCAATATTAATCAAGCATCAGTAGGGTATTACCTCCATCGAGAGGGCCCGAACCTGGGTAAAAACATCGTGTCCCTTGTCTCCTATTACCATCCGCCTAGACGCACAGTTCGGGACCCCCTACCCGAGATCCGCCGGTTTTGACACCGACATTAGTGCTTTCATTGAGAGTTCCTCTGTGTCATCACCTATAGGCCCGATGGCTCCTCCGATCATCAACAACGACGCGGTCCATGGTGAGACTTTTCTCCCCGGACAGATCTTCGTATTCGGCGGCTTTGCACTCCGGGCCAATTCACTTGGCCATCTGGAGCAGATCGAAAGCTACGCCCCTGGCCATCAGGTCAGATTTGGGAGTTTGAACTACGGCCGACATCCGCGGAGACTTGATCTTGACGGATTCGAGCCACAGCCAAAATCGCCCGCCTTGTCTCGATGGGCGCGATCTAGCTCTGCCGCGAGCAGTGTCACGGAGGCCGCACCAGCATCCGCTCCGACCCTTAGCTCGGAGCCGACTCCCCCGATCGAGGACGAGTGGTTGGACACCGCCTTGGGGGCTACGATCTCAACAGCGATTGAGCCGAACTCCATCCCTGTCCTTTGCGAAGACTGTGACTCCAAGGTGCCAGACTCCTCTCCGGACTACGAACCCTCCGCGCCCCTGCCAATCGAATCCGATTGGGCGCTGGTCATGGAGTTCACTGCCGCGGACACCTTTCAGCACTCGCCCTTCGGCGACATCTTGAATTCACTAAAGTCTCTCTCTTTATCAGGAGAGCCCTGGCTGGACTACAGTCAGGAAGGTTGGGATGCGGACGACGAAGAAATTCAACGCCCACCCACCACCCACTTTGTAGCCAATGTCGATGATTTAACCGACATGCTCGACTTCGACTCCGAAGACATCGATGGTATGGACGGCGATCTGGAGCGACCAAGAACCAGCGCCTCTGAGGGCACCGAAGGCCACCTCGTCATCGACATATACATGGTGGACATCCCAAAAGATGGGAGCAGCGATGGAACAACGGAGGATGACCCCTCAAGAAACAGCCCAAGCGCCGGCGTCGGCGGTGCCGCTCTAAATCCGCCCACGGTAAAAGCGGCGATTCCGGCACGGAGACAATAATAACTTCGGACGGTGCGAAGGCGACCCCCTCTAGCGGGACTCGGCGCGGGAGGAGGAGAGGCAAGACCGCCTGACGGTCGCGGCGAGAAAAGAGGTAGAGGGCGATAATTATCGCCCCCCTCCGAAGGCGAGGCAAGCCTCGGCGGCGGCAATTTGTCGTGCGGAGGATCTGCCGAATAGGGCGTTTCAAGCGCAGGCTTATAGCCACGGCAAGCAGCCTCGAGAAAAAGCAGCAGCAGCTTAGAGCTGACCAAGACTTGCTAGGCGACGGATGGTGAAGTCCTTGCAGCGAAGAGTATGAACTCGAGCGGCCCTCAAAGAGATACCCCAAGCGCAGGCTGCTACCCCAATTAGAGGAAGTAGCACCCAAACCTGCATCACCAGCGCATGATGCGGTCGACCGCCACCCGTGGTCGCGACGACGAAGGCCTCCAGACCCTCCATTCAAGCCGTACTCGGCGTCGCTCGAAAAGTACCAAGGCACGGGAAGCGCGCCGGACACTGCAAGACATATTGGAGGACAAGGCATGGCAAACAAGATCGATCTACGGATCGCGTGGGTGCCCGACCGCGTGGCGATAACCGCCACGCCGGATACAACAATTTCGGCGGGCGAACACGTAGACAAAGCTCATTTGAGCTGCGTCGTGATATAGCCCAATCTGAGGCGCCAAGACACCCACTATGCTTCACGGATGAAGTAATGGATCATCAAATCCTAAGGGTTTCAAACCCGTAAACATCGAATCATACGATGGCACAACAGATCCTGCGGTCTGGATCGAGGACTATCTCCTCCATATCCACATGGCCCGCGGTGATGATCTACATGCCATCAAATACCTCCCGCTCAATCTTAAAGGACCAGCTCGGCATCGGCTCAACAGCTTGCCAGCAGAATCAATTGGTTGTTGGGATGACCTGGAAGCCGCATTCCTTGATAACTTCCAGGGCACATACATGCGACCACCAGACGCCGATGACCTCAGCCACATAATTCAGCAGCGAGAAGAATTGGCTAGACAATTACGGACACGGTTCCTAACCAAGAAAAATCAAATCGTTGATTGTCCGGATGCGAGGCCCTTGCAGCCTTCAAACATAACATCATGACGAGTGGCTAGCCCGCACCTAGGACAGGAAAAGCCGAAATCCATGGCAGCCCTCACCACACTCATGACCGCTTTTGCGGGAGAAGACAGCTGGCTAGCTCGTAGTAACAACTTGACCAAACACCCTGGTAGTTCGGATACCAAGGACAGCAATGGCAGGTCGCGTCTCAACAAGAACAAGCGCCCCATTAACGGCGATAATGCTGAAGTTACGACAGTCAATGCTGGATTCAGAGGCTCTAAACCCGGTCAGCGGAAGAAGCCATTCAAAAGAAATACCCATGGCCCATCCAACTTGGACCGAATACTCGATCGCCTGTGCCAGATACATGGCACCCTGATTGTTGGGTGTTCAAGCAAGCAGGCAAGTTAAGTGCGAACTCAATGACAAGGGGCTCCATAGCGATGGCGAGGAAGAGCCCGGCCACCGAACAATAGAGGACAGAAGGGCTTTCCCACACAAGTGCGGACGGTGAACATGATATCGCAACCCACATACCCAAAAGGGAGCGAGCGTGCACTAAAGGGGCGTATATGCGATGGAGCGATCGCCCGAGTTCGACCCATGGTCCTCCTGCCCGATCACCTTTGATTGAAGGACCACCCACTAGCATCCATCATGGCGGTTTCGCGCATTGGTTCTTGACCCAATCATCGACGGATTTCACCTCACTAGAGTCCCGATGGACGGCGGTAGCAACCTGAACCTGCTTTATCGGGATACAAGTCGCGAAAATGGGCATAGACCCTCAAGGATTAAACCTACAAAGACGACCTTTAAAGGCGTCATACCGGGTGTAGAGGCCAATTGTACAGGCTCATTTACACTCAAAGTGGTCTTCGGATCCCCGGATAACTTCCAAAGCGAAGAGTTAATCTTCGACATAGTCCCGTTCCGCAGCGGCTATCACGCACTTCTTGGACGAACCGCATTTGCAAAGTTCAATGCGGTGCCGCACTATGCATACCTCAAGCTCAAAATGCCAGGCCCTCGAGGAGTAATCACGGTCAATGGAAACACCGAACGCTCTCTCCGAACGTAGGAGCACACGGCGGCCCTCGCGGCGGAGGTGCAAAGCAGCCTCTCACAGCAATTCTCGAGTCCGGCCACTAAACGTCCGGACACCGTCAAGCGCGCCCGGAGTAACCTACAACAAGACCGCCTGTCACGATCCAAGCACGCGTAGCAATCCGGCCCCAACCCCAGCCCTCGCAAAATCGCGAAGCCAGTACTACGCGTACATAACTACGCTCTGGAGATACCATGGGCATAAGGGGAGGGGCACGACCACGGCACGCCCAGAATGCGGCTCAACCGCACCAGGGGCTCCCAATTGTGTCATTCTTTTCTTTCTTATTTTTTCTTACTTTCAGGACTCCGTTTCCGAAGTCCTGTCCGCACTAAATTTCCGAACTCACGATGCAACAGCCAGGGAAGCGGCTTCGACGGGTGTTGGTGGTCTCTACTACGAGCATTATACCTGTTTTACATACCATCCCGTAGCTTACCCCTGGAGGGGGACATGTTAAATAGTCCCATCCCTTGCTTATCGCACTATTTGTATCGTTCTACTTTCATTGTAGTACCTTTTTGAATAAACAATACATAGCTTTTGCCTATTATTGCACTCCTTTCTTTATCTATATATATGTTCATTTCATGACATGTTGCACCCGTACACTTTGGTACGGCCAATACACCAGGGGCTTAAGTACCCCAAAATTATGGTGTGATAAGTCCGAACACTTCCACAAGTGCGGCACCCCGAACTTATAGCATTATATGCATCGGCTCCGAATCATGTCTTGGGTTAATAGTTGGGTTTGCCCGGCTCCTATGTTTTGGTACCTTACGTTCCGTTATATCGGCTAAGGTAGCACTAGGAGAACCACTGCGATTGTGCCCCGGTTGAGCTGGGTTGAGCACCTCAATGGAGAAAGCTAAAACTGACCGTCATGATAGGGCGAGAGTCGGTCGCTGTTCGAGAGGTTTTTTAGGGTCCCTAAAGACTTATGCCGCTTAGAGCGAGGAACCGGCATTGTCCGGCCAAGGCGTGGATAGCGCCCCGAAATCGGTCTTCCGAATACTAGGGGCTTCGCCGAAATTTAAAATTATAGAATTCTATGGTTAAGTGAGAGTGTTCAAGCACTATAAGTCCGGTTGCCTTGTTCGTTGCATTGAGCGCCTCCCTCGATGGACCCAAGCATGGTAACAGGAGCGCTCAAGTTTATCCCGAACACCCCAGCACTTGTGGCATGGGGGCTGGAGCCAACGACTTGCCATCTCTCAAATTTGATAAACGGCCGCACAGAAGGTAATATTTTAATTTAACAAGCGTTGCTTAGCGCATATGAACAAGTTTTCAGCGTACAGGATAACCAATGCGAGTCTATTCAAAAATTACATCTTTGGAGCACTCATCCGCTATACGGCGGGCACCCTTCAGGACGCCCTCATAGTACATCTCGGGCTTGCGATGATCCTTGCCCTTTGGTGGCCCGTCCGTCACAAGCTTCTCCGCATCTAGCTTGCCCCAGTGCACTTTAGCACGGGCAAGGGCCCGACGGGCACCTTCAATGCAGACAGAGCGCTTGATGACTTCAATCCATGGACACGCGCCCACCAGCCGCTGCACTAACCCGAAATAGCTCCCAGGCACGGCTTCCAATGGCCACAGCCGAACTATGAGGCCCTTCATGGCCTGTTCGGCGACCTTATGGAGCTCGACCAGCTGCTTCAGCTGGTCGCTCAGGGGCGCCGGACGGTCGGCCTCAACATACTGAGACCAGAACACCTTCTCCGTCGAGCTCCCCTCTTTGGCGCGGTAGAACGCGGCAGCATCAAACACACTACGGGGCAGATCTGCGAACGCTCCTGGAGAGCTCCGGATTCGGGTAAGTACTAGATAATTGACTTTTACATTCTTGCTCTGCATAAAGAATGCCTTACCCGCCGCGATCTTATTTATTGCCTCAATCTCCTGGAGGGCCTTTTGGGCCTCGGCCTTAGCAGCTTTGGCACTCTCAAGAGCGAGGCAAGCTCGGACTCTCGGGTCTTGAGTCACGCTCCAAACCCTCGTGTTTTTCCACGAGAGCACAGAAGCTCTTGCCGTACCTCCGCCAGCTCGCCTCCCCTTCTCTCGCTCGGTGCGCTCAGTAGCCGCTTTGTTTTGATCGCGGACACGCCTCCTGCAGGTCGCCACCTCGCTCGTGGCCCTGCAGTACCCATGTTATTCTGTTATCTTACGCAGCCAAATCCTTTCTATAAGGTATTTCTTTAATAAGGTATTACTTACCTTCCTTGTCCTCGAGCTGCTTCTTGGCAAGGCCGAGCTCGTTCTCGGACCGCTCGAGGCTCTGCTTCAATGCATTGACCTCCATGATCGGTCTGGCGGAGAGGTCAGTGCGCAGCCTGCATTCGCATATTGACATACTTATGTTAGACTCCTGCGTATATCTTTTTAGATCCTTAGTCGGCTTTTCTTTCCGAACACCGAACTAAGCATCGAGAACTCTTGTCTATGCGGTAATATTTTTACATATTCTAAACTTAGCTCAAAGCACATTAGAAGGCTAGTATAGGCTTGATCGGCCCGCTCTTGGCGGACTGAACTTCTCGGATCACCACACTCATAACAGTGCGGTGCTCCTCCTTGATGGGCGCTGTTAAGCGCCTCGATGCTATCCGGTGCCTCCGGTTGGGCCGGAGGACACCGGCGTCTTACCCTTCCTCTGAAGGGACCGCTTGCCGGACTTGAGAACCGCTGAAGGTTCGGTATGGAGTCCGGATGAGGTCGGGCTTAGAGCCCCCGGGGTCTCGCTCCCCTCGCGCTGAGTCCGGAGGCTGCCTTGCGGGCCTCCTGTGCCACCTCCTCTTGACCAGGCCCCTCGGGGCCCCACCTCGGCGTCGTCCATGGCGTGAGGTGAGGAGGCGGCCGGAAGTGAAGTACTCTCCACTTCCGACGAATTCAGGGACCCGCTCGACGAAGCGGCGAACTTGTCCTTGGGCGGGCTGCATGATTGTTCGGCGTTAAAGAACACTATGCAATGGAAAAAGCCATGGGTATCCGGACACTTACGATCTCGCCAGGGGCTTGGCCCTTGTTGGCCACTCCTCCTCATCGTTGTCGGCGTTGGTGGAGAAGTCCGGAGGAAGGGTCCTTCCCTTCTTGGACCCTCCGGCCTCCCCAGTTGGGGCGGCCTTCCTTTTCTTCTCTCCCCCCGCTGGGGGAGAGGCTTCTTTTTCCTCCTCCTCTTCCTCATAGGAGGATTCCGCCTCAGAGTTGTCGGGCAGTGAGCCCGACAGCACCTGGCGCCGGGAGCTCTTTCGAGTTCCCGTGGCCTCCTTCTTGGCCTTCTTCTCCGGCACCACATGAGGTACCGGAGCCAGCAGCCCGTCAATCGGGCGTTATTGGTCTTCGGCAAAGGGCAGACAGTTAACCTGTCCGGACGTCTTCACCATCTTGTTAAAGGTTAGGGAGTTTTAGATCCCGCATAGAGTCAAACTATGAAAAAAGAGTCCCATAAAGGGTAAAATAACTCACTTCGCTGGCTTGACGCTGCGAGCTGAATCCGTGATCTTCGGTAGCGGATGTGGGAGCCTCGGCGCCCTTGAACAACACCTTCCAGGCATCTTCGTACGTAGTGTCGAGGAGCCTTTTTAGAGTTGACTGCTGTGCCGGATCGAACTCCCACAATTTGAAGGCCCGTTGTTGGCATGGGAGAATCCGGCGGATGAGCATCACCTGGATTACATTGACAAGCCTAAGATTCTTGTCCACCAGGTTTCGGACGCAGGTTTTGAGTCCAGACAGCTCGTCCGAATTCCCCCACGTCAGGCCCATCTCTTTCCATGATGAGAGTCGTGTGCGGAAGCCAGATCGGAATTCGGGGGCCGCCGCCCATTGAGAGTCGCGCGACTCGATGATGTAGAACCACCCCGATTGCCACCCCTTTATGGTCTCCACAAAGGAGCCCTTGAGCCATAGGACTTTGGCCATCTTGCCAACCATGGCGCCTCCGCACTCCGCTTGGCGGCCGCCAACTACCTTCGGCTTGACATTCAAGATCTTCAGCCATAAGCCGAAGTGGGGCTGGATGTAGAGGAAGGCCTTGCACCTGACGCAATGACGCCGAGATGTTGAGGATGAAATTGGGGCCAGATCGTGGAAGTCCAGGCCGTAGTAGAACATGAGCCCCGGACAAATGGGTGAAGTGGAAAACCTAGTCCATGGAGGAAGTGGGGAGAAACACCACCCTCTCATGGGGCACAGGGGTTGGAATGAGCTGCCCCTCGTCGGGTAGCCGGTGCGCGATGTTGCTGGACAAGTATCCGGCCTCCGCAGCTTTTTGATGTGCCCCTCCGTGACGGAGGAGGCCATCCACCTGCCTCCCACTCCGGACATAGTTGGAGAAGGTTGAGGTGGGATGTGCGGACTTAGGCGCTGGAGCTCGAGTCTTGTGAAATGGATGAGCAAAGGAGGAAGAAGGCGTGGGTGAAAAGGTGGACCCTTATCCCTTATATGGACGGACGAGGCTATCGTCCCCACCAGCCTGGTAAAACTCGCTTATCTCCCAAGCGCCATAATCAATGGCGCGGATGGGTTACCGTCCGTATTGATGGGAACCCGGAATAAGGGGCACGATCTCCGCTTTGATAAGGCGTGCCAAGAAACCGCCTCGCTAAGCGCTAAGGTGGAGCAGTAAAAAACAATTCAGTATAAAGGCTGGCCGTGGTGTGATGTCACGCCCGCGAATCGTCAGCAGATCTGTGCAAAATTATTCTCTCTACAATGGTATGTGGAACTTGTTTTGCGAGCGAACACTATCCTTGTGTTCAAAACCTTCTATGAAGTATTCGGAGGAGGAACCCGCCTTGCAATGCCGAAAACAATATGCACGCCAGACTAAATGCGTCATTGAAGCCTGGTTCAGGGCTCTTGAGGAGTCTGGACTAGGGGTGTCCGGATAGCGAACTATGACCATTGGCGGACTCCAAGACTATGAAGATACAAGATTGAAGACTTACGTCCCTTGTCCGGATGGGACTTTCCTTGGCGTGGAAGGCAATCTTGGCGATCGGATCGTAGATCTCCTACCATTGTAACCGACTCGTGTAAGCCTAACCCTATCCGGTGTCTATATAAACCGGAGGGTTTTAGTCCGTGGGACGAACAACAATCATACCATAGGCTAGCTTCTAGGGTTTAGCCTCCTTGATCTCATGGTAGATCTACTCTTGTACGACCCATATCATCAATATTAATCAAGCGGGGTAGGGTATTACCTCCATCGAGAGGGCCCGAACACAGGTAAAAACATCGTGTCCCTTGTCTCCTGTTACCATCCTTCTAGACGCACAGTTCGGGACCCCCTACCCGAGATCCGCCGGTTTTGACACCGACACCTGCTTTAGTGTATATTTGGTGTTCTTGAGCTCTTGAACTAGCTGCAGTGCATGCCTAGTCCAAAAAGTCCGAATCCTCCCTCAGTATGCCTCGGGCCTCCTTTTATATGTCAAAGGGGTTGCCACAGCGGCACACAGGAGGTGGAAAGTATGTACAAGTCTATCTCCTGGAACCGTAGGACAAACACATTTAATGCGCTGCCGACGTGCCCTCTTGCTTTATCGGGGACGGCAAAGAAGCTCGTCCTATTCGTCGCCGCCTCGCCTCGCCCCGACGCGCGTCCAAGCTAACTAGGCAAGCAGCGCCATGCTAGCTGGCTGGCTGGCTACTGAGCTAATGCCGTGATAGGGTCTTCATGAAGATTTGCATGCCACCACGCAGGTGCTTGGCTAGTTGGCCTAGAAGCTGCATGCCGCCATGCAGGCGCTCGCCTAGTTGGTGGACTGGCCGCCACGTCGGAACGGGCGCGGGGCAGCGAAACCTTGGTAGGTGTGGGCCTGGCTGCGGCCCTGCAGATGTCCCTGGCAAAGTTCTTGCCGGGGTCTTGTCTCTGTCCCCGGCAAGGATCTTGCCCGGGGTCTTCGCTCATCCCCGGCAAGGTCTTGCCGGGGTCTCGTCTCTGTCCCCAACAAGGATCTTGCCCAGGGTCTTCGCTCATCCCCGGCAAGGATCTTGCCTGGGGTCTTTGTCTTGTCCCCGACAAGGATCTTTGCCGGGGGTCTTCGTCTTCTGGTTCTTATCTAGATTTGCAGGCCCTTGGTCTTCACAAAGATATGCATGCCAACTCGCAGGTGCTCCCGAGCCTTGGTCCGGACGTTGTCGATGGTATCAGAATTCTCAGGCTCAAGGGTGGCGGCCTTGCTAGTGTTTGGGCAAGTTGCCCCGACAAGGCTCTTGTTGGGGCCCCGTAGGCCGCCCCGGCAAGGCTCTTGCCGGGGTAAGCCCACCTTGCCCCTTTGCTCCTTATACTTCTAGCTTGAGTGCTGCCTCGACAGCCTTGTTCTTTGCCTCCTTTGCCCTGCGAAGCATGGCCGCAGGTGTGGCTACAACTGCCCATGCACAAGTAGAGGGGTACAGAAAGGCCCGTCCTTTTGTACACCGACAAGGAGATTTCTCTGCAATACAGTGGTCAATAGGTTCGGGGGATATATAAAGATTTTTTTATCTTGGGAACCAGGCAAACGGAAGAAAAACGGAGTACGGAAGGTAACCGAGGTGGGCACAACCCACCTAGGCGTGCCAGGGGGGCCTGGCACGCCCTAGTGTCTTGTGCCCACCAGGGTTCTATTCCTGCTAGTTTCTTATTTTCCTAGTTTTTGTTATATTCCAAAATGAACAGAAAATATTTTTGCGGATTTTTCGGACTCCGTTTACTTACCGTATCACATACCTCCCCCTTTTCAGAATTCTAGAGTGTTCCAGAAGGTTTCTTTTATGTGTTCTTCCAGTGCCATAGTTTGGATAATATTGCTTTCAAAATTAATGGGCGTACCTGAGATATAATGTTTTATTCTTTGCCCATTGACAACCTTCGGGTTAGTACCCTCGGCATTATTTATTTTGATAGCTCCAGACCGATAAACCTCCTCGATAACATAGGGTCCTTCCCATTTGGAGAGGGGTTTCCCTGCAAAGAATCTGAAACGGGAGCTGTACAAAAGAACATATTCTCCAACTTTAAACTGACGCTTCTGGATTCTCTTATCATGCCATATTTTAACTTTTTCTTTAAATAACTTGGCATTTTCATAAGCTTGGGTTCTCCATTCATCTAGTGAGCTAATATCAAATAACCTCTTTTCACCGGCAAGTTTGAAATAATAGTTGAGTTCTGTAATTGCCCAATAAGCTTTATGTTCTAACTCAAGAGGCAAATGACAAGCCTTTCCATAAACCATTTTATAAGAAGACATGCCCATAGGATTTTTATACACTGTTCTATAAGCCCAAAGTGCATCATCTAATTTCTTAGACCAATTCTTTCAGGACCTATTAACAGTTTTTTGTAAAATTAACTTTATTTCTCTATTACTAAGTTCAACTTGACCACTAGACTGAGGATGATAGTGTGATGCAATTCTATGGTTAACATCACACTTAGCAAGCATTTTACGGAAAGCACCATGAATAAAATGCGAACCACCATCAGTCATTAAATATATAGGGACTCCAAACCTTGGGGAAATTACTTCCTTAAGCATATTAATAGAGGTGTTGTGATCAACACTACTTGTTGGAATAGCTTCTACCCACTTACTGACATAATCAACAGCAACCAAAATATGAGTATACCCATTTGAAGAAGGAAAAGGTCCCATAATCAAATCCCCAAACATCAAATGGTTCAACAGCAAGTGAATAATTCATAGGCATTTCTTGACGCTTACAAATATTTCCAATTCTTTGACATTCATCACAAGATAAAAACAAACTTACTGGCATCCTTCAAGAGAGTAGGCCAACAAAAACCAGATTGCAGTACGTTGTGAGTAGTTCTATCTCCCGCAAGATGTCCTCCATAAGCTTCAGAGTGTCATTTCCGTAGGATTTATCCTTGTTCATGCTCAGGTACACAACTCCTAATAATACCATCTACTCCTTCTTTATAAAGACGTGGGTCATCCTGAAAGTAATGTCTTAAATCATAGAAGAATTTTTTCTTTTGTTGGTAAGTGAAACTAGGTGGTATGTATTTAGCAACAATGTAATTAGCATATAGTCAGCAAACCAAGGAGTGTTATGAGAAACATTTATTGCAGCTAATTGTTCATCAGGAAAACTATCATTAATAGGTTGTGGGTCATCAAGAATATTTTCTAACCCTAGATAAGTTATCAGCCACGGGGATCTCAGCTCCTTTTCTATCAGTGATATGTAAGTCAAATTCTTGTAGCAGAAGAACCCACCTAAAGAGTCTAGGTTTAGGATCTTTATTTTCCATAAGATATTTTATAGTAGCATGATCGGTGTGAACAGTCACTTTAGAATCAACAATGTAAGATCTAAAGTTATCACAAGCAAACACCACTGCTAAAAATTATTTCTCAGTAGAAGCGTAATTTTGTTGGGCACTGTCTAGAGTTTTACTAGTATAATGGATAACATTTAATTTCTTATCAACTCTTTGTCCTAGAATAGCACCAACATCCTAATCACTAGCATCACACATGATTTCAAAAGGAAGTTCCAATCAGGTGGTTGAACAATAGGTGCGGAAATCAAGGCTTTCTTAAGTGTTTCAAAGGCTTCTACACAGTCATCACCAAAAACAAATGGAGCATCCTTTTGTAAAAGATTTGTAAGAGGCCTAGAAATTTTAGAGAAGTATTTGATAAATCTCCTATAGAAACCATCATGACCTAGGAAACTACGAATACCTTTGATATCTTTAGGACATGGCATTTTCTCAATTGCATCAACTTTAGCTTTATCCACCTTAATACCTCGTTCGGAAATTTTATGTCCCAAGACAATACCTTCGTTAACCATAAAGTGGCACTTCTCCCAATTCAAAACAAGATTAGTCTGCTCGCATCTCTGCAAAGCTCGATCAAGGTTGCTTAAGCAATCATAAAAAGAAGTTCCGTAAATGGAAAAATCATCCATGAAAACCTCAACAATCTTTTCACAAAAATCATAGAATATAGCAGTCATACATCTTTGAAAAGTAGCAGGTGCATTATGCTACTTCTTGAGCTTGCGTTGGTTTTTCCCTTGAAGAGGAAAGGGTGATGCAGCTAACTAGAGATAAGTATTTCCCTCAGTTTTAGAACCAAGTATCAATCCAGTAGGAGACAACGCATAAGTCAGCGAATACCTGCACAAACAATCAAACAACTTGCACCCAACGCGATAAAGGGGTTGTCAATCCCTTCACGGTTACTTGCAAAAGTGAGATCTAATAGAGATAGATAAACGGTAAAGTAAATATTTTTGGTATTTTTGGTTTATAGATTGGAAAGTAAAAGATTGCAAAAAGAGAAAATCAGAAACTAATATTATAGATCTGAAACTTATATGATGGAAAATAGAACCGGGGCATAGGTTTCACTAGAGGCTTCTCTCAAGATAGAAAATATTATGGTGGGTGAACAAATTACTTCCGATCAATTGATAGAAACGCGCAAAGTTATGACGATATCTAAGGCAATGATCATGAATATACGCATCACGTCCATGTCAAGTAGACCAAAACGATTCTGCATCTACTACTATTATTCCACACATCGACCGCTATCAAGCATGCATCTAGAGTATTAAGTTCATAAAGAACGGAGTAACACATTAAGCAAGATGACATGATGTAGAGGAATTAACTCAAGCAATATGATGAAAACCCCATCTTTTTATCCTCAATGGAAACAATACAATACGTGCCTTGCTGCCCCTACAGTCACTGGGAAAGGACACCGCAAGATTGAACCCAAAGCTAAGCGCTTCTACCATTGCAAGAAAAGCCAATCTAGTTAGCCAAACCAAACTGATGGTTCGAAGAGAATTACAAAGATATCAAATCATGCATAAAAGAATTCGGAGAAGATCCAAATAATATTCATAGATAAGCTGATCATAAATCCACAATTCATCGGATCTCGGCAAACACACCGAAAAAAAGTATTACATCGAATAGATCTCCAAGAACATCGAGGAGAACATGGTATTGAGAATCAAAGAGAGAGAAGAACCCATCTAGCTACTAGCTATGGACCCATAGGTCTGAGGTAAACTACTCATGCTTCATCGGAAGGGCAATAGAGTTGATGTAGAAGCCCTCCGTGATCGAGTCCCCCTCCGGCAGCGTGCCGAAAAAGGTCCCTAGATGGGATCTCACGGGTACATAAGGTTGCGGTGGTGGAAAAGTGTTTTCGTCAATGCCTCTGTTGGTTTGGGGATATATGGGAATATTTATAGGTGCAGAAATTAGGTCAGGAGGTGCACGAGGGGCCCACAAGGGTGGGGGCGCGCCCTACCCCCCTGGGCGCGCCCTCCGTCCTTGTGGCCGCCTCGTGGTTCCTCCGACTTCATCTCCTAGTCTCCTGGTTGTCTTCTAGTCCAAGAAAAATCATCGCGAAGGTTTTATTCTGTTTGGAGTCTGTTTGGTATTCCTTTTCTGCGAAACTCAAAAAAAAGGGAAAAACAGGAACTGGCACTAGCTCTAGGTTAATAGGTTAGTCCCAAAAATAATATAAAATAGCATATTAATGCATATAAAACATCCAAAACAGATAATATAATAGCATGGAACAATCAAAAATTATAGATACGTTGGAGGCGTATCACATTACATAAACCAAAAGGCATACGTCAATAAGCATAAGTTCCAAAAGGACAAGTAAAGGGGTTTTCTCTTCATCAGGTTGTGAAACAGGTATTTGAGAGAAGACGGAATATCCATCAAGGAAACAAAAGTGTGTGTGCTTTGATAGTCTTTCTAGCATTTGATCAATAAAAGGTAGAGGGTAATGATCTTTTCCAGTTGCTTTATTTAATTTTATAAAATCAATTACCATTCTATAACTAGTAACAATTCTTTGTGGAATGAGTTCATTTTTATCATTAGGAAAAACAGTAATACCTCCCTTCTTAGGGACACAATGAACAGGACTTGCCCATCTACTGTCAGCTATAGGATAGATTATACATGCTTCCAGAAGCTTCAATATTTTAGTTCTTACCACTTATTTCATTTTAGGATTTAAACATCATTGGTGATCCACAACGGGTTTAGCATCAGGTTCCATATTAATTGTATGCTGATTGAGAGTGGGACTAATGCCCTTCAAATCATCAAGAGTATATCCAATAGCAGCATGGTGCTTCTTCAGAACCTTCAATAATCTTTCCTCTTCATGTTTTGAAAGCTTAGCACTAATAACAACAGGATATATCTTTTTCTCATCAAGATAAGCATATTTCAAAGTGCCTGGTAATTGTTTTAATTCAAACACAGGATCACCCTTAGGTGGAGGAGGACCTCCTAGAGTTTCAATAGGCAAATTGTGTTTAAAGAAAATTTTATCTATTTCATTTCTTTCATGCAGATGCATATCATTTTCATGGTCTAGCAAATATTGTTCTAGTGGATCTGTAGGAGGTATGACAATAGAAGTGAGACCAATTATTTCATCCTTAATAGACAATTCTTTCTTATGATGTTTTCTACTAAACTTAGAAATATTAAACTCATGAGACTCATCACCAAAACTAACACCGACAGTTTGTTTCTCACAATCTATTTTAGCATTGACGGTGTTCAAGAAAGGTCTACCAAAGATAATGGGACAAAAGTTATCTTGTGGGGAACCAAGAATAAGAAAATTAGTAGGGTATTTTATTTTTCCACACAAGACTTCAACATCTTTAACAATCCCAAGTGGTGTGATGGTGTCTATTAGCAAACTTAATAGTAACATATATGTTCTATTTCAGCGGGTGCTATATCATTCATAATTTCTTGATATAAGGTAAAATGAATAGCACTCACGTTAGCACCTATGCCGCATAAACCATGATAACAGTGATCTCCTAATTTAACTGAGATAATAGGCATGCTAATAACATGTCTATGTTTATCATTTTCATCGGGTTTGGCAATTCTAGCAGCTTCATCACAGAAGTAAATAACATGCCCATCTATATTTCAACCTGGAGATTTTTAACCATAGCAACACTAGGTTCTACTTTGATTTTTCCAGCAGGTTTGGAAGTCTAATATAACTATTGTTGACCACAGTTGAAACTATAGCATGTTCTTTTATACTAACAGGGAAAGGTGGTTTTTCAATATAAGTAGTAGGAACAACTGGATCGACATTATAAATAATACTTTAATCTTTAGCTATTACTGGTTCATTAATTTCTTATTTAATAGGTGGGTGATATTTAAACCACTTCTCCTTGGGGAGATCAACATGAGTAGCAAATGATTCATAGAAAGAGGCTACTATCTCAGAGTCAAGTCCATATTTAGTGCTAAACTTTTGAAAAGCATCGATATTCATAAAAGATTTAACACAATCATACTTAAGCTTATTACCTGACTCTTTACCTTCTCGAGTTCCCAATATTCAGAGTTTTGTTTAATTCTTTTTAAAAGATCCCATCGGAAATCAATAGTCTTCTTCATAAAGGAACCAGTACAAGAAGTATCAAGCATGGATCGATCATCATGAGAAAGCTGGGCATAAAAATTCTGAATAATATTTTTTGTCGAGACTTCATGATTGGGGCATGAATATAACATTGCTTTAAGCCTCCCCCAAGCTAGAGCGGTACTTTCTCCTTCACGAGGCCAAAAATTATATATATAATTCTGATCACGATGAACTAGATGCATAGGAATATTTTTCGGTGAAATTCCAATGTCAATCGATTGCAATTCCAAGATCCAATATCATCGCATAGCCTATACCATGCCAACGCTTTTCCCTTCAAAGATAAATGGATAAATTTCTTTGTAGCTTCATCTTTGGGTAAACCTGCAAGCTTAAACAATCCACAAATTTCATCCACATATATCAAGTGCATATCAGGATGTTCGGTTCCGCTTCCTGCATAAGGATTAGCTAGCAGTTGTTCTGTCATAACCGAAGGAATTTCATAACGAATATTTTCAGTAGGTGCAGTAGGTTGAGGGGCAACTAATTGTGGTTCCAGTCAAGCTGAAGATACCCCAACAAACCCCTCAAAGGATTGTTCTCCATAGTAACAAGTGACAATAAATGTCAGCACGTAGTACTAAGTTTTCCTTACCGATTTCCACTTACCAAGAGCGCTTCACTCCCCGGCAATGGCACCAGAAAAGAGCCTTGATGACCCACAAGTATGTTGGAAATATGCCCTAGAGGCAATAATAAAATGATTATTATATTTCCTTGTTCATGATAATTGTCTATTGTTCACGCTATAATTGTGTTATCCGGAAATCATAATACATGTGTGAATACATAGACCACAACATGTCCCTAGTGAGCCTCTAGTTGACAAGCTCGTTGATCAATGGATGGTTACGGTTTCCTGACCATGGACATTTGATGTCATTGATAACGGGATCACATCATTGGGAGAATGATGTGATGGACAAGACCCAATCCTAAGCATAGCACAAGATCGTGTAGTTCGTCTACTAGAGCTTTTCTAATGTCAAGTATCATTTCCTTAGACCATGAGATCGTGCAACTCCCGGATACCGTAGGAGTGCTTTGGGTGTACCAAACGTCACAACGTAACTAGGTGGCTATAAAGGTACACTACAAGTATCTCTGAAAGTGTCTGTTGGGTTGGCATGGATCGAGACTAGGATTTGTCACTCCGTATGACGGAGAGGTATCTCTGGGCCCACTCGGTAATGCATCATCATAATGAGCTCAATGTGACCAAGTGGTTGGTCACAGGATCATGCATTACGGTACGAGTAAAGTGACTTGCCGGTAACGAGATTGAACGAGGTATTGGGATACCGACGATCGAATCTCGGGCAAGTAACGTACCGATTGACAAAGGGAATTGTATACGGGATTGATTGAATCCTCAACATCGTGGTTCATCCGATGAGATCATCGAGGAGCATGTGGGAGCCAACATGGGTATCCAGATCCTACTATTGGTTATTGACCGGAGAGTCGTCTCGGTCATGTCTGCGTGTCCCCCGAACCCGTAGGGTCTACACACTTAATGTTCGGTGATGCTAGGGTTGTAGAGATATTAGTATGTGGTAACCCGAAAGTTTTTCGGAGTCCCGGATGAGATCCCGAACGTCACGAGGAGTTCCGGAATGGTTCGGAGATAAAGATTTGTATATAGGAAGTCGAGCCGACCACGGGAAAGTTTGGGGTCACGGTATTGTCTGGGACCACGGAAGGGTCCCGGGGTCCACCGGGTGGGGCCACCTATCCCGGAGGGCCCCATGGGCTGAAGTGGGAAGGGAACCAGCCCCTGGTGGGCTGGGGCGCCCCCCATGGGCCTCCCCCTGCGCCTAGGGTTGGAAACCCCGGGTGGGCGCCACACTGACTTGGGGGCAAGTCCCCCCTTGGCCCCCCTGAGATTGGATCTCTAGGGGGGCGGCGCCCCCCAGGACCCCTATATATAGAGGAGGGAGGGAGGTCTGCGCACCCAAGCCTCTGGCGCCTCCCTCTCCCCCCTTAACACCTCTCCCTCTCACTGAGCTTGGCAAAGCCCTGCCGAGATTCCTGCTACTTCCACCACCACGCCGTCGTGCTGCTGGATCTCCATCAACCTCTCCTTCCCCCTTGCTAGATCAAGTAGGAGGATACGTCTTCCCCAACCGTACATGTGTTGAACACGGAGGTGCCGTCCGTTCGGCGCTTGGTCATCGGTGATTCGGATCACGACGAGTACGACTCCATCAACCCCGTTCTCTTGAACACTTCCGCTCGTGATCTACAAGGTATGTAGATGCACTCCTCTCTCTCTCGTTGCTAGATGAATCCATAGATTGATCTTGGTGATGCGTAGAAAATTTTAATTTCTGCTACGATCCCCAACAGTGGCATCATGAGCTAGGTCTATGCGTAGTTTCTTTGCACGAGTGGAACACAAGTTTGTTGTGGGTGTCGATATTGTCAATTTACTTGCCGTTACTAGTCTTATCTTGATTCGGCGGCATCGTGGGATGAAGCGGCCCGGACCGACCTTACACGTACACTTACGTGAGACAGGTTCCACCGACTGACATGCACTAGTTGCATAAGGTGGCTAGCGGGTGTCTGTCTCTCCCACTTTAGTCGGATCGGATTCGATGAAAAGGGTCCTTATGAAGGGTAAATAGAAATTGGCATATCACGTTGTGGTTTTGGCGTAGGTAAGAAACGTTCTTGCTAGAAACCTATAGCAGCCACGTAAAAAATTTGCAACAACAATTAGAGGATGTCTAACTTGTTTTTGCAGCATATGCCATGTGATGTGATATGGCCAAAGGATGTGATGAATGATATATATGTGATGTATGAGATGGATCATGTTCTTGTAATAGGAATCACGACTTGCATGTCGATGAGCATGACAACCGGCAGGAGCCATAGGAGTTGTCTTAATTTATTGTATGACCTACGTGTCAATGAATAACGCCATGTAATTACTTTACTTTGTTGCTAAACCGTTAGCCATAGTAGTAGAAGTAATATTTGGCGAGACAACTTCATGAAGACACGATGATGGAGATCATGGTGTCATGCCGGTGACGATGATGATCATGGCGTCCCGAAGATGGAGATCAAAAGGAGCAAACTGATATTGGCCATATCATGTCACTATTTGATTGCATGTGATGTTTATCATGTTTTTGCATCTTATTTGCTTAGAACGACGGTAGCATAAATAAGATGATCCCTCATAATAATATCAAGAAAGTGTTCCCCCCTAACTGTGAGCCGTTGCGAAAGTTTGTTGTCTCGAAGCACCACGTGATGATCGGGTGTGATAGATTCTAACGTTCACATACAACGGGTGTAAGCCAGATTTACACATGCAAAACACTTAGGTTGACTTGACGAGCCTAGCATGTACAGCCATGGCCAATGAACACAAGAGACCGAAAGGTCGAACATGAGTCGTATAGAAGATACGATCAACATGAAGATGTTCATCGATGATGACTAGTCCGTCTCACGTGATGATCAGACACGGCCTAGTTGACTCGGATCATGTATCACTTAGATGACTAGAGGGATGTTTGTCTGAGTGGGAGTTCATTAATTTGATTAGATGAACTTAATTATCATGAACTTAGTCTAAAACTTTTGCAAATATATCTTGTAGATCAAATGGCCAACGCTCATGTCAACCTCAATTTCAACGCGTTCCTAGAGAAAACCAAGCTAAAAGACGATGGTAGCAACTATACGGACTGGGTACGGAACTTGAGGATCATCCTCATAGCTGCCAAGAAAGCATATGTCCTAGAAGCACCGTTAGGTGAAGCACCACCCCCCACGAACCAAGACGTTATGAACGCTCGGCAGTCGTGTGTTGATGATTACTCCCTGGTTCAGAGCGGCATGCTTTACAGCTTAGAACCGGGGCTACAAAAGCGTTTCGAGCAGAACGAGGCATATGAGATGTTCCAAGACCTGAGAATGGTTTTCCAAGCTCATGCCTGGGTCGAGAGATATGAAGTCTCCGACAAGTTCTACAGTTGTAAGATGGAGGAGAATAGTTCTGTCAGCAAGCACATACTCAAAATGTCTGGGTTGCACAACCGCTTATCTCAGCTAGGAGTTAATCTCCCGGATGATGCGGTTGTTGACAGAATCCTTCAGTCGCTTCCACCTAGCTACAAGAGCTTTGTGATGAACTTCAATATGCAGGGGATGGAGAAAACCATTCCTGAAGTATATTCAATGCTGAAATCAGCGGAGGTGGAAATCAAAAAGGAACATCAAGTGTTGATGGTGAATAAAACCACTAAGTTCAAGAAGGGCAAGGATAAAAAGGATTTCAAGAAAGATGGCAAGGGAGGTGCCGCGCCCGGCAAGCAAGCTGCCAGGAAGAAACCAAAGAATGGACCCAAGCCTGAGACTGATTGTTTTTATTGCAAGGGAAGTGGTCACTGGAAGCGGAATTGCCCTAAGTACTTAGCGGACAAGAAGGCCGGCAACACCAAAGGTATATGTGATATACATGTAATTGATGTGTACCTTACCAGTACTCGTAGTAACTCCTGGGTATTTGATACCGGTGCGGTTGCTCATATTTGTAACTCAAAACAGGAGCTGCGGAATAAGCGAAAACTGGCGAAGGACGAGGTGACGATGCGCGTCGGGAATGGTTCCAAGGTCGATCTGATCGCCGTCGGCACGCTACCTCTACATATACCTACGGGATTAGTTTTAAACCTCAATAATTGTTACTTAGTGCCAGCTTTTGAGCATGAACATTGTATCTGGATCTCGTTTAATACGAGATGGCTACTCATTTAAATCCGAGAATAATGGTTGTTCTATTTATATGAGAGATATGTATTATGGTCATGCCCCGCTGGTCAATGGTTTATTCTTAATGAATCTCGAATGTGATGTTACACATATTCATAGTGTGAATACCAAAAGATGTAAGGTTGATAATGATAGTCCCACATACTTGTGGCACTGCCGCCTTGGTCACATTGGTGTCAAACGCATGAAGAAGCTCCATGCAGATGGACTTTTGGAGTCTCTTGATTATGAATCAGTTGACACGTGCGAACCATGCCTCATGGGTAAAATGACCAAGACTCCGTTCTCCGGAACAATGGAGCAAGCAACCAACTTATTGGAAATCATACATACTGATGTGTGCGGTCCAATGAGCGTTGAGGCACGCGGAGGCTATCGTTATGTTCTCACCCTCACTGATGACTTGAGTAGATATGGGTATGTCTACTTAATGAAACACAAGTCTGAGACCTTTGAAAAGTTCAAGGAATTTCAGAGTGAGGTTGAAAATCAACGTGACAGAAAAATAAAGTTCTTACGATCAGATGGTGGAGGGGAATATTTAAGTCACGAATTTGGCACACACTTAAGGAAATGTTGAATCGTTTCACAACTCACGCCACCTGGAACACCTCAGCGTAATGGTGTGTCCGAACCTCGTAATCGCACTCTATTGGATATGGTGCGATCCATGATATCTCTTACCGATCTACCGCTCTCATTTTGGGGCTATGCTTTAGAGATTGCCGCATTCACTTTAAATAGGGCTCCGTCGAAATCCGTTGAGACGACACCGTATGAATTATAGTTTGGGAAGAAACCTAAGCTGTCGTTTCTAAAAGTTTGGGGATGTGATGCTTATGTCAAGAAACTTCAACCTGAAAAGCTCGAACCCAAGTCGTAAAAACGTGTCTTCATAGGATACCCTAAGGAAACCATTGGGTATACCTTCTAACTCAGATACGAAGGCAAGATCTTTGTTTCCAAGAACGGGTCCTTTCTGGAGAAAGAGTTTCTCTCGAAGGAAGTAAGTGGGAGGAAAGTAGAACTTGATGAAGTACTGCCTCTTGAAGCAGAAAGTAGCGCAGCTCAGGAAGATGTTCCTGTGGTGCCTGCACCAGCTAGAGAGGAGGTTAATGATGATGATCAAGGTACTTCGGGTCAAGTTGCTACTGAACTTCGTAGGTCCATGAGGACACGTTCCACACCAGATTGGTATGGCAACCCCGTCCTGGAAATCATGTTGTTAGACAACGGTGAACCTTCGAACTATGAAGAAGCGATGGCGGGCCCAGATTCCAACAAATGGCTTGAAGCCATGCAATCCGAGATAGGATCCATGTATGAAAACAAAGTATGGACTTTGACAGACTTGCCCGATGATCGGCGAGCAATAGAAAATAAATGGATCTTTAAGAAGAAGACGGACGCGGATGGTAAAGTTACCATCGACAAAGCTCGACTTGTCGCTAAGGGTTATCGACAAGTTCAAGGGGTTGACTACGATGAGACCTTCTCACCCGTAGCGAAGCTAAAGTCCATCCAAATCATGTTAGCAATTGCCGCATTCTACGATTATGAGATATGGCAAATGGACATCAAAACGGCATTCCTTAACGGCTTTCTTAAGGAAGAATTGTATATGATGCAGCTGGAAGGTTTTGTCGATCCTAAGAATGCTAACAAGGTATGCAAGCTCCAGCGCTCCATCTATGGGCTGGTGCAAGCATCTCGGAGTTGGAACATTCGCTTTGATGAAATGATCAAAGCGTTTGGGTTTATCTGAGACTTATGGAGAAGCCTCGTTTACAAGAAAGTGAGTGGGAGCTCTGTAGCATTTCTCATATTATATGTGGATGACATACTGTTGATGGCAAATGATATAGAACTCTTGGAGAGCATAAAGGCCTACTTGAATAAGTGTTTTTCAATGAAGGACCTTGGAGAAGCTGCTTACATATTAGGCATCAAGATCTATAGAGATAGATCAAGACGCCTCATAGGTCTTTCACAAAGCACATACCTTGATAAGATATTGAAGAAGTTCAATATGGATCAGTCCAAGAAGGGGTTCTTGCCTATGTTGCAAGGTGTGAAATTGAGCTCGGCTCAATGTCTGACCACGACAGAAGATAGAGAAAAGATGAGTGTTGTCCCCTATGCCTCAGCCATAGGGTCTATCATGTATGCCATGCTGTGTACCAGACCTGATGTAAACCTTGTCGTAAGTTTGGTAGGAAGGTACCAAAGTAATCCCGGCATGGAAAATTGGACAGCGGTCAAGAATATCCTGAAGTACCTGAAAAGGACTAAGGATATGTTTCTCGTTTATGCTGGTGAGAAGAGCTCGTCGTAAAGGGTTACGTCGACGCTAGCTTCGACACAGATCTGGATTACTCTAAGTCACAAACCGGATACGTGTATATTTTGAATGGTGGGGTAGTAAGCTGGTGTAGTTGCAAGCAAAGCGTCGTGGTGGGATCTACATGTGAAGCAGAATACATGGCAGCCTCGGAGCCAGCACATGAAGCAATCTGGATGATGGAGTTCATTACCGATCTAGGAGTTATTCCCAATGCGTCGGGCCCGATGACTCTCTTCTGTGACAACACTGGAGCCATTGCCCTTGCCAAAGAGCCCAGGTTTCACAAGAAGACCAGGCACATCAAGTGTCGCTTCAACTCCATACATGAAATTATTCAAGATGGAGACATAGATATTTGCAAAGTGCATACGGATCTAAATGTCGCAGATCCGTTGACTAAACCTCTTCCGCGAGCAAAACATGATCAACAGCAGAACTCTATGGGTGTTCGATTCAGCACAATGTAACTAGATTATTGACTCTAGTGCAAGTGGGAGACTGTTGGAAATATGCCCTAGAGGCAATAATAAAATGATTATTATATTTCCTTGTTCATGATAATTGTCTATTGTTCACGCTATAATTGTGTTATCCGGAAATCGTAATACATGTGTGAATACATAGACCACAACATGTCCCTAGTGAGCCTCTAGTTGACTAGCTCGTTGATCAACGGATGGTTATGGTTTCCTGAACATGGACATTTGATGTCATTGATAACGGGATCACATCATTGGGAGAATGATGTGATGGACAAGACCCAATCCCAAGCACAGCACAAGATTATGTAGTTCGTCTGCTAGAGCTTTTCTAATGTCAAGTATCATTTCCTTAGACCATGAGATCGTGCAACTCCTGGATACCGTAGGAGTGCTTTGGGTGTACCAAACGTCACAACGTAACTGGGTGGCTATAAAGGTACACTACAGGTATCTCTGAAAGTGTCTGTTGGGTTGGCACGGATCGAGACTAGGATTTGTCACTCCGTATGATGGAGAGGTATCTCTGGGACCACTAGGTAATGCATTATCATAATGAGCTCAATGTGACCAAGTGGTTGGTCGCAGGATCATGCATTACGGTACAAGTAAAGTGACTTGCCGGTAACGAGATAGAACGAGGTATTGGGATACCGACGATCGAATCTCGGGCAAGTAACGTACCGATTGACAAAGGGAATTGTATACATGATTGATTGAATCCTCGACATCGTGGTTCATCCGATGAGATCATCGAGGAGCATGTGGGAGCCAATATGGGTATGCAGATCCCTCTGTTGGTTGTTGACCGGAGAGTCGTCTCGGTCATGTCTGCGTGTCTCCCGAACCCGTAGGGTCTACAGACTTAAGGTTCGGTGACGCTAGGGTTGTAGAGATATTAGTATACGGTAACCCGAAAGTTGTTCGGAGTCCCGGATGAGATCCCGGACGTCACGAGGAGTTCCGGGATGGTTCGGAGATAAAGATTTGTATATAGGAAGTCCAGTTTCGGCCACCGGGAAAGTTTCAGGGGTCACCGGTATTGTACCGCGACCACCGGAAGGGTCCCGGGGGGTCCACCTGGTGGGGCCACCTATCCTGGAGGGCCCCATGGGCTGAAGTGGGAAGGGAACCAGCCCCTGGTGGGCTGGTGCACCCCCCATGGTCCTCCCCCTGCGCCTAGGGTTGGAAACCCTGGGGGTGGGGGCGCCCCACCTGACTTGGGGGGCAAGTCCCCCCCTTGGCCTCCCCCCATTGAGATTGGATCTCTAGGGGGCCGGCGCACCCCCAGGACCCCTATATATAGAGGAGGGAGGGAGGGCTGCGCACCCAAGCCTCTGGCGCCTCCCTATCCCCCCGTAACACCTGTCCCTCTCGCTGAGCTTGGCGAAGCCCTGCCGAGATTCCCGCTGCTTCCACCACCACGCCGTCGTGCTGCTGGATCTCCATCAACCTCTCCTTCCCCATTGCTGGATCAAGTAGGAGGAGACGTCTTCCCCAACCGTACGTGTGTTGAACGCGGAGGTGCCGTCCGTTTGGCGCTTGGTCATCGATGATTTGGATCACGACGAGTACGACTCCATCAACCCCGTTCTCTTGAACTCTTCCGCTCGCGATCTACAAGGGTATGTAGATGCACTCCTCTCTTTCTCGTTGCTAGATGACTCCATAGATTGATCTTGGTGATGCGTAGAAAATTTTAATTTCTGCTACGATCCCCAACAAAGTATAGGGGATCAATCGTAGTCCTTTCGATAAGTAAGAGTGTCGAACCCAACGAGGAGCAGAAGGAAATGAAAAATCGTTTTCAGCAAGGTACTCTGTGCAAGCACTGAAATTATAAGTAAGAAGTAGTTTGATAGCAAGATAATTTGTAACGAGCAAGTAACAGTGATGGTAACTAAAGTGCATCAAGGTAGCCCTATCCTTTTGAGGCAAAGGACAGGCCAAAACGGTCTCTTATGATAAGCAAAGAGTTCTTGAGGATACACGGGAATTTCATCTAGTCACTTTCATCATGTTGGTTTGATTTGTGTTTGCTACTTTGATAATTTGATATGTAGGTGGACCGGAGCTTAGGTCTTCTTCTTACTTCAACAATCCTCCTACTTATGATTAACCCTCTCGCAAGCATCCGCAACTACGTGAAAAGTATTAAGAGTAAATCTAACCATAGCTTTAAATTTCTGGATCCAAATCAGTCCCTTACGGAATAGCGCATAAACTAGGATTTAAGCTTCTGTCAATCTCGCAACCCATCATCTAATAACTACTCCACAATGCATTCCCTTAGGCCCAAATATGGTGAAGTGTCATGTAGTTGACGTTCACATGACACCAAGGAATCACAACATACAGACCATCAAAATATCGAACACATATCAAGTTCACATGATAACTTGCAACAAGATTTTTCCCGTGACCTTAAGAACAAAAGTAACTACTCACAAATGATAATCATGCTCAAGATCAGAGGGGTATTAAATAGAATAATGGATCTGAACATATAATCTTCCACCAAATAAACCATATAGTAATCAACTACAAGATGTAATCAACACTACTAGTCACCTACAAGCAACAATCTATAGTTTCGGTACAAAGATTGAACACAAGAGATGAACTAGGGTTTGAGAGGAGTTGGTGCTGTTGAAGATGTTGAAGGAGAATGCCCACCCCAAGATGGGAGAGTTGTTGGTGATGACGATGACGATGATTTCCCCCTCTGGGAGGGAAGTTTCCCCCGCGGAATCGCTCCGCCGGAGGGCAAAAGTGCTCCTGCCCAAGTTCCACCTCGAGATGGCGGCGCTTCATCCCGAAATTCCTCTCCTTATTTTTTCTAGGTCAAAATGACTTATATGCCAGAAGAGGGGCATCGGAGGTGGGCCGAGGAGGGCACAACCCACCACGGCGCGCCTGGGCTCCCTGGCGCGCCTAGGTGGGTTTTGCCCACCTGGTGGGCCCCCTCCTATACTTATTTGCTCCAATAATTCTTTTATATTCCATAAGAATTCTCCATGAAGTTTCATCTCATTTGGAGTTGTGCAGAATAGGTAGCCTGACGTAGCTTTTTCAGGTCCAGATTTCCAGCTGCTGGTATTCTCCCTCTTTGTGTGGACCTTGCATATTATGAGAGAAGAGGCATTAGAATTACTCCAAAAAGCATTATTTTACATAAAAACAATATAAATGAAAGTAGAAAACATGATGCAAAATGGACGTATCACGGAGCCGCCACCACCTCCTGTTCTTCATCAGAAGGGCTGATCCGGAGTCCGTTCGGGACTCCGGAGCGGGGGACTTGTCGCCATCATCATCACCAACCTTCCTCCATCGCCAATTTGATTATGCTCACCATCGTGCATGAGTAATTCCATTGTAGTCTTGCTGGACGGTGATGGGTTGGATGATATTTATCATGTAATCGAGTTAGTTTTGTTAGGGTTTGATCCCTAGTATCCACTATGTTCTAAGATTCCTACGACTTCGCTATGCTTAATGCTTGTCACTAGGGCCCGAGTGCCATGCTTTCAGATCTGAACCTATTATATTTTCATGAATATATTTGTGTTCTCGATCCTATCTTGCAAGTTGTAGACACCTATTACGAGTTATGATCCACATACCCCAAGGTGAAAATAATTGGGATTCTTTCCGGTGATTACCGTAGTTTGAGGAGTTCATGTATTCATTAAGTGCTAATGCTTTGGTCCGGTGCTCTACTAAAAGACGGCCTTAACATCCCTTAGTTTCCATTACACAACTAGGGAAAAGCCTAGCAGCAGCGCGGGTTCTAGGTGTATCGATGGCGCGGGACGGCGCTACTAATAAGCGCTTCTGACTAACTCGTAGCAACAGCGTGCGTGCGCTCAGCGCTCTTGATATACAAGTGTAGCAGCAGCGTTCTTACAGGGAGCTCGCTACTGCTAATAGCTATAGCGCGCTTCTCCTATGCGCGCTACTGCTACTACCGCGCTGCTGCTAACTTTTCTCCACTCGCTAATGCTAATTTTAGTAGTTTTTTGTTTTTTTTCGGCATATTTGTTTTGTATTTGAACAGGTTTTATAGAAGAATCTTTAGCACATACAAATGTCATCATGATACACATACAAATGCCTGCGAGACCACAAATGTAATCATAGCATATACATACAAATAGTCTCATCATAATCATCATCCAACACAAAGTGGTATCTTGTCATCATCTCGAAAATAGCGATACTTGCAAGTCTCGAATACTTGCAACTACAACTTCATCCATCTAAACAAAGGTATACGCGAGAAGAGCTATCACTATGAGTGAGAGCGGAACTATGCAATACATGAGGTGGCGGTTACGAGTCCTCTCTTGCGCTAGCGTGAACCTCAAGTAACTAGCTTCTCCTTCTTGTCTGCTTTTGAAGCCTTTATGGCTGGCGCCCGAGAACCCATTCACTTGCGCCTGACACTCATGCCACTCGTTGTACACCCCCGGAACCTTCCCTTTGTACACGACATACCACTTCCATCTCGCCATCAAGAAACTAGGTACCTATTAGAGATGCATGTTCATGAAGAGGATGTACAATCATATATATGCAAAAAAATATACTAGAGCAACACCGAAAAAGAAAGAATTAGCAACTAGATGCAACATACAGTACGCAAACTAATTAACTAGATGTACGCATGTCATCGTACGCAAACTAACAAAGTAGCGTTACGCAAGTTCGGCAGGGACCGTGGACATCACAAAGTTTCATCGCTACCGACACATATCATCATCATCGGCATCATAAATCACTAGAAGTTCCATCCTTCCATATCATCAAGGATGGACCCTAGCTTCTTGAACTGCGTGAGGTCTAGACGTTGCATGCCTATGCGAGTTCAGACGTCAGCTCGCGATATAGGGCCATGGTGGAACATCCCCTTCTCATCGACGACTTCTTTCATGATGATCGTCACAATGTCCCTTTGGATGCGAAAGAAGTCATTTCTAAGTTTATAATCCGCTTCTCCATGAGATTCTAGCCACTTGTGGATATGATCATCATTTCTGCTTCTCATGCGAAGCTTTTGGTGATCCGTGTTGAACTGAATCATGAGATGGACGATGTAGAATCCATCCTTCTTTCTTGGTTTTGGGACATGGATGCGGGAGAAGTTAGTTTTATCGTGAAACCCATCTTCTTGTTCCTTTGTTTCTGATCGCATGTGGCCACCTCTAATCTGAAGCCTTGGAGAGCATCATCTAGAATATTCATTATGTGGGTGTAGTCTTTTTTCTCGTAGTCTCTGGAAGGGTCAAAGTACACGGCGTGGGAGACTTGCGGGTAAAGAGCAATAAGGACGGCGCGCCCATTGCTGCGGGGAAAAGACACCTCAAATTATTCCCCATAGAGAGAGAAGGAATGATTGAAATGTACAAAAGGGTTGTCCAGAACTGACTTACTTTGGATGATAAGGCACGAGGACAATTTCCCGGTCCTTATTCTGTACCATGAATTTTTGGAGGTACTCCCTAGCAGTTTCACGCTCAAAGTCGCCGAGACTCAAGAAAGACTCGTGCATGTAGTACGGATCCGCCACACAGATTTGCGAGACTTCTTCACTCTTCATGACGGAGCTCATATGTAGCGCAAAAAAGGCGACGATTGTAAATCGAGCCGCCTTGTCAAAAACATCTCAAAGATATGGTCAAACCGCAGGAAGAACACCTCCGCAGGCCGTGTCTCGACGTAGCACTTCCCCTCAGGCACACGAGCCACGTATGTTGGATATCCTAGATCCTTTGAGGCTAGTAGGCTTTTCT
This sequence comes from Aegilops longissima, assembly GCA_021605205.1. Taxonomy (NCBI): domain Eukaryota; kingdom Viridiplantae; phylum Streptophyta; class Magnoliopsida; order Poales; family Poaceae; genus Aegilops; species Aegilops longissima. Next base: position 160,532,789 of record CM038679.1, read on the forward strand.
CAGTCGATAGCACATGGTCGTGCAGTCTCCTGAGATCCCCTGATAGTGCCTCCAGCGGTTTCGGAGGTAGCTCGGCTCGCCCGTGAGATGGAACATGGCCGCACCTTTCACGGGTACATGCTCTTCAGAATGCATCGTCTGGCTGCTATGTGCTCTGGCTTGTTTGGAGGCAGCTATCTTCCCGGTCTCTTCCTCTCCTTTTTCTTGGGCACACCTTCCAGACCCTTCCTTAACCCCTGCCCAGTGTTCCCGGGCTAATTCTCAGTCTGAACCTCGCAGGCTAGTTGGGCCTGTGTTGAGGCGGCATCTTCAGGCGTGTCCTGTGAGGATTTCATGAAGAAAGACTTTTTGCAATCCCTGCTACGACCTTCCTGCCCGAGCATATCATCCATATCCTCATTAGCAAGCTGATAGACCGATTCTTCAGATAGTTGACTCATCATATCTATGTCACAGTCATACGCGTTTGTATTGAGGTTTCCCATAGGGTCGACCTCCGTCTCATCATCCATTCTCTGTTCTACAGGACAAATTACATCAGCTAGTACTATTGCACCCCCTTCATCATGTCGTCCACCGCTCTCACCCGGCACTACAAGAGCTGGTAATTGCGTAGGCGGGGTGGTGGTCTCCGCACATGCTTGTTGATGTGTGGTTATTGGTGTGCTCTCGGCGGCTCGCACGAATAGGATTCTTTGGCCATAGCAGCACCCAACCCTTGCAGCTTCAATCCATGGCGGGGTCTCGTCGTCCTCTCCCACATCTTGTCTTTGGAGGAGGCAAATCCTCGTGCCCGATTTCACACTGGACAAGCTAACCCTGAAGTGCCTAGCGGGGATCGGCTGGTTGTGGAACGTGGGTTGCAAGGGGTCCATTATCATCCCCTTTCCGACGTCCACCTTCTGGCCTTTGATCAAGTAGAGTATGGTGCACGGGGTTTTTTTCGCCTGCAAACACATATGTCTGTGGCGTAAAACATCCGAAAGGCAACAAAAATGGAATATTATATATATATATATATGTGTGTGTGTGTGTGTGTGTGTGTGTGTGTGTGTGTGTGTGTGTGTGTGTGTGTGTGTGTGTGTGTGTGTGTGCGACATGTAATTACCGTGACGGCGTCGAGCTCAGCCAAAGACGAAGGCCCACCTAGCACGCCAGAGACTGAGGACGGGCTGCTATGAGCGGAGCGGCTGCGGGAGGAGGCCCGGTTGCATGAGCAAGTGATGGTGCGATGGTGTTGTTGTTCATGGAGTTGCTCCGTGGCCCCGGGCAGCGGAAATCATGTACCGTCTTTTCTGGATTTTCCTTCGTCCGATTGATGATAACTAGAACCAAGTTAGTAGCGAAATCATTTCTGCAGGCGATTACTGCTGCATTGATTTTCTTGTAGCAACTCATATTTGTCCTCGGCTGTTTTTTTCGCATCCTCAGCTGCTTTTTTCTCGACCGCAAGCTTCACCTTCGCATCGATGTCCGCCTGACTAAACTTCTTTTTCTGCTTCTTGGCCTCCGGGCCCTCATTGTAAAACACCTTCCACGTGGCGCCGTCTCCAGTGCCGTGCATACGACCATATTGCGGCCGCTGGCCCAAAGGGAGTCCCTTAAGTTCGTTCAAGGCCTGGTTGAGAGGGGTGTCCCACTTGGGCCTCATCAGAGAAGTAGGGCTTTCGGCTGCAAGCTGGTGTTGCTTCTCCAGTAGTCTAATCAATTTCCTCATGATCTGGTCCGTGTAAAAAACCTTTTTCTCCTTGTCCCACTTGTAGTGGGCCCTGATGAAGTCACGCTCCAAGGGGTTGGTGAACTTCGTGAAGGGGTCTGGGAGACCCGCGCCTTCATGTTCCGCGTCCTCCTTATCCCATATGGGCCTTTTACCGAGGTAGCCACGGCTTCCGAGGCGATGCTTCCGTGTTCCTTTCTTTGAAGGCTCTTGAATTTCGCAGACTTAGCCTTGGCTGCCTCGGTAGTGCAAGTGTCCTTGAACTTTTCGAACTCCTCTTCCGTAAGTGTCAGATTTTCCTCAAGAATCTTGGATAGGGGTTCCTCAGCCTCAATAGCTCGTTTCACACTCCCTTTCCAGGAGGCCAAATCATTGCTGAACATGCCCATGGTGTGATTGTTAATCTTTTTCATCTTCGGATCATCCCATGGTTGTTCTATGTTATCATCCCGGTCGGGGAACTTGAATATCTTGTGCAACTTCGTTAGGAGCAACTACGTCAAATGTTCTTTACTCCTTAAGTCATAATTGTTGATGCTCGCGCATTCCCGTAGGATGCATCCTACTTGGTTCCCATAGCACTTGCGAGGTTCTTATGGTTCTAATGGCTCAAACTTGTCAGGTGCCATCTTTGTGATCACAAGTCGTACAATCCCTAGTTTGTTAGGTTTTCGTATCCTCTGCTTCCTATGCTTCCTCTTTTCGGTAGCGGGATCAGCGCCGGTACCTTCCCCGCCGGTATCTTCCCCTCCGGTACCTTCCCCACCGATCTCGGCACCGCCATCGGTGCCGGCGCCGTCGGTGTCGATGTCGGCGTCAGTACCATCATCGAGGCTGACCTGCAAACCATGCTTAGCAGTCAAATAGTCGAGGTACTCTTGTTCACCCTCATAATCCATCTTGTCTGCTTCTTGGTCAGAAGGCCCAGTTTCTTCGTTGTTCGACATGTTTCCTATGATTAAGTGTCCTCATTTATTTCTAAAAGTATGAATAAATGAGAAATGACATAAAAAAGAAATCTATGTGCCAGCACTCGATATGCCAACTATGTAGCACAAATCATGCCTTTATTCACGGCAAATTTCGGCATGACCTTTGCTAAAAAAATGGACATATCGAGCGCCTGAAATTCACCGGAACGGAAATGAATCAACATTCCGGTGTAACATAGGCCACTCGGATCATTTACCAAAATTGAGCCAAAACATCACATGTCCAAATGACATGTTCAAATTCCAAACATGACATGTCCAAAACATGACATATCCACGTATCACATGTCCAGTTCAAATTTGCATATAAATTCAGCCTACCTAAATTTGCTTTAACAAGGGATGTTGATTTGGACAATTGCTTAAATGCTGCCTTTTCTTTTAACTACAATTTCTTAACCCTAAATTTCTGTCCTATTTTAAAACCTAACTAAATTCATAACTAAATAGATAACCTAATTAACCTACTGCCCTAACTAAAACCTAAGTAAATTAACCGAAGAACCCTAGCTAGCAGGGAGAGAGGGGGGGTTTACAGAGGGTGCAGGGTCGAGGAGGCAGGGCCGACGACGGCCGAGGTTGGGAGGGGAGGAACCAGTGGAGGGAGGCGAGGGCCAATGGGTCGGGGCGAGCGCCAGGTCGGGCGAGGCAGGTCAGGCGGCGCGGGCCGGGTCGAGGATGAGCGCTGGGGTCGAGGCGGCGAAGGCCAAGGCAAGCGATTTGGGAAGATAGAGTGGGGATTTGGGGGGAAAAGAGGTGGGATGAAGCAGGGAGAGTGAGAATTTTGGGTTAAGTGGATGTAGCAGTAGCGCGTTTAGACAAAATGCGCTGTTACTACCTTCACTAGCTGTAGCGGTTTAGACCAAACGCACTGCTACTACCTTAACTAGCTGTAGCGGTTTTATAAGGAAATCGCTACTGCTAGCTTGACTGTAGCGGTTTTATAAGGAAATCGCTACTGCCAGTTTTCCTTTTTCTTTTTCTTTATTTTCTCCCACTTTTATTTCCCGAGAGCAGTGAACGAAGGGAAGACGATATATATTGCATCATTTGACGGTTAAATTTGTATACAAAATAGGAACATATATATATATATGTTACATCATTTGACCGATAACATACGGTTCCTCAGCGCTGACGTTTTCGTTTTTGAGTCAGCTTCTTTCCCTTCTTGTTCGTCGAAGAATAATTGAGCCCCTCATTGTGACTTTGCCTTTTCCATGGAGTACGATTTTTCTTAGGTAATGTAGTATTGATTCCTCTTTTTAAGTATACTTCATCATCATCGTCATCTTCCCTCATTGGGTTGCCGTACTGATCATAGTCTTCCTCGTTGGCGACTCCATGCATTCCAATGATGTTCCTTTTGCCTCTCCTCACGACAACACGACTAGGATTGCATGGGTCGGTTATGAAGAAGCATTGTGTCACGTGCTTACCGTTTACCCATGGCTCGTTTTTTGTGATAGCGTTCACGGTAGCGCTCTTGGCGTCGGGTATAGTCATGGTAGTGAAAATCAGGTTTTCTCTTTCGACATTCTTAGCCCATCTGACACGGAACATCGTCGTGTTGTGCAGTCGAGTAGTTAAGCTCCCAGATCTCCTCGACCCTTCCATAAAATCGTTCGATTCTTGCGTTGTCGCTGCGGTCATGCATTCCATCGTCACCCACGAGTTACGATCATCACTTGTCCATATCTTTGTCCTCCGTGTAGAACGTGTATCCGTTGATATCATATGCCTGATAGGTTACGAGGTTGGGCGAGGGGCCATGTGCTAAGGCATATATGAGCAATTCGTCCTTAGAGCCCTCCTTCAGGGGATTAGCAATAATATGCTCTTTGAACCAATGCAGGAAAGTGGAGTTGTGCTCTCTATTAACTTCGGCGTCCGTCCTGCATACCCCCCGGTCACGATACTTCTTTGCGATAATTTCTTTGTGCAGTGCCACGAAAGGATCTACCTCGTCTAGGTGTTGTAGCACTACCAAGTTTGCTCTGTCAAAGTCGCTGCGTCGATCTGAGTATGCCACATGCAGTTCCCCTGCGACCGTTGCAGTGACCTTCTCCTTCGAGCCTCCCATCGTGCTTGTTAACGGGCAAACCAACACTAACACCAGGCGGCTGGTCTACGCCATATAGAAAATTCTCACAGAAAGAGATGCACTCTTGTGTCACATAGCCCTGGACGATGCTTCCATCCGGAGCCGACATGTTACGAACGAATCCTTTGATGATCCCATTCATCCTCTCATACGACATCATGTTGTGCAGGAATGACGGCCCCAGGTCTATTATGTCATCCACAGTATGGACACACAGATGCACCATCACGTCAAAGAACGCGGGCGGGAAGTACATCTCCAGCTCATTCAGTATCACAACGATCTCTTCCTTTAGCCTTCGGAGCTGCTTCACACTAATCGACTTTCGAGAGATGACGTCGAAAAAGTTGCAGAGACCAATAAGCGTGTCACGGACGTGCTTGTCCATTATCCCTCTAAGGGCAATAGGTAGTATCTGCGTCATCATCACATGATAGTCATGGGACTTCATCCCGTTGAACCTTTTCTTGTCCGTGTCTAGATATCTGCTTATCTTGCCACAGTAACCGGAACTAACTTTGACTTCGGTAAGGCACTTAAAGAATTGATCAATCTCAGCCTGACTTAAGGTGAAGCAAGAAGGGGGGCAATAATCCTCTTTCTTTATTTTCTTGCCCTTCTTCTCCCGTGCCTCTGTCTCCGTCTCTGTCTGGTCTAACATTTTACGGGGCGGCATGTGCAGATCTTCCCTAATTTTCAAATCTTGCATGTATTTTCTTGCCTTCGGCCCATCCTTGGTCTTATCCGGCATGTTCATCAGTGTTGCGAGCAAGCTCTCAAGTACATTCTTACAGATATGCATTTGATCAAGGCAATGAGGTGTATCGAGTTTGTGCCAGTACTCCAAGTCCCAGAACACGGACCTCGTCTTCCATACCTTCAGCAGCGGCTTCGGCGCCTTTCTCATCGTCTTTCCCGCCGCAAGGCACTCCTTCCAGTTTTTCAACAACTCATCCATTTCGGCACCGCTCCTCTTATGTGGAGGTCCTCGATGCTCTGCGTGACCATTGAATAGATCTCCACGGTTTCTCCACGGGTCGTCCTATTCGAGACATCTTCGATGCCCCATGTACACGATTTTACCAGACCCGCCATCTTTCCTTGACGTTAGCTGCTGAGACGTCGTATCATCCATGCACCGCGTGCATCCGCAATATCCATGGCACACCTGGCCTGCCACATATCCAGAATCGACGTAGTCTGCCTTTGTCGTGATCAGCGCGGCTCTCATGTTGAAATACTCGCCTTTCCTGGCGTCCCATGTCTTGGCCGGTGTTTTCCATAACGTGTCTAACTCCTCTTGAAGTAGCCCTAGATATAAATTAATATTATTTCCTGGTTGTTTCGGCCCTTGAATAAGCATGCTCATGTGAATGTATACTTCGATTTCATGCACAACCAGGGGGGAGGTTGTACATCCATACAAACATGGGCCATGTGCTATGGTTGGTGTTCTGCTTGCCAAACGGATTCATGCCATCGGTACACGCGCCGAGCATGATGTTCCTTGCATCACATTCAAAATACCGATAGAAGCTGTTCAACGCAATCCACTGGCTTCCATCCTTGATGTGTCTCAGCTTCGGATCATCTCCATCATTGGGCTTCTTCCTCTCTGTGTGCCAGCGCATTAGCTTTGCTTCCTTGGGATCTAAAAAATACCTCTGGAGACGGGGAGTGATCGGTAAGTACCATACAACTTTCTGGGGACATTTCTTCCCGGCATTCTTGTATCGAGAAGCATTGCACACCGGACAGCTTGTTTTTTCCGCGTGCTCCTTCCGGTAAATTATGCAATCATTGATGCATGCATGGTATCTAACGTGTGGCAGATCAAGAGGGCACACGATCTTCTTGGCCTCATCAACACTAGTAGGACATAGATTACCCACGGGAAGAACATCCTTTAGGTACTTGAGATGCTCATCGAGGCTAGTGTCGGTCCATTTATTTTTAGCCTTTGTCTCCAGGAGTTGGAGCGTGAAACTCAAGCGGGTCACCTCAGGATTGCAACTATCATACAATGGAGTGTTCGAGTCTACCACCAGTTGCTCCATCTTAGCCTCCTCTCTAGAAGCAACTCTCTCAGTACTCGTCTCCTTGCGAAGCAATGCTTGAACATGAGGGTCCCACACGATTTAACTTAGTATCGACAAACTCTGCTGCGTGGAGTCCATGTCGTTCTCTCCGCCGCCATGTCCGGCCCCTTCTCCTCCGCCATGTCCGGCCCCTTCTCCACCGCCATGTCCGGCCTCTTCCCCGCCGCCATTATGGATCATCTCTTCGTCTTGCCACGTGTCATCATGGCCTGCCCCGTCGGCATCCTCAACATCATTATCCTCATCTTTAATTATCCACCGAGTATAGCCATCCATGAAACCAGTCATGAGCAGGTGCGCTTAAACACGACCATCGTCATGGGGGTCGAGCCAAACTATTCCTTTGCATTTTCGACACGGACATAAAACCTCTTTCCGGTTATTTTCTTTCATGTCCTGCACCGCCGACCGCAACCACCTGTCCACCATCGTTCCACTGACCATCGTCAACTCTGCACGGTAATAATAAACAAATTGATTATAAAAATGCGTGCATGCATCAAAGTCATACAAAAATTCGGCATGACCTTCCTTAAAAATAGGACATATAAAGATCTAGAGTTTGCCCGGAATTCGCCGAAACGGAAATAAATCGACATTTCGGCAAAACATAGGCAACTCAAAAGCACAATTTTGCGTCAACTCATGCCACACACACAATTTCCATAAACATATCACACACACATAAACATATTTCCATTTTGCAAAAGCATGAAATTTTAATCACCTCTATCTCGAGATCGAGCACACGGTGGAGATGATGATGTAGGGAGATCAAAAGTGCACAAAGCTCTTCTTGACAAAGATAGATCTAGTTAGGGGGCAAATAGGTCACTTAACTAAATGCTACATCTACCTAGCTACCTAATTTGGGAGGAGACAACTTCAACTAGTGGAGGGGGAAGGAAAAAGAGAAAGGATATGCATTAATGGAGGTGGTGTAGTTAGGTAGGAGCAATGAAGAGAGAGAAAGGTAGGTAGAAGAGGGAGAGTAATGGGGGAGAAGTATTGAGGAAGAAGAAGAGTGAGAGTGGGAGGATGTGGGAGGTAGGGGAAAGGGAAGAGAGGAGGCGGAGGGGGAGGACGGGTGGGGAAAAGGTGGTGGGTTGGTGCGGATTAGCAGTAGCGCAGGACGTAAGATGCGCTGCTGCTAAGAAAGTAGCAGTAGCGCGCTTTCGGCAAGAGCGCTACTGCTAACCGGGACCAAAAGTGTGCCCAATTTGAAAATTAGCAGCAGCGACCTCAGAAAAACTGCGCTACTACTACAGCTATAGCAGTAGCGCGGCTCACGGCACCGCGCTGCTGCTAAATGGAGTTTGGTGGGCACTGTCGGTCGATATTTGTAGCAGCGCGGGTTACACCGAGCGCGCTACTGCTAAACACTTGTCAGTAGCGAGTTTTCCACACCCGCGCTGCTACTAATTAGTAGCAGCGCTCCTTTTTGAGTCACGCTGCTGCTAAGATTCTGTGTATAGGGTTTTCCCTAGTAGTGTTAGGACCCCGCTGCCACGGGAGGGTAGGACAAAATATGTCATGCAAGTTCTTTTCCATAATCACGTATGACTATATACGGAATACATGCCTACATTATATTGATGAATTGGAGCTAGTTCAGTGTCACCCTAGGTTATGGCTGCTACATGTTGAATATCGTCCAACACAATTATCACTGTTGATCCATTTCCTACGAGCTTTTCATATATTGATCTTTGCTAAGTTACTTTCGTTGCTACTGCTGTTACAGTCAGTAAAAACTCCTACTGCTACTTTTGCCACTATTACCGTTACTTCCATAATACTTTGCTACTAGAAACTTTACTACAGATATTAAGTCTTTTAGGTGTGGTTGAATTGACAACTCATCTGCTAATACTTGAGAATATTCTTTGGCTCCCCTCGTGTCGAATCAATAAATTTGGGTTGAATACTCTACCCTCGAAAATTGTTGCGATCCCCCATACTTGTGGGTTATCAAGACCTTTTTCTGGCGGAGTTGCTGGGGAACATAGATCTATTCTCTGAGTCACTTGGGATTTATATCTGTTGATCACTATGAAGAATTTGAAAGATACCAAAACCAAGATTTTCCCTCTAGAATGAGGGGAGGTAAGGAACTGCCATCTAGCTCTGCACTTGATTCACCTTTTGTTTTGAGTAAGCTTGCGACACCTACACCTGCTATTGATTCTGATATGTCACCTGTTATTGATGATGCTACTTCTGCTATGAATCATGCTTATGATACCACTGCTTTGTTTGATAATACTGTTCCACTATGTAAATTTCTTGATGAACAAATTGCTAGAGTTAATGATATTGAGAATGCTGAGTTTCATAAAGCGTCATTGCATGGATAATACAGAAAGTCACCACCCTCATAAGATGATGATATTTCTGAAACTGATGAAATTATTGAAACTGAAAACTTTCAAACACCTGATAAGACTATCTTTCCTAGATATGAACTTCTTGTTATACCTGAGGGTTATGTTATGCATGGAGAGGTAGCTAGGTACTTTCTTGCTTGTAAGGATTGAGATGATCTTAAGAAATTATTATGCAAGTGGAAAGAAAAATCTTTGAATGCTAGAATGCAATATGATCCTAAGTTTGCTACTTCACCTATCTTTGTTACTGATAAGGATTATAATTCTCTGTCGATCCTTGGTTAATTACTTTTGTTGAATATGATCCTTTCCATTTGTATGAATCTGAAACTGTTGTGGCACATCTTACTGAACTGAATGGTATAGCCACCTTATTTGCTCATGAGGAAACAAATTCGCTATTACAATATTCTTAAGTTGTTTCCTTTCTCATTAAAGGGTGATGCTAAGATATGGTTTAATTCTCTTGCTCCTCGCTGTGTGCGTAGTCCCTAGGATATGATTTACTACGTCTTTGGAAAAAAATTCCTGCTCATAAGAAACAAGGTGCTTTATAGGAAATATTTAACTTTGTGCAAATTGAAGAAGAGAGTCTCCCACAAGCTTGGGGGAGGCTTCTCAAATTACTTAATGCTTCGCCTGATCATCCTCTCAAGAAAAATGAAATATTTGACATCTTTTATAATGGACTAACCGATGCTTCTAGCTAGGGACCACCTAGATAGTTGTGCTGCTTGTGTTTTCAGGGAACAAACTGTTGAGCAAGCTGAATTGCTATTGAATAATATATTGAGTAATGATAATTATTGGGCACTTCCTGAACCAACTCCTAAGCCAACTCCGAAGAAAAGAGGTATTCTATTTCTTAGTCCTGAACATATGCAAGAGTCAAAGAAATCTATGAAAGAAAAAGGTATTAAACATGAAGATGTTAAGAATTTACCGCCTATTGAAGAAATACCTGGTCTTGATAACCTGACATAGGTAGTAGAGGTAAACTCTTCTATAGATTTGATAAAGTTGATATTCCTCAAAATAAGTCAGCTAGTCAATGCTTGGATGAGTTTGATAATTTTATTGTTAAACTAGAAAATTTCAATGCTTATGTTAGTAACGTAATGCTCACATGCTTGACTGCTTGGGTGATTGTATGAGTAGAACTGTTAATGATCTTAAGCTTATTAGTAAGCATGCTTTCATGGTTAAAACTCAAGTAGAACAAGTACTTAAGGCACAAGACAATTTGCTCAATGAGTTGAATAATATTATGAATGATCCTGCTGTTAGAGTTATGACTAGAGGTGGTAAGATTACTCAGGAACCTTTGTATCCTGAGGGCCATCCTAAGATAATTGAGAAAGATTCTCAGAGAATTAATACTGATGCACCTAGTCCTTCAAGGAGGAAAAAGAAAACTGATAGGACTTTGCATGCTTCTAGTGAACTAGTTATAGACAAACCTGAGAATCCAAATGATATTTTTATTTCTGATGCTGAAACACAATCTGCTGATGAACATGAACCTAGCGATAATGTTTATAATGACGTTCATGTTGATGCTCAATCTAGTAATGATAATGATGTGGAGATTGAACCAGTTGTTGATCTTGATAACCCACAACCCAAGAATAAACGTTATGATAAGAGGGACTTCATTGCTAGGAAACATGGTAAAGAAAGAGAACCATGGGTTCAGAAACCCATGCCCTTTCCTCCTAAACCATCCATGAAAAAGGATGATGAGGAATTTGAGCGCCTTGTTGAAATGGTTAGACCTGTTTTTTCTGCATACGCGTTTGACTGATATTCTGAAAATGTCTCCTTATGCTAAGTATATGAAAGAAATTGTTACAAATAAAAGAAAGGTACCGAAAGCTGAAATTTCCACCATGCTTGCTAATTATATTTTTAAGGGTGGAATACCAAAAAAATTAGGAGATCCAGAAATACCAACTATACCATGCTCCATTAAAAGAAACTATGTTAAAACTGCTTTATGTGATTTCGGAGCCGGTGTTAGTGTTATGCCTTTCTCTTTGTATCGTAGACTTGATTTGAATAAGTTGACACCTGCTGAAATCTCTTCAAAAATGCCTGATAAATCAACTGTTGTACCCATCGGTATTTGTAAGGATGTGCTTGTTGTGGTTGCAAACGTTACTATCTTCACGGACTTTGTTATTCTTGATATACCCGAGGATGACAGTATGTCGATCATCCTTGGTAGACCCTTTTTGAATACTGCAAGGGCTGTTATTGATTACAGCAAAGGAAATGTTACTTCTCATGTTAATGGTAATGAGCATACAGTACACTTACCGAAGAAAAAATCTCAAGTGAATAGTATCAATTCTATTGGAAAATTTTCAACAATTACTATTGGAGGTTTCGAATTCCCTATTCCTACTATCAAAAAGAAATATGATATTCTTATTGTTGGGGACATGCATATCTCCGTTGAGGCAACCTAGTGTTATACGGAAATTCTCCGGTTTCACGTCATTCGGAAGAAGTTTGTTAATAACACCTGATTAACCTTGTTAATGGATTCCTTTTGATGGGCATGAGATGGATGAATTTAGTAAACACAATTTTCTGTACCCACTTTTTACTTTCTGTTATTTAGAATAAATAAAGAAAAAACACTATTATTTCTCTGTTTTCTGTATTATCCATGCAATAAAAAATGTCCTGATAATAAAAGTTCTCCAAATGCCCTAAAATTTTAGTAAGATTTTTTTAGAATTTTTGAGAACTTTTGGCACTAAGAACACACCAGGGGGATGCACCAGTGGGCCACAAGGCCACGGGGGGCGCCCACCCCCTGAGCGCGCCTAGGTGGCTTGTGGGTCCCACATGGGTCCCCCTCTTTTATTCAAACACCCATCCACTTCGTCTCCCTCCATAAAAAATCCCACCATTGCTCAAACCCGTGTTCTAGCTCATCTTGCTACCATTTTTGATCTCCTAGCTCAAAGCTCCATTCACAAAACAGTTTTGGGGGATTGTTCTTCGGTATGTGACTCTTCCAATGGTCCTATTAGTTTTTGTTCTAGTGCTTTATTTATTGCAAATTTTTGCTATTGTGGTGACCTTGGTCTTGAGCTTGCATGTCTAATTTATTAAGTCCAAAGTAGTTTTGATGCATGATATAGCCTCTAGACACTTGTGGGAGTAGTTGCTATCAATATTATCGAGTTTGGTTCACTTTTATTTTGAGTCACTAAAAATTTCAGAAATTTTCAGAGAAAATGAAAGAAATGATGAAGAGATGGTTAAGGGGTTCTTCAAGCCGGAATTCAAATAAGAGTGAAAATGAGGAGAAGAAGAAGCCCAAGTATAATCTTTCGCATGCGGCGGAGGTTCGGCCATGTGAATGGCCAAGCCATGCATTCTTGAGGGCTGCCGGAATTTATGATGATTTCTATTAGTTGGCAGAGAATGCAGGCATCACCGACTTCCTCCAAGATAAGTGTGAACAATATCTTTTGCTCACGAACACTTTCATGCAAAATTTTCATTTCTATTCTAGAAAGTCACCACCCACGAACATTCATCTGCTATGACGCTTTATGATTTTTGCGAGGTTTGCAAATTACCTTATGAGGGAAGCGTCAGTGAACCGCGTCCTAGAGACGTGGAAGACTATTCCTGAAACTGTTGTAGGGGAAGAGAGAGGGGTGTCAGAAGCGAGAGTGGCTAGCTTACATTTTCCTGTTTTACGTTATTATTCATTATTTGCGGGGAGATGTCTGATTGGTCGTGGGGAGAGTGGAGGCATTATAGCCCCTGACCTTGCTATTTTGTGCCATGCTTTATTTTGTGATAGAACTTTTAGTTTGGGTTCCATTGTTGCCCGACGGTTAAACACAAAACGCACGAAGGGTCCCATCTTTGGAGGTATCTGTGCTTCCCGCCTTGATAGACGCTTTGAGATACCTATTAGGCATGATGATGATGAGGAGATGCTCCTACCCATGAGATATTTGAACTATAATAGTATGGTAGCGCACGATTTTACAAAGAAGGATAAGGACAAGAAACTCCTCTACAAACTAGTATTTAGCCAGGATACTTGTGAGACTATTGCTCTACCTGCTTCTTCTTTGTTCAATATTCCTTCAGGCAGGTAGACTATTATGCCCGAGGACATCTACATATTTTGGGGTCTTCCACAACCCCCAGTACCTGAGCCACCACCAGTTCCTGATCCGTATCAGGAACCCGTTTTTCAGTGGGAGCCACAGGAGCTCGCCAACCAGTGGAACCCTCAGGATCCTCCGGAGTGTCGAGGAGAGGGTTATTTCGATCCGTGTCCCTAGACCGACTTAGGACAAAATCCTAAGCTTGGGGGAGTACGTATCTCTCATGACATTACATTCATGTTCACACACTCATTTCAGTTGTCGTTGTTCATACTTTTTCATTGTATCATCCACGCTAGTTTATTTTTCTCGCTTTCTTCTTGTGTGTTTGAAAAAACTTTGAGAAAATCCAAAAAAAAATAGTTCTCGCTTCTTTTTAGTTTTTATTTCTAGTTCTTTTTAGTTGTAGTATTAAAAGAAAACCCAAAAAATATTTCTCGTTCTTCTTTTGCTTGTTGGGAGCTTTCCCGTGTAAATAGTTTTTCTCGTTCTTGTTTTGCTTTCTTCAGAAAAACTAAATGTCCAAAAATATTTCAATGTGTTTCTTTGAAATTAATTTCTTTTTCTTTGGGTCGAGAGGAGAAGAGCATGATGAAAATGTTGAATGGCTCTCATATGCATTATTGTTAATCTAACAGAGAGCCCATATTACCTTGTCTTCTCCTTTGAATAAATGTTTGAAGATTCCAGCTTAGTCCAACACACGTGCACTCTTATTATTATCCACACCGTTTGGTCGTGCAAGTGAAAGGCAATAATTACGATATTTGATGAAATGATTAAGATGGAGATACGCTGGTACGAACTCGACCTATTTTGTTTTTGTAAATATGTTTAGTTCATCGTTCCTGATTCAGCCCATTATGAATGAAGCATATTTGCAATGACAATTAGAGATTATAGTTACTCATGCCATGCTTAATTAGCTAGGAGTTGATAATGATTTACCTTGCGTGCCAACATGCTTTTAAAATGGTTGTAATGTAGTATGATAGGATGGTATCCTCCTTTGAATGATTCAAGTGGCTTGACTTGGCACATGTTCACGCATGTAGTTGAAACAAAAACAACATAGCCTCCATGATATTTATATACGTTCATGGTGATTTATATCCTACTCATGCTTGCACTCAATGTTAGTTAATCTCAATGCATGTTTATGACCGTTGTCACTCTCTAGTTGGTCGCTCCTCAATCTATTTGCTAGCCTTCACTTGTACTAAGTGGGAATACTGCTTGTGCATCCACTTCCATAAACCCAAAGTTGTTCCAGTCCACCATACCTACCTAATATGCAGTATCTACCTTCTGTTCCAAGTAAATTTCCATTTGCGAAACTCTAAACCTTCAAATAATAATCTGTTTTGTATACCCGAATCGCTCATGTAGCGACTGGGGGCTGTTGGCTAGGTGGGTTATTCTCACGATAAGTGTTTATTCACATGCCATTCATGAGAAAGTGGCTGGTATTCGGGATGCCTAGTTCCATGCTCAAATCAAATCAAAGTATGTCTTCAAACAAAACTCCCCCAGGACTATTGTTGGTATGGATGGTACCCGTGGATTCGGATCAGCCGTGGAGTGTGCTTGTTGGCGGAGGGGGAGTAAAAACTTTACCATTCTTTTTGGGAACCGCCTATAATGTATGTAGCATGGAACATACCGAGATCTCTTGGTTGTTATGTTGACAATGAAAGCATACCACTCAAAATTATATTCATCTCTGTTTTTAAAGCTCGAGCTCTGGCACCTCTTCAAATCCATACTTCCCTCTACGAAGGGCCTATCTATTTACTTTTATTGCTGAGTCATCATCCTCTTATAAAAAGCACTAGATAGAGAGCACCACTGTCATTTGCATGCTTTGCTTTTAATTGATATTGAGTATGAGTGTGACTGGATCTCTTTTGCCATGAATTATAATGACTAGTCACTCCTTGATCTTCCGGGGTGCTCTGCATTTATGTTCTGCAGTCTCAGAAAGGGCTAGCGAGATACCATTTTGTCATATCATATCATGATTGTTTTGAAATAGTGTTGTCATCTGAGATTTATTATTATTGCTCGCTAGTTGATTATGCCATTGATATAAGTAAATGTGAGACCTAAATGTTATTGTGGATATGGTTAGTTCACAATCTTTGCTAAAAAATTGAATGGTGGCTATAGATATTTGCAACAACAAGTTCAAACAAAGTTTGTAAAAGTTTTTCTTTGTCACTTTCAGTTTATTAACTGAATTTCTTGAGGACAAGCAATGGGTTAAGCTTGGGGGAGTTGATACGTCTCCAACGTATCTACTTTTCCAAACTCTTTTGCCCTTGTTTTGGACTCTAACTTGCATGATTTGAATGGAACTAACTCGGACTGACGCTGTTTTCGGCAGAATTGAAATAGTGTTATTTTTGTGTAGAAATAAAAGTTCTCGGATTGACCTAAAAATTTATGGAGAATATTTTTGAAATATATAAAGAATATTGGTGCAAGAATTATCCAGAGGGGGTCTACCCAGAGGCCAAAAGCATGGGGGCACCCTTGGGGCGCGCCTAGAGGGCTTGTGGGCCCCTTGGACCTCCTCTGACCTCAACTCCAACTCTATATAACCCTAGTCAGGGAGAAACAAATCGGGGAAAAGGATTCATCGTGTTTTATGATACAGAGCCGCCGCCTCCTCCTATTCTTCATTGGGAGGGCTGATCTGGAGTCCGTTCGGGACTATGGAGAGGGGGATTCGTCGCCATCATCATCACCAACCTTCCTCCATCACCAATTTCATGATGCTCACCGACGTGTGTGAGTAATTCCAACATAGGGTTGCTGGATGGTGATGGGCTGGATGAGTTTCTCATGTAATTGAGTTAGTTTTCTTAGGGTTTGATCCCTAGTATCCACTATGTTCCGAGATTGATGCTTGTCACTAGGTCCCGAGTGTCATGATTTCAGATCTAAACCTATTATGTTTTCGTGAATAAATTTATGTTCTTGATCCTATCTTGCAAGTTGTAGACACCTATTACGAGTTATGATCCGCATACCCCAAGGTGACAATAATCGGGATTCTTTCAGTGATTACCGTAGTTTGAGGACATGTATTCACTAAGTGCTAATGCTTTGGTCCGGTTCTCTATTAAAAGGAGGCCTTAATATCCCTTAGTTTCCATTAGGACCCCGCTGCCACGTGAGGGTAGGACAAAAGATGTCATGCAAGTTCTTTTCCATAAGAACATATGACTATATACGAAATACATGCCTACATTATATTGATTAATTGGAGCTAGTTCTGTGTCACCCTAGGTTATGCCTGCTACATGATGAATATCATCCAACACAATTATCATTGCTGATCCATTTCCTACGAGCTTTTCATATATTGATCTTTGCTAAGTTACTTTTGTTCCTACTGTTGTTACAGTCAGTACAAAACTACTACTGCTACATTTGCCACCGTTACTGTTACTTCCATATTACTTTGCTACTAAAATCTTTGCCACCGTTGAATACTCTATCCTCGAAAACTGTTGCAATCCCCTATACTTGTGGGTTATCAAAGCACAAGACGAGCAAGAATTGCACATGAAGCCAACAAAAATAAAGTACACAAGGCCAAGTGTGATGTCTACTACGCAACCTTCTTCTTGTAGACGTTGTTGGGCCTCCAAGTGCAGAGGTTTGTAGGACAGTAGCAAATTTCCCTCAAGTGGATGACGTAAGGTTCATCAATCCATGGGATGCGTAGGATGAAGATGGTCTCTCTCAAACAACCCTTCAACCAAATAACAAAGAGTCTCTTGTGTCCCCAATACACCCAATACAATGGTAAATTGTATAGGTGCACTAGTTCGGCGAAGAGATGGTGATACAAGTGCAATATCGATAGTAGATATAGGTTTTTGTAATCTAAAATTATAAAAACAGCAAGGTAGCAAGTAACAAAAGTGAAATAAAACAGTATTGCAATGCTAGGAAACAAGGCCTAGGGTTCATACTTTCACTAGTGCAAGTTCTCTCAAGAATGATAAAATAATTGGATCATATAACAATGCCTCAACGTTCATCAAAGAGTCACTCCAAAGTCACTAATAGCGATAAAAAACGAAGAGATTATTATAGGGTACGAAACCACCTCAAAGTTATTCTTTCTGATGGATCTATTGGGCTATTCCTATAAGTGTCACAAACAGCCCTAGAGTTCGTACTAAAATAACACCTTAAGACACACATCAACTAAAACCCTAATGTCACCTAGATACTCCAATGTCACCACAAGTATACGCGGGTTTGATTATACGATATGCATCACACAATCTCAGATTCATCTATTCGAACCAACACAAAGAACTTCAAAGAGTGCCCCAAAGTTTCTAGCGGAGAGTCAAGACGAAAACGTGTGCCAACCCCTATGCATAAGCTCACAAGGTCACTGAACCCACAAGTTGATCACCAAAACATACATCAAGTAGATCACGTGAATATCCCATTGTCACCATAGATAAGCACATGCAAGACATACATGAATATTACCTTGGGGTGACTTGGTATATTAAAGTGGTTTTCTTCACATGATATGTGCTACCCTTGCAATGCCATTTTATTTTGTTTTTGTCCTGGAATATTACCTTGGGGTGCCTTGGTATATTCAAGTGGTTTTCTTCACATGATATGTGCTACCCTTGCAATGTCATTTTATTTTGTTTTGCTTGTTGTTTGAATAAAATATTAAGATCTGAATTTTTAAATGAGAGAGAGTCTTCACATAGCTACATAATTATTTGACTACGAATTGTGCTTCACTTATGTATCCCATGAGTAAATGGTTGAATGAATTGAATATTATAAATCTGAAATTATATATGTTTCATATGCTTATCCCATGGGGAGTAATGACTTCACATATAAATAGAGGTGGTAAATTTATTGAAAGTTGGCAAACATAGTATTGGTCACTTGAACAATTCATGAAAGAATATTGAAGGAAGAGAGATTTCACATATAAATATACTATCTTGGACATCTTCTATGATTGTGAGCCCCATTAAATATTTTCAAACTTGAGCAAATTAGTTTAAGTTGAACAAGGAAGACAACATAATGAGTTATGTTTGGGTATATTTGTTTAGAAGTTATATTGTTATGGATTCTCCAATATGTGGTGCTTGCTATTTAGAATCCTTTGCTAGCCTAAATTTCTGTACTAAGCAGGAATACTGCTTGTGCATCCAAATTCCTTGAACCAAGTTTCTTCCATGAGTGTCCAACATATCTACCTATATGTGGTATTTACCTATCGTTCCAAATAAATTTGCATGTTCCAAACTCTAAACCTTCAAATAATAATCTGTTTTGTATGTCCGAATCGCTCTTGTAGTGACTAGGGGCTGTCAGTATCTTCCATGCTAGGTGGGTTATTCTCACGATGAGTGGACTCCGCTCATCATTCATGAGAAAATGGCTAGTAATTGGGATGCCCAGTCCTATGATCAAAAGATCAAAAACAAAATCACAAATAAATTAAACAAAACTCCCCAAGGATTGTTGATAGTTGGACGGTAACCGTTGTTTCGGACCAACCGTGGAATGTGATTGTTGGTGGAGGGGGAGTAAAATCTTTACCTTTTTGTTTGGGAGCCACCTATAATGTATCTAGTATGGAAGATATTGGGAACGCTTGGTTGTTATGTTGACAATGAAAGCATACCTCTCAAAATTATTTTCATCTCTGTTTTAAAAGCTTCGAGCTCTGGCACCTCTGCAATTGCCTGCTTCCCTCTACAAAGGGCCTATCTTTTACTTAAATGCAAGAGTAATATTCTGTGATGCCCCAAGGTAATATTCAAGGACAAAAACAGAATAAGCACATGCAAGACATGCAAGAATATTACCTTGGTTGTCCTCGAGTAGGTAAATGATAAAAACAGAATTTTTGATGTGGGATACTATCAAGTGCCCAAGTTTGCGTAGCATCATTATATATCATAACAGTGCCTCATATCATAAAGCTTTTCATGATCAAGTAACAAGCTATTCACATGTTAAAGCATAGATCATAAACTTTCTTGAAAACTAACAAACTAAGTTCTCAAAGAGGAAGGGATGATGCAGCACAACAACGGTAGGTATTTCCCTCAGTGATGAGACCAAGGTTATCGAACCAGTAGGAGAACCTGCACACAAATAACAAATACTTGCAACCCGACGTGTTAAAGGGGTTGTCAATCCCTTTAGGGCAACGGTGCCAGAAATTGCCAAGTTGACGGGATAAAAATATGATAAATTGGACAAATAGATCTCGAATAAAAGTGAATTAAAATAAAGTGCAACAAGGTATTTTGGGGTTTTTGGAAATATAGATCTGAAAATAAAGCGAATAAGAATAGATCTTGAAGGCAAATATGATAAAGAAGAGACCTGGGGGCCGTAGATTTCACTAGTGGCTTCTCTCGAGAAAAATAGCATACGGTGGGTAAACAAATTACTGTTAGGAAATTGATATAACTTCAAATAATCATGACAATATCCAGGCAATGATCATTATATAGGCATCACGTCCAATATTAGTAGACCGACTCCTGCCTACATCTACTACTATTACTCCACACATCGACCGCTATCCAGCATGCACCTCGTGTATTAAGTTCATGGAGAAACGGAGTAATGCAATAAGAACAAGGACATGATGTAGACAAGATCTATTTATGTAGAAATAGACCTCATCTTGTTATCCTCATCGCCGTGCCCTATGGGGCCCACCTGGCCCTTTGTCGTCTGCCTTCTAGCTCTTTGCCGTCAGCCAGCGGACGACAAAGAAGAAGCGGACGGGAAATAGACTTTTTTCCATCTACCCATTCTTTGCCGTCCGCTTTGTTGAAGCGGACGGCAAAGAGTTGGCAGACGGCAAATTACCAGATTCCAGTAGTGATACGTGTCGTTTCTATCATGGGGATCAAGCACCGTAAGATCGAACCCATCACAAAGCACCACTTCCCATGGCAAGAAAAATCGATCTAGTTGGCCTAACGAAACCAAAGATTCGAAGAAGAAATACGAGGCTATAAGTAATCATGCATATAAGAGATCAAAAGACTCAAATAACTTTCATGGATAAAAACATAGATCTGATCATAAACTGATAGTTCATCGGATCCCAACAAACATACTGCAAAAAGAGTTACATCAAATAGATCTCCAAGAGACCATTGTATTGAGAATCAAGAGAGAGAGAGAGAGGAGAGAGAGAGAGGAAGCCATCTAGCTACTAACTACGGACCCGTAGGTCTACAATGAACTACTCACGCATCATCGGAGAGGGAACAATGAGGATGATGACCCCTCCATGATGGTCTCTAGATTGGATCTGGTGGTTCTGGAACTTGTGGCTGCTGGAATTGATTTTCGTCGACTCGCCTAGGGTTTCTGGAATATTAGGGCATTTATAGAGCAAAGAGGCGGTGTGGGAGGCCACCGAGGTGGGCACAACCCACCGTAGGCGTGCACAGGCCCCAGCGCGCCCCTGGGTTGTGCCCCTCGGGCACCCTCTGGGACTTCTTTGGCCCATCCTGTGTCTTCTGGCCCAGAAAAATTCTCCAAAAAGTTTTGCTGCGATTGGACTCTGTTTGGTATTGATTTTCTGCGAAGTAAAAAAAAGCAGAAAACAAGAACTGGCACTTGGCACTATGTCAATAGGTTAGTCCCAACAAATGACATAAAGTTGCTATAAAGTGATTTTAAAACATCAAAGAATGATAATATAACCTATTGACCCAGTGCGCAGTGCCAGTTGTTGTTTTTTGCTTGTTTTTTACATCGCAGGAAATCAATATCAAACGGAGTCCAAACACCGCGAAACTTTTTGTGGATTTTTTATGGACCAGAAGACATCCAATGGGCCAGAGCAGCACCTGGGGGTGCCCCGAGGGGGCATAACCCACCAGGGCGTGCCTGGGCCCCCAGATGTGCCCCGGTGGGTTGTGCCCACCTCGGTGGCCTCCCGTACCCCCTATTCGCCCTATAAATTCTGAAATATTCCAAAAACCCTTGCGGAGATCCTAGATTAGAAGTTCCGCCACTACAAGCCTTTATAGCCACAAGAAACCAATCTAGACTCCTTTCCAGCACCCTGCCGGAGGGGGGGAATCATCACCGGTGGCCATCTCCATCATCCCGGCGGCCACCATGATGAGGAGGGAGTAGTGCACCCTCGGGGCTGAGGGTTTGTACCAGTAGCTATATGTTTAATCTCTCCCTCTCTCGTGTTCTTGATGTATTGGGGGCTTTGTTAATATAGTTGGATCATATGGTGTTTTCCCCTCTCTATCTTGTTGTGATGAATTGAGTTTTCCCTTTGAGATTTTGTTTTATCGGATTGAATACTTTTATGGATTTGAGAGCACTTGATTTATGTCTTGCATATGAATACCCGTGGTGACAATGGGGTATTATTTTGATTCACTTGATATATGTTTTGGCACTCACTCAATTAGCGGATTCCCGAGGTGACATTGGGGTAATCTACGCATAGGGGTTGATGCATGTTCTCGTCTTTTGTTTCTCCGGTATAAATCTTGGGGCACTCTTTTAGGTTCTTTGTGTCAGATTGAATATTATGAATCTGAATTTGCTTTGGTGTTATTTTAGTACGAACTCTTGATAGATCGATCAGATAGAATAACTTAGTGTTATTTTAGTACGAACTCTTGATAGATCGGTCGGAAAGAATAACTTGGTGTTATTTTAGTATGAACTCTTGGATAGATCGATCAGATAGAATAACTTAGTGTTATTTTAGTACGAACTCTTGATAGATCGGTCGGAAAGAATAACTTGGTGTTATTTTAGTATGAACTCTTGGATAGATCGATCGGAAAGAATAGCTAGAAACAATTTCTTCTTATGTTCTCCGCTAGATATGAACTTTGGAATGATTCTTCATCGCATGTTGAGGGATGGTTATATGCACTACAAAAAAAATACACTTCCGTGATGATACGTGTTTGTTACAGTAGGTCGCGTTTTTTGTCATGCATGTACATCCATGACAAATTTATGACAGAATCAAGATAGTCATACCTATGCTGTCGTAGAAGTGTTCCATGACATTACCAAAATTATCATCACGGAAGTGTCCACTTCCATGACGATAAATCACATGTCACAGAACTGCTTCCGTCAAGGGTGACCGACACGTGGCATCCACCGTAACGGAACGCCGTTAAGCTATCGGGTCGGGTTTTGGATCCGATAACCCGTTAACAGCCCCGACCAATGGGGATTTTCCACGTGTAAAATCATCATTGGCTGGAGCAAACATGTGTCGGCTCACCGTTGGGACAGATGTCATCCGCTCATTGGACCGAAGGCGCCTATGATACGGCGACACGTGGCACGGCCCAACAGAGGCCCATTCCGGTGAAAAGGCCGGCCCGTTTGACTTGGTCAAAAGGTGGCGGGCCGGCCCACGGAAAGCCTATTAATGGCCTCTTCGCATATAGCCCATTTACAGCCCGTTAACCGAGGGCCCGTTACGCCCTATCCGAATTAGGCCCAGTAGCGTCATCTGGGCCGTCCAATATGATTCATCCCGTTTTAACTTCCGGCCCATGTGTGGCCGATGACTTCTTTTGGCCCATATGAGGACCTTTGTAACTCTTGGCCCATTAACGGCCCGTGGTGAAACTGGCCCGTAATGAACAGTGTATCACTTTATACCCATTAACGGCCCGTTATTCCATTGGGCCGTTTCCAGCCCAAGTTATCTTTCGGCCTTCTCAGGGCCCATTGATTCTTAGGCTCATTTGCAACATTCGGTTACATACGCCCGTTCTCGTCATTTTCGCTTCGGGCCAAATTCAGCCCGTCGTTACGATCGGCCCGTTTGCGGACCGTTAATCGTTAATGCGTTTTCATGTCAAAAAACTCGTTGGGCTGTTTTCATAGAGTTATCAAATCGGCCTATTAACGGCCCGTTATGGTCCAGAATAATACGCCCATGATTGGCGAAATGATGATACGCCCCGTAGAAGGCCCATGGATCCTACGACCCGTATGAGGCCCATGGATAGTACGGCCCGTAGAAGGCCCATGGACCCTACGGCCCGTAGAAGGCCCATGGACCCTATGGCCCGTAGAAGGCCCATTGATCCCTAAGGCCCGTATAGAAGGTCGATGGATCCTATGGCACGTATAGAAGGCCAATGGTCCTACGGCCGAACGAAGGCCCATGGATCATACGGCCTGCAGGAGGCCCATGGTTACAACAGTCCGTGTGTTGCCATGATTATTTTGGCCTAGTTACCAAAAATAGGCTATTGTGGCCACTAGAAAAACATAGAAAAAGAACTGCAGTGACTACAAGCAAAGAACTAAACAAGACAATAAGGAAATAAATAAGCAAGCAATTAAGGCTAGCCTATTACCGCTATTACACATATTACATCCACTGGGCATCAAAGTTTGCCACCAGTGCAAATATAGGGAACAAAGCAGCATAGTAAATACACTTGGCCGTCAAAATTGGCCACCAGTGCAAATAAACGCGGCAGCAAAACAAGAGCATAACTGAAACAACTTCGAAGAGCTCAAGAAACGTTATCCAGGTATCCACCATGCGGCAATAAGCTTAGCAGCTGATTAGCTTTGTCCTGTTTGGCGCTAAAATCCTCAACGCTTCTTGTTGCACGGAAAGTATGCATCTGAATGCTCCAGGACTTCCGATCCTTCCGCTTCTTGTCGCAGCACAACCGATCGATGTCTTTCAGCTTGTAGTTGAGACTCAAGAAACCGAACTGATTCAGCAAAGGAGTTTGAATAGCTTGTGCATGCGGTAGTGGCGAGTAACTCAAACACTAAACCAAGACATGACTTTGGGGTTGTCTTGCTGTCTTCAAGATAGTCTTCCTTAGCTGTTTTATCAGCTTTGTTGGAGACCAACAAGGATGTGTCACTATCCTGAACCTTATCTGCATTACTTCCTTTACCATTTCTTAATAAGGCACTCTTCCCCAATATTCATCAAGATTCTAAAAGAAGAAACAAGCGAGACACATAACAAGTTTAGCATGTACTAGTATATGAAACTCATTTCGGTGAACCAGTTCATTAGTAAGGTGGACATCATTAAACTACCAAGTCTTCTATTGCCAAGTACTAGTACATAATAAAAGCATCAAACAAACATATATCTATGTCCTATGGTCACTGCATTGTCTTGCCAAATCAAAATAGAGACACGGTTCAAATCATATTAGTTCAAGACAAAGCAGCAGTGAAAGAATACAAAGCGTGGGAAACTACATGGCACAACAAGATTTCAGATGGGTACCACGGGTCTACATGTACAACAACACTATTGCCTCTGTTGTGATGCTAGTAATGTGCATGATATGAAAGTCAACTGTATACACATTTGAAATTGAAATCAACAGAGCTATTGATAAGAGCAAACCTGTTAAAGAAACATGCGTGAACATACCTGTTGTGCCATTGGAGTTTTGATTGGATCCTTCAATTTAAAAATAAGTTCATATCAGTAAATACAGTGATACAAGAGCAAAGCAATCGTAGTTAAAAAAGGCGCGCCTAAGCGAGCGCTTAAGCGCGCCTACGCTCTAGGCGTTGGCAAAACGCATTGCGCATAACTACGCATAATCTGTGCAAAACTGCGCATAAGCATGCGCTTTGGTCAGTAAAGCGCTAGGCGGTGGCAAAACGCACAATTAACGCCTAGCGCTTTTTTGAACTATGATAGCAATGGAATCTTAAATTAGAACAGTTGTTCTTCAGGTTTAGGCACTTGTTCTACATGAACAGAGTACAATAAGACGCAAGAATAAAATACTTAAAAATAGAAAATGAGCTCATAGACCTTACCACATTCTTGGTTCGGGACCATCTGAACAAAGCGTTCCCGATCATCGTCCGATAAATGTGTCTTAGGAGAGCGTAAGGGAATTTGATGAGTTTCTTTGCGGTGAAGTACGTTTTCTTGAGTAATTCCGATCGCCACCATGCATTCTTGAAGATAGCAGAGGTATTAGCATAGGTTACCTCATCCTGAGTTTCCAAATTGGTCCTTCTCTACAGAGAAAAATGGGAAAATTTGTTGTATTATAACCACCATGGAGGTAGGATGTATGGGACGAAGCAAAGTAATTGCCATGAATAACATTACTTGCACATAACTCCTGGACGAACACCTGCAACTGACATTTTCCTGAATCTTCAGTATAATATTTCCAAGATGAAGATACGCACATACGATTTAACAACATCAAATGCGATAGATGCTAAACTACGACTGGCTGGTTGTGCTTCCTCCATAGGAATAGGTGTACTAACTGGTGGAGTTGGGGTTCGCCGTGATAGTACTGGCCCTTTGGGCACTGGAGCTGCCTTACTAGCTGCTGTTGTTTGGGAGCTCTGTGGTGGAGATGGTGTTGTGTCAACAGGAACTGGGTTTCTATCGGCTGGGGTTGGGGTTAGATTGGGTGAAGCTGGTTCTCTGTCCATCGCAGTAGGGGTACAATCTGCGAGAGTTTGGGTTTATGTGTGGTAGGGCTGGTTCTTGTGCATGTACAACCAGGGTGCTATCTCCACCAAGAGGTAGCACTGTTTTATTTGAAGACCGTGTTTTATTCCGCTGAATCTGGCATCACCGCTCCAATTCAAATGGCTGATAAAAGGAAACATAGTTGAATGTACGACATTGTATGAGAGATGATGCAATAGATAGTGTGGAAAAAGAGGGCATGAAATAGTTGACATGTATATTGTTTAACTAAAATGGATAGCATGACATAATTTCACATATATGATGTCTATCTAAACTGGATAGCATAGCATAACATAATTCAAAGATATGATGAATAACTAAACAAGATCGCATGACATAATTCACCTATATGTTATCTAAGTAATCAGGATCGCATCATTTAATTGACATATGTGATTTATATGCTAAACAGAGGGCATTCGATATGATTTCTGAACTAAGAACATGGTGTTGAATATTGTGTATATGATGTCTAAACTATGCAATGCAAGACACCGTATGCATGATATAATCAGTATAACCGTGCCAAGTTAGAGCATACACCTCAGTGGGGGAATAGGACTGGTCATCTGTATCTGAATCCATCTCTGAGGAGCTATCGGGACCCGACAAGAGGTCTGCTTCAACAGGTAGCACTGTCTGCTCTGAAGGCCTTGTTTTCACTCCAGATTTTTCCATCTCCCACCCAAATGGCTGATTCACAGGAAGAGTAGTTTAATGTACAAACATTGTCGACAAATGGAAATGTAATGAAGAAAAGGATGAGCAAGATATCATTCAAATATATTATGACTGGTTAAACAGGATGGCATTGCACATTTCACATATATTATGGCTGGCTAAAAGACATGAGACTGCATAATTCCCATATATGATATAGAAACTAAACAGGTGGCATTACAGAACATGTCTAAACTAAGAAGATGACATATATGATGTCAAAAGTAGGCCTTTGCAAGGCAACATATGCATGATATGACTAGCATCATCATGCCAAGGTAGAGCAAACACCTTGGGGGTAAATAGGAGTGGTCGGCGCATCTGAATCGCCTCGATCAGATATCTTCCTCTGGATTACAATCTGCAGAGGGGTGGGGAGGGTTTGCCATTGAACCCACCATGGAGCGATGTATGCATGACATTGTATTGCCGCACAAAACTCTTCTCTTTTTCTCTACATGTTCAGCATGACTGTGTACAATATCTGACATGCATACGAAAAAAATATGGTGATATTATGTAAGGAGAGCATGCATAAATTTAGAGTGATGGTAACAACCAGTGGATCGACGTTTTTTCGTTAAACCAAAATAGCCCTAATGGATCGACATGAATTTATAGTAATAATCGACGCAACAAGTGTACAACCTCTTTGTCAGTAGCCATGTCGACCTCAAAGATCATTGGGTTGGTCATTTGAAGCGCTTGAGGCAGAGGTGGTGACGGAGGTGTGGAGGAAGATCGAGGAATCAGTAGGCGGCGTCCGAGGCACTTTCTCATTGTGATGGATCGTTCGTCATTGGAGCAGCTCCGTGAGCCGTAAGACGTCAAGGCTGAAGCAGCACAAGACAAACATCGTCAATCTCAAGTGGGATTCTAATAGCATCTCCAATAGATGATGAAAAATAGATGTAAAATTAACATCACCAAAAACCACCTGACTACAACAGATGAGGTAAAAACTGTTGACTCTCAACTTAACTGTCGAAACTGAAATTAACTGTGGAATCTGAATGCTACTGTCGAAACTGAACGCAATGGTAGCAGAGAGACACTTGACATGTAGTTTAGGGAGGGCCTGCAGTTCATCTTGAGCCTGCACACCCCTGAGCCGCCTGCCACCACCGGCCGAACCGCCGGCCCCAGCGCCGCCTCGCCACCCCGAAACAACTCGCCACCGCCGCCCCGGCCAGCCGTCTAGGCCCCCGCCCCACCCCGAACCCTAAGATAGATAGTGGGGTACCTCTCCGTGAGCCCCCATCCCCGCCATGGTGGTTCTTCCTTAACTCCGTGAGCCCCCACCCCAACCCTGAAAATCGATGACCCAAAAGTTGATTCAATCGGTGAAGTGTGGCTTAATCGGAGCAGAGCAGCAGCACGAGCGAGGGGGAGAGCAGCAGCAGCAGCAGCTGGGCGAGCGAGCGATCGAGTAAGAGCCGGAGCAGCAGCAGCAGCGCGAGCGAGCGAGCGAGAGCTGGAGCAGCAGCAGCAGATCCGGCTGGTATGGACGTCGCCGCCGAAGGGGCCTCGCACTACGGGAGAGCCGCCATGGAGATGTCGCCCGCGGCGCCGGCTTCAAGGTAGCCGCTCCATGGCGGTGCGGGATGGAGCACCGTCGGCGCCGGGAGGTCGAGTTAAGGAGAAGGTGCGATGCGATGAGTGTACAACCTCTTTGGTGGCGCCGAGTAGGCCTTGGCTTCGTCTGAGGAGTCGGTGAGGATGCTGCGGTTCCGGTGGAGCAGGTTAAGGCGGCGCTGTGGGGATGGAGCAGCCGCGATAGACGAGGCGATCATCGGAGCAGCTCCATGGAGGTGGAGGACGGGGCGGCTGAACCGGCGGGACGGCGAGATGGACGAGGATCCTCATCCGGGGAGGTGGACGAGAAACGTCGAGCTGTTGCGGTGGACGACGTCGTCGGGGAAGAGGCTCCGGCTGGGCAGCGGTGACGTGGCAGACGGAGGAGGGTGGGGTTTGGCGGCTGGAGCGGACAGGTTATGGTGGCCTGGGATTTCGAATGGCGAAAAGGGGGCAATGGGAGGGGGTGAAGCATGACTTAGGGACGCGCTTGTCCAAAATATAGGGTGTGTTACAAAAGTACCCCCCACCGATTTGAACTAGCGGCCCTTTCGGCTCAGGGTTAGAAGGGGGATTTCGCGTGTCGGGATTTGGCAGCTGGAGGGAGTTTTCGCGCGCGTTGTAATTTCGGGATAGCAAGGCGCGGGTTGTGAAGGCGCCAGTTTTGGGAGCACGATATCTGAATTTTTGGGATATAACAAGACGCGGGTTGAATTTTAGGGACAAGCCTAACATGTAGTAATATTGTACTTGTATGTACCAAATCAATTCGCACTTCCCTCAACCAAAAAGAAAACGAAAAAAATAAACTATTCACACCACACAAAGAGAGAGTCTTGCCCCGTTTTACTATACAAATGCTATTCAAAGCTACTCCCTCCTTCCATCTATATAGGGCCTAATGCGTTTTTCGATGCTAACTTTGACCAAATATTAGAGCAATGATATATGACATGCAACTTACACAAAGCACACCGTTAACTTCATCTGTGAAAGGTTCTTTGAATGATATAATTTTCACATTGTGCATGTCATGTACTATTAATCTTGTCAATAGTCAAAGGCAGTCTTAAAAATCTCTACTCATACATTACGCCCTATATAGATGGAAGGAGGGAGTATGAATCGATGTTATGTCCGATTAATTTTTTTTGCTTTGCTGTATAATGCATGTAACCTACTCATACCAACATTTTAGTGCATTCCAAATGTCTATACTACCGCTGCAATTCGAACTAAATTTGAATTTGTTTCTCTATTTCAATAAGAATCTACAATCATGATTGTTGCCAACTTCAACCATCATAGTTTCCTTGCTATCCGCCAGATATAAATCGGACGGCCTATAATGCAGGATGGCAGGCACACCATCATCAACAACTCCGTTTTTTTATAAGAGTAGAGATAAAATATATTAAATGTAGTATAACATGTTCATAAACACACCATGTGTATCACCGTTATATATATTCACACATACGTCGGTTTAAAACACTATGATAAATTCTTCAAATATCCGAATTTGCTTTTTATAATGAAGTATATATGATCTCTATTCGTCTTTTACACCCACACAACCCTCTTATCTTTTTAGCTAGCGCTAACTTTCTCTTGTGCATGCACACGCCCGCATCCCTCTCACCCTCCCTCGGCATTCTCTAGCTCCATCACGCAAATTCGTCTTTTCACTTTAGGTCGTTCACCCACGGTGTGTGTAGGCCCCCCAGCTCCTTCTTTACGGCACACATCGATCGATATGCCTCTCTAGCCAGGTGTGCCTAGCACAAACACAAGCTTCCCCTCTTCTCTTGTCACCGTCCATGCCTCACGCCCACCACTCTTTTCATCGTTCTCGTGCTACACACTCCTCCCTTTCGATATAGTATGCCTCTTGTACCACCTCCTACATGTGTCCCTCTATCTCTATCCTTCTCCTCGTGCCTCGTTTGCTTCTAACACACACATGCATGTATACCGATCGATCTCCCAACATATACCTAGATCGACTTTAACTAGCCCCCCCCCATCGATCGACGTACCTCACAAGTTATGTCTCTCCTTTCTCTAACAAAGGGCGATTGATCTTCCTATGTAGTTATGTCTGCTTACCACAGCCACATCGTCCGCCCTCATCATTCGTGCATGCCTACTGACCCGTCTCTCACACACATGTGCACAAACAACAAGCAGCCATCTCCTCTCTTACTGATATTGCGGGCGTGCCCTCCGTTTGTCTAGCAAGCCTATCCCACCATTTGTTAGAAGCAACTCCACTACCACCCCCTCCAACACTCTAGCTCTATCTCTCTCCCAACCTTATTCCTCTCATGCACATATGCATGGATGCCGATCGATCTCCCTTAATACATGAGGCAGATCGATCTCCTTAATACATGAAGTAGGCCTCTCTCCTCCTCCACACATATACTAGCCATTGTACCTCTATAGTTAATTGGGCCTCCCTCTTCCCCCACCACACACCGATAGTCGAGCGTTGCAGGTAGGTACCCATGCCACAGAGACAAACTGCACATGTCCCTCTCACGTTCGAAGGGCCAGCCACTCTATATCTTTGGCGTGGGCACACACAAATTCGATGGCACTCTTTATCGATCGCGCACGCACACACACACACATCATCCCTCTTTTCGATACTATGGACACCTCAAGCCGGTGATACCTCCACTCTCTTCTCGTGGATCGCCCCCTCTATATATATGTTATATCCAGGACTCTATTTCACACACATTGCATATGTTACATTTTGATTGAACCCCCCAAAAAAACTCTCAAGAACCCACACACTATATCTCTCTAGGTTTCTATCTCTCTCACACAACCCCACATAGGTGGTGTACGTATACAAGAAGAGAATAGGTGCACCGTGCACGTACTCACGCTTCGTGCCCAGCCACGCCTGCGCGGGTACACGGTGGAGCTCATTTCTTTACGAAATGGCAGCCCACGTGCTAATTTGAACGCATGTAGCGGTTGTTTACCTAGGGAGGTCGTGTACCACACCTGCACGAAATGAAGTTCGACTTGACGCGTTGCCGCGTTATTTTTAAATAAAGTTATAGCGCTCAATGGCACATACACAGAATATAAAACGATTTTAATGGAGAAAAAGGTAGTCCGCTCACTATATACAATGGATCCTTGCGTGCCTGGTTTGTCGCTCTTTAGAGTATCTCACACAAGGCTGCGGTGGCCTCTCTCTCTCTCACCGTTGGTCACTGATCCGGCCGCATCCTGTCCGTCGGGGGAAAGGGAGTGCGGTGGCCTCTCTCTCTCTCTTACCATTGGTCACTGATCCGGCCGCATCCCGTCCACCGGGGGAAAGGGAGGAAGTGCATCGTTTCTCCGTTCGACGGTGCCAAGGCAGCACGTCCCAATCTGCGGTACACGTCGTTCTCTCTGACCAAGCTCCGGCGCGGCAGGGTCTACGCCACCTGCTCGCAGATTCGCCCGCCGCTGCTCACCTAGTTACATCACGACGACCTCCAGGTATCCCCTCCGGCCTTGCTTCACTGCCCGTCTTCCCACATCGCCGCATGTGGATCTTCCATAGTTCTTTGCCCAAAACGTAGCTCGTCCAGCATACTTTCCATATTGCATTCTCGTCCTCACACTGTTTTAGAAAAACATAACCGTGTTGTTATCTTCCCTTAGGGCAAGGAATATGCTTCTTTTTTGTCGTCGCATGTGTCATCAACTGTTATTGGCCAGTAATTGTTTCCTTTCTACCTCTTTTTTTGCAAACAGGGCTATCCATTTCACCTCGTTGCTATTGCGACCTTTTGGTGAACTGCACAAATCACTTTTTTCTTAAGAGTGTTTTGTGCAGTTGTACTAAAATGTCACATGGGCAACGTCTCTTCATTTCAGTCTTGTCGCACAAAGGGAGATTGGTTTTGCTCTATCCTCCTCATCCAACTCGAGCCTAATCTTCTCCAACTAGTTAGTCTTAAAAGAGACCGCAAAGGTGACCGGCTTCTATTTATGTGTTTATTGTTTCATCGGTTGTCCTCTATTATCGTAATCACACTTAATATCTTTGGAACAGGGGCGCTCAGCTCTATTTTAGTGGAACTACACAAAATGATCGAAATGTTGCATGCTCCGACAACTACTTTTTTCCCAACATGCCTTGTTGATTTAGACAGAGCTGGGGGACGTTGCTGCCAATGAAAGCATGGATCAATTTTTATTTAACACCTTCTCACAACTCTATCTTGAGTTGTGATGTAATTATTAGCTCGATCGCTAATAATTGACATGCATTAGCAAGGAAGTTAGTTTTTATTGTTTCCAAAGAGCATCGATGGCAAGACACGTGAAATGAAGCTGAAAGCTCACACCATTGTACAATTTCATGTCTCGCTGGAAAATTATTTGTATAGTACGTCAATTATGTAAACAAATGATGGAAGCTTGATAGCATTGCCAGAAGCCTCTTCATCATCCGGGTCCATGTGCCATGCACAAAATTATACTCCTTCGTTCCTAAATATTTATCTTTTTACAAATTTCAAACGGGCATATTTTAGAGTGTAGATTCACTCATTTTGCTTCGTATGTGTACTCCCTCCGTTCCTAAATATTCTATTCGTCTTTCTAGAGATTTCAACAAGTGACTACATACGGAGCAAAATGAGAGAGTCTACACTCTAAAATATGTATATACATCCGCATGTGCCAGTCCATTTGAAATCTCTAAAAAGACAAATATTTGAGTAGTCACTCGCACTGTTCAAGAATTCATCCGATTAATCAGTTAATGGACCAGTTAATCGCTACTCGTAGGGTGACCAAATCGAATAACACCTATTCATCGTATTAACTTGTCAGGTCGATTAATTGGCCAGTTAGACCAATTAATCGGTTGTTAGGCCGATTAGTTGCTGCTGACCCATTAACTTCTGGACAAACAAAGCCCAAATTTTTTCCCTGTAACCCCTCCCATCCCCCTCTCGCTCCTCAATAGCTAGGATCGACCAAAAAATAGCATATTTTGGTATATTACATAGTTGAGAGTATGGTATAATACATAAAAAACTAGATACATGTTGCCAATTCCTATTTAATCTATCGATTAATGGTCGACCGATTAATCCAGTTAATAGAACGATTCACCGATTAATCACTACTCCCAAGCCGAACGAGCAGCTACCAGTTACCGATTTCGTGAACAATGGTCACTCGTTGAAATCTCTAGAAAGACAAATATACTCCGGAGTATATTTAAGAACCGAGGGGGTAGTGCACAACCGCATGGGAGACTCAGCCCGGTCGTTGCGCCGCATTAATAGTGAGTAATGAGCAGTCAAATTGTAAGCCCCACCTTTCCCACTGTAAGTTTCTCTGAAGAAGGAACCATCAATACGCTCTTCTTTGAATCCGCTCATACTACTCCATCCGTCACTTTGTTTATACAGCGCAGCAGAAAAAAAAAAAAAAAAGATCTGTGGGACCAAGGCGACTAGCAATCGGCCTGAAAAATAGCATTGGTAGTTATAGCACGGTGTCTATTACTAGTAGAGGGAATAATGCGTACACACATGCATGCAGTGCTTCCACCCCGGGTACACACATGCATGCACTTACTCCATTCCGTAGTTACATGGAGAGAAAATTGTGGACTTGATTGCGGTTACCACGCCCTAATTAATTGAGCATTAAACCAAACGTGTCTAAAGTCTCTCTGGTGGTGGAAATGCATTGAGATAAATGCATCATAATGAAGCGCGCCCTGTAAACTGTGACGGAGGGAGGAGTAGTATGAAGGTTCAAAACCAAGTATGCGTATGGCCAGTCGGTCAACGCACCTCCTCTTGGCATATCACTGACATGTGGGACAGGAGTGTGAGAAAACCGATCTCAATTGACGGCAAAGAGCCAACCCACCATTCCTTGAGAGAGACGAGGAGCGAGAACACACAGACGGGTTCACATGGAGGCCAAGATATATTCGAGCATGGTTGGTTGATCGATATCATTCATTACATGTTGATGTTGGGCTGCCGTTTTCCACCCTTCTCCGGAATAAACGTGTACTTTATCAGAGATAAAAAGAAATAAGAGTACAAACGCTCCACCATGCGGTTCTAGTAGTAGTACTACTCGTACTACTGCGCTTGGCTCTTCACCTCTTCGTGAAGTCGAACAATGATGGTACTCCGCATGTTGGGTACTACAGTGTATGTCTCTGACAATCTGACAACGAATGGACTGATGCATGTCCACCGAGGGTAGGTTGCATTAGTCAAAAGGCGTAAGCGAGCCTCACCTTGTCCTGCAAGCTTCTCCTCGTTCTGCGAGTTGATGGGACACAACAAAAAGTAGTGCTAGTCCATACTCCCTCCTCTCCGGTTAATATGGCTCAATCCTTTTTGCGGGTAAATGAGAGAGCTTTATTCATATATAAGCATTCTTAGGACGATCAGCCAAGACACTGGTCACTAGGAAGCGAGGTACCCCGCAAAAAAAGAAGTAGGAAGCGAGGTGTTTCATCAAGCCAGCTCTCGGCCACATTCAAAGTGCAGCAAGCACGGTTTGCACAAAGATGCGCCGCAAGGTTTGCTGACCTGTTTACATGCCGAATAACAAAAAAAGAGGAAATATTACCGAGCGCTACTATTTGTAAAAGGATATGAGCCAGAATTAAGCGAGAATTGTGGCGAGTGTTCCATGCAATCAACTTCCATTATCACATGCGAGAACCCTCGAAGATAACCAAATGTGTTGAAGATTGCTGTATCACATTTTGAAATTATAATAAGAGTGCAGACGCTCCTCCATACGGTTCCTAGTACTAGTATAGTATGTACCTTTATAGACTATATTAGTAAACTTTGTGCTTGGCTGTTCGCCTATTCGGGAAGTCGAACAATAGTAGCACTAGTAGTATAGTGTATGCTTCTGGCAATTTGACACCGAATTAACTGTTGCACGTCCACCGCCTGAGCGAGGGTGAGCTTGCATTAGTCAAAAGTTTCTCCTTGTCCTGCGAGCCACCGCGTGCAAGTAATGCTAGTCCATACTGCCTCCTCTCCGGTTAATATGGATTAATTTCAAACGAGATAAATACACTGTCTGTCACTGTATATTTGTAAAAATACGTTCAGTGGACTTCATAATACGCTCATTGCGCTTAATATATATATTTTCCGGTGTTTATATGTCAGGACCCCGATCCTAAGTCACACCGATCTAGCATGTAACACATCATATCACTTTGCGGCCTCACGCACGGTATTCCCACGGGTGTCGCCTTACCATGGCCCGGGACCGTTTGCGTCTTTTGGCTCACGTATATGATAGTGTCGCTAGCATCCATATGACGAAGAACCCGGGCCGACATGGCTAGTCGTGAACCCAAAGCGGCACTAACCCATGGGGACAGGCATACATGAATCACATCGAGCATGTCGGTCATCAACGTATGTATTCGGGCTGTAGCACTGGCTAACAGACTCCGGTATCCTGGGCTGTAGCAGGCTAGGCAGGACTCGAATAACACCGCGTGACATTTCGAAGGGACAGACATAGGAACGGTGAAACACATGCCGCCAGTCAAGTGTCCAAGCGGTAGTCTTTGGGCTAGCAGGACTCCGGTGAACCGGGCTGAAGCGGACTACTATCGCTCGGAGGCACGAGACTACATTTCCCCATATGAGAGGTTTCCAAGGATAAACAACTAGTTTGTCGGATCCCACACATACCAAGCATTTCAAACATACACACAATATGCTCAATATGTGTAAATACGACGTGGCATCACAACATAACTCTACGACTCAGATATTATTCATTAGGCTCCGAGGAGCGAGATATTACAAACATGGGTCTCATGACCCAACACTCAGAGCATACAAGTCAAAGCACAAGCGGAAGCTAAACATGTCTGAGTACAGACAACTATAAATGAAAAAGGCTGAGAAGCCTGACTATCTACCAAATCCTGCCGAGGGCACAAGATCGCAGCTGAGGTAACAAGCTAAACGTCGAAGTCCACGTGGAACTACTAGCGAGACTGACGTCTCTCTGCAAAACATAAATAAGCAAACGTGAGTACAATTGTACTCAGCAAGACTTACATCAGAACTAACTACATATGCATCATTATCAAAAGGGGGTGGTGGAGTTTGACTGCAGCAAGCCAGCTTTGACTCGGTGGCTATCTGAACTACATTTGCAAGTAACTCTTTTGAGGTGGCGCTACGAGTCCACATATTCACCATGGCAATACACCACTATGGACCCGCTCCGTCTCCCTCACGAGAACGCCATCCATAGCACTCACGCTTATCTTGCGCATTTTAGAGTATCCACTTTCACTTGTCTATGAACTATGCAAGGGTCCAAGTTTCCATATCCGAGGAATCCGGCTATTGAATAGATAATGATAACCCTGCAGGGTGTACTTCTTCACACATGCTCTCGCCACTTATCGCCTCAGACACGTCATGTACCTCGGCAACCTTCAAGCGGAAGCCGGGCGAGGGAGTCGGCCACGACCTGACTAACCACACAAGTCTCTCGTCCGTGTTTATCGCCTATTCGGGTTCCATCCGCAAGGAGATCCGGCGGGGTGTCGCTCACGGCCCCAAACGATGTGAGCAGGGTTCCCAAGCCCACCAACCGGTGCCACTTGGTACACCGTGCATCAGCCTAGTCTGTCCCAAGCCCACATGCACTGGGTGCCACTTGGTAGACTACTAACACTACCTACAAACACGAAACTAGTTGCAACTCCCGGACAGAGATCAAGTTGATTAATAAGTCGAGAGGGTCGAGTTACGGAACCCAATGTGTGGTAGTAACTATTCATGGATCACAAACACGAACTCAGTTCACGAGGACGGTTTCAATGAGACAACCCACCATGTACTCCTACATGGCCTCTCACCGCTACCTTTACCAAATCGTGTTCACACACTTAGTTCACACACGGTAGGACATGTTCATATCAATTCCAATTCATTCCCGATGAATCGGACCCGACTCAACTCTAAGCAATAGCAGGCATGACAAACAAGCATAAATGAGTAGGCACAACATGGCTCAAACAATTCCTACTCATACTAGTGGGTTTCATCTAATTCTTGTGGAATGACAGGTCATGCAAAGGATCAAGGGTTCAGCTACCGCAGCAAGTAACACATGAGTCGTTGTTGTCCTAATGCAGTAAAATAGAGCAGGAGCGAGAGAGTGGGATTGTATCGGAATGAACAAGGGGTTTTGCTTGCACGGCACTTCGAAGATAATATAGTTCTTCATCGGTGTCATCGAACTCATCGTCGGTACATCGCTCTACGGAGGGACAATTACCGCAAACAAGAGAGAACACAATCAATGCAATGCACATTCACATGAATGACATGTCATATTAAGGTACTGAATTTACCTAGTGCAATAATAATCCAAGTTAGTTGAAGTGGAATTCAAACAAGGTTGAACTCCAACCCCAAATGCTATTTCATAAATTACCCTAATCATGATTCCTCCTATTCAGTGATGTTAACTTGTTCAAACATGCATGATCATGGCATAAACAGATTCTTCATATTTTTCTGATCATTTTTCATATATAAATTATTTCAATCCGAGTTACGGTTGAATTTATATGATTTTTAGAAGTTTGGGGTATTTTCTGAATTTCCTGAATTAAATTAAATCTGGAAAAGGAATATTGCGCCAGCATTGCGTCACTATGACGTCAGCGGGTCAACTGGGTCGCTGTCCAGGTCAACTCTGACGCTGGGACCCACTGGTCAGTAGTTAGTTTAACTAACTAGTTTCGGTTAGTGTTAATCCGGTTAGTTAGTGGCCGGGCCCACTCGCCAGTGACCCAGGGGGGGTCAAATCCCTGGTCAACCCGGGGCTAATCCACCGGCGTCGAGTCGCCGGCGAGGCCAGGCGCGGCGGAGCAAGGTGCTTTTGCACGTTCCGGCCACCAAATGGGGCGCGGAAAGCATCTAGGAGGAGCTGGGGAGGAGCCGAGGCTCTTGGTGGGGTTAGCCGGGGTTGGGGTGGCCGGGATCGACGGCGAGCTCAAAGGCGGCGGCGGAGTTCGGGTTTGGTCGGGTTTGATGCCACGGTGCACGGGAGGAGAAACTGATGGGCTAGGCGGCATCCGCGGGCCACCAGAAACACGCTGGTGCCACAGGTTCGAGCAGAGGGGCTCGGGAGCGTCGAGCTCGTCGGCAATGGCGGCCGCGGACCGGTGCTTTCATGGGCGGCGGCTGTGGGCGCGCGCGAGGGAGAGAGATGAGGGGAAACGACGGCGAGCTCACAGGGAGGTCGAAGGCAAGCTCACCGGCTCGGGGGAGGCCGGATGACGTCGAATTCGTCGATGGAGTCCGGCGGCCGTGCTCGGGGAAGACGACTCGGGGCGGCGATGTAGGGCCTCTCCGTCGCGTGTTCTGGCGGGAGATTCGAGGTGGCGGGCGGGGCTCGGGGGCATGTCGGGAGGCTCGGGGCGGCTGTGGCCTGCGGGGCAGCGAGGGGCGGCGACGGCGGCTTCGGTCGGGCGAGAGAGAGGCAGCGGAGGAGGAACGAGGAGGAGGGAGAGCGAGGGGTCCAGGGGTCGGGCGGCGCCGAGGAGATGACGCGAGGCGTCGCGGTGGCCAAAGCGACGCAGGCAGGCAGCCTGGTGGCGTGGCGCCAGCAAGACGCTGCTGCGCCTCTCTCTCTGCCTGCTGGCGAGAGGAAGTGTGGTGGCACGGCCCAGACACAGTCTTTGGGCGGCCATGGGCTGCTAGGTGGGCTGGCTGGGCTGCCGGTGAGTTGCTCTGTTCTCTTTTTATCTGTTTTAGTTTTCTAATTTTCTGTTTTGTTTTAGTTTAGCAAAATACTAAACCAATTAAATAAATCCTGAAAATAACATGGCCATTAACTGAATTATTGCATAGGCCCTTAACTATTTTCAGAATTTGTTGGAGCATTTAAAAATATTAATAGTATTTAAATGCCCCAATTCAAATACAATATGGTTTATTCAAAAATCCAAAAATGCCTTGGAAAAATATCCATCATCTCTGGATATGGGTTTCACCCTTTCCCATTAATCATGAATATTTTTGCAAACCAATTTGGGTTCTTGAATATATTTTTTTGAATTTGAACCTATTTGAATTGCTTTAGTGCTAGGGCTTGATCATCCCCATTTCAAATTTCATGGAAGTTAAACATGATGCATGGATGCAATGCTACTAGCTACAAACAAGCTCTAGGGTTGATCTGGGGCTGTGACAGCTCACCCCCACTAAACAATAATCTCGCCCCGAGATTCAAGATGTGAGGCAAGAGGAAAAAGGAGGTCACAAACTATCACAATCTTCATGATCCATTTGCCCTCCCGAAGATGTTGATTCATTCCATCATCTTAGTCTTGACGTCCTTGCTTTCGAGGTCTTCACTCGACACGACGACAGAAAGAAGGGGAAAAACCCTACATGATTCGATCTTCACGAAGATCAAGTAAACATGATCGACTCACGGACTGAGACGGTGACACATCTCGAGTTGAGACACAAAAATGCGTCGAGAGGGATGGAAGAACAACAACGGGGTTTGATTGGTGGCAACAATTCCACGCTTAGGGAGATGGTGTATGGTGTCAAGGTGGCGAGGGAATATTTATCATGATCCCGTAACGGGACACCTCGAGAAAGGTGGCGCAAAGAACTATTCCCTTAAGTGGCAAAAAGAATTACTTTTGATCCATAGATCATTGGAACTCTTTATACCAGCCTAAGGCAATCACAAGCGGTCATTTGGTGGAGTGCAAAGGAATGGTACACCCGGACTAGAATGGGTGATGTGGACTACCTTGTTGAAGACAACGCAATGGATGATTTTTGCTTATCGTCGGAGGTGGAGGGGACCCATGGTAAGTCCACTTTTGAAGATAAACCTGGACAAGAATTGCTAAGAAGACAGTCTATAGCGAGATAGCACAAGGACGGTGCAAGCTGGGAACGAAATGCAGCTGTTGGAATGTTCCAACCATCATATCTGCCTGAGATTTAGATCCGATTGGGAATAGGATACTTCAGACTCAGCATGTCTGAACAGGAAAGGTTGCAACACAAATCGACGAGAAGACGTTGCGAGATTCTCGGGAATGAACTAAGGTAGTAAGCTCCAAAACATGAGCGTGTTCTGCTACAAACCCATGAACCCGCTGTCCAAGACAAGCATGACCACGTAGTAGTCTTATGATAAAAATACTACCGAGTTCAGGTTGGGAACCATCAACGAGGGTATCGAAGTCTTTACACAAGTCCATGGATTAGATCCCAAGCATAGACTTCTTTTCCTTGAACAAGTCAATCAGTGGCTTGGTGTGCTATGGAATTCATATGAAATGAAGATGATCACCTATCATGCCATAGAATACTTCACACGCATGACTGGCTTGGGATGATTCCAAAGGAACAAAACAAACCTCTCTCAAATTCATGGCGGCAACTTACACCAGATGCACATGAATTAGAGGAAGTCACTACTTTCATCCAAACATATGCTTCATGAACGAAACACGAAGAATTGCTTACACAAGTTTCCAATACTAGGTTGATGCTCAACATGACTCATGGGGGAGACAAAATGCTACTGATGGGCTCAACAGCAACTCATCGGAATTTCCATATCACTGGACTTCCACCATCATGTGAACACGGTGATAGCATTGGTCAGACCATAAGATATAATGGTGTATGCTCGAGGGATCAACCCCGAGTAAGACAACATTACGAATATCGTTGGTTCTGATTTGACTTGACAATGGCCCATACTCAAATCAAAGAATTGGTAGGACAATAGGTACAACAACTGATCACGAGGACCAATCGATGAAGATATCATCTTTCTTCAACACACACTACACAAGAATATCCCTTTGGATCGAACTAAGTTAGGCAAGCTTTTATC
Organism: Aegilops longissima; assembly: GCA_021605205.1. Lineage (NCBI taxonomy): Eukaryota > Viridiplantae > Streptophyta > Magnoliopsida > Poales > Poaceae > Aegilops > Aegilops longissima. The sequence goes on from CM038679.1 coordinate 160,574,011, forward strand.
TTCCAACTCTCCAAGTTGTTGTCTAGCTTAACCAACTAGCTCAGGGGTATCCAACACAGATCCTTGGGGAAGGGGTGGTTCACAAGAAACCAACTTGATCACGAGCTCAACATAACAGTCAGGGAACAACCCGGTAACACTTCCAAGAAGATATTTGGAAAGTCACGACCCACCGTATGTTACTAAGCTCGAGAATAATCTTGCTTTTCAGGGCAAGACGATATGATCAAATGAGTGAGGACTTGACACAATCCTAACTCATCAATCGAAGTGTGCACCCGAAATAAGGACTAGGTAGCACGATCAATCTTAGGATGATGGTTTAATAACCAACACGCCAAGAATGAGGATAGTGTCCATTAGCTGCCAAGCAACAAGTTGCTCGGAGTATTGATTTCACACATCACAATTCACTTGTCGGCATTCCGGTTACAACAACACGAGGACCAAGGAATGAATGATGATGGTGAGAGGTATCACTGCATCAAGAATGCATAAGAGGAGGTGCAATTCTCATGACATTCTTGACATAAAGATGGTAACACTCGAGGTGGAACAGAATCAGAAGCTGGATTGACACTTTGATCTGCGGGATACAACTACTTTGACCCAATCCTAGAAATGGATGAGGTACTGGAGTTTGTTTCTCCTAGTCATTCCGGAATAGAATGGCTTGACGGACCACAAGGATAAAATGCATCGATGAACACAAATGCACACATACCCTTGGCTATCAATTGATAGATGAAGGTCGGAAGGCATCTAAGAGAACAACTCAAAGGAACATATAATTTTCTGAGTTGTGGGTGCACAGATTAGTATGTCGAGCAAGCTCAACATTTCTCCCGGATAACCCATGCAGAAAGGTAGAATCGGCAGATTCACAATTATGAATGGAGAACTCCTCAAGAGCACTCTTATTGTGATCTTTTGGTTCAAAAGAACTTCTGCCATAAGCGGTTTGTAGTATTTGGAAGAAGGAAATACCACGGACCTTGAGGACTATCGCAAGGTTACTAATATCCTAAAGGCACTAGCAAATACTAACAACATGAAGTAGGATGAATCTCGGGTTCAGCATTCCGGGAGTAGAATACCTACTACTAAATGGCATCACGGGATGCTTTCAAAAATGATGGCCAGAATCATCACACTTGGGATACAAAAGCATTACTAAATTGCTAGGTGACTTCCTAAACACCTAGGGTCATAATAATAGTTCCAACATACATGTCGAGGCAACAAAGTACCTCAACTGACCGATTGGTGTGCTTATTCTGACCAAAAGGTCATCGGGAACGGAAGGAAAGAATTTGCAAATGCATCAGACTATTTAGAGACCTGGATGACTCGGACAGCATAACGGCTGTAAATGCTCAAAAGATTTGAGACATCCTGAAAAAATGGTGACATAACCACTCAACAACATCATAACAAGATTCTGAGATCAACAGTTATCATACAGAAATAGTAGGAACCGAACTGGGGATTAAAACCAACAATCCTATAAGTCTATGGATTAGTAACACGTCATCCTAATAGATAGATGAGAAGCCTAGTTCTTAAACCCCGTAGAAGAGAAGAGGATGACTCAGATCAGAAGGCCATGAAGTATAAGGAGTAAAAAGAGCCTTACGTTCCCTTCCACAATCAATTCCCTTACATAACTAAAGCATTTCTAGACACAACTTCGACCAGTTTGGCTTGGTAATCCTACAGGCAGCCTGGCTCTGATACCAACGCTGTCAGGACCCCGATCCTAAGTCACACCGATCTAGCATGTAACACATCATATCACTTTGCGGCCTCACGCACGGTATTCCCACGGGTGTCGCCTTACCATGGCCGGGACCGTTTGCGTCTTTTGGCTCACGTATATGATAGTGTCGCTAGCATCCATATGACGAAGAACCGGGCCGACATGGCTAGTCGTGAACCCAAAGCGGCACTAACCCATGGGGACAGGCATACATGAATCACATCGAGCATGTCGGTCATCAACGTATGTATTCGGGCTGTAGCACTGGCTAACAGGACTCGGTATCCCGGGCTGTAGCAGCTAGGCAGGACTCGAATAACACCGCGTGACATTTCGAAGGACGAGACATAGGAACGAAGTGAAACACATGCCGGCCAGATCAAGTGTCCAAGCAGTAGTCTGGGCTAGCGAGGACTCGGTGAACCGGGCTGTAGCGGACTACTATCGCTCGGAGGCACGAGACTACATTTCCCCATATGAGAGGCTGCCAAGGATAAACAACTAGTTTGTCGGATCCCACACATACCAAGCATTTCAAACATGCACACAATATGCTCAATATGTGTAAATACGACGTGGCATCACAACATAACTCTCGACTCAGATATTATTCATTAGGCTCGAGGAGCGAGATATTACAAACATGGGTCTCATGACCCAACACTCGAAACATACAAGTCAAAGCACAAGCGGAAGCTAAACATGTCTCGAGTACGACAACTATAAATGAAAAAGGCTGAGAAGCGACTATCTACCAAATCTGCCGAGGGCACAAGATCGCAGTGAGGTAACAAACTAAGCGTCGAAGTCCACGTGGAACTACTAGCGAGGCCGACGTCTCTCGCAAAACATAAATAAGCAAGCGTGAGTACAATTGTACTCAGCAAGACTTACATCGAACTAACTACATATGCATCATTATCAAAAGGGGTGGTGGAGTTTGACCGCAGCAAGCCAGCTTTGACTCGGTGGCTATCTGAACTACATTGCAAGTAACTCTTTTGAGGTGGCGGACACGAGTCCACATATTCACCATGGCAATACACCACTATGGACCGCTCCGTCTCCCTACGAGAACGCCATCCATAGCACTCACGCTTATCTTGCGCATTTTAGAGTATCCACTTTCACTTGTCTATGAACTATGCAAGGGTCCAAGTTTCCATATCCGAGGAATCCGGCTATTGAATAGATAATGATAACCCTGCAGGGTGTACTTCTTCACACACGCTCTCGCCACTTATCGCCTGACACGTCATGTACCTCGGCAACCTTCAAGCGGAAGCGGGCGAGGAGTCGGCCACGACCGACTAACCACACAAGTCTCTCGTCCGGTTTATCGCCTATTCGGGTTCCATCCGCAAGGAGATCCGGCCGGGTGTCGCTCACGGCCCCAAGCGATGTGAGCAGGGTTCCCAAGCCCACCAACCGGTGCCACTTGGTACACCGTGCCACAGTGCCTAGTCTGTCCCAAGCCCACCTGCACGGGTGCCACTTGGTAGACTACTAACACTACCTACAAACACCGAAACTAGTTGCAACTCCCGGCCAGAGATCAAGTTGATTAATAAGTCGAGAGGGTCGAGTTACGGAACCCAATGTGTGGTAGTAACTGTTCATGGATCACAAACACGAACTCAGTTCTGAGGGCGGTTTCAATGAGACAACCCACCATGTACTCCTACATGGCCTCTCACCGCTACCTTTACCAAATCGTGTTCACACACTTAGTTCACACACGGTAGGACATGTTCATATCAATTCCAATTCATTCCCGATGAATCAGACCCGACTCAACTCTAAGCAATAGCAGGCATGACAAACAAGCATAAATGAGTAGGCACAACATGGCTCAAACAATTCCTACTCATACTAGTGGGTTTCATCTAATTACTGTGGAATGACAGGTCATGCAAAGGATCAAGGGGTTCAGCTACCGCAGCAAGTAACACATGAGTCGTTGTTGTCCTAATGCAGTAAAATAGAGCAGGAGCGAGAGAGTGGGATTGTATCGGAATGAACAAGGGGGTTTTGCTTGCCTGGCACTTCTGAAGATAATATAGTTCTTCATCGGTGTCATCGAACTCATCGTCGGTACATCGTCTAACGGGAGGGGACAATTACCGGCAAACAAGAGAGAACACAATCAATGCAATGCACATTCACATGAATGACATGTCATATTAAGGTACTGAATTTACCTAGTGCAATAATAATCCAAGTTAGTTGAAGTGGAATTCAAACAAGGTTGAACTCCAACCCCAAATGCTATTTCATAAATTACCTAATCATGATTCCTCCTATTCAGTGATGTTAACTTGTTCAAACATGCATGATCATGGCATAAACAGATTCTTCATATTTTTCTGATCATTTTCATATATAAATTATTTCAATCCGAAGTTACGGTTGAATTTATATGATTTTAGAAGTTTGGGGTATTTTCTGAATTTCCTGAATTAAATTAAATCGGAAAAGGAATATTGCGCCAAACATTCGTCACTATGACGTCAGCGGTCAAGCTGGTCGCTGTCCAGGTCAACTCGACGCTGGGACCCACTGGTCAGTAGTTAGTTTAACTAACTAGTTTGGTTAGTGTTAATCCGGTTAGTTAGTGGTTGGGCCCACTCGCCAGATGACCGAGGGGGTCAAATCCTGGTCAACCCGGGCTAATCCACCGGCGTCGAGTCGCCGGGCGAGGCCAGCGCGGCGGAGCAAGGTGCTTTGCACGTTCCCGCCACCAAATGGGGCGCGAAAGCATCTAGGAGGAGCTGGGAGGAGCCGAGGCTCTTGGTGGGGTTAGCCGGGTTGGGGTGGCCGGATCGACGGTGGCGAGCTCAAAGGCGGGCGGAGTTCGGGTTTGGTCGGGTTTGATGCCACGGTGCAGGAGGAGAAACCGATGGGCTAGGCGGCATCCGCGGGCCACCGTAAACACGTTGGTGCCACAGTTCGAGCGAGAGGGGCTCGGGGCGTCGAGCTCGTCGGCAATGGCGGCCGGCGACCTGGTGCTTTCATGGGCGGCGGCTGTGCGAGGCGAGGGAGAGAGATGAGGGGAAGCGACGGCGAGCTCACAGGGGAGGTCGAAGGCAAGCTCACTGGCTCGGGGAGGCCGGATGACGTCGAATCGTCGATGGAGTCCGCGGCCGTGCTCGGGAAGACGACTTCGGGCGGCGATGTAGGGCCTCTCGGTCGCGTGTGGGCGGGAGATTCAGGTGGCGGGCGGGGCTCGGGGCATGTCGGGAGGCTCGGGACGGCTGTGGCTGCTGGGGCAGCGAGGGGCGGCGACGGCGGCGCTTCGGTCCGGCGAGAGAGAGGAGCAGAGGAGGAGAACGAGGAGGAGGGAGAGCGAGGGGTCCAGGGGTCGGGCGGCGCCGAGGAGATGTGGCGTCGGCGCCGTGGCCAGCGACGAGGCAGGCAGCCTGGTGGTGTGGCGCCAGCAGCGCCGCTGATGCGCTCCTCTCTGCCTGCTGGCGAGAGGAGCAGTGGGCTGCACAGGCCAAACCTGATCTTTGGCTGGCCAAGGGCTGCTAGGTGGGCTGGCTGGGCTGCCAGGTGAGTTGCTCTGTTCTCTTTTTATCTGTTTTAGTTTTCTAATTTTCTGTTTTGTTTTAGTTTAGCAAAATACTAAACCAATTAAATAAATCCTGAAAATAACTGTGGCCATTAACTGAATTATTGCATAGGCCCTTAACTATTTTCAGAATTTGTTGGAGCATTTAAAAATATTAATAGTATTTAAATGCCCCAATTCAAATACAATATGGTTTATTCAAAAATCCAAAAATGCCTTGGAAAAATATCCATCATCTCTGGATATGGGTTTCACCCTTTCCCATTAATCATGAATATTTTTGCAAACCAATTTGGGTTCTTGAATATATTTTTTTGAATTTGAACCTATTTGAATTGCTTTAGTGCTAGGGCTTGATCATCCCCATTTCAAATTTCATGGAAGTTAAACATGATGCATGGATGCAATGCTACTAGCTACAAACAAGCTCTAGGGTTGATCTGGGGCTGTGACATTATACGATCACTAGCTCACCTTGACTGAGTATGTGTGTGCATGCATGTGTAGGTTGAGCACTTAGCGTGACCGTGTGTGTTCCGTCGTGTGCTCGGACATGCATGCATTAGAGTGTCACGCGTGCTTTTGCGTCCATGTGTACGTGTGACTGTTGCATACACGTAGGGGGGGGTACGTGTAGGGGCCAGTAAGGAGCAGTCAAATCACACAGTAAATCACGTCTATCATGTTCGTGTCTCACCCTCCTCCATGGCTCGACCCCACATGGTCGCTCGGCATGCCACTCACCGCAAACCGAGTATATGATAACTTTCCCGCCTGCTTGTCGATGGATCGCACCATGGAGTACTACTAGCCCTACTGGAAGAGATTGACGAGTTGGGGGAGGACAGCTAGCTGTAGCACGGACTCCCAAAAACTTTTTACATGCATGTTGTAGCCGGCTATTGCGACCTTTGAACGCGGAGCAGCCGCGTGCACCCGGAAGCGGCGCGGGCGACGCTCTCTCGGCCGACGCCAATGAGAGCGCTCATCCGCTCTGGCCGGGCATGAATGCGGCACTGACCGTTTCGGGCGGGAAGCACGCGCGGGTGATGAAGAGAGTTCGGGTTGGTAAGGACCGGCCGTGGCAGCGATCCAGACGTGCGCAAACAAGAGATATTGTATGTTAATATTGCTGCGTATATAATTAACAACGTAAATAATGTGCCAGTTGGACAAATATGATTGGAGATGGAGATGGAAATGGAATTTTACGTAAACACGGATATGCATGTCTATGTCTATGTGTGTGTCTTGCGACGACTCTCGCGACACAGGCGGGGCGTGTTTTTGATCGAGTTTTCTTTCTTGGTACGTTAGAAAATCAGTTTTTCCAATTCACATCTAGATGTTATTTAAGGATATCACATCTAAGCTCCCACAAGTATATAATGTAGCAACAAGAAACAAAAAAAACCAGGACAAAAAAATAGACCACAAACAGAGTGGACATCAACTTAGATGTGACATAACTATGTCACATCTAGATGTGTCCTAGACATACCCTTAAAAAATTGTCCGCCAGTTTTCATTTCTTTTTTCCGGGAACGCGCGTATTTCTATTTAAAACCACTGCTATGGAGAGATTTTTTTACTCCATTATAGCCTCTTGTTTGATAGAGTTTCTCGCGTCTCGCTCTCTCACCCTCTCCATATCAAAACAAGATGACAGTGTCCAGTCTATCTCTCTCCTCACCGGTGGTCGCAGATCCGGCCGAATCCCGTCCACTGCGGGAGCTGAGGAGGTGCAGCATTGATGTTGTCGCCGTCGGCGACGGGGGGAGTCGATGTGCACCGTCCTCTCGGAGCCGGCGCTGGCGCCGACGAAGTTCCTTCACGCCCTTGTTCGCTGCCTTCGTGTGGGCAGATCCCACCCGCCCGCCTAGATGACATCTCGCCCACCTGAGGTATAATTTCTTGTACTGGTCCAGCTCCCCAGGTCGCTGCGTGCGGGTTTTCTTCTATGCGACTACTCCCTAGCTCCCCATGCATAGTAGCTAGGGTTTGTCGGCCGGTCCAACATCACCTACTAGTACTACTCCCTCCTTTCCGGTTTATAGGGCTTATCTCAAAATTTTAGTTTTTCCATTTTATAAGGCTCAATTTGTTGTTTCCCATCACATGTTCAGATTCCAAGGTGCATTAAATCATTGCATGCAAATATTAAGAGAAAATTGACCAATGCATGTAATTTATGCATGCATGCATTGCAATGAATGCATTGGTAAACATACTATTTTGAGGAAAACAAGAGCATTAATTGGGTGCTTTTGCAAACTACAAAAAGTATTCCACCACTCACCATCTACCTTGGTTGGTGAGATTTTTGAATTGAGCCTTATAAACCGGAAAGGAGGGAGTATTATAGAGGAAATGCCACTCGAAAAGTTGTCCTGATTTATGCCTCGGTGGAGGTATACATGTTGTTTCGACAAAAAGTACATGGTGGTTGTGCGGTCATTGTCCATATGGTTGTAGTACTATCACTGATTAAATGAAGAAATGCTTTTTTTCTCGGGTATCCTGGTTTAGTTCGCATCAAGATATAATTATGATGCTTCTGTTTGTTGGTGTACTTTTCATTAACCCTTTTTATATTTTTGGAAACAGCGATGCGTGCCTCCATACCCGGGCATGTCTTCCTCAATTTTAGTGGAACTGCACAAAATTGGATGGCCATTGTTTTTCCGCCTCACTGTCCTCTGCCACGTGGTTCTTCCTTCCCCCGAGCTTGATTACTGAGAAGAAACAGACCACAGTGAGGATTTGTCGAACTTCATAGGTGCCTCACCCAAACCTGATGCCAAATGGATGATGCATCACCACGATGACCTATCGATGCTCATGGTCGCGCCTCATGGTTGCGTCGGCTGGTGAAGCTGATCAATTTTCAATGAAAAACAAGCTGTCTTCCATCAGTGCTCTTTGCTTGTTACGCACAAAGATGATATCCTTCGTCAGTTCACCTTGGTTGCGTTGGAGACGCAGTCGTCTTTCACGTTGGTGCAATTTTATCACACAATTTTCTATGAACCAAATGTTTCCTCGAAGAAGGATCGACGTTGGTACTAAGAGCATATGTTTTGTATTGATTTCTAAGCCTTCTCACAACTTTGTCTCCAGCTCCCCTGTAATTTTATTTGTCCAGCTATTAACTTTGATTTAAAAAATGGTGTGGACTAAAAACCCGGATAGACGCAACTTCATTGACTTAGTGCACCTGCCTTTGGGTTTATGACAGGTGGGCCCAAAATGTGGCTGGCTCACCTGTCATACAGCCAAAAGCAGATGGAGTGAAGGCACCGGAGCTCAGTCCGTACTACATTAGTACTCCCTCTGTAAACTAATATAAGAGCGTTTAGATCACTACTTTAGTAATCTAAACACTCTTATATTAGTTCTGAAGGAGTATATATAAGCTGGAGCCTCGGCTTGTTCGCTAGGGTTTGCACTCTCCACACGCTCACCGCAATACATATATGTTACACGCTGGAGGCTCAGCGTTCATTTGCTAGGGTTTGCTATATTCACAGTCTCTCACCCTCTCTTCACCAGATCTAAACAAGACTGCGTTGGCCTCTTGTCTCTCTCCCCCCTCACAGCTGGTGAAGGAGGCGTCCTTATCCCATCGCACCGGGAAGGGGAGGAGGTGCAGCGTTAACTCTATCGCCTTCGGCGAGGGAGGCACTCCACTGCCGGCTGCGCTGTTCTCTTTCACCCAGCGCCTGTGTGGGAGGGCCACCGACCCCTTCTTCCTCGCTGCCGTACATAGTGTGGGCAGATCCGGCCTCCCGCCGCATGCCTTCCCACATCCCGACGACCCTAATGTATAAGTTTCTTTGAAACCGTCGTTGCTCTAGCTACATGTGGATCTTTTTCGATCTGTAGTCAAATCTAGGTCTTGGTTCAAAGAGGAAAGAAAGGTGCGGTGGGGTGGAGCATGAATCTAGGATGTGGTTCAATGAGGAAAGGAGGGAGGAAAAGTAGTATAGACTGGCTATCCAGCGGTTTGTTGGTCGAAAAGGGAAAAAGGGGGTAACCCAGTACACACATCTATAAGGAACCGATCTCTTTGTTGTCAGGACCCCGATTCCAAGTCACATCGATTTAGCCGGTAACACCTCATATCACTTTGCGGCCTCACGCACGGTATTCCCACGGGTGTCGCCTTACCATGGCCCAGGACCGTTTGCGCCTTTTGGCTCACGTATATGATTGTGTCGCTAGCATCCATATAACAGAGAACCCGGGCCGACATGGCTAGTCGTGAACCCAAAGCGGCACTAACCCATGGGGACAGGCATACATGAATCAACTTCGAGCATGTCGGTCAGCAGCATGTGAATCCGGGCTGTAGCACTGGGCTAATAGGACTCCTAGAACCCGGGCTGTAGCAGGCTAGGCAGGACTCCGGATGTCACCACGTGACATTTCCCGAAGGACAGAATCTGAGGGTGAAACACATGCCGACCAGTCAAGCGTCCGAGCGGTAGTCTTTGGGCTAGCAGGACTCGTGAACCGGATGTAGCGGACTACTATGGCTCATGGAAGCACTAGACTACATTTCCCCATAAGAGAGGCTGCCAAGGATAAACAACTAGATTGTCGGATCCCACACATACCAAGCATTTTAAACATACACACAATATGCTCGATATGTGTAAATACAACATGGCATCACAACATAACTCTACGACTCAAATATTTATTCATTAGGCTCCGAGGAGTGAGATATTACAAACATGGGTCTCATGACCCAACATACAGAGCATACAAGTCAAGGCACAAGCGGAAGCTTAACATGTCTGAGTACAGACATCTACAAATGAAAAAGGCTGATAAGCCTGACTAACTACCAGATCCTGCCGAGGGCACAAGATCGTAGCTGAGGTATGAAGCTAAACATCGAAGTCCACACGGAACTACTAGCGAGACTGACATCTCTCTGCAAAACATAAAATAGGCAAACGTGAGTACAAATGTACCCAGCAAGACTTACATCGAACTAGCTACATATGCATCATTATCAACAAAGGGGTGGTGGAGTTCATTGCGGCAAGCCAGCATTGACTCGGTGGCTATCCCGAACTACGACGCAAGTAACTCTTTTGAGGTGGCGCACACGAGTCCACATATTCACCATATCAATACACCACTATGGATCCGCTCCCGTCTCCCTCACGAGAACGCCATCCATAGTACTCACGCTATCTTGCGCATTTTAGAGTATCCACTTTCACTTGTCTATGAACTGTACAGGCAACCCGAAGTCCTTTACGCGGACACGGCTATTGAATAGATGATGTTAACCCTGCGGGGTGTACTTCTTCACACACGCTCTCGCCACTTACCACCATGTACACGTCGTGTATCTCGGCAACCTTCAAGCGGAAGCTTTGGCGAGGAGTCGGCCACGACCGACTAACCACACAAGTCTCTCGTCCAGGTTTATCACCTATTCGGGTTCCATCCGCGAGGAGATCCGGCGGGGTGTCGCTCACGGCCCCAAACAATGAGAGCAGGTTTCGAGGCACCAAATGGGCGTCCCAGTACACGTGCCTCGTGTCTCTACCGCAACATAGCCCACCCCTAGGGTCGATTACTACACGCACGGCCCCAACACATATCCTACAAACACCAGAAACTAGTTGCAACTCACGGGCAGAGATCGAGTTGATTAATAAGTCGAGAGGGCACTTAAGCATTCCAATGTGTGGTAGTAGTTGTTCATGGATCACAAACACGAACTCAGTTCACGAGGGCGGCTGCAATGAGACAACCCACCATGTACTCCTACATGGCCTCTCACCGCTACCTTTACCAAATCGTGTTCACACACTTAGCTCACACACAGTGGGACATGTTCACACACCTCTGATTCATCCTCGATGAATCAGACCTGACTCAACTCTAAACAGTAGCAGGCATGACAAACAAGCATGAATGATTAGGCACAACAGGGCTCAAACAAATCCTACTCATGCTAGTGGGTTTCATCTATTTACTGTGGAATGACAGGTCATGAAGAGGATAAAGGGGTTCAGCTACCGCAACAAGTAACAGATGAATCGTTGTTGTCCTAATGCAGCAAAAAGAGCAGGAGCGAGAGAGTGGGATTGTATCAGAATGAACAAGGGGGTTTGGCTTGCCTGGCACTTCTGAAGAGAGCATTGAGTCTTCATTAGTGTCAACGATCACAACGTCGGTACAACATCTACCGAGGGGGAACAACACTGGCAAACAGAGAAGAAACACGATCAATGCAATGCACAATATGATGCATGCTATGACATGGCAATATGAATGTGTTTTGGGATAATGCAAGTTAGAACAGATTGAGATGAGTCCATTTGAACCAAAGATTCAAATGCAAACCCATTTTAAGAGCTCATATTAGTGCATTAACTTTTTTCACCTAAACAGCAAGGTTAATGTCTTCTAACATGCATGAGAAAGGTACAGATGGATAGATTGGATTTTTCTGATCATTTTTCATATATAATTTGTTTGATTTGGAATTACGGTTGAATTCCTATGAATTTTAGAAGTTTTGGTTATTTTCTGGAATTTCCTGTACAAGAATAAATCCAGAAAATAAGTTACTGTGTCAGCATGACATAGGTGTGACATCAGCAGGTCAACTGCGGCTGACCAGGTCAAACCTGATGTGTGGGGTCCACACGTCAGTGACACGGGTTAAACAGGGGGGTTAGCTTTATTTTAATTAAAGGATTAGTGGCACTGGGCCCACTGGTCAGAGTCAGGGGTTAGTTAACGGTGATTAGCCTTAGCTAATCACGACCTGAGGCCCACCGACGGGCCGGGCGAGGTCAAAGTCAAACCCCACCGGCGTTTAGCCGCCGACGAGGCCGAACACGGCGGAGGGGCTCGGGGTCGCATCTCCGGCGTCCAAATGGCCCGCGGACACCACCGGGGCGTAGCCCGGGCTCGTCCGCATCCAGTGAGGCAGGGAGGAGGAGGAGGGGTGGCCGGAGCTCGGCGGAGCGGAGCTCGGGGCGGCGGCCGGAGCACGGCTTCGAGCGGGAGCGGGCTGCAGGGCACAGGTAGGCCACCCGAGGGGCTCTGCGGCACCCTCGTGGCACTAGGAGCACGGCCGTGTGCTCGGGTGTGACTAGCGCGAGCTAGAACGACGGCAGCGACACGACCGGCTGCGAGGAGCTACGGCTATGGCGGGGGAAGGGGGCTACGGCGCGGGAACGGGGAACAGGGAGAGGGAAACGGAGAAGAGGCTCACTCGGAATCGACGGTGTCGACGGAGAGCTCGGGGAAGGCCGGACGGCGGCGTGGCGGCGAGAACGATCTCCGGCGGCCGGAGGCAAAGATGGTGATGTTGATGGCGTTTCAGGGCTTCCCGCGTCGCGTGGCTCGACGGAGGGGTGGACGGCGACGTGGCGGAGCTTCTGAGCTGGTCGGAGAGGCGAGGGGGAGGCGGTGGCCGCGACAATGGCGTGCGGCGGCGACGGTGGTGCTCGGGCGGTCGCGCGAGAGAGAACCAGGGGAGGCGGGAGAGCGAGGGAGAGGGAGAGAGGTCGGGGCGGCGCGTGGCATCGCGCGGGGCATCCAGACGACGAGGGGGTGAAGCAGGAGGTGGCGGGGAACGTGGCCCGGCGGACGCTGGCGCGCGTGCCCTGTCCTCTGGTGCGAGGAAGGGACGGCCTTGCACGGCCAGGTGGCTGGGCCGGCCTCTTTGAGCTGCGGTAAGTGCCAGGTGGGTTTTTCCTCTCTCTCTCTCTCTCTCTGTTTTTTCTAATTTTGTTCTGTTTCTATTTTGGAGGTTTGTTTTGAATTTGGTTTTGAAACCAATTCAATTTTGTTGCTTCTGATAATATTTTTAGAAGCTAAAGAATTAAACCAAAGATCCACAAAATATTTCAGAATTATTGGACCTATATTTATTAATAGTAGATATAAATCCAATTGAAATAGCTATTGATTTAATTCAAATGCCCATAATAAATGTTTCTGAGACACCAAAAATATTGGTTTGGATTTTACCTCTTGCCAATATTTCCAGAGGATAACAGGAACATTTTCTTGGACTTATTTGAAGCAATTTTATCTTGATCATTTTTAAAAGGATTCTGAAGATTTGAAAATTCCTCAATTCAAATTTCATTTGAATTTAAACATGATGCAACAACCAAGCTAGACCAAGGCCAAGGTAAAGATAGGGACGTGACAACTCACCCCCACTAAACAAGAATCTCGTCTGATTCAAGACGTGAGGTATGAAGAAAGGAGGTCACAAACTATCACAAACTTCTCGATCCAACTGCCCTTCTCGAAGAAGTAGCTTCATTGCATCATATTGATCTTGACATCTTTGCTTTCGAGATCTTCATTCAACACGTTGACGACAGAGATAAACTCTACAGGAAACGATCTCCTCGAAGATCGAGCACTCAAGATCAACTCGTGGAGTGAGACGGTGGAAACATCTCTTGAGTTGAGGCACAAAACACACATCAAGAAGGATGGAAAGAAACTGATAACAAAGGTTCAATTTGATAGGCAACAATTCCACGCTTAGATAATATGGAGCATGGGTTTCAAAGTAACGAGGAGTTAACTGCCATGACTCCATAACGGGGCACCTCAGGGAAGGTGGCTCGTAGAATTATTCCCTTAAGTGGCAAAAAGAATTACTTTTGATACATAGATCATTGAAAATCTTCATACCAGCTTAAGGCAATTTATAGTTGATCGTTTGAAAGAGCTCGAAGAAATGGCATACTCAGACTAGGATGGATGATGTGGACCACCTTGTTGAAGACAATGCAATGGATGACTTTTGCTTATCACCGGAAATGGATGGGCCCATGACAAGACCACTTTTGAAGATGATCCTGGACAGCAACTCCTGAGAAGGGCATCCCATGGAAATTTGGCACAATGGGGTGCAAGCTGGGAACAAAATGTAAATGTTGGGAGTGTTCCAACCATCATATCTGCCTGAGATTCAGATCTGGTTAGAAACAGGATACTTGGACTCACATGTGCGAAAGAAGAGTTGCAACACAAATCGACGAGATAACGTTGCGAGATTCTCGAGAGATGAACTACGATAGCAAGCTCCAAAACATGAGCTGGTTCTGCTACATACATGTGAACACAATGTCCCGGACAAGCATGACCACGTAGTAGTCTTATAATAAAACACTACCGAGTTCAGGTGGGGAACCATCATCGAGGATATCGAAGTCTTTACGCAAGTCCATGGATTAGAGCCCAAGCATAGACTTCTCTTCCTTGAACAAGTCGATCAGTGGCTTGGTGTGCTAAGAATACATATAGAATGAAGGTTGCAAGTCTCCAGACCACAGAATACTTCGCACGTATGCATGACTGACTTGGAATGATTCCAAGGGGAAGCAAAACGAACTTTCTCGAATTCACGGCGACAACTTGCTTCATATGCACATGAAATAGAGGAAGTCACTTCTTTCATCCAAACATATACTTCATAAACAGGACATGAAGATAATGCTTACAAAAGTTTCCAACACTAACTTGATGTTCAACATGAATCATGGAGGGGACAAGATGCTGCTGTTGGGCTCAACAACTCATCAGATTTTCCATATCACTGGACTTCCACCATTATGTGAACAATGTGTTGGTATTGGTTAGACCAAAAGATGTAATGGTGTATGCTCGAGGGATCAACCATGAGTAGGTCAACATTACGAGCATCGTTGGTACTGATTTGATTTGACGATAGCCCACACTCAAATCAAAGGATTGATAAGACTATAGGTCCAACAACTGATCACAGGGACCAATCGATGAAGATATCATCTTTCTTCAACACACACTACACAAGAATATCCCTTTGGAACGAACTAAGTTAGGCAAGCTTTTATCTTCCAACTCTCCAAGTTGTTGTTCAGCTTAACCAACTAGCTCAGGGTATTCAACACAGATTCTTGGAGAATGGGTGGTTAGAAGAAAACCAACATGATCACGAGGTCAACATAACAGTCAGGAAACAACCCAGTAATACTTCCGAGAAGATATTCGGAAAATCACGAACCACCGATATGTTACTAAGCTCAAGAACAATCTTGCTTTCCAGAGCAAGACGATACGATCAAATAAGCAAGGGATTGAATAATCCTAACTTATTAATCGAGGAGTGCACCAGAAATAAGGACTAGGTAGCACGATCAATCTTAGGATGATGATTTAGTAACCAACATGCTAAGAATGAGAATATTGTCCATTTACTACCAAGCAACGAGTTGCTCGGAGTATTGATTTCACACATCATAGTTCACTTGTCGGCATTCCGGTTACAACAACACGGGACCGAGGAATGAATAATTATGGCGAGAAGTATCACTGTGTCAAGAACTCATAAGAGGTGGTGCAATTCTCATGACATTCTTGACATAAAGATGGTAACACTCCAAGGTAGAGTAGAGCAGAAGCTAGATTGGCATTTTGATCTGCGGAATACAATTGCTTTGACCCAATCCTAGATATGGATGAGGTTCTGGAGTTTGTTTCTCCTATTCATTCTGAAATAGAATGGCTTGACGGACCACAAGAATAGTACGCATCGAAGAACACGAATGCACAACATAAACTTGACTATCAGTTGACAGACGAGGGTCAGAATACAACTAAAGAGAACAACTCAAAGGAACATATAATTTTCTGAGTTGTGGATGCATAGATTAGTATGTCGAACAAAGCTCAACATTTCTTCCGGATAACCCATGCAGAGAAGGTAGAACTGGCAGAGTCACAATTATGAATGGAGAACTCCTCAAGAGTACTCTGATTGTGATCTTTTAATTCAAAGAACTTCTGCCTTATTGGTTCATGGTATTTGGAAGAAGGATATACCACGTACCTCGAAGACTATCACAAAGGTTACTAGTATCCTAAAAGTACGAGCAACACTATCAACACGAGGTAAGTAGAGTGAATCTTGGGTCAAGAACCCAGGAATAGAATACCCACTAACTAAATCGCATCACGGGATGCTTTCAAGAATGATGGCCAGAATCATCACACTGGGAACACAAAATATGGCTAGATTACTAGATGGTTTCATAAGACGCCTAGGGTCATAATAATAGCTCCAACATATATGTCGAGGCAACAAAGTACCTCAACTCACCGATTAGAGTGGTTAATCTGGCCCAAAGGGACATCAAAATGAGAGGAAGGGATTTTGCAAATGCTTCAGATTGTTTTAGAAACCTGGGATGACTCGGACAGCATAACGGCTGTAAATGTTCAAAATGATTTGAGACATCCTGCAAAAATGGTGGCATAACCACTCAGAAGCACAATATCAAGGTTCCGAGACCAACTATGAACACACGGGAGTAGTAGAAACTGAACTGGGATTTGAAACTATCAATTCTATAAGTCTATGGATTAGTAACACGTCATCCTGATAGATAGATGAGAAGCCTAGTTCTTAAACCCTGTAGAAAAGAAGAGGATGACTCAGATCAGAAGGGCATAAGGTAAAGGAGTAAAAAGAGCCTTACGTTCCCTTCCACAATCAATTTCCTTATATAACTAAAGCATTTCTAGACACAACTTCGACCGGTTTGGCTTGGTAATCCTACATGCAGTCAGGCTCTGATACCAAAGCTGTCAGGACCCTGACTCCAAGTCACATCGATCTAGCCGGTAACACCTCATATCACTTTGCGGCCTCACGCACGGTATTCTCACGGGTGTCGCCTTACCATGGCCCGGGACCGTTTGCGCCTTTTGGCTCACGTATATGATTGTGTCGCTAGCATCCACATGACAGAGAACCCAGGCCGACATGGCTAGTCGTGAACCCAAAGCGGCACTAACCGATGAGGACAGGCATACATGAATCAACTTCGAGCATGTCGGTCGCCAGCGTGTGAATCCGGCTGTAGCACTGGCTAACAGGACTCGGGAACCCGGGCTGTAGCAGCTAGGCAGGACTCGGATGTCACCGCGTGACATTTCCCGAAGGGACAGACAAAGGAACGAAGTGAAACACATGCCGGCTAGTCAAGCGTCCCGAGCGTAGAGGTGTCTTTGGGCTAGCAGGACTCGTGAACCGGGCAGTGGCGGACTACTATGGCTCAAGGAAGCACTAGACTACATTTCCCCATAAGAGAGGTTGCCAAGGATAAACAACTAGATTTTCGGATCCCACACATACCAAGCATTTCAAACATACACACAATATACTCGATATGTGTAAATACAACATGGCATCACAACATAACTCTACGACTCAAATATTTATTAATTAGGCTCCGAGGAGCGAGATATTACAAACATGGGTCCTACAGAGCATACAAGTCAAGGCACAAGCGGAAGCTTAACATGTTTGAGTACGGACATCTACAAATGAAAAAGGCTGATAAGCCTGACTAACTACCAGATCCTGCCGAGGGCACAAGATCTTAGCTGAGGTATCAAGCTAAACATCGAAGTCCACACAGAACTACTAGCGAGACTGACATCTCTCTGCAAAACATAAAATAGGCAAACGTGAGTACAAATGTACCCAGCAAGACTTACATCAGAACTAGCTACATATGCATCATTATCAACAAAGGGGGTGGTGGAGTTTGCCTACAGCAAGCCAGCTTTGACTCGGTGGCTATCCTGAACTACGACTGCAAGTAACTCTTTTGAGGTGGCACACACGAGTCCACATATTCACCATATCAATACACCACTATGGATCCGCTCCCGTCTCCCTACGAGAACGCCAGGCAACCCAGAAGTCCTTTACCACGGACACGACTATTCGAATAGATGATGTTAACCCTGCAGGGGTGTACTTCTTCACACACGCTCTCGCCACTTACCACCATTTACACGTCGTGTATCTCGGCAACCTTCAAGCGGAAGCCTGGCGAGGGAGTCGGCCACGACCTGACTAACCACACAAGTCTCTAGTCCAGGTTTATCGCCTATTCGGGTTCCATCTGCAAGGAGATCCGGCCAGGGTGTCGCTCACGGCCCCAAACGATGAGAGCAGGGTTCCAGAGGCACCGAACGGGCGTCCCGGTACACCGTGCCTCATGTCTCTACCGCAACATAGCCCACCCCTAGGGTCAGCGCTACGCACGGCCACCAACACATATCCTACAAACACCAGAAACTAGTTGCAACTCCTGGACAGAGATCGAGTTGATTAATAAGTCGAGAGGGGCACTTAAGCATTCCAATGTGTGGTAGTAGTTGTTCATGGATCACAAACACAGAACTCAGTTCCTGAGGACGGCTGCAATGAGACAACCCACCATGTACTCCTACATGGCCTCTCACCGCTACCTTTACCAAATCGTGTTCACACACTTAGCTCACACACAGTAGGACATGTTCACACACCTCTGATTCATCCTCGATGAATCAGACCTGACTCATCTCTAAGCAGTAGCAGGCATGACAAACAAGCATGAATGAGTAGGCACAACAGGGCTCAAACAACTCCTACTCATGCTAGTGGGTTTCATCTATTTACTGTGGAATGACAAGTCATGCAGAGGATAAAGGGGTTTAGCTACCGCAGCAAGTAACAGATGAATCATTGTTGTCCTAATGCAGTAAAAAGAGCAGGAGCGAGAGAGTGGGATTGTATCGGAATGAACAAGGGGGTTTTGCTTGCCTGGCACTTCTGAAGATAGCATTGAGTCTTCATTAGTGTCAACGATCACAACGTCGGTACAACGTCTACCGAGGGGGAACAACACCGGCAAACAGAGAAGAAACACGATCAATGCAATGCACAATATGATGCATGCTATGACATGGCAATATGCATGTGTTTTGGGCTAATCCAAGTTAGAACAGATTGAGATGAGTCCATTTGAACCAAAGAATAAAATGCAAACCCATTTTAAGAGGTCATATTGGTGCATTAACTTGTTTCACCTAAACAGCAAGGTTAAAGTGTTCTAACATGCATGAGAAAGGTACAAATGGATAGATTGGATTTTTCTGATCATTTTTCATATATAATTTGTTTGATTTGGAGTTACGGTTGAATTACTATGAATTTTAGAAGTTTTGGTTATTTTCTGGAATTTCCTGTATAAGAATAAATCCAGAAAATAAGTTACTGCGTCAGCATGACATAGGTGTGATGTCAGCAGGGCAACTGTGGCTGACCAGGTCAAACCTGACGTGTGGGGTCCACACGTCAGTGACACGGGTTAAACATGGGGGTTAGCTTTATTTTAGTTAAAGGATTAGTGGCACTGGGCCCACTGGTCAGAGTCAGGGGTTAGTTAACGGTGATTAGCCTTAAGCTAATCACCTGACCCACTGGGCCCACCTGATGGGCCGGCGAGGTCAAAGAGTCAAACCCCACCGGCGTTTAGCCGCCGGCGAGGCCGAACATGGTGGAGGGGCTCGGTGTCGTATCTCCGGCGTCCAAATGGCCCGCGGAGACCACCGGGGCGTAGCCCGGGCTCGTCCGCACCCAGTGGGGCAGGGAGGAGGAGGAGGGGTGGTCGAAGCTCGCCGGAGCGGAGCTCGGGGCGGCGGCCGGAGCACGGCGTCGAGCGGGAGCGGGCTGCAGGGCACGGGCAGTCCACCCGAGGGGCTCTGCGGCACCCTCGTGGCACCAGGAGCACGGCCGTGTGCTCGGGTGGGACTAGCGCGAGCTAGAACAACGGCGGCGACACGACCGGGGGCGAGGAGCTACGGCCATGGCGGGGGAAGGGGGCTACGGCGCGGGAACGGGGAACGGGGAGAGGGAAACGGAGCAGAGGCTCACTGCGGACTCGACGGTGTCGACAGAGAGCTCGGGGAAGGCCGGACGGCGGCGTGGCAGCGAGGACGATCTCCGGTGGCCGGAGGCGAAGATGGTGATGTTGACGGTGTTCCAGGGCTTCCCGCGTCGCGTGGCTCGACGGAGGGGTGGACGGCGACGTGGCGGAGTTTCTGAGCTGATCGGAGAGGCGAGGGGGAGGCGGTGGCCGTGGCAATGGCGTGCGGCGGCGACGGTGGTGCTCGGGCGGTCGCGCGGGAGAGAACCAGGGGAGGAGGGAGAGCGAGGGAGAGGGAGAGAGGTCGGGGCGGCGCGTGGCGTCGCGCGGGGCATCCAGACGACGAGGGGGAGAAGCAGGAGGTGGCGGGGAACGTGGCCCCGGCCGGACGCGTGGCCGCGCGTGCCCCTGTCCTCCTGGCGTGAGGAAGGGGACGAGTGGCACGGCCAGCTGGCTGGGCCGGCCTGCTGGGCTGCGGTAAGTGCCAGGTGGGTGTTTCCTCTCTCTCTCTCTCTCTCTCTCTCTCTCTGTTTTTTTTCTAATTATGTTCTGTTTCTATTTTGCAGGTTTGTTTTGAATTTGGTTTTGAAACCAATTCAATTTTGTTGCTTTTGATAATATTTCTAGAAGCTAAAGAATTAAACCAAAGCTCCACAAAATATTTCAGAATTATTGGACCTATATTTATTAATAGTAGATATAAATCCAATTCAAATAGCTATTGATTTAATTCAAATGGCCATAATAAATGTTTCTGAGACACCAAAAATATTGGTTTGGATTTTACCTCTTGCCAATATTTCCAGAGGATAACAGGAACATTTTCTTGGACTTATTTGAAGCAATTTTATCTTGATCATTTTTAAAAGGATTCTGAGGCTTTGAAAATTCCTCAATTCAAATTTCATTTGAATTTAAACATGATGCAACAAACAAGCTAGACCAAGGCCAAGGTAAAGCTAGGGATGTGACATTTGTTGAAATGGGAAAGAAACTGGGGGGGGGGGGGGTCGGGTAGTTTGTGCAGGACTTGATTTTCTTCCCTCACATAGGAAAAAAGTTCAAAGAGAACAAATATGGGACCAACATAGATATGCTACTTGGCTACATACTCTGCATCACCCATTTATACGTGTGGACGCACATGGTGCTAGCATGTCCCATACAACTATTTTGCTGTTGTTAATCTAAGAATGCATGCCGAAAATTAAAGCAATGCCACTTTATTAAAATTACATTTTTTAACGAATGTTGTTTCAAGAGAGTGTCTCTGTTAATATGAATCAATGCTACCGTTTTAGAAATGCTACTATCCTACTTTGTTTTCCCTCCAAGATAAGTTAGATGCTTCTTTCTGTCACCGTTTCTTTCATCCTCCTTTATCGGCAAGTAATTGTTTCCTTTTTTGCCTCTGTTAAAACAGGGGTATGGATTCAACTTGTTGCTATTGCGACATTTTACTTCGCTACTCGAAACACTTATGTTTTAAGAGTGTTTTGTGCAGTTCAACTTGAATTTCACACCGGTGACTTTGCTTAATTTTGGTGGAACTGCACAAAAGGAGATCGAGATTTGTTTCCAGTGTTCCTGTCAAGTTGTTTCAAATCTTGGTCTCTACCACATGATATCTATTCAACTTGTAGCTATTGCGACATTTTGCTTCGCTACGCGAAACACTTTGCTTGATTTCAGTGCAACTGCACAAAATGAGATTGGATTTCCTATTCGTGTTAGCAGATTCGTATTTTATCCTGGTGTTCTCATGAAAGGTCAGCATCCACATGATTGTGCAGTGTGCTTTGAGATGTTGTGCTACTTGTATTGGTACTGTTTTAAATAAATGTTGAATTGAAGCTATTGTATTGCTGTCTTTTCCCATTAAGTAGTGAACAAAAATGGGACCAACCCAGACATGATGCTTGTTGCTTTGTTACAACAAACTCTGCATCACCTCCTTTATAAGTAGATGGAAGCACATATTGTTGTTGCGCCCTCTCCCCTGAACTATTTATGCTTTTCGTTAATCTAATGCACTGGTAAAATTAAGCAATGCCACTCTCAGAATTAATTAACTACTGAATCTTAGTTCAAAACTGCAACACTTGTTAGGAATGGTACTATCCTGCTTTGTAGTTCTTTCTACATGTTTAACTAAGGTACTGTCAAGATAATGTCTCTTTAAAAATGAATCAGTTGCATTGTTTTAGGAATGGTACTTTTCTGCTTTGTCGTTCTTTATACATGTTGAACCAAGGCATTGTTAAGATAATGGCTCAGTTAATATGAATGAATCACACTGATGGAGAATTGCTCCTCTCCTGCTTTGTTTCCCATTAAGACAAGTTATCAACCGTTATTTCTCAGTAATTGTTTCCCTTATACCTATTCTTGCTTACAGGGATATCAAAATTAAAGCTCGGTTTTATTCCGACTTCGATTTTACTTGAACTCCACAAAAGGAGCCAATGTGTCCAAGGCAAACTGCTGCGTTACTGGGTCCAGTTGGTCGTTCCACTTTGCAGAAAGAAGCAGTCACTGGATGCGGTACATTACAGAAGGAATGACCGAGAAGCTTTACAGAGTATTATTAGACACCGGTGACATGACTAGTCTGCAGAGACCATTGGCAATTTAACAACACGTGGAGTGCCCTGGGCAAAAAGTGCCCAAACAAGTACAAGAAGCTAAGACAGGACACGATCATAGGCATTACATATTTTGAAGGGAAGAAGCTTGTCAAATTTTAATCATTGATGTTAGCAAGAAGACGTTAGTTTAATATACTAGAATTGGAAAACCTTGTCAAAATTTGCTCATTGATGTTAGCAAGAAGACGTTAGTTTAATATATTGGAATTGGAAAACCTTGTCAAAATTTGCTCATTGATGTTAGCCAGAAGAGATGCATTTGATATTTTTGAGTGGGACACCCTTGCTGTGAGCAGCTCGAGAGTTTATTCCTATTCCTATGTTCAGTTTAGAAGTAAATAGTTACTCTGCTGAGATATTCCTGTGTTAAGAGTTTGTTCTGAATATTGTCTATGTAATGTCAAGCGTTGTGTTTGATTGCAAAGTTGAGCTTGGAATGTTGTGGCATGCGGCATCACGAGCTGTTCACCGTGCCTCCTGAGAATAATGCTTCGTATTGTTTTGCATGTCGATCTAATGCCAGTGATTTGCTTGTTAAGAAGATCATCCTCTTCTGTTGTTTCCGTGCGTAAGAAATTCATCGTCTGATGTTTCATTCATAGCCTATACGACATGTCGGGTAGGTTAGACGTGAAACCATATGATCTTCCGACCAACTCAAGATATTAGGCCGTGATTGGATCGTCGTTTTCCAACCAAAACCGCTTGTAAAACTGAGGCTTGTAAATTAAAGCAGATGGTCTCGGGCGAAGGCGCTTGGTTGGTTGATTTCGACTAGTAATATATCGGAAGTACTTCACACACGATAAAAACGCTGAACGACACTCGGATGATTGCTAATCCAACCGTTAGTTGCTGTTTCAGCCTTGCCCATGGATGGCACGATACGCACTTCGTGCATGTATCGTCTGGTAATGTCGTCCATATAGCAATGCTCGTAAAATATATACTGGTCTCTCAAATTACACGCGTAACCCGCCGGTTTTACTTACAGACCTCGGGCCTTCCGATGACGAGTAAATTACACTTGTATGTTAATACAGGTTTGAAATAAACCAGAGCTCCCAAGCGAGGCCTTACCGTTTCATGCCGTCTCAGTTTCTCGATGGTGCTCATAGGTGTCCGATGATCCTGGCTTCCTGAACGAGTAGCGGGCGCTGTATCAGAACTCCGTAGGGCCCGCGAGGCCCTCTCCGTTGTCCTTCGACTTGTTGCGCTCGCCGTGGCGCCGAGCATTGTTAACATGGTCAACGAACATGAGGATTCAGGAGATGAATTTATTTTGACTGGATGACACTAGGGACCCACTAGGGCCATAGCCGTACGTACGCAAGTGCCTCCTTATATGTACAACTATAATTTTTTGCTTTCTCCTGGTTTCCTGACATCACAGTCCGACACCATTGTCAACCTATGTAGTCAATATAAACGAGAGAATTGCACAAGGTGCGGCCGACAGCTGGGACCAAGCAGCTCGAGCAGTATTTGTGTTTTTGAGGCGTGAGCACTGCAGAGTTTTTCTTGGCGATGATTTTGTTGTTGTTCAGAGGAGAGCAGGGTATTAACTGGGCGGGCTGTGGCCCATCTAGCCCAGGCCGGATATCCACCCTAGATACTACTTTTTTCAAGATGAAAATGGCTAGCCCAGCTATACGTCTTTTTGAGGAATACCCAGGCAAGGTCAACTTGTTATTCTCCGCCCCGCTGTGCTGCAAATCTTTCCTAGGAGGGATGCGTTAGGCTTAACAGGAAAATGGGCTTTAAAAATAAGAAATGGGATGTAATTATAAAAACTAGGTAGTAACTATAAAAAATGCACCAAACACGAAATTAGTTTATAAAATATTATTTATAGATTTTGAAAATCTTAAAATTTTCATTGTTGCGCGCGCAATGTTTCGCTGGGTTTGTACGTAATACAAATTTATATTTAATCTGAATAGAAATTTTGGGATAAAAATATTTCGGATCCCATTAAAATGTGGGAAATTTTATTGAATTCTGTCTTCAACGGTTGGTTGAAATTATTAATCGTTGTCCTAGCTAGAAAATGGGTTGTACTTTTAACAAACTGTAAATGGGCTGTTGTAAATTCCATTAGAATTCAAAAATGGGCGCTACATTCTTACAAAACGCAAATGGGCTCTAAGTTCTCTACCACACACTTGTGGGCCTACTAAGTGACACTTCCCCTAAAAAAATAAGTTGACGCGTATGCAAGGCTTTGTCAACTTATTATAGTCAACACACGGTTCTAGCAACAGTGGTCGTTGGATGTCTATCCAACGGATGTCGTGCTTCTTCTTCAATCTCGGATATTCTTAGCTTCGGCCGCCCAAAAAATGATTCCTCCCCCTGACATCTGGGGCGCACCGTTTCGGAGGCTGACCTGTGGGTCTACTAAGTTGGAGCGTACCAAGGGCTTTGTCAACTTAGTCAATATAAACGTTTCTAGCTTCAGTGACCGTACAATGTCCATCCAACGGCCGTAGTGCTTCTTCAACCTCTGGTCTTCTTGGTCCAGCCGCCCAAAGCAGCGCTGGTCGTTCCGCCTGCTCCTGCCTCCCGTGGCCGGCTGTGCTGACGCGGAGGCCTCACCGCCCCCATACTACTCCCACCGCTGGCCAGGCCATCCCTCCACTCACCCACACCCCCTGTTATTCTGCGGCGACGGCAGCCTCACACCGCAGCCGAACCAGTGAACCCTCGTACTCCTCTCCGCGCGGGCTTCCACTGCTGCGTCTTCCCCGGCTCCGCGTCATCCCCTTCCTAGGCGTCACCGTCGTCCACCGCCCTGGTGCTCTCGGCGCGGCGTGGTCAACGTGGTCAACGACCGACTTCCATCGGAAGTGTACTGTACGTGGAGAGGCTGACAGCTGGGGCCACGGCGGCCGCAAGGAAGTGCCTCCTTATTACGCTCAAAATAATTATTCCTCCACCTGACAGCAGGGACTCGCCGGACGACCCACCTTATTTCGCGAAAAAAACGTTTCCCACCTGACTGCTAGTACCCACCGGACGGGCCACCGTATTTCGCGAATAAACGTTCCCCCCGTTGTCAGCTCGGACCCACCGGAAGTGCCTCTTTATTACGCACAAAAAAATGAATACTCCCCCTGCTAGCTGGGACTCACCTTGGTGGGAAGTTGACTTGTGGGCCTACTAAGTTGACGGGGACGGAGGGCTTTGTGAACTTAGTCAATATGAACGATTCTAGCTCTAGTGACCGTACGATGTCCATCCAACGGCCGTAGTGCTTCTTCAACCTCTGGTCTTCTTGCTCCAGCCGCCCAAAGCAGCGCCGGTCGTGCCGCCTGCTCATGCCTCCCGTGGCCGGCTGTGCTGCCGCGGAGGCCTCACCGCCTCCATACTATTCCCACCGCTGGCCAGGCCATCCCTCCACTCCACTCACCCACACCCCCTGTTATTCTGCGGCGACGGCAGCACGGCCGAACCAGTGAAACCTCGTACTCCTCTCCGCGTGGGCATCCACTGCCGCGTCTTCCCCGGCTCCGCGTCGTCCCCTTCCTAGGCCTTGCCGTAGTCCACCGTTGTGGTGCTCTCGGCGCGGCGTGGTCAATGTGGTCAACGACCGAATTCCATCGGAAGAATACTGTATGTGAAGAGGCTGACAGCTGGGTCCACGACAGCCGCAAGGAAGTGCCTCCTTATTATGCGGAAAATAATTATTCCTCCACCTGATAGCAGGGACCCACCGGACGGGCCACCAGTATTTCACGAAAAAACGTTTGCCCCTGACTGCTGGGACCCACTCGACGGGCCACCGTATTTCGTGAAAAAAAGTTCCCCCTACTGTCAGCTCGGACCCACCGGAAGTGCCTCCTTATTATGCACAAAAAAATGAATACCCCCCTGCTAGCTGGGACCCACCTTGGTTGGAGGCTGACTTGTGGGCCTACTAAGTTGACGGGGACGTAGGGCTTTGTCAACTTAGTCAATATAAACAATTCTAGCTCCAGTGACCATACGATGTCCATCCAACGGCCGTAGTGCTTCTTCAACCTCTGGTCTTCTTGCTCCAGCCGCCCAAAGCAACGCTGGTCGTGCCGCATGCTCCTGCTTCCCATGGCCGGATGTGCTGAAGCGGAGGCCTCACCGCCCCCTACTATTCCCACCGCTGGCCAGGCCCTGCGGCGACGGCAGCCGCACACCACATCCGAACCAATGAACCCTCGTACTCCTCTCCGCGCGGGCTTCCACTACCGCGTCTTCCCCGGCTCCCCGTCGTCCCCTTCCTAGGCCTCGCCGTCGTCCACCGCCCTGGTGCTCTCGGCGCGGCGTGGTCAACGTGGTCAAGGAATGACTTCCATCGGACGTGGACTGTATGTGGAGAGGCTGACAGCTGGGTCCACGGCCGCAGCAAGGAAGTGCCTCCTTATTACGCGGAAAATAATTATTCCTCCACCTGATAGTGGGGACCCACCGGACGGGCCACAGTATTTCGCGAAAAAAATAGTTTCCCCCCTGACTACTAGGACCCAGCAGCTGCACCTTCGCACGCAAGGAAGTGCATCCGGGCAAAAAAACGATTCGCCCCCCTGACTGCTGGGACCCACCAGCGACATCTTCACACGCAAGGAAGTGCGTCCGGGCAAAAATAAACGATTCGCCCCCCTGACTGCTGGGACCCACCGGCTACATCTTCGCACGCAAGGAAGTGCGTCCGGGCAAAAAAAAACAAAACGATTCGCCCCCCTGACTGCTGGGACCCACCAGGTACATCTTCGCAGGCAAGGAAGTGCCTGATAGTCGGGACCCACCTGGTCGAAGCGTACGTACCGTTGTCATTCTGGTCGTGAACATGTACGTATATATATACTGTGGATGTAGAGGCGTGCACGTGTCATTGTAGAGGCGTGCACGTAGCATGTACACGTACGTACAGTGGCGAGGGTGCAAGAAAGAAAATATGGCCACGTACGTACATACGGGCAGGGTCTCTAACGCCTATCGCGCATACGTACATGGCTGGGTCGGAACGGAGAAACAGCGTAGTCGTCGTGTTCATGGGGAGCCAACCGGTTGGGTCGGAACGGAATGCGTGGTCGTGTTCATCGGGAGGGCTTGGACGGAACATGCGATGGAAGCGAGGCTGGCGTATCCGCTGGCGGAGGAAACGGCCTTGTGTTTGACCGCCATGTTCAAACAGGGTCCCGTTGATCGGGGGGCTGGCGTCGCAAAACGGAGGAAGCGGACCTCCTACGATCAAACGGGGTCCCGTTGATCGGGAGGAGTGTGGCGTGCCGCAAAACGGAGGAAACAGACCTCCTACGGTCGAAACGGGGTCCCGTTGATCGGGAGGGTGTGGCGTGCCGCAAAACGGACAAACGGACCTCCTACGGTCAAACGGGGTCCTGTTCATCGGGAGGGTGTGGCGTGCCGCAAAACGGACTCCACGGATACTGTTCATCTCCACCGTCGACCTCCTCCACCTCCACGGGCTACCGTCGACCTCCTCCAGCCTCCACGGGCTCCTGCTCATCCAGCCTCCACCGCTCTACTCCACCGCCACTTGCTCAACCACCCCTCTCCACGGGTACCCTCCACCGCTCATGCTCATCCAGCCCTCCACACCACGAGGTCCTGTTCAACCACCCTCCACGGCCACCCTCCATCATCTACTGTTCATCCAGCCCTCCACACCATGGGTTCTGTTCATCCAGAGGCAACGCCACCGCCACTTGCTCGCCCACCCCCGCAACGCTCACTAGTAGCGATGGCGTAGGAATCGCCCATCGGGTTAGTTAACAGCCATCGATCGATCGCTCGGGTTCGATGAACGCGTAGCTGCAGCAGTCAATCGCCGGGTTCAGCGAGAGCCCAATGCCTCGCTCGGCTTCGCTAGAGCCAACGCCGCACACACGCACGCACGTCACGACGAAACGCGACGCTCCGCCTCGACCTCCTACCGTAACCGCAACTCCCGAAATTTTCCTCCCCTCGCTTCTACCATGGTTTTTCCGTCATGGACGGCCCAAAGAATGTCATGCAGCTGCATCTCCGGCCCGCCCAGGACAAAAAGCCCATTTTCTGTCATGATTTTTTGTCGTAGAAGTAGGAGCCCACCACATCTATGATGATACCGGGTTTTGTCACAATTATCGTCATAGAAGTGTCATATGTATGACAGAAAAAAAATTCATTCGGCCCAAAATGTCATGGATGTGTCTTTTTTTTGAAGTGATGATGCAATTATATTAGCATTGTTGACAGACTGCACTAGTGAAAGTATGAATCCTAGGCCTCTTTTTCAAGCATTGCAATACCGTTTGTGCTCCGTTTTATCAATTTTTACCTTGCTATTTTTTATTGTTCTTATTACAAAAATCAACATATACTATCCATATTACACTTGTATCACCATCTCTTCGCCGAACTAGTGCACGTATACAAATTACCATTGTATTTGGTGTGTTGGGGACACAAGAGACTTTTGTTATTTGGTTGCAGGGTTGCTTGAGAGAGACCATCTTCATCCTACACCTCCCACGGATTGATAAACCTTAGGTCATCCACTTGAGGGAAAATTGCTACTATCCTACAAAACTCTGTGCATGGAGGCCCAAAATGAGTCTACAAGAATAAAGTTGCAAATTAGACATCAAGCTCTTTTCTGGCGCCGTTGCCGTGGAGGTGAGTGCATGAAGGTATATCTTTACATCTTGCAATTGAATCTTTTAGTTTCTTGTTTTATCACTAGTTTGGTTTTATAAAAGAAAATTACAAAAAAATGGCGATTGGGTTACCTCGGGTTGTTCTTTATCTTTATAATGTCTATCTTGAGAATAAGGATTCCAATAGTTGTGCTCAATTGCCAGAAAAGGAATTCAAAAAAATTTATGGCGCAAAAACGTTGGATGATGGGCATGATTGCAATATTGCTAGTTTGAATTCTTTGAATATCATGATGTTAATGATGATTGCATTAGTCATGATAATTTTGTCTCCTATAAGAATGTCAATTTTTGCGGAGTGAATTGGGAGTGAAAATGCACACCAAAAAGGGAAGATAGATTCTGTAAGAAGCATAAATATTTAGAAACCATCCTTGTGAACTTTGCAATGAATGTGGTCATTTAAATCTCCAATGCAAATTGTTTCATGATCAAATCGTGTCCAAAAGTTGTGATAACTTGATTAACCTTGAGCATCATAAAGAGCTTAGTCTTCTTTTGGGGTATGAAGAAATGAAACGTATAACTGAGGGTATTCCAAAATGTAATCTCGAGAGAGTTCTTGATTTTGATCTAGAGGAAATTTATATGTTTTGTGCGGTAAATTGCATTGAGAATCCTTATATTGCCAACTATCTAAAGACAAGAAAACAAATAGGATATGAAGAGAGTACTAATCAAAGGGAAAATATTTCCCAATACCCTCCTAGTGTTTATTATGATGAATCAGGTAACAAGGAGGAGCTTCCTATCCAATCAATCTCTTCAACAAGAAGCTCGAAAAAATTGATTAAACCCATACGTGAGGTGGTGAAGAAGAAAAGGAAAAGAAGAAAGGATAGAGGTAAAAAGGTATATCTCCCAAATAATGTTGCTCCTATTATTGTTGTGCCTCATGAAAATGAATCAAAAATAATTGTGGAAGATGATGCACTTGATGATGATATTGCTTCTATGTCTTATGGCACAATGTCTGAGAGCACTGTTGATGATGATTTTGTTATGCCTATTGCTTGTTGTGATGATTATTATTGGGATGATAATGATACTTATTATAATCTTGGAAATCTTTTTGGCACCAACTTGGGAAATTATGATGATAGCAATTGTTATACCGTTGGTGCTATTCACACTATTAATGATGAGAATGATTATGCTTATGATATGCCAAGCCACAAGCTTGGGGATGCTATGTTTGACGTGAATGACATGTTTGAGAATTTATTTGCTGCAATTAACGTTTTTCCTAAGCTTGGGGATGACATGCTTAATTAAGATGATCTTTTTAGTCCCCCTACATCGAATGATCAAATTTGCTATGATGATTGCATGCCTCCTATCTATGATTAGAACAAAGTTGCTACTTATGATGATTATTGTGATGATACTTATGTTATAAAAAGTTGTGATAATTATTGTCATAATTTTGAATATCCTTTTACTGAACATTAATCTTTTAATGTGGAAACAATCTTTAGTATTCCAGTTTCATATGATACTCCCACTATTGTGAATGAGAATAAAATTGCTTATATGGAGAGTAGTAAATTTTCTATGCTTTTGGATCATGAAAAGAATGCTATATGTGATGGTTATATTTTTGAATCTATTCATGATGCTATGGAAAATTATTATGAGATAGGAACTTATGCTTCATGATGCTGTTGTTATGTTTCAATCATTATCTTTTATGCGAGCATCATTGAACTCATCATGCCTAGCTAAAAGGCATTACAGAAAAGCGCTTGTTGGGAGACAACCCAACACTTTTACCTACTATTTTTGTGTGGTCACATGATTATGCCACTTTAGTAATCATGTTTTATTGCTTTTGTTTCAATAAAGTGCCAAGTAAATCCTTTGGGTTAGCGTGGATGATAGTTGAATTGATTCTGTCCAAAAACAGAAACTTTTTCACTCAGTCCAGCAATTTTGAAAATTCACTGGAACTTGCTTTTGATCTGATTTTTTTACAGGTGATAGATATACAAATTACCTACATTTTCCTAATTTTTCAGAATTTTTGGAGTAGCAGAAGTATGGTTGGAGTACAGATTACTACAGACTGTTCTGTTTTTGACATATTCTGTTTTCAATGCACAGTTTGCTTGTTTCCTAGTTTCTATGGCTAATATTGCTCAACATAAATTGTGGAAATGATATGCTACGGTAGGTATTGTGTGATAAAAATTATGAATCTTGTCTTTGACAGTACCAAAGTGAAATGGTTTGTTCTTTATCATACTAACCTATCTCATGAAGTTCCATTAAATTTTGTGTGATTGAAGTTTTCAAGTTTTGGGTGAGATGTCAATATGAGGAGAATAAGGAGTGAAAAGACCCTATTCTTGGGGATTCCCAAGGTACCCCAAGGTAATATTCAAGGAAGATCCAAGCAACTAAGCTTGGGGATGCCCCGGAAGGCATCCCCTCTTTCGTCTCCAACATTATTGGTAACCTCACTTGGAGCTACATTTTTATTGTTCACATGATATGTGTTTTGCTTGGAGCATCATTTTCTTGTTAAGATTTGATTGCTGTTATTTAGAATAATATTTTGCATCTTTCTTTTCAATAAAAATGTCAAGGATAGCCTTTTCCATGCTTATTTTGCAAGTCTATGTGTTCTGTTTCAAAACAGAAAGTTTATCGATATTGCAAAAATTCCTGAAAAAAGTTAGAATGTGATAAAATGTTGATTTTTTTTTGCACAATATGCTTTGAAATTTTTTCTACAGTTTGGTAAATTTTCATTATTTTTGGATTTAAAGAAGTATTGATACTCTTGCATTCTTTACAGACTGTACTGTTTTGGCAGATTGTTGTTATGTTTGCATATGTTTGCTTGTTTAATGATTCTATTTGAGCATAGGAGTATTAAATATGTAGAGGCATTTAGTATGCAATGTTAAATAATAATTTTAGTGATTTGCTACAGTAGAGAATGATAAGGTTTTGCATTGATTTATACTAACGTATCTCACTAGTTCTTGTTGAGTTTTGTGTGGATGAAGTTTTTAAGATTTAGGGAAACCGTGGTATGAAAGAATTAAGGAGACAAAAAAGCTCAAGCTTGGGGATGCCCAAGGCATCCCAAGATAATATTTGAATAAGTCTCAAGCATCTAAGCTTGGGGATGCCCCGGTAGGCATCCCACCTTTCTTCATCAACAAGTATCGGTTGATCCTATGTTTTTTGCTTATTCACATGATTTGTGCTATTGTTGGAACGTCATTTTATTTTATTTTGCTTGTTCTTTATATAAAATACTTAGATCTGAAAGGTTTAAATAAGCGAGAGTCCTCAATTAGCTACCCATCTACTTAACTACTCGCTTGATCTTCACTTATATCTTTTTGGAGTAGTTTGTCATTTACTCTTGTGCTTCACTTATATCCTATGAGTAAATTATTGAATAAATTGAATATAATGAAGCTGAAATTATATGTTCATATCATGCCTAGTGGTAGCTTCACATTAGGTTTGGAAAGTGAAATCTTTTGAAGCTTGACAATCACAATATTGGTCATACAAGCAATTCATGAATGATTAGTAGTAGAAGGAAGAGAACTTTCACATGCAAATACACTATCTTGGAAATCTTTTGTGATTGTGAGCCCCCATCAAAATATTATATGCCAAAATTGTTGACGTTGGACAAGCAAGACAATGTAATGATTTATGTTTGTTCATATTCACATAGAAGTTATATTGTCATATATCCTACAACATGTGGTGCTTGCCCCCATCTTTGCTAGCCAAAAATTGCGCACCAAGTAGAGATACTACTTGTGCATCAAAAAACCCTTAAACCCAAATCTTATTTTCAAGAGTCCACCATACCTACCTAAGGATTGAGTAAGATCCTTCAAGTAAGTTGTCATCGGTGCAATAAGGCAATAAAAATGGCTTCTAAAAGTGTTAGGTCATTTAGTGTAATAGAAAATTGAGCGTTGTACGAACTTGTGATGGCAAAGAATAGAAGCGACAGACTGCATAATAATGGTTGCTATCATAAGGGAAAATATAGCGTGACGTTCTTTTGCACTAAGGGATTGAGCATACAAACAAAAAGCGCATGGCAACCTCTACTTCCCTTTGTGAAGGGCCTACCTTTTACTTTTACGTATTTACTTTCATGCAAGAGTCAAAGTTTTTCTCTCTATTCCTTTTTATTTTTCTCTTTTGGCAAGCATCATGTGGTGAGGAAAGATCTAGGCACATATATCCAGTTGGATACACTACAAAAAAATACACTTCCGTGATGATACGTGTTTGTCACAGTAGGTCACGTTTATTGTCATACATGTACATCCATGACGATTTTATGACAGAATCAAGATAGTGATACCTGTGCTGTTCTAGAAGTGTTCCATGACATAACCAAAATTATCATCGTGGAAGTGTCCACTTGCATGACGATAAATCGTGCGTCATGGAAGTGCTTTCGTCAAGGGTGACCGACACATGGCATCAACCATAACAGGTCACCGTTATGCTATCGGGTTCCGGTTTGGATCTAATAACCCGTTAACAGCACCGACCAATGGGTATTTTCCACGTGTAAAATTCTCATTCGCCGGACAATGCACCTGTCAGCTAATCGTTGGGACAGATGTCATTACTACAATGGACGGAAGACGCCTATGATATGTCGACACGTGGCACAACCCAACAGTGGCCCTTTTTAGGTAAAAAGGCCAGCCTAGCTAAAGGCCCACCATGTTTTTTTAGACACTCATGGGCCGGCCCATTAACAGCCTGCCATGTTTTGGGTCAAATTGAGACCCATACCAGACCAGGCCCGTTCACAACCTGCCATGTTTTGGGCCAAATTACGACCCATATCGGATCAAGCCCGTTAACAGGCCACTATTCTTTTGGGCCCAATCTCAGACAGGTTTGTATTTCATCCTGTTAAATTCCCGTTTACTAGTTCGGCCCGATAATAGTTTCGTCCTGTTAGCGGCCCATGCTGCATCTGGGACGTTGTCGGCCTGGTTTAACTTTAGGCCATTTCAGAAACTGGGCTATTTCTTGTACAAAGTAACTTTAGGCCTCTTAACGGCCCGTAGTCTTCATGGAAAATTTTTAGCCCAACTGGCCTATTGGCCTGTTAATGGCCCATGTAACAGTTGGGCCTAATTACAGCCCGCGTTGAATCCGGCCTGCTTACAGCCCATCTGATAATGGCCCGTTACACTTTTGGGCCTATGGCCCGTGTGGATACCGGCCTGCTTAAAGCCCATAATTTTATTGGGCCAAACAGGCCCAAGATATATTTTGGCCTGTTAACTGCTCGTCCTATTTGGGCCAAACATGGGCCTTAGGTAGTTTCGGCCTGTATTGGCCCGTGAATTTTTCGGCTCAACGCTAGCCCAATCTAGGTTTTAGCCTGTTAAAAGCCCATGGTATTCTCTGGCCCAGCTGGCTAGAACTTTACTCGACCTGTTAAAGGCGGGAAACTACTATAGGTTTAGACCTGCTAATGGCCCAAGATGATTATATGCCCACGTTTTGGCCCATATGAGTAACGGGCCGGCCTGAAGATCGATAAAACTTAGATCCACTGAACCTTCCGGCCTAATTACAGCATACCGACCAAAGAATAAACCTAGACTATACAATAAAGAAATTACGGTATATTACATCCACTGGGAATCAAAGTTCGCTACCGGTGATAATAAAGCGCAGCGTCACCGTGGATTACATACACTGGGCATCAAAGGTCGCCACAAGTGCATATAAACGCGCCGACAAAAGAATATACAAAACTGAGACCACTTCAGAAGGCACTAGGCCTTGCCAGGACAGGCCCCGCAAGCAGCCGAACCAGCTGATGAGACCTCAGTTGTGTCAACGATAGATGCTCCATCCCTAGCTGTATGGCACCATAGTGCGCAAGGCAGTCCTCTGACATCTTCATTGCATCTTGGACTTCAAGTCAGAGCTGAGCTGAAGCAAGCCTTTCCGCTTTAAGTTGAGACCAAAGAAGTCAAACTGATTGAGGCACGACTGCACAGAGGTTGTCTCACACCTACTGGTGAGTAGCTTCAACTCAATGTCTTCATCAAGACAGGACCTTGGGGTCATCTCGCTGTCCTCAAGATGGTTTGGCTCACTATCTTACCTAAAGTTCTGCCTGGCATAAGAGATACGACTCTAAAAGAGAAACAAGGAGACACGTAACAGGTTTCACAATTATATAAGCAAATAAATGGATCCGTTCTGCATAAGGAACATGTTTTTACAACTACAATTTAAAACTGGTAGTTGTTGCAAACATCCAATCAGATATAAACATCAAAGTAAACAGCAGTGGAGGAAATGATGCCTATCCAAATCTATACTAGAACAAAGTTTGAAGGCTTGAGAAGGATGAACTTACATTACATGTTAACACGGGCTGTACCAAGCCCTTCTCCATGTTGATGGAAGGATAATTCAATAAATTCCCCAAAGAAAATTCTTTATAAGAGTTGCCATTATTCTACATTTTGGAAAGAGTAAATATAGTCAAATAATATTGGAATAAACAGAGGACAATGAAGCGCAGGAGCAGACTGATGATACATAATCAAATAGCAATTAATTAAGTACAGCGTTACAAAAGGTACTGACGAGAGGAATGCAGACAAGAACGTGTGCAGTGGCGTTGTCTTTATTCATCATTTTGGTAAGAGTAAATGTAGATATGATAATTTGGAGAAAGTGGAGGGCAGGGAAGATAAGATGCAGAGTAATGCTAGACAATAAACTATCTCGCGATGCAACTACAGTAATACCACCATCGTCCATTATTACTTGTCGCTCAAATGGATGTATCTAGAACTATTAAGTTCTAAATACATCCAATTGAGCAACAATTAATTCGATACAGAGGGAGTACATGACAACGGGTACTTACATGAGCAATCCAAAACTTCATAACCATTGTGTTAATTCTACATTTATCTTAGAGTAAATATAGATCTTATAATTTTAAGCAAAGGGAGGATAAAGAAGCAAACATTTATAATGATGCTACATAATCAAACAACAACGAGTGTAAGTATGCTAACAAAGGGCAACAGGTACTGACAAGAGCAATGCAGAGCCCAGTATTGTTGTGAGATCCTATGATCCTTTGAGAAAGGAGATTCAACTGAAATTAGTTTTCATACAAGAGAGAAGGTAAGGCACATGCAGAAATTTAGGAGTTCAAATTTTGAATTGATATCATAGACAATACCTGACGCTGGGCTCTGAGCAGTTCTAATAGGGGTTCGGCCAGTGGAGTAGGGGTAAAGTGTGGTACAGTTGGGCCTGCGTTTTCTATGGCTGCTGATCTATCTGATTTAACATGTATCACTACCTTTTACAAATACCTAGTTTGTACTCCTTGAGGATCTACACTCACCCTCTTCCTTTTGGACATCTATTACGGAAGAACAACATTTGACTGGAAAAACATAGTATGACGACATATAGAATAGGTACAGAAAATGGATAGGTATGGCATACACTATATATGATACTTAAACTAAGCAGATAGTGTAACAAAGTAGAAGTAATGCAAGAGGTCAGATGCAAAATATGTGCGACCAATACAACCTTGCCAAGTTAGAGCAAGCACCTTGATGGGTGAATAAGATAGGCCATCCTCCACCATGCCAAGTTTGTTAGCTAGTGGATTGACATGCATGAAAACATAAAAACAAGTGAGACTATCTTTGTAATGCAGAAGTGATTCTATTCCAATACTGCCTCCCTATAAACCTCTTTGTACTATCTCTGCAATTCTTCTGAGAGATGCCATGCATGTTGTAATTTGGTGTGTGCATTAATACAATGGGGCCTACTACTCAAAATATGAGAGCTCCAGAAGTGATGATACTTCGTAGATGACAGCTTCAACATATAGTAAAGAAGAATAAGTCGACCTGACCTGACAGATTGAAAATATAATAAGGGAGAACAACTTGACCTGACCAGCCGACCGCAAATGTCTCTGCTACTCTTCCCAACAAGGAACATACTTATTAGAGAAGAGAAGAGTGTCATCTTAAAGAAGAGCAGAAGAGCAGAAGAGCAAGAAGATTTAAGATATTACAAGTCTTTCTATACAATGTCGGTTGCCCACCCATGATGAACGAGAGCACACAGAGAAATACTATTCCTTCCGATCTCTCCATATGTGGATCACATGCATTTCAAAACTAAAGTAGGAACATTTAGCTGACCAATTAAACATCTCTCAATTTTACTAATATCAGCATAATATCATATTTTAATTTGTACAACTAAGCTTGTTTAGCTCAATGGGTGGAGCGGTGCTATTACGACACGAACCACGTAGGCTGATCGTGGTCATCGTAAAATGGGGATACCATAAGCATGATGAGTATAGTGTTGACCGTGGCAGTGGGATGGCAGATCTGAAGCTGCAAACCGTGCAAATGGTAGTTAGCAACCGAAGTTTGCTTTGAAATAAAAACTAAGATTTGGTATGGACAAGAAAGTACAGTCAACAAGTGACAAAGAAATGCAGTTCTGTTGTCTCTCTATATGTCGCGATATGCATTTGGAAACGCAAGTGGGACCTTTAGCTAACAAATTAAATGTCTCTGTTACCTAATATCAGTATTATATCATAATCATATTTGAACAACTAAGCTTTGGAATTTTGAGTGTTGTGTTGTTTAGCCTGAAGGGTGGAGTAATGCTAGTACGATAGAAAGCACCTACGCAGATCGTAGTAGAGTAGATAAAAGGGGAAAACCCTAAGCATCAAGAGTAAAATCTGGAATGTGTAACTAGATGGACCAGTGGATGGCGCACATGATTTTTGAAACGAATATAGGAACATTAGGTGACCAATTAAACATTCTCTGTTTTAGTGATATGAGCATCATATCAAATTCGTATTTCAACACCTAAGCTTTGGAATTATGAGTAGCATGTTGTTTCGCTTGATGGGTTGAGGTCTTGAGGAGCAGTGCTAGCACGACACGAAGCACCTAGGATGATGGTAGTGAATATAAAGGGGGGAAACCATAAGCTTTATGAGTATAGTGACCGTGCCATGGCGGATCTGAAGGTGCGAACCAGACAAAGCTACTTCGCAACCAATGTTTGCTTTCAACTAGCCACTACGATTTGGTACGGACAAGAAAAGTATAGTAAACAATTTACGATCTATTTTTCGGGTGAGATCAATAACTTAATCACATATGGAAGAGTACCACCTCTCTTGCAACTTCTTGTAGGCCCCTGCTGATACGTTCAGGGTGCTGCGGGTGCAATGGCTGTCGGCGGCGGGGAAGAAGACTTTAGATGGCAGACGGTCGGGTCGGGGGATAAATCTGGTTGCCGTGGACGAGGCAGTCGTAGGAGCGAGAGGACGTGATGAAAGGATCCTGGTCCGGCGCCCTGGATGAGAGACGTCCATCTCTTGCAGTGGACGACGGGGTAGGGGTAGCTGCTCTGGCAAGGTGGAGGATGGGGTGGCAGACGGAGGAGGCTGGCCGCAGTGGGGAGGTTGTCGTGGCGCCGACGGTGTATGAATGGGGAAATGGAGGGGAAGGGGGATCTCAAACTTTGGGACGCGCTTGTCTGAAATGTGGGAAAGTTAAGATACTTATCCCCCGTTTAAAATTTCGGACATCACGTAGGTTGGGGATAGGACCGTAATCTCGCATCTCCCAAATATTTGCCGGTAGCGATTTCTGGCGAGGAGAGGGTGTTTTGCCACCCACGGTTGGCGCCCACGGTGTATGAACGGGGCTGATAGGTAGAGCGGTTGTGTCACGTCTGAGGGAAGTTACACTTTTGCCCCTATTTAAAATATTTGCCTACATCAATTTTGGACGAGGAGAGTTTGTTTTGCTACCCATCGTGTATGAATGGGGAAATGAAGGGAGTGAAACATTTCTTTCGGATGAGGTTGAATCAAATGTGTTTTTCCACCCACGTTGGTGCCCACCGTGTCTAAAAGGGCTCAGAGGCGGTCGTGTCACGTCTGATTGAAGTTACTAGTCTACCGCTATCGACAACAGTGTAAATTCGGGCGATAAGGATGTCAAGTATCAGGGGTAGACAGCAATTTCCATATCGCAAACACTTGCTTCGGGCAGCCCACAAATGGTAGTGGGTGTTTAGCCGTTTCATTCAAAACTTGGGAGAATTAACATTCATGTTTGCCCTGGGCCCTGGCAACTAAATTCAAATCCAATTTGTATTCGATTACGAATATCCACAGATAATTCTATGTTTTTTTATTTATTTCTTCAAAACCACAAAAATGATTTATTCCACGTTTATATATGATTATGATTTAGAAATGTCGTGATCTTCGAATTCAGTAGGTTGGATACACTTTGAGTCAAACAGTTATTTCATCCAATACAATATGCTCACACAAAAAATAGTTCACCTTATGTCAATCATACAAGTATTGAGGATTACCTCGCCTAAAAAATTGGATCATTACAACACATGGACAACATAGGGGGTCTTACAAAATAATCCATTCAGAGACATGACACAACATGCAAGTACAATAATCTAATGACAATTTCAACTGGTATCTAAAGAAGAACTGGGATTACCCTGGGCTTCAGATAGCAGAAACAGCAGGACCTCCTCCGTCTTCAAATAGAACATTCTTACTTCCTCCAATTCTTGGGTTGCTTGCATAATGCGTGTAGCTAATTGCATAATTTCCAGCCTCAAGATCAAGATTACCTCATTCTTGGCAGCCACACCATCTCTTTCTGCCTCTAGTAGAGCCTCAAGAACTATAATATCTATGCTCAGACTGCTCTCCGGCGGTGTTGCCTCTGAACTGCTACCATCTGGTAACACGGATGGCGCACTACTTCCACAAATAGATTCTGGGGTTGTACATTGTGTCCTAGTGTGAACGGCATCCTGAAAGGTTTCCGCTGGACATAAGTAAGAGATATTTATCGCATGATCCAGGTAGTAAGCTTACATAGTAAATGACATACGAATTATTCCCGAGCATGGCAAGCTATATTTAAATGGTTTGAAGCAGCATCAACCGAAAATAAATTAAAATGGTAAGATGAAACTAGGGATGTATGTGGCAAATAAACGACATCCGCCAGTCCCATCTAGTTAGTTTTTGCTAGCTCCCTAGTTTATTTTCCTCAAAAAACAAAAACTCTTTTGAACTATCATACCACTAGTGGACTTTAATCGTGATTAAACGGGACCCAGTTGACATCCCTAGTTGAAAGGGAGTGTACCACCGCTATCTTTAAGTTGCCAATGAATCTAAGTAGTTTAAATAATCTGAAAAAGCACTTAACAGTGTGGCCTCATATAAACTATGAAGACAATCTTGTGATGAAGTTCAGAGGAAAACTTAAGGACTCAAATGAACTAGGCATGCATTTCTTTACAATAGTACAACAGGCACTGCTGACATATTGGCCAACTCAGGTATAGCCTAACAAGTAATAAACAAGCATTCGAATCAAGCAATACAACAAAGCAAACAACAGAACTATTTGTAGTTCTGTAGGATTACAGGTTGAGGGCACAAGCCAAGAAAGCATCCCACACGCATTACATTTCACATGTACTAAGACACACTGGCTTACCATATGTTGTTGTGAAGCCTCAATGCTGTTGCCATGTTCTTTGAAGATATCGTTAGCATCGCGTGGTTGCAAATATAGTTGTTGTAGTTTATTCTGCACCCTCTATTTAGGTAAAATTAATTTTAATCGCACGCACTGGTTCGAATTGATCATCAATGGTTCATCTAAACTAATGAAAGAAGGGTGTGTGCTTACACGACAATATATCTGATTCACTCTATTTTTATGCTTGTTCGAGATGCCAGCCCAAAAAAAACAAATATTTTGCTTGATGGGGTTGGCAGCTCCATAATTAATATAAGCATCAAATTG
The DNA here is from genome assembly GCA_021605205.1 of Aegilops longissima. Classification (NCBI taxonomy): domain Eukaryota; kingdom Viridiplantae; phylum Streptophyta; class Magnoliopsida; order Poales; family Poaceae; genus Aegilops; species Aegilops longissima. The sequence continues at coordinate 160,615,355 of CM038679.1, forward strand.
GTCATGCAACTTGGGAATATCAAGAACACACAAAAAAGTAATGAACGGAGGATCGGAGGAGTGATGTAATAGCTAGCATCAGAAAATATAGGGTAAAACAAACAAAAAGCAGCGGAACCACATGCTAGTTTGCTGATGTGTAATTAAGCATAGAGAACATGAAGCAGTCTGATGGAACCAACAGGTGGCATCAGAACAACACCATTATCATAAATATAGCATGCAAGAAGTAAAATAGTAGGCAGTGATATCTAGGAAGTACAGTAATACTTAGGACAAAACTAAAGCATATTAACTCTATGTGCATTGGTATGTAATTTAGCACATGTAACATGTTCACTGCCAGAAGTATGGCCCTACAGGTGCAAGCAGAATAACGCGTCTCATGAAAAATTGAATGATGCCCTAAAGAAATTCAAAGGTGTGGTGCTTATGCTAAGAAAGTGAACGTAGGCGCCGGCCGTTGGATAATAGTACCTGATTCTCGGCGGCTTATGGGTATCGTTGTCATACTTGATAGCTAAGGATAGTTGATGGTGCTCGTGTTGTGGTTGAGTTTGGGCCGGCTGTCGCCGTTGCTAAAGTGGCTCCGGTGCTTTGGTTGCGGCGCCTGTCGACATACAAGAAAGCTCATATGTGGTAAGTGAACAGTTGCACGATAAAGAAGAGAAAAACCGAAGGAGTACAAATCAAAATAACCTCATGAAGCTACGGCGTCAGTAAAGCAGGGCCGGTGGAGTTGAATATGGCGTCCGTGGATCGTGTCTAGTGCAGTGGACAAAGGCTTCGGCGGGTGCGGTGTATAGTGCTTTCGGTGAGGCGGATCTATTGCGGCGGACGAGGGCTTGTATGAAGGGCCAGCGATGGGGCGGACGAGGGAGTCAGTGAAGGGCCTACACTATGGTGGACGAGGGCACCGTTAAGCAGATCTGGTGCAGTGGACCATGATTGCGGTCAAGGAGATCTGGAGAAGTGGACAAGACAGTTGCTAAAGTGGCTCCTGTGAAGTGGTGAGTTGGCAGTTGGGGGTTCCAAGGTGCGGAAGGTAGATCCGGTGGGGTGTGAGGTCCACCACTGCGGCGGAGGAAGATTCGGCGGCTTGCCTTGGTTGGGGGGTCGAGGAGGGGAAGGGGAGGGGCTCTGGGGAAGAATGTTGGGGGCAAAGAGGGGAAAACAATGGAGTTACCAAAGCATCCCTTTTCCATTCATGTGGCAGGGGTAAAACCGGAATATCGCAGGGCTAAACTTTCGAGCGCGAGATATTTCGATGTGAGCGGGAAGTTTGAAAGCTTTTGGCACCTGAAATTATAAGTGTTCTGCTCTTCTACGACCGACTATGATATCATGGCCGAGAATTTATTTGTTTTGCACGCAAAAAAAGTGCAAGTTTTGTAAATCAATGTCTCCATCTCGAAACTTAGATTGTCCATTCAATTCAAATATGGATCATTGAGCTAGTACAAGCAAATACCATCATATGGTCCAATTCAAATGAAATTCCAAATGTATTTATCCTAAATATGATGACAAAAGCAAAAATGTGTATGTGTATGAATAAAGTGGATGATTATAAAGTTTGAACATGCATGTTTGTGTATATCTCTAGGTTTGATATATGAATTTGAAGTCACGAAATCCTGGCTTAAAAAATGTAACAATGTTTAAATGAATTACAAAAGCTAATGATGGAGTCGAATTCCAAAATTCCAATCTTAGGTTTGTAATTCTGGTACATCAAGGTATATCACGCATGTTCAAAAGTAGCGTTATCTCATAGTCCAAACTATGAAAAAAATTGATCAACAATGAGTGCACACACTATTGACCATATATATCCCAATTACGCTGAAGTCCCTCAAATATAGGCACCTCACTCTTTATGTGAAGCCACCCCCCAAACACACACCACTACAAAAAAAACACATCCGTGACATTTTGGGTCGAACGTATTTTTTTCTGTCATGCTTATGACACTTCTATGACGATAATTGTGACAAAACCCTGTATCATCATAGATGTGGTGGGCTCCTACTTCTATGACAAAAAATCATGACAGAAAATGGGCTTTTTGCCCTAGGTGGGCCGGAGATGCAGCTGCATGACATTCTTTGGGCCATCCATGATGGAAAAAACCATGGTAGAAGCGAGGGCGAGGAAAATATCGGGGAGTTCACTGTTATGATGGGTGGTGGGGGGCTGAGCGATGCGCGTTTCTCTCGTACACGTACGCGCGTGTGTGCGAAGTTTTGCACTCTAACTAAACCCCGAGTGAGGCATTCGCCTACTGAACCCGAGCGATTGCACTGCAGGCTACGCGTTACTGAACCCGAGCGATCGATCGATGGTTGTTAATGGAACCCGATCGAGCGATTCCTTCGGTACTGCTGCTAACTGAAGCCGATCGATGCTGCTTTTGGATGAACAGTGAGCATTGTTGGGGGGGGGGTTAGGATGAACAGTTCCTGGTGGGGGGTTGGATGAACAGGACCCAGTGGTAGTAGAGGTTGTTGCCTCTGCACGAACAGCACCCCGATCGATCGAGCCGGTTGGGTGTGGATGAGCAGGACCCCATGGAGGGCTGGATGAACAGGACCCCGTGGAGGGCTGGTTAAACAGTAGCCGGTGGAGGGCCGGATGAACAGTAGCCCGTGGAGGGGTGGTTGAACAGGACCCCGTGGAGAGGGCTGGTTGAACAGTAGCCGGTGGAGGAGCGGTGGAGACTGGATGAACAGGATCCCGTGGATGAACAGTCGCAGGTGGAGGCTGGAGGAGATTGATGGTCGATGAACAGTAGCCCCGTGGAGGCTGGAGGAGGTCGATGGTGGAGATGAATAGTATGCTGTGGAGTGCCATTTTGCTGTACGCCACACCCCTCCCGATGAACAGGACACCCGTTTCGATCGTAGCGCTCCAACACAAGTCCGTTTCCTCCGTTTTGCGGTATGACACACCCCTCCCGATCAACAGGACCCCATTTCGACCGCATGAGGTCCAAGAGAAGTCTGGTTCCTCCGTTTTGCAGTACACCTAACCCCTCCCGTTGAACAGGATCCCGTTTCGACCGTGGCCGGTCGAACACAAGGCCGTTTCCTCCGTTCTGCGGTACGCCAGGCCTCGTTTCGATCAGTTGTTCCGTCCAAGCAGGTTGGCTCCTGATGAACACGACGCATTCCATTTCCTCCCCATGAACACGACGACGACACAGTTTCTCCTTTCCGACCCAGCCATGTACACGAGCCCTAGCCGTACGTATGCGTGAGTAGGCGCTCGAGACCCCACCCGTATGTACGTACGTGGCCGTATTTCTTTATTGCACCCTGACCGCTGTACGTACGTGTACATGCTACGTGTGCACCGCTACTACGACACGTGCCCTTCCTTACACGGCCACGGTTCATCACTTCAGCCTGCAGACAGACAGATCGACCAGTATGTACTTACCCATTCGTGACCAGAATGACAACACTACGTATGCTTCGACAAGGTGGGTCCCGACTGTCAGGCACTTCCTTGCGTGCGAAGATGTAGCTAGTGGGTCCCACCTGTCAGGGGCGAATCATTTTTTGCCAATAATATGGACGTACTTCCTTGCGTGCAAAGATGTAGCTGGTGGGTCCCAGCAGTCAGGGGGAAATGTTTTTTTATGGTGGCCCGTCCGGTGGGTCCCTGCTGTCAGGTGGAGGAATCATTATTTCCGCGTAATAAGGAGGCACTTCCTTGCTGCAGCCGTGGACCCAGCCGTCAGCATCTCCACGTACATTACTCTTCCAATGGAAGTCGTTCGTTGACCACGTTGACCACGCCGCACCGAGTGCACCAGGGCGGTGGACGACGACGAGGCCTAGGAAGGGGACGACACGGAGCCGGGGAAGACGCGGCAGTGGAAGCCCACGCGGAGAGGAGTACTAGGGTTCACTGGTTCGGTTGCGGTGTGAGGCTGTTGTCGCCACAGAATAACAGGGGGTGTGGGTGAGTTGATGGCCTGGCCAGCGGTGGGAGTAGTAGGGGGCGGTGAGGCCTCCGTGACATCATAGCCGGCCATGGGAGGCAGGAGCACGCGGCAAGACCGACGCTGGTTTGGGCGGCTGGAGCAAGAAGACCAGAGGTTGAAGAAGCACTACGGCCGTTGGATGGACATCGTACGGTCACTGAAGCTAGAATCGTTCATATTGACTAAGTTGACAAAGCCCTCCGTCCCCATCATCTTAGTAGGCCCACAAGTCAGCCTCCCACTATGTTGGGTCCCAGCTAGCAGGGGGAGTATTCATTTTTCGTGAGTAATAAGGAGGCACTTCCTTGCGTGTGAAGATATAGCTGGTGGGTCCCACCTCTCAGTGGGAGTATTCATTCTTTTTGGCGTAATAAGGAGGTACTTGCTTGCGTGCGGCCATGGACAATGTGGGTCCCAACTGCCAGCCTCTCCATGTACATCCCTCTTCCGATGCTGTCGTTTGTTGACAACGTTGACCACGCCGTGCCGAGAACACCAGCACGATGGACGACGGCGAGACCCAGGAAGGGAATGACCCGGAGGCGGCGAAGCCACAGCAGTGGAGGGATGTGGGTGAGTAGAGGGATGGCATGGCCAGCGGTGGGAGTAGTAGGGGTGGTGAGGCTCAAGGCAAAGACAGCCGCCGTGGCGGCGGAGCAGCGGTCCAAATTGACGCTGGGTTTGGTGGCTGGAGCAAGAAGATCAGAGATTGAAGAAACACGACGACTGTTGGATTGACATCCGACGGTTACATCTGCTAGAATCGATTGTTGACGTATATAATAAGTAAAAAATCCTGCATACGTGTCAACTTAATAGGCCCAGAAGTCAGACCATTCAATATTTTTTTAATAATTTATATATAGCTCATTGCAACTTCTTATGCAATTTATTGCAGTCCATTTTTTTTGTTGGCCAGAATTTAAACGAAAATTCGCATATTTCTGTGGGTTCCAAACTATTTTTAATACCGAAATGTCGAGCCAGATTTAAATTACTTTGAAGATATATTTAAATTAGGTTAAAGCCCTGTGAAATAGGAATCTAAAAATGTGAAAAAATTATGAACTTTTAAAATAATTGCCAATTTGTCATCTGTTTTATATTTACAACCCATTTCATTTTACTTTCAAGATTTGCACGCGTCTTGAAAGAGTTGCAGCCCATCAGGGCGTTGAAAAATAAGTATGCCTTTGTCGGATTTCGGTTCCGCACTTTTGAGGTTCAACACTGCGTGCGCGGAGATCCAACACTCCACCGCTCGCAGCGACGAGCTCGGGCGACTTCGGTCGAGCCATTCTTCATAGACGTTGTCGACAAGGCGGTAGCGCAGGAGCTCGTTAGCCGTGATGAGTGCAGCTCGGGCCTCCATGGCGCGCTGGGCGGCGCGTGACGAAGAACCCGCGGGGTGAGCGGCGCGCGGCGGTGCGCCGCCCCGCCTCATGGACGGGTGCCGGACAACGCTTGTTGCTCGTTTCGCCGGGCCGGTGGCGGCGTTAACGGCAGTGACGGGAACGACGAGGGCGCCTCGCCGACGGAGCCCTCTCGGCGATATGGGAGGCGAGGGCGGCTCGGCGCTGGTGCGGGCCGACGGGCGCCGACATGGTTGCGGTGGTCGGGAAGAACGAGGCGACGAAGCAGCAGATTCCGCGCACTTTACCGGGCGCGCCAAATGTCGGATTTTGGGTTCCGCAGACCTTGAGGTTCAACACCGGGTGCGCGCGGAGATCCAACCCTCCACCGCCTCGCACTCGCCAATCGCAGGGACCTAAAGTACTAAACATAACAGCACAAGAGACACAAGATTTATACTAGTTCGGGCCACCGCTGTGGTGTAATACCCTACTCTAGTTTGTGGTGTGGTGGATTGCCTCTTGGGCTGATGAGGAATAAGATAGGGAAGAACAGCCTCATGAGGGTCTGTTTGGTGGATGTGATGAACTGGTAGGCGGTGTCCCGTCGCCTAGCTCGAGGATCGGGTCTCTATCTCTCTCTCGATTCCAAATGCCTCATCTCTTCTCTCGAGTGTGGCTACTCCTATTTATAGGCGAAGGCCCCGGCCTCTTCCCAAATATTGAGGGAAGGGCGCCAACAATTGGCCATTTTGAAGGGGAACAGCGGGTACACTTATCCTGACTAAAGTTGGTCCTCGCCGCCAAAGGCTCGTGATGACGCCGCTTGGGCTCCACGATGACTCCTTTCTAGCCGCTGGGGCTGGTCTTGGTCTTGTTGCACCAAAACGGATGCCTTTGCTTGATGCTCTCGCTGCGCTTGCTCCCTTTGCACCAAAGAGGAAAGGAGGACGCTGCTGGCTGGCGCCGATCGGGCGCCTTTGGTCGCCATGGCTTGCGTCATGGGAACCTCGCAAGGTACCCTGCCTTGAACTCTCCGCCTCCTCATGAGCCAACCTAACGAGGCCGTGCCTGAGGAAGCTCCTGGTCGTCCGCCCCGCGAGGCTTGGCCCCTCGCGAGGGTCTTGCGCTTGTGTTGATGAAGATGGGCTGTCCTGGCCTCCTGTGAGCCACGCCGCAGGCCGCAGCAGCAAGTCTGGGACCCCTGCTCCTGAACGCCGACAGAGCCCCTGGCCCATGGCGCGCCCGAACATGGCCGAGCAGAGAGGCGAAAGGGCAAGTGCGAAGCGTCGTGGGCCCTAACAGCCTGCGGCCTTGGGCGCCGCGTGGCGGTTGATTGGACGTGGGCGGCACTGCTTCCCACGATGCCTCGGTAACCGCCCGAATTCGACAAGTCCCTGCATGCAGAGTTGGGCATGATGATTGGTGATCGTGGAGGCCGACGGTTGGCCTTCGCCGGCCATAAGTACGGAACGGCGCGCCTTCCGGCCTATCCTTCGCTTCTCCTCTTCCTCGCCTCGTCTGCTGCCATGGCTCCGATCGCCGGTTCTCCAAGGAAGAGAAGGGAAAGGCTCTCAAGAGGATCCCGACCTGCACCCCCAAAGAAGCGGCTTGCTTTCTCGGTGTCGTGGCAGAGCGCCGCCAGGAGGCGCCCATGCCCTGGTGCGTGCGGCCACCACCAGGGTTTGCTCTTCCCTTGTACGCAAATTGGTGGCTCTGAAGGAGGCGACGCCGGGCGCCACGAGCGGCGCCACGCCGACGCCGGCGGGTCACGGCGGTGTGCGTCTTCCCCGGAGTCCACGCCGAGGGCTCCTGCCGGAGTTTGTGCTCCGACGCTGCGCCCTAAGTCTTGGATTCGCCTTCCTTATTTCTTCGCCTGCCGTCCGTCCGGGGGGAACCCCGACTCGCTGCAACCACGCCGGCTGCGGCACCTCGCGACCGGGCAGAGGTTGCGGTGGTTGCCCAGGCGAGGTCTTCATGACTCGAGGCTGGGACGAGGTCGCCCGGGTCTGCAGGACGAGGGGCGCCCTCACGATCCACCTGGAGTACGACGGTGTTTCGGTGGTGTCCTTCAAGGTCTTCGACGCGGAGGGTCGTCTGCTGGAGTGCTGCCCCGGGAGAGGCGGTCGGGGCCCTGCTGCGGTGAGACGGAGGCCGACCGACCACTCCCTTGGTAGCTTCTCAGGCGACGAAGGCGGCGGAGGATCCAGCGACTCCGCCGAGCTCTTCGCGACGCCGAAGACGAGCGACGACAGCTACGAGCCACCGAGCCTGCGCCACTCCCGGAGCAGGGCGGGCTCGTCAGGTCGTCGCCGCCCCTGATCTGGATGGGGTTGGCTCCGGACCGGGTGGCCCACTGTTGATGATGGCGTCTGCCATGTGGTCCCTCAGAGATAGGACTCCTTAGGATTCGTGTCTTTGTTCCTGCGAGGAGCCAAGAATGTACCCCGCGGGGGCTTGTAAGATGTTTGTAGCTTCGTTTGTTAATATGATCCTTATTGTGAGGCAGTGCGAGATGCTCATTCCATTCTAGCTCAGTTTCTTCCTATCGGACCTCGTGAGGGCTTGATGCTCACACCGACAGTGTCCCAGCCCCAAGGCGGCTTCAGCCGCCGCTGGTATGCTGTGTCGCGATGCCATGGTCAAGGCCAGGAGGTGAGCGGCCCGAGGTCCGGTAAGAGCCTCTGAGTCGTGATGCTCAGGGGGTCCCCCTTGGCGCTCAAGCAGCCATCATTCGGTGAGAAAGTAGAGCGACGTTGCTAAGACGGGATCGCATTGAGTGTGGGGATGGTGTTGCGATGACTAGTGTGTCTGGAGGGTGACTTATCTTCGAGGGTCAGGACAATGCTTCCTGGTGCGGCGCTAGGTCCGTGCCTTGGCCGGCTAGAGATTGCGTGGCGAGGTCGTTTCGTGCTCCTTGGAGGGACCCTGCAGGTTCACCACAAAAGGAACAAGAGCTCGCCGTGGCGATCGTTAGTCCTGCCGTTAGTTGCTTTGGAGAGGCGCGAGAGGCCTCGCGAGGTGTGTTGGGGCACCCGTGAGCCAGCGCAGGACTCACGAGGCCCTAACTCAAGGCGGGTTGCGCCTGGCTCTGGGCCATATCTTCGAGTGTGCTCCTGCAAATTTGGCCCGATGCGGTGTTCACGCCTCGGTCCTGGCTCGGGCTGGTCTCAGCCGTCGCTGGCAAGCCAGGTCGCGATGCCATGGACAAGACCAGAGGGTGAGGGCCGGTGAGCCGGTAGGAGCCCTGAGTCACGATGCTCAGGCACCCCCCCTTTAACGCGCAAGCTAGGTTAGATGACGCAACTCTACGTCCTCTGGTCCCGGCTCTCGGGCTGGTCTCAGCTGTCGCTGGCAAGGCAGGTCGCGATGCCATGGACAAGACCAGAGGGTGAGGGCCGGAGAGCCGGTAGGAGCCCTGAGTCGCGATGCTCAGGCACCCCCCCTTTAACGCGCAAGCTTCCGCCACCCAGGAAAGGCTCCAAATAACAAGCATGGTGGAGCGAGAGCATAATCCTAAGGAAAAAGTTGGAAGGATACATGCCGCTGGGACAGGCCCGAGCGGCTTGGGGATGATGCAGCCCGAGGGGCGCCCCCAACAGGATAAGCTAATGACATGAAATAAAAGGGATACATGCCACATGGACGGACCCACGCGGCCTGGGAATAATGCGGCCCTGAAGGCGCTCCCAGCCGGAAATAAAACTTAAAGATGTCACCTGGTGATGTTGGGGACGAAGGGGTGTTGACATAGCAGACTCGGTGGGCTGCGGGAGCCGATCCTCACGAGCCCCTAGGCCCGGGGGCCTCGGGAGGCTCCGGAGGCGCTGGCGGCTCCTTAGGGGCCATCTCCATCTTCGCCAGGGCTGCGGCGTGCCTGACCTCTCGAGCCTCCAGGATGGCCCGCATGAGACGCTGGTGCGCAGCAGCCGCGTTTGGCAGGTAATAAGGCATGCGTACGTAGCTGTGGGGCGGACCTTCGCAACGTCCAACTCGCGAGGGCCAGAGGCGCTCTTGAGATGCGGCTCGGTTGAGCCTTGGTATGTCTATGCAGACGCGCAGCCCACCATCCTCGCCTGGATGGGGGGCCACAGCGGGTAGGCGGCGGCTGCCCCTCATGACCCTTGACTCCTATAGCTCTTGAATGGCCTTGCTGACAAACTCCTAAGGGTTCGGCCCTCGTTGCCTTGCTCCTGCTTGCGCGAAACGTGCTTCGAAACACGCCTCCACGTGGTGCCCAAGCGCCTCCCTCGAGACCTTGGCGAGGTCGGCGGCCCTCTAGGGGAGAGCCCCCGAGCCCTGCCTGAGGAGGGCGCCGGGCGCACTTTCCTATGCGATGGAAGGAGGCTCCCCCTGGCCCGGCGCGGGCCCTGAGGGGCCTGCCTCTTGAGGAGCCGGGCCGGTCGATGTCTTCTTCTTCTTGGGTGCGGCCTCGGGAGGCCTCCTCTGCTGTGGTCCAGGTCTTCCAAATGATGCGGCTGGCTCGCTCGTGGAGCACACTCGCCTCTCTCACAGTGGCACCGTGATGACCCCGCCGCTTCCTGGCATCTTGAGGACGTTGTAGCCATGGTGGGTTACGGACATGAATTTGGCCAACGCTGGGTACCCGAGGACGGCGTTGTACGGCAGGCGAATGTGGGCGACATCGAAGTCGATGAGCTCGGTGTGGTAGTTGTCGCGAGCCCCAAAGGTGACAGGAAGGCGGACCTGCCCGATCGGGACCGTGGAGCCGTCGGTGACTCCGGAGAAAGGCTTGGTTGGCTGAAGCTGACTGTAAGGCACTTGAAGATTGTTGAATGTTTCCACGGACAGGACGTTGAGCCCTGCTCCGCCGTCGATGAGGGTCTTGGTGACTAGCACATTGCTGATGATTGGGGAACAAAGCATCGGGAGAACTCCGGCTGTGGCTGCGCACTTGAGCTGATCCGCTAAGCTGAACATGATGGCGCACGCCGACCACCTGAGAGGGCGCGTGGACTCGAGCTTGGGGAGGACTGCATTCACTTCGCGGGCGAACATCTTGAAGATGCGCTGAGAGGCTGGGGCTTGAGCTCCGCCCAGGATGCAGGCGATCGCACGCGCTTCCTGGAAGCCCCCAGCCCCCTCGTCCTGATGACGGTCTTCAATTCTCCTTGGCGGCGGCGGCAGCGGAGGGAGGCCTGCGTTCCCCTGCGGGCGATCCTCGTGAGGCTGATCCCTCCAGCCTCCCTCGCGAGGTGGGTCTTGCCAGCGGTCCTCGCGAGGTTGGTCGCGCCACCCTTGGCGCGGGCCGCGGTCTTCCCAGCGTCCTGCATTCCTTCCTCCTCCTCGGCCGTAGCCCCGGTCGTTGCGCTCAGGGCGTCTGCCGACCCTTCCTTCGCGCACGGCCCGGAGCTCTTGACATTCATTGGTGTTGTGGGTGTGGAGGTCGTGGTACACGCAGTACCGGCTGCCCTTGGAGGACTCGGGCTGATCTCTGCCTCGCTTGGTGTCTGGTTCGGCCGCGAGTACGACAGCCCCTTGGCGCTTCACGCCCTGGCCTTGGACTTCTTTTCTTGGGATCCGCGGCAGCAGCTCGAGGAGGAGAGGCGCCTCCTCAGCCCGGCGCACTTCGCCGCCAAGTTGAACAGCTCGTGGAGGTGCACAGATCTTCATGCATCGCCAGCTCCTCCTTCATCTTGACGTCACAAGACTCCGCCGGAGAAGGCAGAGATGATGGCCTCCTCCGCTACCCTCGGGATCTTGAGGCGACGCGTTGTTGAAGCGCTGATGTACTTTTGCGGGTTTCCCGGCTGCTGCTTGATTCGACGCATGTCGCCACGGCGGTGGCCGGTCGCGAGTACCTTGAAGTTGGCGATGAAGCGGTACGCATCTCGCCCAGAAGAGATCGTGCTCGGGGCCAGATTCAGAGCCAAAAGCGGCCCCGTCCCAGCGCCATGGGAAAACACCGCCATGACCTTTTCATCCCCGTAGGCAGCTCGATGCCCAGCTCAGAGCTGGAGGAACTCCGAGGGTCAGCTGTGCCGTCGAGCGAGGAGGCAGGTCTGGCTTGAATTTGGCGGGCCACGCGACACCGCGCAGCTCGGAGGTGAAGGCGCTGGCAGCCCGCCGCCGCCGCTGGGGGCCTCGGACGGCAGAGAGCTTGGTCTTGTGGGCCTCCTGCGCCGCGGCCGGGGCAGCGCAGGTCTTGACGTCTTTGGGCGGGAGCGCTCGGGCAGCTTCTTCGGGCGAGGAATTTCTTGGCAGTTTTTCTTGTTGCCGCGGCGCTGGCGGAACGGGTTCGGCCAGGGGCAGCGCGCTTGGGGCTGGGCGCCGCCTTGAGGAGGAGGCGGCTGAGGCGCCGGAGCTTGCCGCCTGTCGGGGGCGGGTGCCGTCTGGCGAGACGGACGGCGCGGGGTCGCCTCCTGTAGCGCGGACGAGCTCGGCGACTCGGTCGAGCCATTCTTCGTAGACGTTGTCAACAGGGTGGTAGCGCAGGAGCTCATTAGCCGCGATGAGTGCAGCTCGGGCCTCCATGGCAGCGAAGGCGCGCGGACGAAAAACCAGCGGGTGAGCGGCGCGTGGCGGTGCGGCCGTCCCGCCTCATGGATGGGTGCTGGGACGACGCTTGGTGCTCGTTCCCCGCCGGGCCGGTGGCGGCGTTGATGGCAGGTGACGGGAACAACGAGGGCGCCCGCCGACGGAGCCGCTCTGGCGATATGGGAGGCGAGGGCGGCTCGGCGCTGCCGCGGCCCGGCGGGCGCCGATATGGTTGCGGTGGTCGGGAAGAACGAGGCGACGAAGGCAGATTCCGCGCACCCCTACCGCGCGCCAAATGTCGGATTTCGGGTTCCGCAGACCCTTGAGGTTCAACACTGTGCGCGCGGAGATCCAACCCTCCACCGCCTCGTACATCGCCAAATCGCAGGACCTAAACTACTAAATGTAACAGCACAAGAGACACAAGATTTATACTAGTTCGGGCCACCGTTGTGGTGTAATACCCTACTCTAGTTTGTGGTGTGGTGGATTGCCTCTTGGGCTGATGAGGAACAGTACAGGGAAGAACAGCCTCACGAGGGTCTGTTCTTGGTGGGTGTGATGAACTGCTAGGCGTTGTCCCGTCGCTCTAGCTCGAGGATGAGGTCTCTATCTCTCTCTCTGGATTCCAAATGCCCTCATCTCTTCTCTGAGTGTGGCTACTCCTATTTATAGGCGAAGGCCCTGGGCCTCTTCCCAAATATTGAGCGGGAAGGGCGCCAACAATTGGCCATTTTGAAGGGGAACAGCGGGTACACTTATCCTGACTAAAGTTGGTCCTCGCCGCCAAAGGCTCGTGATGACGCCTTTGCTTGGGCTCCACGATGACTCCTTCCAGCCGCTGGGGCTGGTCTTGGTCTTGTTGCACGAAACAGATGTCTTTGCTTGATGCTCTCGCTGCGCTTGCTCCCTTTGCACCAAAGAGGAAAGGAGGACGCTGCATGCTGGCTGGCGCCTCGATCGGCGCCCTTGGTCGTCATGGCTTGCGTCATGGGCACCTCGCGAGGTACCCTGCCTTGAACTCTCCGCCTCCTCATGAGCCAACCTGACGAGGCCGTGCCTGAGGAAGCTCCTGGTCGTCCGCCCCGCGAGGCTTGGCCCCTCGCGAGGGTCTTACGCTTATGTTGATGAAGATGGGCTGTCCTGGGCCTCCTGTGAGCCACGCCGCAGGCCGCAGGCAGGCAAGTCTGGGGACCCCCGTTCCAAGAACGCCGACAGCCTTTATTGGGTATTCTTCTAAAAAAATAAACTGGGCTCATTTTCACAAATAAAAAATAGCTGGGCGATTCATATGGTGAACATAAAATATAAGCCTCGGCTAGAGGGGCCACAGCCCAGTTGAAACCCTGCTCCGTCTCAACAATAACAAAAAATACTTCCCGAGTAGCTATGTCCCAGGTGTCAGCCGATCTTGTGTTGTTCTCTTGTCTATTGACTATATACGCTGACAATGTCGTGGGTCCCAGATGTCAGGAAACCACTAGGAGGAAGCATTTTCTTTTTCCATACGCTGACAATGGAGTATATATAACAAAAATTGAGGAACTTACTTGTGTCCGGCCATGGACATGGTGGGCCCCTACTGTCATCCTCTCCACGTATAGTCCTCTGCCGATTCCTGTTGTTTGTTGACCATGTTGACAACGCGAGAGGGCGGCGCTGTGGCGAGCGCACCAAAGCGCACGAAGGACGACGGCGAGGTATTGGATGTCGGTTTTTATGATTTAGGAGATGGTGGGTCGGCGATCCGTGCGCTGAGGCACAGCCAGCCGTGGGAGGCGGAAGTAGGCGGCCCCGCCGACGCTGGTTTTGTTTTCGCGGCTGGAGGAAGACAGGATTGAAGAAACACGACAGACTGTAAAAGCACCAGTAGTACTTAACAACCTTAACTGAAACCAGCAGGGGCACATAACAACCATAGCTGAAAGCAGTATGAGTACTTATACAGGTTCAACCGTACAAAACACGCCTCGAACAGTGCTACTTTGCCTACACTTAACCAATAGTGAGGCCGCCAAGCCCCAGGACAAGGTCCAGGCGCCACCCCGTGCATCCACAACCTTTTGAAAGCGTCTTCATCTAGCAATGTGGTCAATAAACAGTATATTTGCTTTAGAGCCATGGAAAAGCAGGAACATAATGTTTTGTCCTATTCTCTAAGATGGACGGGCCTTCATTATTTGAGACCACCCATGAATAAATATCTTTTCACCTCCAAGGGGAATGGAGTAGGTCGACATAAACATCATGTTGTGATCAAGTGCAAGTCTGACCCGACCATGGTCAGGCATCTGTATAGGAACAATAGAACTGGGCAGTTTCTGTTTCAAGAAGATCACAGCTGTAAAATTGTGTATAAGCAAGAGTTTATGAACAACATATATAACAGAAACAGCTCGTACCATAAGTTTCTCGACACAGTTGGACCTGTTCAACGAGTGCAGCAGTGGCACACATATCCCACCTGGCCTTCCAGCATTGAAACGCCCCACAAGGACCTCAAGCCGATCAATAAAGTGTAGTAACTTATGGATGTCGTCCCAGTGAACTTCAGTGCCATCAGTAACAGTCGAGTTCTTATAGAATAACAAACGAGTAGACTACTTAACTCTGAAAAAACCTACACGTGCCACCAATTATAAGAAATATTAGTTAGAAGTAGCATCTTCGTGAGAGATTCGTTGCTACTTCTAAAGTTAAATTGTGATTAGTTAGATAGAATAGGTGGATTAAGAAGTAATCGAGGCATCAAGCAAGAACCAGATACAAAACTAACATGGATGAACAATTGGAACGACGTCGTGGTGGAAGATCATAGTGAAGATGAGACCAGGTTCTGCTATTTCCATCAACATTCATGCGCCAATTTTCAGTCCGTAACACTTGAGAATGTTTATCCAAGTTCGGCCATAAAAAAAGCAGTGATCTTCACTACAAAAAAATACACTTCCGTGATGATACATGTTTGTCACAGTAGGTCAGGTTTCTCGTCATGCATGTACATCCATGACAAATTTATGATGAATCAAGATAGTCATACTGTGTCTTTGTCGAGAAGTGTTCCATGACATTACCAAAATTATCATCAAGGAAGTGTCCACTTCCATGACAATAAATCGCGCGTCACAGAAGTGCTTTCGTCAAGGGTGACCGACACGTGGCATCCACCGTAACGGAACGCCATTAAGCTATCGGGACCGGTTTTGGATCCGATAACCCATTAACAACCCGGACCAATGGGGATTTTCCAGGTGTAAAATCATCATTGGCCGGAGGAAACACGTGTTGCCTCACCGTTGGGACAGATGTCATCCACTCATTGGACAGGAGGCGCCTATGATAGGTCGACATGTGGCACAACCCAAAAGTGGCCCATTCCGGTGAAAAAGCATGGCCCAGTAAAAATTAGCAGGCCGGCCCACATAAGGCCTACTTGTGTCTGGTCCATTTAAGCCCACGACCCATACGAGATGTGCCAATTCGGCCCTTCAATGGCCCGTTAAAGATTTGACACCATTGCAGCCCATCGTCAGTTCGAGCCCGTTAATAGTCCGCTATATATTTGGGCTCAATATTGGCCCGATGAGATTCCGGCCTGTTAACGGCCCATTCAGTGGATGGGCCATTTTTTACGATGTACATCTTTCGTCCTTTTAGCGACCCATTTAAATGTTGGGCCAATTTCTGGCCCGGTGTGTCTTTCAGCCTGTTGATAGCCCATAAATCAGTTGGGCCATTTGTAGTCAGACCTGAGTTCCAGCCTTTTAGCGACCCATTTCGGTGTTGGGCCAGTTTCCGACCCGGTGTGTCTTTCAGCCTGGTGACGGCCCATATATCTGTTGGGCCCTTTGTAGTTGGACCTGAGTTTTGGCCTTTTAGCGACCCATTTAAGTGTTGGGACAATTCCCGGCCCTATGTGCCTTTCAGCCTTTTAACGGACCATAAATGAGTTGTGCCATTTGTAGTCGGACATGAGTTTTGGACTTTTAACGTCCCATGCCCTTGATGGTCCAATACCAGCTCGGTTTCTCTTTCGGCCTGCTAAAGGCCCACAACACAGTTGGGCCATTTACAATACAACCTGACTTTCAGCCTCTTAGCGGCCCATGCTCTTCATGGTCCAGTACAAGCCCGCTGTCTCTTTCGGCCTGCTAAAGGCCCATAGTATAGTTGGGCCATATGTAGCCCAAACTTAGTAACGGCCTGTTAACGGCCCGTGAAATCAATTGGGCCCACCTGTTGCCCGCTTCGATGTCGGCCTGTTAACGACCCGAGAGTTAAGAGGGCCGACCATTAACTTTCGGCCTGGTAACGGCCCATTAATTTAATGGGCCCACTAAAGTTCGTAAATGTATTTAGGCCAAATTAGATAATTTGAGCCCATTACGACGAGCAATTATGCACAGGACCAAAACCGATCAAGCAAAGGTACGGCATACAGGGAAAAACGTTGCACATCCAGCATATATTACAGGAAATTACATCCACTGGGCAATCAAAGATTGATGCCAGTGCAAATAAATGAACAAAACCTAACGATCTACCACGTCACAATCTGCAACCTCAGCACGGATGACGCCCATAAGCATGTGGGCAAGTTCTTGCTGCTTTGCTACACTGTCTCTGAAAACATTGATCAGTTGTTGTGTCGCATGACTCTGCACCTCTGATTCCTCCACCATTTCCATCATTCCTTCAGCATTAGTTGGTTCACAAACATACATTTTTCTGTTGCATTCGAGACAGAGGATACTGAATAGATTCAGATGGCGATTTTGGCAGGCTTGTATTATTGATAGTGGAGAGTGTCTCGACCACTACATCATAACATAAATTAGGAGGGGAACAAAACATATTGATCATGAGTTATTGGCATATTACATGGCCTTGATTTATTGGAAAGAAACAATGGGGTTGCCTTGCTGTTTTCAAAGTTTGTCTTCTTATCTTCAGCAGCCTGCACCAAATTAAGACACTAGCATTGCTATCATTGGCCAAGTCAGATAATAGGAAAGCAACATTGGCACAACGAACGTTTAGGCAACTAGACAACACCAAATTAACACAATATGGCACAGCTATCATCAGCCAGGTAAGGTAATACGAAAGCAACATTGACACAATGAATGAATGGGCAACCAGAGTAGCACTACAATTCAGTAATGTGCATGATATGAGATAGTACACTCATGCAGCTCAGTATGCAAAACTACCAGGCAGTTTTCTTTACAAAATAACCATTGGTGCCTTTAACATTATGCTACAACTAATTTTAGATCAGATAAAGGTTGGATTCACGCCGATTAACAAAATACATGCTGATGTAAAAATATAGTGATATACAACAGTACTTACATCAGCATTGGAGCACGAGAATTCCATAAGATATTTTCCTCGAATACAATCCCAATGAAGGAAGTCTTCTATCATTTAACCTTATTTTCTAAAAGAGAGATGGGTAAGAAACATGTAGAAAATATGATCAGAATGCTATAAAATTTCATGATGCGAGGATACGCACATGCTTCTTAGAATTTAATTGACATTCTTTTGCTGGACTGAGCGCATTAGTTCTTTGGCCACCGGAATCTGCTTATTATCGATGGGAGTTATGCTTTTCTCTGTCTTTGAGCAGATTCTATGAAAAATGGAGTTGGTTTATTATCTCCTGGCGTTTGGATCTTTTGCAAAGTCCTGGTTTGTAACCCTTCAGATTCATACATAGCCGTCTTCCCCTTGCATGCCTTATATAGAAGAATGGTGCTTCAATTATAAAACATGCTACAGTAGAGATGGAATAGGTGCTGAAGAATAGAAAGGCATGACATATTGACATGTATTCCCTCCATCCGGAAATAAATGGATGGGTCTAGGTGTATTTCAGTTCTAGATACATCCAGTTTTATCCATTTCTGCGACATGTAATCTGGATGGAGGGAGTATGACGTAAGAGCTAGGGATACGACAGGACAACACAGTAAAAAAACACTGAAACCCCACTACAGAACCAAAGTAATCAAACTGTAGCGACCTGACCCAAAATCGGTCAAATCTCTGTATCTGTACCATCCCAAGATCATGCTGGTACTCACAGTACATCGATGAAATAATCAAAGTTCAATCACACCTGAATTTATTACACGATTCTCATATAGAGTCTTTATTACAAGAGAATAAATTCGCTCAAGGCCAACTCATGAGAAATAAACTACTAATGCTGCGAAGCGTAGAAGATAAAGCGAGTCCATCCGACTCCAAAGGGCAATCGCCAAGCGGAGCGTAGCCTCACTCCTCGATCGGAATAAATCTACGCAACATAAGACGTTGCAGCCGTATAGGTCAGCTTTTGAATAAGCTGGCAAGTCATGAAGAGAATAACAATAATAAAATTACTAACACTATATGCATTTTGGCTGTGGGGCTCTAATTTTCATCATTTTGCGAAAAGCAAATTTTTCCCTACTACAAAGGACTTGCTTGCAAATTACTACAAATTGTTGGTAGTTATTGAGATGGTTCCGCCAACCAATATCTCATTCCCAAATTATTAAGTCATAAACCCTCAAATTAATTCATTAGTTTTAGTGTTGAGATTTCAATACTTCCAAGTTCCAGAGGCTCAATTTGTCCGTAATCGGGACACGGCTAATCGATTAGATCTTTAACTCTGCAGAGGTTTGCGACTTTTCCGCAAGAATCATTCCTCCTTTTAAGTCTTCGCACTTCATGGTGTTTGAAGACGGACGAATGAAACAGGGTCTTCCAAAGAGTTCTTCTGCTACTGCCGTACCCATCCAATCCTACCATTCTTCTACATCTCGTAGTACCGCCCAGCCAGCGTCACTACTAGGGTTGACCCAGCCAGAGCCCACAATGGCTTGCGGCTGCATGTAAGCTTCCGGTCATGGGGCATCCATCCGCCTCTTCGTGGCTGGGTGAAGCTTTCCGCAAGATGTCATGGCACTTCTCCATGCATCCCGCCAACCACCGGGTTCTCCAGGTGCCCGTCAACCGCCCTCCACCCAAAGAGTGAATTCAAGTCCATCTTGATTCTTGTAGTTCATGGGGTTGTCATCATCATTGACTCTCACATCTTTCTTATGAATTTCACTCAACCAAAACCCGCTCACGAGCATAGCAAAGTAAACTACTTATTCCGGGGTCATGGTAACAAGGGGATTGGTTCATCCTACCACATGATACTACTCAAGATTAATAACTTCAAAATTTCAACTACTGCATGCATGGTGGGGTGGTATAATTTCTAATGCACAAAATCATAGGTATTGAAAATAACATGATCAAGACTTGCCTTGTGATGATCCTCGTATGCTAAAGATTCAGAGTAGCAAGCTTCAGACTCGAAACTCTACCGAGACAAACAATGATCACAATAAGCATATAGCATAGGATCACATAATACAATAGCATAACAATAGCAACATAACACACCAAAACAACCAAATCAAAACCCAAGGAAAACTCAAAGAAAACCAACTCAAGTTTCCTACTTCAAACAACAACTAGGATAGTTTTATATAACAAAATTTTCTCAACATAACCTAATCATGGTTTTATGTTAACTTAACAGAAAAGATTTCATTAAGCAACTAGGAGCAAAAAGAATTAATTTAAAATCTATTATGAAACTCCTATTAGGCCTAATTCAATTTCTATTAAGAAAATAAAATAAAACTTTTATTTATTATAAATAAAAGTTCATCCCTTAAAGCAACAGAAACTATCCTAGAATAATCAATCACATGTTAAAAATAAATTTATTTACTAATTAAAATAATAGGAAAACAGTAGCTAGTTAATTAATTAGGATTAACAAGATTCTGCTTAAAACTAATTTTTATGAATCCTAAAATACCCAAATTAATTTATATGGTTTGGCAATGTCAAAACAAAGTTGGGACAAAAAGAATTATTTAAAAATAATTTTCTAACTCATGTTATAACAGATTTACTATTCTGACTAAAACTGAATTAAAGCAATTTTAATTAATTTTAACATAGCTAATTATATTTTCTTCAGAAACTATAGAAAATTTGCAAACCAACAAAAAAAGAATCACCTAAAATACTAAACAGAATAAAAGATATGAATTTTTCAAAACAGGAACTATTCTGTTAAAACAGAAAACGAAAATAAATGAAAAATGGCCTAATGGGCCTAACCTACGCACTGAGCGTAATATAAACTAAACGGGCCTAGGGTTAAATAGAATAGAACCCTAACTAAAATAAACCGTAAACGAACCGGCCGGTTTTATTTAAAAGACGTACCCCTTCGGGGGTCTAATCCTAGCCGTTGATAATGCATCGGACGGGGGAGGGGATCTCCTGCGACTTACCGGAGCTCGGCGGCGGCGGCGAGTGCGTTGGCCTCTCCGGTCGTCGGGGAGGTCAGCGGAGAGCTCCGGCGGGTGCGGACGAGCTCGGGGAGGTGTTTGGTGGAGTCGGTGGAGGTCGGGGAGGGCTAGGGCGGCGACGGCGACGCAAATGGCGGCAGCGGTGAGCTCGGGCTCCGGCGACGGCGTGAGAGAGGAGGAGGGGTTCCGGCGAGGGGGCGAGGGGGTGAATGGGGTGCGGGGGAGGGTTTAAATAGGAGGGGGGGCCTCGGCGTGGCAAGGGAGGCGATCGGGAGGGGGGATCGGATCCCGGATCTCACGGATCCCGCGATCGGCGGCGGCGGCGTGCTGCGTGGGGGGGTTGAAGACGGGTGGTGGCCTACCTGCCAGAGAGAGAGAGGGCGGCGCGGGCGGTTGGCCGAGCCGGGCGCTTAGGGCGCGGGTGGCCAGGTCGGCTCACTGCTCATTGGGCTGCCCTCTGGGCGCTGGGTGGGCAGTCTTGCGGGCGCCTGGCTGGGCAGGGGGGTCGTGGCGCTGGGGTGGGTTTTCCTTTTATTTGAAATTTATTTTTTTAATAAAACAAAAACAGAGATAACTTAATGAATATAAATATTTTATATAGGACATATATATACCAAAATGATCAGGGAATATTCCTATCATTTGAACATTTTTCCAAAGGCAAAATCCAAAGTTTATAAAATTTCATTTTTTCAAATTCAAATAAATCTCAAGTTTGAATTCAAAACTTTTGGCAAGGTTTTCCTCGATATTTTTGGAGTGTCATGTTTACTCCTCTCATACTTTTGCTCAAGTATTTATCGGTATAGTTTTTGAAATGATTCCCACTTGCCAAAGTTTGAATTCAAATTCAAAACTCAATCTCTTCTCAAACTCCAAATGGCATTCAAATTCAAACAGATGCATAGATGCTTAGCTATAATTGTAAAACATTCCAAATAGGAAATTTGGGATGTTACAAACCTACCACCTTAAGATGAATCTCGCCCTCGAGATTCGGGTTGGCTAGCAAATAGGTGCGGGTGGTCTCAAGAAGGTCTTCTTGGCGCCCCAGTGGCTTCTTCCTCGGTGTGGTGACTCCACAAAGACCTTGCAAAATTTGATGACCTTGCTGCGGGTGACTCGCTCGCAGTCTCGAGAATTCGGACGGGTTTCTCCTTGTAGGTCAGATCACCGCTGCTGTATGGCCTCTAGGGGCACCGTGTGTCTCTCAACGGAACATCGGCCATGTCGGCATGACACTTCTTCACCGAGAAACATGGAAGACATCATGAACTCCGGACAATCCTTCCGCAGTTCCAACTTGTAAGCAACTTCTCCACGATGTTCGAGGATTTTGTAGGGCCAATGAATCGGGTGCTAACTTTCCTTTGACACCAAACCTCTTGATTCCACGAAGTGAGACACACGAAGTATGCTCGATCTCCGCTTCGTAAGTTACTTCCTTGCGCCATCTTGTCGGCATAACTCTTCCGTCTCGATTGTGCTATCTTGAGCCTGTCTCGAATCAACTTGACTTTCTCTTCGAATCCTGATAAGGTCGGAACCAAAAGTGATCGATCCCCAACACTATACCACAGCAATGGTGTTCGCACCTCCTTCCGTATAGAGCTTGAAGGGGCCATCTTCGATCGGATTGATAACTGTTGTTGTATGAGAACTCTGCGATGGCAAATTATCATCCCAGCTAGACCCATAGTCTAGCACACAAGCTCTCAACATGTCCTCCGTAATCTGGTTGACTCTCTCGGTCTGTCCATCCGCTCATGGATGAAAAGCTGTGCTGAATTCCAGCCTCGCACCCAAAGTTTCATGCAACTGCTTCCAAAACTTTGAGGTAAACTGCGTTCCTCTATCGACACGATACTCCTCGAACTCCATGCAGACACGATCCTGGTCATGTATATCTTGGCCAACTTAGCACTGGTATAGGTAGTCTTCACGGAATGAAGTGAGCTACCTTGGTCAATCGATCAACCACTACCCAGATAGAATCATAACCTGAACGGGTCCCGGTAATCCTGTGATGAAATCCATTCCAAGTTTCTCCCATTTCCAATCTGAATCGGCAAAGGTTGAAGTAACCCTGCTGGCTTCGATGTTCTGCCTTTACTCGTTGACAAACATCGATACGGCTACGTACTCGGCAATATCCTTCTTCATACCGTCCACCGAAACTTTCCTTCAAATCCGGTACATCTTGGTGTTGCCGGGTGAATCGAGTACGGTGAATCATGAGCTTCTGAAGAATTAGCTTCCGAGTTCGGGATCATTGGGCACATAAATACGATCCTCGAACCATATAGTTCCGTGTTCATCCTTACGGAATCCTTTAGCTTTTCCTTCATTCATATTTTGCTTTATCTCATCAATTTCCTTGTCCGACTTCTGGGCTTCACGAATCCTTTCGGCCAAAGTGGACTGAACTTCCAGAGTTGCAACATATCCTCTCGGAACTATCTCCAGTCGGAGATCTCTGAGGTCATCGACTAACTCCTGGGGTAATCCTCCTGCTGTGAGAGTATTCACATAACTCTTACGGCTCAAAGCATCCTCTACAACATTAGCTTTACCGGGGTGGTAATGCAATCTCATGTCATAGTCCTTGATCAACTCTAGCCATCTCCTCTGCCTGAGGTTCAACTCTTTCTGCGTGAAAATATATTTCAAACTCTTGTGATCTATGTAGACATCACAACGGTTTCCGATGAGGAAATGTCTCCAGGTCTTGAGTGCATGCACTACGGCTGCTAACTCCAAATCATGCGTGGCATAATTCATCTCATGAGGTCGTAGCTATCTGGAGGCATAAGCTACAATTTTTCCTTCCTGCATTAGTACTCCTCCGAGTCCTTGACGAGAAGCGTCACAATAAACCTGGTATTCCTTGTGTATGTCCGGCAAAATCAACACTGGGGCTGTAACCAACCGTTTCTTCAATTCCTGAAAACTGGCTTCACATTCCTTGGTCCAAACATACTTGGCTTCCTTCTTCAACAGCTCAGTCATGGGCTTGGCAATCTTCGAGAAGTTCTCAATAAACCTCCGATAGTATCCTGTGAGTCCGAGAAAACTGCGGATCTCCTTGACTGAGGTGGGTGACTGCCAATCGGTGACTGATTCAACCTTGGCGGGATCAACTGCTATTCCTTCTCCTGAAACAACATGTCCGAGGAATCCAACTTCCTTCAGCCAAAATTCACATTTGCTGAACTTGGCATACAACTGATGTTCTCGAAGTTTCTCCAGAACTAGACGCAAATGTTCCTTATGCTCTTCCTCGCTCTTGGAGAAAATCAATATATCATCGATGAACACTACGACAAACTTGTCCAGATATTCCATAAACACCTTGTTCATCAAATTCATGAAGTATGCAGGAGCATTAGTCAATCCAAATGACATGACGGTATACTCATATAAACCATACCTGGTAGTGAATGCTGTTTTGGGTATATCCTTTTCACGGATCTTCAATCGATGATACCACGATCAAGATCGATCTTAGAGAATACCTTGGCTCCAACTAGCTGATCAAACAGATCATTAATCATCGGCAGAGGGTACTTGTTCTTGATGGTTACTTCGTTCAACGCACGATAATCCACAACCATCCTCAAGCTTCCATCCTTCTTCTCTACCAGAAGAACTGGGGCTCCCCAAGGTGATGAGCTTGGCCGAATATATCCTTTCTCCAATAACTCATTAATTTGATCCTTGATCTCTTTCAGCTCATTCGGTGGCATCCGATAAGGTCTCTTGGATATTGGGGATGTGTCGGGCAATAACTCGATCAGAAATTCAATGTCTCTGTCCGGTGGCATTCCTGGTAATTCCTCCGGAAACACATCGGGAAAATCTTGCACTACTGGCACTTCCTCCTGAACAACTCCCGTGAGGGAATGCACCTGATTCTTCATCTGGCTATGCCTGGCTACATACTTGATCCTCTTCTGCTCCGGGGTGGTGAGCAGAATAGACTTGCGGGCACAGTCTATGTTTCCTTCAAACTTCGTCAACCAATCCATGCCTAGGATTACATCCAAGGTCTGGGTTTCCAACACTATGAGGTCTGCGGGAAATTTATGGCTTCCGATGTTGAGGGTTGCATGACAGCCTAAACCTGCCATCATTTCTCCTCCCGCGGAACTGACGTGAAGGGGGCTTCTAAGGGTTTTAGTGGGCAACCCATACTTTTCCACAACTACCCTTGATATGAATGAATGCGTTGCACCAGAATCAAAGAGTACCAATACTGAACGTGAATTCAATAAAAACTTACCAACCACAGTGTCTGGCTGATCATAGACGTCCTCCACGTCGATGTGGTTCACCTGAGCACGAGGGAACGGATTGGGCTTCTTCGCTGAGCCTCCATTGCCGTTTCCATTCCTCTGCTTGGCCTCCGGCAGTCGGTGGCGTAGTGCCCCGTCTTCCGGCACTTGAAGCGGTGATGTGGCTCGATCCTTCGAGCCGGGCGAACGATGCTGATTGCCATTACCGTTTCCATTGCCATTGCCATGGCCTGACTTGTTGTCCTGGCTGCGGTTGTTCCCATTTCCTCCATGGTTATGACCTCCATGGTTATGATGGGTGTGCCCTCCTGAGTATGGTGCATAACGGGGCTTCTGCTGAGCTCCCGAGTTGTGCTTCCCCTGGCTGTACTTCCGCTTGCGGCTTTCAATCTGCTGCTGCTTGCCTTCAAGTATGGTGGCCTTGTCTACCAGCTCCTGGTAGTTGTTGAAGGTAGCCACAATAAGCTGCATACTCAGCTCGTCATTGAGTCCCTCGAGAAATTTCTCCTGCTTTGCGGCATCTGTGGCCACATCATCCGGGGCATAGCGAGCTAGCTTGCTGAATTCATCCACGTACTGTGCCACAGTACGGTTCCCCTAGCGTAAGTTGCGGAACTCACGCTTCTTCAGGCTCATGGCTCCAGCTGAAACATGAGCGGTGCGGAAGGCCTGCTGGAATTGATCCCATGTGATGGCACCAATGGGATAAGTGGCGGTGTAGTTCTCCCACCAAGAAGCTGCAGGTCCATCAAGTTGATGCGTGGCAAAGCGCACCTTCTCTGCATCAGTGCATCCAACAGTGATTAGCTCTCTTCCGACTTTGCGGAGCCAATCATCAGCCACAATCGGCTCAGTGCTACTAGAGAACACTGGCGGATTCAGCCTCAGGAATCGAGTCAAGTTGTCCACAGGGGGTGGTGGCGGTGGATTGTTGGTGTTGTTGTTCTGATTCTGGATGAGTAGCTGCATGAGGGCATTCTGCTGCTGGAGCAGCTGGGTGAGCTCTGGCGGAAAACTGGTGTCACGTCTCGGAGGCATCTGATGTTTTGGAGTGGATGAGAAAATTAGAATAGAACAATGGTCTATGAGAAATAACACTACCCATATGAATGCACAATCATAAACACACCAATCATTTATTCATTCCACTCAAACATGGTTCAATCTCGATTACAAAAGCTCATGACTAATCGAAAATATCGGCCTAACTGATCGACGAAAAAGTAAAAATAACATGGTGGTCGACTAAAAGTCTTCATCAATAATCCTTGCGTCCTCTGGTGTGATGTCCTCTGTTGTGGCGCCTCCTCTGGCGGCTTCCTCCAAGGAACTCCTTCATAATCCTGATCATTACTCACGAGGGTCCATCATCTCCACTCGAAAAAGGTCCTCTCCCAAGTCCATCTTTTCCTCTATCGCGGCAAGCTTCATCTTCGGTCGTCGAACTGTCTCCATGAAGTCCGCGACTTCTTCCTCATGGTTAAGGAAGTCTGCGTGTGCCTTCTCCTCCAGTTCCAGTTCACGGAACAAAAGCCTCCTATGTGCCTTCGAGTTACGGCGAGTCTGAATCTCCCGTTTCCTGAGGAGACACTCCAAGTCCTGGATGTAAGAGAGAGTGGAGTCGTCCTCTACGGTATGGATGATATCTCCATTCCGTGCTCTGCGAGAAACCATGGCGAGGTCTGAGGGATCGAGCTCGGCCCTGTACTCCTCTCGGAGATGTCCAAGGGCACGATAGATCGCCATGTCCCTTCCGATGATCCAATTGAAGTCGGTGAACTCAAAGTCAATAGGCTCCGATGTCCTCGAAGGTTCTCCTGAATATGCACTTCAATCCAGTAGCGGTGTCCGTCGGAAGTGCATTGGTTGGCTTCCGGTGATCGAGGGTAGAGCAATCTTCAGCTTCTTCACCATCTGGACCAGCTTCTGCCGAAGGGCATCGCCTCATCGGGCTGGCAAAACTCCGTAGCAAAACTGGGGTGAACTCGACGCCATCTAGAATGTTGAAAATCGGAGAGGAGTTAGAAATGAACAGGGAGAATTACGGAATGATAAGGATATAAAGTAAATGGTCTCTTCCTATGGCTTTCCGATCCTAGGGGTTACGATCCTACGGTCAGCGTGTGCTCGATACCATCTCTGAGCGACCTGACCCAAAATCGGTCAAATCTACGTATGCATATTCATCCCAAGATCATGCCGGTACTCACGAGACATCGATGAAATAATCAAAGTTCAATCACACCTGAATTTATTACACGATTCTCATATAGAGTCTTTATTACAAGAGAATAAATTCGCTCAAGGCCAACTCATGAGAAATAAACTACTAATGCTGCGGGCGTAGAAGATAAAGCGAGTCCATCCGACTCCAAAGGGCAATCGCCAAGCGCGGAGCGTAGCCTCACTCCTGATCGGAATAAATCTCTGCAACATAAGACGTTGCAGCCGTGTAGGTCAGCTTTTTGAATAAGTTGGCAAGTCATGAAGAGAATAACAATAATAAAATTACTAACACTATATGCATTTTGGCTGTGGGGCACTAATTTTCATCATTTTGCGAAAAGCAAATTTTTCCCTACTATAGTGGACTTGCTTGCAAATTACTACAAATTGTTGGTAGTTATTGAGATGGTTCCGCCAACCAATATCTCATTCCCAAATTATTAAGTCATAAACCCCTCAAATTAATTCATTAGTTTTAGTGTTGAGATTTCCGAATACTTCCAAGTTCCAGAGGCTCAATTTGTCCGTAACCGGGGACACGGCTAATCGATTAGGTCTTTAACTCTGCAGAGGTTTGCGACTTTTCCGCAAGAATCATTCCTCCTTTTAAGTCTTCGCACTTCATGGTGTTTGAAGACGGGCGAATGAAACAGGTCTTCCAAAGAGTTCTTCCGCTCTGCCGTACCCATCCAATCCTACCGTTCTTCTACATCTCGTAGTACCGCCCAGCCAGCGTCACTACTAGGGTTGACCTAGCGAGCCCATAATGGCTTGCGGCTGCACAGTAAGCTTCGGTCATGGGGCATCCATCCGTCTCTTCGTGGCTGGGTGAAGCTTTCCGCAAGATGTCATGGCACTTCTCCATGCATCCCGCCAACCACCGGGTTCTCCAGGTGCCCGTCAACCGCCCTCCACCTAGTAGTGAATTCCGAAGTCCATCTTGATTCTTGTAGTTCATGGGGTTGTCATCATCATTGACTCTCACATCTTTCTTATGAATTTCACTCAACCAAAACCCGTCTACGAGCATAGCAAAGTAAACTACTTCGTCCCGGGGGTCATGGTAACAAGGGGATTGGTTCATCCTACCACATGATACTACTCAAGATTAATAACTTCAAAATTTCAACTACTGCATGCATGGTGGGGGTGGTATAATTTCTAATGCACAAAATCATAGGTATTGAAAATAACATGATCAAGACTTGCCTTGCTGATGATCCTCGTAAGCTAAAGATTCGTAGTAGCAAGCTTCGCACTCCGGAAACTCTACCGAGACAAACAATGATCACAATAAGCATATAGCATAGGATCACATAATACAATAGCATAACAATAGCAACATAACACACCAAAACAACCAAATCAAAACCCAAGGAAAAACTCAAAGAAAAACCAACTCAAGTTTCCTACTTCAAACAACAACTAGGATAGTTTTATATAACAAAAATTTTCTCAACATAACCTAATCATGGTTTTATGTTAACTTAACAGAAAAGATTTCATTAAGCAACTAGGAGCAAAAAGAATTAATTTAAAATCTATTATGAAACTCCTATTAGGCCTAATTCAATTTCTATTAAGAAAATAAAATAAAACTTTTATTTATTATAAATAAAAGTTCATCCCTTAAAGCAACAGAAACTATCCTAGAATAATCAATCACATGTTAAAAATAAATTTATTTACTAATTAAAATAATAGGAAAACAGTAGCTAGTTAATTAATTAGGATTAACAAGATTCTGCTTAAAACTAATTTTTTATTAATCCTAAAATACCCAAATTAATTTCTATGGTTTGGCAATGTCAAAACAAAGTTGGGACAAAAAGAATTATTTAAAAATAATTTTCTAACTCATGTTATAACAGATTTACTATTCTGACTAAAACTGAATTAAAGCAATTTTAATTAATTTTAACATAGCTAATTATATTTTCTACAGAAACTATAGAAAATTTGCAAACCAACAAAAAAAGAATCACCTAAAAATATTAAACAGAATAAAATATATGAATTTTTCAAAACAGGAACTATTCTGTTAAAATAGAAAACGAAAATAAATGAAAAATGGCCTAATGGGCCTAACCTACGCACTGAGCGTAATATAAACTAAACGGGCCGAGGGTTAAATAGAATAAAACCCTAACTAAAATAAACCGTAAACGAACCGGCCAGTTTTATTTAAAAGACGTACCCCTTCGGGGGTCTAATCCTAGCCGTTGATAACGCATCGGACGGGGGAGGGGATCTCCGGCGACTTACTGAGCTCGACGCGGCGGCGAGTCGTTGGCCTCTCCGGTCGTCGGGAGGTCGTGGAGAGCTCCGTGGAGTGGACGAGCTCGGGAGGTGTTTGGTGGAGTCGGTGGAGGTCGGGAGGCTAGGGCGGCGACGGCGACGCAAATGGCGGCGGTGAGCTCGGCTCCGGCGACGGCGTGAGAGAGGAGGAGGGTTCCATGAGGGGCGAGGGTGAATGGGGTGCGGGGGAGGGTTTAAATAGGGGGGCCTCGGCGTGGCAAGGGAGGCGATCGGGAGGGGGATCGGATCCCGGATCTCACGGGATCCCGGCGATCGGCGGCGGCGCGGCGTTGCGTGGGCGGGGGGTTGAAGACGGGTGGTGGCCCACCTGCCAGAGAGAGAGAGGGTGCGGCGCGGGCGGTTGGCCGAGCCGAGCGTTCAGGGCGCTGGGTGGCTGGTCGGCTCATTGGCTCATTGGGCTGGCCTCTGGGCACTGGTGGGCAGTCTTGGTATTGGCTGGGCAGGGGCTGGGGCGCCTGGGGTGGGTTTTCCTTTTTTTTAAATTTATTTTTTTAATAAAACAAAAACAAAGATAACTTAATGAATATAAATATTTTATATAGGACATATATATACCAAAATGATCAGGGGAATATTCCCTATCATTTGAACATTTTTCGAGGGGCAAAATCCAAAGTTTATAAAATTTCATTTTTTTCAAATTCAAATAAATCTCAAGTTTGAATTCAAAACTTTTGGCAAGGTTTTCCTCTGATATTTTTGGAGTGTCATGTTTACTCCTCTCATACTTTTGCTCAAGTATTTATCAGGTATAGTTTTTGAAATGATTCCCACCTGCCAAAGTTTGAATTCAAATTCAAAACTCAAATCTCTTCTGAAACTCCAAATGGCATTCAAATTCAAACAGGATGCATAGATGCTTAGCTATAATTGTAAAACATTCCAAATAGGAAATTTGGGATGTTACACAAACTCACTGATATGAGATAGTACAGTCATGCAGCTCAGGATGCAAAACTACCAGACAGTTTTCCTTACAAAAGATAACATTGTGGCCTTTAATCATACATTTTGCTACAACTGATTTAGATTAGATAAAGGTTGGATTCTCGCCGATTAACAAAATACATGCTGATGTAAAAATATAGTGATATACAACAGGTACTTACATCTGCATTGGAGCACAGAGAATTCCTGCAAGAATCTTTCCTCACAGACGATACCAGTGCAGAAATTCTTCTATCTGTTAAGCTTATTTTCTAAAAGAGAGGTGGGTAAGAAACATGTAGAAAATATGATCAGCATGCTATAAAATTTCATGATGCGAGGATACGCTTCTTAGAATGGAGTTGACATATTTTTGCTGGACTGGAGCGGACTAGTTCTTTGGCCACTGGAATCTGCTTATTATCAGTAGGAGTTGGGTTTCTCTGTACTGGAGCAGTATCTATAAAAACAGGAGTTGGTTTATTATCTCCTGGCGTTTGGATCTTTTGCAAAGACCTGGTTTGTAACCCTTCAGATTCTAACATAGTCGTCTTCCCCCTTGCATGCCTTGTATAGAAGAATGGTGCTTCTATTAGAAAACATGCTACAACAGAGAGATGGAATAGGTACTGAAGAATAGAAAGGCATGACATATTGACATGTATTCCCTCCATCCGGAAAAAAAATGGATGTGTCTAGGTGTATTTCAGTTCTAGATAGATCCTTTTTATCCATTTCGGCAACATGTAATCCGGACGGAGGGAGTATGGTGTAAGAGCTAGGGATACGATAGGACAACACAGTAAAAAAACACTAGTTGAATGTAAAACTGTATGCTAGCGGAATACGTACAGAAAAAACTAAGGCAACATACACGTGTATGATTGGGAAACTAAGATGACATTGCAACAGAGCACTAGAACATCACTTCAATGCAAAAAACATGGTATGGTAGACAGATGAAGTACATACTGATGAATAACAATGCATAAGATATTCAGAAGCATGATGTCCAAATTAAGCAGATGGCATCGCGATAGATTAGAATGACAGTACTTGAATTTGAAAACATGTTATCATGAATGGAATAGGTACTGAAAAACAGGAAGGCATGACATATTTACATGTATTCCCTCCATCCGGACAAAAAAATGGATGGGTCTAGGTGTATTTCAGTTCTAGATACATCATTTTTATCCATTTCGGCAACATGTAATCCGGACGGAGGGATTATGGTGTAAGAGCTAGGGATACGATAGGACAACACAATAAAAAAACACTAGTTGAATGTAAAACTGTATGGTAGCGGAATACGTACAGAAAAACTAAAGCAACATACACGTGTATGATTGGGAAACTAAGATGGCATTGCAACAGAGCACTAGAACAACACTTCATTGTAAAAAACATGGTATGGTAGACAAATGAAGTACATACTGATGAATAACAATGCATAAGATTACAGAAGCGTGATGTCCAAATTAAGCAGATGGCATTGCGATAGAGTGGAATGACAGTACTTGAATTTGAAAACATGTTATCATGAATGGAATAGTTACTGAAAAGCAGGAAGGCATGACATATTTACATGTGTTCCCTCCATCCGGAAAAAAAATGGATGGGTCTAGGTGTATTTCAGTTCTAGATACATCCTTTTTATCCATTTTGGCAACATGTAATCCGGACGGAGGGAGTATGGTGTAAGAGCTAGGGATACGATAGGACAACACGGTAAAAAAACACTAGTTGAATGTAAAACTGTATGCTAGCGGAATACGTACAGAAAAAACTAAGGCAACATACACGTGTATGATTGGGAAACTAAGATGACATTGCAACAGAGCACTAGAACAACACTTCATTATAAAATATATGGTATGGTAGACAAATGAAGTACATACTGATGAATAACAATGCATAAGATATTCAGAAGCATGATGTCCAAATTAAGCAGATGGCATTGCGATAGAGTGGAATGACAGTACTTGAATTTGAAAACATGTTATCATGAATGGAATAGTTACTGAAAAGCAGGAAGGCATGGCATATTTACATGTGTTCCCTCCATCCGGAAAAAAATGGATGGGTCTAGGTGTATTTCAATTCTAGATACATCCTTTTTATCCATTTCGGCAACATGTAATCCGGACGGAGGGAGTATGGTGTAAGAGCTAGGGATACGATAGGACAACACAGTAAAAAAACACTAGTTGAATGTAAAACTGTATGCTAGCGGAATACGTACAGAAAAAACTAATGCAACATACACGTGTATGATTAGGAAACTAAGATGGCATTGCAACATAGCACTAGAACAACACTTCAATGTAAAAAACATGGAATGGTAGACAGATGAAGTACATACTGATGAATAACAATGCATAAGATATTCAGTAGCATGATGTCCAAATTAAGCAGATGGCATCGCGATAGAGTAGAATGACAGTACTTGAATTTGAAAACATGTTATCATGAATGGAATAGGTACTGAAAAACAGGAAGGCATGACATATTTACATGCATGATCAGCATGCTAAGCACATGACATTGCAACAGAGTAGATACATTCCAGGACATTATATGCATGTTGTACCCATATCACGGGCCAAGTTAGAGCAAGGACCTTGTGGGGTGAAGAGGATTCAACATCTTTTTGCAAGTATTTTGAAGAACTGCCTTTACATGTTCCATCATATTGTGTATCATTGACATCAAGTTTATTGGCCTTTACATTGCTCCATGAGGTTCTTGTGGTTATATCAGTGTGTGCAATTATATCTG
Organism: Aegilops longissima; assembly: GCA_021605205.1. Classification (NCBI taxonomy): domain Eukaryota; kingdom Viridiplantae; phylum Streptophyta; class Magnoliopsida; order Poales; family Poaceae; genus Aegilops; species Aegilops longissima. Next base: position 160,648,122 of record CM038679.1, read on the forward strand.
ACATGCATGGAAGACAACTAGTAGTTAGATTTATGTAATGAGTTCTTGTAGGATACGACATAAATAATAGGACTGGGGTTAACTAGCAGCAACAAGTCTCAAAAACTAAAGGGAGAACACAGATGAAAGCTACAGAATATGTATCGTTTGTACTCGAGATTAACTAGATGGCACACAAAAGTATTAAAGAACAACATAGGTTATACTAGAACTGGTATAATACTATAATTACCAGCCTGTGGAATAGCATTGGCTGATGGATGATAACTATGGAACATCGTTACCTAAATCAAGTATCTTAACTCAACAATGGAACAGCGTTAACTCCTGAACAAGACCCGTAAGAGATCAGCATGAATATACAGTGAAATGTGATAATCTATTTTCCATGCTTAGATGAATAACAAAGCCATAAATGTTGCACACAAGTAATGTGGGGACCCCAACTCATAAGTCGAGATCACCGAATGTACGTGTACAGTGATCCCAGAGATCAATGCTCACTGAATACACAGAAGCTGAATAACAAGAGTCTTACATCCATACATACCGTTTTACACAAGTAGGACCATTATGGTCAAGTCTTGAGTGTATCATCGCAGCGGAAATCTTCGTCCATAACTTGGACCCATGCCATTTGCCTTAACCCTAGAGGCATTCTGACTGGGAAGCGTCCTAGCTCGCATGTTCGTCTCCAAAGAACTCTTCTTCAAACTCCTGTTCTTCCCTGTCTGGCCAATTAAATAACCAGTGGCAAGCCAATGAGTACTTTGAATGTACTCGCAAGCAACCCGTGTTTTGGCTCAAGATACAACAATGCATGACATAGGTAATATTTTTGCAGAAAGCTAGTTTTGAGTGGAATGACATGTTCCACAACTTGTAAGACATGCATCAGGAGAATTCAAGTAACCATGAGGACAGGTTACAGATATCAACATAAATAGAGTGGGCATGAACCCAACTCAATCATGTCAAGTCCCTTGACTTGACCCATGTAGTTCTCCCCAGTATCCAAACACACACACTGGCTTGTAAACATGTGGACGTAGCCCAAGAGCGGTTACCCAACTGTCCTTGACCGTGGACACAGCTATTCGAATAGTTTTACACTCTGCAGAGGTTGCACACTTTACCCACAAGATCAGGGGAGCTTCCGTGTCATCCATGACCCGCGATACCTCAAGTACCTGGGGTAAGCACCCGATCACTACCTTTCCCTAGACGACACTAACAAGGATTCCACTCGTTGTTCCGTATCCTCACGATGTACATCATACAAGACTCACTCGAGATTGTAACATCCGAGAGGGGACGCAACGGTGTATCCGGTGCCCTGTAAAAACAGTCATGGCCGCCCTACCTGGCACGACCCCGTCCCGAGAGAGAGCACCAACTCTCCCCCTTCACTAGTAATGCGCGCTCCAAGCTAGTATCGGCCTAGGTAATCAATAATGCCCTTTCCCATACAAGGGTAGAGTTGTTGCACATGTAAGGTTGGAATAACGGTCGCAACTTAAACCAATCCGTTTTGAAAACAACACACACTTGCCTCAGTACACCACTTCGTCATCAAGTTGCTACCCAACTCATCATCTCCCCCGGGCATAAGTGGCACCCGATGGGGTTTTCGAAAAGTCTTTTGAAAATACTTTGTCTCCATCACCATGCATATCCCCGTCCCTTTTTGTGTTGCACTACTTTAGCATCCTATCTACCCCCACCGGCATAACCCTCATAAGAAGGTAGTCATGCACAATGCAAGTATCAACGAGGAAGTACGGTGGCAAACCATCAAAGTGGTTACCACCTCATCATGATTCCGTTGCAACAACAATATGCTGCTATATGACATGCATAAAAAGAGTTTCGTAGAAATGGTCAAGGGCTGCTTGCCTGTTTTAAGAAAGTCTTCGAGGTCTTCAAATATCTCTGGTCCAACTCCGAGCATTTCGTCTACTTCGCTAACTATCGTCGAAAACAACCATAATAAGCAACACGACAAGGCAAAAATAAAAGTGCTCTAAAAATGTGAGTTGGACTTTCTTAGGATACCTCTGGTCATATGAGGAATGACCAAGGTGATTTCATTGGAAGTGGATCAATGGATACTTCTAAACATTTCGATATGATGGAATTAAGGGGTTTATGGATTTGCAAGAAGTGTACAGAATATATTTTTGAAAAATGAGCAAAGGCACCCATTTAACAAACTATGATTTTAGAAGCATCTGGGAGTTTGTTTCATTGGATTTGGAGTTCAAATGAATTCCCTATGAATTGGCAAAGTTGACAAATATGAAGAAATGGCTCATTATATTGTGTGGCACAGAAAGTATTAAGAAAAATGTTCATAAACTAAGTTATGAACTTAGAAGCATCTAGGAATTTGAATCATGACATTTGGATCAATTTTGAGCTCTCTGTGATTTTCTAAAGTTCATCACAGAAATAGGAAAAATAGGATTTCATAAATATTTGTATAGGAAATGCTTCTGTAAAAATGTGAAAATAGCACCATGTGGTAGGGCATGATTTTAGAAACTACTAGAAATTTGAATCATCAAATTTGGAGTTAATTTGAATTATTTATGGATTTTTGAAGTTGTCTGAAAAAGAAAAAGGGAGTAATGCTTTAACCTCATCCTGCGCACATGGCGACAGATAGACTGTGGGCCGGCCCAGCGGCTCGGCTGCGGGCAGAGGTGGTGACGTCGAAGGCGTACTGGGGGAAGGCGCCACCCAGCGGGGCAAGCGGATCGGACCGAAGCCGTTTCCACTTAACCCGACTGGTGGGCCAGCTCGGTTGCCTCTGCCGCTGACGGACGGGCCCCCCCCATGCCAGCTGGCGGGGCGGTCGTCCTCTACCTCCTGCTCGAGACAGAGCAGGGGAGGCAGAGCGCACGCCGGTGCTCGTCCGGCGATAGCCGGCACCTCCGGCCGTCTCCCGCGGCGCTCTGCCTATGGGCGAGCTCAGCGCGGAGTGGCGCATCCGCTGGTGCAGGTCACGGCCGCCGGAGGGGGCTGAGGTGACCGTAGCTTTGACGGTGGCGAGGGAGGTCGTCGGCCATCCGTGGCTCTCGGTGTTCGAGCATCCCCGCGATGGTTCGAGGAGGTGGGGAGGTTCGCCGGACCACGGGGAGTCTTTGTGTGGAGGAAAGGGAGGGAGGTGAGCTCGGCATTGCTCGAATTTGAGCAAGCCGAAGCGACGGCCGTGCGGTGGTAGAAAGAGAAGGAAGGTGCGATGGTGCACCGTGAGTTCATGCTCCGACGAGGCTGTTGCCGTCGCTGCAAGCCACGGGGGCGCGTGTGGGCATGTATGGGGTGCTCGTGGGGTTGGTCTAGGACGAGGGGAGAGAAGAGAGATAGCGGGGAAGGGCCAGAGCATCGCGCGTGTGAGGCTGCCCATTGGAGCGCTCGGGCGGCTGGTGCGCGTGCGAGAGGAGGCAGGAGGAGGGAGAAGGAGGAGGGGGACAGGGGTGTAGCTTGCTGCGGACGTCGAGGCGCGTCGGAAGGCGTGCGGGGAGGGCCGAGGTGGTCGGAGGCATCGGGCAGAGGGCAGCTACAGTGCAAGGGCGCACTGTAGCGCGCTCCAGAGCATGCATATGGCCGGCATGGCCATTTTAAAAGGTCAGGGGCATGTCCACTTGTGTCCTGGAGCTTCCTTGGATGCTCTAGAGTGGTTAGGATCTAGGTGGGGTGCTGCATATAGAAATGAGAGAGAGAAGAGAAGTTTCCATGGGTAAACTGAGAGAGAAAGAGATGGATTTTACCCCCAAATAATTGAGCTGTTGAAGGAGGAGAGTTACTAGAGGTAGGAGGTGACCTGGGGCAGCTGTGGTAAAAACATAGGGTCATGGAGATTAGAGGAAGTGGACAAAAATGGAATTTTGGTTAAGTGGCAGAAGGTGTTTGATGCTTGTTTGGTTAAGAAAATGAACTCCATTTGGCATTAGACTCCACAGGGTGAAATGGCACATATAATTAGGTCCTTCAACCAATTTGGAGCTTATTTGGGCAAAGTTGCCAATGCAACTTTTGTAAACCCTAGAAATTAGCAGAAATGGACTTGTGTAGATCTAGTTGAGCAAATCACTTCTCCTTGATGCACAACTTGGTGTGGTGGCCTCATTTGGTCATGTGAACATGCTCACCAAAGTTGGGGTCAAGGAGAGGAAGTTCGTAGTACAAAGTTGTTCAAATTAGATTCTGGTCAAAGAGGGTTCTGGGGCATTTTGGTGAACCAAAATGACCTGGATTGACATGAGGCTTTGCAAGGTGATCACAATATGCATTTGTGACTTGCTGGATTTTCCTTGGATTTTTATGAAAATATTTCCTGTAGAAATATTTCAAATCCTTGAAATGGGTTGAAATGGTTTTGGGAGGTTTTGTCCAACATTTTGAACATGACCATGTGTTGAAACTCTTATATATGGACAATATATGTCCTATGAGTTTCCCTAAATTTTGTCAAATATTTTTGAAGCAATAAAAATAATTTTTCCCTATTAAAGACCATTTTTTGCCTTAAGAAAAAGCTTTTAAATAAAATAGGAAAATAACTTCTAAAATTATATTTTTGTGGTTTCGGGTATCCTATATCTAATAGGAGTCAAATATATTTTTGAAAGACTTTTACTGCCCTTAATTAAGTACTTGCAAAGCAAACCTCAATTCAGGGTTTTTGAAAACTAATTTTGAAAATACTATTTGGCCAAATTATTTTTGCAAGAAATTATTTTTATGTCCTATACACATGGCATGATCATTGGGAAAGGTTGTTGGATCAAGTAGAAGGAGTATAAGAGTTGGAGGATTTATTTTATTTTTAGAGCACTTGCAAACAACAGACAAAAACCAATCAAGGCAAGGTCCAAAACACTCAAAAGTTTTTGTCAAACCACATTTTATCATGATTTATTAGCTTAGGTGTTTTGGCATGAAAATCAGGGTGTGACAGACCTACCGCCTTACAAGAATCTCGTTACCGAGATTCCCAGACTAGGCGCGGAAAGGGGTATAGAAACTTGGATCTGGGGTAGTCTTCAAGTCCCCACGTTGCTTCTGCTTACGTGTGGTGCTCCATTGAGCTTGAAGTACTTGATGGTGTGGCTTCATGTATGACGTTCTTCTTGATCCAGGTTGCTAAAGGGTAGCTCGCGGTAGGTTAGATTTGGCTAGGGGTCGATGGCTTGGTGGTCAATGCCCTTGTGGAGATTGGGCAAGTTAGGAAGTTGGAAACACTTCCGGGGTTGTGATGCATGGAAAGCGTTGTGCACAATGGGTAAATCAAGTGGTAACTCTAGCTGGTAGCCGTCTACTCTTCGTCTTGAAGTGATCTTGGAGGGGCTGATGAATCTCGGTGTCGGTTCCCTTGGCATGCAAATGCTTGATTCCTTAGAGGGGAGTGGCTTGCAGATACACATGGTCTTTGACGCGGAAGTATACTTCTTGAAGATGGTGGTTGGTGTAGTTCTTCCTCCTAGACATGACGATCTTCAGATGTTCCTTGACCAGCTCAACGATTCTTCTTCCGTCTTTGGGTAGACAAGTATGTCATCAAAGAAAGATGACAACTAACTTGTCCAAGCACTCATGAAGTCTATGGGGTACGTAAAGTGGGCTGGGGTATGGGTGGTGGTCACGGTTGAGTGTTGGCCGGGGTCTACTTGACCTAGAGCCAAAGCCCATGGTCATGATCCGACCATGTTGTGGCTTGGTAGGGCTTAAGGGTTTCAAGGATTCTAGTGTGCGAGTGAACATTTATCATCTTATCTTTAAGCACGGTTTCTGAGATGCCAATAGTCTATCTAGTCCTTTAAACAAATGACATCACATCACCGACAGCATCATTTTGTATAGGTCAACTCCAATCATTACTCATGTGATTCATATCCTCATGACTCTCGAGAGGAGGTCTAACAAAATCATATATGTCTATGATCCCCAAACTCATATGTATGGCTACCCCTAAAAATCCATGGGTAGAGCATACAAGCTTCCAAGATGGAATAAAACACCACGATCCAAGTGCTCATCCTATTCTTCCAAGGTCCATGTTAGTGCATCTATATCCTAAGGAAACACGTCGTAAGCCACTCCAAGATCTTGTTTCCTTCCTATGAATCAATTCCAACAGCCCGTTAACTTCCATCAATCACTACATAATCCATTTATTCTACAAACCCAATGTTTATGGTGTCCCACATGATCTCCTAAAGTCCTATAATCTCCAAATACTTGAAAGGGTTATCTCTACTATAGTCAGTCCACCAATTTCCATTATAGGGGTCAAGTGACTTCCAACGTCAAGCTTATACAAATCCCTAAATCAACTCCGACAATTAATCCAATCTCCTAGTTTATTATCCTCCAAGAAACATGGTATCATGATCAAGATCATTAGTCTAAATCCAATTTACTCCAAACCATGCAGGCTTACTCAGCATCTATACTCAACTAGGATCACCTATTTAAATCCAAATCTCTTGTCCAACATGGAATCCTACATGTTTCCCTCAAGTTATTTACGTAATATCAAATGTCTCCTATCAATATCATCTGATCAAGTCAAATCCTTGCACTTCCAGGAGTTTCAGCTTGCGATCATAATTGTCCTATAAATCCAATTTACTCAGGGGTGATGAAAGCTATGCTACTCTATAATCATGATCCCACCAAGTTCATCTACCAATGTGAAAGCCTCATAATCCACCAATGAGTCTCAGTCAATTCCTCAAGGTCTCTGATATAAACTCATCAAGTCATTTGTCCTCCATTCCTATATCCCCAAATTGGTCTCTCCTATGGCATCGTCAGCTTTGGTGCTATCTTAGGATGATAATGTGCTCGTTCGCTATGTCCACTAGTTCCATAATGAACCCGGTGCTATGCGAGGTTATAGAGGCGTAACTGGTCCGCTTGTAATTCTGTTGGTTAAGCACTTGGTTAAGGATTCGAGCTGGGGTATCTTATGAAGTCTCGAAGGGTCTAGGAATCGGTTTCTAATCTTGAGAGGCAACCATAACTCTAAGGGGCTGCACTTGGTCGAGGAGGTTGTAGCAAAAGTCTTCAGTGCTGGTTGGTTGTCAAAGTAGAATCCTTGGTGTATCTTGTCTTGCTAGCCTTCAGTTGAGGAGAGAGATGAGAGGTAGAGGTAGCATAGAGGAGGGGAATGCCTAAAAGGGGTTCTATAGTGCTAGTGCAAACAAAGAGGTGCAAAGAGGGCCAAACAAAAGAAACAAGGTGAGGAAGGTGATATAGTCGCATACTTGTCGCCCAGGGCAAAAGTGCGACCTATATCAAAACACAAACAAATAAAAACAAGCAACACACAATCATGGTTCTATTCGAACTATCATACGGACTCGACTGCGCATAGGGGGTACATGACTCATCCTACCCTAGGGGTTCTCCGACTCAGTAGTCGTGCCTTGTGCCTCATGCAGTCTTCTAAGTTTTCCTCAGGTGTTGCTACGTCTCTTGTAGTTGTTCGATGAAACAATTCGGGTTGAGCCTGAAGGTTCTTCAACAACTTCTCGCCTGTTGAAGTGATGGGGTGAAGGTGGCTCCTCGTAACTGGCATTGACTAGGTCTTCTATTGTCTTCTTAATCACGACGATCCCTTTTTGTCTTCTAAGTCGTCGATGGTACCAGGTAGGTAATCCTTTATGCAATGACATTATCAAGGCGTAATAGAGGTACATCATGTCGGTTACGTTGATGACAACATCGACACCAAGAGCGGGGGATGAGGAGAACCGTTTTCCTGCTCACTATGGTGAGGCGGACCAAATGGCTAGGTTCTCATCCATCGGTGGTTGCCGATACAACAACGGTAGTGACAGGGTTACTCTATTAGCGATGTATATCATGATCTTGCATATTCTATGCCCCGATCATCGTAGGCTAAGGTTGCATCATCTTGGGGCAGTGTCAAGGGTGTCACCATCTCCAGGTCTTCGGTCCTCATTCCTCGAGGATGTATCTTCTGTTGGTATCGTCTTGTTGTGATGTCGCCAATCTTGTGTTCAGGAGATGTGGGTGAATGTCTGGCAAGGCATCTTCCTTCTAGATTATCCACGAGGATTACAAGGAATCCACTGGTCAGGGGCATAAGGATTCTAGCAACCAAAGGTTTTGAAGGGGAAGAGATCAATAAGGAAAGTATACCTTAGTTTTCGAAAAAAACTGAGAAGGGAAGAGAAGTATAGATAGTTTTGAAAACTAGTAGTAGTTTTGGAAATAGTTTTACCCTAACTAATGACCATGCTAACTAAGGCTTCCTACAGTCAGGATGGCTCTGATACCAGCTCTGTGGGGACCCCAACTCATAAGTCGAGATCACCGAATGTACGTGTACAGTGATCCCAGAGATCAATGCTCACTGAACACACAGAAGCTGAATAACAAGAGTCTTACATCCATACATACCGTTTTACACAAGTAGGACCATTATGGTCAAGTCTTGAGTGTATCATCGCAGCGGAAATCTTCATCCATAACTTGGACCCATGCCATCTGCCTTAACCCTACATGCATTCTGACTGGGAAGCGTCCCAGCTCGCATGTTCGTCTCCAAAGAACTCTTCTTCAAACTCCTGTTCTTCCATGCCTGGCCAATTAAATAACCAGTGGCAAGCCAATGAGTACTTTGAATGCACTCGCAAGCAACCCGTATTTTGGCTCAAGATACAACAATGCATGACATAGGTAATTTTTTTGCAGAAATCTAGTTTTGAGTGCAATGACATGTTCAACAACTTGTAAGACATGCATCAGGAGAATTCAAGTAACCATGAGGACAGGTTACAGATATCCACATAAATAGAGTGGGCATCAACCCAACTCAATCATGTCAGGTCCCTTGACTTGACCCAAGTAGTTCTCCCCAATATCCAAACACACACACTGGCTTGTGAACACATGGACGTAGCCCAAGAGCGGTTACCCAACTGTCCTTGACCGTGGACACGGCTATTCGAATAGTTTTACACTCTGCAGAGGTTGCGCACTTTACCCACAAGATCCGGGGAGCTTCCGTGTCATCCACGACCCGCGATACCTCAAGTACCTGGGGTAAGCACCCGATCACTACCTTTCCCTAGACGACACTAACAAGGAGTCCACTCATTGTTCCGTATCCTCACGATGTACATCATACGAGACTCACTCGAGATTGTAACATCCGAGAGGGGACGCAACGGTGTATCCGGTGCCCTGTAAAAACAGTCATGGCCGCCCTACAGCACGACCCGTCCGAGAGAGAGCACCAACTCTCCCCCGTCACTAGTAATGCGGGCTGCAAGCTAGTATCGGCCTAGGTAATCAATAATGCCCTTTCCCATACAAGGGTAGAGTGGTTGCGCATGTAAGGTTGGAATAACGGCGCAACTTAAACCAATCCGTTTTGAAAACAACACACACTTGCCTCGGTACACCACTTCGTCATCAAGTGGCTACCCAACTCATCATCTCCCCCGGGCATAAGTGGCACTAGATGGGGTTTTCGAAAAGTCTTTTGAAAATACTTTGTCTCCATCACCATGCATATCCCCGTCCCTTTTTGAGTAGCACTACTTTAGCATCCTATCTACCCCCACCGGCATAACCCTCATAAGAAGGTAGGGTCATGCACAATGCAAGTATCAACGAGGAAGTACGGTGGCAAACCATCAAAGTGGTTACCATCTCATCATGATTCCGTTGCAACAACAATATGGTGCTATATGACATGCATAAAAAGAGTTTCGTAGAAATGGTCAAAGGCTGCTTGCCTGTTTTAACAAAGTCTTCGAGGTCTTCAAATACCTCTGGTCCAACTCCGAGCATTTCGTCTACTTCGCCAACTATCGTCGAAAACAACCATAATAAGCAACACGACAAGGCAAAAATAAAAGTGCTCTAAAAATGTGAGTTGGACTTTTCTAGGATACCTCTGGTCATATGAGGAATGACCAAGGTGATTTCATTGGAAGTGGATCAATGGATATTTCTAAACATTTCGATATGATGGAATCAAGGGGTTTATGGATTTGCAAGAAGTGTACAGAAATATATTTTTGAAAAATGAGCAAAGGCACCCATTTAACAAACCATGATTTTAGAAGCATCTGGGAGTTGGTTTCACTGGATTTGGAGTTCAAATGAATTCCCTATGAATTGGAAAAGTTGACAAATATGAAGAAATGGCTCATTATATTGTGTGGCACAGAAAGTATTAAGAAAAATGTTCAAAAACTAAGTTATGAACTTAGAAGCATCTAGGAATTTGAATCATGACAATTGGATCAATTTTGAGCTCTCTGTGATTTTCTAAAGTTCATCACAGAAATAGGAAAAATAGGATTTGATAAATATTTGTGTAGGAAATGCTTCTGTAAAAATGTGAAAATAGCACCATGTGGTAGGGCATGATTTTAGAAACTACTAGAAATTTGAATCATCAAATTTGGAGTTAATTTGAATTATTTATGGATTTTTGAAGTTGATTGGAAAAAGAAAAAGGGAGTAATGCTTTAACCTCATCCTGCGCACATGGCGACAGATAGACTGTGGGTCGGCCCAGCGGCTCGGCTGCGCGGGCAGAGGTGGTGACGCCGAAGGCGTACTGGGAGAAGGCGCCACCCAGCGGGGCAAGCGGATCGGACCGAAGCCGTTTCCACTTAACCCGACTGGTGGGCCGGCTCGGTTGCCTCTGCCGCTGACGGACGGGCCCCCCCATGCCAGATGGCTGGGCGGTCGTCCTCTACCTCTCGCTCGAGACAGAGCAGGGGAGGCATAGCGCACGCCGGCGCTCGTCCGGCGATAGCCGGCGCCTCCGGCCGTCTCCCATGGTGCTCCGCCTATGGGCGAGCTCAGCGCGGAGTGGCGCATCCGCTGGTGCGGGTCACGGCCGCTAGAGGGGGCCGAGGTGACCGTAGCTTTGACGGTGGCGGGGGTGGTCGTCGGCCATCCGTGGCTCTCGGCGTTCGAGCATCCCCGCGACGGTTCGAGGAGGTGGGGATGTTCACCGGACCACGGGGAGTCTTTGTGTTGAGGAAAGGAGGGAGGTGAGCTCGGCATTGCTCGAATTTGAGCAAGCCGAAGAGGCGGCCGTGCGGTGGTAGAAGGAGAAGGAAGGTGCAGGAGGAGGAGCAGGCTGCTCGAGGAAGTTGCTGGGGGGAAGAGGGAGTGAACCGAGGCCAGAGAGGGCTCGGGGTGGCCTTGTATGGCGGGGCGATGGTGCAGCATGAGTTCATGCGCCGGCGAGGCTGTTGCCGTCGCTGCAAGCAACGGGGGCGCGCGTGGGCGTGTCTGGGGTGCTCGTGGGGTTGGTCTAGGGCGAGGGGAGAGAAGAGAGATAGCGAGGAAGGGCCAGAGCATCACGCGTGTGAGGCTGCCCATTGAGGCCTTTCGGCGGCGGTCTTGCGTCTTGAGAGGAGGCAGGAGGAGGGAGAAGGAGGAGGGGGACAGGGGTGTAGCATGCTGCGGACGTCGAGGCGCGTCGGAAGGCATGCGGGGAAGGGCCGAGGTGGTTGGAGGCATCGGGCAGAGGGCAGCTACAGTGCAAGGGCGCACTGTAGTGCGCTCCAGAGCATGCATATGGCCGGCATGGCCATTTTAAAAGGTCAGGGGCATGTCCACTTGTGTCCTGGAGCTTCCTTGGATGCTCTAGAGTGGTCAGGAGCTAGGTGGGGTGCTGCATATACAGAAATGAGAGAGAGAGGAGAAGTTTCCATGGGTAAACTGAGAGAGAAAGAGATGGGTTTTACCCCCAAATAATTGAGCTGTTGAAGGAGGAGAGTTACTGGAGGTAGGAGGTGACCTGGGGCAGCTGTGGTAAAAACATAGGGTCATGGAGATTAGTGGAAGTGGTCAAAATGGAATTTTGGTAAAGTGGCAGAAGGTGTTTGATGCTTGTTTGGTTAAGCAAATGAACTCCATTTGGCATGAGACTCCACAAGGTGAAATGGCACATATAATTAGGTCCTTCCACCAATTTGGAGCTTATTTGGGCAAAGTTTCCAATGCAACTTTTGTAAACCCTAGAAATTAGCAGAAATGGACTTGTGTAGATCTAGTTGAGCAAATCACTTCTCCTTGATGCACCACTTGGTGTGGTGGCCTCATTTGGTCATGTGAACATGCTCACCAAAGTTGGGATCAAGGAGAGAAAGTTGGTAGTACAAAGTTATTCAAATTAGATTCTGGTCAAAGAGGGTTTTGGGGCATTTTGTGAACCAAAATGACCTGGATTGACATGAGGCTTTGCAAGGTGATCAAAATATGCATTTGTGACTTGCTGGATTTTCCTTGGATTTTTATGAAAATATTTCCTGTAGAAATATTTCAAATCCTTGAAATGGGTAGAAATGGTTTTGGGAGGTTTTGTCCAACATTTTGAACATGACCATGTGTTGAAACTCTTATATATGGACAATATATGTCCTATGAGTTTCCCTAAATTTTGTCAAATATTTTTGAAGCAATAAAAATAATTTTTCCCTATTAAAGACCATTTCTGGCCTAAAGGAAAAGCTTTTAAATAAAATAGGAAAATAACTTTTAAAATTATATATTTGTGGTTTCTGGGTATCCTGTATCTAATAGGAGTCAAATATATTTTTGGAAAGACTTTTACTGCCCTTAATTAAGTACTTGCAGTGCAAACCTCAATTTAGGGGTTTTTGAAAAACTAATTTTTGAAAATACTATTTGGCCAAATTATTTTTGCAAGAAATTATTTTTATGTTCTATACACATGGCATGATCATTGGGAAAGGTTTTTGGATCAAGTAGAAGGAGTATAAGAGTTGGAGGATTTATTTTATTTTTAGAGCACTTGCAAACAACAGACAAAAACCAATCAAGGCAAGGTCCAAAACACTCAAAAGTTTTTGTCAAACCACATTTTATCATGATTTATTAGCTTAGGTGTTTTGGCATGAAAATCAGGGTGTGACAAGTAAGATGAGGGTACAACCTATCTGGCCGCCATCCATAGGAGTGAGCATCATGTCCTGACTTGTCGATGGCCCTGCAGTTGTTGTCGTTGTCCATGTCGGGCACACGCATTCGATGCAGGGAACTGTTGAGTGGGGACTATAGCTCCCTTCTGGTGTATGCTTCCCTTGTTGGAGCAGCTGCGGTGAGTCAGAAGACCGTGTGGCTGAAGATGCAGATAACGCATAATGTTAAGAACGACACATCTCTTTGATCTGAAGAAATACATTAAGAGATCAACAGGAAGGTACGTGAGTGGTGATACGTATTTTGACTGAAGACTAAATTGGGGTCACATGATTTTATTTTATTTTGGTACTGTCCGATCTACGCCGGATGGCTTGATGGCCGTCTTGTGCTTCCCGGCTGACACTGTTAGGAATCTTCCCCGAAGAGCCAGCGACCAACGGTAGAGCAGCCTGCCTCCGCCGTGCGTGGCCCTGGCCAAAACTCCGCTCCCCACCCCACCGCACTGTCGTGGTTGCGCCGCCCCCAGGCCAATCCACAAAGACTCCCTATCATCCAGATCCGGCGGCGGCAGTACCTTCAACCCACGCAACTCTAAGATAGCCATCTAAGCGCTGCTTCCGCGACCAACTTGTGGCCCCACACCCTTACGTTAGACACCAGCTAACCGGCAGCCTAGGAGCTCCGCCACCTCGAGGGGTGCTTCTTCCTATTGGGAATCGATTGGCCCAGAATAAAAATTCAGACAACTGACGCCTAAATAAAGTGATTTGAGATGAGGGTGCGACCTATCTGGCAGCATGGTGAAGTAGGCAGGTCCAGCTGCGGAGTCGGTGAGGCCGGCGCGGTTGCGGTGGCGACCGGCAGCAGGGAAACAACGATGTCGCGACGGTCGAGGGCTACGGGGAAGCAGCCCCGGGACTCTAGACGGATCCGAAGTTGGAGCTGTCCCGGCGCCGTGAACAATAGTGGGGGTGAATTGGCTCCGGTACGGTTCACGTGGCCGTCGTCGAGGCAGCTCCAGCAGCACAGAGTAAGAGGCACACGGCCCAGTGCACGACGGCAAATGGACAACGTCTCCGGCATTAGGGAGGAGGGCGGCTGTGAAATTGGTGCGATGGTGGCGCCTTGGAGGAGGGGCTGAGGTTTCGTGGCTCGAGAGAAGGGAGCTTCCAGGGAGAAGGTGATTTGGCGCCCCACGAGGTATGAATGGGGGGGCGGGGTTGGGAGGGGAGTGGAACCATGTTTTACGGACGTATTTGTCTGAAATGTGAGGGGGAGTTATAGTTATACCCCTGCCTCCAGGCTTCTCGGCTTGGGTCTGTGTACTGAGGGCCGGGGATAGTAGAGTAACTTTGCTTCTCCCCAAATAGTGGGCGGGAGCGATTTCGGGCGAGGAGGGCGTGTTTTGAAATATAGTGGGTGCGAGCGATTTCGGGCGAGGAGAGCGTGTTTTGAAATAGTGGGCGCGAGCTATTTCGGGCGAGGAGAGCGTGTTTTGCCGACCATGGTTTATGAATTATTCGGCACATGTCATTTCAGCCGAGGAGAAGGTGCGCTTGGATGAAGTTACGAACCTACCCTCGATGTACAATGGGCCAATTAATGCGTGTCCCACATAGGATGGTAATTTCGCGTCTCCCATTTATTTGCTCCGGCGAATTCCACCGAGCAGAGGATGTTTAACGGTTCGTTCAAAATTTGGGAGAACGAGCATCCACGTCTACCTTACCAAGTCGATTCGAATCAAATTGAAATATTAGCTTGCCACTTCTTTTTTAGATGGAGAGATGATGCTCGGGAGTAATGTGTTTTTACATGCTCGTTTCTAGTGATTTACTATATGACAAATAGTTGACCCACTCAAAACGGGAATCAAACCCAAAATGAAATATCTCGATTCAATGAAATAGCTCGTTCACCAGGTCAAAATAGTGAACTAAATCAAAAATTGAACATCTCAATCGAGTAGCATGTTGTACAGTATTATAGTACTCCATGAATATGTTGAAAGTCAAATTAATGAATTTTTTTGATATACGCATATATCAGTTCATGTGTGGATTGCAGACAACATGTTCTCCAATTTAAATATCGAAACATGGTTTATATCAGTCTTTGATGCATACAACGTGACCTCCCCCTCTCCCGGACTCCTGCTCTCTCTCTCTCTCTCTCTTTCTCTCTCTCTTTCTCTCTCTCTTTCTCTCTCTCTCTCTCCGACAATCTTCAATTCTGTCACACGCATCCAACACACAAACCCATCTCTCTCTCTCTCTCAATATTTGTGTGTGTGGGGGGCTGGGGTCTTTCTAGTTCGCATGGATATATACTCCATCTATAGGTCTCTCTCGCACACTACGTATGACTCTCTAGTCCAAGCTAGATATCTTGGGTGCACTCATCGTATGCACACAAATTCCTTGGCTCGTTGCCCGTAACTCTCTCACGCACCACTCTGTCGTCTCGGATCTCTCCCCCCTCTCTCTCAAACTCTCCATCTACCTGGGTCCCACATACAGATGCATATCTCACTCGCACTCGATAGGCCCATCTAAAACTCTATCTCTCTCCCTCATTCTCTCTCCATCTCACATGCACACACACACAATCTCATGCCTAGCTAGCCAAGTATGATGGTCTCTCACTCAATTGTAGGCACCCACAGTCCCCCTGTATGTATATGACTAGCTAATCTTAGTCTCCATCACAAAGATGTGCATGGTCTATCTCGATTTCTCTCAGGGCATCTTTCTATCGCGCACGCACCTCCCTCGATGTCCCACCCATATAGTCCCCTCACGATCTCGAGGGGATCTCTCTATTACAAACACACCCACTCGCCCTCCCCGTGCGTCCATGTTCTCCATGTGTCCCTCTGGACCTTTGTTCCTTGTTGGCCAGACCTCTATTGGACATGTGCTATAGGGGTGTCTCTCTCTGTTGCAAACAATCACACACTTGCTATCTTCGTGTATCTCCTCACCTCACTTTTCTATCTCGGAGATGCATGCTGAGATGTTCGCCTAAGAAACAAAAAAACACACACTCTCTCTAATTTATCATTTGTTGTCACTTTCTCTTTCACACACATACTCTTTTTGCACACTTACTCATTCTCTTTCACACGCACTTGATCTCTCTCGACTTAGGAACTCTCCTCGGTCCATAGCAGATTGATTTATTGAAAAGTCAAACATCACAAAGTTTGACCATGTACGTGGAGAAAACAATTACATCTAGAACGACAAACATATACCATTAGATTAACTATGAGATGTAGTTTCGTATGATGTATCTTTGGTATTGTAGATATAAATAACATTTGCGTAAACCTGATCAAAGTTTCCAATGTTTGACTTCTAAAAATTTTACATGCACTGCATTATCAAGCGGATGGAATATCTCTTTCCCCCTCTCAGCTATCTGATGCACCACTCAGCCTTATCGGGGCTCCTCAATCTCTCAAACTTTATATCTCCCTGGTTCACACATACACATGTCTCGCTCGCGCTATACATATAGACCCATCCAACACTCTCCGCCCTTGTTCTCTCTCTATGTGACACGCACCCCCCTAATAAGTACCATAATCCCTCACTCCATCATAGGCGCAAGCACTCCCCCCTAAGTACGATTATCTCTCACTAGCCATCAGGAACACACGTATTATCTCTTCCATCCATATGTCTATCTCGATATCTCTCGGGGCATCTTCTATCGCGCACACACCTTGTCACTCGATCTCCCACCCATGTAATCCCATCACGATCTCCAGGGGATCTCTCTATGACAAACATACACTCTCTCCTCCCCATGTCCGCATTTTCTCCGTATGTCTCTCTCAACCTCTCTCCCTTGTTTGTCAGACCCCTCTTGGCCACGTGCTAGGGGTCTTGCTCCCTCGGTTGCAAACAACCGCACACTATCTCCTCACCCTGCTTCCGTTGTCGAAGATGCATGTGTGATATGTTTGCATAAGACACACACGTTTTTTCTCGACTTTTATCGAGTGTTGTCCATGTCTCTTTCACACATGCACACACACCTTTTTCACTCACTCTTTCTATTCCTCTCTCTCTCTCTCTCTCTCTCTCTAGTTAGGGACTCTCTCACGTCCATAAGCATATGGATGGTTTGAAAAGTCAAACCTCAGAAAAGTTTGACCAGGTATATGTGGAGAAAAACATTTACATCTGGAACGATCATTAGATTCATCACAACATGTACTTACTTCATACTATCATTTATCTTTGGTATTGTAGATATAAGTAATTTCTTTATAAACTTGGGCAAAGTTTCAAAAGTTTGACTTCTAAAAAAATGTTGGAACTACATTATCGAACGGAGGGAGTAGCTCTTTCTCTCTCTCTCTCTGCTATCTCTCACGGGCCTCCCCTCTCACTCGAACACTCTATACCAACGGATTATACGCTCACTGTGTCAGCGTATAGCTCCATATATTGTTTAGTTGACCGGTCAAGCAGTCCACATGCTGCCTTGTGAGCTCGTGTTCTGTATCTTCGTGTGCTGGCCCATGTGGCAGTGGGTGAAAATAGGTAAACTAGAGGCCCATCTGACACGCGGTGAAGTAAACAAAGTTGAAACCACTCGGGTTAGCACCCCGCACGCTAGTAAATTGAGGGCGCATTGAGGACACACTTCTTCCGCATGAAGGACGCATTCGCGCACAATTCACCACTGCATGGCGGCATGCATAGAAGGACGCACTCACGCACACCTAGCACACAACACACACGAGCACACGTGTACACTGGCGTCGCCGCCTATTGAGATGGATGGCGAGGCAGCCAACAAGCGGAGGCGGCTCGAGCCAAAACCGCATCCGGTGAGCCTGGACTTCATCAGCAGCCTCCCCGACGACATGCTGCTCGTCATCATCGGCCTCCTCCCCACCAAATCTGCCCTGCAGACCGCCCTGCTCTCCCGGCGGTGGCGCCCCCTCTGGCACCGCGTCCCCCTCAACCTCACCGTCGACAGCTACCTCTGCGACGGGGACTGCAAACGCATGGCCGCGGTCTCCAAGATCCTTTCATCACACCCTGGGCCAGCTAGACGTCTTGACATCCGCATGTTCAGTACCAACTGCAAGGTCCAACCCAAGTTCGACGAGTGGTTCTTATCCCCCGCCCTAGATCAGCTCGAGGAGCTCAGCTTTGAAGCTGGACAATGTCGCTCTCTACACCGTCCGTGCTCCGCCTCGCGCCAACGCTGCGCTGCGCGAGCTTCAGCTCCTGCTATCTTCCCCAGATTAATGTCGTGCCCGCCCTTCTTCTCCCTCAACTCAAGTAGCTCGACCTCTTCGACGTTGTCATCTCGAAGAAGGCTATGGAGCACCTGCTCCGCAGCTGTATTGCACTCGAGTACCTTCGTATTGAGCAGATCCACGGGTTCATTAGCCTCCACATCGCCTTGACGAATCTCCGATGGATTTATGTGTCTTGCTGGCCCCGGAACAAGACATCAATTGGGAAGAGATCACTCCAGCTGTTCCACGTTATGGTCATTGAGAATGTGACTTTCCTTGAGAGATTGCTTGTATCGGATCTAGAAGGTCCAACAAAAATTAGGGTCATTGACGCCCCGAAATTGATAGCGTTGGTGCACTCGTCTACCAAATTCTCCGAACTCTTTATTGGATCTGTAATCGTTTAGGTACAACACTCATCTTCTTCTCCGTCTTCTTGAAATTCACATTTTATATTTTTCTAGATGTATTTACGACCGTCTTCCAGAAAATGATTCCCATAAGCTTGACCCAGTCTATGCGCACAGTGAAGATCTTGGCAATAAAATCTATCGGCCCCAATCTGGATCAAGTTGTTGGATTGCTTACATGCTTTCTATCCACGAAGAAGCTACTCGTCGAGGTGAAACTTCTTTCCTATTAGTAAACGGTAATCACAACGTAGCTCAATTTTTTTGTTATTTTCCCAAATTACGATGACAAGTGTAGTGTTCAAAACTGCATCTACGCACTGCACTGAAAGAAATGTTTTCAGTTTTTTTCTCACGTGCTCACCTGCATCGTTTTTCTGTTGTACTACTATAGTAGCCTAGGCTAGTCGTAGTAGAAAGTAACTTAGACTACTCCAGTAACTCTATGGTTACCCTAAGATCAAGTACTACCTCCATCCTGGTTTACTCTTCCTATTTTGTAGTATCAAAATTTGACCATATATTTAACTGACAAAATGTTAATGCATGTCACTAAGAACTATATCGTTGGATTCGTATTTGAACATAATTTCAAATGGTGTAATTTTAGTGACATGCATTGGCATTTTCTTACGTAAATCTATGGTCAAAATATTATACTAAATAAGAGGTAGTACAAAAGTGGGCTATAACGGCCCTCCACTATGTAGGCGAAAACACGTGCCAAATTCACTTGTGATGCATTTGGCATCGATGCCCCTCCATTGCTCACCTGGTGCCCTAATCTGGATCACCTACTTTCCTCCGGTGCCAAATTATCTCACGCAATGAAAAAACACTTGCGTGGGAGAGAAAGAGGACTGAGGCAATAAAAAAAACACTTGTTTGGGAGAGTAAGAGGCTGGTCTAGTTGGTTTGATTGATTTGTTTATACATGTGGGTCTGTGTGTACAGTGGTGTCAACTCTCTCACATCATGAGAGCGGTGCCAAAATCTTTTGAATTGACATCGATGCGTATTATGTGGCATACTTTTGCGAAATATGGCATCGGCCACATAGTGGAAGGCAAAAAATGCCCAAGCTCTTCACGTACTCCTACGTAAATGAGAGGAAAGAGAAAGAGAGGGAGAGAGAGTGAAAAAATATCACTAGCTAGCCAACCCTATCTTATGAGCGAATGATATTGGTACCTCTTGATGACACGACAATCTTATATAGCCAACTGCTCTAATATGTTCTCTTCTTTTGGAGATAAAAAGACCCGAAAGTGAAAAATGTGCTGCACTATAACAATCTCATCGAATGCCTTGATCTCCATCTTACAGAAATTGATTTGATCGACTACCGAAGTAGCACATCTGAGATTAAATTGGCCAGGTTCTTTGTTCTGGAGGCAAGTGTGCTCAAGTTAATGATGTTTGGCGTTCTCTGGCGCAACAATGAATGGCGTGCTGATCACCGCAAGCGTCTAAGCCAAAATGACAAAGTCTCCGCAGAAGCTGAATTTGTTTTTGAAACATCAAGTGGCCAGAGACTCTAACACTTATTTTCCCATTAGTGACTTGTCAGGGCGGTGGATTTTAGTTTGTACGATAATGCTGCATCCACCTAAAGTAATGAAAGTTCTTACGTAAACTTCCTAGTAATTCCCTCTTCGTAGGTGCAGCATTACTCCTATCATTCGTAATATTAATTTGAAACTTGTAATATTGCCATGTCCTATTCCTGCGTTTTCAAAATCCTGCGAATCAAATAGGTCCTGAGTTGGTGATGATGTTGCCGTCAGATCTAGATCTGACGCATACAAACAAAACTTCTCTAGTTTTGCAAAAAGATGCCCGCACTTGTTCCCTATTTACAGACAACTCCTTGTCTCTCACAATCAGCCTTATCTCCTCCCCACCACATCTAGAAGGCCATGGAAAAATCTGGCGCGATGGCCGCTGCCGGCCACCCCCTAATCTTGGTGTTCCATGCAATACACGGGCATCTACGCACGGGAAATTATGTCGAACACGGCTAGTTGTAAGCAGGCTAAGTCTGCAGCCATGATGATAGTGCCTGCAGACGGTGAGGCTGACTATGGTATGCCGAAGACGGCGCCTATACTAAGGTGTCATCTCCGGCGTAGGGTCTTGTCACTTCACTGTGAGGAGCAGCACGTAATAATTTGAACAATGGGTTGTACAGTTTTACTACATTGGTAGTACTACTACTAGTACTAGCACCACCGTCTGGATTTAGTAGTACTACCACCTCCATCTGGATTTAGTACTATTTGACTAGCAATATCTAGTAATGCATGTCACAAAAAATGTAATACTCCCTCTGTAAATAAATACATGGTGTATTGTTTTATCCTATCGGCGAGGTAACTTAATGTCTTTTTGCTACTTAATAGGATTACATGCAATGAACTAACCACCGCATGTGATGTTTGGTAGTCTCAAGTCATTGAAAGCATGCACGGCACACATCTCTCATTGGTTGATATGTCACGAAATAAGAAACGAGGAGGTAGTTAATGTACCGTGACTAAGTGTTTTGGGATTATTTGGTTTTCGTAAGGTGACTTACACAACATTTTTTGTTACATGCATAAACATTTTATTAGTTAAATCAAAGGTCAAAACTTGGCGCAAAATGCAAAGGGGACCAATAAACCAGTAAACATCAATGTTCTCTCGTTTGGCCCCAACTAGAGGTCCGGTGAGATGACTATACTGCACCGACACGGAGGGGGACGCAGCTTCATTGACTTACTGCACCTACCTTTGGGTGTATGACACGTGGCCCCAACGGGTGGATGGCCAACCTGTCATACAGCCAAAGGCAGGTGCAGTAGAGGGGCGAGGAGTAGATGGCCAACACGCACGTGAATTCAACGCAGTCTGCACTTCTCATATAAAGGCTCTCGCCAGTCCAATCTACAAAATCCTACGCACCTACGCACCCAAGGGCAAGAGTGATCACTCCAATCGGAAGATCAGTTGACTAGAAGCTAGACCAGATGGTCAACGACGCCGGCCTGCGGCCCGGCACCAAGGAACGTCTCCATGTAGTGCTTGAGGCTGCCAGGGCGAGGGGCTGCTTGGATGATAGCTTCGTCTCCTTGTTCGACGAGGTCCTCGTCGGCTTCCTCAACAAAGTTCACCATCGTCAAGAAGCTCGCGGACGACCTTGACGTACGCCTCCAACCCAAGCGCCCAGGCTCTGTGATGCCTGCCACCCTCAACGGCCTCTATGGTGACAACCTTTTCGACGCACTAGTGGCCCTGCGACTGCCCGCCGTCGCGTCGGAGAATGTCCACCTCGAGGTCGCACTCGCCGCGCAGCACCTGGCACAGCAAGACAACATCGACATAATCACCCACGTCTACGCGCAAACCGTCCACAAGGACTACTACACGCAAGAGGAGGACGATAGGACGCTGGCCTTCTTTGACCACAGGGCAACCTTGAGCTTGCCGCCAACGCCTCTGCTCCTCACGCGTCGGTTGGTGACCCGATGCACTAGGGCGTGAGGATGTCGTTGATCGATCCGTATGTATCTTTATCTTTCCATCAAATCCATGTAGTAGTATATGGTACTACTAGTAATTATCTTAACTTTCGCATCAACTTCATAATTTTTGTACATACTCCATGCATGAACCGCGCCAGAACAAAACTTCTCATTACTCTAGAGAAAATCATTATTTCTATCTATCGGTCGCGCCATGGAGCAGAACCAAATTTTACAAGTTACAATTTCAAAATGAAAAGCCTGCCGTGTTCGCGTCACACCCCCACACAGTTGGTCCAGCACGCCGCTCAAGGGGGAATGTGTGCTGTGTTGCATTTTCACATACAAGTGGGACCGCAGTTGAGCAAACCGACTATCGGCAAACTCCCACCCCGCCCACTGCGCGATGGCTAAGAAAACAGGAGGAGAAGAGATGGTTGTAGCATGGACTCAAAGAAATGGTGTCGGATGGGACTCGTGTGGGTGGCATGTGCCGTACTGCTAGACATGAATGCTAGTTATGGCCCATGCCACCCCACTATATCGAGGTGCTGGTTACGTAGAACAAATTTCCTGGAGTCTGTGCTCAGCCCTCCTCTATCTCTCTTCTCAGCCAGCCAGCAGACGTGTGGAGCCCATCGCCTATTTGCTCATATGTGGTCCCACATGTCAGTGAAAACGCAAGAGGACCCACTGAACCTGCACATCTTTCACCTCGATCGACATGCTGGTGATGAAAAACAAATCCAATACAGATCTTCGGTGGCCACTTTTGGAGTTACTAAAGAGTAGTAAGATTCTATTTACAGTTTAACCCAAGATGCACATCACATGGCTTCAACTACCACTCTATTTTCTCGCATGACACGACCTGGATGTTGGATGTCCCACGTGTCGGAAAAAGGAGGAAGAACTCGACCAAATCTTCGGTTGTGCCCTCAGATTAGACTAGTTGTGCTAACTTAAAATTTTATTGTGTAGAATGGATGCAAGTTTTGGTATTGGGAACAAGAGTACAACGATATATTGATAGAGCGCAATTTAGTAGATGTTCTAGCACTTTTAGCTAGCATAGAGGCTAGAGATGAGACTAGTGCACTTGTTAATAGAATAGAGGCTAGACACGTCTACTTCTTTACACTCGAAGAAGAAAGTAGCACGCAAGATCGAGCCTCCGCAGATCAACAATGAATGCATCGATAAGGCACTAATCCAACTTACAGGAGCAGTTATGGAAGTTGGATATCTTCTAACATGTATTCTTGTGGTTCTTGCTTTTCTAGTCAAAATTTTGGTAATGTATTTCCATGTACAAAAAAATCAATGATGAAAAAAAGATATGTGTTTACAAAGAAAAATGTACGTGGTCGGGATGCGTCCGCAAATTCGGCGCATGGCCACCGCATCCGAGAAATGGCCTGGACACAACCCCATTGCCCTACCCAAACGGACAGAATCCGGGGAAAACAGAGGTCCATTTGGGGTCGTGCATTGGAGTTGGCCTTACAAGTGGGGCCGCAGTTGAGGAAACCGACTATTGGCAAACCCCCACCTCGCCCGCCGCGCGATGGCTGAGTTAGAGAAACGACAAGGTTGAAGAGATTGCTATAGCACGGACTCCAAGAAATATGGTGTCAGATGGAAGTCGTGTTGGTGGCATGTGCCGTACTCTTGGACGTGAATGCTTGTTCTGGCCCATGCCACACTACTACTCCTACTACTTATAGTAGTGGTATCGAGGATTCGAGGTGCTAGTTACGTACAACGAACACATTAACATATGGCCCACCTCACACTGTGGCCAAATTTCCTGGAGTCTGTGCTAGGTTAAAAAGTGTTCTTTGTGAGGATGGGTGGCTGGTCTCAAGTTTAAAACTTGTTGTATTACGTACGTAGACGTAGAGATAGTGCATCATGTGAAGCTAGTACAAATAGTGTACTATTGTTGATTGGCCTCATCCGATAACCTGTTGCAATGCACATACAATTATGTATTCGGAAAATATTCTTTTGCCTCGTCGCAGCACCCACTCAGAGAAGTGACTCGAAAGCCATTCATAAATTTAGTAAGTTTAACACAGGCATATCATTTTATTACATAAAACAGGTCATCGACCCACAACGACAAAGAGGATACAATATAAATACTAAAGTTTTCATCACGCAACAAATAACAAGCAATGAAATGAAATTCAACTCAACCAATCCTCGGCGTTAAAAACGCTTGCTTTGAACCACAAGTGATTCTCTGGGAAGGGCCAGCTACTGTCAATCTCGAGACCAACGCAGACTGATCATCCAGGCTGAAGCGGCCTACTATATCACGACCAGGGTAGGGAACCACCGCAATGTCTGACGTATAGATACAGTTTCTTCTCATAAATGGTAGTAGTAACATTGTGTCAACAGCAGTTGGATTGCCTTTGACCATCATTGGATAGTTTTGTCCAACGAAGAGCGAGTTTTCTCCAAGACTATCAATATTGTACTAGGGAGAAGGTGTTGGCGCTAGCACACTAGTATCCATCCCGAATACCAAGCAACGAGTGTTGGAATAGGTCCGGAGAGTGCGACCATGGGAGACAACACCTGCTTCCTTAGTAGTAACATCAGCAGTGGGCTGTATACAGACAAGAAGGGGTGATCCATCGGAATTAGTTGCCAGCCGCCACTGAGTATATGGGTCCTGCTCGTCCTCATGCTTGTGATCATCACCATCGTCATCTCCCCCTTGGCTATAAAAATTTTCAAGTATAGGTGGTGGAATGTTCACAGGACCTTGGAAGCACAAGAAGAAGGTTAATTAGTAGAGAAGGGAAACTTGCTAACTCGCATGCATGTGGATGAAACAATTATAATTACGGTGGAAGACAAACGTACCGAAACTACGAGGATCCCATGCAAAAACAGGGCCACGAGTGGTGGCAGCAAACACAAGACCCTCGTATTGAATTGCATCACAGTACACATCCGTGTATAGAAACTGATTTTTGAGTTATATCCATCCAGTCGAACCACGAAGGACGGCAACAAGCTTGTCGAAGATAGAAACAACTTCATAGTTCTTGTAATTCCAACAGCGGTTGGGACCTCGACAAATTGCTATCTTCCGTAGACGACAGCTACCATGATTGTATTTGAACGTATGTAGATCATCTGTGTGCTCAACCTCAGGGCACTCTGAGATTTTTGGAAGTGGAATCCGCTGACGAGTGTACACATTCACAAGTTCCCACTCGCAATTGTACCCAATATAAACAACCCAATCTCCATTTGTGCCAGCCCAGGCCTTACCCTTAAGCCATGGCATCTTGACATCACACGTATCATTATCAAGCAGCATCAACTTGGACAACGTGAGGCCTCCGTTGTCCGTGCCCATGCAAACAGGCTTATAGTGAAGAAGATAAGGGAGATCAAACCGCTCCTGGACCCTTGGGTTCCTTGTAATGATGTTATTAGTTGAGTCCAGAATGGTCTTGAACGTACCCGCCATGCTAGCCGAGGTGATGATGTCACACCGATCAATGAGTTCCCCCACCACGTCATCTTTCAAATCGGGGCAAGAATAACGGGGTCGTTTCCGGCTCGTTCCCTCCATGGTGAAGACGATCGAACAATGGCAGAAGGAAGGGTGAAGGAAAATGGAGGAGGGAGGAAGAGCGTGCGACAACAGTTCCAACTCGAGAGGGAAAGGCGAAGAGTCGGTGGACGGTTGCCAGTTTGCCATGGTACATGAAGAGGTGCCCCGGCGTACACGTCCTTTCGGAAATTGTACAAAAGGACTCGCCGCCGTCTCATTGACATATTGGAACGGGACCACATGTCAACGAAACATGGTGTGAAATTTCTCGTGCAAAATGCGATCTGGCCGCGTTGTCCCAAGGTGCCGCATTAGTTATCGACCTTTATTTTTTTAACATACAATCTGAGTGAATAGCTCCTGTGGTCATCACACGTGAGCGGATATATAGGTGGGCAGGCGGCAACAATCTAAGTGCTAAAAGAGTTGATCTCAAAAAAAGAGTTGATCCAATGCTCGGTTTTGTTTGGATTTTCCAACTATGACCATTGGATAGAGTGAATCAATGGCTTACGTTCTTATTCTAATACTATAGAATGGTATAGGAACATGGAGAGATTTGATTGATTTTATATCGCTGAATAATATAAAATATTATGAGTGCAGACGCTCCACCCCGAGGTTTGTTGCTCCTTCTCGGTCGTCGGGTATCTATGTTCTTCCACTCTTTTGTCTAAGACATGAGCTTTGTTCATCCTTTTGCCAACACGCGGGACATCTATATGCCTCCATTTTACAAAATCATACTATATGCCTCCATGACACGCGGGACATCTAGCATCAAGGTGGCGTGTCGTGGAAGAAAATGGATATATGCAGTGCGTAAGTGAGTCGTGCACTTCGATGGCACCTAGTACTACGCAATATTTTTTCTCCTCGATGGCATGTGAATAGTGCACGTACTCAATGACAGAGCACGGTTTGGTAGCCATGGACATGGTCGGACCTTTTTGAAGAGAGTACTAATAAATAACTTTGATATGTCCCGTCAACTAGCAGAACGATGAGAAGCTTGCTTACTACGCCTTCTCCCTCGCCAACGCGTGCGCGGTGGCTCGCGGCATGAGGAGAAACTTCTGCTTACAAGCGGTGGAGGTGCAGTAGTTCATTTGGTGTCAGATTGCCAGAAGTACTACTATAGTACCATCATTATTGTTTGACTTCCGGAAGAGGAGAAGAGCCAAGCGCAAGGTCACCTACTAACCTAGTACAATACTACTATAGCCAAAACTGGTCCACCTTTTTAGAGTGTGGTTAACTAATATAGGCGGATCTTGCAGCGGCACATCATTTAGAGCAAGTACTCTCTTCATAGGAACAAAGGAAGTGAAACAAAAGTTGGAGTGGATGCTAGATTGCCAATTAAAACATGATCACATAGGAAAAAAATCCTATAGCATTCTATCCTATGAATCAAACGACCAATGTAGGAAAATTATGAGGGGGGTCTCTCCAACAGTGTTCCTCGGCTCGCACCTAGCATCGCAGTGGTCGAACTTGGAGTCATTCATCTGGTACACATGGCATCTCAGATCTGGACACAAGGTGATGCGACCTCTCACTTCCTCTGCCATTTGAAGCGGCCCGCCGGTGGAGGGCTAGCATACTCCAATATTAGGTTGGCCCTGTGTGATGTGGCAACTTCATATACTAATCGGATGCTGGCTATACTACTACGGTACTCACACTCCAAGAAGTGACTCAAAAACCATTCATAAATTGAGTCTATGACATGCATTTGCAAATGTACCATTCATTACATACAACAAGTCATCAACACACAACGACAACGAGGATACATGTTGGATTATAGATTATTTCCAACAAAACATTCTAGTAAATAAAGTTTTCATCACACACAAAATAACAAGCAATGAAATGAACTTCAACTCAACCAATCCTCAGCGTTGGAAACGCTTGCTTTGAACCATAGGTGCTCTGGGAAGGGCCAGCTCTTGTCAATATCGAGAGCAACGCAGGACTGATCATCCAGGCTGAAGCGGCATATATCAGGACCAGGGTAGGGAACGACTGCAATGTCCGAGGTATAGATACAGTTGCTTCTCATAAATGGTAGTACAGTTGTGTCAAGAGCAGCTGGATCGCCTTTCACCATCATTGGATAGTTTTGTCCAAGGAAGAGCGAGTTTTCTCCATGACTATCAATACTGAACCAGGGAGAAGGTGTTGGCACTAGCACACTAGTATCCATCCCGAATACCTTGCAACGGGTGTTGGAATAGGTCCGGAGAGGGCGACCATGGGAGACAACACCTGCTCCCTCAGTAGTAACAATCTCAGTGCACTGTATACACACAAGAAGAGGTGATCCATCGGAATTAGTTGCCAGGCGCCACTGAGTATATAAGTTCTACTCGTCCTCATGCTCGTGATCATCACCATCGTCATCTCCCCCTTGGTTATAAAGTTTTTCAAGTATAGGTGGTGGAATGTTCACAAGACATTGGAAACACAAGAAGAAGGTTAATTAGTAAAGGAAAACTTGCTAACCCGCATGCATGTGGATGAAACAATTATAATTACGGTGGAAGACAAACGTACCGAAACTACGAGGATCCCATGCAAAAACAGTGCCACGAGTGGTGGCAGCAAACACAAGATCCTCGTATTCAATTGCATCACAGAACTCATCCGTGTATAGAAACTGATTTTTGAGCAATATCCATGGACGAACCGTGGAATCAGTAATGGCAACAACAAGCTTGTCGAAGATAGCAACAACTTCATAGTTCTTGTAATTCCAAGAGCGGTTGGGAACTCGACAAATTGCTATCTTTCGTGGACGACAGCCACCATGATCGTATTTGAACGTACGTAGATCATCTGTGTGCTCAACCTCAGGGCACTCTGAGATTTTTCGGAAGTGGAATCCGCTGACGAGTGTACACATTCACAAGTTCCCACTCGCAATTGTACCCAATATAAACAACCCAATCTCCATTTGCGCCAGCCCAGGCCTTACCCTTAAGCGATGGCATCTTGACATCACGCGTATCATTATCAAGAGGCATCAACTTGCACAGGGTGAGGCCTCCGTCGTCCGCGCCCATGCGTACAAGCTTATAGCTAAGAAGATAAGGGAGATCAAACTGCTCCTGGACCCTTGGGTTCCTTGTAATGATGTTATTAGTTGAGTCGAGAATGGTCTTGAACGAACCTGCCATGCTAGCCGAGGTGATGACGTCACACCGATCAATGAGTTCCCCCGCCATGTCATCTTTCAGATCAGGGCAAGAATAACGGGGTCGTTTCCCGCTTGTTCCCTCCATGGAGAAGACGATCAAACAATGGCAGAAGGAAGGGTGAAGGCAAATGGAGGAGGGAGGAACAGCGTGCTTTAGCAGTTCCTAATCGAGAGGGAAAGGTGAAGAGTCGGTGGACGGTTGCCAGTTTGCCACGGTACACGAAGAGGCACCTCGGCCTACACGTCCTTTCGAAAATTGTACAAAAGGACTCGTCGTCGTCTCACTGACATGTTGGAACGGGACCACATGTCAACGAAACATGGTGTGAAATTTCTCGTGCAAAATGCGATCTGGCCGCGTTGGCCCGAGGTGCCGCATTAGTTATCGACCTTTATTTTTTTAATGGCGTGTCGTTCAGTTTTGAAGCATGACTAACTGGTTCTGTTTGCAGACAAAATATAAACTACTCTACCACTACTCCACCTCTAGTACTAGTAGTATAAAAAAGATATATAGGCTCGAGCTTTAGAGCATTCTTGCTAAGGGCTGCCCACTTGCTTCTCACACTATCACCCTCTCTCCAGATCTAAAAAATACGGCCTCTCTCTCCCTCCTCACCGGTGGTCATAGATCCGCCAGGGAAGAAAATGACCTGCAACGTTGACACACTCGTCGTCGGTGAGCGAGGTCACGCACTGACGATAAGGCCGTCCTCTCAGACCTGGCGCCCGCGTGGGATGGCCTCCGTCCCCAAGCTCGCTGCCGTAGTGCGTGTGGAGGACGATGACCATGAGCGAAGCCACTTCACGCCGACCCTCAGGTATGCTACCTCTTTTCGAACCATACCCTTGTTCTATTGCCCCATCTGCCACGTCGCTGCATGTGGATCTTTTTCCACTCCACCATCTTCCCAATTTCCTATCCTCTGCTCTGCTGGTCCCGTAGACGAAAACCTTAATTTGCACTATTAAAGGAAACCCTACTTCATGCAGACTAATCCATGTTTGGGTTGAATAAGGAAAGGAAGGGAGACTGTACTGTCCAAGAGAGTAGGCATCGAACCCATATCTAGGTTGAAAAGGGGAAAATCAGTAGCTAAGGAATGAGTCTCGTGTCTCTTGGTTGAAGAAGGGTAGAAAGGCATGACAACGCAATAGAGAATGACCAGGTCGATCGATTTGTTTTCCTCACAAAGGAAAAAGGTGGCTAAAGAGAACAAAAATGGGACGTAATCCACATATGCTGCCTGGTTATTTGTTGCTCTGGGCAACCATACCTCCCTCACCACTCTATGCGTCCGTGGAGGTACATCGTACTGGTGCGCCCACTGTCCGAATGGGTCTCCCATGCTCTTATTGCTACTTTTTTGCTGTTAGTATAACGCCAGCGGTAAAGTCAACCAATGCTACTACTAAAGTGATGCAACATTTAACTAATGCCGCACTCAGTCTAATGCCATCGATAAATTTAAGCAATGCCATTTAATGTCTCTAGATTATTTCAGGGTTAGCTATTGATTGTGGATGTATTAAAGATTTTTCAGCTAAGGCATTCTAATGTTGTTGCACAGCCAGTATACCAATGATGAAACTTGTTACTGCCTTCAGATTTTTGCACTGTTAATGCTTATAGATTACATACCTCACTTTCATGAGATAAGGCAATTTATTTGTACAGTGTCACCAAAATGTCAAGGTGTTGATGCCATTTTATTTTGGTTAAACTGCACAAAAAATTATGAAGACAAGAGGAAAGGTCAAGAGTGGGCACCTCCTCCTTTGGCTATTGTATTGATTCGTTCGATCAAGTTTTTATGTTTGATCAATTATCAAGATTGGGATAGAAATTTTTCATGTCCACTCGAGTTCGAAATGATATTTACCTTGAAGGTACATGGTTTGCAATTTTTTAATACTGTCATTAGTTAATAATGCTAGTTACCTTCAGACTTTTGTATTTGGTTTAATGCTCTTGCACAGCTAGTATACCGATGCTGAAACTTGTTACCTTTACATTTTGTATTGTTAATTCTTATAGAAATCTTCCAAAGCTAGAGCTTATGGAAATCTGTTCAAGAAAACCATTGTACTGTACCCTGTAATAAAATAACTACTCTACTGTTGCACTAGCCACTGGATTAGTGTATATTTGTACTATTCGAATGGTGTTGCATTAGCGTATGGACATATATAAAGTGTGGCAAGCTTTCCCAGATATGTGCTCAAGAAAACTACTACCTGTTTTTCTAAATATTTGATGTTTGGGTACTTTAAATTGAACTGCGAAAACGTCTTATATTAAGGAACAGAGGGTGGAGAGTTCACTCAAATTATCCCGGTAAAGCTAGTCACACTTTGTTAAAATTAATCTTCATTATGTTATCGGAGGAGGTCTGTATGTTTGTCTCTAATACATGTCGACTACATACCTGACATCATGATGTAATATTAAGTCATTTCCTTTTGTACAGTGTCACCGAATTGTCAAGGCGGTGATGGCATTTTATTTTAGTTGAACTGCACAAAATATGCTTAAAAGAAGAGGAAAGGTCAGGAATCGATCATTCTTTCAGAAAAACTATATATGCCTTTCTGACATCAACCGATGTTGCCCTATTTATTCGTTCAAACTTAGGTGGTTAGAAACAGTCTTGCTACCTTTTCCCATTAAGAAATTGGAATGCTTATATTTGTGAGTCTATGCTTCAACTAGTGCCACTTTTATAGTAATCACACTTTTCAATATCTATGCAAACAGGGATGCTCGATTTTAGTGGAACTGCACAAAAAGTCCAACTGGTTCAACATTAGGAGCATGTTTTCTTCCAAACCTTTATATCCAATTGGTGGCACTATGAGTTGTTCATTACGAAGGTACATGGTTTGCTACTATCTTGCTACTCTTTTTGTACTGTCATTAGATAGTAATACTAGTGGTTTGCATGTGAATTTATTGGCAGGGTGGACCTACATTGGAGGTGCAGGACATGATTCAATGATTTGATGCTCAATTTCGGTTGTATCGATTTCACCTCTTCCATCACTGCGAACATGGATATCCTTGGTCTGATGAAGAATAGGCGCTATATTTCTGCTCTGAACCAGCAAATCAATTCAGTATGAAATTGTCCAGGGCAAAACATGAATGTATCAAATTGTCCAGTGCAAAACATGACAGATGCTAAGCGGAAGAGACATGTTTAAACCGAGGGGTATATGTTTACTTGCTCCTTGATATTTGTGCAGATAGAGATGTCTGCCCGTTGCTATTTGGCAAACACACAAAGTGACCGCAATTTTGGTTGAACTGCACAAGAGAATAGTATAGTCACTGCATGCAGTGCCATTTGAAAATAGACACAGAAAGATTGGATAGTCACTTCATGGACTGCAGAAAAGTAGTACTGTACTATTTATTGGCCAACGCTAGGTGCTTCATTGCTTTGGTGTTATTATACAATGGGCATCATTATGCCTAAGTTAAAGTTTGTATTCCGAAAATAGTCTCGCCGTGTGATCGAGAGAAGACCAAATCATATTGCAAAGGATGTTCCTCCATCATGTGGTTCATTCTCATGGTTCCAAATTGTTGGTGAAACCACTTACGCTTGCAAGAGGAATTATAGACTTCACAAACAAATTTTTCTTTCATCAGATCAATGTTGGCCAAGAGAAGCATCCATGTTAGTAGGAAGAACATATGTTTTTTCCAGATCTTTGCTTTTGGAGCTACATATTTATATATGATCTGTGAATCATTCAGATGCATTAACATGTTGATCTTATGTATGGGAATCGTACTAGTTGGTTTTGAATTTGGGCTACTAATGTGAACATATTACAATGCCAGGCCTGTGAGTCTCGTGTGAACATTTTGAACGGATCGACGCTTACTGTTGTGCATAGCATTCGTGTTCTCAGTGTTTACAAGTTACTAACAGTTCCTTATTTCTGTTCGCTCAGTGTTTACAAGTTACTGGTCGATCACTAGCTAGCCTACTAATGCGTTCCTAGCAGTATCAGTTCTGACGCAAGATCCGAAGTGGTAGTTTTTGAATAAAAATGCCTACCTCTGAAGAAACTTACAAGCTGCTCTGAAGAAAATGCCATGCGAATCTGAAGAAACTACCATGCAAATCTGAAGGAGGGAGTACCTCATCTGGATGATTCGAGTGCACTCGTTTGACCGTCATGCCGGTGTGCGACCCAGCATGGACGGGACGCACACCTGACGGGATGGGACGACACAGTCACAATTTTAGTTTTTCTAGTTTTCCATGGCAAGCTGGCGTGCTAAGCCATGCCTGCTTATGCGTTGAATTTCGATGACCGCGATGGCCGTCACGTTTCTTGAGACACGCTCGTTCGCCTACCTTCCACCTATAATTACTGTTTCCCGGGCTTCTTCGGTGGCACCATCACCCAACTCGCCCTATCCTCATAAGCCCCCACCGGCCCCACGTCGGTCGCCACTTATCCTCGCTCTCGCCACGCTCGCCATGCCCCCGCCCGTCCGCGATAGGCGACACCGGAGGCGGTCACCTCCGGAACTAGTGTTTGTTTTTTCACCAGAAGGCAGACGGAGGGAGGAGGCATTCTATCGGTCTTTAGATGGCAATGCGGACTATGAGGAGTTGTTGGAGCACGACCGCCTGGTGGAGGAGCAGTGTATTGCCGATTTGTGCCGCTAGCGGGACATGGAGCAGCAACGCACCGACGCTCTGAGTCGCGAGCAGAGCGCCCGCAACTAGGCCGACTACGTGGAGGCTGGCACCCGGCAAATAGCCCTAGAGGCTGTCGGGCACACACCCATTCGCGACGCCGATTTTTACTACCAGCTCGTCAAGTGGGTTTCCCGCTTAGAAGCCGAAGCTTCCGTGGACCACGCCGGCATGGAAAGGGCCAACGCGCGTGAGCAATGCGCCCTATCGCACCTCTGGCAAGTCCGAAGCGAGGCGAAGGACGCCGGTGCTGGCGTTTAGCGTGTACCGCAGATGGCGGCCGACATCATCTAGTTAGTACTTGTACGCTACTAGAGTATTAGTGGAGTAGATAGTTAACTTGGCTATGATGGTTGTCAACGTGGAAGTTCAGCACTCTATATGTGGATCAGACCTGTTACTTTGCTTTGAATGTTGAACTTTCCGTTTGAACGTATGGAATGGGCTGTTATTTTTTTAAATGGGTTGTATTTGTCCTCCACGGGTTTAGAGGCTGACTTGTGGGCATACCAAGTTGACACGTACACAATCAGGAGATGACTGTACAAGGAGAGGATGACAAGGGACCCGCCAAGGTCATGGCAGTATGCAAGCAAGTGCCTCCTTATTTCAAGCCAATAAAAAAATGGCTCCTCCTACGATTTTTGACATCTGGGTCCCATGCTATTGTCAACGTAGTCAATAAACGAGAGAATTGCACAACGAGCGGCTGACACCAGGGACCCAACAGCTCGCCCAGTTATTTTTGTTTTGGATTAATTTGGTAAATGCCACTCCAAATCTGGTGTTTCCGACAAATGCCACTGCAATTTTCAAACTTTGAAAAATGCCATTTCATGCCATTTCCAGTGGCATTTTTCATAGTCTGGAGTGGCGTTTTTCAAAGTTTGCGAATTGCAGTGGTGTTTTCCAAAGTTTGCAAAAATTGCAGTGGCGTTTTTCAAAGTTTGGAAATGGAAGTGACATTTTTATGAATCACCATAATTGGAGTGGCATTTATCTAATTTGTTTTTGGGACGGAAGTAGGTTTGTCAACTGGGCTGTGCGGGGCACTCTGTCCTGTCTAGATAGCCTTCTCTTTTATGTTTACCACAGACCAGCCCAGTAGTTTTTTTTTCTTTCTGAAAATGGCTAGCCCAGTTTTTTTGTGATTTTCCAAGTAAGTCGCTTAGTCAGGCCTGTTGGGCTGCTAATCTTTCAAGACGAGGAGAGCTTCATTCGGCTGGCCGAGAAAATGGCCTGTCAGTAATGAGAAATGGGTTGTACATTTTTAAAACACATCAAACCGGCAATTAGTTTCAAATTTCTTTTTTTCATTTCGAGATTTTAAATTGCATTGATTTTTATGCGTGGACAATTTGTTGGATTTTATATTGATATACATTTATTTTTAAAATCAGTTTGAGTGTGACTTGAAATTTCGGGATTATAAACAGTTCGGACCTCACCGAAATATGCAAAATTTCGTATAATTTTTTAACCGTGGCCACAATATGGGCTGTAATGCTAACAAAAAGAATATGGGCTCCAAAAAAACCTTAAGAATTGGCAAATGGGCTGTAAATTATTAGAAATAATGGCAGATGGGTTGTATGCTGTTTTCCACAGATTTGAGGCTTTCCTAAAAAGGTTGACGACAGCAAAGGATCGTTGGATGTCCATCCAACGGCCGTCGTGCTTCTTCAATCTCCGCTCTTCCTGCTCCAGCCGCTCAAACAAGCGCCGGCGAGACTGCCTGCTCCCTCCTCCCCGCGGTCGGCTTTGCTGCCGCGCAGGCCTCACCACCCCACCGTACTCCCATCACTGTCCTAGCCATCCCTGAACTCACCCACACCTGCTGTTATTCTCCGGCGACGACAGACGAACCAGTAAACCCTCATACAATCGTACTCCCCTCCGTGTGGGAAACAACTGCCGATTCTTCCCTGCCTCTGTGTCGTTTCCTTCCTAGGCCTCGCCTCGTCCACCACCCTGGTGCTCTCGGTGCAGCCTGTTCAACATGGTCAATGACCGACACGCATCTGAAGTGGACTGTACGTGGAAAGGCTGACAGCTGGGTCCACGGCCGCACGCAAGGAAATGCCTCCTTATTACGCACAAAATAATAATTCCTCCACCTGACATCTGGGACCCATCGAAAGGGCCTCTGTATTTCGCGAAAAAGACGTTACTGCCGCTGACATCTCGGACCCACTAGCTATATCTTCGCACGCAAGGAAGTGCCTCCTTATTACGCACAAAAAAATGAATACTCCCCCTACTAGCTGGGAACAAGTATAGTGGGAGGCTGACTTGTGGGCCTACTAAGTTGACGGGGACGGAGGGCTTTGTCAACTTAGTCAATATATGAACGATTCTAGCTCCAGTGACCATACGATGTCCATCCAACGGCAATAGTTCTTCTTCAACCTCTGGTCTTCTTGCTCCAGCCACCGAAACCAGTGCCGGTCGTGCCTCGTGCTCCTGCCTCCCGTGGCCGGCTGTGATGCCGTGGAGGCCTCACTGCCCCCTAATACTCCCACCGCTGGCCAGGCCATCCCTCTACTCACCCACACCCCCTGTTATTCCGCGGCGACAGCAACCCCACACCACAGCCGAACCAGTGAACCCTCGTACTCCTCTCTGCGTGGGCATCCACTGTCGAGTCTTCCCTGGATCCGCATCGTCCCCTTCCTATGCCTCGCCGTCGTCCACTGCCTTGGTGCTCTTGGCTCGGCGTGGTCAATGTGGTCAACGACCGACTTCCATCAGAAGAGTACTGTACATGGAGAGGCTGACAGCTGGGACCCACCAGACGGGCAACTGTATTTCGCGAAAAAAACGTTTCCCACCTGACTGCTGGTACCCACCAGCTACATCTTCACACGCAAGGAAGTGCATCCGGGTAAAAAAAACGATTCACCTCCCTGACTGCTGGGACCCACCAGCTACATCTTCGCACGCAAGGAAGTGACTGATAGTCGGGACCCACCTGGTCGAAGCGTACATAGCGTTATCATTCTGTTCGTGAACGTGTACGTACATACTGGTCGATGTAGAGGCGCACACGTGTCGTAGTAGAGGCGCGCACGTAGCATGTACACGTACGTACAGCGGCCAGTGTGCAAGAAAGAAAATACGGCCACATACGTACATATGGGCGGGGTCTTGAACGCCTACTCGCGCATACGTACTGCCAGGGCTCATGTACATGGCTGGGTTGGAACGGAGAAACTGCGTCGTCGTCGCCTGCAAAACAAAATAGCGTCATCGTTGTGTTCATGGGGAGGCAATGGAACGCGTGGCAGCCCACCGGCTTGGATGGAAGAGCCGATGGACACAAGGCATGGCGTACCGCACAACGGAGGAAACGACCTTGTGTTAGACCGACCACGTTCGAAACGGGATCCTGCTCATTGGGAGGGGTCTGGCGTACCGCAAAATGGAGGAAACGGAACTCCTACGGTCGAAATGGGGGTCCTGTTGATCGGAAGGGGTGTGGTGTACCACAAAACAGAGGAAACGGACTTGTGTTGGAGTGCTACAGTAGAAATGGGGGTCCTGTTCATCGGGAGGGGTGTGGCGTACCGCAAAACGGGACTCCATGGGATACTGTTCATCTCCACCTCGACCCCCTCTAGCCTCCACGGGCTACTGCTCATCTACCGTCGACCTCCACCAGCCTCCATCTGCGACTGTTCATCCACGGGCTCCTGTTCATCCAGCCTCCACCGCGCGCTACTCCACCGGCTACTGTTCAACCAGCCCTCTCCATGGGCTGCTGTTCAACCACCCCTCCACGGGCTACAGTTCATCCAGCCCACCACCATCTACTATTCATCCAGCCCTCCATGGGGTGGTCCTGGTCATCCAGCCCTCCACAGGGTCCTGTTCATCCAGCCCCAACCGGCTCGATCGATCGGGGTCCTGTTCATCCAGAGGCAACACCACAGGGTCATGTTCATCCACCCCCACCGGGAACTGTTCATCCAAACCCTGCCCCCCAAAGAACACTCACTTTGCTCATCCGGAGGCAGAACGATCGGTTTCGCTTAGTAGCGATGGCGAAGAATCGCCGATCGGGTTCAGTTAACAGCCATCGACCGATCGCTCGGGTTCAGTAACGCGTAGCCTACAGTGCAATCGCTCGGGTTCAGTTAAAGCCCAACGCCTCGCTCGGGTTCAGTTAGAGCCCAATGCCTCGCACACAAGCGCGTGCGTCTACAAGAGAAACGCGCATCACTCGGCCCCGACCACCCACCGTTACCGGGAACACCCTGATATTTTCCTAGCCCTCGCTTCTACCACGGTTTTTTCCGTCATGGACGGCCCAAAGAATGTCATGCAGCTGCGTCTCCGGCCCGCCCAGGATGAAAAGCCCATTTTCTGTCATGATTTTTTGTCATAGAAGTAGGAGCCCACCACATCTATGATGATACTGGGTTTTGTCACAATTATCGTCCTAGAAGTGTCCTAAGTATGACAGAAAAAAATTTCGTTCGGCCAAAAATGTCACGGATGTGTCTTTTTTTGTAGTGCTTCTTGGTTTATGAACCCAACTCGAAACTTATATCCATGGCTTGTCTTCACTGCGACCATTAAACTGGTGTATTCAGTTATGGCAAGGCCGAGCATCTTGAGTACATGTGTTCTGGCAGAGCAAGGAATGCACTGCAGGAAAAATAATATGAGAACACAATGCATTCCCTATCCAAATCTAGACATAATTTCCTCCTTCATGTCAGTGTTGACCATGGTACTAGTACCTTTTATACAAATATAGCAATCCAAATTTCCAAATTAGTCGACATCATGTTCAAACAACCCCACCCTCTCGGATAGAAAAGAGGATTCTAGGAACATACTGTGCGCGTTTTAAAATCCTGCGTTAGGATGAGAAGGAACAAGTGTGGCGTCTCGCCGAGGGCGCAGAAACCTGTAGGGTCCTCAAACTTTGGGCACTGCAAATGAAGCACACTAGATTCAGTAGGAGAAAAATGCATCAATGGCGGCGGCTGCCATCCTAGGATTACCCGCAACCAAGGGACTTGTATTTATCGGGGATGGATGAAGAATTCATACCATGTTCTCCATGAGAAAACCCTATGCAATCGCCGAGAGGGGGTTTTCTCTGAACAAGCGGATGAGGGAGAAGGGGATTCAGGCCCAGTGAAATATTGCCGCTTCGTCCGTCCAGCTTACTTGTAAAGCTGGAAAGGTGGGGTTTTTTGTGATTTGACGGCTCATTGGGCATTACTGCGGCGCTACGACTGGGGTGTGTCTACCGTGCAGTTGTGCACTCTAATTTGGTGCATATGGCACGTGGACCCCGTTGCCGGATGCCCCACATATCATCGAAAGGAAGTAGAAAGATAGGAGTAACTAGTTACCCATAATTATATTTTTGACAGAGAGATACTCCCTATGTAAAGAAATATAAAAATATTTTATATCACAACTTTATACATAAGAAAAATCAAGGGGAATATATATGACATATATAATTATAAAAAACAGAGGTGTTTTTAGCACAGTATAGATGAGTTGGTAATGATGATGTGCCTGCCATCCTGCAATATAGGCTTTCCGATTTATATATGACGGATAGGAAGGAAACTATGAAATTTTTGCAAAAAGGTACCCACACACCTCTCCGCATTTGCAAATAAGGCCTTCCCTCATTCATCCTTTTCTCTCACAAGATAAAATACTCATACAAATGCATCTTGATGTTATGTGCAACGCACGGGCATTATGGGGGTTCAGCTGAGAATATAATACTCTGGCAGGCTCACGGTGTCGGGGGTTGGGTGCGACATATGCCAAAGGATGGCTTATCATGGAGGGGGCGAGTAGAACATCGCCGATGCCTGGAAAAGGGATGAGGCGAAGACATGCACGCAGGCGAATCTTACCCAGCTTCAGGGCTCTCCGAGGAGATAACACCCCTACTGCTGCTCTGCGGGGTCTCCGCATGATCACTATGGCAAAGTGAGTACAAGATGCTCCTTGAGCTGTTCGGGGTGAGGAAGGTGAAGGACACGGCTAGCTCTTCTCTCCCTCTATGCGTGTGTATAAAACTACTAGCTTCCAACCCTTTGCATGGGTGCCCCGGGGGGTTTATATAGGCCTACCCCTCGGGGGTACAATGGTAATCCGGCTGGGTGCGAGTCCAAGCCGTCAGTCTCTTAGGTCGCCGTCTTCTCCGCCGACTTCTGGGGCCTGCCGACTAGTGGGCCCCGTCAACGGCCCAGCACGGGGCCGCCAGCCCTTGTCCGCCGCGGGCGGGTCTTGCCGGCTGCGGATTACTGTAGCCGTGCTTCTAATGACGCGAGCTTGGTCATGGGGTCATGGCAAGCAGCCGCCGCTACCGGCAAAGCGATCACCGCTGCCATTCCCGCCTTATGCAGTTAATGGAGCGTGGAGCCCGCGGAAGGGGCCGGCCGACTCCCGGAGGCTGACTCCAACGGGTCCGTCTTTGGGGCGCTCTCGCCGTCTTCGGCACTCCCGCAAACAGGCGGGTCCCGCCGTCTTTGGGTTGTACAGACAGGCCATCGTGGGTACAGGAATCTGCCCACGGGGCCGATGTCGAGGCGGCGTGGGCAACAGTGCGCACGCGGACGGAGGTCTCCGCTGATGCGGTGCTCAGGGCCATACCTGCCCTTTATGGGCGGGGCAGGGATGGGCTGCGAGGCGGCTTTATCCCATCCCGCTCGTAGTCGCTCAGGCAGGAGGTGGTTGGGGTCGCGGGCCGACTCCCTGTAGCCGGCCTCTCTGGAGGTCGCTGGCTTGGAGTCGGCTCGTCCTGAGGCCGTCTCTGGGACTCGGCCTAGAGGGGCAGTCGGCAACTCTGTTGCCGACTCTCTAAAGGCGGCTCTTTGTCTTGGGGTCTTGAGGGGCGCAGTCTGCCCCGATGTTTTGAAAGGTTCAGGGCTCGGGTCTGCCTACCGGGCCCATTATCGCGACGATGAGTCCCCGGTGGTGAGGCGCCGAGGGCAGCTTGTCGAGGAGCCTCGACAGCTTCATCCCTTTGGTAGAAGAATCTAGACTCGGCCCGCCGTCTCCATCTTGAGCCGACTAGCCGGAGTCGGCCTTGCAGGGGGCCGTCTTGCTCTTCAAAGGTTCCGAAGGTCGCAACGGGATCCGGGCGGCGTGCCTGATAAGCTTCCCGGCAGCCGCCCGTTGCGGGCCCGCCACGCGGTCGGGCCAGTCTGCCAGCCCACGCGCGTGACAACACAGGCCCGTTAGGCGGGGCCTGCCACTACCGTGCCCCGGCGCGCAGCGGATCCGCTGCGGTCGTGCGGGCGGTTGGGCTCCCCACGCCGTTACTGCGCGCAGTAACGTCGTGGGTTAAATCGTGGGGGCGTGGGGACGTGGGCGCAGTTAATCCCACGCCCGCCCCTCGGCTTCGCAGCCTAGGCGCCTATAAGTAGGCGGGGGGAGGGAGGGGGCGGTGACGCACGCGCACTCTCTCTTCCCCGCTCCCTGCCTCATCTTCTTCCTCGCTCCACCGCGCCGAGCCTCGTTTTCTTCCTCGCTCCACCGCGCCGAGCCTCGCCGCGCTGCGGAGATGAGCTCCTCATCCGCCGCCGCGCCTCCCACCGCGCGCTCCGGCGTGTGGGACGGCTCCATCATCAATGACGACATCATCGAATTCCTTCGTCAAACGCGCCGCATCCCCGGCAGCCACCTAGTGCGGACCCGCGCCGCGCCAGAGGGCGAAATCACGCCGGCGCCGGAGGAGGGTGAGCGGGTCATTTTCCGCTCGCACCTCATGCGCGGGCTAGGGCTGCCGGCGAGCGGCTTCTTTCGCGCGTTCTTGGAGTTCTCCGGGCTCCAGCCGCACCACCTCACCCCCAACACGGTGGTGCTGCTGGCCGCCTTCGCATCCTTATGCGAAGGTTTTCTCGGAGTTCTCCCCACCATTGAGCTATGGGGGGAATTCTTCCAAGCGAAGCTCGGGACCCACGTCGCTCGCGTGCCGGCTCTGTGCGGCACGTTCATCGCCAAGAGGAGGCCGGTGCCCGAGAACCCTTTTCCTGCCATCTCCCTCATCAAGTCGATGAAGATGTAGCAGCGTTCATACTTCTACGTCAAGAACGTCGCCCCCGAAGGCGACTGGGTCAACTTGCCGCCCTACGTGGGCGGCGAGCTGGCGGGCCGACCCACCAGCTGGTCCTATAGGGCCCGGACGCTGACTCCCGCAGGCAACTCCGCCGTCGCGCGCAACTCCGCCGTCGCTGTAGGACCCAACGGCGTACGAGCCTGACCTTGGCTCGTGTTGATCCTAAAAAAACCGGGCTCGTGTCCTTCTGGTGGCGTGCGTGGTATGCACATTAGCCAACCCCAACCAGTCGAGCCTCCGCGTTTCGAGTCGAAATATCTGGCAGCTGGAATTCCAGCCCTAGGAAATTCCCCTCATGTCCCCGGTCCATAATGACTACCGATGAACAATGGATGGATGCTTTAGTAACTAGACAACGTTACCTACCATGCCTAGCACAGTTCAATTCCCTCGGTCGCTGCTACCCAAGGTCACCCGTCAATTGCATTGCCTAATACTAATAGGAGTACTACACCAGGATGAGCACATAATTGAGCCCTTTTGTTCGTGCCTAGTACTTGAGTTAATATATCAGGCAATGCACTGGTACGGAGGGATTATCCTTTTACTCTGCATATATAACTTGTCTGAAGTCTAACTAAGCAAAATGTTTTACCAAATCCTTTCTTAAGAAATACAATAGGAAAGATGTATCGCTTGAAAATTTATTGCATGGTGCAGGTTATGTATTGTTTTGAATCCTGGATTTTAAATTTCATATAATCCAAAAGTGACCACAAATTCATGAAACAGAGCATGGTCATGTGATATGGCACAAATATTCCTACGTAATTTTTTTCTTCAATTTGAGACAGGCTGCTTATGAGAAGTTGCACAAATGAAGAGCCAAGGTATTTTGGAACAAAGACCTGTCACGTTAAGCCGAACGCTTTCACTATTGGAACCATGGGCGTTTACCTGCCGCCACAAGCCCCGCTTCTCATCGGCAAGTGTCGTCCGAGCAAGCGTGTGAGTTGACGGGAGGCATGCGAGTAGACCGCTGCGACGGCTGACAGGGAGGCGTGCAAGCAGACTGCTGCGCAGGCTCACCGGGAGGCGAGCTCTTTGACCAGGCTCCGCCGCCCACCTTCGTCCCAAGTGCTCCCACTTTTAATGTCACCGGCGCCATAGTTTAAAATCAACCCCGCACCGGTATCGCTACAATCTTCTCTCTTCCTCTCCGATTCTCTTGTCGTCTACCTCCAACCAGCCTGACCTAACCGTACACCATGCCGCATCATGATGGTCTACCCTTAGTCTTCCACTTTTCTGAGGAAGACACTCAGCCGGAGTCTCAAGAACATAAGGCGCTTTGGGACGAGCTTGAACCAGCCTTGCGGGAAGACGTCACGCCTGTCCCCGCTCCTGTTCGGCTCCCGCCGCCTCGACTGCGCCAGCGCCCATCCCCGTGGCATTGATGGGCTGGGAGCCGCACATTATCGCCGAGCTTGATGCAACGGGGTTCCACGAGGTCCCCGTCGACTTTCATGCGCCCGTGCACCTGCCAGCGCATGCGCCTGCGTGTGCACTCACGTGCACGCCCGTGCCAGTGCCCATGCACACGAATGTCTTCGCCGCACCGTTGCCAGCGCCTCTCCCTGCGCGGGTGCCTGTGCCCCCCTCAGCGGCATGGATGGCCGCCGTCAACCACTTCCTTGCACCAACGCCAGTCGCCTCTTCCTGCTAGTTGACTCGCTCCTGGAGACCGAAGTACAGAACATTGTGGCCTTCCTTGAAGCTAGGGCCAATGTCCAGGAGTATGCCAACAATGGCGCAAGAAGCCGCCGTCGCCACCGGTCAGTGGCCCAACGACACAAAGAGCACGGCAGAGGAGCCGCTTCCCACCGCAAGACGCCCCCGCCGCCGCCGCGTAATCTAAATTTGCCATAAAAATGTTCGGATTGCCATGATTAAAATCCAAACGTTTATCATTTCCGTTTATTTTAGATCAATCA
This sequence comes from Aegilops longissima, assembly GCA_021605205.1. Classification (NCBI taxonomy): domain Eukaryota; kingdom Viridiplantae; phylum Streptophyta; class Magnoliopsida; order Poales; family Poaceae; genus Aegilops; species Aegilops longissima. The sequence continues at coordinate 160,691,808 of CM038679.1, forward strand.
TCGTACGAATGTAAAGTCAGAGTCAGACTGAATGAAATCTATGGTTTGATCGATTGAATGTTCTGCTAGAGCCTTTTCAAATTAAGTATAAAACGTCAACAAGCCACATGTATTCCTTCTCATCCAACGACTTAGGCTGCGTCAATGTTGAGTGCTCAACACATTTAGTGTGCAGTTAATTTGATGCCAAAAATAGTGCTAATCACATAATAACACGCAAATAATATCCTACTTAATATCCGCATGCACTTAATATACTTCCAAATTAACGAGCATTGCACGTACACATTGACGAGTACTACTAGTACGTGAAACTGGTGCCGTAACTTGTGAACGCGTCCAGATATGGTCAACGGCAACATCGCCCGCGAGTTCTTCATGTTTGCCCGTGCGTCTAAACGTAGAAGGGGAGGAGAGAGAGAACACATGGAACTCACAAGTAAGTGAAGGAGAATAGTACTTGCTAACGAGCCGGTCCCACTAATATACTAAAAATAATATTACATGTTATCCATTAAATAGGCCATGGTAATAATAAAACATTATATGAACAAAGGGGGGTACAACAAACATTGTTGTTCTACGTATGTTGCCTATTGACATGCGGCTTGAAGGCTCTAGTCGCATGTTTGATCCTCGTCCTTTACTTTTTTAGTTCGTATATGGGTCCAAATTTGTTTCATAACAGGTGGGCCCCTCGGTGTGTAGTTTGTAGCACTTTAATTTCTGGGTCGAAATTTGTTCCATTCCAGGTGGACTATCGGTGTGTAGTTTTGTAGCTTATTCGCAATAATTAAAGAGAACAACAGAGTTTTTTGCAATAATACCATGGTGCGACGTTGAAGGCGAGAAAGGACGTGCGAGAGAGCGATGACCGAGCTAGAGGGAAATCAATTGGGGAGGTGCGGGGGTTGCAACGGTGTTCGGAGTAGTTGTGGGCCGAATGCTATGAAAATATAATCTAAACGCATCGGAATAAATGCCTACATAAATTAATCCAAGGTTGGAGTCCCCCTCGCAATGTAAATAGCTATGGCTTTGCGAGGGATGGAGAGGTAGCTTCAATGTGTGGAAGATACAGCATGAGAAAGCGAGGTCAATTGAGAGACATATAGATAGAGAGAGACAAAGTGAGTGTGGTCCGACATTAATTGAAAAGATATATATATATATATATATATATATATATATATATATATATATATATATATGCTCGAGAGATATTGTCGGATTGAGCTTTTGGGAAGGGTGAGGGCTGTAAGATAGATCTTGAGAGATGATCTAGTCACAGACATGTAGATATATTTTGTGCGTGGGAGGAAGCAAGGTCAATCGATTACATATATAAAGGGAGAGAGATTGTGCGAGTGTGGGTCATCGTGCGATCGAAAGAGTGAGACGGGTTGGAGAGAGTGACCTAGATAGACAATGTGCGTGAGAGAGTATACAACATGAATATGTTGAATTGGGCTCAAACATGGAGATATATTGTTTGTGTCTGAGAAAGAGCGAGGTCAATCGAGACATATAGAGAGAGACAGAGAGAGAGAGAGAGAGAGAGAGAGAGAGAGAGAGAGAGAGAGACCGAGAGAGAGAGGGAGAGGGAGAGAGAGAGAGAGATTGAGCGAGCGTAGCGCGCCATGAGGTCGAAAGAGTGGGGGCGGCTTGGATGGACTGACCTAGATACACAATCTGCATGAGAGAGTACAGAGTGTTTCGATCGTGACCCGGACAGGGAGATATATCATTTGTGTGTGAAAGAAAACAAGGTTAATCCAGACTCGGATAAAGAGAGCGAGATTGAGCGAGTGTGGCCCGCCTGTGAGGAAGAAAGAGTGACACAATCTCAAGAGAGTGACCTAGATAGACAACGTGCGTGCGTGCGTGCGCACGAGAGGTTGGGGGGCTAGATAGGCAATGCATGTATCTAGCAAGAGAGGGTGGGAGGGAGGGAGAGAGAGCTTCGCATGGGGTGCAATGGCGGGTGTGTGAGGTAAATACATTTGGTAACACAGTTGAAAAAGGGGGTTGTGTAGTTGAGAGAGTTAGAGATCGAAACATGGAGATAAAGAATGAACATGTGTCGGAAACCGATAGGTTCCTAATGTGGTTAGGAGAGGACGATTGACCGATACAGGAAGTATGTAGTGTGTGTGCCGAGGGAGGGGGGCTAAAAACAACATTTGAATTTAGATAGTACGAAACTTAATATCGATGTTTTAATTCCGTGTACATTGTAAGATTTGAACTGAGGACCATGCATATGGGTAATTATTTCGAATTCGTGCCATACTAGGTTTGGAAAAGTTGACATTGACTCGATTGTTGTGCTATTTTGTAGGTCATATGATTGAATCCACCCAAAGTTTTCTCACTACCATGGTGTCGGGGATATACCCCGCGGTGTAACCCGGCCGGAAGTATAACCCGGCCGGGCTTGGCGCTTCACCGATGACCCACCGGAGGACTGGCGACTCACGGGTCTGGCGGCTCACTGGTCAGACGACTCACGTGCCTGATGACTCACAGATGACCCCGACAGCGGGTCAGATAGAAGACTAGGCCCAAGGCCCAGAAGGCCGGCTCATGTTATGGTGGGCCGGCTTAAGAGGAAGAAAGCAAGACTCGGACTTGTACTCAACTTGTAAGAAAAGATAAACTAGTCCTAGTCCTACTAGGACTCCACATGTAACCCGCCCCTCTAAGTTATATAAGGAGGGGCGGGGCTCCCCAAAGAGGGACAAGCAACAAGAAACAATATCTAGGGCTAGACACAAGGAGGAGAGCTGGCTTACGGCGACTCCTCTCATGAGCATAATGAGACCTAGCCACAAACAGCATGTAGGGTTATTGCCGGATGATGTTTCCCGGGGTCTGAAGCTATCTAAATCCTTGTCTTGCGTGTTGCGTCTCTCGTCCCGATCAACCCCTCTCAAGCTACCACATAGATGCATTGGCCTCGCGACTAAGTCCTGACACTAAGGACATCTGACGTGATAATTCCACGACAGTTGGCGCCCACCGTGGGGCTGCGCATGGTGGTGTTGAGTTTCTTGGAGGGATCTGTTTCTAGGGTTTCGAGAAGTTTGCAATTTTTTGGGTGAAGAAAGATTCAGATTAGAAGGATTCACATCAACCGCAAGTTCATCGGTCAAGATCAGAGTAGCTGCGCCTGTGCATAGTCGCTACCGTAAGGTCAATCTGGTTGAGATTGATTCTATTGCAAAGCTGTTGAATTCGGCTGTTATAGTCGCACGTCGTCGAGACCCACATGGTTTCTGTTTGAGCGAGTGCAAATTTACTCGAGTTACAGCCAATCTGTCCGACCAGTACAAGAATCAAGTCGCCGAGACTGATGGGATTTTGATTGCACGCATCAATGTCCGAGATTGACAAGAAGTAGGCTTTGGAATTATCCATGAGATCTTTTTGACCATGTAGCATCAGGAAGGTACCTGACCGGCTGGTTACTACTACCCATCCGATCATGAAACCCATGAGGCAGGAGCTGGTGGGTTAAAATCCTGAGGCAAAAGTACTACTCTTTCCATTACGTCAAACGGTCAAAGCGTCAAGTCCGATCGGTTCAATTAGCAAAAAGTTGTGTGGAGTTTTTGGAGATGTCAGCGGAAGAATCCACAGGAAGATGGGTTAGCTCGTTTACCAAAACGATGCTAGCACTACTAATCCACATATGGATCAAGGAATAATACGTCTCTAAATATCAAAATACGAGTATATCAACATGACGCGTCAGCCGGCCTCCGCCAAGACCTGTCCGTGAGCCGCCGCGCTGCCTCCATGGACTTCACTGGCCCGTCTCCTTCGACCATGAGCCGCTAGTGGCCTGTCTTTGCTTCTGCAGCCAGGGCCCTTGTTACGGCTTACCTGAGTCGCCGCGGCCAGGCGCCTTTTCCCGCTGAGCCGCCGCTATGATCGACTGCGGCACGCTTTCCGCTGGTTCGTCGTCTCACTATTCACGGTCGCCCGCGCCAGACCGGTTTGCCTTGGCCTCGAGTCGTTCTTCCTACCGCCCGTGTGAGGCCCGGCTGCCAGATCCGCCCTCTCTGCTCCAAGCTGCCGATGCTGCAGTGCTTCGCCTCCACCGGCCGTTCTGCTGACTTACGCCTTACAAAGACGTCTGCTTTAGCGGCTGGTCCGCTCAGCACCTTGAGCCGCCCAAGCCCCGCCGAGTCACACCTCAACCACGGGAGTTGGAAGTCGCCACCAAGTTGGTCTCGGCCTGCGCCTCTCAGCCGCAGAGCTGCCCATTTTGCCAGGCCACACTTGCCGCGAGCCGCCGGCACCCCTCTGCAACTGCAGCACCAGCCTTAACCCGCTGTTGCTACAGTAATTACCTGGGTCTCTATAGTCTCAACACTCACTTCACCTAGCCTGTCGCCGTGGCCGCGACCCACCACGGCCTTGTATTACTTTAGACGCACTCCGCCACATGCCACTGTTTCCGGTTCATCTCCGTTCCAAGTTACTGCTGCCTCCCACATAAGACCAAGTACTGGTAGTACTTTGTCTGTTCAAAAGTTGAAATCGCAGTACAAGACATCCTGGACAGATTCTAGCGGACATTTTATGTCTGTTGTTCAAATACATCAGGACCATTATTTATTACAAAGGTGTCACAAAAGAGCGTGCCCCAATATTATTTTTGCGCTAGCATGTTCGTGCCGTGTTCTGGACGGATGCGTGAGCAAGTCGCCGCCCTCGCTACAGCAACACATGCAACGGACTCATCGTCCGCGCCCGTGGCCGACTCACTCGCGTCCTTGCCGTTTCCAACACCGCGGCCGACTCGCCCGCGTCCTTGCCATTTCCACCGCTGCAGCCGACTCTTTCGTCCGCGCCGGCTTACAACGCCGGTGCCGACCTTCCCCGGACGCACCAGCTTATAAAAACTGCGGCCGGTTCATCCGTGAGTGATTTCAGTTTCACCATAAGATGTCATCAACTCCATGGCGGATTATTTCCAGCCTAACATATCAGGTGATATCCATCTAAGATTATTTTATTAGCGCATATTGTTTTTTGTCAAAAAACAATCACTTTGGTATGTACACCTTTATGTGCAGGACAATGATTCATCATAAAGATGGTGTAATGGCATATTCATGGAGTGTGCGGTAGCATAATCATGCAACGGCATCGGCGACCGCCATCGCTCAACAGGTGGGTGCAAGCCGCCGCCCCTGCGGTCTGATCTACATCAACGCGCCAGGCGATTCACACGTCTGTGCCGGCTTACAATGTGACGGGCGACTTACGGTCCACCCCCGTGGCCAACTCGGCGTCCGAGTGGCTTACTGCTCCTGCGGTTGACTTGCTCGACCGCACCGGTTTACGACGCCACGGCCGGTTCACCCGTGATTAATTTCAGCTTCACAGCGGTGATCATCAACTCTGCGGTGGATAACTACTGGCCTGACGCATCAGGTGATATCCATCCAAGTTTGTTTTATATTATATATTGCTTTCTTTAAAAGAGCAATTACTCTGGCTTGCAAGTTCTCTAGTGCAGGACAAGTTATGTCACTGAGATGTTGAATGACTCATACCGGTTTATATCACGGTCAAATATGGAGAGTCTCAAGCCAACTCTTCGAGTAGTCTTAAAACTCGGGGCTACAGTGACATGACTCAGGAACTCCGGGTCATGGGAGGGGATGATAACCCGGTTCCGGAGGACACTACCATACTGATGAAAATTCCGGTTTAAAATCCGGTTCAAGAGACATCTTTCTCCCGCAAAGCTTTGAAGTTTTCAAAACCGGTTCAACATCCGGATCAAGGTAAATTTGTCCCTTACAATGCTTTGAGGATCTCAATATCCGGTTTAAGAAATTCCGGTTCAAAACATGGGTATCCTGCTTTACGGCTTATCTTATTATGGTCACTTGGGGGCTTCCTGCTCATCGGGCATAGCCATCAGTACCCTCTTGATCGGCGCAATGCCAAAATTTATACGGTCATTTGGGGGCTTCCTGTTCAAACATAGGTCGTATTCGAACCAAAGAGAACATAGCTGTTGATACCCTTTTGATTAGCAAACTGCTGAACCTACTTGAGGGCTTCTTGATCGTATCCGAATCATAGCTCAACCCCTTTGGGAATCGACGTGGATCGTATTCGAATTAGCGTCATTAAACAACTCTTATGGTCACTTGGGGGCTTCCTGTTCAAACATAGGTCGTATTCGAACCAAAGAGAACATAGTTGTCGATACCCACTTTGATCGACATAGCCAACACCACTTGGGGCTATATGATCGTATTCGAATCTTAGCTTAACCTCTTTGGGACGGTTTAATGATCGTATTCGAATCAGAAGCCTCAAAATTTTTATCTATTTTTATACAATCACAAGTATTTTAGTTGTCACAAATATCTTATGTGCCGGCTTTTACAGAGTTGAGTTATCAACTTCACTATCCGGGTCACATAAACCGGCGGAATCATTCAAAGGATCATAGGGATCTTGTGATCTACTTGTGTGCAGGATAAGACTACATTTGGGTGGTTACCCGCCCTGTCTTTTGACGTTAAGTCGCCAAGGCGTATGTTATTTAAACTCTGTACAGGATTTGCAGAACTATGACTTATATAAATGCTTTAGTCCAAGCTCATCACTGAAATTGGTGTCTTAAAAGGGTTATCGATTATTGATTTTCTCAAGGGTTATAGGCCACCGGGTTACAATGAATACGCATTAAGTCGTCATTGGCCAAGAGGCACTATGTATTTAAACTCTGGATTTACTTGGCAACCGATGAGGTATTTACATCTTTAATAGCCAAAACTGGCTGGATTTTCATGATGATATTGAATGATTGAGGTTTTCATACCGGATTATATTGATCAAATCCTAAATAGCCAACATGGCTGGATTTCTATTGTGATTATCAATAACCAGTGTTATGATGGAGGTTTTCAAAGTCGCTTCAGCTCAATGGATATTATTTTATCAATGGATATGATTTATTCTACAATGAAAGGAATAGTCCCGAGTCGCTGCAGGCTTACGACCCGGCACTTGAGGGCTACATTATTTAAATTGAGATTACATCGAATATACAAGTCCCATGTCACTGCCAGCATGCACCATGGCACTTGGGGGCTAATGCAAAGTCATTTTTTGCTCAACTTATTGAAGACACGACTCATCACATTTTAAATGAGCCGGCCCTTGGGGGCTACCAATTGCTCCTGTCAACAATTCAAGGTACACAAATTTTCATTTATTATTGAAGAGATCCACTGCTCAGTTGGTAAAGCACAAAGATCTCAACCTTGTGGACGTGGGTTCACGCCCCATGATGGGGGTTACATTATATGATGTTCTTTTCAAGGAAGTATATATAAAGTACCAGCTCAATATTATCTTACTGAGCCGGCCCTTGGGGGCTACACGTTGCTGTTCAAATCTACATGATCATGTTTATAAAGTCCCTGCTTATTATTGCATAATGACCCGCCCTTGGAGGCTACACTCGTTGAAGTTTTATGAGAATAAAGGCAATTATAAGTCCCGTGTTGTCGCAAGCATGACAACCCGAACTTGGGGGCTACCTATGTGGAATATTCAGTTTATGACTAATGATTGAGATGAACAAACCGGATTTCTTCTTTGGTTGCAACACTTATATTGGAGCAAGTCTTAAGCTATCACTATGTTCTCCTCTTAAGACTTGGGGGCTACAGGTATTATGCATATATAAGGAGGAACATCTTCAAATTTTCAGTTTTGAGCAAATCAGGAAGATCAATTACATGACCCGGTGTCAACAACAATTATGACTCGACATCATCAGTCTTTTATAACCCGGAGTTTTTGGGTAATGATAAATCGGCAAGTTTTATATCTTCAAGCCGGCTGAATATCAGATGAGTATTCGAAGACCAAAATTATTTAACCCGACACCTTGGAAGCCGACTCAAGTGGATTATTCTTCACAATATTTTTCTGTGAGAAACCAACATCATCAAATTGATTGTGAAGCTGGTCTATTGACCTGGATTTTCTAGAAGAAGGAAATGACAAGGACTTAAGGATGTTCAGGTGCCGGTTTACAAGAATTCTTAACCTGGAGCACAACCTGTCAAATTTGTTCTTGTGTTTATTTTGCAGCATAAGTTTATCATGGATAAATCCAAGCTAAACTTGGGGGCTAATGTCGGGGATATACCCCGCCGTGTAACCCGGCCGGAAGTATAACCCGGCCGGGCTTGGCGGTTCACCGATGACCCGCCGGAGGACTGGCGACTCACGGGTCTGGCGGCTCACTGGTCAGACGACTCACGAGCCTGATGACTCATAGATGACCCCGACGGCGGGTCAGATAGAAGACTAGGCCCAAGGCCCAGAAGGCCGGCTCATGTTATGGTGGGCCGGCTTAAGAGGAAGAAAGCAAGACTCAGACTTGTACTCAACTTCTAATAAAAGATAAACTAGTCCTAGTCCTACTAGGACTCCACATGTAACCCGCCCCTCTAACTTATATAAGGAGGGGCGGGGCTCCCCAAAGAGGGACAAGCAACAAGAAACAATATCTAGGGCTAGACACAAGGAGGAGAGCCGGCTTACGGCGACTCCTCTCATGAGCATAATGAGACCTAGGCACAAACAGCATGTAGGGTTATTGCCGGATGATGTTTCTCGGGGCCTGAAGTTGTCTAAATCCTTGTCTTCTGTGTTGCGTCTCTCGTCCCGATCAACCCCTCTCAAGCTACCACATAGATGCGTTGGCCTCGCGACTAAGTCCTGACACTAAGGACATCTGACGTGTTAATTCCACGACACATGGTGTTCATCATATACATATGAATTTGTATTAAAAATAGCATGGATACCGTGAAATGCGAAATCCATGTTAGAATTGGAGATTGCTATGTGACACACACTCTAATTCAAATAACTAATTATGTGACACACACTCTAATCCACGTTAGCGTGGATACCGCGGATACCATTTCGATTTTTTAAAATAACTCTTCATTATTTAATTTATAGTATCTAGTTTCGAATGACTAATTATTTGCAAGGAAAACACGGGCATGGTAATACATACAGATTCGTTTGAAAATGAAAGAACATTCATTTGCATTCTCAAATGTAGGCGCATGAGGCAGACCAGGTGTCACGCCCAAGATGCAACCCTATCCTAAAGGAACTCGAAGGTCTAGCCAAGGATAGAAGCGCATCTTGAAGACGCTTTTGCAAGGTGGATATCATTACACCAAACCATTACATAATAGTGGGATACATCCAAGACATACAATGTCACATGAATACAACAATACATCATACATAAGATCAACATCCGACTACGGATGAAACATAAACAGAAACTCAAACAATATCCACCCTGCTAGCCCAGGATGCCGACCAGGAACCTAACCCAAGATCAACGAAGAAAAAGAAGAACTCCAAAACAAGTGAACATCGCTCTCGCGTCATGATCATCGCATAACCTGTACCTGCAACTGTTGGCGTAGTAATCTGTGAGCCACGAGGACTCAGCAATCCCATTACCATGGGTATCAAGACTAGCAAAGCTTAAAGGGTAAGGAAGGGGTAAAGTGGTGAGGTTGCAGCAGCGACTAAGCATGTATGGTGGCTAACTTACGAACCAAGAGCGAGAAAATGAGCTTAGCAAGCGGTCGCCAACTAGTAATGATCAAGAAGTGATCCTGAACTCCTACTTACGTCAAACATAACCCAAAAACTGTGTTCTCCTCTCGAACAACCCCGAAAAGAGACAATCACGTTTACGCACACGGTTGGTGTATTTTTTAAGTGTTTACTTCAAGTTTACTACAACCGGATATTAACAAATTCCCATCTGCCACATGACCGCGGGCACGGCTCTCGAAAGTTTATACCCTGCAGGGGTGTCCCAACTTAGCCCATCACAAGCTGTCACGGTCAATGAAGGATATTCCTTCTCCCGGGAAGACCCGATCAGACTCGGAATCCCGGTTACAAGACATTTCGACAATGGTAAAACAAGACCAGCAAAGCCGCCCGTGTGCCGACAATCCCGATAAGAGCTGCACATATCTCGTTCTCAGGGCAACACCGGATGAGACATCCTACGAGTAAAACCATCCCTCAAGTTTCCCCAAGGTGGCCCCGCAGTCTACTCGTTTCGGGCCAACACTTAGAGAAGCATTGGTCCGGGGGGTTAAAATAAAGATGACCCTCGAGAGAGCGACTCCCAAGGGAAAAGTAGGTGGTGGTGAGGCAAATGGTCAAACCAAGGTTGGGCCTTGCTGGAGGAGTTTTATTCAAAGCAAACTGTCAAGGGGGTCCCATAAATCACCCAACCGCGTTAGGGACGCAAAATCCGGGAACATAATACCGATATGACAGAAACTAGGGCGGCAAAAGTGGAACAAAACACCAGGCATAAGGCCGAGCCTTCCACCCTTTACCAAGTATATAGATGCATTAATAATATAAGAGATATTGTGATATCCCAGCATAAACATAATCCAACATGGAGCAATCTTCATCTTCACCTGCAACTAGCAACGCTATAAGAGGGGCTGAGCAAAAGCGGTAACATAGCCAAACAACGGTTTGCTAGGAAGGGTGACAAAGGTTAGAGGTTCATGGCAATTTGGGAGGCTTAATAAGAAAGTGGTAGGTAACGCAGCAAAGCGATAGAACGAATCAACTAGCATAGCAATGATAGTAGTGAGATCCAAGGTGACGGTCATCTTGCCTGAAATCCCGCAAGGAAGAAGAACGAGTCCATGAAGAAGATGAAGCCATGAAGATGAACCAAGCGTAGACGAACGAATCCTCATGATCGCAACGAAACGGGAACTATCGAGAAGAAGCACACAACATGGTAAACCCACCACTCATGAACAAGGCATGATGCTCAACCAAGTATGATGCATGACAAGACTACATGAAGCTACTCATGGCAAGAGATGATTCATACAAGGGCAACACAACAAAGCAAGTTTAAATGAGGCCGGAGACAACATAGAACAATTCCGGTAAGTCCTCATATGCAAATTTCGAAATTGGTCCTGATCTGAGTAAACCTTATGCTCAAGTTCTTAAACAGCAAGCTAAAATGCACCAAAATGATCTCCACGAAATTCTAGTCAAGTTACATATAAAGTTCATTTAATTTGGAGCTACGGCCTAAAAGATATGAGCAAAGCAAGCTAAGCATGGCATTGATGCAAAATGCATTCAAACATCAAGCAAACACACTCAAAACATGGATGCAACATGATAAGATGAAACTACATGCAAATATAAGCAACTTTCATAAAGACCACCCTCAAAACGGAGCAACGGTTCAACACATACACACCATACAAGTTTAAGGGGCATGCTGTCCAAAACAGCAACTAGGCATATTGCAAGCATCAAAAAAACATGCTACAGGATCTTAAAATGAAAACAAAAGGAATGTACATGATATACAGGTAAAGTATACGAAAACATGAACACTGAGCTATCTCCAGAAACTACAAGAACATGCTCAAAAGGACATGGCAAGATTGCAAATAATATCAGCTTCACAGACTTAGCAGAAATCACAGGACATGGCAGAAATAACATCAGGTTGCAATGTTTAGAGCTATCAAACAACATACTACACGAACTTATCATGGCAACCAAAGCCATGGCATGAATCTCCTAATTTCATAGAACACAAGTCCCTTACTGACCATGAGCCAAAAGGGCAGAGAAAATATGATGGCTCCCATGTAAACATAGCAAGTTTTAATACCAGGTTCAGACTTTGCAGAAAAACAGAGCATGGCATAAACAGCAGCATGAAGACATATTTGCGAGCTCGATTCTCTCAACACAAAGCATTTCATGACAAGATAAGCATATCATCAGCAAGAAGACATGTTCATGAAGCTAAGCATGGCAATAGAAAGTTCGTAGCATGCTTGGATCACTAACAACAACCATGGCGAAATTGATTAACATGTAAACAATCTGCCAGGAACATTTTATAACAAAAGGAGAGCAATATTAAGACATGCTAGAGCACACCAAAAATGCAAACGGAGGCATAGATGGGTAGAGCATAACCATATGTCCAAAACATCCTTACTGAACATACTCAAAAGAGGCATGAATGTCACTGTAGCAACATGAATACACGACATAAAAATAACAGCAGGGAAATAACTTAGTGAAAATACTAAGTCCCTGAAATCAGCAACATCACGGAGGATACTATGCAAGCTTGTAACAATCAACACATAGAATATCATGAAGATTGAATTGCACCACAGAAAATATGGAATGTTGGAGCTCATAACACATATAGACTTCATGCTCAAAAGCAAAATTACACAAAAAGATACAAAAATGACAAATGAGCATGTTCTGATAAACTACAGCAGACAACATCACATAGCAGTCTTACAACGAAGATTTGGGCATCAAGATCGACTCAAATGAACATCACCCAATGGAATGAAATGTAGAGCAGCTCATGATGAACATTTGGATATATCATACATGCAAAACGGAGCTACGGATGAAGAGATATGGCATGATGAATAAGGCACCAAAATATCACAGGTAAAAAGGACTTGGTGAAATTTTACCCTCCGGATCTGGGGTCTCCGAGGTCAATGTCGACGCAGGCGGCTTCTTCGGCGATGTGGCTGCGGGGCGGCGTCGGAGAGTGGTCGGGGAGGTCGGGGTCGGGCGGATCCGGCCATGGCTCGTCGGATCCGGCCGGTTCCCGGCGAAGGGCGGTGCGGGGAGTCGTCCTGCAGGGAGAGAGCGTGAGGCAGGGGAAGGAGAGGGAAGGAGAGAGGTGGCGTGGTGTGGGGCTCACCCGTAGCGGCGGGGATGGGGCGGAGGCGGCGGAGGCTCGCCAGATGGCGAGGGCGCGAGGGCGGCGGCGGACGGCGCGCTGGCGCGGCGCGAGGCGCGACGAGCGCAGCAGCAGCGGGCGGAGGCGGCGCGCTAGGGCGCTGGGAGCGGGCGCCTGCCATCGCGGCTGCGGCGCGCTGGCTTGTGCGGGCCCGATGGGCTGGCGGGCCAGCGGCGGGGGAAACGATTGGGGGCGACGTGGCAGGCTGCGAGTGGTGGGGCGACGGCTGGCGGCGGCGCGGCTGGCCAGGGGCACGCCAAGTGGCAGCGGGGAGCTGGTCGGGCGCTGAAAGCGAGGAGGAGGGTGGAGGCTGCGGCAGGAGGTAGGTGGAGGGCTAGAAAATGTCCAAAAATTGCAAAGGGAGGGCTTTAAATAGGAAAAGGGGGCTAGGGTTTGAGGGGTTATGACGTTTCGGAGCCCTCCAATCTCGATCGGACGGTTCCGGACGCGAGGGGGGTTGGTTGGTCCTAGTGGATGGTAGTGGGCTGAGAAGAGAGGTAGGAGAGAGGCCCGGCGGCAGTTTCCGGGGACCGAAAACGTCCGACGGATAAACCGACAACGATGCTGCTACAGATGAGGGTTAGGCTATCAAACGAGCTCCGAATGTGACGAAACTTGACAGGCGCTCTGTCTACACTATAGTAGGACCGCATGCCAAGTTTCAACCCATTCCGAGAACATTTTCGGCCACTCACGAAACGAGGTAAAAAGGGGCCGGAGGACATAGGAGTGTCGGATTGCAAAACGGACAACGGGAAAAATGCTCGGATGCATGAGACGAACACATATGCAATGCAATGCACATGATTACATCGAAAAATGCAACACGCAAGAAAACGACATGGCAAAGATGGAGAATAATTGGCAGACACCTGGCGCATCGAATCCGAGGCGTTACACCAGGGTCCTGTCGTGGTGGTCGCGTGTGTCGTACGGACGCTTAGCACCCAGCCACCCACCCCCTCCCTCCCCCCCCCCCAAAAACAAAGAATGACGATAAAATAAGTTCGCGCTTCCATGTTTCGGATTGAAATATCTGGCAGCCCCAATTCCAGCCCTATAAAATCTCCCTTCTCCACCGTCCCCTTTCGCGCCCAGATTGCTCAAATCCCTAATTCGCCGCCAACTCAAGCAAAGTTCGAATCGCCTCTTGTCTCGTCTCTTTCCCCACCTCTGTGCCGGACGACGACGATGAAGACGACAGTCACGCTTCACCACCGCACCGGAGCTACCTCATCTACGCCCTCGTCCACCGCACCAGGTGGTCCACTGACGACGCCAGCTGCCGCAACCGACGTGCCTCACAGACACCGACTTCCATCGCATCAGGTGCTCTTCACCGACGCCGTCTCCCACCTCACCGGGGCTACTTCACCGAGCACATCATCGCACCTCCGCATTGTAGCACTCCGCTGCAACTCAATATCTGCATCCGTGCGCGGCCAGCCAGTGCATCACCCTCAACGGCTCTGAAGTGACCCACACTCTAGCTAGGTGAGCATGCCCAAACGCCGGCCCGAACTAGGTATCCACACATCACTCCCTTGTGCAATGTTCCAATGATGTTTGGATATCCTTTCACTGCTCTCTTAGCTTACACGCCTATGCAACTCTGACTTTAACTCTTGTTTCTTCTGGAGATATCATTTGAAAGAAGCAAAACCATTTTTTAGTGAAGCATGACGGAGATGCAAGGAGATCTGGTACACATCCTGCACACCCGTATAACCTTGTAAGTATCTGTCCTCCGGTACAACAGCAAGATCGATTCCTCTTATTTGATCAACCATTCGCCGTGTCAAAAATGAAGAGGGGGATGCAAGGAGCACAAGGCCTGCACATCCAAGCAAGTGGTAACATGGACTTGTACATGGAACATCCCAAGCGCAAGTAGAGCTGCAGTGAGCGTGTACAACGAGCTAGCTTAAGTCCCTGCATTTCATTTAATTTGTACTGGCATGCGTGTATGATTTGTGTGAAGTGGCAGATCCACGAATTCAAGTTACCAAGGGCGAACATTTAACTTAAAAAATACGAAGGCACTTGCACTCCAGAAATCAACATAACTTGAGAAATGTGAAGCTACATGCACTTTGAAAACCAGCTAATGATCCAAAGTAGTTTAGATTATAAAACACTAAATGATGCAAGCACCAAAAAACACAAAATGCAACATTGTGTACAAGGACTACTAACATGGTCTGTACCTGCTTGAATTATTCGTTCTCTAGCTGAAAATATCGAAGTGTAATTGCACCTATAGCCAGTGTGCAAACTGCATATCAATATATCTATCCTGCACAAGTATGCCAATAGTTTCAAACAATAGATTAGAAAAATATTTATGCTATGTTGTCATGATACGGGGACTTTCTGGTAGATGGCCTCGAGATTTCCTCAAGCCATGAAAATGTACTATAATTTGATTGTCATCAATGCCTGCAAATCTCTATGTCTCTCTCAACATAGCAGATCATCATTAGACACTAAATCCTTCAACGGGAGCATGCAAAATGCTTGCATTAGATCCCTCATTAGACACTATATGTTCATCACTAGGAGCATGTAAAATGTTTGCATCAAATCCTTCATTAGCAGTCTGTTCATTAGACACTTCAGGCTCAAGAACAACATGAGCTTGTATGCTTGCACTAGAAACTTGATTAGATACATAAGATTCAGTCAGTTCAGTATTGATTGGGGGAGTTATAAAATAAACAGAAATTGGTTTCATTTTCTCATAGATTCCCTACATACAAGCAGTTTTACAACACCGTCAGGTTTAACTATTGGCCAGAAATTGAACAGTGGAATTAGATATAATCAGAGATGTGATGTACCTGCTCGTTGTGCATGCTGCTCTTGGAAGCTACGACTGTCCATTTGCGCAAGCTCGATGCCATGCCCGTGCTACCGCCGCTGCCTCCCACATAGGCTACACCCAAGGTTGGATCTTCATCTTCTTGTCCTTCCATTCGCTTGAAGCCCAGTTACCGCCATCCAACGAAGGCGCGAGAAAGTGCTGTGTCGGTCTGTCCAACGGCGGCTAGGTTAGGAGCGAACCAGACTGGAGGTTGGAGTGAACGAATTGGGATTTTTCCTGCTGTCGATTGAGAGGCGCTCGTTTGGGCCGCGAGCCTGCTATAGGGCCTTCCTTGCACTTACGATATTGGCCTATCCAAATTGAAACGATTTTCTTCATTTTTTACATTGCCTGCTCGTGCGTTGGGACGAACAAAACTAGCCTGGGCCAACCTGGACGACTCAAACTAGGTGCACACTTTCCAGCCACCCGAGGCGGCCGCCCGTACCAACCCCTACGGTGGCTTCGCCCCTTTTTGCGTGTATGATTAGGGTAGTGAAAAATATTCCAGTGGCTCTTTTGATTTACCCACAGAATGGTTGGATTTCTTGTTTCTATGAACTGAGTTCGCCAATAATGTGAAGGATGCCAGTCTTTTCATCCTATTGTAGATTGCTTAGATCTCGATATGCCAAATGTAATCGCATGAAATATATAGTAAAAGCCAGTTGTGATGTGTGTCGCTACAACTAGTCTGACTACACGTCCTCATATGACATATCAAGGATGCACCATCTTACCAGATTAACCATTCGACTTACCAATGCAGTGTGGGAAGAAAGAATATTGGCACTGCGTATCCAAGCAATTGATGCCATGGACTCCTTCGAAGAACCTTATAAGCGAAAAAGAAGTTGCAGTGTGCCTGTACAAAGAGCTAGCGTAAGTTTAGTTACCTGCTTCTCGGAATATTAGTTAGCCACTTATTGCAAAATTGTTCTATTACGTTGCTTGGCTTAATTTAGTTTTCTACTGATTACATAATGCCATAGCCTATTAATCCTATTATAGACTGCGCCTATCTATGTGTTTGATACTTAATGTTAAGAATTACTTGTTTGCCTGAACTTAAGTAGCTACTTAAGCACGTAGATAGCTGGTCATATGTACTTCTAGGGTGCAGCGGAATTCACGTGTAATTTACGTTCTGATACCCTGTTTGTTTAAATGGTTTGCTGTTATCACTTGTAGCACTAGTAATGTTTGCATGTTCATAGATAGACAACTGTCAGGTTTATATGAGGGACACCTTCTTTTTAACTTATATATGTGTTGGAATCATTTTGCTTACATCAAAGAAATTTACAGATCTCTGGGTTGCTAGTAAACGGTACCGACTTGTTACTTTAATACGTTGCCAAGAACTTATTAGTTTTACTAGTTCTTGTGTAATTAAATATGTTGCCAAAACTGGTTAGTTTTACTAGTTTGATGTTAGTTTCTTATGGCTCTTACAAAACTTTATTTATTGATTGCTAACATTCAAGTTTGTAGGATCCAACTGAAACTCCGTTGGCACAACAGGTATGTTTTCAAAAACTTCCTTGTTTACCTGGTTTGCTGCTGTAACTTGTTGTTGTAATCATCTTACCAACTTCAAGTTTTCAGGATCCAATTGGAAGTCCAATTGCACAGCAGGTACATTTTCAAAAATATATTTGTGTAATATGTTTGCTGCTGTAACTTGTTGCTCTGATCAAGTTACTGACTACTCAACTTTTCAGGATCCAAGAAAAACTCTAATGCCAAAACAGGTTCCTTTTGCAAAACTTGTTTGTTTAACTGCTTTGCTGCTGAAATCGGTTGCTCTAATCACGTTACTGGCTACTCAACTTTTCAGGATCCAAGAGAAACTTCAATGCCACAACAGGTACCTTTTGCAAAACTTGTTTGTTTAACTGCTTTGCTGCTGCAACAACCGGTTACAATGATGTTAATAACTACTTTTCAGCATCGAATTGTAACTCTTTAATTCCTTGTTTGTTTAACTGGTTTGCTGTTATAACTCCCAGTTGAGATGTTTTGCTAACTTCAACTTTTCAGAATCCAATCAAAACTTTAATGGCAGAAGAGGTTAGCCCAAGACCAAAGAGCGAGGTCCCCATGGACGTTGTATCATCCCACAACAATGGAACTAGCCCAATCGTGCATCATGAATTGCCAACTGCTGATGCCACTACAAAAAAAAGACACATCCGTGACATTTTGTGCCGAACGAATTTTTCCTGTCATACTTATGACACTTCTATGACGATAACTGTGACAAAACCTGGTATCATCATAGATGTGGTGGGCTCCTACTTCTATGACAAAAAATCATGAAAGAAAATGGGCTTTTCGTCCTGGGCGGGCTGGAGATGCAGCTGCGTGACATTCTTTGGGCCGTCCATGATGGAAAAAAACATGGTAGAAGCGAGGGCGAGGAAAATATCGGGGTGTTCCCGGTTACGGTGGGTGGTCGGGGCCGAGCGATGCACGTTTCTCTCGTACACGGACGCGCATGGGTGCGATGCGTTGGGCTCTAACTGACCCCGAGCGAGGCGTTGGGCTCTAGCTGAACCCGAGCAATTGCACTGCAGGCTACGCGTTACTGAACCCGAGCGATCGATCGATGGCTGTTAACTGAACCCGATCGAACGATTCCTTCGCTACTGCTGCTAACTGAAGCCGATCGATGCTGCCTCTGGATGAACAGTGAGTGTTGCTGGGGGGTTTGGATGAACAATTCCCGGTGGGGTGGATGAACAGGACCCCGTGGTGTTGCCTCTGGATGAACAGGACCCCGATCGATCGAGCCGGTTGGGGCTGGATGAACAGGACCCCGTGGAGGGCTGGATGAACAGGGCCACCCCATGGAGGGCTGGATGAATAGTAGACGGTGGAGGGCTGGATAAACACTAGCCCATGGAGGGGTGGTTGAACAGGAGCCCGTGGAGAGGGCTGGTTGAACAGTGAGCGGTGGAGTAAGCGCCGGGTGGAGGCTGGATGAACAGGAGCCCGTGGATGAACAGTCGCAGGTGGAGGCTGGAGGAGGTCGACGGTGGATGAACAATAGCCCGTGGAGGCTGGAGGGGTTCGACGGTGGAGATGAACAGTATCCCGTGGAGTCCCGTTTTGCGGTATGCCACACCCCTCCCGGTGAACAGGACCCCCGTTTCGACCGTAGGAGGTCCGTTTCCTCCGTTTTTCGGTACACCAGACCCCTCCCGATGACCAGGATCCTGTTTCGACCGTGGTTGGTCGAATATAAGGTCGTTTCCTCCGTTCTACAGTACGCGAGGCCACGTTTCCATCGGCTGTTCCATCAAAGCCCTCCCGATGAACACGACGACGCATTTCGTTCCGATCCAGCCGGTTGGCTCCCCATGAACACGATGATGACGCAGTTTCTCCATTCCAACCCAGCCATGTACACGAGCCCTGGCCGTACGTATGCGCGAGTAGGCATTCGAGACCACTCCCATATGTACGTACGTGTACATGCTAAGTGTGCGCCTCTACTACGACACGTGCACGCCTCTACATCGACCAGTATGTACATACACGTTTGATACGTCTCCAACATATCTATAATTTTTGATTGCTCCATGCTATATTATCTACTGTTTTGGGCAATATTGGGCTTTATTTTCCACTTTTATATTACTTTTGGGACAAACCTATTAACCGGAGGCCCAGCCCAGATTTGCTGTTTTTTTGCCTATTTCAGTATTTCGAGGAAAAGGAATATCAAACGGAGTCAAAACGGAACGAAATTAACTTGAGAAGTTATTTTTGGAAGGAAAGCCACCCGATGGACTTGGAGTGCACGTCAGGAAAGAAGGGAGGTGCCCTAGAGGGTGGGGGGTGCGCCCACCCCCTAGGGCACGCTTCCCTGCCTCGTGGCCCCCCCTTCGGTCCACCGACGTACTTCTTTCACCCATATATACCTACGTATCCTAAAACTTCCAGAACAAAAGATATATCAGGAGTTCCACCGCCGCAAGCCTCTGTGGCCACCAAAAACCTCTCGGGAGCCCGTTCCGGCACCCTGCCGGAGGGGGAACCCATCACCAGTGGCCATCTTCATCATCCCGGCGCTCCCCATGACAAGAAGGGAGTAGTTCACCCTCGGGGCTGAGGGTATGTATCAGTAGCTATGTGTTTGATCTCTCTCTCGTGTTCTCTCTCGTGTTCCCTCTATGGCACGATCTTGATGTATCCCGAGCTTTGCTATTATAGTTGGATCTTATGATGTTTCTCCCCCTCTACTCTCTTGTGATGAATTGAGTTTCTCCTCTTGAAGTTATCTTATCGGATTGAGTCTTTTATGAGAACACTTGATGTATGTCTTGTCGTGTTTATCTCTGGTGACAATGGGATATCACGTGCCTCTTGATGAATGTTTTGGTGACCAACTTGCGGGTTCCACCCATGAACCTATGCATAGGGGTTGGCACACGTTCTTGACTCTCCGGTAGAAACTTTGGGGTACTCTTTGAAGTACTTTGTGTTGGTTGGATGAATCTGAGATTGCGTGATGCATATCGTATAATCATGCCCACGGATACTTGAGGTGACAATGGAGTATCTAGGTGACATTAGGGTTTTGGTTGATTTGTGTCTTAAGGTGTTATTCTAGTACGGACTCTTTTATAGATTTATCCGAAAGAATAGCTTTGAGGTGGTTTCGTACCCTACCATAATCTCTACGTTTGTTCTTCGCTACTAGTGGCTTTGGAGTGACTCTTTGTTGCATGTTGTTATTGTTATATGATCTATCTATGTTATTATTGTTGAGAGAACTTGCAGTAGTGAAAGTATGAACCCTAGGCCTTGTTTCCTATCATTGCAATACCGTTTACGCTCATGTTTATCACTTGTTACCTTGCTGTTCTTATATTTTCAGATTACAAATACCTTTATCTACCATCCACATTGCACTTGTATCACCATCTCTTCGCCGAACTAGTGCACTGTCACATCCCAGTTAGACCATGCATTAGGGTGTGCATCATGTTTAAATTTCATTTGAATTTGAAATGGGGAAGGCAGAAACCCTGAACACCCCCTTAAAACAACTAGGGTTTACTAAAATTATTTCAATGAATCCGAAATGCCCTTCAAAATGTTCATCCTCTTTACTTTGGTTCGAACCCATGTCAAAGAAGGTGAACCATTTTCTAGGTCATCTAGGGTTCTAGTATTAATCCACAAGTTTTGAACTTGAGCATTTTCAATTATATAAAATATTTTAAATGTTCAAAATTGTCAAACCAAAATGTTTCATGTTGGGAATATTCCAACAAGTGACCAGGAGCATTTTGGTGATTTTTAAAATAGTTTTGGTATTTTAAATAAACCCCACAAAGTTACTGAAAATTAGAAAAGACTAAAAAGGAAAATACTTACTCGACGCGTGTGCCGCCCACCTGCCGCCCAGCCCAGCAGCCGCGCCAATGAGCTGTTTGGCTCGGCCAGCAGCAGCTCGGTGCCCGCTGGGCGAGCGCAGGGCGCGCCACGCAGCTGGCCGCCGCCTGCTTCATCCCCCGCCGCCTCGCTGCTGGGCGACCTCCACGTCGTCGCCCGACCCCCGGACACGCCACTTTCCCCTGCCTCCTCTCTCTCGCTCTCCCCAACCTGGCCGACGCCATCGCCGACGCGCCACCGCCGACGCCGTGCTCCCCCGCCGTCCATGCTCCTCCCCACCATGTCCAGAGCTCCGCCGACTCCACTACCCCTAGCTAGCTGAGTCCCGCTTTCGCTCTAAGTGCCCCGGCCGCTACACCGACCTCGACCGAGCTCGAAGCCGCGGAGATCCCTTCGCCGCCGCCAGATCGACCGTCCCCGACCCGACGAGGCTCTCTCGGGATCACTGTGAGCCTGGCTACCTCCCCATCCTCTCCATTCTCTTCCTCGCACCACAACAACCCAACCGCGATCACCCGAACCCCACCGCCATGAGCTCGTCAGCCGACGAAGCTCCGCCACCCAACGCCACGCCATCAAGTCCATCGCACTCACCGAGTTGCGTTGGGTCTAACACCACACTCCACGCGCCTCACCTTGCCCCCTAGCAACTAGTTCGACATCACCCGAGCCCCGCCGCCGCCCGACTCGTCGCCGTGCCAACTCCGCCACCCCGACCAAGCTAACCCCACCAATAGCCGCTGCTCATCTCCAGCTCCACGTAGATGCCTTCGCGCCCCATTTGGTGGCGGAAAGTGCAAAAGCACTCTGCTCCGCCGCTTTGGCCCCGGCGGCGCTAGACGCCGCGAGTTGACCATCGACCCACGATCAGGGCCTGCTTCACTTGTCTGAGTCAATGACAGTGGACCCCCGGTTAACTAATTAGGATTAGTTCTAATTAAGTTAATTAGTTAAAACTAACCCTGACATGCGGGTCCCACTGGTCAGTTTGACCTGGACGACTCCGTTGACCCCTGACGTCACGCTGACCTCATGCTGATGCATTAATTCAAATTCTGGATTTATTTTGATATAGTAAATTCCAGAATATAAATCAAATTTCAAATGCTTATAACTTTTTATCTATAACTCCAAATGCAAAGATTTATATATGAAAAATTATCAGAAAAATACACTCTATCCATTGGTACAGGTTTCATGCATGTTAAAACAAGTTAACTATGCTGAATAACCAGAATAAGATATTGCACCATTAGGACTAACTCAAATGAGCTATCATTTGAATCCTTGATTCAAATGAGTTCATCCCCTGTCCTTTCAACTTGCATTAGGCCAACACACATCCATATTGCCATGTCATAGCATGCATCATATTGTTGCATATTGTCTTGTGTGTTTATTTCGGTGTGCTTTCATGATAGGTTCTGCCTCAAGATAACGCCGACTATCCATCCAAGGGCGTTCTCTACCCCAGTTCCATCGGGCAAGCAAATCATTGATCATTCCGATACAAACCCATGTTCTCGCTTCGCTCTCGCTTCTGCATTAAGACAACGCGATTCAACTGTTGTGTTCTGCGGTAGTTGAACCCACTTCCTTTGCATGACTGTCATTGCCACAAGAACTAGATGAAACCCACTAGTATGTGTAGGAGTTGATTGAGCCATGTTTGTGATTCCTACCATGCTATGCTTGCTATGCTTAGAGTTGTGTCAGGTCTGGCTCATCGGGATGATGAACTGGAGTGAAAGGTTGTGTTGATTCGAGAGTGAAAGTGTTGAACACGATTTGGTAAAGGTATCGATGAGAGGCCATGTAGGAGTACATGGTGGGTTGTTTCATTGAAGCCGAACTTAAGAACTGAGATCTGTGTTTGTGATCCATGAACTAGCTACTACCACGCATTGGGCCCGAAACCAATGGACCCTCTCGGCTTCTTAACCACCCTGTTCATAGTCCGGGAGTTGCAAGTAGTTTCTGGTGTTTGTAGCATGCTAGGGGCCGCACGCAACGCTGACCTTAGGGGTGGGTTGTGTTGCGG
This sequence comes from Aegilops longissima, assembly GCA_021605205.1. Classification (NCBI taxonomy): domain Eukaryota; kingdom Viridiplantae; phylum Streptophyta; class Magnoliopsida; order Poales; family Poaceae; genus Aegilops; species Aegilops longissima. Next base: position 160,715,004 of record CM038679.1, read on the forward strand.
TAGGCACCGTGGCCCGGTGTACCGAGTGCCCGTTTGGTATCTCGGGAACCCTGCACACATCGTTCGGGGCTGTATGGGAAACCTCGGCCGGACTCCCTGCGGATGGAACCCGAATAGGCGATAAACCTGGACTAGGGACTTGAGTGTTTAGGTAGGCTGTGGCCGACACCCACGTTGGGCTTCCGCTTGAAGGTTGCCGAGTACATGTCGTGTAAACGATTTATAAGTGGTGAGCGCGTGTGAAGAAGTACACCCTGCAGGGTTAAATATGATCTATTCGAATAGCCGTGTCCACGGAGAAGGACTTCTGGGTTACCTATATCAGTTCATAGACAAGTAAATGGATACTACTAAAAGCCTCAAGATAAGTGTGAGTATCGTGGATGGCCCTCTCGGGGATGACGAGAGAGGATCCACGATGGAGTATTGTGATGGTGATTAGTGGACTCGTGTACGACAAAATGCTTTACAAAGTGTGTCACGTAGGATAGCTTAGCCAAGAGTCAAAGCTGGCTTGCTGCAAATAACTCCACTTCCTTCCTTGAGAATGTGCATGTATGATAGGATTCTGTGGTAAGACTTGCTGAGTACTTTTGTACTCATGTTTGCCTAATCAATATTTTTCAGAGGACTATACTACCCCCTCCGACGGATTCTATGTAGATGTTGACTTCGACGAGTAAGCTAGCCACCCAGGTGGCGATCTAAGACTTGTGAAGGGCCATGGTAGATAGAGAGGCTCCAACAAGCTTTCTTTCTTTCTAGAGTCTGTACTCAGACTAGTTTGCTTCCGCATGTGCTTGTATGATTGTATGACTTGAGTGTTGGGTCATGTGACCCCTACCTGTATGACTATGTTATGTATGGCTCCTCGGAGCCTCTTAAATAAAGTACTTGAGTTGTAGAGTTTTGTTGTGATGCCTTGTTGTATTTACTCATATCGGGCATATTATGTGTATGATTGAAATGCTTGGTATGAGTGGGATCCGAAAACTAGTTGTTTATCCTTGGCAGCCTCTCATATGGGGAAATGTAGTCTCGTGCTTCGGCGATAGTAGTCCGCTACAGCCCGGTTCACGGAGTCCTGCTAGCCCAAACTACTGCTTGAACACTTGACTGGCCGGCATGTGATTCATTTCGTTCCTATGTCTGTCCTTCGGGAAATGTCACGCGGTGATACTCGAGTCCTGCCTAGCCTGCTACAGCCCGGGATACCGAGTCCTGTTAGCCCAAAGCTACAGCCCGAGTTCATACGTTGATGACCGACATGCTCAAGTGATTCATGTATGCCTGTCCCCATAGGTTAGTGCCGCTTTGGGTTCACGACTAGCCATGTCGGCCCGGGTTCTTTGTCATGTGGATGCTAGCGACACTATCATATACGTGAGCCAAAAGACGCAAACGGTCCCGGGCCATGGTAAGGCGACACCCGTGGGAATACCGTGCGTGAGGCCGCAAAGTGATATGAGGTGTTACCAGCTAGGTCGATGTGACTTTGAATCGGGGTCCTGACAGCGTTGGTATCAGAGCAGGGCTGCCTGTAGGTTCGCTAAGCCAAACTGGTCGAAGTTGAGTCTAGAAATGCTTTAGTTATATGTAGGGGAATTGATTGTGGGAGGGAACGTAAGGCTCTTTTTACTCCTTTACCTTATGCCCTCTGATCTGAGTCATCCTCTTCTCATTCGACGTGGGTATAGGACTAGGCTCTCTTTTCTCTATCAGGTTCACGTGTTACTAATCCGTAGTAACTTATAGGATTGTTGGTTACATCCTCAGTTCAGTGCTACTAAATTTTAGTATGCTATCATTTGAACCAGAACCTTGATATGATGTTGTTGAGTGGTTTTGCAATCTGATTTTGAATGTCTCAAATCTGATTTTGAGCATTTACAGATGTTATGCTGCCCGATTTTCCCTAGAAATTCTAATGCCTTTGCATTATGGCTGTGCTTTCAGATGGCCACCCGTTCCCAGAACCAAGTGGTTCGCCTGACCCGTTGCATTGATGTGTGCGGTCACACGGCCATGTTGGTTAGGGTGATGATTGAGTCTGGTTATCGATGGTATCCTGAATATACCGTCGAGGAGCAGTTTAGGGATTTCAATCAAAGCCAATATCTATGCACGGTTCGGATTTATCCATCTTATCCCGGAGCTACTGAGCCACTTCACTGTTCTTATGGGCTCGGAATCACTATTGGAATGTCTGTGCAAGATGCAGCCTATTCCATGATGACTATTATTCGAGCGAGAACGCTTTGCTTGAAACAACACCGATTTCCGCTATATGCCAAGATCCCTTCCGGGGCGCATGGCTACCTTCGAGGTTTGTACAGCGATGCATCCCATGAGGACTCACTCCTTCGCACTACTACTGAGTTCTTTGGAGGACAAGGACCGTGAGAACCGGCCTTGCGTATGGAGATTTTAATGCCCGTTCGACCACTGGGCTACTCGACTAGGTTTGCACCGCCGTGCAAGCGGATATATGGACATGAGAGACTTGTACCTGTGCGGGCGAGTCTGCCGGACTTTATGGAGTGGCGTGAGGTTGGAGGCATCACTCCTCCTCGTGGGCCTCGTCTACCACCGTTTGTTGGTCCACGGCCACATCCGAGTCCTTATGGTCCACAGGCCCCACAGGATTGTCTGTTTCCGGACGATCATGTTCCACTTCCAGGCTTGGGTGGTGACTTCTATGAGGACTACTATGGTGCTGCCTGAGATAGTAGTAGTATTCCTAGGATGGTAATGGTTGTGTTTCCACCGTCCTGCGTGACTCGTGGAATACGACTTGGTGTGTATCGTTCCGGAAGTGTAGAAAAATAATGTATAGAAGTTGGGATGCTTCCGATGAGATGTAACGCCTTTCCTTATAGTTGTACTCCGTCAGGCTTGTACTAAACTATGGATGGTGTGTATGACCGATGGTATATATATATATATATATATATATATATATATATATATATATGGCAGTCTTATATTACCATGTCATACGGATGAACATCTTTGCATTCCATGCTATCCATTACCTTCCGCACTTCCTTGTTAAATTCTGCCATCCTGGTTTAAACCTTTGCTTGTCTCCCAGGATGGTCAACACTCGCAATACTCCTGCTGCTCCAGAGCAGGGAGAAGCCAGTGCAGCCAGAAATGTGAATCTGCCGCAACCGCCATCTTTGGCCGAGGTGATCTTTGAAGCGAACGCAATAAGCGCGAAACCAACCGCTTATTGGAGCGGATTGAACAAAACACAGCACGCCAGCCAAGAAACAATGTGGTTTCACTCAATGATTTCGTCAAGCTATATCCTCCAAAATTCAAATGTTCCGTCGAGCCTCTCGACGCAGATGATTGGCTCCACAGCATCCACCACAAGCTGCGTTCCGCCAACGTGGCTGAGGCTGACAAGGTTACCTTTGCCGCCTATCATCTGGAAGGCCCTGCTAGTCTCTGGTGGGAAAATTATGAGGCTATGCGTCCGGCTGGACAAGTTACAACTTGGGATGAATTCAGTGCCGCCTTCCGTGAGCACCATATTCCAGAAGGTCTTATGGACCGCAAATGTGAGGAATTCTGCAGTTTCACCCAAGGTAGGCTGACAGTGGATGCCTACAGCCGTGAATTTGGGAGGTTAGCACGTTATGCTCCCGAAGAAGTTTCTACCGATGCTAAGAAGCAGGCAAGGTTCCGCAAGGGACTTAGCCCTGAGCTACGCCGAGATCTCCGTCTGCATGAGTGTACCTCTTTCCTGAAGCTAGTCAATAAGGCTATTAGCGCCGAAACTGGGCAGACTGATTTTGAGGCTTCACGCAAGCACATCCGTGATTCTGGATCTTCATCCGGCTCTGGATCCCAGAAGCGCCGGGTTTGGGTTCCAAATACTGCTCTACCGCCCAGGTTCACCCCGAGGCCATCCTTCGAGGCGCCTCGCCCCAACCAGCCGTATTTTCCACCCAAGACTTATGGAGGTCCAACTGCTAATGCTGCTCCACGCCCAAATGTGATAACTTGCTTCAAGTGTGGAGAGACGGGCCACTATATCCGAGAGTGTCCCCAGAACAACCCCAATCAAGCTGGAAAGTCTGTTGGCCGCGGCAAGCCAGCAGGAAAGGTGCCCTATGCTAAGCCAGTTGCCACCGCTCGTGGCCATGTCAACTATGTCTCTGCTGAAGAAACCTATGAGGATCCCAACGTCGTCCTCGGTACGCTTCTTGTTAATTGCCATCCGGCAACTGTTCTTTTGATCTTGGAGCATCTCATTCATTTATTTCTGAGAGCTATGCTCGATTGCACAACACCACATTCTGTGACATGCCTACCTCCATGGAAATTCAAACTCCTGGTTCTAGATGGCAAACCTCTAGAGTAAGTCATGGGAATGAAATTCTTGTCGACAGATTAGTCTTCCTTGCATCTCTAATAGCTCTCAAGTCCTCGGACATAAACATCATCTTGGGTATGGACTGGATGTCACCCATTACGCTAAGATTGATTGCTCTACTAGAACTGTTCAACTTACCCATCCTTCGGGCAAAACAAAGGATGTTTTAACCCGAGTGTCTAAGCGCCACTTTACTCCTTAAATGCCAACCCCTTCCGGATCTCAAGATATTCCGTAGTCCGTGATTTCCGGATGTATTTCGAGGAACTGCCAGTGTTCCACCCGACAGGGATGTCGAGTTCGTGATAGATCTTATTCCGGAACCGTCCCAATCTCTAGAAGACCTTATAAGATGGCACCCTAGAACTAGCTGAACTTAAGAAACAACTCGATGAGTCCTTGCGAAAGGTTTCATCCGTCCTAGTTCAACTCCATGGGCTTGCCCGTCCTCTTCGTCAAAAGAAGGATGGTACGGATCGGATGGTTGTAGATTACCGACCTGTCAATTTGGTCACTATCAAGAACAAGTATCCGCTCCCGGGATCAACGACCGTATGATCAGCTCGCTGGATCCTCGATCTTTTCAAGATGGATTTGAGGTTGGGTTACCATCAAATCAAAATCAAGAACGGGACATTCCTAAACGGCCTTTGTCACTCGTTATGGCCAATACTGAGTACACCGTCATGTCCTTCGGATTAACCAATGCTCCAGCCACTTTCTCTCGGTTAATGAACTCAATCTTCATGGAGTATTTGGATAAATTAAATGTAGTATACCTCGATGATATACTCATCTACTCCAAGAATGAGGAAGAACATGCCAACACCTAAGGCTAGTATTGATGAAACTTGAGAGCACCGCCTTTATGCCAAATTCTCTAAATGTGAATTCTGGTTACCGTAAGTGACCTATCTAGGACATGTAATCTCCGGTAAGGGCATTGCTGTCAATCCCGAAGCGAGTTCAAGCCGTCCTTGATTGGACTCCACATGAATCGGTCAAGCAAGTTCGAGTTTCCTCGGTTTAGCGAGCTATTGCCGCCGCTTAACGAGAATTTCTCTAAAGTTGCTAAACCTCTAACCGAACTCCTCAAGAAAGATAAGAAGTTCGAATGGACACCACAAGTCGAGTTCAGCTTTCAGAACTGAAAAGACGCGCGACATCTGCTCCGTACTTGTTCCACCAGATTTCTCTAAGGACTTTATTATCTATTATGGCGCCTCGCGACAAGGACTAGGTTGCATACTCATGCAAGATCGTCATGTGATTGCCTACGCTTCTCGACGCTTCGTCCACATGAGGATAACTATCCCACACACGATCTAGAGCTTGCAGCGAGGGTTCATGCACTCAAAACCTGGCGACATTACCTTCTGGGTAATCGTTGCGAAATCTACACTGATCACCAAAGTCTGAAATATATCTTCACCCAACCGGATTTGAATCTCAGGCAAAGACGTTGGGTCGAGTTGATTACAGATTTCGACTTAGGAATATCCTACACCCCAGGCAAAGCCAATGTCATGGCTGACGCACTAAGTCGCAAATCTTATTGTAACAATCTGATGTTACAACAAAGTCAACCAATTCTCCACGAGGAATTTCGTAAGCTTAATCTTCACATTGTTCCTCGAGGATTCCTTTCCACCCTGGTGGCAAAACCTACCCTTACGGATCAGATCATCAAAGCACAGAAGGTAGATCCGGGAGTCTCCCGTATCAGGAGAAACATCAAGAAAGGAGTCGCAGATTGTTTCTCCATTGATGAACAAGGTGTCGTGTTCTTTGGAGACCGTCTAGTGGTTCCCAAGGTGCGCAACCTGAGGCGATTGATCCTTAAGGAAGCTCATGACTCTCCTCTCACCATTCATCCTGGTAGTACTAAGATGTATCAAGATCTATGCCAGAGGTTTTGGTGGACTAGGATGAAGAGAGAAATCGCTCAATACATTGCTAACTGCGACGTCTGTCGTCGAGTTAAAGCAGAGCATCAACGGCCTGCTGGTACCCTTCAACCTTTGGAAATTCCTGAATGGAAATGGGATAAAATCGGTATGGATTCATTACCGGTTTTCCAGGACCAAGAGAGGGAATAATGCTATCTTCGTTGTCGTCGATCGTCTTTCCAAAGTAGCCCACTTTCTACCTGTTCGTGAGAGTATAACCGCTAGCCAGCTAGCTGAATTGTACATCTCTCGAATAGTGTCTCTTCATGGTGTTCCATTGGAGATTAACTCAGACCGTGGAAGTCTCTTCACCTCTCGATTTTGGGAAAGTTTCCAAACGCTATGGGGACTCGTCTCTCCTTTAGCACCGCTTTCCATCCCCAATCAAGTGGTCAAGTAGAGCGAGTCAATCAAATCCTAGAGGATATGCTTGAGCTTCATCATCTCTTTCGGCATGAATTGGGAGAAATGCCTTCCATTCGCCGAGTTAAGCTTATAACAATAGTTATCAAGCCAGCTTGGGCAAAGCCCCTTCGAAGTTCTTTATGGGCGAAAATGTCGAACGCCTCTTAACTGGTCGAAACCGGGAGAGACAACTCTTTGGCGGACATGATTCGGAAGCGAAGAGCAGGTTCGCGTTATTCGTGAGAAATTGAAAACAGCCCAATCTCGTCAAAAGAGCCAATATGACCGCAAGCATAAGCCTATGGCTTATGAAATTGGCGAGAAGGCTTACCTTCGGGTTACTCCTCTAAAGGAACCCATCGTTTGATATCAAAGGCAAGTTGGCTCCTCGTTACATTGGACCCTTCGCATTCTTGCCAAACGAGGGAAGTTGCCTACCAATTGGAACTACCTCCGCATCTTTCCGAGTCCATGATGTCTTCCATGTTTCCCAACTCAGCGTTGCTTCTCGGATCCTATCGTGGAGTGGACCACGGCAACGCTTGATCTCCAAGATAACCTCACCTATCGAGAATATCCCGTTCGTATCCTCGATCAAGCCGAGCGTACCACTCGACGTCGGAATATCAAGTTTCTAAAGGTTCAATGGTCAAACCATTCCGAGCAAGAAGCAACTTGGGAAAGGGAGGATCGTCTTCGACTTGAGTATCCCACCTTTTCGAACAGATCCTAAATCTCGGGGCGAGATTCTTTTGAGTGGGGTGAGTTGTCACATCCCGTTAGACCATGCATTAGGGTGTGCATCATGTTTAAATTTCATTTGAATTTGAAATGGGGAAGGCAGGAACCCCAGAACACCCCCTTAAAACAACTAGGGTTTACTAAAATTATTTCAATGAATCAAATGCCCTTCAAAATGTTCATCCTCTTTACTTTGGTTCAGAACCCATGTCAAAGAAGGTGAACCATTTTCTAGGTCATCTAGGATTAATCCACAAGTTTTGAACTTGAGCATTTTCAATTATATAAAATATTTTAAATGTTCAAAAATTGTCAAACCAAAATGTTTCATGTTGGGAATATTCCAACAAGTGACCAGGAGCATTTTGGTGATTTTTAAAATAGTTTTGGTATTTTAAATAAACCCCACAAAGTTACACAAATTAGAAAAAGACTAAAAAAGGAAAATACTTACCTGACGCCGTGCCCGGCCCACCTGCCGGCCCAGCCCAGCAGCCGCGCCAGCGAGCTGTTTGGCTCGGCCAGGCAGGCAGCCTGGTGCCCGCCGGCGAGCGCAGGGCGCGCCACGCAGCTGGCGCGCCGCCTGCTTCATCCCCTCGCCGCCTCGCTGCTGGGCGACCTCCACGTCGTCGCCCGACCCCCAGACACGTCACTTTCCCCTGCCTCCTCTCTCGCTCTCCCCAACCTGGCCGACGCCATCGCCGACGCGCCACCACCGACGCCGTGCTCCCCGCCGTCCATGCTCCTCCCCACCATGTCCAGGAGCTCCGCCGCACTCCACTACCCCTAGCTAGCTGAGTCCCGCTCGCTCTAAGTGCCCCGAAGCCGCTACACCGACCTCGACCGAGCTCGAAGCCGCCGGAGATCCCCTTCGCCGTCGCCGCCGCATCAGACCGTCCCCGACCCCGACGAGGCTCTCTACGGGATCACTGTGAGCCTGGCTACCTCCCCATCCTCTCCATTCTCTTCCTCGTGCCACAACAACCCAACCGCGATCACCCGAACCCACCGCCCGCGGAGCTCGTCACCCGACGAAGCTCCGGCCACCCAACAACCACGCCATCTGCGTCCATCGCACTCACCGAGTTGCGTTGGGTCTAACACCACACTCCACGCGCCTCACCTTGCCCCCTAGCAACTAGTTCGACATCACCCGAGCCCGGCCGCCGCCCGACTCGTCATGCGGTGCCAACTCCGCCACCCGACCCAAGCTAACCCCACCAATAGCCGCGGCTCATCTCCAGCTCCACGTAGATGCCTTCCGCGCCCCATTTGGTGGCCGGAAAGTGCAAAAGCACTCTGCTCCGCCGCGCCTGGCCCCGCCGGCGGCTAGACGCCGGCGAGTTGACCACTGACCCCTGACTGTGGGCCCTGTTGACTGTCTGAGTCAATGACAGGTGGACCCCCGGTTAACTAATTAGGATTAGTTCTAATTAAGTTAATTAGTTAAAACTAACCCTGACATGCGGGTCCCACTGGTCAGTTTGACCTGGACGACTCCGTTGACCCCTGACGTCACGCTGACCTCATGCTGACGCATTAATTCAAATTCTGGATTTATTTTGATATAGTAAATTCCAGAATATAAATCAAATTTCAAATGCTTATAACTTTTTATCTATAACTCCAAATGCAAAGATTTATATATGAAAAATTATCAGAAAAATACACTCTATCCATTGGTACAGGTTTCATGCATGTTAAAACAAGTTAACTATGCTGAATAACCAGAATAAGATATTGCACCATTAGGACTAACTCAAATGAGCTATCATTTGAATCCTTGATTCAAATGAGTTCATCCCCTGTCCTTTCAACTTGCATTAGGCCAACACACATCCATATTTCCATGTCATAGCATGCATCATATTGTTGCATATTGCCTTGTGTGTTTATTTCGGTGTGCTTTCATGATAGGTTCTGCCCCCGAAGATAACGTCGACTATCCATCTGAAGGGCAGTTCCCTACCCCAGTTCCATCAGGCAAGCAAATCATTGATCATTCCGATACAAACCCATGTTCTCGCTTCTGCTCTCGTTTACTGCATTAAGACAACGCGATTCAACTGTTGTGTGCTGTGGTAGTCGAACCCACTTCCTTTGCATGACCTGTCATTGCCACAGTAACTAGATGAAACCCACTAGTATGTGTAGGAGTTGATTGAGCCATGTTTGTGATTCCTACCATGCTATGCTTGCTATGCTTAGAGTTGTGTCAGGTCTGGCTCATCGGGATGATGAACTGGAGTGAAAGGTTGTGTTGATTCGATAGTGAAAGTGTTGAACACGATTTGGTAAAGGTATCGATGAGAGGCCATGTAGGAGTACATGGTGGGTTGTTTCATTGAAGCCGAACTTAAGAACTGAGATCTGTGTTTGTGATCCATGAACTAGCTACTACCACGCATTGGGCCCGAAACCAATGGACCCTCTCGGCTTCTTAACCACCCCTGTTCATAGTCCGGGAGTTGCAAGTAGTTTCTGGTGTTTGTAGCTTGCTGGGGGCCGCACGCAACGCTGACCTTAGGGGTGGGTTGTGTTGCGGTAGGCACCGTGGGTCGATGTACCGAGTGCCGTTTGGTATCTCGGGAACCCTGCACACATCGTTCGGGGCTGTATGGGAAACCTCGGCCGGACTCCCTGCGGATGGAACCCGAATAGGCGATAAACCTGGACTAGGGACTTGAGTGTTTAGGTAGGCTGTGGCCGACACCCACGTTGGGCTTCCGCTTGAAGGTTGCCGAGTACATGTCGTGTAAACGATTTATAAGTGGTGAGCGTGTGTGAAGAAGTACACCCTGCAGGGTTATATATGATCTATTGAATAGCCGTGTCCACGGAGAAGGACTTCGGGTTACCTATATCAGTTCATAGACAAGTAAATGGATACTACTAAAAGCCTCAAGATAAGTGTGAGTATCGTGGATGGCCCTCTCGGGATGACGAGAGAGGATCCACGGTGGAGTATTGTGATGGTGATTAGTGGACTCGTAATGCGACAAAATGCTTTACAAAGTGTGTCACGTGGGATAGCTTAGCCAAGAGTCAAAGCTGGCTTGCTGCAAATAACTCCACTTCCTTCCTTGAGAATGTGCATGTATGATAGGATTCGTGGTAAGACTTGCTGAGTACTTTTGTACTCATGTTTGCCTAATCAATATTTTTCAGAGGACTATACTACCCTCCGACGGATTCTATGTAGATGTTGACTTGACGAGTAAGCTAGCCACCCGGTGGCGATCTAAGACTTGTGAAGGGCCATGGTAGATAGAGAGGCTCCAACAAGCTTTCTTTCTTTCTAGAGTCCAGACTCAGACTAGTTTGCTTCGCATGTGCTTGTATGATTGTATGACTTGCGTGTTGGGTCATGTGACCCCTACCTGTATGACTATGTTATGTATGGCTCCTCGGAGCCTCTTAAATAAAGTACTTGAGTTGTAGAGTTTTGTTGTGATGCCTTGTTGTATTTACTCATATCGGGCATATTATGTGTATGATTGAAATGCTTGGTATGAGTGGGATCCGACAAACTAGTTGTTTATCCTTGGCAGCCTCTCATATGGGGAAATGTAGTCTCGTGCTTACGGCGATAGTAGTCCGCTACTGCCCGGTTCACCGAGTCCTGCTAGCCCAAAGACTACTGCTTGAACACTTGACTGGCGGCATGTGATTCATTTCGTTCCTATGTCATCCCTTCGGGAAATGTCACGCGGTGATACTCGAGTCCTGCCTAGCCTGCTACAGCCGGGATACGGAGTCCTGTTAGCCCAGTGCTACAGCCCGAGTTCATACGTTGATGACCGACATGCTCGAAGTGATTCATGTATGCCTGTCCCCATAGGTTAGTGCCGCTTTGGGTTCACGACTAGCCATGTCGGCCCGGGTTCTTTGTCACGTGGATGCTAGCGACACTATCATATACGTGAGCCAAAAGACGCAAACGGTCCCGGGCCATGGTAAGGCGACACCCGTGGAAATACCGTGCGTGAGGCCGCAAAGTGATATGAGGTGTTACCAGCTAGGTCGATGTGACTTTGAATCGGGGTCCTGACATGCACCTATACAATTTACCATTGTATTGGGTGTGTTGGGGACACAAGAGACTCTTTGTTATTTGGTTGCAGGGTTGTTTGAGAGAGACCATCTTCATCCTACGCCTCCTACGGATTGATAAACCTTAGGTCATCCACTTGAGGGAAATTTGCTACTGTCCTACAAACATGTGCACTTGCAGGCCCAACAACGTCTACAAGAAGAAGGTTGTGTAGTAGACATCAAGCTCTTTTCTGGCGCCATTGTCGGGGAGGTGAGTGCTTGAAGGTATATCTTTATATCTTGCAATCGAATCTTTTTGTTTCTTGTTTTAGCACTAGTCTAGTTTATAAAAGAAAACTACCAAAAAATGGAATTCAGTTTGTCTCATACGCTTCACCTTTTTAATATCTTTCGTGAGTATGATGGAAAGGAAAATTGTGCCAAAGTGTTAGAAGAAGAATGCATTAAATTGTTTGGCACTAAATCTTTGAATAATGAGCATGATTGCAATGTTGTTAGTATGAATTCCTTGAATGTCCATGATGCTAATGATATGCAAAGCCACAAGCTTGGGGAAGCTATGTTTGATGAAGATGATATTTTTTGTCCCCCAAGCTTTGATGAGCAAATTTACTATGATGAAAGAATGCCTCCTATCTATGATGATTATTGTGATGACACGTATGCTATAAAGAATAATGATAACCATGAAACTTGTCATCTTGATCTTAATTTTCAATCACATCATAGCTATTTTGTTGAGTTTGCTCCCACTATTATTCATGAGAAGAATTTTTCTTATGTGGAGAGTAATAAAATTTCTATGCTTGTCGATCATGAAAAGAATGCTTTAGGTGCTGGTTATATTGTTGAATTCATTCATGATGCTACTGAAAATTATTATGAGAGAGGATCATATGCTTCTACATATTGCAATAATATCAAGTTTCCTCTCTATGTGCTTAAAGTTTTGAAGTTATGCTTGTTTTACCTTCCTATGCAAGTTGATTCTTGTTCCCATAAGTTGTTTGCTCAAAATATCCCTATGCATAGGAAGTGGGTTAGACTTAAATGTGCTAGTCATATTCTTCATGATGCTCTCTTTATGTTTCAATTCTTATCTCTTATGTGAGCATCATTGAAATCATCATGCCTAGCTAGGGGCGTTAAACGATGGCGCTTGTTGGGAGGCAACCCAATTTTATTTTAGTTTCTTGCTTTCTTGTTCCGTTTAGGAATAAATAATCCATCTAGCTTCTGTTTAGATGTAGTTTTATGTTTTAATTAGTGTTTGTGCCAGGTAGAACCTTTGGGAAGACTTGGGTGAAGTCTTTATGATCATGCTGTAAAAACAGAAACTTTAGCGCTCACGAGATTAGCTTCAACGTTTTACTGGAAAGTGCTATTTAGTTGATTCTTTTTGCATACGATTACTAGACAAATTCCTCAGGTCCACCAATTTATTTTAGAATTTTTGGAGTTCCAGAAGTGTGCGTTAGTTACAGATTACTACAGACTGTTCTGTTTTTGACAGATTCTGTTTTTCGTGTGTTGTTTGCTTATTTTGATGAATCTATGGCTAGTAAAATAGTTTATAAACCATAGAGAAGTTTTAATACAGTAGGTTTAACACCAATATAAATAAAGAATGAGTTCATTACAGTACCTTGAAGTGGTGTTTTGTTTTCTTTCGCTAACGGAGCTCACGAGTTTTCTATTAAGTTTTGTGTTGTGAAGTTTTCAAGTTTTGGGTAAAGATTCAATGGACTACGGAATAAGGCGTGGCAAGAGCCAAAGCTTGGGGATGCCCAAGGCACCCCAAGGTAATATTCAAGAGTAGCCAAAATCCCAAGCTTGGGGATGCCCCAGGTGGCATCCCCTCTTTCGTCTTCGTTCGTCGGTAACTTTACTTGGAGCTATATTTTTATTCACCACATGATATGTGTTTTTCTTGGAGCGTCATTTTATCTTGTTAGTTTTTGCTTGCTGTTATTTAGAATAATGTTTTGCATCTTTAGTTCCAATAAAAATGTCAAGGATAGCCTTTGCCATTCTTATTTTGCTAGTATACATGTTGCTGTTCGAAAACAGAAAGTTTACCGCTGTTGCAAAAATTCCCTAGAAAAGTCAGAGAATGGTATAATGTTGAATCTTTTTGCATATTGAGCTCTGATAAATTTATTACAGTGGGAAGTTTATTTCATAATTTTTGGGGTCAGGGAAGTATTGATACTCTTGCATTCTTTACAGACTGTACTGTTTTGGCAGATTGCTGTTATGTTTGCATTGTTTGCATATGTTTGCTTGTTTAATGATTCTATTTAAGGATAGGAGTATTAAATATGAAGTGGCATTTAGTATGCAATGTTGAATAATAATGTTAGTGATTTGTTACAGTAGAAAATGATAAGGTTTTGCATTGGTTTATACTAACCTATCCCACGAGTTCTTGTTGAGTTGTTGTGAATGAAGCTTTTGATAAAAAGAGAAACCATGATATGAGAGGAATTAAGGAGACACAAAAGTTCAAGCTTGGGGATGCCCAAGGCACCCCAAGATAATATCTCAAGAAGTCTCAAGCATCTAAGCTTGGGGATGCCTCGGTAGGCATCCCACCTTTCTTCTCCAACAATTATCGGTTAGTATCGATTGAACCTAAGTTTTTGTTTCTTCACATGATGTGGGCTATCCTTGAAATGTCATTTTATTTTCTTTTCTTTTGCTCGCTGTTTGAATAAAATGTCAAGATATGAAATTCTTAAATGTTAGAGAGTCTTCACATAGTTGCGTAATTATCCGACTACTCATTGATCTTCACTTATATCTTTCGGAGTAGTTTTTGTTATTGCTCTAGTACTTCACTTATATCTTTTAGAGCATGGTGGTAGTTTTATTTTGGAGAAATATATGAACTCTCATGCTTCACTTATGTTATTTTGAGAGTCTTAAATAGCATGGTAATTTGCTTAAATAATCCTAATATGCTAGGCATACAAGATTTGTAAGAATTCTTATGAGTGTGTTGAATACTAAGAGAAGTTTGATGCTTGATAATTGTTTTGATATATGAGGATGGTGATATTAGAGTCATGCTAGTTGAGTAGTTGTGAATTTGAGAAATACTTGTGTTAAAGTTTGTGATTCCCGTAGCATGCACGTATGGTGAACCGTTATGTGATGAAGTCCGAGCATGATTTATTTATTGATTGTCTTCCTTATGAGTGGCAGTCGGGGACGAGCGATGGTCTTTTCCTACCAATCTATCCCCCCAGGAGCATGCGCGTAATACTTTTCTTTGATAACTTGTAGATTTTTGCAATAAGTATATGAGTTCTTCATGACTAATGTTGAGTCCATGGATTATACGCACTCTCACCCTTCCACCATTGCTAGCCTCTCTAATATCGCGCACTTTTCACCGGTATCATACACCCACCATATACCTTCCTCAAAACAGCCACCATACCTAACTATCATGGCATTTCCATAGCCATTCCGAGATATATTGCCATGCAACTTTCCACCGTTCCGTTTATTATGACACGCTCCATCATTGTCATATTGCCATTGCATGATCATGTAGTTGACATCGTATTTGTGGCAAAGCCACCATGCATTATTTTTCATACATGTCACTCTTGATTCATTGCACCATCCCGATATACCGCCGGAGGCATACATATAGAGTCATATTTTGTTCTAAGAATCGAGTTGTAATTGTTGAGTTGTAAGAAAAATAAAAGTGTGATGATCATCATTATTAGAGCATTGTCCCAAGTGAGGAAACGATGATGGAGACTATGATTCCCCCACAAAGTCGGGATGAGACTCCGGACGAAAAAAAAGAAAAATGAAAAAAAAGAGGCCAAAAAATAGAGAGAAAAGGCCCAAATAAAAAAATAAAAAAAATGAGAGAATAAGAGAGAAGGGTCAATGTTACTATCCTTTTACCACACTTGTGCTTCATAGTAGCACCAAGATCTTCATGATAGAGAGTCTCTCATTTTGTCACCTTGATATACTAGTGGGAATTTTTCATTATAGAACTTGGGTTGTATATTACAATGATGGGCTTCCTCAAATGCCCTAGGTCTTCGTGAGCAAGCGAGTTGGATGCACACCCACTTAGTTTCTTTTGTTGAGCTTTCATATACGTATAGCTCTAGTGCATCCGTTGCATGGAAATCCCTACTCACTCACATTGATATCTATTAATGGGCATCTCCATAGCCCGTTGATACGCCTAGTTGATGAGAGACTATCTTCCCTCTTTGTGTCTTCTCCACAACCACTATTCTATTCCACATATAGTGCTATATCCATGGCTCACGCTCATGTATTGCGTGAAGATTGAAAAAGTTTTGAGAATGTCAAAAGTATGAAACAATTGCTTGGCTTGCCATCGGGGTTGTGCATGTTTTAAATACTTTGTGTGGTGAAGATAGAGCATAGCCAGACTATATGATTTTGTAGGGATAACTTTCTTTGGCTATGTTATTTGGAGAAGACATAATTGCTTTGTTAGTATGCTTGAAGTATTATTATTTTTATGTCAATATGAACTTTTATCTTGAATCTTATGGATCTGAATATTCGTACCACAATTAAGAAGATTTACATTGAAATTATGCCAAGTAGCACTCTGCATCAAAAATTCTTTTTTTATTTACCTACTCGAGGACGAGCAGGAATTAAGCTTGGGGATGCTTGATACGTCTCCAACGTATCTATAATTTTTGATTGCTCCATGCTATATTATCTACTGTTTTGGGCAATATTGGGCTTTATTTTCCACTTTTATATTACTTTTGGGAATAGCCTATTAACCGGAGGCCCAGCCCATATTTGCTGTTTTTTTTCCTATTTCAGTATTTCAAGGAAAAGGAATATCAAACGGAGTCAAAAACGCAACGAAATTAACTGGAGAAGTTATTTTTGGAAGGAAAGCCACCCGATGGACTTGGAGTGCACGTCAGGAAAGAAGGAAGGTGCCCACGAGGGTGGGGGCGCGCCCACCCCCTAGGGCGCGCCCCCCTGCCTCGTGGCCCCCCCTCGGTCCACCGACGTACTTCTTTCACCCATATATACCTACGTATCCTAAAACTTCAAGAACAGAAGATAGATCGGGAGTTCCGCCGCCGCAAGCCTCCGTAGCCACCAAAAACCTCTCTGGAGCCCGTTCTGGCACCCTGCCGGAGGGGGAACCCATCACCAGTGGCCATCTTCATCATCCCAGCACTCTCCATGACGAGGAGGGAGTAGTTCACCCTCGGGGTTGAGGGTATGTACCAGTAGCTATGTGTTTGATCTCTTTCTCGTGTTCTCTCTTGTGTTCCCTCTATGGCACGATCTTGATGTAAACCGAGCTTTGCTATTACAGATGGATCTTATGATATTTCTCCCCCTCTACTCTCTTATGATGAATTGAGTTTCCCCTCTTGAAGTTATCTTATCGGATTGAGTCTTTTGTGAGAACACTTGATGTATGTCTTGCCGTGTTTATCTGTGGTGACAATGGGATATCACGTGCCTCTTGATGTATGTTTTGATGACCAACTTGCGGGTTCCGCCCATGAACCTATGCATAGGGGTTGGCACACGTTCTTGACTCTCCGGTAGAAACTTTGGGGCACTCTTTGAAGTACTTTGTGTTGGTTGGATGAATCTGAGATTGTGTGATGCATATCGTATAAACATGCCCACGGGTATCTAGGTGACATTAGGGTTTTGGTTGATCTGTGTCTTAAGGTGTTATTCTAGTACGAACTCTTTTATAGATTGATCCGAAAGAATAGCTTTGAGGTGGTTTCGTACCCTACCATAATCTCAACGTTTGTTCTCCGCTATTAGTGGCTTTGGAGTGACTCTTTGTTGCATGTTGACGGATTGTTATATGATCTATCTATGTTATTATTGTTGAGAGAACTTGCACTAGTGAAAGTATGAACCCTAGGCCTTGTTTCCTATTATTGCAATACCGTTTACGCTCACGTTTATCACTTGTTACCTTGCTGTTTTTATATTTTCAGATTACAAATACCTTTATCTACCATCCATATTGCACTTGTATCACCATCTCTTCGCCGAACTAGTGCACCTATACAATTTACCATTGTATTGGGTGTGTTGGGGACACAAGAGACTCTTTGTTATTTGGTTGCAGGGTTGTTTGAGAGAAACCATCTTCATTCTACGCCTCCTACGGATTGATAAACCTTAGGTCATCCACTTGAGGGAAATTTGCGACTGTCCTACAAACCTATGCACTTGCAGGCCCAACAACATCTACAAGAAGAAGGTTGTGTAGTAGACATCAACGTTCGGGACCAGAATGACAACGCTACGTACGCTTCGACCAGGTGGGTCCCGACTGTCAGAAACTTCCTTGCGTGCGAAGATGTAGCTGGTGGGTCCCAGCAGTCAGTGGGAAACGTTTTTTTCGTGAAATCCGGTGGCCCGTCCGGTGGGTCCCCGTTGTTAGGTGCAGGAATAATTATTTTACGCAAAATAAGGAGGTACTTCATTACTGCGTCCGTGGACCCAGCTGTCAGCCTCTTCACGTACAGTTCACGTCCAATGGAAGTCGTTCCTTGACCATGTTGACCACGCCGCGCCGAGAGCACCAAGGCGGTGGACGACGGCGAGGCCTAGGAAGGGGACGACGCGGAGCCGGAGAAGACGCGGCAGTGGATGCCCACGCGTAGAGGAGTATGAGGGTTCACTGGTTCGCTGCGATGTGAGGCTGCCGTCGCCGCAGAATAATAGGGGGTGTGGGTGAGCTGAGAAATGGCCTGGCCAGCGGTAGGAGTAGTAGGGGGCGATGAGGCCTCCGCCGCATTGCAGCTGGCTACGGGAGGCAGGAGCATGAGGCACGACTGGCGCTGGTTTGGGCAGCTGGAGCAAGAAGACCAGAGGTTGAAGAAGCACTACGGCTGTTGGATGGACATCGTACGGTCACTGGAGCTAGAATCGTGCATATTGGCAAAGTTGACAAAATCCTCCGTCCCCGTCAACTTAGTAGGCCCACAAGTCAGCCTGCCACTATACTGGGCCCCAGCTAGTAGGGGGAGTATTCATTTTTTGTGTGCGTAATGAGGAGGCACTTCCTTGCGTGCGAAGATATAGCTCGTGGGTCTGAGCTGTCAGCGGCGGTAATGTTTTTTTGCGAAATACAGAGGCCCTTTCAGTGGGTCCTAGATGTCATGTGGAGGAATCATTATTTTGCGCATAATAAGGAGGCATTTCCTTGCGTGCAGCCTTGGACCCAGCTGTCAGCCTCTCCACGTACAGTCCACTTCATATGCATGTCGGTCGTTGACCACGTTGACCAGGCTGCGCCGAGAGCAACAGGGCGGTGGACGACGGCGAGGCCTAGGAAGGGAACGACACAGAGCCAGGGAAGACTCGGCAGTTGTTTCCCACGCGGGAGTAATCGACTGTCTGAGGTTTATTGTTCGTCTGCGATCACGGAGAATAACAGCATGTGTGGGTGAGTAGAGGGATGGCTAGGCCAGCGATGGGAGTACGGTGGGGCGGTGGGGCCTGCGCGGCAGCACAGCCGGCCATGGGGAGGAGGGTGCAGGCAGTCCCGCCGGCGCTTGTTTGAGCGGCTAGAGCAGGAAGAGTAGATATTGAAGAAGAACAACGGCCGTTGGATGGACATCCAACAGTCACTGCTTGTGCGTCAACCTTTTTTTAGGAAAGCCTCAAATCTATGGAAAATAGCATACATCCCATCTGCCATGATTTCTAATAATTTACAGCCCATTTACTAATTCTTAAGGGTTTTTTGGAGCCCATATTCGTTTTGTTAGCATTACAGCCCATATTGTGGCCACGGTTAAAAAATTGTACGAAATTTTGCATATTTCGGTGCGGTCTGAACTGTTTTTAATCCCGAAATTTAGAGTCACATTCAAACTGATTATAAAAATAAATGTATATCAATATAAAATCCAACAAATTATCCACGCATAAAAATCAATGCAATTTAAAATCTCGAAATGAAAAAAATAAATTTGAAACTAATTGCCGGTTTGATGTGTTTTAAAAATGTACAACCCATTTCTCATTACTGATAGGCCATTTTCTCGGCTAGCCGAATGAAGCTCTTCTCGTCTTCAAAGATTTGCAGCCCAACAGGCCTGACAAAGTGACTTACTTGGCAAAGCACAAAAAAACTGGGTTGTGGCCATGGACCCAGCTGCGGTCGTGGACCCAACTGTCAGCCTCTCCACGTACAGTACTCTTCCAATGGAAGTCGATCGTTGACCACATTGACCACGCCGCGCCGAGAGCACCAAGGCGGTGGACGAGGCAAGGCCTAGGAAGGGGACGACGTTGAGCCGGGGAAGACGCGACAGTGGATGCCCACGCGGAGAGGAGTACGAGGGTTCACTGGTTCGGCTGCGATGTGAGGCTACCATCGCCGCAGAATAACAGGGGGTGTGGGTGAGTAGAGGGATGCCCTGGCCAGCGGTGGGAGTAGTAGGGGACGGTGAGGGCTCAGCGGCATCATAGCCGGCCACGGGATGCAGGAGCACGCGGCACGACCGACGCTGGTTTGGGCGGCTGGAGCAAGAAGACCAGAGGTTGAAGAAGCACTACGGCTGTTGGATGAATATCATACGGTAACTCGAGCTATAATTGTTCATATTGACTAAGTTGACAAAGCCCTCCGTCCCCATTAACTTGGTAGGCCCACAAGTCAGCCCCCACTATGCTGGGTTCCAGCTGGCAGGTGGAGTATTCATTTTTTTGTGCGTAATAAGGAGGCACTTCCTTGCGTGCGAAGATATCTGGTGGGTCCGACCTGTCAGCGTGGGGCACATTTTTCGCGAAATTCAGAGGCCCTTCCGGTGGGTCCCAGATGTCAGGTGCAGGAATCAAATACTTGAAAAGGCATATAGAACAAGCTAGTGTACCAGTAAAGAGACGTTGCTGAGTTTTATAAAAAAGAGAGACGTGCTCCTGTAGCTGGTTCGAATCCAAACCTAGACTATGACTATATATGGTGCTATGCTACTCTGCAAGTAATGAAACTGACATATCCAACGTTCACTTCTCCTCTTTATTGGGGAACGTAGCAGAAATTCAAAAATTTCCTACGTGTCACCAAGATCTATCTATGGAGAAACTAGCAACGAGGAGAAGGAGAGTGCATCTACATACCCTTGTAGATCGCTAAGCGGAAGCGTTCAAGAGAACGGGGTTGAAGGAGTCGTACTCGTCGTGATCCAAATCACCGGAGATCCTAGTGCGAGCGGACGACACCTCCGCGTTCAACACACGTACAGCCGGTGGCGTATCCCATGCCTTGATCCAGCAAGGAGAGAGGAGGGTTGGGAAGACTCCATCCAGCAGCAACACGACGGTGTGGTGGTGATGGAGGCGTGGCAATCTGCGGGCTTCGCCAAGCACTGCGAGAGAGGAGGAGGACTTGGGAGAGGGAGGGCTGCGCCGAGGCAAGGGTGCAGCTCCCATGCGCCTCCCACTATATATAGGGGTGGAGGGATTATTTCTTGCCCTCCAAGTCCATTGGGGCGTTAGCAAGGTGGGAGGAAAGAAATCTCACCCTTTCCTTTCCCCACCGATTGTTATCCCCCTTTTAGGGATCTTGATCTTATCCCTTGGGATATGATCTTATTCATATAAGGGGATCTTGGTGCGCCTTGACCAGGGGTGTGGGGCCATGCCCCACTACCCACGTTCATGTGGGTACCCCATGCAGGTGGGCCCCACTCCGGAACCTTCTAGAACCTTCTGGTACAATACCGAAAAATCCGAACATTTTCCGGTGGCCAAAATAGGACTTCCCATATATAAATCTTTACCTCCGGACCATTCCGGAACTCCTCGTGACGTCCGAGATCTCATCAGGGACTCCGAACAACATTCGGTAACCACGTATATCTATTCCCTATAACCCAAGCGTCCTCGAACCTTAAGTGTGTAGACCCTACGGGTTCGGGAACCATGCAGACATGACCGAGACGTTCTCCGGTCAATAACCAAAGGCGGGATCTGGATACCCATGTTGGCTCCCACATGTTCCATGATGATCTCATTGGATGAACCACGATGTCAAGGACTCAATCAATCCCGTATACAATTCCCTTTGTCTAGCGGTATTGTACTTGCCCGAGATTCGATCGTCGGTATGCCGATACCTTGTTCAATCTCGTTACCGGCAAGTCTCTTTACTCGTTCTGTAACACATCATTCCGTGATCAACCCCTTGGTCACATTGTGCACATTATGATGATGTCCTACCGAGTGGGCCCAGAGATACCTCTCCGTTACGGAGTGACAAATCCATCTCGATTCGTGCCAACCCAACAGACACTTTCGGAGATACCTATAGTGCACCTTTATAGCCACCCGATAGCGTTGTGACATTTGGTACACCCAAAGCATTCCTCGGCATCCGGGAGTTGCACAATCGATGGTCTAAGGAAATGATACTTGACATTAGAAAAGCTTTAGCATCTGAACTACGATCTTTGTGTTAGGCTTAGGATTGGGTCTTGTCCATCACATCATTCTCCAAATGATGTGATCCCGTTATCAACGACATCCAATGTCCATGGTCAGGAAATCGTAACCATCTGTTGATCAACGAGCTAGTCAACTAGAGGCTTACTAGGGACATGGTGTTGTTTATGTACCCACACATGTATCTGAGTTTCCTATCAATACAATTATAGCATGGGTAATAAACGATTATCATGAACAAGGAAATATAATAATAACTAATTTATTATTGCCTCTAGGGCATATTTCCAACAGTCTCCCACTTGCACTAGAGTCAATAATCTAGTTCACATCGCCACGTGATTAACACTCACAGGTCACATCGCCATGTGACTAACATCCAAAGAGTTTACTAGTGTCACTAAACTAGTTCACCTCATCATGTGATTAAGACTCAATGAGTTTTGGGGTTTGATCATGTTTTGCTGGTGAGAGAGGTTTTAGTCAACGGATCTGCAACATTCAGATCCGTATGTACTTCACAAATCTCTAGGTCATATTGTAAATGCTGCTTCCACGCTCCACTTGGAGCTATTCCAAATGGTTGCTCCACTATACGTATCCGGTTTGCTACTCAGAGTCATTCGGATAGGTGTTAAAGCTTTGCATCGACGTAACCCTTTACGCCGAACTCTTTATCACCTCCATAATCGAGAAACATGTCCTTATTTACTCCAAGGACAATTTTGACCGCTGTCCAATGATCCATTCCTGGATCATTCTTGTACCCTTTGACCGACTCATGGCGGACACACTTCGGTCGGTACACAGCATAGCATACTATAGAGCCTACATCTGAAGCATAGGGGACGACCTTCGTCCTTTCTCTCTCTTCTGACGTGGTCGAGCTTTAACTCTTAACTTCATACCTTACAACTTAGGCAAGAACTCCTTCTTTGTCTGATCCATCTTGAACACCTTCAAGATTATGTCAAGGTATGTGCTCATTTGAAAGTATTATTAATCATTTTGATCTATCTTCATAGATCTTGATGCTCAATGTTCTAGTAGCTTAATCCAGGTTTTCCATTGAAAAACACTTTTCAAACAACCCTATATGCTTTCTAGAAATTCTACATCATTTCTGATCAACAATATGTCTACAACATATACTCATCAGAAATTCAATAGTGCTCCCACTCACTTCTTTGGAAATACAAGTTTCTCATAAACTTTGTATAGACCCAAAATCTTTGATCATCTCATCAAAGCGTACATTCCAACTCCGAGATGCTTACTCCGGTCCTTAGAAGGATAGCTGGAGCTTTGCATACTTGTTAGCGTCTTTCAGGATTGTCAAAAACCTTCTAGTTGTATCACATACAACCCTTCCTCAAGAAAACTGTCAAGGAAACAATGTTTTGACATCCTATATGCAAGATTTCATAAATAATGCAGTAACTGCTAATCCAGTTCCAACAGACTCTTAGCATCGCTACGAGTGAGAAAGCCTCACCGTAGTCAACTCCTTGAACTTGTCGGAAAATATCTTTAACGACAAGTCGAGCTTTCTTAATGGTGATACTTACCATCATTGGCTGTCTTCCTTTTAAAATCCATCTTTACCCAACGTCCTTACGACCATCAAGTATTTCTTCCAAAGTCATGGATCCTCTCTCGGATGTTATGGCCTCGAGCCATTCGTCAGAATCCGGGCCCACCATCGTAGGTTCATTGTTGTCTAGCAACATGACCTCTAAGACAGGATTGCGTACCACTCTGAAGTAGTACGCGTCCTTGTCGACCTACGAGGTCCGGTAGTGACTTGATCCGAAGCATCATGATCACTATCATCAGCTTCCACTTCAATTGGTGTAGGTGCCACATGAACAACTACCTGTGCCCTGCTACACACTGGTTGAAGTGATGGTTCAATAACCTCATTAAGTCTCCACCATCCTCCGACTCAATTCTTTCGAGAGAAACTTTTCCTCGAGAAAGGACCCGTTTCTAGAAACAATTACTTTTGCTTCCGGATCTGAGATAGGAGGTGTACCCAACTGTTTTGGGTGTCCTATGAAGATGCATTTTTATCCGCTTTGGGTTCGAGCTCATCAACCTGAAACTTTTTCACATAAGCATCGCAGCCCCAAACTTTTAGGAAACGACAATTTAGGTTTCTCCAAACCATAGTTCCAACGGTGTCGTCTCAACAGAATTACGTGGTGCCCTATTAAAGTGAGTGTGGTTGTCTCTAATGCCTAACCCATGAAGGATAGTGGTAATTCGATAAGAGACATCATGGTACGCACCATATTCAATAGGGTGCAACTATGATGTTCGGACACACCATCACACTATGGCGTTCAGGGTATTTATTGTGAAACAATTTCCACAATGTCTTAATTATGCCAAAGCTCGTAACTCAGATACTCATCTCTATGATCATATCATAGACATTTTATCCTCTTGTCACGATGATCTTTAACTTCACTCTGAAATTACTTGAACCATTCAATAATTCAGATTTGTGTTTCATCAAGTAAATATACTCAACATCTACTCGAATCATCTCGTGAAGTAAGAACATAACGATATTCATCAGCATGCCTCAAAGACTCATTGGACTGCACACATCAAAATGTGTTACTTCCAACAAGTTGCTATCTTGTTCCATCTTCTTTGAAAACGAGGCTTTTAGTCATCTTGCCCATGTGGTATGATTTGCATATCTCAAGTGATTCAAAATCAAGTGAGTCCAAACGATCCATCTGCATGGAGTTTCTTCATGCGTATACACCAATAGAAATGGTTCGCATGTCTCAAACTTTTCAAAAACGAGTGAGTCCAAAGATCCATCAACATGGAGCTTGTTCATGCGTTTTACACCAATATGACTTACATTGCAGTGCCACAAGTAAGTGGTACTATCATTACTATCTTATATCTTTTGGCATGAAAATGTGTATCACTACGATCGAGATTCAATAAACCATTCTTTTAGGTGCAAGACCATTGAAGGTTTTATTCAAATAAATAGAGTAACCATTATTCTCCTTAAATGAATAACCGTATTGCGATAGACATAATCCAATAATGTCTATGCTCAACGCAAACACCAAATGACAATTATTCTGGTTTAATACTAATCTTGATGGTAGAGGGAGCAGGCGATGCTTGATCACATCAACCTTTGGAAACACTTCCAACACATATCGTCAGCTCACCTTTAGCTAGTCTCCGTTTATTCCGTATCTTTTATTTCGAGTTACTAACACTTAGCAACCGAACCGGTATCTAATACCCTGGTGTTGCTAGGAGTACTAGTAAAGTACACATTAACACAATGTATATCCAATATACTTCTATCGACCTTGCCAGCCTTCTCATCTACCAAGTATCTAGGGTAATCCTGCTTCAGTGTCCGTTCCTCTCATTATAGAAGCACTTAGTCTCGGGTTTGGGTTCAACCCTGGGTTTCTTCACTGGAGCAGCAACTGATTTGCCGTTTCATGAAGTACCCCTTCTTGCCCTTGCCATTCTTGAAACTAGTGGTTTCACTAACCATCAACAATTGATGCTCCTTCTTGATGTCTACATTCGCGGTGTCGAACATTGTGAATAGCTCAAGGATCATCATATGTATCCCTGATATGTTATAGTTCATCACGAAGCTTCTAGCAGCTTGGTGGCAATGACTTTGGAGAAACATCACTATCTCATCAGGAAGATCAACTCCCACTCGATTCAAGTGATTGTTGCACTCAGACAATCTGAGCACAAGCTCAACAATTGAGCTTTTCTCCCTTAGTTTGCAGGCTAAGAAAATCGTCGGAGGTCTTACACCTCTTGACATGGGCACGAGCTTGAAATCCCAATTTCAGCCCTCGAAACATCTCATATGTTCCGCGACGTTTCGAAATCATCTTTGGTGCCTCAACTCTAAACCGTTTAACTGAACTATCACGTAGTTATCAAGACATGTATGTCAGATGTTCGCAACATCCACAGACGACGTTCGAGGTTCAGCACACCGAGCGGTGCATTAAGGACATAAGCCTTCTACTGTCCGCATAATTTCTACTGTCAACTTTCAACTATATGATCTCTAGGAACATATCTAAAACAGTAGAACTAAAGCGCGAGCTATGACATAATTTGCAAAGGGTTTTTGACTATGTTCAAGATAATTAAGTTCATCTTATGAACTCCCACTCAGATAGACATCCCTCTAGTCATCTAAGTGATTACATGATCCGAGTCAACTAGGCAGTGTCCGATCATCACGTGAGACGGACTAGTCATCATCGGTGAACATCTTCATGTTGATCGTATCTACCATCGACTCATGCTCGACCTTTCGGTCTCTTGTGTTCGAGGCCATGTCTCGTACATGCTAGGCTCATCAAGTCAACCTAAGTGTTTCGCGTGTGTAAATCTGGCTTGCACCCGTTGTATGTGAACGTAAGAATCTATCACACCCGATCATCACGTGGTGCTTCGAAACGACGAACTTTCGCAAGCGGTGCACAGTTAGGGGAACACTTTCTTGAAATTTGAATGAGGGATCATCTTATTTACTACCGTCGTTCTAAGAAAATAAGATGTCTAAACATGATAAACATCACATGCAATCAAATAGTGACATGATATGGCCAATATCATTTTGCTCCTTTGATCTCCATCTTGAGGGCTCCATGATCATCATCGTCACCGCATGACACCATGATCTCCATCATCATGATCTCCATCATCGTGTCTTCATGAAGTTGTCTCGCCAACTATTACTTCTACTACTATGGCTAACGGTTAGAAATAAAGTAAAGTAATTACATGGCGTTGTTCAATGACACGCAGGTCATACAATAAATAAAGACAACTCCTATGGCTCCTGCCGGTTGTCATACTCATCGACATGCAAGTCGTGATTTCTATTACAAGAACATGATCAATCTCATACATCACATATAATTCATCACATTCCTTTTTGGCCATATCACATCACATAGCATACCCTGCAAAAATAAGTTAGACGTCCTCTAATTGTTGTTTGCATGTTTTACGTGGCTGCTATGGGTTTCTAGCAAGAACGTTTCTTACCTACGCAAAAGCCACAACGTGATATGTCAATTGCTATTTACCCTTCATAAGGACCCTTTTCATCGAATCCGATCCGACTAAAGTGGGAGAGACTGGCACCCGCTAGCCACCTTATGCACCAAGTGCATGTCAGTCGGTGGAACCTGTCTCACGTAAGTGTACGTGTAAGGTCGGTCCGGGCCGCTTCATCCCACAATACCGTCGAAACAAGATTGGACTAGTAACGGTAAGCATATTGAAAAAAATCAACGCCCACAACTACATTGTGTTCTACTCGTGCAAAGAATCTACGCAATAGACCTAGCTCATGATGCCACTGTTGGGGAACGTAGCAGAAATTCAAAAATTTCCTATGTGTCACCAAGATCTATCTATGGAGAAACTAGCAACGAGGGGAAGGAGAGTGCATCTACATACCCTTGTAGATCACTAAGCGGAAGCGTTCAAGAGAACGGGGTTGAAGGAGTCGTGCTGTCGTGATCCAAATCACGGAGATCCTAGTGCGAGCGGACGGCACCTCCGCGTTCAACACACGTACAGCCGGTGACATCTCCCATGCCTTGATCCAGCAAGGAGAGAGGGAGGGGTTGGGGAAGACTCCATCCAGCAGCAGCACGACGGTGTGGTGGTGATGGAGGAGCGTGGCAATCCTGCAGGGCTTCGCCAAGCACCGCGAGAGAGGAGGAGGACTTGGGAGAGGGGGAGGGCTGCGCCAGGGGCAAGGGTGCAGCTCCCATGAGCCTCCCCACTATATATAGGGGTCGAGGGGGATTATTTATTGCCCTCCAAGTCCATTGGGGCATTGGCAAAGGTGGGAGGAAAGAAATCTCATCCTTTCCTTTCCCCACCGATTGTTATCCCCCCTTTTTAGGGATCTTGATCTTATCCCTTCGGGATATGATCTTATTCCTTCTAAGGGGATCTTGGTGTGCCTTGACCAGGGGTGTGGGGCCTTGCCCCACTACCCCACGTTCATGTGGGTCCCCCATGCAGGTGGGACCCACTCCGGAACCTTCTAGAACCTTCCGGTACAATACCGAAAAATCCGAACATTTTCCGGTGGCCAAATAGGACTTCCCATATATAAATCTTTACCTCCGGACCATTCCGAACTCCTCATGACGTCCGGGATCTCATCCGGGACTCAACAACATTAGGTAACCACGTATATCTATTCCTATAACCCTAGTGTCATCAAACCTTAAGTGTGTAGACCCTACGGGTTCGGGAACCATCTGAACATGACCGAGACGTTCTCCGGTCAATAACCAACAGCGGATCTGGATACCCATGTTGGCTCCCACATGTTCCACGATGATCTCATCGGATGAACCACGATGTCAAGGACTCAATCAATCCCGTATACAATTCCCTTTGTCTAGCGGTATTGTACTTGCCCGAGATTCGATCGTCGATATGCCGATACCTTGTTCAATCTCGTTACCGGCAAGTCTCTTTATCGTTCCGTAACACATCATCCGTGATCAACCCCTTGGTCACATTGTGCACATTATGATGATGTCCTACCGAGTGGGCCCAGAGATACCTCTCCGTTACGGAGTGACAAATCCAGCCTCGATTCGTGCCAACCCAATGCAGACACTTTCGGAGATACCTGTAGTGCACCTTTATAGCCACCCAGTTACGTTGTGACATTTGGTACACCCAAAGCATTCCTACGGCATCCGGGAGTTGCACAATCTGTTGGTCTAAGGAAATGATACTTGACATTAGAAAAGCTTTAGCATACGAACTACGATCTTTGTGTTAGGCTTAGGATTGGGTCTTGTCCATCACATCATTCTCCAAATGATGTGATCCCGTTATCAACGACATCCAATGTCCATGGTCAGGAAACCGTAACCATCTGTTGATCAACGAGCTAGTCAACTAGAGGCTTACTAGGGACATGGTGTTGTTTATGTACCCACACATGTATCTGAGTTTCCTATCAATACAATTATAGCATGGGTAATAAACGATTATCATGAACAAGGAAATATAATAATAATTAATTTATTATTGCCTCTAGGGCATATTTCCAACACTCTTCTCTACTTACTCTGCCTAGCATTAGAAGCTCCGGCCGCAGCAACCATGTCCGCTGGCTGCTCGTCCACCTGCTCTTCAGCAGGCAACAACCAAATATGCGCCAAGTCGCCACCCGTACCATCGCCTGTGGGTCTCATCACACCCCGCCATACAAGCACACGCAGCCGGTTGCTCATCGCAACCCGCTGCCGTTGGTGTGGTGCCACTGCTGCAAATCACGCAGAGTCATCTGTCGCGTCTCAACCACAATCCTCAACCCTGGCCGAGTCTTCTACAAATGCCCGAATCATGGTGTAATAATATGTTTAAGTGTTGTTCTGCTGGTTTCATTTGCTGATTTTTTTAATAGTTTGGTTGATGATCTTCCAATTTGATTTGAGCAGAAAAGGGAAGATTCATGTGATTTGTATTTCTGGAAAGTTGTTGATGTGGGGGAGCGCAACTACGCTGATTATTTGGTTAGCCGAGGAATCCCAATAGCAGCAGGTTGGGGTGTTGGACAAATGGCTCAAGGAACGGCAGAAGAGGAAGATGCAGGAGCGAAGGTTAAAGATGCAGTTCCTCTGATCATGGCCAAGCAACAGCTGCTGAACGGCCTTGACAACAATGAGGAGATGAAAGAGCTTGTGAAGATAATGGGAAAAATCGATGTGCTCTGTAGGATGATTGTCTCTTTATTTGCAGTGTATGTAGCACTCGTGATGTATTCAGTGGCTATGACATGAGCACTTTGCTGAAACTAGTAATGAATGTAACCATGTAGCGAGTGTCTGGGCATAGTGTTGTGAACATCTAATGATTTCTATTAACGGAAATCAGGGGGTATCCCCTTTTGCTCATAAATAAATAAATAGCAGAGGCCCTTTTTGTAATAAATAAATAAATTAGCAGAGGCCCTGTCGGGTCAGCTTTGTTCTCATTCGAAGACGTCGAGCAAATTGCAGTCCAACAGCAAACTATGTCATCAAATTCAAGTTTCACAGCCAAATATGAGTATAACTAAACAACAATGTCATCATGTTTTAGTCGTCATACAATCACCAAACACAAATCAGCATACATAACAAGTGATGTTCTCACAGGAAAATAATAAACAACATGTTCATCAGGTTTCAGTTGTCATAGCAAACACAATTTCACATAGTAGATAAAAAAACGTCTTCTGACAGGCAAGTACGACAAAAGCAATGTCATCATCATCCGTAGCAGCAGCGTCAACATCTTTGCCATGGGTATCAGTCTGAATCGTAATTCCCCATTGTGTCATCTTCTTGTTCATCCTCAACGTCCTCGAACGTTGGCTTCTTGTTGATCAACTCATGTATGTCCACAGCACGACATGCAATCCTTTCGCCGGCGTCATTGACGTGATTGTTCTCAAAGATATTAGGAACATATGTGTTATCCTGTACATCAGGAGCAGTGTAAGCATCATCTTGTTGTGCAACTTCATTAAACGAATTCCTCCGCTCAAACCTTTGCAATACTCTCCAGTCATCGCTACGTGCAAATGTGTCTTCCAAGAAAAATATTTGTGTTGCTTGATTTGCCAAAATAAAAGGCTCATTGGTCTGGCACGCCGCCTTGACATTGATGGATTTGAAATAATCATCATCTCTGGGTTTTGCGATCCTGGAAAACAGGTTATACCAACGACAACACAACAGAACCACACACCGATGATCCTCGAAACTAGAGATATACTACAACTGAACAATGTCTGTTATGTTAGCATACATTTCAGTTGTCTCTTTGTCATACGTATCCGTGCTCATGATGGCACTGTTTTGTGTCTTCCTCCCTTCGTCTCGTGCAAGGGTGTTGTAGTGCACATCTCCAGCAACGCAAGATTCATAATGTCTTACCCGAGTATCAAGACCCATTGCTAGTGAGTAAAGGGCATCATCAACTGCCTGCCCATCCTCTCGCATCTTCTTAACCTATGGTTAGAAAATAGACAAGCTGATCATCTTATGTACTCAATATATTAAAAAAACTGAGAATGCAATTCAAAAGCTTACATGGCTCTTGAACCATTTCGCAAATCCTGCCATAACCAGTTTGTCAATGTTTCTTTGATTTTGCGGCAGCAACTCCTTTTTGTAGATGCTGCACAACATAGTGATCGCGTCAAACATCTAAATATATAAGAATGTGCTGCAAGTTTAGTAGATTATGATTTATAAGCTGCAGTACTTAGCACTTACTTGACATAAGGTAGTATCTCAGGACAGTTATTCAACACATACCAAACCATTTTGTCCAAATCTTTAGGTTTGTCCTCTTGTCGACTCTTCCCTGTAACACGATGAGAATAATAGAAAACATTGAGCCCCGGATTGTCTTCATCCACCTCTTTGCTAAGCTGGTTAGTTGTTTCAATGTATTTTGAGCAGAATGTCAACGCTTCTGTAGCAATGTAGGCCTCTGCAATGGAATCCTCGGGTCTAGCTCTGTTCCTAACATAGCCCTTGAAAGTGCGTAGCCTCCTTTCAATAGGGTACATCCAGCAATACTGTACTGGACCTCTAAGTAGTGCCTCATCAGGTAGATGAACAGCCAAATGCACCATCAGATCAAAGAAGGCTGGAGGTTATATATTCTCAAGGTTGCATAGGATAGTTGCTATCTTGTCTCTAAGACGCTCCAAAGCATCTATCCTGATATTTGTACTGCAGAGTTCCCCGAAGAATTGTCCCAACTCTGCAACTGCTTTGTATAAGTCAAGGCGGCCCAATCCTCTAAGGATAACAGGTAAAACCCTTTGAAGTAGGACGTGGCAGTCATGAGTTTTCAACCCTTGTACCTTGTTTCCATCTGCACTAACTCTCCTTTCAGTGTTGGAAGCAAATCCATGGGGGAATCTCACACGTGACAGGATCTCGCAGAATTCTTTTGTTTTTACCTTATCCAAAACATACACAGCTGGTGCCATATCCCATGGTTTACCTTCATCTTGCACCTGCAAATCCTGTCTGATACCCAGGTGTGTCAAATCAATCCTAGATTTTAAGGTATCTTTCGTCTTGACTTCAATCTAAGAAGTGTGCTGATAATGCTGTCTCATATATTTTTCTCGATGTGCATCACATCAAGATTATGCCGCAGATCCAAATCTTTCCAATACTCCAAGTCCAACAAAGTGGACCTGGGGGTAAACAATAATCTCTCTTCTGGCCTGCCATGCTTCCTTTTCCCGCTACCATTACAAGGATGGTTTCCTGGTGTGATATGCCTGACCTTCTCTAATTCCACTTGCAACTCATCGGCGGTGAGCCTCTTTGGTGCATCAAGGTTTTCATGCTTTGCATTGAACACATGTCTTCGGTATTTTCTAGGATGCGGCTTGTCCTTGGCAAGGAAACAGCGGTGTCAGATGTAACAGATCGTGCTAAGTATTGCGTATGGCAACCGATTCCTGTCATAGCGAACACATGCATTGTAACCATGTGTCGTTCGCCCTGACATAGTGCCCAAATCCGTACAATCATGGATGCACAAAATTATAACAGCACGCAGAAAGAAATCAGCTGGTGGCTGCAATATAGGTCACGGGTGAGAACACCCCTCCATAGTTGTTGAAGTTCCTCCACAAGAGGCTCCTTGAACAAATCAAAATCCTTTCCAGGACTTTTTGGACCTGGGATGAGCAAGGCCATCATGTAGTTTGATTCTTTAGTGCAGACATTTGGAGGCATGTTGTAAGGGATAACAAGCACTGGCCACATGCTATATGTGGCGCTCTGGTGGCCAAATGGGTTAAATCCATCTGAAGCTAAGCCAAGTCTAATGTTTCTCGGGTCAGCAGCAAAATTTTCGTGTTTCTAATTGAAGCTTTTCCACTCACTACCATGTGATGGATGGCTCATTACATTCTGATCTCTGTACTCCTGGTTCCTAGAATGCCACAGTACATCCTCTCTTGTTTCAGCATCATGAAACAACCTCTGCAACCTTGGTGTAATTGGAAAATGTCTCAGAACATTATGAGGAATCCTCTTCACAGCATCGCCATCTTTCCATATTGATGATTTGCATTTCGGGCATTCAATTAAGTTGGCATAATCCTTCCGGAACAGAACACAATTATTCTTACAAACAAGGATCATATCACATCCAATTCCAACTGCATGAAGGAAATTCTTCATTTTACTGTAGGTGTGTGGCAGCTCAGACGCATCTGGGAAAGCTTTGTGGAAAGCATCCAACATCGCATCAAATGATTTGTTGGTCATCTGCTCAGATGTCTTCACCTGAAGAAAGGTGACCATAGTTGAGAATACTAACAGCTTATTTCCTGGGGTGACCGCCATGTTGCATTGTTCCAACATGCGGGCCCATCGTTTTTCTTCTGCAGGTGAAAGTTCATGGAATGCACGGGCATTTCGTAGCATTGTTTCAATGTTGGTCAAACTCACTGGCTCCGCCACCACCTCCTCCTCCTCCTCCTCTTCCACCTGAGCATCAGGCAGATCAAGATGGTGATCTGCTGCTTCCACGTAGTCAATAACATTGACATTCACAGCTTCACCGTGATGAACCCACCTAGTATATGTGACCGACATCCCATACAAGTGTAGATGATTTTGCACAGTTGACTGGGGTCTTGTAACTGAATTCATACAACTGCTATACGGGCAGAGCACATCTGATTTCGGACAATCATACTCATCTCTGATAAAGTTCATGAAGTTTTCAACCCCCTCGATATATGCAGCGGAGAATCTTTGAGTAGAAGTTATCCAAGTCCTGTCCATCTGTTAGACATACAAATTAATTCTTCTACTAGATATAACAGGAAAAACATATATGATTTTTTATGAAGTCCAGAAAAAAATACATAGGTCGATGTCTAAAGCTATGGCAAGATATTTGGACGAGCAGATCTAAGTAACGAAATATATGTAAAGATAATTCAGCAAACAGATTTGAGTGCTAAATTATGGCAGGCTGTTTCAGCAGTGAATGAGGCCGAGCACACAGCCATCGAACTATCGAAGGCCATCGCAGAAACAAAGATCGAGTATAAAACAGTGTAGAGCTATTTCACCTAGCAGATTGTCTACTAGACCATGGCAATCTACGTCACAATAAATATATGGCAGGATATTTTAGCAACTAATCAGCCTTGGCATGCCATCTTAGCTAAGCAGATTGAGTGCAGAACAGGGCAAGGAAGCTTCTTAAGCAGAGCATATTGACTGTAAACTACTTCGGCAAATAGTAAGATTAACAGCGTCTATTAGCTAACATTCAGCGCTACACCGACATGCACGGGGTGTCGGTGTCAAAACCGGCGGCTTTTAGGTAGGGGGTCCCGAACTGTGCGTCAAGGCGGATGGTAACAGGAGACAAGGGACATGATGTTTTTACCCAGGTTCGGGCCCTCTCGATGGAGGTAAACCCCTACTCCTGCTTGATTAATATTGATGATATGGGTAGTACAAGAGTAGATCTACCACGAGATCAGAGAGGCTAAACCCTAGAAGCTAGCCTATGGTATGATTGTAGTTCGTCCTATGGACTAAAACCCTCCGGTTTATATAGACACCGGAGAGGGTTAGGGTTACATAGAGTCGGTTACAATGGGAGGAGATCTACATATCCGTATCGCCAAGCTTGCCTTCCACGCCAAGGAAAGTCCCATCCGGACATGGGACGAAGTCTTCAATCTTGTATCTTCATAGTCCAGGAGTCCGGCCAAAGGTCATAGTCCGTCCACCCGGACACCCCCTAATCCATGACTCCCTCGGTAGCCCCTGAACTAGGCTTCAATGACGACGAGTCCGGCGCGCAGATTGTCTTCGGCATTGCAAGGCGGGTTCCTCCTCCGAATACTTCATAGAAGATTTT
Source organism: Aegilops longissima (assembly GCA_021605205.1). NCBI lineage: Eukaryota > Viridiplantae > Streptophyta > Magnoliopsida > Poales > Poaceae > Aegilops > Aegilops longissima. Next base: position 160,749,999 of record CM038679.1, read on the forward strand.
GAACACAAGGATAGTGTCCGGCTCTGCAAAATAATTTCCACATACCACCGTAGAGAGAATAATATTTACAGAAATTCAACCTGCTGACGTATTCCGCAGCGTGACATCACACCACGGCCAAGCCTTTATTCGAATCTTTTTTACTGTCCCACCTCAGCGCACTTAGCGAGGAGTTTTCCTTGGCACGTCTTGTTGAAGTAGAGATCGTGTCCCCTTATTCCGGGATTCTCATCAATACGGGCGTGGGTAACCCAACCGTGCCATTAATTTATGGCGCTTGGGAGATAAGCGAGTTTTACCAGGCTGGTGGGGGCACATAGTTTCGTCCGCCCATACGGGGATAAGGATCCACCTCTTCCATCTACGCCTTCTTCCTCCTTTGCTTATCCATTTTCGCGCACTCGAGCTCCAACGCCCAAGTCCGCACATCCCGCCTCAACCTTCTCCAGTCATGTACGGAGCGGGAGGCAAGTGGATGGCCCCCTCCTTCACGGAGGGGCACATCAAAAAGCTAAGGAAGGCCGGATACTTGTCCAATGACATCGCGCACTGGCTCCCCGACAAGGGGCAGCTCAACCCCACCCCCAGGCCCCATGAGAGGGTGGTGTTCCTCACCCATTTCCTCCGCGGACTTGGTTTCCCACTTCACCCATTTGTCCGGGGACTCATGTTCTACTACAGCCTGGATTTCCACGATCTGGCCCCGAACTTCATCCTCAACATCTCGACGTTCATTGTCATGTGCGAGGTCTTCCTCTGCATCCAGCCCCACTTCGGCTTATGGCTGAAGACCTTCAATGTCAAACCGAAGGTAGTGGGCGGCCGCCAAGCGGAGTGTAGAGGCGCCATGGTGGGCAAGATGCCCAATGTTACATGGCTCGAGGGTTCCTTCGTGGAGACCATAAAGGGGTGGCAATCGGGGTGGTTCTACATCACCGAGCCGCGTGACCCTGAATGGGCAGCGGCTCCCGAATTCCGATCTGGCTTCCCTACACGGCTCACCTCCTGGAAAGAGACGGGCTTGTCGTGGGGTAATTCGGAGGAGCTGACCGGACTCCAAACCTGCGTCCAAAACCTGGTGAGCAAGAAGCTCAAACTCGTCAATGTAGTCCAGGTGATGCTCATCCGCCGGATCCTCCCATGCCAACAACGGGCTTTCAGTTTGTGGGAGTTCGATCCGGCACAGCACCGAACCCTGAATAGGCTCTTCGACACTACGTACGAAGACGCCTGGAAGGTGCTATTCAAGGGCGCCGAGGCCCCAGCATCCGCTACCGAGGATCGCGGATTCAGCGCGCAGCATCAAGCCAACGCGGTAAGCTATTTTACCCTTTACGGGTTACTTGTTTTCCATAGTTTGATTCTATGTGGGATCTAAACTCCCTTACCTTTGACAGGATTGGCAGAAGACGTCCGGACAGATTGACTGTCCGGCTCCCTTGCCCGAAGACCCAGCGGACGCCCGCTTGACAGGGCTGCTGGTACCGACACCTTACGCGGTGCCGGAGAAGAAGGCCAAGAAGAAGGCCACGGGAACTCGAAAGAGTTCCCGGCGCCCGGTGGTGCCGGATTCATCGTACGATGACTCCGAGGCACACTCCTCCTCTGAAGACGAGGAGGAAGAAGAAGAAGCCTCTCCCCCTCCAGCGGGGAGAGGAATGAAAAGGAAGGTCGCCCCAACTGTGGGAGCCGGAGGGTCCAAAAAGGGAAGAACCCTTCTCCGGACTACTCCACCAACGCCGACGACGGCGAAGAGGAGTGGCCATCCAGGGCCAAGCCCCTGGCAAAATCGTAAGTATCCGAATACCAGAATAACTCACGGCGTTCCTCTGTTGCACAGTATCTTCTGACGCCGAATATAATCATGCAGTCCGCCCAAGGCCGGGCTCAATGTTTCGTCAAGCGGTTCCCTGGGTTCGTCGGATGTGAATAGCACTTCACTTCCGGCCGCCTCCTCTCCTCGCGCTGCGGATGATGCCGAGGTGGCATCCCAAAAGGGGCCAAGCCAGGAGGAGGTGGTCCTGGGGGCACCGCAAGGCGACCTCCCGGACTCCAGGCGCAAAGGGGATAAAACCCCGAAGGGCACTAAGTCCGGCCCTGGGCCGGACACCGCACCGGAACCTTCAACGGCTCCGGTGTCCGGCAGGCGACCCCCTACTAAGAAGGGCAAGCCTACGACGCCGGTGACCTCCATCCAACCGGAGGCATCGGATAATCTGCTAGAGGTGCTTAACGGCTCCTCCATCGACGAGGAGCACCGCACTATTATGAGTGTGGTGATCCAGAAGGTTCAGTCCGCCAAGAGCGGACTGACTGAAGCCTGTGCCAGCCTTCTAACAGGCTTTGAGGTATGTATTTAAGATATGTAAAAATATTACCGCATAGACACTAGTCCCTGATGCTTAGTTTGGTGTTCGGAAAGAAAAACCGAACTGAGGATCAAAAAGATATACGCAGGAGTCTAACATAAGTATGTCAATATGGGAATGCAGGTTGTGCTGCTGACCTCTGCCGCACTGACCGCGGAGGTCAATGCATTGAAGCAGAGCCTCGAGCGGTCCGAGAACAAGCTCGTCCTTGCCAAGAAGCATCTCAAGGACAAGGAAGGTAAGTAATACCTTATGTAAGTATATAAAAAAGATGTGGTTGCAAAAATGACAGGACCAACGTGAGTATTACAGGGCCACAACCTGGTGGCGACCACGAAGGAAGCGATGTCAAGGCCAAGAAAATGCGGCCGTGGAGCGTACCCAGTGAGAAAAGCAGGAGGCGCGGGTGGAGGAGGTGCAGCAAGAGCTCCAGGCTCTCATGGAAAAACATGAGAGTTTGGAGCTTGACTCAAAGACTCGAGATTCCGAGCTCGCCTCGGCGCTTGAGAGCGCCAAATCTGCCAAGGCCGAAGCCCAAAAAGCCCTCCAGGAAATTGAGGCGATGAAGAAGATAGCGGCGGGTAAGGCATTCTTTATGCAAAGCAAGCACGTGAAAGTGAATTACTTGTTACTTACCCGAGTCCGGAGCTCTCCAGGAGCATTCGCAGATCTTCCCCGGAGTGTGTCCGATGCTGCCGCATTCTACCGAGCCTAAGAGGGGAGCTGGACGGAGAAGGTGTTCTGGTCTCAGTATGCTGAGGCCGGACACCCGGTGCCCTTGAGCGAACAGCTAAAGCAGCTGGTCGAGCTCCATAAGGTGGCTGAACAGGCCACGAAGGGTCTCATAGTCCGGCTGTGGCCTGGGGAAGCCATGCCTGGGAGCTACTTCGGGCTGGTAAGGCGGCTGGTGGATGCCTGTCCAAGGCTTGAAGTCATCAAGCGCTCTGTATGCATCGAAGGTGCTCGTAGGGCCTTGCCCGTGCTAAAGTGCCTTTGGGCAAGATGGACGCCGAGAATCTGTGACGAACGGACCACCGCCGGGCAAGGAGCATCGCAAGCCCGAGATGTATTATGAGGGCGTCCTGAAGGGTGCCCGCCGTATAGCGGATGAGTGCTCCAAAGATGTAATTTTTGAGTAAACTCACATTTTTGATCCTGTACGCTGAAAACTTGTTCATATGCGCTAAGCAACGCTTTTGAATTTAAAATATTACCTTCTGTTCGGCCGTTTATTAATTTTGAGAGATGGCGAGTCGGCTTCTGCCCCCATGCCACGAGTGCTGGGGTGTTTGGGATAAACTTGAGCGCTCTTTTTCCCATTATTGGGTCCTTCGAGGGAGGCGCTCAACACAACGAACAAGGCAATCGGACTATAATGCTTGAACACTCTCACTTAGCCATAGAATTCTATAATTTTAAATTTCGTGAAGCCCCTAGTATTCGGAAGACCGAGTTCGGGCGCTATCACGCCTAGGCGGACAAAGCCGACTCCTCGCTCTAAGCGGCATAAGTCTTTAGGGACTCGAAAACCTCTCGAACAGCGACCAGCTCTCGCCCTATCATGACGGTCAGATTTAGCTTTCTCCGAGGTGCTTAGCCCAGCTCAACCGGGCACAATCGCAGTGGTTCTCCCAGTCTACCTTAGCCGATATAACGGAATGTAAGGTACCAAAACATGGGAGCCGGCAAACCAAACTATTGACCCAAGACATGATTCGGAGCCGATGCATATAATGCTATAAGTTCGGGGTACCGCACTCATGAGAGTGTTCGGACTTCTCACACCATATTCTGGGGTATGTAAGCCCCTGGTGTATTGGCCGTACCAAAGTGTACGGTTCCATAATGTCATAACTGAACATATTTTTATAAAAAAGGAATGCAATAATAGACAAAAGCTATGTATTGTTTATTCGAAAAGTCTGCGGCAAAAGCAGAACGATACAAATAGTGCAATAAGCAAGAGATGGGACTATTTAACATGTCCCCCTCCAGGGGCGAGCTGCGGGATGATATGTGAAACCAGTATACTGCTCGTTATAGAGACCACCTGGACACTCGACGTAGCTTTCTGCTTCTCTGGCTGTTGCATCGTGTGTTCGGTGATTGTACTGCCGGACAGGCCTTTCGTAAAGTGGAGTCCTGAAAGTAAGAAAAAAATGACAAAATCGGGAGCCCCTGGTGCGGTTGAGCCGCATTTTGGGCATGCCGTGGTCGTGCCCCTCCCCCTATGACCATGGTATTTCCAGAGCGTAGTTATGTACGCGTAGTACTAGTTTCGCAATTTCACGAGGGCTGGGGTTGGGGCCGCATTGCTACGCGTGCTCAGAACATGCCAGGAGGTCTTGTTGTAGGTTACTCCGGGCGCGCTTGACGGTGTCCGGACATTTAATGGCCGGACTGGAGAATTGCCTTGAGAGGCTGCTTTGTACTTCCGCCGAGGGTCGCCGTATGCTCCTCCGCTCGGAGAGCGTTAGGTATTTCCATTGACCGTAATGACTCCTCGAGGGCCTGGCATCTTGAGCTTGAGGTATGCGTGGTGCGGCACCGCATTGAACTTTGCAAATGCGGTTCGTCCGAAAGCAAAGGCGTGATAGCCATCTGCGAATGGGACTATGTCGAAGATTAACTCCTCGCTCGAAATTATCCGGGATCCAAGACCACCTCAAGTGTAATCGAGCCTGTACAGATTGGCCTCTACACCTGGTATGACGCCTTTAAAGGTCGTCTTTGTGGGTTTAATCCTTGAGGGATCTATGCCCATTTTTCGCACTGTATCCTGATGAAGCAGGTTCAGGCTGCTGCCGCCATCCATAAGGACTCTAGTGAGGTGAAATCCGTCAATGATTGGGTCTAAAACCAATGCGGCTAATCCGCCATGGCGGATGCTAGTTGGGTGGTCCCTTCTATCAAAAGTGATCGGGCAGGAGGACCATGGGTTGAACTTTGGGGCGACTGGCTCCAACGCATATACGTCCTTGAGTGCACGCTTCCACTCCCTTTTGGGTATGTTGGTTGCGTATATCATGTTCACCGTCCGCACTTGTGGGAGGAAGCCCTTCTGTCCCCTATTGTTCGGCGGCCGGGGCTCCTCCTCGTCATCGCTATGCAGCCCCTTGTCATTGTTTTCGGTGTTTAACTTGCCTGCCTTCTTGAACACCCAGCAATCCCTGTTGGTGTGGTTGGCTGGTTTTTCGGGGGTGCCGTGTATCTGGCACGAGCAATCGAGTATTCGGTCCAAATTGGACGGGCCCGGAGTATTTCTTTTGAATGGCTTTTTCTGCTGACCGGGTTTAGAGCCTCAATCCGCATTAACTGTCAGATCCTCGGCATTGTCGCCAAGCACGCGGCGCTTTTGCTTGTTGCGACGCGACACATCAATGTTTTCCTTGGTATCCGAATTACCAGGGCTCTTGGTCATGTTACTACGATATAGTGGGTGTGCGGCGCCTCTGTATTGGGCTATATCACAACGCAGCTCAAATGATCTTTGTCATCGTGTTCGCCCGGCCGAGTTGTTATACCCGGCGTGATTTTATCACCACGTGTCGTATGCCCCACGCGATCCATAGATCGATCTTGTTTGCCTTGCCTTGTCCTCCAATATATCTCGTGAGGTCCGCGCATTTCCCACACCTTGGTATTTTTGAGCGGCGCTGGGTGCGGCTTGAGTTGAGGGCCGAGAGGCTCTCGTCACGCGCCACGAGGTGGCCGGTCAGCCATATCATGCGCTGGTGATGTAGGTTTGGGTGCTTCCTCCTCTAATCGGGTAGCAGCCTGCGTTTTGGGTATCTCTTGAGGGCGCTCGAGTTCGCACTCTTGACCGCAAGGACTTCATCCATCTGTCACTAGCAAGTCTTGGTCAGCTCTAAGTCGTTGCTGCTTTTTTTGAGGCTACTTGCGTGGCCATTAGCCTGCGTTTGAAACGTTCTTGTTCGATGGGATCCTCGAGCACGACAAATTAAGTGCGTCCGAGGCTGGCCTCGTCTTCGGAGGGAGGCATGTAATTATCGCCCTCTACCTCTCATGCTCGCGCTCTCTCATGAGGGCTGGCTTCTCCATCCTCCCCGTGCTGAATCCTGCTTTGAGGGGTTGTCTTCGACACTATCCAGGGTGTTATTATCTCCCGTGCTGGAATCGTCGTTTTTTACTTTGGCGGGATTTAGAGCGGCGCTGCTGACGCCGATGCTTAGGCTTCTTCTTGGAGGGGTCATCCTCCGTTGTTCCATCGCCGTTCCCTTCTTTTGGGGTGTCCACCATGTACATGTCATACGACGAGGTGGCCTTCCAGTGCCCTATAGGCGCTGGTTCTTGGTCGTCTCCTGCATCGGCGTCCATACCGTCGATGTCATCAGAGTCGAAGTCGGGCATGTCGGTTAAATCATCGACAGTGGCTACGAAGTGGGTGGTGGGTGGGCTTTGAATTTCTTCGTCGTCCGCATCCTAACCTTGCTAACCATAGTCTGGCCAGGGCTCTCCTGATAAATAGAGAGACTTTAGTGAATTCAGAATGTCGCCAAAGGGCGACTGCTGAAAGATGTCCGCGGCAGTGAACTCCATGATCGGCGCCCAATCGGATTCGATTGGCAGGGGCGCGGAAGGTTCGGAGTCCGGAGAGGAGTCCGGCACCTTGGAGTCACGAGCTTGGCAAAGGACAGGTATGGTGTTTGGCTCGATCGCCATAGAGATTGCAGCCCCCGAGGCGGTGTCCAGCCACCCATCCATGATTGGAGCAGTCGGCTCCGAGCTAAGGGTCGAGCGGACACCGGTGCGACCTCGAGGCACTTTGTCGCGGCAGCGAGCTAGATCATGCCCATCGTGACAGTGCGGCGCGCTTGGCTGTGGCTCGAACCCGTCGAAGATCAAGTCTCCGCGGACGTCGGCTGTGTAGTTCAAACTTCAAAATCTGACCTGATGGCCAGGGGTGTAGCTTTCAATCTGCTCCAGATGGCCAAGCGAATTGGTCCGCAGTGCAAAGCCGCCGAATACGAAGATCTGTCCGGGGAGAAAAGTCTCACCCTAGACCACATCGTTGTTAATGATCGGAGGAGCCATCGGGCCTAAAGATGACGACACAGAGGAACTCTCAATGAAAGCACCAATGTCGGTGTCAAAACCGGAGGATCTCGGGTAGGGGGTCCCGAACTATGCCCTGGTGATGTAGGTTTGGGTGCTTCCTCCTCTAATCGGGGTAGCAGCCTGCGTTTTGGGTAGCTCTTGGAGGGGCGCTCGAGTTCGCACTCTTCGGCCGCAAGGACTTCAGTCCATCTGTCAGCTAGCAAGTCTTGGTCAGCTCTAAGCTGTTGCTGCTTTTTCTTGAGGCTACTTGCCGTGGCCATTAGCCTGCGTTTGAAACGTTCTTGTTCGACGGGATCCTCAGGCACGACAGGAGACAAGGGACACGATGTTTTTACCCAGGTTCGGGCCCTCTCGATGGAGGTAAAACCCTACTCCTGCTTGATTAATATTGATGATATGGGTAGTACAAGAGTAGATCTACCACGAGATCGAGAGGCTAAACCCTAGAAGCTAGCCTATGGTATGATTGTTGTTCGCCCCACGGACTAAAACCCTCCGGTTTATATAGACACCGAGAGGGTTAGGTTACATAGAGTCGGTTACAATGGGAGGAGATCTACATATCCAGACGCCAAGCTTGCCTTCCACGCCAAGGAAAGTCCCATCCGGACACGGGACGAAGTCTTCAATCTTGTATCTTCATAGTCCAGGAGTCCGGCCAAAGGTCATAGTCCGGCCATCCGGACACCCCCTAATCCAGGACTCCCTCACGGGGCCTCAGTCTAGAATGCGCGTACCGTGGTAGAAGCTGTCCGCCGTGCGTCTCCACACAAACGTCGCCAGCGGTGGCAGCCATGACCGCCGTGCACCTCCACAAGAACGTCGCCAGCGGTGGCGGCGTGGCTAGAGGATGGCAGTCTGCGAGAGTGTACTGTGGGAGAGAGAGGATCGCCGTGCGTCCTCCTCGACGAACCGCGGTGCTGACGTATCGGCGCGGTGGGGAGGGCGGCTTTGGCGGAGCACATGGAGTGGAGGGGACGGGGGGAGGGGGGTTTGGGGAATATTATTGGCTAGTTGGCCGAAGGGTGGTTGAATCTAGGATTTGGGGGGGAGTTTTGGGTGGGGGGGGGGAGGATTTTCGCGCGTTGGGCGGGGGGAGTTTGGCGCATGGTCGGTTTCTCCAAGTGCAATCCCATGTGTCAGTGAAGAGGCAAGCCGAAGCGTGTTTCGTTTGCGTGAGCCGTGTGCAGGACCGAACGTGTGTGGGGTGCAATGCGACTGCGATAGGGGTGCTGTGAGTGTACCGCCTTCTTTCCGGTTAAACTAGGTGCTTCTCCCCCTCAAAAAATGTGTTGCTTCGTGCGATCCATCAATACTACTACTAGTAATCCGGTAATCCCGACTAAAACAACGCGGCCGGGTCTTTTCCCGCGCGATATGCTAGGAAGTTGGCTTAGTTGGGTTTTTTAGGACGAGTAATGCTACACCTACGTAATCCCAGTTACGTAATTAACGTAATGTGAAACGTGTGAGCTGTTGATTGTAGATTGAGGGGAGGGAGGACCACCATGAAAATCAGGGGAGGAGAGAGAGGCAATTTACGTTAACCCTTTCGTAGGTTCCCGTAGATGTAGAAAGATGTGAAATGTGTGAATGTGTAGTGGACGTACATACTATTGGAGTGCCTAAGATAAATTGTGTATGTATAGACCCTATGTGTTTATTTTACTTTGCATGTTAGCTTTGTCTCGGTTCAATAAAAAGCAGAGTTGGTGATGATGGTGTGCCTGTCATCCTGCAATATAGGTCGTCCGATCTATATCTAATGGATAGGAAGGAAACTATGACAATTTACCCGCACTCCTCTCCACATTTGCAGATAAGGCCTTCCCTCCTTCATCCTTTTCTCCCACAGGATCTTGATCTGTCGTGCAACGCACGGGCATCTTGCTAGTACTCCTACAATATACTATATTATTTGAAAGTTCATATACACCGGCCGAGATTAATGCAAACACGGCAAATTTTCATTACATTTCGAACTTTTATAGGACAGAAAAATAAAGAAACCTGACCCTAAACCTATTCTACGGCAGCGACCGACGTCCTCCATCTGCGATCTCTATGTATGGGGGCGGGGTTCAAGACCCGTGAAGTGAAGGTGCGGTCTCCGGTGAGGAAGAGTAGAACACGGGATACGGACCGGCCAGTTGGCACACCATGCCCTGCCGCCTCGCATGCCCAACACATCCTCGGAGGAGTCCCCGACCTCGGCGGTGCCGGATGTTGGACGGCGGCAAGTAGAACGCGCGGCTGACGGTGCTCCCCTCGTCGACCGCCAGCGTGGCCACCGCTTGTGCGGTCGCGTCCGCATCCGGCCATGCCGCTATTGCGTCCCAAGAGGCTACTTGAGCGAGGGCGGCGACCTCGAGCTTCGTCCCCGAAGACATGCTATCCCGCAGAGCATTCGCGCTTGCGGTCATGGCAGATGTGGTGCCAGGTAGGAGGCGATGCACTATGGTGTGGAGGTTAGATGGCGTTGCCGCTTTAAGTAGTGCATTCCAGTGAGGCCAAGCGTCCTGGTGCATCATTAAGTCACCGGAGTTGGTTCCTCAGGCACCGAGCCTCTTAAAGACGGCATACAGACGGACGGCATGAATGCGGGCAGCTAGCGCCGGCTGGGAACGCACCGCGCGACGGCGCGAGGGACGAGGGTTTTTGGTGTGCCAGGGTAGTCAGCTGCGGTCGTGGAAACATTGGAGAAGCCCTTTGCTCACATGCGATCGACGCATGTCATTGAAAAAGCAAGACTTCCCGGCATTGTCTCAGGTCCTGAGGATGCAGCTGGCCGCGCTACGCCACTCCGCGGACGCGTCCCGGCGCCCCGTGCATCCTCGACGAGCCGAGTGTTGGGGTGTGTTTGGATTGTGGCCAAACTGCACCTTACCAAAATTTTGGTCATGACCCAAAGATTGGTCTTTGTTTGGATGGTTGCCATTTTTTTGGCATGCCAATGAACTCCAACCAACTCTAGTTCATTTTTCTTGCCAATGTCGGCCAAATCATGGGCAACCAAAGCCTCAACCAAAATTTTGGCTACCCAATGCTTTGATGGGGCAATCTTGGGCACAAACCAAACGTACTGTTGGTTGTGCCACAACACTAACGCCACCCTCGGCACACTGAAACCGACCGTGTCTAGCAATGATGAGCGTGTCTCTCACCACGGTCACCGTGTCCAGAGGCGGTGCTGGAGCTGCGCCATGTTGTTGGCCTCCACGACCCACATGAACGGTTGCCGGTGGCGAGGTGGTCGTGGGCCAGCTCCTCTATTGGACTAGTCTGCGCTATGTCGTCCCGGCAGGTTTGCCCCACATGTTGGTTTCCCTATTTCCCCAGCCATATTCCAGCGTCAGTGCTCGTTGCGCATTAGACCTTTCACTATGTAGGCCAAGCGAGACAACTTGTTGTTTATTTGAGTCGTTCAAGTATAATCATGTGGCGTTTGCTTATTTCTTATTCCTCTCCAACCCTCTTCTCCATCGATGATGTCGCCCTCCGGTAGAGTCCATCCTCCCGCATGCCTCATTTGAACATTCTGCCAAGTATCATTCGCATGTGGGCCTAGACCATGCTTGTATTTCCAATGTTTTGTAATTTGTCTGACATGCATACAAACAAATGGTTCGTTTAAAGTTTCACTTTACCTCCACTACGTGTCGCTTCGCGTCTTAGTTTCAACATCCCATTCGGTTCATGCCCCGACACATGTTGACGAGATCGATTGATGTTCAGAGATCAATTGCGTGTCGTGCAAGGAGATAAAGGGTTGGTCTGTTTCTATGATAGAAATGACCCCCGGGGGGGGGTCTGTGGGGATCAGAGGGAAAACGTATTGTACCCACCCTAGTCCTCTTTCAATCGATCTTTGGACCCCGAGATGAAATCGAGAGAGAACGCGTGGGGGCATGTGTGATACCTAAGGCGGATTCAAAATTTTGAACCGGTGATAATAGCATCTTCAAATCATATATAAAGAGTATTCAATGTTAGTTTAGTTTTTGAACGTACAATATACTCCCTCCTATCCTTTCTAGTTTACATATAAGTTATATGTGTAGTCAAAGTATATCTACTTTGATCAAAAAAGTATCAACATTCAACAACGCCCAATCAATATTGTTAGATTCGTACATACTCCTAGATTTGTACTCGAGATTGTTTCCAATTTGTTTTCAACCACGTGAATGTGCTAGTTCTCGTGCATGCTCTTCCTACTAGGATTTCGCCAAGTATAGCCAGTCCAATAGTAACTTTTTTAAGCTCCCTGTCCAATAGTACTAGTGGAGTACTGAAAACATCTGTACTAGAGTATGTAGTGCTCATAGTAGTACTCCCTCCTTCCATTGATATAGGGCCTATGTGGAGGACAGAGATGTGAAAAAGTAAGGGGGTGAGCTCTCATGCAAGAGCCTAGCTATATACGCATTCCTAGTTAAATACAATAAATATGAAGAAAGAGATGGAGAGGAGATGGAAAAAAGTACTAATAAAATAGCCAACCTTATATTTTTTTTTGCGGGAAATAGCCAACCTTATAGCCCACACTACTGTATGACTGCATATAATAGACGATGGCTATAGATTACATGGCAGTTCCTTATAGCCATCGACTAGCTATATTATTAACCATGCTCTATTGCGTTTTTCAAAACTGCATTTGACTACTAACAAGATTAATAGTACATGAGATGTATAATGTGAAAATTATATCATTGGAAGCTCCTTTCACATACGAATTTGACCGTATGCTTTGTGTAAGTTGCGTGTCATATATTATTACTCTAACATTTGGTCAAAGTTAGCCTCGAAAAAAGCATTAGGCCCTTTATAGTAAATGGAAGGAGGCAGTAGTAGTGGAAGTGGACCCTCTGGCGTACGTATCCCTGCCTTACCCTCCCTTTCGGTCACTTACTGGCGGACCCCATGCTTGCTAGGCCCTGCATGTCAGTTACTCAATGGGTTCAGACAAGTCAGGGGATCCTCATCCGTAGTATACTCCCTCTGTTTTTATTTACTCCGCATAAAAACGGAGGGAGTGGTAGTATAAATGACGCGGGCAGGGGAGACGGAGGGACGTCGGTTTGCTCTCAACTGCGGTCCCACAAGCGAGCGAAAACGCAAGACAAAGCGCGTTCCATTCGGTGAGAGACGTGGAGGGTCCAGCGTGCCGGGCTGCAACGCGAACGCGACAAGAGCAATGTACAGTCAAAACCGATTGACCAGTCGTCACCGAAACCACTATTCACACCAGAACCTTCGCTGCTCGGCCTACGCCAGCCACTGCCGTAAAATCGCACCTAATCTCTAGTCCCTTCCCCCACCTTTCGATCCCCTAGCCCGCAACTAGCTTTCCCTAGTTCACCGGAAGCCATGGTGCACCGCAAGATCACGTACTACAAGATGCTGACGCCGGAGCACCGCGCAGAAATCACGACGGCGGTCAGCACCACAGACCTCCGTTCCCAAGCTCGTTTAGCGGCGGGCCAATCCCCGAGTTCTCTGGAGCCAAGCTACGAGGAGGAGGAAGCCGATCCAATGTTCATGGCGGAGGTCGTGGCGTAGAAGGCCCCCGATGGGTATGATAAGATGGACATTGACTTCGTGCCGGCGTCCGAGTCTCCCATGGTGCAGGCGGACCAGCGGTTCAACCTGGCGATACAAAAGGACGACTGGGAGGCAGAGGCTCAACTCGACGTGGAGCGTGCGCATGCCGCTGCCATCTAGGCTCTCTTGCAGGCGGAACCGGATGACGTGGATGTGAACCAGGCGGCGGAGGCTCAACTTGAGGCGGAGCGCGTGGATGCCGCTGCCATCGAGGCCCTCCTGCAGGCGGAACCGGACGTCTTGGACTTGAATCGGGCAGCAGAGGCGCAACTCGACACGGAGCATGCGAATGCCGCTCTCATTGAGGCCTTCCTACAGACCGAACCGGACGTCCTGGACTTGAACCGGGCGGCGGAGGCTCGACTCGACGCGGAGCGCGCGGATCCCGCTGCCATCGAGGCCCTCCTGCAAGCGGAACTGAATGTCCTTGACTTGAACCGGGCGGTGCTCTCGTCCGTGCAGAGTGCCTGCACGCTCCGCGTGAACGAGTAGCTGGAGGCCAAGGACAACCATGGTGCGGAGACACACGTCGGCAGCTACGGCTGGTTCGCGCCGGCAGCCAAAGACGATGAGGTCGTCTCGTTCCGTGAGCAGTGATAGTTTTTCTTTATGTTGTTGTTTTTTATGGATCTTTTGCTGTGTAAAAACATATATTGTTATGAAAGTCGCCTGACTTGGGTCAGTCTACCATTTCAGGCGGCTGGATGAATATCCTACATGTCCTAACCCTTCTTCCTCACCTCTTCTTCTTCCCCAACAGACCACCGCACGGGCCATACGGATACTCCCCAACATGCGGTTGCATAAACATACTCTATGAACGAAAATTATGTGTCAGTGGTAGGATGGCTGAGTTTGGTTTGTTCACATGCGACAGCACGTGTCAGTGAGGGTGCGTTCCCTTGGTTGAGTTTGAGGCGTCCAGGAGCGACTGTGTGAGGTTTCGGTGCGACCGCGGCGTGCAGGAGCGACCGTGTGAGGGTGCGGTGTGACCGCGACAGCCGTGCGCAAGTGTACCTCCTTATAATTTTGAAAACTTTAGGAAATATTGGCAAAAATGTGTGGCAAAGTATGGCAATGCAAGGCCTAGACCCAAACAGGATAAGTACGTACTACGTACTAGGAGTACTAGTGTTAAAAAAGAAAGGCGGGGTTTTCCTTTGCGGGATTAATCGATACAAATCCTCGTTTCACGTGTCAATTAATGCGTATTTTTTTCTCCAAAGCCCGAAGAGCTAACCATCTCACTCCTCATCGCTTGATTAATGCAGCGCCATGCAAATCAACCATCTCACTTCCGCATGCATGCAGGGGATATTAATGTCCTTGGTTGCTAGTACGAGGCAAACCCCATCAATTTTGCCTCGATTAGTGTTAGTGGCCTTTTGCAAATTGTAATTTTGATATACTGGCTTTGTGTACAAAAATATGGTGGTATTAACTATATTTGACTTCCTTCCCCATTGCGGTGACGTCGACGATATCTCGAACGTTCTGGTTTGGCGAAGTGCGTTCGACGGAGAACACCGAGTGAGGGAGACCACGGTAAGTCGTTTGCAAGTGCTGCCTGCAAGCCGAGACAACCGCCTTATTTTCATCCAGGAAGTCCGTTGAACCATAGGACGCGTAAATGTACTAGTACTACTCGTACACAGCGTCGTACGTCCAGCTTAGTGCGGTAAGATGGTTTCTCGAAGAAGACGTTGGAGAAGCGGAGTCAGCGAAGAGTGAAATGATGGTTGCTTCGTCTGTGCTTTGTGATTTTACACCTCACTGCTTTGTGATTTGTGATAGAAGGGACAGGGGAGTAGACTCTGTGCTCTATACTGTACATGCGTCCAAGCACGGGAGAAAGAGGAGAGACGTTGCATTTTTCTATTCCTTCAATCAATCAATCAGGGAGCTTCGGTTCCATCCTTTTGGCTTTGGCAACACCGTACACAATGGTTCCCACGATACCAAAAGCTATTTTCACATTTGGCTACACATTGTGGATGCCCTTAACCGTACCACTTGGTTTTGCTCCTGTGTGCTATCTATACAAATCTCAATTATATTGATCTAAAAAATTATAGAATCAAGATTAGTAAAAAGGAGGTGATTTTGCCGCGCGGACGGCGGGGGAGGTTTCTTAGTTTTAGAGGACATTGTCCTGGCGGTTTGCTAACATGCGGTCCCGCGTGTCAGTGCTTTACCAAGCCAACCCTCTTCCCACATGACGCAGAACAACGGCAGAAGCAACATGTGGGTTACTTGAAGAAGATGAGGGAGCAGCATATTCAACAACGAGTGAAATGATGGTTGCTTCGTCCCTCCAACTTGTTTTTTAGCATTATTACTTTGTCCCTCCAACTTAACTGCAGGAAAGGTGCAGCTTTGTGATTTGACGCCTCATTGCTCATTACTACGCCGGCGCCATGACTGGGTGCTTCACCCCGGCTGCTCTGCACTATATTCCGGTATGGCACGTGGACCCGGTAGCTTGATGTCCCACATGTCGGCGAAAGGGACTAGAAGATTTATGAAAGCGAGTGCTCCACTCTTACGACGGAGGAGTACATGACACGACGGCCCTGTGAACTGTCACTTGTACTGTATAGTACTATAGTTTTGCTGTTTCGCACGATCCATCGATACAAACCCGATTAAACAGGAAAGGGTGGGATTTTTCCCGCGCGGTATATGATACTAGCCATACATTTGAAAGGACATTTTAATGTATGCAAACTGAATAATTAAGTAATAGTGTGATATCTAGTAAAACTAGAAACACATATGATTTACTGTGTTAGAGTGTAGTGGTAGTGCTGTATTGCATAGTTGTTAGATGTAACACGCGAGAACGTATAGAGATGTAGTTTTGGAGGGCCTACAGAGAGAAAAGCGTAATATGTTCACCGAACTTCAGAATAAGTTGATTACGGTCACTATATACGTTTTGCGGTGATTATACGGTCATGTGCTCACGGTTCAGCATCGGATTGCACTCTGTTGACCGGCCAAATAGTCTGCGTGGCACCATGTTGACTAGTTAAATTGACCATGTTCCTTGCGGGTCCCACCTGTCAGTTTGCATAGGGAAAAGGTCAGATAAACACACAAATTTACGCAGGCGCGAGAAGACTCCAACCCGTGCGCGGGAATCACCTGGTTGTGTATGTGTCTGTCAGGGCCTGATGTGTGCTGCATGCACGTGTAGGTTGAGCACTTGAGCGTGAGATTGTGTGTTGGTCGTGTGGTGTACTGGTGTGTGCATGCATGTGTGCATGTGAGTGTTGCGTGCGTGCGTGGCTACGTGTCTGCGTGTGAGTGTTGTGTGCGTGTCTGGCTGCGTGTGTACGTGTGAGTGTTGCATGCGTGCATGGGTGCATGTGTTCATGTGAGTGTTGCGTGCATGCAGTTCATGTGCATGCGTGCGCGTGTGTGTATAATCACCACACCAGCTCCTGTGTGTTAAAACAGATGGCTCAGCATACCAATACAAGGCCACCTTGTCCGCTGTGCTCATGGTCATGACTTCAACCACCGTCCAATATTTTTTTGTCGTTTGTTTTCATTCTTACTAGCAAGATGCCACGCTGTTGCGTAACATCAAGATGCATTTGTATGACTAGTTTATCTTGTGAGAGAAAAGGATGAACGAGGGAAGGACTTATTTGCAAATGTGGAGAGGTGTGTGGGTACCTTTTTGCAAAATTGTCATAGTTTCTTTCCTATCCGTCAGATATAAATCGGACGGCCTATATTGCAGGATGGCAGGCACACCATCATCACCAACTTTGTTTTTTATAAGAGTGTATGTTATATTTTATAAGAGTGTAGATGTAGAGTAGATACAAGCCGACAGGTGGGCCCTATGGTAGTGAGATAATGTGATGCAACACTAGAGGTGCCACGTGGAGCGTTTAACTGGTCAACTAGTCATGTCTTGAGCAAATACAGAGTTGTACGGTGAGCCCGTGACTGTATAATAACCACAAAACATAAACGGTGAACGTAATGAGTGGATTCTGAAGTCCAATGTACGTATCATGCTTTCTCTTCAAATACAATGATCGTCACTGTATATATCGCGAGAGAAAGATGAAACATGCGTGAATGTGCTGGAGGCTTACTTTTAGAGGACCTGGAGAGAGTTTGTGTGTGTACGTGAAAGGGGCGTAGAGGGGGGTATGCGATGGAGAGGGAGATGCTCTTCGTTTCTCTTTATTATGACTAACTTTATGTATAGTATAAAAATATACAAATTCACAGTGCGGAATAAATATCATTGTGGGCACCATGCAATGCAAATTACCGTTCATACTCCTCCATATAACTTTGTAATGTTGTATATATGTAGAAATTCTAAAATAATTTTTGGCCACACTTTATTCAAAAGGAATGTTGTATGCAAAATAAACGTGAAGAGAGGGCTTTTTAGATCAATGGAGTACATGATGTAACATGTGTGAATGTGTAGTTGATGCATTTGGCAGGGCCTAGAGAGGTATGTGTGTGTATTACGTATTCGAGAGAGGCATGGATAGAGGGGCCGGGGGGCATGGGAGAGATAGCACGAGAAATGAGAGTGGTCTAGAGAGAGAGAGACGAATATGATGTCACGGCGAGAGATTCCCTTGAGTGTGTATATGCAAGGGGGAGTGGATAGAGTCACCAAGAGAATATATAATTTGTGTGTGGTGTCTGTGTTGGAATGTGTGGGTGTGAGAAGATAACGAGACGTGGGGGCAGAGGGTGTGTCACCGTGTGAGGTCCAGTTGGTCGAGGTGAGGCCCTTCGATCGATTCCGTCCTGCGCCACATTGGTCAGCCCGTGACGCATTTAGGGAGAACCATGGATGACTAGTCGTACAAGAAAAAGATAGCATAATTGTGAAGGACTCTGTGTCCACAGACAAAGCCGGCTAGGATTTGTAACCCTAGGTTCTCGGACTAAGGTAACCTCTTTTATCTCTGATATTACTATTCATCCAACCTAACTTTAAGGGGCATCCTACAGAATGCTCTGCTAGAATCATAATCATCGATTAGGAAGAGAGGTGTGAGACAATACGTGAGAGACGGGCCTAAAGGTAATGCGCGTACAGGAGACACGTAGGCAGGTCTATGTATATAGAAAGGGTTGATGGGGATTGTGCATGTGTATGCTTGTGAGAGGAAGAGTGTTTGTGATAAAGGTTAGTGAAAACAGTCGTAAATGGTTACGAGAGGGAGGGAGGGTTATATCGAGAGCATGTGTGCGAGAAAGACACCTCGGGAGAGTGTGTGTGAGCATGTGTGAGAGACCACCGATGGAGAGTGAAACTACACGTAAACGACTGCTGTACACATTGATTAAAGATATAAATTGTATCCAAATATTAGGATGGGATCATAATATTTGCAATTCGCGTAAGGAACGGTCGTTGATCCATCAGACATCTAGATTCTATCGAATTTGAGCATGTCTACGTTATTATTCGACACAATTGATCCACATAGATAGTATTTTGAACTCCAGGCAATGCATCGCTTTAGCAATCGAATATAAACGTGATTATAGTTCATGTTGTGTGTGTAAAGCACATTATACATACGAAAGTTACACAATGAACATTATAAATAGCTACCTATGAACTAGCATACATTTGAATTCAACTTAAGGTGGTTTAAAAAAATCAAATTCAACATGAAGTCCATTCAATTATTTGGATTTGATATCATGGCATTTGTAAATCATACCTAAATTAGGGCGGCACCAATCTTTGCTCAGAGTTTGTACATAATAGCATATGTATTCGTGTACAAAATAGATTCAAATTTAGCTCCTCCATTCCAAAATAAACGTAGTTATAGGATTTTCAAGTGTCAAAATTTCAAAAAGAAGCGGATAATTTAATGAGGTTTTCAAACATACAAGGTCAAATTTAACGTTGTCTATTTAGGTCAATCCTCAAAGTTCAAGAGTACTCTAAACGTGAATGCTTGTGTTTCAAAATTTGAGCGAAGCGTAAAAGAGCCTCTACTACTTGAAACCGCGTGAGACCAATGTTGGGTAGTACAAGGAAATTACTTTTCTAATAACTCCGACCCGTGAAACCTACCGGGCCGACGTCCAAAGGTGTAAACCGGGGTCGGTTTGTAGCTTCATCTAGACGCCACACAACCGCCTCCGAAAAACATGCATACACAATGGCTGCCCAAGAACACATGCGCGCGGCCGAAATCGCTCCTGCCCACTATTTGCGACACCTGGGATTACCATCCTACCCCCGACCCGCAGTAGGTCCGAAATTTAAGAGGGGGGCAAAGTTTGTACTTTCCCCAAATTTCAAACAAGCGCGTCCCATCTTCTGTTCAAAAAAGCCAAAAACAAGCGCGTCCCAGACCGAAACATGGTTCTCCCCTCCCCCCCCACCCGTTCGATTCCCCATTCATACTCCATGGGCGCAAAAACTACCTCTCCACCAGCCGCGAAACCTCGGCGTCCTCCGTCCGCCACCCCATCCCACCCATCAACCGCCGCCCTCCTCCATCACGCCGGAGCCGATACCCCGACGTCGTCGTCCACCGCAACCTCAACCGCAACGCCCTCCACGGCTAGTAGTTGAAGCCGAGGCCGAGCCGTCCGTACCCGAGCCAGTTCAACCACGCCATCCTGCGCCTCACCGTTGCCGCTCCAACTTCGGCACCCTCCACCGCACCGGAGCTGTTCCTGCTACGACGTCCTTTGCCGCCTCGGATCTGCTTCCCCTCCGCTGACATACGGTCGTGGAAACACAGTCAACAATTTGGCCATGGGTTCGTCCAAGCCTGCACCCTCCTCCAGAACATCGGTTTCCCCGGCAAAAAGAAGAAGATCGGCGCAACATGTGGAGGCGACCACACTGGCAACCGAAAATGGTACTCCTCTTCCCTTATTCGTGCAAATCTTACGTGTCTGCTTGCATGGTATTCATCCCACAGAAGACACTAGTTGACCTCTTCTTCTTAATACTCGATGTTCCTAGTTAGTTGCGATGCACAAGGTTTCTCCTCATATACTATTTCACCTTAGCTAGAGGTTCGCCGCCCCCTGGATTTCAATTCCTGGTCAGTTGATTCCCAATTAACGGAAGCATTCCCCAGCATAACAGGCGCTAGTCCGCCTATTACGCCGGGGAAGCAGCGCCTCGGTGTTTATCTTAGGGGCGTGTGGGGCCTAGAGCTACTGGCGCCTGATTTGGACGTCGGCCGGGATTAAAGGGATGGCCTGGGGGCACTGCCAAGCACGGCGGTGGTGTGAGGTCGAAGGGAGGGCGGGGCGGCGGAGGCAGGGGTCTGGGCCGGTGGTCGCTGGCAATTCGAAAAAGATTGTTAACAGTGACTAGCGGGAGGTAGACGAAGGCCATCTACCCGTTACTTATAGATCGGACGGTTCATAAAAAACTCGACCGACCTATTTATTTTCAGTCGACTGTTATCTTGATAGGACCACATGTGGTGGTGTGCTGGAGGAGTACCTGCATTTCCTGTGCTCATATATTACAAAATCATACGGAGTAGAATCTAATTTTGTTTGCCATGCAATGTTGTAGAGCTATCATATGTCTCCTGTCATTTATTTTTCAGCCCCCTGATATCTGCTACTTTTACAGTGCACTAGTTCTGCACACACACTTCACCCATACTCCCACTATTGTGTTTTTATGCAAGGGTATTTCAGACCCTGCCTTGACAGAAGAAGAAAAGAATAGAGAGAAGTCGCTCCAGCGTGGTACGCGGCTAGGCCAGACACGTTTCAAGGCTTTAAAGGGTGTAGTGTCAGCAGATGGAGATGGGGAACGTAGCTCTGGAGTTGATGATCTCGCTCGCCGTGAACCACCATCCCAGGTGTTGCTTTAACCTCACGGTGTCATATGTGGTTGCATGTTGCATATGGTGTCTAGCTTGTATTCGAAAGGCCGAAGTCGGTCTTTATCAAGATAAGGAAAGATATTTATTACATGAACCACCATCCCGGGAGCACCAGAAGAAAAATAGCTAGTCAGGGCACTGGTCGAGCCAGCGACAAGCCCAGCATAGACATGCATCACCTGGAAGCCAACTAAAAAGCCATGATGGTGGTGAAGTAGCCCACCTCCCACCAGGCTCTCAGGTCCTAGATGATCATGCTCACCACTCCAGCCGGATGTCTAGATTGTATTGCTTCCAATTTGGTTAAATTGCATCTTCTTAGCTTACACACTATACCTTTGAATATGACACGCCTTCCTGTTTTTGGTACATACTAGTACATCTGTCTATTAACCATGTTCTTACATCAAACTAATGTTCTTGTGTATCCCTCATCAATCACTTATGATGAGGCAGTCAAGCCAGTGGACTACTGTGATAAAAGATCCTCATTTAAAGAATGCAGCGTCAGCCTCCCCACATGATTCTCAAGAAACAGCAAGGCTAGATGAAGATAGCGAACGTAGCTCTGTAGTTGATTACCGCATTTCCCCTACACTAGAATCGCAGGTGCTTGCTCTAACTTGGCAGCGTGATATGTGGTTGCATGTTGCATATGGTGTCTAGATTGTAATTCTTCCAATCTGGTTAAACTGGATGTGCTATTCTGCTTAGCTTATACATTATACCTGTTAATGTGACATACCTTCCTGTATTTAGTACATAGTACATCTGTCTATTAAGCATGTCCTTACATAAAACTATTGTTTTTTTGGTACCCCGCATCAATCAATATGATGAGACACCTTTAGTATATGTAGTGCGATATTAGTTGCATCTTTCATATGATTTATAGCATGCCCTACTTCTAATTTGTTGAAATTCCATTTATGATGGGACGCTTTTAACTTGGCAGAGTCATATTGGTTGCATCTTTCATGTGGTGTCTAGCTTGCATTGGTTCTTATTTGTTGGAATGGTTTCTGCTTAGTTTACACAAACAGTTTTGAACATGCCATGCCATCCTGTTTTTCGTACATATTCCATCCTGGTATCATGTGTTTCCCTTACATCAAAGTAGTGATTGTCAGTATCATGCATGAATGAGTTCTGAAGAGAGAATTTTATTGCTTTTTCTGGTCGGTTTTACTAGACAATTCAAAATAATAAAGCGGAAGGAAGCTAGCAAGGCAGCGCATAAAGGTGCTCCTTCCAAACAGAGGGCCTCTACAGTTTCTACTCCTCCATCCCCCCAAGATGATTTCCAAGACAACACATGCATAGACACTCAACATATGTGTTTATGACGAGCACGTCTCCCCTAGTGCACCA
This sequence comes from Aegilops longissima, assembly GCA_021605205.1. Classification (NCBI taxonomy): domain Eukaryota; kingdom Viridiplantae; phylum Streptophyta; class Magnoliopsida; order Poales; family Poaceae; genus Aegilops; species Aegilops longissima. The sequence goes on from CM038679.1 coordinate 160,772,302, forward strand.
TCACCGGTGTTCCCTCTAACTTGGCACTGTTATATGTGCTTGCAAGTTATGTGTGATGTCTAGCTTGTATTGCTTCTAATTTTGTTGAATTCCATCTGCTTACTTTACACATTATACTGGAATAAGACATGTGTTCCTGTTTCTAGAACATACAATATCTGTCTATCACACCATGTTCTTATATCAAATTACTACTGTTGTGTAACCTGCAACAATCACTTATCATAAGACACGTTTGACTTCAAAGTGTGATATAGGTTACATCTCACATTCTTTTCTAGCTTGTACAGATAATTTGTTGAAATGGCACTTATGACGAGACAGTTTTAACTTGGTAGAGTGACTCGTTGCATTATTCATATGGTGTCTAGCTTTCATTGCTTATAATTTGTTGAAATGCCTTCTCCTTAGTTTACACATCATAAGCTGTGAATATGCAATGCTGTGAATATGCAATGGCACTAATGAGGAGAGACCTTTAACTTGATAGTGTGATGTTGTTTGCATCTTGCATATGATTTATTTCTTGTACTGCTTCACATTTGTTTAAACCGCATTTATGATGAGACACTGTTAACTTGGCAGAGCGATATTTGTAGCATCTTTCATATGGTGTCTACCTTCCATTGCATTGCTTCTAATTTAGTGAAATGTCTTCTTCTTAGTTTACACATCATAGTTCTGGTTATCTCATGTCGTCCTATTTTTCTTACATATTACATCCTCCTATCAGGTGGTTGTCTAACATCAAAGTTCAGTTCATCTGTATCACGCATCAATTTGTTGTGAAAAACTAAATTGTTATTCGTTTTTCTTGTCGGCTTTACTTAACATGGCATAGAGAAAGAGGAAGCAAGACAGAACGACAGGGAAAGGGAAGCGGAAGAATCCTGCAGATTCGGCTGGTACTGATCGTGCAATAGAAGGTCAAAGTCCAGCGGAAAATTGTACCGACAGGGTATCCCGTGCTACACGAGCTGCAGAATAAGCCAAATAGAAACAAATAGCCTCCACCAAACAAGCAGAGACAACCCTAGTTGTTGCAACACCTTCCACAGTACCACCAGCTGCACGATTTACTCGTTGGTCAATTCAGCTAGCAGCACGTTCCCAAGCTCCCTTGCCACCTGACACTACTTCCGAAGCACTCTTGACACAAGATGAGTTGGCAAGATAAGATGAACTTTGTGAGCTTCAACAGCAAGAAGGTAGTTGCTGGAGTCAAGTTACAGTTGCATACTTCTTTATATGTAGTCTCACAGTTTGATGTACACTAACGCTTCCTATGTTTGTTGTTGGACTAGCACCTAGGCGCAAGAGGAAACAAACATCAGGGATAATGCTTGATAGGTTAACTAAATCTAGAGGAGGAAGAATAGAGATCCGTTTTGAGGCAGGTTTAAAAAGGCCACGTGATGCTACAGAGTCAGCCAAGTTAGTATCGAGAGCAGCGGTTCTTTTAGGTGTCATGTCGTATCCTCCCAACATGGATTCATGACAGGAATGACAAAGATGAAACCCAGTTCAACACCTTCCTTGACCATTTATCTGTAAGTATGGTTATGTATGGAAACTAGTAATATCGTCTTGCTCTGTCCAATACATTCTAGGTTGCTGATAATGAGACTCCCATAATTTTCAACAGATGAGGTTCAAGTTGGATAGCCAAGATGATGCAACCAGACAAGCTTGCACCCATGTTTTCAAGTCTCTTTCTGCTGACGATGTCGGTATAACTTGAGGAAAACTCACTTTGAAGGCAAGGCTAATAGTGAACTTGCCAAAACATCTCCAGTGGAAAATATATCTGATGAAGACTGGAGAGGCCTCGTTAAACACTGGTCCGATCCGAAGTATCAGGTATATTATTTATATGTGATCATATCACATGTTGAAGTCCTATCTACGCATGTGCCACACAAATCTATCTTCTTTTAGGTGAACTATTCAAAGAACACGGCCAACCGTACGAAAGTGAAATTCCAACAGACGACAGGATCTCGTAGCTATATTGCACACTGCGGGGCTCTTGTAATTAGCTGTTGTTTCACTCTTTTCGCTGTACCATATTATCCGATCTATATTGACTTGTTCCAAATGCAGAGGAAAGCCCGCAAGGACCAAAAAGTACCTGAACCAAATGATGTGGAAATCTTCAAGGACTGTCACACCAGCAAGAAGAAGGGCATGACGACACCAGTCAAAGCCGCTGTTGTAAGTCCTTAATCCTCATGCCTTTTAACTACTACTTACTCTGACGTGTGCCTTGAACTGCATGGTTTGCAGCCAATTCAATTACTCTTTTCAAATTTATACACAATTGTCTTAGCGTATCATTGCACCTTACAAGGTTTAAAAGAGAGGAGTGATGTTCCTTTGATCTTGACCTGTAATCTAGTTCCGTGTTGGACTTGCCGAGACAATGTTACAATTGCTGTTTATGCATTCTCGGTTGTTTTGTGATATGAATGATGTCATACTATGCTTACCGTATTATAAACTTCGTCTCTTTATCCTTAGCCCTCAATACAATGTGAAGAAATAGACAATACATTAGCGATGGTCCATGGTCATATGTTTGGAACCTGGTTTTATTATGTACTTTGCAATAAAATACAACTAATATTTTACATGGGGTCACCAGAATAAGTTCTGTATATAGACCAAAGCTATTTTGTTTGGTTTTGCTGCCTCCTTAATATCTTCTGTTCAGGTACTACTAATGTAAAACCTCAACTTTTCAGCGAGCTGTGGAAAAAATGGTGGAACCGCCACCTTCTGAAGGTGGCGAGGCAACTATAACCGCAATGTCAGCTCTTGCTGAAGTGGGTCAATACCTGTCCACTAACAGTGCCAAAAGCACATTCCTGCGTAATACTGGGTTGGTTCTTAAGGCAATATCATCCAAAATGCCTCATGATCAAGATATGCAAGCTCAAAACAATGTTGTATCTGCGCTCCAGACACAAGTCCAGTCCCTAATAGAGACCCTTTGTGAAACAAGGAGAGAGATTGTTCGATGTTGTCAAGATATGCATGGTTTTGAAACCAGACTATCAGACATTTGCTATGTTGTTCAGGAGCCTAGGATAACTGAAGGCGAAGGTTATGGTGCTCTGTTTGACAATACAGCATGAAAATGTAACAGTCAGGTCAAATGAACTGAGCTTGTGAACATCTGGTGGTGCATTGATTTGCTAGACTGTTAACTTTTATGCCAGCCTTCCTTTTGTTTTACAGTTGTAATTTGTTTTGGTGCAATACAAAATTTGTTCTTAACGTGCAGCCACCGGCTGAAGAAAACAGCAAGCCATTTTTGTATAGTGTAGGGTGTTCCCTATATTTGCACTGGTGGCGAACTTTGATGCCCAGTGGATGTAATATGTGTAATAACCGTGATAGCCTAGCATACGTTGCTTGCTTATTTAATTCCTTATTGTCTTGTTTATTTGTTTTCTTGTAGTCAGTGCAGTTCTTTTTCCGATGTTTGCTAGTGGCCGCAATAACCTATTTTTTTAAACTAGGCCACATTAATCATAGGCTACATATTTACTGTAGTTAACATGGGCCTCCTACGGGCCTTAGAAACAATGGGCCTTCTAAGGGCCGTAGAAACAATGGGCCTTCTACGGGGCATAGAAACAATGGGCCTTATACAGGCCGTAGACACAATGGGCCTTCTACGGCCGTATCATCAATGGGCTTTCTACGGGCTGTATGTCGGTTGGCCAAACATGGGCCAATAACAGACCACATTATGGCCGTAAATGTGCTAGAGTTGAAATCGTCCGTTCATGGGCTGACCATAATGGGCCATCATTAGTCGGTTGTATTTGATGACACTATGAAAACGGCCCAACGTATTAACGGGCCACAAACAGGCCGACTGTAACCACAGGCTGAATTTGGCCCTAAGCGAAAAAATGCGATGTGGGCCGTAAGTAAATGAATGCTGGAAATGAGCCCAAGAATAAATGGGCCCTGAGAAGGCCGAAAGATAACATGGGCTGGAAACGGCCCAATTGAATAATGGGATGTTAATGGGTATAAAGTGATACACTGTTCATTATGGGCCAGTTTTACCACGGGTCGTTAAGGGGCCGAGGGTTACTAAGGGCCTCATATGGGCCGAAAGACCTCATGGGCCATACACGGGCCGGAAGTTAAAATGGGCTTGAATTATATTGGACGGCCCAGATGACGCTACTGGGCCTAATTCGGATAGGCCGTGGCAGGCCTTTGGGTTAGCGGGCTATAAATGGGCTATATCTTGAACGGCCATTAACGGGCTTGCTTGGTGGGCGACCCGCCACCTTTGACCAAGTCAAGCGGGCGGCCTTTTCACAGGAATGGGCCTCTGTTGGGCCGTGCCACGTGTCGACGTATCATAGGCGCGTTGGGTCCAATGAGTGGATGACATCTTTCCCAACGGTGAGCCGACACGTGTTTCCTCCAGCCAATGATGATTTTACACGTGGAAAATCCCCATTGGTCGGGGCTGTTAACCGGTTATTGGATCCAAAACCGGACCCGATACCTTAACAGCGTTCCATTACGGTGGATGCCACGTGTCGGTCACCCTTCACGAAAGCACTTCTGTGACGCGTGATTTATCGTCATGAAGTGGACACTTCCATGATGATAATTTTGGTAATGTCATGGAACACTTCTCTGACGACCGAGTATGACTATCTTGATTACATCATAAATTTGTCATGGATGTACATGCATGACGAAAACGTGACCTCTTGTGACAAACCGCGTATCATCACGGAAGGAAAAAGTCCATTTAAACCTTGAACTTGTAGAGGTTAGGCAAAATGGACCTCAAGTCAAAATCGATCGATTGCACCTAAACTATGCAATCCCGGTCATCGAACCGACATCATTTGAACCGGGATTAAATGCGGTGGGCGACCCGCTAAATTATTCTTTAGTTCAATAACAACAATTCCAAAAGGCGCACACCCTGGGGAGCTCGTAACTTTCGCTGAGCCGTTTTTTTAAATAACTTTCGCTTCAAAAGAAATTCGGAGCGATGATCGTGCACACCCTGGGACCTCGTAACTTTCACTAGGCCGGTTCCTGGTACTCGCGCGAAAAAAGCAAAAAAAATACATCAAAAAACGTTCACAGGGAGGATCGAAGTCAAGCCATGAGAACATCGAACTAGTATGAATAACCACCTGACCTACAGTGCGCTACTGGTAAATAGCAAGGCGAAAGCTATAAGTACATTTGTAGTCGCGTAATTTATTACACAGGTAAAAGGTTACTGTAGCAATTTGTTTTTAATATTTTTAAACATTTTGGGAAAAGCTCATGAATTACAGAAAAGTTCATTTGTTTTGAAAAAATAATCAATTTTGAAAAACAAACCGCTAGGACATATTGTTTCTACATTGTTTCCAAATCCCATAAATATTTTTTTGAATGCGCAAATTATTTTGAAGTATAAAAAACTGGCCCATTTGGAGCTACTGAATATTAGGCGCGAAAAAAATCTGAAAAGTTATGCAGGAGCATCTCAAACACGCGACCTCAGTTTTATTAGCTGCTGCAACTTGCCAACCGAACTAGTGAGTTCAACACATAGATTCATAGCGTGAAACATTATGTACCGAACTGCTTTTGAACATTTTGCAAATATTTTGCACTGAAAATTTTGTAATATCCATTAAAAATTTCTTAATATACAATGAACATTTTAAATTATACACAATGAACATTTTTAAATACACATTAAATATTAGGGTAATATACATTAAATACACATTTCTTATTTTGCATGATGAACTTTTTCGTAATATAAATAGGAAAATGATCCGAAGGTAATAGAAAAAGAAATCATAAAAAAGGAAAAATAAAAGAATATAAATATAAATAAAAAAAGAAAAACGAAAAGAAAGCAGAACTATTAAAGAGAAACAAAAAAAACAAATAACAAACGAAAAATGGAAGCAACAAAGGCGGCGTGGTAGGCCGCCCATCCACGGGTCTTGCTGCGACGTTTCCTCCCAATCCGGTCCACGTCAGCAATCCCCGTTTGGGAAATGATCCGAAGGTTCGATTTAGACCGGGATTGCAGAGTTCAGGGTGCAATCGACCGGGATTTTGACTTGGGGGTTCATTCCGCCGGACCTCTACAAGTGCAAGGTTTAAAATGGACTTTTTCCTCACGGAAGTGTCTTTTTTTGTAGTGTGCTCTAGAGGCTAAACTAGTGGTAGAAAGAGATTCTGCGTCTGCACTTAGAGATGAAGTTGACATGTTGAGGAAGCAAACAGCACAATCACAAGCAGTACTCAAGACAACCATTAAATATTTGGTCGATTTGAAAACGAAGCAAGCTGAAACTGACCGTATTGTTAAGGTCCTGAAGGTAAAAAGGAACTTAAATTCCCACTTGGTAAATCATAGGTGAAATGTTCTTTCCATCGTTGAATAACCTTTGTGTTGTTTGTTCATGTAATCGATTGAACCATTTGTTTTAGAGATCATGTAATAATTGTTTTCTGTTTTTTGGTTTGTAATTTTATTTGAGCACAAGTCTGTATTAATTGATAAGACTCGGAGACATTTCATTTTGATTGATGTGGCAAACCTACAAATGTGCCAATCGGGCTGAATGTGCATTCAGCAATAATAGTAGTATAGATGAACCATAAGTGGCACGCATCGGAAAGGGCCAAGATGCTGTACTAGATTCGCTAAAAAAAGGATGCTCTTATAGCAAAAATAAGTATAGCGGCCTGGCTTATGTATGTTAGTTGATATTATTGATCCATATACTCTATAAGTGTTTATATGTATGTTAGTTTTTACATTATTGGTTGATTGACTCGGTATTTGAATCTTGATACATCGCTTGTGTACATATCTAAATGGGAGTACACATTATGCTGCGTGTGACATTTGAGTTGGACATAAAGTGTTCCAAATATTCGAATTCACCTTAAACTGGATTCTAGCTTCTGAATTCGAGTATCGGCATTTGTAAATCATATTCATATATGAGTGTGGAATACATCTTTGTCGTGCTTTTGAAGATATATAAAAACACATAGAATGATTTATAAAGATTCGTATAGGAATACAAAATGGATTCGAATTTAGTTGCCAGGGTAAACATGGATGCTTATTGTCCCAAAAATCGAAAGAAGCAGCAAAATGTCCACTCCCACGTTAGCTACCCAAAGCCAAGTGTTTGGGAGATGGAAATTACTATCTACCCCTTACATAGACAATCCATCGGCCCGATTTCCGCTGCTCTCAATAAGGGTAGGATAGTAACTTCACTTAGACGTGACACGACCGCCTCTGAGCCCATTCCGACACGGTGGGTGCCAAACATGGGCGGCAAAACACAATTGATTCAAGCTCGTCTGAAAGACATCTGTTTCTCCCTCCATTTCCCCATTCATACATGGTGGACGGCAAAACAAACTCGACTCGGGCGAAATTGATGTAGGCAAATATTTTCAATAGGGGCGGGTTTGTAACTTCACTCAAATGTGACACCGTGGGTGCCAACCATGGGCGCCAAAACATCCTCTCCTCGCCCGAAATCGCTCTGGGAAAATATTGGCGAGATGCGCGATTACCATCCTATCCCCAACCAACGAGACGCCCAAATTTTAAACGGAGGCTAAGTTCGTAACTTTCCCATATTCAGATAGGCGCATCCCAAAAACATGGTTCCCCGTTCCTCTCCCTCCATTTCCCATTCATATACCGTCCGTGCTAGTAGACCATCCCCACACCAGCCTCCTCCATTCGCCACCCAATCCATCTCCGCCGTCCTCCACCCCATCCATCGCCACTGTCCTCCACCATGCCGGAGTGCCTACCAAGACCGCGTTGTCCACTGCTAGAGATGGATGTTTCTCATCCACGGCGACGGACCAAGAGCCTTGTATCGCATCCTCTCGCTTCATCAGCACCGTCGTCCTCTTTGTCGGGGCCGCTCACACGACCTTCTCTTCCACCGCAACGGGACTTATCCCCCGATGCACCCGTCTACCGTCACAGATCTGCTTCAACGCCACTGACAGACATCGCACCACCGATGCCTACATGGCACCGCAAGAGAGGTTGTACTTCATATCTCCTCAACTTTTTGATCTCAACCAGAAAATAGATCGTAACTTGGTTACTGTACTTCCTTTTCAGCTCTTAGAATTTCGTTCTTAGTTCGAAGCAAACAATGGATGCTAAATAGCATTTCTCTAGTTTGCAGCTTTAAATCTGCCATGGCATAGTCATAATGGGGTTTAATTGATCATGCTTAGGGTTTAATTGATCATGTTGGTTCTGTGGTGGTTTCTTTAATAGAAATCAGAGGGGAAACCCTCTTTTGCTCAAAAAAATGCATAGGGTTTCGCCCTTTTATGATCACTATACGATCAACGTACGTGCTTCGTGTCATAATAGCACTGCTCCACCCATCAAGCTAAACAAGCTTCGTTGTTCAAATACGAATCTGATATTATTAAAACAGAGTCGTTTATGCTCAGCTAAATGTTCCTAATTTAGTTTCAAAAATGCATGTTCGCCGCTCGGGTGTGTATCTCTACAGGATGCCCACGGTGGGCCGCGGCCCACCCTGGGATTTTGGGTCGGCCCAGGCCCCAATTCCCCTTTGTTCTGCTGCGCACTTCCGATCTCTACTCGCTCCCAGCCGCCTGCCTCACCGGGGACTTGCCGTCCCCGGGCGACACGACTCTAGGAGGAGACGTCAGACTAATAGGAGGTCAGGAGCCGCTCGCCCAACAGCGTCACCACTGCCCGGGCGTGCCGCCGTGCCTACCTTCCCAGTCCGTTCAGGGCTCAGGCATGCAGCACCCACTAAGCCAACCCGATTTATCCTGAGATACATCCTCAGCACTTAGCAGCCACTCCTAATCACCCATTTTCTAATTGATTCATTACTCATTAGGCAGGACTGCCATTAGGGTTTGTTGTGTGCTGAGTGCTACCTACACTTAATGGTTCAGATGTATTTCAGTAATCTTTAGTACCTGTAAACTTCACAAGGTTTCAAAATTCCGGCCCTAGGAACAGACACTGGTCATTTTGGATTGTTGGTCGTAGTGACATTGACCCAGATTACTACTGCAGGCCAGGTTTGTTCACAATTTTACTTGTCTTTCTTACTCATTCGATATGATATCCAATTATTCACGTCGATTAGTTGCAAACAATAAGTGCTAGACAAACTTCTTGATTCACATTTTGGACGGTCTCTTACTGCAGTTACAATTCTGCATACTTGTCCTAGTAAACTCACAAGTAAATGATTGATTCACTACATCTATGCTTGCCTTGTCATATTTGTTGTCAATATTCTTTTAGGGTGGACCACCCTGTTTCAAAATATTGGAACCATAGACATGAGTGAATAGTATTTCTCTACGTGATCTCTTCCATCATGTGTGGGCAACGTACACTGCATTGTATAGAAAGAAAGTGTCATTTCCAACTTTTACATAGACTACGATCTTTTACATGGAATACAATCTGCCTACTTGCTTTGTGTCGCTTTTCTGACCTCTACCCTTGAAGCTAAACATTATGCCACTTGATAATTCCTTAGTTTATTTGTTCAAATCTGAATTTGATATGATTCTAATGTTCCTACTTCAGTTTGAAATGTGTATACACTGTTATAGAGACATAAGAGGTTTGTATTTTTGTGTGTGGTGCAGTCGTACGGTTGGGGGTGAACTCTGCATATCAGGGGGTTTATAGGGAGACACTCTTGAGTTGAATCTGCAATGCATTCCATAGATAATCTGACTACTTTTTATGTTTTCATGAATCTCATATTCTAAACAGCATCATAATGATTATGAGCTTGCACGCATGAAAAGAATAAAGCAGAACAATGCCATGGCTGTCAAACTTGCCATTAGGGGACTGAAATCAAGTCTGGATGCAATGCAATGCAAACACTCTCCACCTACAGATTAATGCTCAGAATATGATCCTAATAGTGATTATGAGCTAGAGGGAGACCTAAGTCAATGTAGCTACCTAGTGGAGGAGTCAGTGGCAGATGCCCTATCTTATTCACCCATCAAGGTGCTTGCTCTAACTTTCCAAGGTTATATTGGTCGCACATATCTTGCAACTGATGCTTTGTGTTGCTTCTAGTTTGTTACACTGCCATTAGCTTAGTTTACACATCGTGTATGTGAATACGCTCTGCCTATCCATTTCCAGTACATATTCGATCTGTCATCATACCTTATTCATCCATTCAAATGTTGTTCTTGTGTATCAGACGTTCAAAAGGAAGAGGGCGATTGCTGATCGCGTAGGAGCACGAGCAAAGTATTTGGAAAAGGTTTTGACACCTGATAAATCAAATAGCCCATTAGGTGTAGTTGCAATATCACCTGATCCACAAAACACCTCAACTCTAGCAGGCTCTGGCCCTACTACACTGGTCATTTCTGATGCCCCAACTCAGCAGACCCCAACTTTAGCAAATAGTATGATGATGCCAGTTGATATAGCACCGGCTCTATGATGCAAAACCCCCATTCGAGCAAAGATTGCACCGAATCCAGTTGCCAAATTCCTTTTTGAACCAGAGAGAGCCCCAATTGCAGCAAATAGGACCCCTGTTCCATTTCTTCCCAGTTTAGAAGAGGAAGCTTATATTGTTGTCAGGAACTTTGTGCGCATCTTTCTTCATGGAAAGATTATACCACAGAAACAGAACAATTTCCAGTCTTCCTCCGCAACTTACGCGTAAATAATGTACTAATGTTATTCATGGTAACTACTGCATATGTTTCTGCTGACAGAATACAAAAGATTTCATTCTTTTAAATAGGCGAGGACCAAACTGGATTGTCAAGACAAGCAAGGGTCGGTTGCGCTTTTCAAGCACTCGTTGATGAAGTATCGTTCCTACCTGAGGCAAGCGCACTTCGATGGCAAGCCTCTAAACGACATTTCTGTAAAGTCTCTGGTGCTACATTTATCAGACAGTGACTACAATAATCTTGTTACACATTGGTCTCGTCTACAACGTAAGGTACTGTCTATGTTATCACATCACAATTTGAACTACATTTCTGCATTTTCCTTAAGTCTCACTTGTACGAAAACTGTTAGCAGAAAAACATTCATTCTCAAGGGACCAGAGAATCTCACAACTATACTGCACACTGCATTGCTCTTGTGCGTACCTCTTGCCATGTATGACCATACTTCCTTTCATAGTTGTTTGATTATGTAGCATCACTACTCATGTTAGCCTCATTATCGTCCATTTGGTGGACATTATAAGATTTGTATGGACTCTTACATAAATTTAGAATCAACCCGATGCTTTTGAAGAGGTTTAGCTCTGCAGTCCTCTTGTAAGGACTGAACGTCGTCTATCATTGTACTTACATTAATAGCTACTCTCTCCCTCCCATAATATAAGAACGTTTTGTACAGTACAACAGTGTTCAAAACACTCTTGTATTATGGGAAGAGGGATTGGTTCATTGTGTACTATTCTGCATCTTATCTCCCTCGCCTACCATTTACTAAAAAGTAGCAGATCTATATTTAAGCTTACCAAAAAGTTGAATACATAGACAATGCCAGTGCAGAAGTGTAGCCCATTGCTCTTGTTACTACTCCCTCCGTTTCTTTTTAGTCCACATATAAGGTTTGGTCAAAGTCAAGCTTTGTAGAGTTTGACTAGCTTTATACTAAAAAATATAAACATTCACAATATGAAATAAATATTATAAGATGCACCATGAAACTTATTTTCATACTATATAGTTTAAGTATTGTAGATGTTCATATTTTTTTATATAAATTTGGTCAAACTTTGTGTAGTTTGACTTTGACCATATCTTATATGCGGAGTAAAAAGAAACGGAGGGAGTACATTTTGTCCTGTAATGCTTGTACTTCCAGGGATTGGTAGTTGATTATGTAGCATCAATCTGCATCTTATCTTCATTATCCTCTATCCCTTCCAGTATTATCATATCTATAATTACTCTCTACAAAATGTAGAGTACATGCAATGCTTATGAAGAAGATTAGGTGCTGAAATTCTTGAGTTATCCTTCACTTGACATGGAGAAGGGCATTATAAAGTCGGTGTTAACTGTTAATGTAAGTAAGTCCTTCTAAAGCCTTTATCCTCAACTGCTGTTTAATTTGCTCATACTCCCTATCGTTTACTGCTGTTTAGTTTGCTGTTTCTATCAAAATGCATGTTAGCAACAACCATAAGTTCCAAATTTTACTGGTAAAACCAAATTCCTTATTCATACCATGCACATTACTCAATACTCCCTATATGTATGCTTGTTTTTGTGGATCTATAATCCAGTGTGTGGTCAAGCAGCCCACTTTTGCACCTTGTCATCTCCTTTTTTCTCTTACTGATGTGACTGATGATATGAACAACATGCCATAGACATTAACCAAAATAGATACAATGATTGTCTTTGTGAAAGCACAAGTGCTCCCTGGGTGATTTTGGTAATTAATGTCAACATATCTCTTGTTGGACTAATACTTTTATCTAGTATATTTCAGATAAGTTCAACAGTCGAGTGGCGTGGACAAGAGGATGTGGAACCCCTTCAAAATGCTAAGGACACATTGGCTCAAGCTCAAGACTCTACATTTTCATTTTAGTGATCTAAGATCACGTTGAGTCCATAGGAAAAGCCAATATTATTAATAGGGGAAAGTGTTGCTTAATGGCTTGCTTTCTCTCAAAGTGCTTAGTGATATGCTCCAAAGCCCTCAACCACCTTCTCATATCCACATATGTCCCAAACCAAAAGTCAAACTCGGCCCCACCGATTTGTTCTACCCGGCGCCACCAAGTTCATTTGACATAGCCACTGCCAGAAACCCTAGTCACCCCGGTCTCACCGAGATGGTATTGCAAACTCTCTGTTTCCTTTCGTAACACTTCGGTCCAACCGAGATGAGCGATCGGCCCCACCGAGTTTGCAATGCAAACTCTCTGTTTCCCTTTCATAACGTTTCGGTCTCACAATTCCTAAAGCTCATATCTTTAGATTTGAAAACTATTGGGTGCATCAACCTGGGTTCATGGACTGTGTGAGGGAGGTTCGGAACAAACCTTCACATAAGACTCATATAATTGCAGTTATTATGGACAAATGAAATCCTTGAGGTTTGCACTCAAGAAATGGCAGAAGGGGCTCTCACACATTAAATCTTTGATTTAAAAGTGCAATTGGGTTATTCTGTGGCTGGATGATTTGGAGGATTGGAGGCCTCTATCCATACCTGAACACAACTTCAGGAAGATATGTAAAATGCATCATGAACACCTTTTGCATTTGCAATTTTTATACTAGAGGAAAAGGTATACTATCAGATATATCAAGGGGGGAGAATAAAATTCAAAATTCTTCCAGGCCATGGCAACAGAGAGGTATAGGAAGAATTATATTGCTAGTTTGCATCTTTCTGATGGAACAGTATCTTCAGATCATGGGGAAATAGCTACGGAATTTTTGGTTGCTTTCAAGGGTAGAATGGGAACTATTAAGCCAATTTTGTTGGGTAATGAAATCCTCTCACTAATCCCAAAAGTTCACGGTCTTGAGGTGCTCACAAAACCTTTTCAGCTGCAAGAGATTGAAAAGGTCATAAAAGAAATGCCCATTGATAAGGCACCAGGGCCAGATGGTTTTAATGGCCTTATTATGAAGATATGATGGTCAATAATTTCCAGTGATTTTATTAGGTTGGTCAATGAGTTTCATGCAGGAACTGCTCTTTTGGAAAACCTCAATGAAGCTTTCATTACATTAATCCCAAAAGAGCAAACACCTGAGGGAGTAGGATATTTTAGGCCAATCTCTTTGACAAGTGTGGGACTGAAGTTTCTGACTAAATTGGCAGCTAACAGGTTTCAGGATGAAATCACCAACTGTGTTCATAAGAATCAGTATGGCTTCATTAAATCAAGAACAATTCAGGATTGTATTGCTTGGACTTTTGAGTATATTCACCAATGCAACCATTACAAGAAGCCAATCATATTGCTCAAGCTTGACTTTGAAAAATCTTTTGACTCTATTCAGCATGAGGCAATTTTGAAAATTCTTGTGGCAAAAGGTTTTGATAGCAAATGGATCAAATGGGTTCATCAGCTATTATCTTATGCAATCTCCTCTATCTTGTTGAATGGTGTGCCTGGAAATCATTTCTAGTGCAAATGTGGTGTTAAGCAACGAGATCCTATCTCTCCTTTGCTTTTTGTGATTGCTGCTGATACTCTGCAAAACCATGATCAATGATCTTTTGTGTAGGGGACTGCTTACCTTGCCATTGCCAACACATGATCCTGATTATCCAGTAGGACAGTATGCATATGATACTTTGCTATTTGTGAATGCTGACCCAGCTCAGTTGGAGGTCCCCAAATCAGTGCTCAACTCCTTTTCCTTGGCAACTGGACTGCAAATCAACTTCCATAAGTCTTCAATGTACCCAACAAATGTGGAAGCCTCTGTTGCTTCTGCACTTGCTGCTCAGTTTGGTTGCCAACTTGGTTCTATGCTCTTCACTTATTTGGTACTTCCTATTGGAACCACTCAGCCCAAAATTGTTGATTTGCTACCTTTGGTGGACTGCATGGAAAGAAGGCTAACTGCTAGTTCCTAGTGTTTACCACAAGGCAGTAGGTTGCAGCTGGTAAATTCAGTGATAACTTCACTGCCTATATTCTTCCTTTGCAGTCTATCTCTGCCACAAGGTATTCTAAAGAAGTTAGAAAGAATTCAAAGACAGTGCCTCTAGAGGAAATATGGTCAGGAGAAGGGACACTTTGGCTGCTTGGCCCCTTGCCTGCAGGCCTAAGATGAAGGGAGGGCTTGGAATTCTGAATTTGGGACTACAGAATGATGCACTGCTCCTTAAGTACCTGAATAAATTCTATAATAAAGCAGATGTGCCATGGGTTCGTTTTGTGTGGGACACATATTACTTTCAGAGAATTCCTCATGACACTATTCTTTGTGGCTCATTCTGGTGGAGGGACATTTGTAAATTAATGGACAAGTATTGGGTTGTTACCTCTGTCACTGTTGGCAAAGGAGATTCTGTGCTGTTTTGGTCTGATCATTGGGAGATTGACCAGTCTTGCATTCCTCTGCAACAAAGGTTTCCAAGGCTTTTCTCTTTTTTCCTGCAGAAGAACCTTTCTGTCATGGAAGTGGTACAGGCAGGAAATTTGCAGCAAATGTTTTCGTTACCTATGTCTGAACTGGCTTTTAGGGAGTTCAATCAGCTATCAAGCTTGTTATCTGTGACTTCCTTGGACAATGATTGTAATGATATCTGGGCTTGGAGACATGGGAAAAAGGCGGAGTACTCGACAAATAAGTACTATGATTTTGTCCACCAGCCTGTTATTGCCAATGCTATTCTCAGTTGGGTTTGGAAAAGCTGTTGTACCATGACAATTAAAATGTTTGCCTGGCTGGTAATTATGGACAGAGTTAACACCAAGGATATGATCCAATGACACCATTGGAGAATTAATGATGGACCTAGTTGTGTCCTATGCCCGACTGAAGTGATTGAGGATAGGAACCATCTGTTCTTCCAATGTAACTTCAGTATGAGAATCTGGAACTACCTGCAAGTTTCCTGGTTGGATAGCAATGATATGGTGCAAATTTCCTTACATGCCAGGAAGGAGTTTAATAAGCCTTTTTTCTCAGAGGTGGTATTTCTTGCATGGTGGAATATTTGGAAAGTTAGGAATGACAGGGCTTTTAGGCATGTCAACCCAACTTTTAAGCAGTGGAGAAATGGGTTTATTCATGATATTACCCTTCTTTCACACCGGATCAAGACCAGATACAAGGAGGCTCTACTCAAATGGATTGATTTCCTTCCTCCTTGAGGGCCATCTATTTTGTACCTCTTTCTTTCCTACTTGTAGATATTAGTGTTTTTCCTTTATTTTCTTAGATTATTATAGCTTTTCTTGTATAGCTTTTTCTTTCTATTTGTTCCTCCCCTTGAGGAACTTTGTACTTATTCTTTATCCTTTTTTTAATAAAATGCTGCGGGGTGTAAGCCCTGCAGTCTTCCAGGTCAAAAAAACATTTCGGTCTCACCGAGATGAGCGAATCGGTCCCACCGAGTTTGCCTGACCAACTCTCTGGTTAGGTTATTACCAAAATTGGCCCCATCGAGTTTGTGTAATCCGTCCCACCGAGATTATGTTATGCCCTAACCCAAATGAAATCGGTCCCACCAAATTGACTTGTCGGTCCCACCCAAAAGCCTAATGTTCACATTTTGAACTAAATCGGTCTAACTGAGTTTTGTGATTCGGTCCCACCGAGTTTGGTGAATTGTGTGTAATGGTTAGATTTTGTGTGGAGGCTATATATATCCCTCCGCCCAGTCTTCATTCGTGGAGAGAGCCATCAAAACGTGCCTACACTTGTAGCATACATTTTCTGAGAGAGAACCACCTACTCATGTGTTGAGACCAAGATATTCCATTCCAACCACATAAATCTTGATCTCTAGCCTTCTCCAAGTTGCTTTCCACTCAAATCTTCTTTCCACCAAATCCAAATCTATGAGAGAGATTTGAGTGTTGGGGAGACTATCATTTGAAGCACAAGAGCAAGGAGTTCATCATCAACACACCATCTATTACCTTTTGGAGAGTGTTGTCTCCTAGATTGGTTAGGTGTCACTTGGGAGCCTCCGTCAAGATTGTGGAGTTGAACCAAGGAGTTTGTACGTGCAAGGAGATCACCTAGTTTGTGAAGATCTACCCTAGTGAGGCAAGTCATTCGTGGGCGATGGCCATGGTGGGATAGACAAGGTTGCTTCTTCGTGGACCCTTCATGGGTGGAGCCCTCCGTGGACTCCCACAACCGTTACCCTTCGTGGGTTGAAGTCTCCATCAACGTGGATGTATGATAGCACCACCTATCGGAACCACGCCAAAATTCTCCGTGTATCCAATTGCGTTTGCACACTCCAATCTCATCCCTTTACATTCTCGCAAATTGCATCTTTACTTTCCGCTGCTCATATACACTTGTCATGCTTGCTTGATGTGAATTGTGAATGTTTAAACATGTGCTAAAACTCCACCTTAACTTGAAGAAATTAAAAACTGCTACCTTTCTTTGCTAAGGGTCTATTCACCCCCCTCTAGACATGTCTTCTCAATCCTTGCACTTTGCCCTTCATCTATGCTTGTTATGTTGACATGGTAATCCTATAGTGTGGTGAAGCTCCCGCATTATGAACAATGCCAAATTATGCTATTGATATTTTGAACTTACTCTTTATTTTCTAATTTGCAATTGGATGGAATTGACAGCATCGTTATTATCTTTGTTTATACACGTGCAAAACCTGTCATCTCTCTCCTTGTTTCAGGGTGATATGCCTGATGGCATGCACAAGTCTGCTGAAGGCTGTGAGACAAACCCAACATATATTGCAGCAAATAAGGCAAAACATCTTGAAGATAGCGAGACAACCCCAAAGTCTTGTCTTGATGCAGTGTTCAAGTTACTTGAGACTAGCAGTCAGACAAGCTCATAGAATTCGCTGTCTGAATCAGTTCGACTTCTCAGTCCCAAGTTGTAGCAGAAAGGCATTCTGCAACTCAGCTTCGACTTGAAGTCCTATCTCTAAGAAAGATTGCGGAGAACACCAATGAGAACCTCATATCTAAACGGCTACACCTAGAAGCTATGACCGACATGCTAGGAAGGTCTCACAGCCTTGCTCAACAGCTTGCGCAACAGTTCCTGTGCAAGGCTAACCTTTCTTGAACTGTCTTGGAAGTGGTCTTGGTTCAGTATTATTTTGTTGCGCTGCAATGGTGCCCAGTTTTTGTAATCTGCTTCTTCGTTGCGCTTTATGATCACTGGTGGCGAACTTCGATGCCCACTGGATGTAATATACCATAAATCCTTTATTTTATAGTGTAGGTTTTATTCTAAGTTACTATGCCGTAATTTCTTTATTGTATAGAGTAGGTTTGTTCTTATTCCTACTAGTTACTGCCATCATTTGCTATCTTGAAAAAAAACTGATGTAGTCGACCGGGCTGAAACATTCGCCTCTAACGGGCCTGGTTTTTAGCGGGCCACAATTGGGTCGGCCTCCGTCTTTCTTTGGCCCGAATGGCCATTGGGGCCTTCACACTTTGCGCCAGGCCCACGACTTACTCCGGCCTATATTCGGCCCAAATTTTAGTTGGGCCTTTTGTGGACCCAGCGCTTATTTTGGCCCATGTAGCATTGGGCCATTAACAAGCTAAATATTCTGCTAGCCTGTTATAGCCCAGAAGAAACCATGGGCCTTTAGTAGGCCAAAATTCATGTTGGGCCTCAATTTTCACTAGTCGTCGACGGGCCTTCAGCAGGATGAAAGGTAGACCGAGCCTTTTTTGTCCTAGTTATATGACGGGCCATTACCAGGCCGAAACATATCTCGGGCCTTAGTTGGCCCACTGATATCATGGGCCATTAAGAGGCCGAAATCTAATACATGCATCAACGGGCTGAACTATACGACAGGCCTTTAACAGGCCCAAAGTCACGTTGGGCTGAACTGTTGCCACCTTTATCATGGGCCGTTAGTGGGCCGGATGTCGCTCGGACCATATATGGCCCATGGGCAGCACGGGCCATTCCTAGGCCAAAAGACACACCGGGCTAAAATGGGCACATGTCTACATCGGGCCTCTAACAGGCCAAAAGTCATTGGGCCGTAACTGGGCCCAAATATTTGGCAAACAATTAACGGGCCAGATCTGGATTCGGGCCGTAAATGGGCCTTTATTAAACAGGCCATTATTGGGCTGGCCCACTAGTACCTGAGTAAGTACTACGGGCCTTTGACTGGGCCGGCCTTTTTAAGCTATATGGGCCTCTGTTGGGCCCAGCCACGTGTCGACGCATCATAAGCATGTCTCCTCCAATGGACGGACGACATCTGGCCCACCGAGGAGCCAACACGTGTTTCCTCCGGCCAATGTGAATTTTACACGTGGAAAATCCCCATTGGTCCGGGCTGTTAACGGGTTATCGAATCCAAAACCAGCCCCATAGCTTAACGGCGACCCGTTACTGTCGATGCCACGTGTCGGTCACCCTTGACGAAAGCACTTCTATGACGCACGATTTATCGTCATGGAAGTGGACACTTTCGTGATGATAATTTTGGTAATGGAATTGAACACTTCTACGACAGCACAGGTATGACTATCTTGATTCTGTCATAAAATCGTCATGGATGTACATGCATGAAAGAAAAGGTGACCTACTGTGACAAACACGTATCATCACGGAAGTGTATTTTTTTTGTAGTGCACACACAAGTCGTTCTCTCCCCCAGATATGAACACACGAGCGCATTAACATCCCCCCTCTCTTCCAAAGTCTGGACCCCAATATAGGTCTCTATCACTTTGTCTCTCGGGCATGCACAGATCTCCTCCCCACTCTCTAGGTCTCCTGGCATCTCTCTTTCCCAAGCACATGCACTATGTAGAGTGTATCTTTCCCATACACACAAAACTTCTCCCCCAAACGTCTATCTCCCTAGTTATGTCATTCTCGCACACTCACCTCACACACCGCCCCACTGCAAACAAGAACACTTTGTCTCCTTGTGCACCACTCTCCTCTTTCTATCTCTCCCACATGCGGACCCGTCCCAGCTCCTTCCCTGTATACATATGTGCCGTGACTCTTTCCATAGCTCCCTAATGTATCATCGTTCTCAATCTCGCACGTTGTTCTCTACACCATCTATTCTAGATCTCTCATGAAGACCCTATCACACACACGATGACTCCCTTCCCTTGCGTCTCCGTACATAGGCCAATTTCGACAACATCAACATTGTCTCCCTATCTATACGCCACTTATGGACATGAACGATCCCTCTCACCCCTATCTTCCTCTCTCTCTCTCTCTCTCTCTCTCACTCGCTCTCACGCCCTTCTCGCACACACACTCGATGTCTCTTCCAAATAGTCTGCTCCCCACCCACACCCATGCTATCCCGCTACTACACATGCCTTTGTCTCTCTTTGACACACATGTCAGACCATTCCCCCTTCCCTTATACTAGGTTTACATCATTAGTGGTATCTCTACTCCACATACACACACTCGCTCTCACACACAAACGCACGCACAAACACACACATACACACACACAAACACCCATCTATCTGGATCATTCTTTTAAGACACACACCCTTGCATATTCTCCCCAGCTCTAGGTATGCATATACCCACCCCCCTCTCTAGCTCAGATGCACACCAAAATTCTCCATCTCTCTAACTCACACATCTCTCCACATGTCCGCATGTGTATCTCACACACTCACTCTCTAATTATGTCTATGTGTCTCCATGTTACACAACACAAAGCCCCATGTACATGTCTCTCTCTATCCTCCACACACATAGACACAAAGAATCTCTTATCATTTAGACATATCACACACGCACACTATCTCTCACTCTCTCTCTCTCGCAAGCACGCTCAACAAGGGTTTCCCCATGAATAACTTACCGTCTATTCATCAATAGTCGTGGCAGTACGGCGAACACCAGACGTGAAAAAGAATAAATCTACACGTGCGTAGACCACCTAGTATGACTACTAGGACTAGAGCAAGCCGAAAGTGCGCCGCCATCACCCCCTCCTTATCGTCGACGGGAAATCCTTTGTTTTACACAGTCGAGAAGTCATTGTGCTAAGGCCCCACATGCTGAGCCGTTGAATAGAATGTAGATCCTAGTTTACAGAAACAAGTATCGATAATACGCTTGTATCTCCATACTTATATTTCTTCTCTTATAGAAAAACCAAGTTGGTGATGATGGTACGCGTGCCATCTTGCAATATAGACCGTCTGATCTATATCTGACGGATGGAAATTAAACTAAAAGATACCCGCACCTCTCTCCACATTTGCAGGAAAGGCCTTCCCTTGTTCATCCTTATCTCCAACAACCTCATTGTTGAGCAATTAAAAAAGGAAGCCTCTGGAAAAAACAGGCCTGGTGGCCGTTGCCGGCGTCATCCATCCCCATGCCTCCGCTCAGTCCGACCACCAATCACGACCACGCCCCACTCCTCTTCACCTTATCTCCTCTTTCTAGAGATATCATTAGTTCTTACACATGGGATTACTCCCGCATGGGTCAATCACAACAAGTGTTTTATAAAAAAAGGCATCTTGATGTTCTATGCAATGCACCGACATCTTGCTAGTACTCCTACAGAAGACTAAGATGGCGATGATGGTGTGTCTGCCATCCGTCATTTTTGACAATTAGATCTACATCTAACGATTGTGAGGTAAGTTGTTGCCTTTTCTCACCAACATCCCACTTCTCTACCAATTTGCAGAAAAACCCATAATTAGTATCTTAAAACCAACCACATCCCTCCCTCACCTCACCAAAACAGCCCAAGGAATATACTCTGATTGAAACATAATATATCTCTAGTGATATATGTTTATCAAAATTAGAGTGTTTTGTATCAAGTTTGTGAATAAGTATTATTCTAATTATGATCCATTGCAACGCACGTGAACATTGCTAGTATTTCCAACCATGCAAAAAAAATGCTAGTATTTCCATAGTTTCGAGTTTTCCATCAAGATATTAGTCACTCATGGTTGATATTTACTTTCAATCACGTACACATAGGCACTATGTAACTAGCCTTGCTTATTGGCTTACAAAGCTTAACTTTCACTCCTGCTTACAATATGTAGAGTATTTAACAAAAAAACTACCACTCTCAACCAGCCCTAGGAAGAAACTATTGTACAAAAAATAGCAAAAACATACCCAAAATTTCTTAATATGCGCCAAAAACTACTACCTAGTGCCGATTAGGCTCGTTTAAACCCGTTTATGACAGGGTTGGCCCACACGTCCGTGCTGACGAGGTAGCTTAAACCAACACATTTTGTTTGACCGTTGACACGAGGGACCCACATCTGACCTTTTATCCTGTTATTCCCCTCAAATCATTATTTTTCTGAACATTACTTTAAACAGATCTTGATGCGTGTTAAATCGGTGGAGCCGGTGATGAGCGACTTAGCTGCCGCTCCTCCGGACGGGTCGGACGCTTGTGGGCCTCCGACGCAGGTTGGCGAGGCTGGCTGAGAGTGACTTCATGCGAAACAAGCCGCCGTCTTGGCCTTCGCTCGAGCGGATGGCTAGCCTTAAGCGGCGGCGCGCAAGCTTAGCTGCACCGCCGTGCCAATCTAGCTAGCAAACCTTGCAAACAATCACTTGGACGGAGCTATCTTGGCTAGCTAGCGTCCGCGAGCGCCAGACGGAGCTAGCATCTGCACCACCGGCGGTTTTGACCTCGCCTTCTGCCGATGGTGGTAGTTGCGTCCCATGGCCGAGGATGACTAGGTGGACGAGCCGGAGGTAGGAGGTCACTCAGGGATTTTTGTGCAGACTGACATGTAGGTCCCACAGTCATAACGCCTAACTTGCCGGTCGAATAGAAGGCGTTGACTTAAGGGGCAACATGGGTTGAATCGTGCCTATAACGGCACTTTGTAGAGTAGTCGTTTCTTGGTAGGGCTGGTTGGTATGGGCGTGTACAATGGTTGATAAGGTAGTCTTATCTTAAGTCTGCCATGTATGCAAGTGCTAGTAGTTTGTCGGCATTATTAGTGGTTTCTTGGCATTATTAGTGGTTTCTTGTAAGGAACAATGTACTACTAGGGACAAAAGGCGATTCTAGGTTGCGTTGTACTCCAACGAGTACTACTAGTGGTCGCTGGAGTGTATACCTTCTTTCGTGGGTTCCATCCCTGCCGAATGCATGGCGGCCTTTTTTTAATTACTAACTTTGCTGCGAGCTTTAGTTTGAGTTTTAAAGTCGAACGAACGTGCGCACCACAATCTGGGTGCGCTGGATAGCCCAGCCACGTGAACGGGTTTTCCTTCCCATCATCTCGTGGCTCGTGTGCTCGCCTTAGCCGCACCTTGCTTGCAGCTTCCTCATCAGCTAGTAGCATATTTAAACTAGCGCCTCCCAATTAAGCCCGAGGCGCCAAAAAAGCCTGGCGTGGCATGGGGAACTGTGCAATATGGCTCTGTACGTAAAGTTCTAGTACTCTACTACTCTGTAGCTTGGGCATTGCACACATGGACTTCACTCCATTATCGGCTCTATAAAAGAAATTTCATAGGCAAAAGTTTTGCCTCATCTCATTCATAAGAAGGAACTACTAACAAAGATCGACGAGATGCATTACACGTCCACAAATGGAAGCGAAAAGCCTAGTCTCGCTATATCAAATAACTGACATGTTTTCCCCCCCAGTAACCGTCGCTGATAAACAGGCTGCTAGTGTGTGCGTGAGAGGAGCGGCTGAGTAGGCCAGCTACACGCTTGAATAGAGCACCGAGAGTACCCACTACGCAGGTGTACTTTCCCTGCATTGATAGTACAGCGATGGTTCTAGAGAACAGTACTACCCTCCACTTCCAATTGTAGCTCCTTGGCCCTGAGATTCAAGAGTTCAAAACTGGTGCACTATACTAGAAGTACAGTACATCGCACTACTAGTTGAGAAAGTAGTACTAGTAATACTACAGTATGAGTTGTAGTAAATAATAGCCTCACCCCTTTGCTAAGGAACGATCGAGGAGCTGTAGTTGGAAGGGACGAGGCCCTGCGGTTACTACGCCCTTATATCCTCCTCGCCACTTCCCCTCCCCCCGAAGATAAGGTAGTTCATCGCTGGTCCCATGGACTCGCCAAGCGGTTCTCCTCCTCGTCGGGGCCCGGAGACCTTGGACGACGATCCTCCAGGAGAAATCGCACGCCGCTCCTACGTCCTCACCGCCGCAAGACTCGGTGCTTCCTGCACCAACTTTTTCAAGACGGTGCTTAAACAGGCTTGGGTAAGTCCATGCTTGTTGGTCTTCCATGCGTCCTCAAGGAGAAGGTTCTTGTCGGAGTAAATGACCACGGGTAGCCTAGTCGACTCCCCCTGGGGCTTCTGAAAAAATTGCAAGCCAATCAAGCAAATCAAGCCGTCCAGCATCCAAGACGCTAGGCCGCCTTCCCCCGGCCGGCTGTCATCCAGGCCGGCTGTCAGGAGGCGGCCTGGCCCCAAGACCCACGGAAGAAGGCCATGAGAGGGCCGGCTTCCAAGGAGCCGGCTACCGGTGGGCCAATTCCGCGTAGCCGGCCACGAGAAGGCCGCCTCCAAGGAGCCGGCCACCCCGCAGGCGGCCAAGGCCGCACCCTCAGAATCTGCACCCAAATAACAGTGATGAGACAGGGCGTGGCTACAGTGAAGCCTCAACAAAGCCTGCCCCAAAGATATCTTCGCCTTGCCCAGGATTGATCAAGTGATAGACTCCACAGCCAGATGCGAGCTGCTGAGTTTCTTGGATGCCTACTCAGGATACCACCAGATAAAGTTGGACCCGGCCGACCGCCTGAAGACCGCCTTCATCCGCCATTGAGACTTTACATTGCGACTATGACATTCAGCTTGAGAAATGCCGGTGCCACTTTTCAGCGTTGCATGCAGAAATGCCTCCTCAAGCAACTCGGCAGAAATGCCCACGTCAATGTAGAAGATATCATGGTGAAGACGGAGAAGCGATACACTTTGCTAGAAGACCTCAAGGAAACATTTGAGAACCTGCGCCGGTTTCAAATCAAGCTCAACCCCGAGAAATGCGTGTTAGGGGTGCGGTGACCAGCTCCTAGGCTTCTGGTCTCGAGCAGCGGTATTGAATGGAACCAGTGAAGATCAAAGCCCTTGAGAGAATGGAATTCCCACCAAGCTGCGAGGCGTCCGAAGTTTACGGGTGCTGGCCTCCTGAACGCTTCATCGGCCGGCTTGGAGAAAAGGCTCTCCCCTCTACCGACTCATGAAAACCACTCACTTGAGTGGAGCGACCAAACCGACCAAGCTTTTCACTAGCTGAAGAAGATGCTTGCCACGCCGCTTTGTCTTAAGCGGCGCCCGGAAAAAGCCCATGCTCCTTTATATTGCCGTCACCGGCCGGGTGGTCACACCGTCATCGTGGTTCAGCGCCGAGAAGAAGGCGAGCTCAGCCGGTCCGAGGCTGGTCTACTATGGCAATCTGTCCACCTCGAGCAGAACTACCCGCATTACGGAAGATGTGCTCTGGCGTGTGCCGCCGCCAAGCTGAAGCCCTACTTTCAAAGCACTCCATCACGGTCGTATGCACCGCCCGCTTCGCCGAGATCATAGGCAGCCGGGACGCATCCGGTCGGGTGGCAAAATGGGCCATTGAGCGGGCTCCTTACACAATCTTCTACCAGCCTCGCACCTTCATCAAGTCCCAAGCATTGGCCGACTTCCTCATCGGTGGGCGAGACCCGGTACTGCCGCCGACTCCGACTCAATCATTGGCAGATGCGCCCGATGGGTCCAAGATGCGCACCGGCTTGGGAGCCGGCATCATCCTCACCTCTCCCAAAGGCGACAAGCTCGGATACGTTGCAAATTCACTTTGCCGCCTCCAACAATGTAGCCGAGTGCGAGGCGCTCATACACGGACTCCGGCTAGCCAAAGAGCTTCGGCATCCGCGGATCACGTGCTATGGCGACTTCGGTTTGGTGGTCAGCGGTCATCTGGTGATTGGGACGCCAAGGATGCAAACATGGCGAGCTACCGCTTCCTCGTTCAGCAAATCAGCGGGTACTTTGAAGGATGCGAGTTCCTCCACGTGCCACAGGCCGAAAACGAGCAAGGAGATGCCCTGGCACGGATAGGCTCAACCCGACAAGCTATACCAACCAGCGTCTCTCTCCAACGCCTCCTGAAGCCGTCTATCAAGCCATCTCGAATCCGACTCCATCTTCGTGCCGCTTAACTTGACGCAGCGGATCCGGCAGGGAGCTGAGCGGCGGCGGGGGACTTCGATAGGTGGCTCGGGGACTGCCATAGTCGCACCCGGCCGGGGACTTGAGAACCCGGCCGGGGACTCTGATGGTCGGCCGGGGACTACTGATGGTCGGCCGGGGACTGCTTCAACACCTGGCGGTGGCCAGCTCCAGCTCTTCACCACCCAGCCCACCGCCCTGGTTGCGATGAGTCGTGTTGGCTATAGAAGAAATTACAGCTCCATCATGGGCTCAGCCCATCCTCAACTTCCTGGTAAACAGAGAACTGCCGGCTGACGAGATCGCGGCAAGACAAGTCCAACGCCAACAAAGAGCTCGTCAGGCGCAGTGTCACTGGAGTCTTCCAGCGCTGCGTCGAGCCAGAGAAGGGCATAGCAATCCTCAGGGACATTCACCAAGGCGAATGCGGCCACCACGCATCCTCAAGATCCCTCGTTGCCAAAGCCTTCCGCCATGGATTCTTTTGGCCGACTGCCTTTAACGATGCCAAGGAGTTGGTCAAACACTGCAAAGGCTGCCAAGTTTTCAGCTCCAAGCAACACCTACCGGCTTCAGAACTCAAGACCATTCCCCTCACCTGGCCTTTCGCCGTCTGGGGATTGGACATGGTAGGCCCATTCAAGACGGCGCGTGGCGGCATGACACACTTGGTTGTCGCCATGGATAAATTTACCAAGTGGATCGAAGCAAAGCCGATTAAGAAGCTGAACGGGCCGACTGCCGTGACATTCATCGCAGACATTACAACTCGATACGGCGTGCCACACAGCATCATCACCGACAACGGCACGAATTTTGCCAAGGGAGCATTGGCACGTTTCTGCGCGACGCAAGGTATCCGGCTAGACCTAGCATCCGGTGCCCACCCGCAGTCAAACGGCCAAGTTGAGCGACCCAACGGCCTCATCCTTTCCGGCATTAAGCCCCGGCTGGTCATGCCGCTGGAGCGCTCGGCCGGCTGTTGGCTCGACGAGCTGCTGGCCGTCCTCTGGAGTCTGCGCACTACCCCAAACAAGTCAACCGGCTTCACCCCTTTCTTCCTTGTATATGGCACCGAGGCCGTCATCCCAACCGACATCGAGTTCGACTCGCCTCGGGTGACCATGTACATGGAAGCAGAGGCCAAAGAAGCACAAGAAGACGGTGTCGACCTGCTGGAAGAAAGCCGGCTATTAGCCCTCAGCCGGTCTGCCATCTACCAGCAGGGTTTGTGCCGCTACCATAACCGGAAGGTCAAGCCAAGATGCTTTCAAGAGGGCGACCTTGTGCTCCGGCTGATCTAGCGAACAGCCGGCCAGCACAAGCTCTCGGCCCCTTGGGAAGGTCCCTTCGTCATCAGCAGAGCATTGGGAAATGACTCCTACTACCTAATCGACACACAGAAGCCAAAGGCACGAAAGAGAGATGATTCCGGCAAGGAGTCGGAACGACCATGGAACGCCAACCTCCTCCGAAGATTTTATAGTTAAAATGCAGTATGTATCACGCTACCTTTTGTACTAAGTATGAGACAATGGGCCCCCCGAGTAGCACTCGGGGACTGCCACCTTTTATCCATGAATGAAGAGTATCATGCTTATGATTTTGTCACTTCACCTTTTTTTTCGTCCGGCACCGGGTTCGACTAGTCGGCTGAGGGATGGCTGCTGCTGAGTTATATTCAAAGTTCCACCTACGATCGGACAAGTAGTGTCTTGGCACCCAAGCCCTCTCTTGTCAAAAGCCGCAGCTCGAAGAACCATTGTCCGGTGGCAAGAGTCAAAGCGGAAAGGATGCCCACACAAAACGGCTAAGGACAAGCGAACTTATATAACAAAAGCTGGCTTCCTCCCATTGCCGACCGGCTACGGAGTAGTCGTCCGGCGACTTACCATTCAACCTGCCACAATCCAACAAAGCTCAAGTACTTGCCTTCCCACAAATAGCCAAGTTCCTCCCGACCACAGGCTGCCAGAGCAGCTGTCCGGCGAGGAAAGCGGCAATCAAGGGAAGCGGCAAAGAAACAACCTAAGGATAAAAAGCAAACTGAATGGAAGCCAAACACATGCATAATTATATTTACACAAAAGCCTTGAAGGCGGCATTCAACATAGTCTGAATACACCCCGATTAGGTGGAACTGCATAAAGTTAATAAAATTCGTTCAAAAACAACAGCAGAAAAGCGGGAGGCAGATCAAGCCAACGAGCAGCAGTGAATCGGGCAAGTCGGTGGAGGCGGCGGTCTTGGCTGGAGGTGGCGGTGGCGAGTCTCGGCCTGATCATCGTCCTGGCGGCGGCGGCTTCTTGCGCGCCCCTCGTCTGAGAACACGATCGGTGAAGGCTGGCTGGTCGCTTCGCCCGTCGGTAGCGTCGTCTTCGCCGCCCTCCTCCTCTTCGTCTTCGGCTTCATCGCTGGAGGCAATCTCCTCCGCCGAGTCCTCGCCTTCCGCCGGGTTCAGCCCGAACCATTCCTCCGGCTGGGTGACCGTTGTCGTTCACTTGAGAGCAAAGACACGGTGTCGGTGTACTCGGCGATAGCCGAGCGCGCTGATGATAGCCGCGGCCGCGCAACTAGCTCCTCGTCGACCTCCTGCCTCCAAGTGCTCGGTGGCGCGAGCTTAGCCCAGATACCAGGCGAGCGAACTCCGGCGTCCGCCGCCGCCCGGACCGAGCAGCGGAGGCCTTCCGGGCCTCGAGCGGCCAACCGCAACCTCGGCCGGTCGGCAGTCCGAAAGGTGCGCGGGATCACCTCGCCAGCGGAGCGGCCAACACTTGCTGGCAACGCTGAAGCGGCGGAGCATGCGGTGAGCCGGCTGCAGCCGAGCCTGAATCGCCAAAAGCTGCTCTTGAGTGTCCGGCTGGCGTCTGGCGCGATCGCAACCCCTGCTTGCCGGCGCATCTCGCGGTGGGCCTCGATGGCTTGGCTGGCGGCGACGGAGTAGCCGGGGAAGTAATCTGCGTGAAGAACAAGGAAACGACACAAAATCAGAAGATGAACAAGAGGGCAAGGAGCAAGCAAAGGAGTGAAAAGAGGAAGGCGGCCTACCGTCGATCAGATCCTCCACCCGCTCATAGCCCTCGCTCAGCGCTTGCCTTGCTTTAGCCCAGCCCGCCGCCTCGGTCTCGAACTCGGCCTTAAGGGTGGCCTCGTTGTCCTGTGCCTTCTTCAGGGCCGCCTTGTGGCTCTCCTCCTGGTCGGCCAGCCTCTTGGCCAGGCGGTCGCGTTCCTGGGCCAAGGCGACGATCTCGGCCTCCTTGGCGCGAAGGGCGGTCTGGGCCTCGCCTAGCTGCCCCCTCAAGTCGGCATTAGCTCCTGCAAGCATGGAGAAAAAGGAAAAAAGCAGTAAGGGAAAAGTCGTCAGGGAAGATCCGACCCGGCTGCTCAGCAGCCGGCCCGAATCCGACGCGCCCCCACTTGAGATAGAAGAAACCAAGTTCTCACTCCGGCTATTCGTCAGGTCGGCGGCCTTCTGGCTCAGCTCCTGGGCCTCGGAGTTGAAGGCGGCCGCGCGAAGATTGTGATACTCCTGAAAATCAGATGGAGTGCGTATAAGAACAAGATTGCTATCAAGGCCTGCTAAGAAGTTTCAAGCCGCCTGCTCAGCAGCCGACTCAAAACTCGGGGACTACACCAAGTGGGTCGCTGACGCGCCCCGACGGAAGAAATCAAAAAAGAAATCGTTCAAGGCCAGAAGACTCACCCGGACGACCGCGCACGTAGCAAGGAACTCCTGGGTATACCGTTGCAGCAAGCCGGCCTGAGCCTGAAGCCGGCGTCGGACCTCCTATGCCGCCACGTTCAGCTCGGCCGTCCCGCCGCTGGGCGTCCACTCAGATGTGCTGGCGCTGGCCGCCTCCAGGTCCTGTGCCGTCGAGCTGGCGCCCGCAGCTCCTTGCGGCTCCGGCACCGAGGACGCTTCTCCCACGCGCCGGCGGGGCGCTGACTGCACCATGAGATCCGCCCCCGCCGCCGACTCGCCCCCGGCCAGCTGCCCAGGCGCCGCAGTAGTTCGGCCGCCTTGGCCCACTACAGTCAGCGCCGACTGTGGCGCCTCCCCCAGGATCATCACGTTGTCCTCCCTCCTCTCATCACCAGCCGGTCGCGGTCGGCTTCCTCCGACGGAGGCACGGGGATATCGGGAGCCACAGCGCGAAGGGGAATGACGAGTTGCGGAGGCTGATTGCACAGAGCCTTCGCCTCCCTCTCCGCGGCCGCGGCTTCCGCCTGGGCCTTGGCCGCCGCGTCGGCTTGCGCCTCGGCCGACTTCTCCACCGCCTCCTGGACGGCCCTCCGCTCTGCCGCTTCCCGCTCCTCCCGAGCCTCCCGCGCGTTCCGCTCCGTTGCCTCCATGAGGTCGGCGCAGGGGTCCACTCGGCGGGAACTCGGAGACCCTCCCGCCGGTCCGACTATGGAGGCGGCGTCAACCCGCTCAAGGGAAAGCGGTGCCCTGTTCAACAAACCAAGAAGATGGCTTAGATGAGCCTCAACCAAAGAAGACAACAAAAGTACAAGACACCCAACACTTACTCGAGACCGCTTGTGGCTGCTTCACCACCTTGCAGGCGGGCATATGCCAGCGGCGTCGTCCAGCAATGCGCCTCGGCGAGCTCTTGGGTTTCTTGACCCGGCTGCGAAGATACCCGACCCGACCAGTGCTTTTGCGCGCCACCACGAGCAGTTGGCGTGGCGGAAGGTCCCGCGCCTTGGCGATCGGCCGCCGGCTGGCGGCGTGGGATGGCCACGGCTTCGTCATCCTCCGGCCAGTCCCCGAAGTCGGCCGTAAGGTCAGGGCCGCCTGCCTCTCCGCCGGTTGCTACTACAACGTCGTTCATGGCGGCGCCCCCAGATCTGGCTCGTTGGGGTCGTCCATGGTGCGGTCGGCGGCGGCGCTCCAGCCTGCGGCCCGGCGCCCGGTCGAAGAAGAGGCTCTGCTCAAAGACAAAGCCGACTAGTCAAGAGTCGGCTATCGCGAACCCCAACAACAAAGAAGAAAATAAGGAAAAACTCACCACAGTGGAGGTCGGCCGAGAGTATGGCGTCTTGCCATCTGCCACTCCTCCGTGAGTTTGCGATTGGAGATGTAATTCACCATATAAGATACCTCGTCACGAGGCATCTCCACAGTGCTCAGGCGGCATGGGTGAGCGGCTGCTCATTTGGCGAATCATGTGCGGCGGCTTTGGGCGGAAGCACCGGCGCTCCGGCAATGACCACCAAGTCGGGCCCCACCAAGCCCTCCGATTGGACCATCACCCGGAGCCGGGTGACGGCGGCGTTCGTGGCCAAGCTGAGCGACCGGGCTCAGAAGGACCAAGACGGCAGCCTCCCAGCCGGCGGGCCGGCTATGTAAGCCGACAGATTGAGGTAGTCGCCTTGCGCGGCAATGTTCTTCACGTAGAAGTACGACTGCTGCCAAAGCTTCACCGACTGGATCAGCGGGATAGGCGGAAAAGGGTTGTTGTCGGCCGTCCTCCGCTTGGTGATGAAGGCGCCGCAGGGGGCGGTCACGCCCGCGGAGACAGTGCCGAGCTTGCACAGGAAGAACTCCCCAAAGAGCTCTAGAGTGGGAGGACTCGAGAAAACCCTCGCCGAGGTGTGAAGGAAGATAGCAGCATCACCGTGTTGGGGTGAGGTGATCTTGGTGGAGATTGTAGAAGTCGAGGAAGGATCGGAAGAACCCGCTCGCCCGGCAGGCGAGGCCAGCCGAGCGGAAGATGACCCTCTCGCCCTCCTCCGGCGCCTGCGAAATCTCCGCCTCCGGCGCGAGGCGGGTCTTCACGAGGTCCTCGCCCGGCAACCGCCGCGTCCGGCAGAGCCAATCGATGTGATCTTCATGGACGTTGGAGCCATCCCATGATCTCGACAGCGCCATGGGAGCGAGTGGAAGGAAAGAGCCGCGGCAACGGAGGGCATGGGCACGCAATGAAGGAACCGCGGCGAGCCAAGATAGCTCGCGGCGGAACGGCGCGGTGGTGAGTGCGCTGCGTTGGCGGAAGAGTAAAGAAGGAAGCAGAGGAAGGAGAGGAGCGAGGGAGAGCGTGCGAGCCTCTGCCGCTCCCCCTCCTCCCCCTACTTAATTATAGGCTCGGGCGGCGGGCCGAGGAGGCGGCGTGGGGGCGTGGGATTAGCTGCGCCCTCCCCCGTCCCGCGATTATAGTGCCCTAAAGGCGTCTTTGAAACCGCCCGGCGGGAAGGCGAGCAGATCCACTTGGGCGCGAAGATCCGCGTGGGCGGCGTGGGTTTGGTAGGCCCGACCTGCGGCGGCGATCTGTCGCGGCGTGGGCTGGCAGGCCCTTTTGGCCATGTGGCGCTCAAGGTGACGCGCGGTCAACGCGTAAGCCGGCTCGCGTTCTCTCCTTCTATCTGTGGAGCTCCCCGAAGACGGCACGCCCATTCAAGGCCGGCTCCTCAAGATAGGAAGCTGATCGAGGTTCTCATCCTCCTTTCGACTTCGAAGCCCAATCAGCTTCGGGGACTACTGTCGGAGTAAATGACCACGGTTAGCCTAGCCGACTCCCCCTGGGGCTTCTGAAAAAATTGCAAGCCAATCAAGCTGTCCAACATCCAAGACGCTGGGCCGCCTTCCCCGGCGGTGTCATCGAGCCGGCTGTCGGGAGGCGGCTGGCTAAGACCTGAAGAAGGCCATGAGAGGGCCGGCTTCCAAGGAGCCGGCTACCGGTGGGCCGACTCCGCGTAGCCGGCCACCCTCCAGGCGGCCAAGGCCGCACCCTCAGAATCTGCACCCACATAACGGTGATGAGACGGTGCGTGGCTACAGTGAAGCCTGCTACCCCGCATCACAGACACGCGCATAGCTACGGTCGCCCGTCTGTCGCGGCCATCACCCGTCCGGCGCGGCACTGTTCCCATATTGACCATGACGTCACCCACGACATGCTGTTAGTACTGCCCGCAGGCGGCGGGCCCCTCCTGTCAGAGAGAGGCCCGAAGGCGGCTTGGCCTCCCCCAGTCGGCCTGAGATATGGCCGGCTCCCCATAGCCGGCTTGTTCCCTCCCTCGAAGGAAGCGCCTCATTAAGGAGACACGACGAAGTGAGGCTACAGTGATCGCCGCCAAGGCGGAGACACTGTAGCCATGCTTACCCCGACAAAGCCCTCGTCATCGAGATTGAGGCAGCGATAACCAGCCCCGGCAAGGCCCTCAGCAGTGGGGCGGCTTGTCGACCGGGAAGCCGGCAGCCGGCGGGACCCACCAGTCGGCGGGCCCCAACGGCCAGTGGAGAAGCCGGCGGACAAAGACACTGACGGCTTGGGCCCACACCTAGCCGGATTACCATTGTACCCCTGGGGGGTAGGCCTATATAAACCCCCCCAGGGCACCCATGCAAAGGGTTGAGTTTTAGACACCACATAGAGGGAAGAGGAGAGCTAGCCGTGCCCTTCTTCTTCCTCTCACCGAACAGCTCAAGGAGCCTCTTGTAGCAACTTATTCATCTAGTGATCATGCGGAGACCCCGCAGAGCAGCATTAGGGGTGTTATCTCCTCGGAGAGCCCCGAAGCTGGGTAAGATTCGCCGGCGTGCATGTCTTCACCTCATCCCATTTCCAGGCACCGGCGACGTCTTATTGGCTCTTTGCCTCTTCTGGAGGTTCAACAGTTCGTACTCGTGTGAACCTTGCACTTGGCTCTTCGCCTCTTCGGAAGGTCCAACAATGATGGTACTACAGTACAATATGCTTCTGGCAACCTGACACCAATTGAACGGTTGCACGTCCACCGCGAGGGCAAGGGAGAGGGAGAGGGCGCTGTAGTCAAAACCCTCTCCTCGTCCTGCGAGCCACCGCGAGGGCAAGGGAGAGGGAGAGGGCGCTGTAAGCAAGCTTCTACTCGTTCGGCGAGTTGACGGGACACATCAAAGTAGTACTAGTACTAGTCCATACTACGTCCTTTCCAGTTAATATGGCTTAATTTGAAACAAGAAAAATACACTGGCGGTTAACGTATGTAACAATACGCTCATTACGGTCACTATATATAGTTTCGAGGTGATTACACGATCACTAGCTCATCATAGAGCACCGTATTGCACCCTACTGACCAGCCACATAGTCGACATGGCACTTTGTTGACTGGTTAAATTGTCACCTGGTTTCTGGGTCCCACCTGTTAGTTGGCAGAGCAAAGAAATCAGTTAAACAAAACTTTACGCAAGCGCGACAGGAGTCCAACCCTTGCGCGTGAACCACCCTGGCTGTGTATGTGAGTGCATGCACGTGTACTCCCTCAGTCTTCCAACAAAGAGTGTACATCGGCTAAAAAATAAAGAGTGTACATCTACACTTCCAATGCATTTAGACTTTAATCTAAATCCATATTGACTGACTAATGCACCAACTTGTGCTCTAGCTATAGGCTACATGTCTATCCTTAATTACAACATGCAAAAACCTTCATTTAATCTTCTTCTCTCAATGGTCGCATGCACACATAAGTCTGCTACTTTGGGCCGTTAATTATGCCCTGGTCAATGTGTAAATCTCTAAATGTACAGTCTTTCACGGACGTAGGGAGTAAGTTGAGCACTTGAGCGTGAGCGTGTCTGTTACGTTGTGTGCTGTGTGTTGCATGGGCGCGTGATTGTTGCGTGCATCCATGTGTACGTGTGAGTGTTGCATGTTGCATGCATGAGGCTTTTACTCCCTCCCATTCACATGTTCATATTTCAAGCTTCCTCTGTTCCCTCCATATGGTGATACTCCCTCTGTTCCCAAATACGGAGTAAAAGCCTCCCTCTGTTCCCAAATACGGAGTATTTGTCTTTCTAGAGATTTCAACAAGTGACTACGTACGGAGCAAAATGAGTGAATCTACACTCTAAAATATTTCTACATACATCCGTATGTTGTATTCCATTTGACTGTCTAAAAACACTATATTTAGGAACGGAGGGAGTAGCAAATAAACAATAAAAGTTCTCTTGTTTTTCCCTCCTTGGTCACGGTGCACAACCAAAGATGACTTATTCACCTGGATAGAGGGAGTAGATGGTCAAACTTTGACACAAAATTAATGCATTGATAAACGTAATTTTTTTGAGGAAAACGAGTGCATTAATTGAGTGTTTTTGCAAACTAAAAAAATTATTCCACCACTCATCATCTATCTTGGTTGATGAGATTTTTGAATTAAGCCCTATAAACCGGAAAGGAGGTAGTACTAGTACTCCTACATTATTGGTGCCGGGTGCCTTGGCCAATGTTTCATCTTGTTGGACAGGATGAGCGTACAGGCATAGGGATACTGCAGACAGGAAGTCTTCGCGATCCATTATTCCCCATCTCAGTGAAGTGACAATACACGCTGCAGCAGATGGGACACTTAATTAATAAGCTAAACCAACGTGTTGGTATTACTAAATCAGCCTTACCCAGTACTGCCATCATGTTTGCCAGTGAAGCACACTTCCGATAATATGCCTACGCACCTCTTTCCTCCATTAACTAACATATGGGCCCTCTTGAGGCAGACCCACATGTCATCGGCGTAACTATTTACACTCTAAAGGATGGTATATCCTGGTATTAGTACTAGTAGAATTGATATTTAATGCACATTCTTCCCCGTATTTCACTCTTCTTCCTCCTCTCTTCCCCATCGTCGGACGCACACCATATCCCCCCGATCACTGCTCGCCCGCCTGCGCCATCTTCTTTGGTAGCTCACGCGTACTGTAAGTGCATCTAGTGCCCCTTAGTGATTCTGGTGTATTGAAGACTTATAGGTTAAGGAACTAAGGCGTTTATGAGTGTACACAGGTCTATAAGTCTATGAGGAGTTTGATATTTACAGAGAAAGTCGACTCCTAAAAATGAAGTTCTTCGACTGAAGACTTTGATATTTTGAAGACTTTCTGAAGACTTTGAAAGTGAAGAAATTGGTGTGACCTTGAAGACTTGGTATTCATTTGAGGAACATGAAGCGTGAAGACTTTTGTTTTCGTAGTTTCATTTTCTCTTTCTTGAGTCATAGGAAACACCGTCTTTGTTAAAGGGGTCGAGGAAATACTAAGGAAAAATTTCCATGTGATGCTCAACTCAAAATCCTACACCTACCAATCCCTTGAGTGAAGCCTTTGGAAATCTCATACAGATTCAGTCAATTTCTTGATGTGAGACGAAGCTCTTACAGTCGCCGAGAATTTGTTCGACCGAGGAGTTAGGAATTCACCGGTCGGATTGCCTACGATGAGGAACATGATAGCCACGAGGAATTTGAGATTCAAATTTCCGACCGTTCTTGTCTTCTTGGCACTGTCCCAAAATATATTATCCACCTAACGGTCATATCATTGAAGGGCATTTATGTCTTATCATGTTGGGCTGCTCCCTAGGCTATAAATAGCCGCCCCTACAACCACTAGCTGGTTGGCTGCTCGAGAGAACTTGACACTTGTCATTTGAGAGCAACCCATCCTCCTAGGACTTTGAGCAAAAATCATCGAGTGAGGAAAACCCAAAACCAAACCCCTACAAACCCAAAGTGATTGAGCATCACTGAAGAGATTGATCCTGTGTGGATCCGACGCTTGTTACCTTTGAAGACTGTGCTTCTTCCAGACGGTTAGGCATCATGGTCTAGAGCATCCCAGAGGAATTGTGGATCGCCGAGTGACCAAGTGTGTGAAGGTTTGGAAGTCGCTGAAGAATTACCACAGTGATTGGGCGAGGTCTGTGTGACCTTAGTTCAAGGAGAATCTGGTGAGGACTTGGTGTCTGAGCTACGTGCTCGGCGATTGGGTGTCCGGGACTGTGTGTCCTCGAGTTTAAATACTCAGCCGCTCCAACCAGACGTACAACTGAGACAGCAGTTGGAACTGGTCTACCAAATCATTGTCTTCACCAACCTAACTGGTTCTATTTCCTCAACCCTTTCATTTCCTCATTATTGTGTTGAGTGTTTGTTCATATCTGTGTTTGAATACTTTGACTGAAGACTTTCTCAATTTCCTCAGTTCAATTTCTTTAGTCTGTTTGTCTTCATCTTGTGCTA
This sequence comes from Aegilops longissima, assembly GCA_021605205.1. NCBI lineage: Eukaryota > Viridiplantae > Streptophyta > Magnoliopsida > Poales > Poaceae > Aegilops > Aegilops longissima. The sequence goes on from CM038679.1 coordinate 160,809,255, forward strand.
TCCTGTGTTTACGCTTTCTGTACTCTTTGATTGTCTTCATTTCATCATGATGACCATGCCCGCATTCTGTTATGCTTACTTCTGAGTACTTATTCTGCTGCAAGTAGTTCTTCGCTAAGGAATTTCCTCACCGGCAAATTTCTCAGTGAAGAATTCATAAAAATCGCCTATTCACCCCCCCTCTATTCGATATAACGCACTTTCAATTGGTATCAGAGCAAGGTACTCCCTTGTTCTATGTGATTTTGGTTTAACCACCAGGAGTTTTAGTTATGTCGACCGCAGGTATGAAGAAAGTGACATGCCCTATCTTTGACGGTCACGATTATCCCAAGCGGAAGGCCATGATGAGGAAGCGTCTCATGGCAATGGACAGCGAGTTGTGGACCGTCACTGAAATTGGTCTTCTTGATCATGCAAGGCAATGACGCAGATGATATTCGCAAGTACACTCGACTTGACATCATGGCGAAGGATATCATCATACCTGCCTATCTAGAGATGAATTCAAGCGCATTATGCATCTTTGCAATGCGAAGCTTATCTGGGACCGAATCTCCGGCGTCTATGAAGGTCATCGAACCCGTCATGATCCTTGGTTTGAGGACTTCAAGGAATCTCTCAAAACGATGACTTTCGAACCGAATCATCATCTTCTCGCATCATGTCTCATGGCAAAGGGTGTCGAGGTAACCGAATGTTCCTCATCTAAATTTAGTGATTTGTGAATCGATGATGATGGATCGATGATGATATTGAACCTAGCTATACCAAACTTGTTTGCATTGCCACCAAACAACAACATGCCTTGGAAAAGGTTCAAAACATGTTAGGTAAGAGTGATGATATGTTAGGTGAAGAAATGGATCACACTCAAGCCCTGACTGAAAATCTTCAGAGACTTCAGTCTAGGTTTGACAGCCTTCAAGGTCATCATAACTCTCTCTTGTCTGATCATGAGAAACTTTCTTATGAATTTCTTCAAAGAAAGCAAGATCTTGAGAAGCTAAGAGTGAATTATGAAGATCTTCAGAAGGAGCGCGATTCATTACTTGCTCAACAAATTAGCGCTTCTCAGGAAGAATCTTTTCCTCCATGCTTAAAGTGCATTGAACGTGAATCTGCTAATTCTTCACCTGAATGTTCAAATGCTTCAACTGTTACAAATTCTTCACCTGCCTCCGCTATCACTAATTCCTCATCTGAGGACATTGCTAGTATCACTAACGATGCAGAGCTGAAGGAATTGTATATGAAAGGCATGTACAAAAGCCTCAAAGGCCATCAGACTCTTTGTGCTGTGCTTAAAAAGCAGATCCTCAACAGGAACCCTAGGAAAGAGGTATTGCCTTTGAGAGGAAACTCAATGCTGATGGAACATATTGGAAGCTTTGGCGGTATCCCAAAACCTCATGGGTTGCTGCAAAGGGACCTCCAGATTGATCCATCTAACTTATCTGGCTTTACATGCGAATCTCCTCATTCTTCCGATGAGTCATTTGACTCAACTATAAACTGTTCAAAAATCAGAATGGTGAAGTATTTGCTAGATATGTTGGCACTAATCTGCAGGAACGGTTCCCCTATGAAGAAAATTTGGGTTCCCAAGAAGTGCCTTGAAAGTCTTGGTGAATGTCCTCATGACACCACACATGAAGAATAGGAACCCCAGATCAAACTCTTCATATGGACCAAATTCTTCATATGGATCCAAGTCCTCATACGGACCAAATTCCTCACATGGATCAAATTCCTCAAAAGGATCAAAGTCCTCATATGATTATCATCGTGCTAATAACTCTGTTTCGCAGGGTAGAGCTAATGGCTATGACTATGTGCATTATTCTTCAAACCAATATGTTCATAAGTCCACGAAGATTTTCTCTGCTTATTCATATGCTTACCCTAACCCCTCTTATGTGAAACGAAATGGATTGGCTTCTATGCCACCATTCTCATATGGTGCTCGTAGAGTGATGAACTCTTTGCCACCCCTTCAGATGTGGGTGGTGAAGAAAAAGAACTAACTTCTTCTGCAGGGTCAGGTCTCCAGACGTGTTTTAAACGTCTGAAGAATTTGCTGGGGCCTGACAAAATGCCTGAAAGGACGCAGGATAATCATGATGAAATGAACTTTCATTTCACACGTCCTCATACTACTTATCAGTTATACTATCCTGATGAAATTCATCTGATGAACTTGATATCATATTCTTCACTGATGAAGTATATGAGATCGTAAGTTGCACTAATTCATCTGCAGGATGATCAACCCAAAGCCACTGAGTGGGTTCTCGATAGTGGATGTACAAATCACATGATTGGTGACAAGAATCTATTGATGGATGCTCCTTATCACCGTCTCATCTCAAGCATATCATCTTTCTTGACAAAGGCAAAAGTCGGTATTGGGTCTTGGTAAGGTTGCGATCTCTAAGGACATACACATGGACAAAGTCATGCTTGTTGAGTCCTTAGGATACAACCTCATGTCGATCTCAATGCTTTGTGATCTTGATATGGTTGTTATCTTTGGCAAGTATCGTTGTGTTGTGATTATGGAAGCTGACAATTCCAAAGTCTTCGAAGGCTTTAGGAGAGGAGACTTGTATATTGTTGATTTCTCTATAGGACCACAACCAGCCATGTGTCTACTTGCAAAAGCTTCAGAAGGCTGGCTATGGCATCGGCGACTTGGTCACGCAGGCATGAGGAATTTGAACACGCTTGCAAAGAAGAAGCATGTCATTCACATTGATAATGTCAAATTCCTCAAGGATCACTTGTGTGGAGCTTGTGAAGCTGGAAAATTGACCAAGGCCAAGCATCCAGCGAAGACAATCATGATCACTACTCATCCCTTCGAATTGCTTCACATGGACCTCTTTGGTCCTAATCATTACTCAGCTATCACTAATGACGCATCTCTATATGGATTTGTTATTGTTGATGATTACTCTCGTTACAAATGGGTACACATTGTTACTTACAAAAATGAAGTGCAGGAAGTCTTCAAACGATTTTCCTCGAGGGCTTCAACTAACTTTGGTGTGAAGATCAGACACATCAGGAGTGACAATGGAACTGAGTTCAAGAATTCTGGTCTTGATGCCTATCTTGATGAACTTGGTATTACTCATGAGTTATCTGCTCCCTAGACTCCTCAGCAGAATGGCGTCGTGGAGCGCAAGAACAGAACTCTCGTTGAGATGGCTCGCACGATGCTTGATGAATACAAAACGCCTAGTCGTTTTTGGATTGATGCAATTGATACTACGTGCCACATCATCAACAGTGTATATCTTCACAAATTCTTCAAGAAGACTGCCTATGAACTCCTCACTGACAAGAAACACAATGTAAGTTATTTCAAAGTCTTCGGTGCTAAATGCTGGATTAGAGATCCTCATCACAATTCTAAATTTGCACCGAAAGCACATGAAGGTTTTATGCTTGGTTACGGAAAGGACTCGCACACCTCTGAGTCTTCAACATCGCTCTTCACAAGATTGTTGACACAGTAGATGTGCGGTTCGATGAAACTAATGACTCACAAAGAGAGCACCTACCTTCGTGTTAGATGAACCAGCACCGAGGAATCTATCAAGTTCAAGGCAACCGAGGATGTCATTCCTCTTGAAGAATCAGTGAAGAATTCATTCCATCTGCGAAGAACGTCGAAATGATGCACTGAAGATAATCTTTGAAGACAATGGTCTTGAGGAAAATGATCAAATTCCTCGGCGACAACCAGCTCATCCTCGCGTTGCAAAATAAGTACAAGTTGACAAGATCATCGATGACATTGAAGCGCCAGTCCTCTCACGCTCAAAAGCTTCACATTTATCTAACTTTTGTGGGCACTATGCTTTTGTCTCTATCACAGAGCCCACTAAGGTAGATGAAGCATTTCTGGAGCCTGAGTGGATTCAGGCCATGCAAGAAGAATTACATCAGTTCGAGCTCAACAATGTCTGGGAACTGGTCAAACGTCCAGATCCTGGCAAGCATAATATCATTGGCACAAAGTGGATCTACCGCAACAAGCAAGATGAAAATGGCCTTGTGGTGAGGAATAAGGCACGACTTGTAGCTCAAGGCTACACACAGGTTGAAGGAATTGATTTCGTTGAAACTTTTGCACCTGTAGCTAGACTTGAGTCTATTCGCATATTACTCGCCTATGCTAACCATCACAATATCACTTTATATCAAATGGATGTGAAAAGTGCATTCCTCAATGGTAAGCTTGAGGAAGAAGTATATGTTGCTCAACCCCTAGGTTTTGAAGATCCAAAGAATCCCAACAAAGTCTTCAGACTCAACAAGGCTCTCTATGGTCTCAAACAAGCCCCACGGGCGTGGTATGATACATTGAAGGAATTCTTCGTGAAGAATGGCTTCACACCCGGTTCACTCGACCCCACTCTCTTTACTAAATCTTATGATGTCATGAATTTGCCTATATGATGAGTGAAGAATATCAAATGTCTATGATGGGAGAGTTGAAATTCTTCTTAGGTCTTCAAATTCGTCAACAACACAATGGCATATTCATATCTCGGAGAAATACCTCAAAGATGTCTGAAGAAATTGGCATGCAAGATTGCAAAGGCGTCAAAATTCCTATGCCCACAAATGGCCATCTATGCAATTGATGAAAATGGTATTGACTTGATCACAAGGTATACCGCTCCATGATTGGTTCTCTATTGTACTTATGTGCATCTAGGCCAGATATAATGCTTAGTGTTTGCATGTGTGCCCGATTTCAAGCTACACCAAGGAATCACACCATAAGGCTGTGAAGCATATTCTTGATATCTAGATCACACACCAACACTAGGATTATGGTACCACAAGGGCTCTACTTTTGATATCATTGGATATTACGACTCGACTATCTTTGGTGATCGTGTGGACCGCAAGTCAACATCTGGTACTTGTCATTTCCTCGGACGATCTTTGGTCTGTTGGTGCTCGAAGAAACAGAACTGCGTATCACTGTCTACTGCGGAAGCTGAATACATTGCTGCTGGCTCGTGTTGTGCTCAATTACTGTGGATGAAGCAAACTCTCAAGGACTACAGCATCAACGTGAAGAATGTGCCTCTCTACTGTGACAATGAGAGTGCCATCAAGATTGCTCACAACCCAGTTCAGCACTCGAAGACAAAGCACATTCAAATTCGTCATCATTTTCTTCGTGATCATGTGTTGAAGGGCGACATCTTCACTAAGCCCTTGGATGAGAAGAGATTTAGCAAGTTGCGGTGTGAGCTAAATATCTTAGAATCTTCGACACACATCCTGACACTTATGCTAAATTGATGACTTAGATGTGCAACACATGAAGAAACGTTTTTCTTCAATCCAGGAAGAATAACACTCTAAGTGTGAAGAAATTAATGAAGAATTTGATTCTCGTAACCCTCGACAATTGTGCGCGTGTCTGAAATCATCATTCTTATCTGATGGGTCACGCCACCACCAAAGTTGAAAATCTTCAATTTGAGTTTTTCCTCAGTTTTTGAAATTCTTCAGTTTTTCAAATTCTTCAACTTTGCAAAATTTTCATTGTTTCCGTCGTTTTTCTTCATTGGCAATACATATATATGGGTTTATGTCCTCTACAGCATTCACTTATGGCTATTTCTTCAAGTCGCTTTTTCTGCTAAGTGAATGTGATCGGACCCTTCCCCCTCTATGCTATACTCAACCCAATCTATTCACAAATTCTTCATGTGCGTTCTATTTGAAACTCGTTCAAAATCTTCACTATGTCCTTGTCAGCTGAAGAAATTGCGAACGAAACTTTAAAACTGATCTTATCCAAACTTTCGGTTTTGCCGCTCAAACCGTTCCGCATCCCACGATGCAATATTTTACTCACCCACGATCGTACATGATCTCCACTACACAGTACGTGGGTGACACATATCGTGAGAAGGAGAATGGTCAGGGGCACGTTCGTCCTAAATCTTCGGGCGAACAATTTTTCACTGCCTCTATAAATACCCCTCTCTCCATCCTCACTTCTTTTACTCCGCCGACCTCTCTCTCCGCCGAGCTCCTCAAACCCTAAGCGCCGCCCGCTTCTCCTCCATCGTCGCGGTGAGGAAGAGCTTCTGCCTCGACCTTGTCGCCGACGTACTCGCGCCGACTGTGGAAATCCTCACTCCGCCGCCGCCGTAGCTGTCTTCCTCCGCCAAGTTAGGGCGTGGAAGATCTGAACAGACGAGCTTCACATCTACAACACCCAGTTCGTCGTGTTCTTCATTTAGGGTAATTAAAAGTTACTTTTGCTGCCCTCGTTGATCCAAATTTTACACTACTAAATCTTCAAAGGTGTTTTGTGCTTCAAATCCTCACACACGAACACCTCACTAGTTATCAGCTCTTGATTCGTTTCTCTAAGCAATCATTTTTTTTTCAAGATTCCTCAATTGTGTGGATCCTTGATCTGTACAACTCTGGAACCTAAGACAAAGAATGCTTAGTGAAATTCTTCAAGGCTCATCTGGTCAAAATCCTCAAAACTTGTTCTTTTTGAAAAACCTTACGAGAACGCATATGACCTCTCCAAATTCCTCGCAACTATACTCTGTTCACGGTACTCATGTCCGCTGCTGAATCACTAGGTTCTCATCAACTTAACTCATTTGCAGCGTTCCTCGAAGAAAAGTTGCATACTTCTTGAGAATTCGTTTGTTCAAATTCCTCAATGAAGAATATGGCGAAGGAAAGAAGCCACAGAAAGGAGGAAAGAGGCCTGAGGTCATGACCGCGTTTGAAATCCCTGAGGAAATATATGTTGATTATTGCACACCTGATGAAGCCGAGTTCGGCAAAGAGAACAAAAATCAGCGCAAGGTGCGCATCCAAAGGATTGAACGGAGATGGGCACGGGAATGGAGGGAGTACCGATATGTAACTCCAAAGTACATGAGGAAATTCGCACTCAATCCTCCATGCCCAAGAGCTCCATTGGCACCTGGTCAAGAAGCTGACCCCACCAGCATCAAGCGTGGTGAGGACTTTCCTGAAGAATGGGCCAAGCGCCAAGCCAAGTTGGCAAGACAAGCCAATGAGGCAGTGAGGAAATTCAATGAGGACTCTGCCACTGCTGCTGCCCATGAGGCCTCTGTCAAGCCAAGAAAATCGATGGCAAAGAAGCCCGCTCACAAGCCAAGTGCTTCACCAACAGTGCCCTCACGGCCAAGTTCCTCAGCAGTGCCCTCACGGCCAATTCCTCATGCTGCTCCTGCTCCTCCAGAATCCTCAGCTCCTCCAAAATCCTCAGCTCCTCCCAAGTCCTCAGCAGTTCCGACAAAGTCCTCAGCACCTGTGCATCTGGCCACGTGCCAAAGGACTGCAGGCTTCTCCATTGCCTCTGGTGTCTCAGCAAGTTCCTCGGCTGCACCAAAGTCTTCATCTGGCCCGACTCTGCTGAAGACTAAGGCCACAGCTGGACGAGGTCCTCGGCCAAGTCCCAAGAAGAAATAGGTCGCCTTCCAAGTGCCACCTGAAGATGATGAGGCTGATGATGATGAACTTGCGGAAATCATCAGAGATCGCCAAGAGAGGGCCGCTAGAGCCAACGGCACATCTGTGCCACTGCTGTTGGATCTGAGGAAAATCCTCGATTATATTGATCTCTGGCACAAGGATCCAAACACCCCTATGCCTGACTTTCATCTGACTCCTGGACAAAGTCATATGCTGACCCATTTCATCTCTAAAGAGAAATGGAAGTTTGAAAAGGAAAGAGAGATCAAGAAAGCTCAATACGAAAGGAGAAGTTCACAAGAAAACGTTGTCGAATGACACCGAGGAACTTCTCAAGGTCGGACTGAAATTCAAGACCTCGGCAAAAACTTGATGCTTATTATGCTGATTGGCAAGGAGCCAAGGTCGATTCAATCAACCGACGAAGAAGCTCACCAATGTTGCTGCCCCAACGCAACATGAAATTCCTCAGTGGAGCCTCACTCAGCCGATCGAAGAACATGCCAAGACCACCGATGAAGTTTAGGCTCTGAAGAAAATGCCAGTTCGAGGCTGATGATCCCATTCCAGCGGCCGAAGAAATTGCGTGGCATCCACTAGTGGTGCGCTGAAGAAGCTGAACAAGTCAGGCAACTACATCGAGTCTTACCGAGGAAAATCAACCAGATTCCTCGGCTCCTCCTGCGCCAACACCAACTCCAATTCTTCCATCGCCTCGATGTGAAGAAGACCAAGGCTGCAGAACGAGCTGCTTTGAAGAAACGGAAAGCATCACAAGGCGTCAAATTCTTGACTGCGAAGAAAATGAAGCCAATGACCAGCTCCTTTGAAAATCCTATTGATGCTGTTCCAATTTCCTCAATTCAATCAAAGGACCTTGTTCCTTTTGAGGAAGATTATGTGATCCTAAGCGGATCGATGAAGAAAATCATTCTCTTGCTTCATCGAGCAGATTGATGAAGAAATTGAAGTGGAAGCAATCCCTTCAACCCCAATCATTTCCTCGCCTATGCCTCGGTTCACAACCAAGAGGCGGTGTTGAGAACTTGAGGAAGATGTGGATATTGGAAGCACAACGCCGGTGATGAGCGATGACTTTTGGGAAAGTCAAGATCCAAATTCTCCACTCTTCACCCCAATCCAACAGATACCTCGGTCCCTGCTCCAACTGTTCAATTGGGCTCAAGAAACTCATCCCACTTCATCTGTCCATGAAGAAATTCTAGCCACTAGCGCCGATGAACTCTGCTGCTGCTGATCCTCGATCGCACTGTTGAGGAACAAGAAATTCCTCACTGAAGAACACGAGATTGCGATTCACGAGGTCGTGATGCAACTCACGACACTCCACCGCCAAAGCCAAGGATCCCTTCTCAACAAAGCAAAAGTTCAAGGCTGAAGACTTCTTCACGAGCACGTATTCTTCATCGATTACAATCCATATGATTCCGCTCGCATAAGGAAGAGGCGTTTACGGACTGCCAGTAAGCCAATTTCTATTCCTCGGTGCTCTTCAACAAAGACAAAGTCTTGATCACGCTCATATTCCTCATGTGGACATGGAGTCTCTGTCGGGCTTGAGCCAGTCCTCGGTGTTCTTCACGACGCAGACTTCAATTTCTGCACCGATATATGTGATGGAATGAAGAACTCATTCTTCAATTCTATGCAACGCTGCACATCACGGAGACGGCAAGACGTGAACTCATGGGTATTAGACCGATGTCGAAAATACTCACTACAAGGCACCAACAAATCTGAATTGCTTCGTGCTCTACCACTCGATCCTCCACTTGATGGTGCTCGTTGTATCTACAACGAACCGAACTTTCAAATCACTATATGCAAGTCTTGATGAAGCCTTTGAAGCCAAGGCAGGCCCAAGAACCAAATTCCTCGTCAAGGAATTATTGTATGTGCCTCGGACTGTCTATCGGATTCTGACGAAGACAATGAGTCCTATCAAAGGCCACGACTCAAATGATGAAGAAGTCGTTGGCATCATGAAGAATATGCTTTTCAATATCATCATGGCGTTCCCGTCAACTTCCATGATTTCTTCATGAGGACTCTGGCAAACATTGCTATCTCACCATTTGAGCTGAAGCCTTATGCGCCTTGGATAATGAGATTCATCAGGACAAGGTCTTCACTCAATTACAAGGCTAACACACTGAACCACTGCAGCTACTTGCCCCCGATTGAATTCCTCAAATGGACATTTACCTCAGCTGATGACAAGGGCAAGGCTACTGCTGTGATCGATGAAGGCATTCGTCCATTGGATGGACAGTTTAGCAAGCAGCATCCTACTCCACCAATGATGACTCGCCACACATGACTCTGCATAAATACCTCGGTCAAGCAAAGTCCTCAAGCTCACGCACCGTGGTGATGATGATCGTGAGTTACTCCTCAGTCTTCATCAGAAGGTTGATCGCAATCATAAATGGGTCAAGCGTCAGTTTGGTTCAATTCTTCACAACATGACCTCTACACACAATGAAGTGAAGAAAAACCACTACTACCTCCATGAAACCTTCAAACGCACCTGGGCTGTTCTTTCAAATGTCTATAGTGCGGAAGAACTAACGACAATGGGACTCAAGGAAGAATTTGACTGGTCTGCACCTCCTCCGAAGAAATACAAGAAGGTCAAAGTTCCTTCCTCGGTGGCCAGCTCCTATTCTTCATCGCATGACACGGATCAAAATGAAGACTTGGATGACACCGCGGCATGCCCTACTACAACCGCCGACCCCAACAACGCTGGCGCTCCTTCTTCAACTTGAAATTCTTCAGGGGCGTCAGTCCTCAGTTTTGATCCTTTTGGTCATTCGATGACAAAGGGGGAGAAATTTGAGTTAGTCTTCAAGCGGGTCTATTATATGGGCAATTTACTTTTGTTAAGTTACAACTCTCGTTCTTCTGAAACTTTTATTGGATCGAGTTGTAATCTTAAACCCGATGGTGCTTTGATACTTTTTGATGCACTGTGCTCTTGCACTATGCTCTGATACTAGCTCAAATTGTCTTGAGCTCTGATACTCTTGATGAGTTATTTTGCATGCTTGTTCCTCATTAATGTTATCGCATGCATGCTGAATTACATCAAGCACCATATTTCATCATGCATCTCAAATTCTTCATACTTTATGTCAAATGCGTGTATGAATTACAAGATATAGGGGGAGATCTCCATGATACAACTCTTCAAATGTGCAATGCCTCAAAAGCAAATTCCTCACTATGCACATCTTCAGGGGGAGTTCTTCTATATCTTGCAATCAAATTCCTCAATATCAGTATTTACACTTCATATGTTTATGCCCGTTGAAAACTTAACCTATATTGTCATCAATCACCAAAAAGGGGGAGATTGTGAGTGCATCTAGTGCCCCTTAGTGATTTCGGTGTATTGAAGACTTATAGGTTAAGGAACTAATGCGTTTGTGAGTGTACACAGGTCTATAAGTCTATGAGGAGTTTGCTATTTACAGAGAAAGTCGACCCTAAAATGAAGTTCTTCGATGAAGACTTTGATATTTTGAAGACTTTACGAAGACTTTGAAAGTGAAGAAATTGGTGTGACCTTGAAGACTTGGTATTCATTTGAGGAACATGAAGCGTGAAGACTTTTGTTTTCGTAGTTTCATTTTCTCTTTCTTGAGTCATAGGAAACACCGTCTTCGTTAAAGGGGTCGAGGAAATACTAAGGAAAAATTTCCATGTGATGCTCAACTCAAAATCCTACACCTACCAATCCCTTGAGTGAAGCCTTTGGAAATCTCATACAGTTCAATCAATTTCTTGATGATAGAGACGAAGCTCTTACAGTCGCCGAGAATTTGTTCGACCGACGAGTTAGGAATTCGCCAGTCGGATTGCCTACACAGATGAGGAACATGATAGCCCCGAGGAATTTGAGATTCAAATTTCGACCGTTCTTGTCTTCTTGCCACCTGTCCCAAAATATCTTATCCACCTAACGGTCATATCATTGAAGGGTCTTATCATGTCGGGCTGCTCCCTAGGCTATAAATAGCAGCCCCTACAACCACTAGCTGGTTGGCTACTCGAGAGAACTTGACACTTGTCATTTGAGAGAAACCCATCCTCCGAGGACTTTGGCGAAAATCATCGAGTGAGGAAAACCCAAAACCAAACCCCACAAACCCAAAGTGATTGAGCATCATCAAGAGATTGATCCTGCGTGGATCCGACGTTTGTTACCTTTGAAGACTGTGCTTCTTCCAGACGGTTAGGCGTCATGGTCTAGAGCATCCAAGAGGAATTGTGGATCGCCGAGTGACCAAGTCTGTGAAGGTTTGGAAGTCGCCTGAAGACTTAACACGAGTGATTGGACGAGGTTTGTGTGACCTTAGTTCAAGGAGAATACAGTGAGGACTTGGTGTCCTGAGCTGCGTGCTCAGGGACTGGGTGTCCGGGACTATGTGTCCTAGAGTTTAAATACTCAGCCGCTCCAACCAGACGTACAACTGAGACAGCAGTTGGAACTGGTCTACCAAATCATTGTCTTCACCAACCTAACTGGTTATATTTCCTCAACCCTTTCATTTCCTCATTATTGTGTTGAGTGTTTGTTCATATCTGTGTTTGAAGACTTTGACTGAAGACTTTCTCAATTTCCTCAGTTCAATTTCTTGATATGTTTGTCTTCATCTTCGCTATCCTGTGTTTACGCTTTACATGCACTTTTGATTGTCTTCATTTCATCATGATGACCATGCCCGCATTCTGTTATGCTTACTTCTGAGTACTTATTCCGCTGCAAGTAGTTCTTCGCTAAGGAAATTCCTCACCGGCAAATTCCTCAGTGAAGAATCCATAAAAATCGCCTATTCATCTCCCCCTCTAGTCGATATAACGCACTTTCACGTACCATATCCCCCCGCTCACTGCTCGGCCACACACGCCATCTTCTTCGCTTTCCCGCCCGAATCCACTTCCCAGCTGGTTCGCAGGCACCGAAAACCCCAATCACTCAGCGCCCTGAAAAACCCTATGGTAGAACCGACTGTCATGCAGAGCCATGATTGGAATTACCTCCCTGATGTTCTCTTGGAGCAGATCTATAATCATATGGACCTGCTCAGCACCGTCCGTCTGGCCACATGCTCGGTGTCTTTGTACGGTCTACTCGTCTGCAACCGGCCGGCTCTTTTTAATACACCCTGCTTGTTGATGCCCGATCCTCGTAGGTGGCCCAGACACCGACTTGACGATCCGACGGAGGTTGCCGTGGTGCCCCTCGACATGCTACCACTACCCGTCCACCTGTCCTTCATGCGCGGCCACTACTGGGTGGGCATGAAGGCCAACAGGATCGTCCTCATCCACCAATCCAGTAGTCCGTGGCGTCTCGTGGATATCTACACCCAACAAGAGATCACCCTTCCATCGTTGGATACCGCCGCTATCGAGCCTCGGGGCCCCCGGACAATCCTGCCTACTACGCACGAGATGCGTCGAGCTTTTGGCTCGACCTTTGTTTGCTGAAAGTTGTAATCTGCGAAGTGCCCACACAATCAGAAGACTACATGGATTACAAGCTCATTGCCTTGTTCAACATGGGATTAGTCTATCTGGAATCCGGTCGCCATACATGGTTATGGCTCGTCGTCAATCCTGTTGAGGCAACATTTCTGTCTGATGCTATAGTGCACGATGGCATCATTTACGCGGTCGACGCACTGATTGGCTGCCTATACTGGTGGAATCTATCGTTGTGTAATTGTTCTATCTCATCTCATCTTTAGCTTATGAATACGACTCCATGTTCATTGTTACAAATTTAGAATATATAGTATGTCTATAACCACATCATTGCTATATGTTCCTCTCATATCCTAGATTTTTATGACCACACATGTTATTGTTAGAGTTGATATGTGAACAATTGGCATCTAATGATTGTTAGAATAGATATTATGAGCATAACCTCATGATTGCTATATGTTACCCTCATTTCCAAGATTTTTATAACAACAGATGTTATTACTTAGATTTGATATGAAAACAGTAGTAAGTGCTATGGTAGAATATGAGTAGGCCCTGTCATAGCTGTTTTCCTCTCATTGTTACATGATGTTTGACCCATGACATATTGCTAGAATATGAAAGCCATTGGCTTTTTTTAACTTGGGGTATGATTATGACCACGGCATTGCAATTCTCTGTCTATGATATGTGTCACTGTTATAATAATCTTAATTCCACACATACTCTGAACATGATTGTTTATTTTTGTCCTTTTGGTCTCCAATTTAAATTGTTGCAGCAGACGCAAATGCACTAGCCTTCATGATTCTAGGACCTGGAATCATACCAGTCGATGGGTGGTGGTTTCTCGCTCGTTCAGCTGACGGTGGTCATTTGATGCTCATTCGCACGTACGAAATTGACCAAACCATTACATCAAACCACATGCAGTAAAATGCCTGGGGCGTAACTGACATCGATGGCTATGGCTGCTTCGTGTTCGAGAAAGATCCCAGCTCCGTTGCGCCAGGCGTATTAACCTGGAGGCGGGTTTACCGCCTCGGCGACCACTCCATGTTCCTCGGGCTCAATTATCCGATCATCCAACCAATCATCGATCATATCACTAGCGATTATTACTGTGCTATGCAACTTCCATTCGCCAGGGGGAACTGTGTTTACACATCATACCATGGGTTTCATGAATCACCATATCCAGAGATTTGTCGACATAGCTTATTGCCAGATAATGTTCAGTGTGTGAAAGGCATCAAGCTTTCATGCGATGGATGGCCTTTGCAAACCCGACATGCGGCGATGTGGTTCATGCCAACAACAAATATGTACAATTTGATTCTTACTGATATCTAGACTGAGCCATGTATCCTGCTACTGTAGCACGACCCTCTTTTGTTGGATATTATGTAGTGTTGTTAGTTTGAAGCACTCCTCTGGTTTGAAGGATAGATACCTCTCCGGGATCCAGTGCATCCTAACTCACCTGCGTAGGACTGGACTATTTTGTTACTCGTAACAAAATATTATTATGTTACCCTCGCGCCCTATATAGAGGCGCGTCCATTTTCTTCCTCCTGCCGCCGCCTGAACCCACCTCCGCCCAGCGCGCCGCCCCGATCCCACCTTCACCCAGCGCGCCGCCGCCTGGATCCCACCGCCACCCTGCGTGCCGCTGGCCCTATCCTCCTCCTCCCATGCGCCTCCTCCACGATCCCCCTCCTCCCAGCGTGCCTCCCGTCGCCGCCCCCGCCCCCAACTTGCCCTCGTGCAAGCCACCGCCGGCCACCTTCCTCCGGTGAGCAACCGCCATCCGCCTTCCTCGCGCGAGCCATAGCCGGCCGCCTTCCTCTGGCGAGCAACCGCCAACTTCCTTCCTCCCGCGAGCCACTGCCGGCCGCCTTCCTCCACCGCGTCTGCCTTGGCGGGCCGCTCCCTGTCTCCACTACCGCCTCTGGTCACGCACTGCCCATTCATGGCTAGCTTGCGTATGGAACCTGCAAGTTCAACATTTGCACAATATTCAGTTCTTGTAGTACAAATGTCTCCCTCCCCCCCCCCTCTACGCCATCCTCGGAACACCTCACTCGCGCCAAGGCTGCAGCTTCACTCACGTGCGCCACCCTCGGTTGTCACGCCATGGCCTGCACTCAACGGCTGTGGGTGGAGCCGCTGGGTCTAGGAACTTTGCCTCGACAGTACAACAGCACACTCTGCTGTCGGTCCTGATTAGAGCTGCGCACAAGCCACCCCCTGTCCGCCCTCGATCCGTCTTAGTCATCTCCCTCTCATCCTCTCTCTATCTCTGGTATGCATTTGTGTGTGCAGGGAGTGGGAGGAGATAGAGCAGGGGAGTGGGAGGCCCTTTCATGGCAAATCCGTCGGCATCTTCCATGGATATTGCGACCTCTCTTGATTTTTGCTTGAGGGTTTCTCCTTTGGATCTGTAGACTGTAGTTCCTGCATAGCGGTGTCCTTTTTTCTATTGTTCCTCTTTCGATGTTGATGCATGTGTTTAATAACCCCACTGATACGAATTCTGAAAACAAGCTCCAGTACAAGAAAAATGGATCGTTCAGTTCAATTCTGAATTATAAGTGTGTAAACACATCCTTCTTACACAGTAACTAATTAACTATGATAACCATGTTCAGACTTCTAAAAATCCCAAAACTATGAAGAGTTAGGATTGTTACTACGTTGCTTCTTACTATTGATTCATTTTTTATGAGAAGGTATTAAGATGGTACATGTAGTTGGACATCTCAATATACTGTAATGTGTTTTTTTGCATATTACCTTGAAATTATGTTAGCAATTCTGAATTGCGATTGTGCTTGAAACTGAAAATAATTCTGTAACTTCTCAAACCTCGTGGACTTGATGCTTAAAATACTTCCATAACGAATTGATTCTTGTTTTTTTCATGATCAGTTCAGCAAAAAAAAGTTCAGTCCAATTTCAAATTCTCATTGGAGTTTAGTCAAAGTTTCTTATTTTAGTTCAGTACAATATCCAAGTTTATTTCAGTTCAATTCTTATTTTAGTTTTAGTTCATTTCAATTCTTATTTTAGTCAATCTCTAGGCTATGGATTTTATTTGGCCTAGATTGCTAGATGTACTAACTTGTTGTGCCAAGGCAAAAAAACATTAAGTGTCGCTACTGTAATTTGTTCATTGTTTCATGCCTTCCCGCAGACGCGCGCCCCCACCTCCTCGCCGACGCGCGCCCCCCGCCTCCCCGTTGATGTGTGCCGCCATGCCTTCCTAAAGACGCGCGTTGCTCCGCTGCGTCAGCGCCCATGCCGTTCAAACTCAGCCACCTAGGCCGTTCAGTTGGCGGCGTTCCTGCAGCTGCAGAGGTTGTGCTGATAGTAGTAGGCGCTGGTTGTGTTGGATAAAATGCCTAGGAGCTCCCATGATTTATACATGGAACCTAGATGATTCCGTTTCTTCATTCCCCCAAGTGCTTCAATGTTGGCACCTTCTCGGCTGGCTCGATCGCTGCTGGATTAGGTGGGCGTAGGTGTGGGTTTACATTGAAGCTGGCACCGCTCTTGTGTTATTTTCTCTAGCGATTGAGAAACTGATACTCTTTTTAATGCGTAAGTTTATCTGCTCACAACCTATTTGTATGAAAAGCCAAATAGCTTGAGAATAGCAACCTGTTCGAGCTTTAGCTGAGAGGATTTTGAATCGTTGTGTGAGGAAGTGTGGACATGGCCTTGAGATAATGCATGCTGCTTTATTCATAGAGAGACGGCACCGTTGATTTTATTCATAGGAAACTGAACCAAAACAGTGGTTGCTACTAGTGTTTGGAAATTATAATTACTAGAACTCTTTTTTCTCACCCTTTTAATTGCTGGCTAATTCTTGTAAAAAGTAGTGGTTAATCTTGCTAATTACTTTGATGTGATGCCTAGGTGGTCAGTCCAGCTCCTACAACCAACACAGGTCGTTGCCCCCATTGCCACAACGGTAGGATCACAAACACAAGTGTGTTTATCCTCAACCAGTTCCTTCACGCAACCCCTGCTCATGTATGCTTACACCAAAAGTAAAACTCTTGTTACTCTCCTCGTACTTGCTCTTGCTTATTTTCTAAGAAATAATTCCTATTGCTTCCTCTTGGGGAAAGGGATCCCATGTTGAAGCCTTTGTGCTCACCCGCTGTTTATATTCATCACCATAGTGTACGAAACATATGAAAACCATTCTGGCTTCGGGAAAAAATATAACCAGTACATGTGCAATTGCGTGAGAAGTTCCCTTATGAAAGTTCCTTGTAAACAAACCACATGAAAGTTCGTCAAGAAAAACTCTGTAAGTTCAAAATGGCTATAGGAAAACTTTGTAGGTTCAGATGGGTATAGAAAACTTTGTAAGTTCAAAATGGGCACGCCTAATAGTGCGTGAATAAAAATTTTAAACCCAACAAAGTCCATGTTGGTCGGTCTACAGTGTGTTGTCAAGAAAGTTGTTGGCCTTGGAGGCCGACACTAGCTGATCATCTACCTTCCAATTATATTAGGCATATACCACTCAAACTGCAGGTCGCGCCCTCCTCCCACCGTAGGTGGTTCCCTCCTCCCGCATAGCCTATTGATTGGTGTACCATGTCCCCTCCTCATATTTCTGGTATGAATTTGATGAATCTTCTTGATGCTCTGTTCTTATTCATCTAGAGATTCCTCCTCATATTGATTGTTTGTATTGCTCCGTTCTTGTCATTCTGTAAATTAGAAAACAGTAGTCGGTATTTTTTTATAAAAAAGTTTACCGCATAAAAAATGCAACAGTAGTTCAACACAATATCAAGGAGGGTGTGAGTTGGGTATGGTTACAGACGAAAGATATGTGTCGAAAAGCTCACTTCGTCTACATACGTAAGTTCAATAAATTATCGTAGAGCTAGTTCAAAATATTGTCAAAAGGCAAAATGGTTGTGCTAGTTCAATTTTTTTCAGTCCATATTCTGTATGCCATTCAATACATCTAATTCCAAATCGTAAGTACAATTGCCTTTATGTTTTCCATCTTCATATAACACAAAATAGGCACTGGAGGATAAGATGAGAATGTATACTAATGAAATGCTTGGTGGCGTTGTCCAAGTTTTGAATTTAAACCACTAGCTTTTTTATACACGAGGGCCTGTCCTGGGAGAGCCCTATATTGCTATGAGCACTACTGGTACAAACTTTAATCCCCCATTGTCCGGCCCTATATTTTATCCCCGGTTCTTAGAAAAGCATGGAAACAATTCTCTGTGTGTTAGAGTATCAGTTCACGTGGAGAAGAACATGTTTCCTATATGAAAAAATAATATATTATTATCAATTCAATATGTATTTTGTCATTAGTTTGTCATTAGTTAATACGGAACAACTGTAAAAAATATTTTGATGTGTGTTAGAGATAGATCAACTTTATATTATATGGTAGCTCAATCATTGCATGATTGCACAATAGTTTGGCATCAAAATTCACATCAGTTTAGGGGTGCCCGCATCACGGTCTCAGTGTGCTACCGCAATCTCTCCTTGATACGCCACCGCACGAGCCCCTCCTCACACTTTGGCAAGCTGTCACTTCTTGCTCCTGTGCCTGGATCCCATGTAAGCACTGATGGTAGTCCTCTGTGTGCGTCAATGGCACTTTCTCACAGCAATCTCCCTCTCTTTCTTTGCTCCTGCTATTAAAATGCATAAATGTGGTATTCTGCTAACTGAGTAGTTGGGAAGATGTGAAAAGAACATGCTCTTTAGGTGTTTGTGACTATTCCTGTGAGCACCAATGAATTTAAATTTTTATTTTGTGCTTCCATGTATGTTTTTGGGCAGCACAAGTACATCGTCATAGTAAGTACAAATGCGGTCTTATGGAACTCTGATAGTTGTTGGATGCTATTCCAAATGCCAATGATGCAAAACGGTTGTTGCTAGAATCTAGATGATATTTAATGTAGATACCATAGTTTCACCGTATTTTTGGTTCTAAATATTTCTGCATACCTCTGTAAAAGAATGTTCCATTTGTGATCATTTCTTGTAGGTATTCATTTGGACTTTAAATAATGACTATTCTTGTAGGAGGTTTGAATATTATCATGGAGCAAGTTCAAGAGATTAGTTTCATGAAAATAAATGTGATCTTTTGGTCAGGATTTTGCATGATCCATAGCCATCGGTGGCAATAGGAGGCGTCCTGCGTGAGTCGCCCATCGCCTTCTATGCGTGAACTTGTTGTCTCTACACATCTAGCATCAGAGTATCTCCTCCCCTTCCCACACACACATGCGGTGCGGTCGAGCTAGTGTTGTTTGTGATACTGCTCATGACTCTTGCGTTGTCATTGGACAAAGAATTTGTTCTGTGACTATGTATTTGCAGGACCTTTAGCAAATATTGTTGTGTTCTGAGTATTCTGATGTGGGCCAAATGGTGATAAGTTCTACTTTCAATAAACTAATGAACCTAGATGAAACAAAGCTCTGCCATTAGCCGTGGGGATTATCAGTTCATGTGTATTGTGTTCTTTTTGTCGGTTAATGTATTTCTTGTTTGTCAGGTCATGTGCAAGTTTGTTATCAGTTCATGTGTATGTGTATTGGTGATCATTGCTATTGCTGCTAGCTATCGATCAGACTGTGGTATTAACTCGGCTGCTCCATGTAATTAGCCCCTTTGTTGGGTGAATCTCCTCATACTTGCTAGCTTTGGAATTGTAAAAACACAATAAGTTCACAATTTAAAAAGTTGTAAGTTCAACACGACGTCCTAGATAAGTTTTAGAAAAAAGTTGAAACACAAAGAAAACCCAAAGAAATTCAAATGGTAATGTTCAAGTCGTGGGATGAAAGAAGTCCAGAACAACGTTGAAAATGTTAGAGTTGACACACAGTATTTTTCTTTAAATAAAATTGCATTCAGTTGAAAGATATAAAACCATGCAAGTTCGGGGACGATAATACCGTAAACCGTTGAATAGTTACAAGGAAAACGATACCGCAAAAACAGAGTAAAGTCTAGTATGTGAAAAACACGCCCAGTACAAAACCATACGGGCATCCGTTTAAGTACAATTTTTTTGGAACCACTCAAAACTACTATCAAAAATACCTCGGTACAAACATATACATACATCAGTACAAGTACTCTATTTTTTAGACAGGAAGAAACAACACGATGGGTTTCACCTTATTCAAAATTACTCTTAAATGGTTGTGAAGTAGAGAAAACGTTCAACATGACTAAGTTTTGCATTTTTGATAGCTATCCAACGGTATATTATTTGCCCCATTTTGGACAAACTTTTAAAAAAACCGCGTCCAAAATCAAATTTGACTGTATTCAAATTCGTTTTTAAACCGTAAGGAATTAGAAAAACATTTCTATACGAAAAAGTTGCGCATTTTCCATAGCTTTCCAATGCCGTACATCTGCGTCAATCGGACAAACGTTTGCATAAAAACACGAAAATACTTTTCGTCCAGAATTTCATCATTTTTTAAATTACTTTTAAATTGTATATAATTTGAAAAAACAGTAGATATATGGAAGATGCGGATTTTTACCAGATTTCCAATGCCATCTTATTTTCTCAATTCCGACAAACCGTTTGAAAATTGAGTCCAAAATACGATTCGCGTTTTTGGTTAAAAAACGGTTTTTTCAAAACTGCTCTTAAACCGTGATGATTTTGCAAAAAAAAATCTTATATATTTGTAATGTAGATATCAAGAGCTTTCCAACGACATATTACATGCCCCATTCCGACGAAAAGATGATCAATTCGACGAGATGAAAATCATCAGTACAACCGCCTGAAACCAGCTAGGCCATTCTGTTTCGCGTAACAGAATAATATTATGTTACCCTACTTGAACTGACGTAGTTTATAGATTGGACTGACATGGTTTTCTACTTGAACTGATCTTCATGCGTCTACGACGGACGAAAACAGGGGATGGAACGGGGAGCTTCCGAGGTTTCTCCGGCGCGGTGGTGCGGGCCATTCGTTGCCAGAGGAGACATGTACGGGGTTCCGCATGTGCGCGCGCTCACCTGGTCGTGTTTTGCGATCTCAAGTCACCGGAGGTGACGGCGTGGGCATCTGGCGGCAGACGTGTTTTGGGCGTTGGTGTTTACCGTGGTGTTCGTAGCCGTCAATTTTACGTATGGTTTGTTGTTTTATGTGTTGTTTTGGATGTGAGAATTATCGGTGTGTCCGAGTTTTTGGAGATTATTTTCATCTGTAATTTCTGATTACAAGTTTTGGTGTTCTTGGTCGTTTTCCACGTCCGCCATGCAAATGTGTTCTTCTTTTTCTGATGTTTTACTTTTGAATTGGCGTTGCAGGGAGAGAGATGAGGATTGTATGAAAAGATTTGTGTTGTCAATTTTGCTTCTTTGAGTTGTTTCTACCCCGGATTCCCATGTTATTTGGTCGTTGGTGGAGGTGGTGTATGGTGGCTGACTGTAGCCTACGATTTCTTGTAATCTGGTCAAACTGTGTAATTGAGTTGTGTGTTTCTTTAGTGTTGTTTGAATTGCTGCCGTATGTATAGTTGGACTGCTTCGTGTCAAAGTTGTATTACTGTGCGTTGACATCGGAGTAAGTATTTTCTACTGGCTGCCTACCCATACCTTTGCACTTTGAGTATCAAGCCCGAGCCCTCTGTCACTTTCATTCCACCAGCTGCAACAAAAGATGGATCCTGAGCTGGGACAGGTCACAGAGGAGGAGGGGGATGCCGTCGATGTGAGGGCTGCAGTAGCAGAGCAGAGGAGGAGGAGGAGGCGCAGGCGCAGGCAGAGGGCACGACGTGCTGCTGAGGAGGAAGT
Organism: Aegilops longissima; assembly: GCA_021605205.1. NCBI lineage: Eukaryota > Viridiplantae > Streptophyta > Magnoliopsida > Poales > Poaceae > Aegilops > Aegilops longissima. Next base: position 160,831,131 of record CM038679.1, read on the forward strand.
GGAGGTAGAGTTCAACAGACGCCTTGCGCGCGAGGTGATGGATACTTGCAACTCCAATGAATTGGAGCTACTTTTCCCGGAGGGCAGGGGAAGGAACAAAATTCATACAATCGGTTAGGCTAGGGCGAGAGCAGCCACGGCTCCACATCCATCCACCAGGGCCAAATGGCGTCGTTTCTTTGATCGTTATTACTGAAGTACTGCTTTTTTATGTTTTTACCGTTGTGTTGTGAGGGAGCAGATGGTTGAATGACTAAATGAATTCAAATGTCTACCTCTGAATGTGTTGTCTTATCTGCATATGTTTGTTATGTGCACTTTTGAACTGCTGTTTTATCTGAAGTTGAACTGATTTGCGGTCAAATATTGCATGACTTGTATAATAACTATTTTCTACCGGCTGGCTGCCCACCTGCCTATTTATTATTTTTATAATCTGCAAGTCTCCCTGGCTATAAATTCTATCCATCTATGTGTGATGTGTGGCTCAGTCTCCCCCTCCTTTTTCTTCCTTCTTCCAGAATCAGATCTAGGTTCCTCCCTCTTCTCTCTATTGTTTTCTTCCCTATTCCTGTGTTCTCCATGCAGGATTGTTCTTGCGGATGTCTGGCAAAGATGGCGCGCATAGCTGACGACTGTGTGTACAAATCTGGTTTGGAGCTCACCGAGACTCGGCAGCATGGGCAACTTTCATGTTTGCTATACAACAACCATGGGTTTCGTGCACCTATGTTTGTCTCCTGACGGTTGGGGACTTAAAGGAATCATGGGTATGTGTTTCTATTCATTTTGTTTTCTTCTTTTTGTAGGTCTCATTTCGAATCCCATGGATTGAATCTATAGTTTAGTTTTATCAATAGTTTGTCTATAATTTTTATTTGGTTTTGTCTGAATTTAACAGTAGGGATTTGTGTGTGTATTTGTTCATTACTTAACAATATTTATCCATTTTTGTATAATCCTTGTTCTGTTTTTGTCAGATGTTTTTACTGTAGGTGTATTGATATGTATATTTCTTCAGTTTAGTCGGGTCATATGACTAGTTAGTTTGGTGTTTTGTTTTGGTTCAGATATTTTCTTTTCACTTTGTTATGCAACCGTTCCTATATCTGTGTAAAAATTCAGTTATGTCAGGTGTTCACTTTGTTTTCTACTCCCAAGCCCATTTGCAGAAAATGTCACCCAGAATCAGGATTGTTGCTCCTAGTTCCTGGATATTGGGGATGGAGACTTCAGATAAAACACGGGTATCAGTTGATGGAAGTTGCGTACCACATCGACTTTGATGGTTGCATCAACCTAACTACTGGGTGGAAGGAGTTTGTGGTGGAGTCTGGATTTGAGGATGGTGATGTGGTTATGGTTATGTTCTCCAGGGAAGATGACTCTCTGATGTTCAGAATTTACGTGCTTTAGTTTTAAATGTGGCAAATGACGCTGGTTGTGAGATTTGTGTGCGTTTGATTATGTTGCAGTATTTTTTCTTTAAAACAATGCATGTGAGATGGTTGAATTCTATGGTATTGCCAGATGGTTTGGAACAATTTGTTTGTATTTTATTGTATGCGCTATTTTTTAATTTATGTAATGCTTTCCTATTTTTTTTGCTCAAGCATAACTGTTTTTTTATATATTCTTTATATTTGAACTGGAACAATTATAGTTGAACTGATGGGCATCCTTTGTTTTGACTGGGATATTTTCATGTACATAGCTCGCAGACGGAAAATATACGCTGATGATGGTTGTAGGAATCCTTTTGGTTTTTGAGTTTGCTGAACTTACATGATGTTAATGATAGTATTGAACTATTTAGGATGTCAATGGCCAATCCCATTCAATTGTTGTAGAGCATTTTTTTCTTACTTCTTTACATGAATTTTAGAGCACAATTTGTATTTCTTAGTTGAATAGTGATAGTTCTAGTATTTTTTAAAATAAAAAGAATTTAATTACTTGAACCTTATGAATTTTAGTAGTTGAACTTTTTATAAATTTGTTTCTATAATTTTTATTACAATCTTCTACGTTTAATTTTTCAAAAAAACATTTTTTATTTTTTAGTTCATACAATTAACATGTGTTTGAACTTTTTACATTATTTGTTTTGAACTGATTTCTTATGAGGTTTTTTTTAATTATCTGCATTTGTTTCTTTTATTTGGTCGTGCGTGATTGGTTGGAATTTTATAATGGGGCGAACTACTGTATTTGGCCATCTGTCGGAGTCATTGTTTTCAGCCCAGATAGCTCGTCTGCGCGGCTGTGCAGTGCGGCGTGCACGTGCGCTATACATTTAGTCCCACGTCGCTAGTCGAGGGGGCTCTTGACCTGTTTATAAGCACTGTCGAGGCTCACTGGTCGAATTCCTCTGAATACTTACCTGAGCGCTTGCTGGGTTGGCCCCCATAGTCTGGTTTACAAAGGATTCGCCGGTTGTTTCGTGGTTGGCTTGAGTCCTAGTACCCAGCTGCGTTAGGCCGGCCTGTCCCTTGGGGCGGTCAATATATTTGATTCTTAGCATTTTTTCCTTCTAGCTTTTATGATTTTTTGCCTAATATAAGCATTTTTTAGTACTGAATGTTGTCCTCTATTTGAACTGACATCTTTTTTTATAGTGTGTTTCCCTCGCTTCCTCTTTGTTCACATTCTTTTTTTGGCATTTTTTGGATTTTTTTAATGAATATCTGGGTAAGATATATAGGGACCGCACCGAGTGGCATAGTTGTACTGACAGATTTTTTTGTATGGACTGAAGAACATCTATCTTTTTAGGGTGTGTGGGTGCGTGGCAGGGTGCGTGTGGGGGAAACAGAATAAACGCATGATAACCCACAAGTATAGGGGATCAATTGTAGCCTCTTTCGATAAGTAAGAGTGTCGAACCCAACGAGGAGCTAAAGATAGAACAAATATTCCCTCAAGTTTTATTGACCACCGATACAACTCTACGCACGCTTGACGTTCGCTTTACCTACAACAAGTATAAAACTAGAAGTACTTTGTAGGTGTAAAGGGGATAGGTTTGCAAGAATATAAAGAGCATGTAAATAAAAGCTAGGGGCTGTTTTAAGTAAAGAAGCAATAAAGTTAGTATAGCGAGTGTGGAAAAGTGATGGTAGGAGTTGCGAAATTGTCCCTAAGCAATTGACTATATTACTTGACCGATAGCAAGTTTTATATGGGAGAGGCCACTGCTAGCATGTCATCCCTGACTTGGAATTCTATGCACTTATGATTGGAACTATTAGCAAGCATCCGCAACTACTAACGTTCATTAAGGTAAAACCAAACCATAGCATTAAGATATATTGGTCCCCCTTCAATCCCGTATGCATCAATTTCTATCTTAGGTTGAAGCTTCTGTCACTCTTGCTCTCCAATACATAGTCCTATCAACATACAACTAACCCTATGGTGTGATCCACGCACGCACTCATATGATGGGCATCAAAGGACAGCAATATAACCACAAGCAAACTAAACCAATCATAGCAATTCACCAATTACCGATAGGACAATGAAAATCTACTCAGACATCATAGGATGGCAACACATCATTGGATAATAATATGAAGCATAAAGCACCATGTTCAAGTAGAGGGTACAGAGGATTGCGGGAGAGTGGACCGTTGTAGATAGATGGGGGAAGGTGATGAAGATGTTCGTGAAGATGACGGAGGTGTTGGTGTAGATTGTGGTGACGATGATGGCCCCCGCAGCGTTCCGACGCCATCGGAAGAGAGGGGGAGAGAGCTCCCCTTCTTCTTCTTATTCCTTGACCTTCCCCCTAGATGGGAGAAGGGTTTCCCCTCTGGTCCTTGGCTTCCATGGCGACGGAGGGGCGAGAACCCCTCCGAGGTTGGATCTGTCTCTCTGTTTCTACGTTTTAGATCATGGCCTTTTACTGTTTCTTATATTCCCGGAGATCTGTAACTCTTGTTGGGTTGAAATTTGGACACGATTTTTATTCAGATATTGGCTTTATTGCGGCAAAATAAGGGCACTAACCGCCTTACGGGGTGGCCACGAGGGTCAGGGGCGCACCCCTGCCTCATGGCCCCCTCGGACATCGTCTCGTGTTGATTCTTCTTCCCAAAAATCACATGTATTCCAAAAAAATATCCTTCAGTTTTTATCCCGTTTGTACTCCGTTTGATATGGATTTCCTGCGAAATGAAAAACATGCAACAAACAGGAACTGGCACTGGGCACTGGATCAATATGTTAGTCCCAAAAATAGTATAAAAAGTTGCCAAAAGTATATGAAAGTTGTATAATATTGCCATGGAACAATCAAAAATTATAGATACGGCGGAGACGTATCAGCATCCCCAAGCTTAATTCCTACTCGTCCTCGAGTAGGTAAATGATAAAAAAGATAATTTTTATGTGGAATGCTACCTAGTATAATCTCGATCACGTAATCTAATCATGGCATGAATATTAAGACACGAGTAATTCAAAGCAATAGTCTATCATTTGACATTAAGACAATAATACTTCAGGCATACTAATAAAGTAATTATGTGTTCTCAAAATAACATAGCCAAAGAAAGCTCATCCCTACAAAATCATATAGTTTGGCCATGCTTCATTTTCGTCACACAAAATGCTCTCATCATGCACAACCCCGATGACAAGCCAAGCAATTGTTTCATACTTTAGCATTTTCAAACTTTTTCAACTCTCACGCAATATATGAGCACGAGTCATGGACATAGCACTATAGGTGGAATAGAATATGATGATGGAGGTTGTGTGGAGAAGACAAAAAGGGAGGAAGTCTCACATCGACGCGGCTAATCAACGGGCTATGGAGATGCCCATCAATTGATGTCAATGCGAGGAGTAGGGATTGCCAAGAAACAGATGCACTAGAGCTATAAGTGTATGAAAGCTCAAACTGAAACTAAGTGGGTGTGCATCCAACTTGCTTGCTCATGAAGACCTAGGGAATTTGAGGAAGCCCATCGCTGGAATATACAAGCCAAGTTCTATAATGAAAATTCCCACTAGTATATGAAAGTGATAACTCAAGAGACTCTCTATATGAAGAACATGGTGCTACTCTGAAGCACAAGTGTGGTAAAAGGATAGTAACATTGCCCCTTCTCTCTTTTTCTCTCATTTTTTTGTTTTTTTTGTTCTTTTGGTGGGCTTCTTTGGCCTCTCTTTTTTATTTGTGCTTCTTTGGCCTCTTTTATTTTTATATTTAAAGTCCAGAGTCTCATCTCGACTTGTGGGGGAATCATAGTCTCCGTCATCCTTTCCTCACTGGGGCAATACTCTAATAATGATGATCATCACACTTTTATTTTCTTACAACTCAATATTACAACTCGATACTAGAACAACGATATGACTCTGTATCAATGCCTCCAGCGGTGTACTGGGATGTGCAATGATCTAGTGTGGCAAAGATATAAAAAAACGGACAAGCCATGAAAATATCATGCTAGATATCTTACGATCATGCAAAGCAATATGACAATGGATGCTCAAGTCATGTATATGATGATGATGGAAGTTGCATGGCAATATATCTCGGAATGGCTATGGAAATGCCATAATAGGTAGATATGGTGGCTGTTTTGAGGAAGATATAAGGAGGCTTATGTGTGATAGAGTGTATTGTATCACGGGGTTTGGATGCGCCGACGAAGTTTGCACCAACTCTCGAGGTGAGAAAGGGCAATGCACGGTACCGAAGAGGCTAGCAATGATGGAAGGGTGAGAGTGCGTATAATCCATGGACTCAACATTAGTCATAAAGAACTCACATACTTACTACAAAAATCTACAAGTCATCAAAACCAAGCACTATGTGCATGCTCCTAGGGGGATAGATTGGTAGGAAAAGATCATCGCTCATCCCCGACCGCCACTAATAACGAAGACAATCAAAGAAACACCTCATGCTTCAAATTTGTTACACAACGTATACCATACGTGCATGCTACGGGACTTGTAAACCTCAACACAAGCATTTCTCAAATTCACAATTACCCACTAGCTTGGCTCTAATATCACCATCTTTATATCGCAAAACTATTGCAAGGAATCAACCATATCATACTCAGTGATCTACAAGTTTTATGTAGGATTTTATGACTAACCATGTGAATGACCAATTCCTGGCAACTCTCTAAATAGATATAAGTGAAGCAAGAGAGTTTAATTCTTTCTACAAAAGATATGCCCACGCTCTAACAAATATAAGTGAAGCAAAAGAGCATTCTACAAATGGCGGTTTTCTATGTGTTGGGAAACAGGCAATCCAAACTTCAAATGATATAAGTGAAGCACATGAAGCATTCTATAAAGCCGTACTCAAAAAATATAAGTGAAGTGCAATGAGCATTCTATAAATCGACCAAGGACTATCTCATACCAGCATGGTGCATAAAAGGAAAGTGAAAACTAAATCCAAAAGACGCTCCAAGATTTGCACATATCACATGAACGAGACGAATCCGAAAACATACCGAGATACTTGTTGAAGAAAGATGGGATGCCTTCCGGGGCATCCCCAAGCTTAGACACTTGAGTCTCCTTGAATATTTACTTGGGGTGCCTTGGGCATCCCCAATCTTGAGCTCTTGCCTCTCCTCCTTCTCCTCACATCGAGACCTCCTCGATCTTCGAACACTTCATCCACACAAAACTCAACAGAAAGCTCGGTAAGATCCATTAGTATAATAAAGAAAATCACTACTCTAAGTACTGTTGCAAACCAATTCATATTTTGTTTTTGCATTTTAGCTACAGTAATATAACTTTTCCATGGCTTAATCCACTGATAGAAATCGATAGTTTCATCAAAACAATAAAACTATGCATCAAAAATAGAATCTGTCTTAAACAGGACAATCTGTAGTAATCAGAACATTCACCATACTTATAGTACTCCAAAAATTCTGAAACAATTTGGAAAAATAAAAAATTTGTATAGAAAGTCAGTGCAGAACGTTTCAGATCTGTTTGACATTCCAGTAAAAAATGTAAAATCGCGCAGTACAGCCAAAGTTTCTGTATTGCACCGCACAAACCAACAAGCAATGAAAAATTCCTAAAGGAAAATCTTGGCACATTATTTTTATTTTTAAACTTTATAAAAGCACACAACAGAAATAGATGACTCTCTAAAACTTTTGGGTTGTCTCCCTGGCAGCGCTTTAAAGCCATTAAGCTAGGCATAAAGTGCTCAAGTAATGGATCCACCCAGATCCCAAGGTATCACTACAAAAAAAAGACACATCCGTGACATTTTGGGCCGAACGAAATTTATTTCTGTCATACACATGACATTTCTATGACAATAATTGTGACAGAACCCGGTATCATCATAGATGTGGTGGCCTCCTTCTTCTATGACAAAAAATCATGACAGAAAATGGGCTTTTCGTCCTGGGCGGGCCGGAGACGCAGCTGCATGACATTCTTTGGGCCGTCCATGACGAAAAAAACCATGGTAGAAGCGAGGGGTAGGAAAATTTCGGGGAGTTGCCGGTTACTGTGGGAGGTCGGGGGCCGAGTGATGCGCGTTTCTCTCGTACACGTACGCACGTGTGTGCGGCGGCGTGACTCTAATCGAACCCGGCGGGCGTTGGGCTCTAATCGAACCAGTGATTGCACCGCAGCCTACGCGTTCTTCGAACCCGAGCGATCGATCGATGGCTGCTAATCAACCCGATGGAGCGATTCCTTTGCTACTGCTGCTAATCAAGCCAATCGATTGGATGAACAAAGAGTGTTGCGGGGGTTGGATGAATAATGAGCGGTGGCGTTGCCTCTGGATGAACAGGACCCCGTGGTGTGGAGCGTTGGATGAACAGTAGACGGTGGAGGGGTGGCCGTGGAGGGGTGGTTGAACAGGACCCCATGGTGTGGAGGACTGGATGAATAGTAGACGGTGGAGGGGTGCCCATGGAGGGGTGGTTGAACAGTAGCCGGTGGAGTAGCGCGCGGTGGAGGCTGGAGGAGGTCGATGGTAGCCCGTGGAGGCTGGAGGAGGTCGACGGTAGCCCGTTTTGCGGTACGCCACACCCCTCCCGATGAACATGACCCCCGTTTCGACCGTAGGAGGTCCGTTTCCTCCGTTTTGCGGTATGACACACCCCTCCCGATCAACAGGACCACCGTTTCGACCATAGGAGGTCCATTTCCTCTGTTTTGCGGTACGCCACACCCCTCCCGATCAACAGGACCCTGTTCCGAACGTAAGAGATCTGTTTCCTCCGTTCTGCGGTACGCCAGGCCTCGTTTCCATCGCCTATTCCGTCCAAGCCCTCCCGATGAACACGACCACGCATTCCGTTCCGACCCAGCCGGTTGGCTCCCATGCGTTTCGTTGCCTCCCGATGAACACGACGCATTCTGTTGCCTCCCCATGAACACGAGCCTTCCGTTGCCTCCCCATGAACACGACGACGACGTTGTTTCTCCGTTCCGACCCAGCCATGTACACGAGCCCTCGCCGTATGTATGCGCGAGTAGGCGTTCGAGACCCCGCCCATATGTACACATACATGGCCGTATTTTCTTTCTTGCACCCTGGCCGCTGTACGTACGTGTACATGCTACGTGTGCGCCTCTACTACGACACGTGCGCGCCTCTACATCCACCAGTATATATGTACGCACGTTCGCGACCAGAATGACAACGCCACGACGCTCGACCAGGTGGGTCCCGATCGCCGCACTTCCTTGCTGCGAAGATGTAGCTGGTGGGTCCCAGCAGTCAGGGGGGGAGAATCGTTTTTTTTTTTGCCCGGACGCACTTCCATGCGTGCGAAGATGTAGCTGGTGGGTCCTAGTAGTCAAGGGGCGAATCGTTTTTTTTTTTGCCCGGACTCACTTCCTTGCATGCGAAGGTGTAGCTGGTGGGTCCTAGCAGTCAGGGGGGAAACGTTTTTTTCGTGAAATACGGTGGCCCATCCGGTGGGTCCCGCTGTCAGGTAGAGGAATAATTATTTTGCGCGTAATAAGGAGGCACTTCCTTGTTGCGGCAGTGGACCCAGCTGTCAGCCTCTCCACGCACAGTACTCTTCCGATGGAAGTCGGTCGTTGACCACATTGACCACGCCGCGCCGAGAGCACCACGGCGGTGGACGACGGTGAGGCCTAGGAAGGGGACGACATGGAGGCAGGGAAGACTCGGCAGTTGTTTCCCACGCGGAGGGGAGTATGAATGTACGAGGGTTTACTGGTTCGTCTGCCGTTGCCGGAGAATAACAGCAGGTGTGAGTGAGTAGAGGGATGGCTATGCCAGCGATGGGAGTACAGTGGGGCGGTGAGGCCTGCACAGCAGCTCAGCCGGCCGCGAGGAGGAGGGAGCAGGTAGTCCCGCCGATGCTTGTTTGAGCGGCTGGAGCAGGAAGAGCAGAGATTGAAGAAGCACGACGACCGTTGGATGGACATCCAACCGTCACTACTTGTGCGTCAACCTTTTTTTAGGAAAGCCTCAAATCTGTGGAAAACAGCATACAACCCATCTGCCATTATTTCTAATAATTTTACAGCCCATTTGCTAATTCTTAAGGTTTTTTTGGAGCTCATATTCTTTTTGTTAGCATTACAACCCATATTGTGGCCACGGTTAAAAAATTATACGAAATTTTGCATATTTCAAAAGGGTCCGAACTGTTTTTAATCCCGAAATTTCGACTCACATTCAAAATGATTTTAAAAATAAATGTATATCAATATAAAATCCAACAAATTCTCCACGCATAAAAATTGATGTAATTTAAAATCTTGAAATGAAAAAAAAATTTAAACTAATTGCCGGTTTGATGTGTTTTAAAAATGTACAGCCCATTTCTCATACCTGATGGGCCATTTTCTCGGCCAGCCGAATGAAAGCTCTCCTCGTCTTGAAAGAGTTGCAGCCCAACAGGCCTGACAAAGCAACTTACTTGGCAAATCACAAAAAAACTCGGATGTAGCCGTGGACCCAGCTGTCAGCCTCTCCACGTACAGTACTCTTCCGATGGAAGTCGTTCCTTGACCACGTTGACCACACCGCGCGGAGAGCACCACGGCGGTGGACGACGACGAGGCCTAGGAAGGGGACGACGCGGAGCCGGGAAGACGCGGCAAAGGAAGCCCGCGGAGAGGAGTACGAGGGTTTACCGGTTCGGCTGCGGTGTGAGGTTGCCGTCGCCGCAGGCCTGGCCAGCGGTGGGAATAGTAGGGGCGGTGAGGCCTCCGCGGCAACACAGCCGGCCACGGGAGGCAGGAGCATGCGGCACGACCGGCGCTGCTTTGGGCGACTGGAGCAAGAAGACCAGAGGTTGAAGAAGCACTACGACCGTTGGATGGACATCGTACGGTCACTGGAGCTAGAATCGTTCATATTGACTAAGTTGAGAAAGCCCTTTGTCCCCGTCAACTTAGTAGGCCCACAAGACAGCCTCCCACCAAGGTGGGTCCCAGCTAGCTGGGGGAGTATTAATGTTTTGTGCGTAATAAGGAGGCACTTCCGGTGGGTCCGAGATGACAGCGGGGGGAACGTATTTTTTGTGAAATATGGTGGCCCATCCGGTGGGTCCCAACAGTCAGGGGGAAACGACTTTTTTCGCAAAATACTGTTGGCCCGTCCGGTGGGTCCCCGCTGTCAGGTGGAGGAATAATTATTTTCCGCGTAATAAGGAGGCACTTCCTTGCGGCTGCCGTGGACCCAGCTGTCAGCCTCTCCACGGACAGTACTCTTCCGATGGAAGTCGGTCATTGACCACACTGACCACGCCGCGCCGAGAGCACCACGGCGGTGGACGACGGCGAGGCCTAGGAAGGGGAACACGCGGAGCTGGGCCACGGGAGGCAGGAGCAGGCGGTAGTACAGCCGGCCACAGGAGGCAGGAGCAGGCGGCACGACCGGCGCTGCTTTGGGCGGCTGGAGCAAGAAGACCAGAGGTTGAAGAAGCACTATGGCCGTTGGATGGGCATCATATGGTCACTGGAGTATTGACTAAGTTGACAAAGCCCTCCGTCCCCGTCAACTTAGTAGGCCCAGAAGTCAGCCCAACAATATGGTGGGTCCCAGCTAGCAGGAGGGTATTCATTTTTTGGGCGTAATAAGGAGGCACTTCCTTGCGTGCGAAGATATAGCTGGTGGGTCCGACCTGTCAGCGGGGGGAACGTTTTTTTCGCGAAATACAGAGGCCCTTCCTGTGGGTCCTAGCTGTCAGGTGGAGGAATCATTATTTTGTGCGTAATAAGGAGGCATTTCCTTGCGTGCGATAGTGGACCCAGTTGTCAGCCTCTCCACGTACAGACCACTTCCGATGTATGTCATTCATTGACCATGTTGACATGGCCGCGTCGAGAGCACCAGGGCGGTGGACGACTGCGAGGCCTAGGAAGGGAACGACACGGAGCCAGGGAATACTCGGCAGTTGTTTCCCACGCGGAGGAGTACGAGGGTTTACTGGTTCGTCTGTCGTCGGCGGAGAATAACAGCATGTGTGGGTGAGTAGAGGGATGGCTAGGCCAGCGATGGGAGTACGGTGGGGCCGTGAGGCTCTTGGCAAAGATAGCCGTCATGGAGGAGGGAGCAGCAGTCCACGGCGCTTGTTTGAGTGGTGGAGCATGAAGAGCAGAGATTGAAGAAGACGACAGCCGTTGGATGGACATCCAACAATCACTGCTCTCGTGTGTTGACTAAGTTGACAGTATGCTGCAAAGGCCAACCTTTTTTATGAAAGCATACGCGTCAACCTATAGTAGGCGCACAAGTCAGCCTCAAATCTGTGGAAAACAGCATATAGCCCATCTGCCATTTTTTCTAATAATGTACATCCCATTTGCTAATTCTAAAGGTTTTTTTGGAGCCCATCTTTTTGTTAGCATTACACCCCATATTATGGCCACGGTTAAAAAGTATAAAAAAATTTGCATATTTCGGTGCGGTCAACTGTTTTTAATCCAGAAATATTGATTCACATTCAAACTATTTTGAAAAATAATTTATATAAATATAAAATCCAAATAATAGTCCACGCATAAAAATCAATGGAATTTAAGATCTTGTAATGAAAAAAAATTGAAACCGATTCTCGGTTTGATGTGTTTTAAAAAAGTACAGGCCTTTTCTCGGCAAACTGAATGAAACTCTCATCGTCTTGAAAGATTTGCAGCCCAGCAGGGCCGATAAAGCAAATAGGCCTTGTTTGGTTTTTTTTTAAATAGAACTGGGCTAGCCATTTTCAGCAAGAAAAAAACACAACTGGGCTCATGATGTGGTAAACATAAATAAAACCCTGGCTAGACGGGCCACAGCCCCCGCACAGCCCCGTTGTTCCCCTGATCCGTCGCTAAAACTAGTATAAATAACTACTGCTTGTTCCTCAAAAAAAAAACTGCGCGACTTCTTTGGGTCCCCGTGTCACCGCCAGTGTGTAATTCTCTCGTTTATTGACTATGTTGACAATGGCGTGAGCCCCGGATGTCCAACCATTAGGAGGAACCATATTTTTGGGCTTGTACTATAGAGGCACTTGCTTGTGTATCGCCATGACGCTGGTGGGTCCTCATCGTCATCCTCTCCACGTCTGATCATCTCCTTGTTCCTCTCGGTTGTTGATGATGTTGACAACGCAAGAGGGCAGCGCACGGTGCATGGCGAGCGAACCAAGGCCGCAAGGCGGGGGACGACGGCGAGGCCTCGGACGAAACGAACAGGAGCCGTTGAAGATGCGCCGTCCATCGCGCGGAGGGGAGTACGAGGGTTGATCGCTCGGCACGGTGCGTGTTGGGGCTGACGTCGCGGAGAATAACAGGACATGTGGGGAATAGAGGAGGGACTGGCCAACGTTGGAGGGTACGTCGGTAGGGCGGCGGGCGGCGCAACCAGCCATGGGAGGCGGGAGCAAAGCGGAACCGACGGGTGGTTTGGTTTGGGCGGCTGGAGGAAGAAGAAGACAAGAGATAGAAGATACATGATGATGTTGGATGTCAATCCAAAGGCTGGTAGGCGTAATCGCTTGTTGACCGGCTAGTAAGTCGACACCACCTTGGATAGGCTATTTCCTCGCGGGTCCCAAATGTCGAATCCAAATCATCACGGTCATCCAGCCTTTCCTATGAAAATTGACAGCCCATTTGATGTGCTAGTTCGAAATAATTTTGTGGGTGCTGGTGGGGGCTAATCACTTGGCTTCTGTAATGCACAGTGAGCTCAAGCAGCTGGCGTGAGTGATGTTATTTCCCTTGGTTTTGATTTGTTACAATATTTCACTCTAAATTAAACGAATGGCAAGACATTTGCCTTGTTTCAAAGAAAATATGACATCACAAATGAGTTGAAAAGGGCAGGAACATCGACTCCAGCTTACAAACTGTACAAAAGCACGAGGGTTGATTGTTCATCAGGTTTACAAAAACCCAGATTGAAAAGGGCAACAACATCTAAATCCAGCACTGTTTTCGCATTCACGGTCAAATGGATCGGTCAGGTCCATAGAATGAACATCCCGGTCATAAAATTTCTCGGATTATGACCACAATATGTTGTAAATAGAAGCCCGGCACGTTCAGAAGCTCTTTTGCCCACCTGAAACTCCTTTTTTTGCTCTTCGACATACCCATCCGTCAAAACCATGCTGCTGATCAAATCTTGTGTTTGCATGGTTGGCTACATATTGTTCTAGCGTTATTGTCTTCAATCGAATCTCATGAGAAGTGAGAAAATCCCGATGCTTATGAATCCACCGATTGGTTATAACTTTCTTACCCCATCCTGTTGCCTAAATAGACACGAAGATTGAAAACAGTTAAGGTCTAAAAGAAGAGTGTCGAAAGAGCAACAGCTGAACGGTTAATTCTAGTACACTATACGTGGGCTTCCAATGTGCGTGAAATTATCATCATTATATACAACTTCTCCAGACATGGAAAGCATTGCAGCAAGCCAATAATCTTGTTCAGATCAAAACTATTCATTTGGATATATAAGATCTTGACACAATCCAGCACCATTCATAGGCCATCCATGGAGAAACTCTTCATTGAGCATAGAACATAATATTAGTACAAAATGTGTACTCCAAGATGATATATAAATTATGCGCAGAAATTTAAAATGCAGCTTATGGTTACAAGTGTAGATGATAATATAAAGTACCTGAAGAACTATGGAGCCAAACACCATATTGAAATGAGCACAGAGATCATGTATTACACCCAAGGTCTCCAGTTTAGGCGCAGAGAGGACGGTTATTTGCAACAGTGAATAACTAGAATCAAGGATCAACCTTTGAATTGAAGGGGCATCTTGGATGATGAGCTGCCTTCCGTCAAAATAAATTCCAATTCTTACAAGGTTAGGCGACTTTATTTGGAGATAACCGATTCTAACTATGAAAACAAGCACCAAGCACTCCAGCGCAGGTCAACTGGAGTGGATGATGCTGTGCAATGAGGCCTCAGATATACGAACCCGCACAAGTGAAAGTTTCTTGAGAAATGGGAGTCGAAGGTTTAGTACCAGATTGTCTGGTAGGTAGCACAGCGCAAAGGTGGTGGTGTGGAGAGACGAGGAAAACCGCGAGATGGACATCGGTGCTGAGGGCATAAGTTCATGGCGTTCGGTATGTGGTATGTGATTTCCAGGGGAATAGTAAAACTCAAACAGTTGTAGTTCTGTGAATTCAGGGGATTTCAGCCAGGCTTCCACCGTGCAGGGCATGGTATGCTTGCTCAGGTAGCATGACGGGATGCAGAGGCTTTGAACGAACCCCTGGTGGGAGGAGATGATGGCTCTGGGGATTTCAAAATCATTGAATAGAGATAGCTGACGACAGTCGTGATTAAGGGGCACGACGCGCCATAGAGGGCGCCACCGAATTGAGAGGACTTGGGTGCGGCAGCAATCCTTGGTGGGGAGAAGCGAGATGATCTCCCCAAGGATGGCGTCCGGGAGATCGTTGATGCGGTCCACCCGAGATTCTACGGGTTCCTGGGATCCGGTGGGGGCGGGGTTGCCGCTTCTCCCAGCTGCCGGCACGGATCTACAACGTCGCCCGTTGGCGAGCCTCATTTTCTTAGTCTGGGGTCACCGACTCCATTTTCCTCGAGGGTGTCATCAGCCACGGATTTGAGCAGAGTAATGAATGACGAGCCTAGTTGTAGTGCGAGCGAAGAAGAAGGGGAGCTGGGGGTTTTCTGTAGGAGTGAGGAAGAAGGGGGAGCTGGGGTTTTCTGTAGGAGTGAGGTGAGGAATTTGGGGGTACGAGTGAAGCGAGCTGACGTGAGGTGGGTGGGAGCGAGGAGGAAGAAGAGCACCCAGGTTTTTGGGGGGGCGGTGTGCTGGGTGTGGGTAGCGCCTTTTGAATTGAATTTAATATTTACTAGTGTAGATTGGCTGTTTTGTCTTGGGCCGAGAGAAACAATTACTACTAGTACAGTGGAGACACTCTACAGCTACCCAGAAAAACAATTACTACTAGTACAGTGGAGACACTCTACCGCTTCTGGCTCCTCCTAGGTCATTGAAACGTCTCCTACTACTGAATGCAGTTATAATTTTGTTCACCGACATGCGGGCCATGCAGTGCGCGGGCCCAAATGCCATCCACCAAATTAGAAGGCAGTATGCAGACGGAGAATCACCCCAGTCGTAGTGCGGCAGTAACGAGCCATCGTATCACAAAACCCCACCTCCCCGCAGTCTAAGTTTGATGGACGAAGCAACCATCATTTCACTCTTCGCTGAATCCCTTCTCCCTCACCGTCTTCAAGAAAGGAAACACTCAGATCTGCCCATCGTTTCTCTCCCAACAAAGGGAAGGTAAGCGGATCCGTGATGTTGGTATATTTTCGCTCAGAAAAAAAAGAACTTTTGCAAAGCAAGAATCGATCCTCACTCTTTTTTGTTTCATTGTCATTGCAATTGTGTTTTCCTTTCAGTGGTCTCCTAGTATTCGCGGTTTCATGATGGACCAAGGAGAACCAGGCAAAGATCTGCCGATATTGGAGCAGCTGCGGAAGGCTGATCCCCACGAGACAGAGAGCTCCAAGAAGATGGAGGCAGCCACCGAGCCGACCCCAGATACCCTCACGGCCACTCTTGAGATGGTCAACGCCCGTTTGAGGTTACAGCCCGTGGCACTGCAGAGCAGTTTTCCCCTTCGAGGATGTGTCCCCCCGAGCTGCCCAAGGTGATTTCCTTCTTTGCCGATCTCGATTGTGGTTTTCATCTAAGTATGTGGTGATTTTTTAGAAAAGGAAGTATGTGGTGATTAATAATGCAAAATTTTATTAGCTTCATGCCATGCTATACATAGTGGTTTAAATAACTTGTGTTTCTTATAATTGAAATGTAATTCAGAATTTGTTTCTGTTTCAATTAGAGCCCTGATGCACACAAGGATTGTGTGGTTGTGCATGTCACTCGCTATGAGGCGGACGACCTGAATATATGCACTGGGAAAACAGAGTTCTTAGGCTGTTGGATCCTGGAAGCCATTTGCGGTTATACCAATGAAGAGGTGTATTCCAGCCTCACTGTTGTCAGGCATGTTGTCCAGGGTGTACTGAAGCACAAGAAGTTCAAAGCTACTCCTTCGTTCGTGAGGCATACTGTTCTTGTCAAGCTTACGCAGGAAGATGACGTGGCATGCCTCCACAAACAAGTTTATCAGTGGCAAGGCCACAAGGTTGTCTTCATGAAGGTTCACAGGATTGAGCTATCATGGGGCGTCCTCGATGATGTTCATGGCAAGGTCCGTCTTGTGTCCAGCCCAAATTAGATCGAGGCATGAAATAGTTGCCCCAGCTAGTGTTTGATAGCAGTTTGGATTGTGTCTAATTATCCGAACCTTGCTCATATCGACCCCTCCGGCTAGTACTGCTTTGAAACCGTCTATGGAACTGCTGCTACTTTTGTGTGCCCGTGAATCATATAAGCAACTATGTATCTTATTACGATGGTTCATGCAGTTAATTGAGGCCACAATGTAATAAATTCCAAACGTTCAATGGTAGTCCAGCGCTCATGTGGAACACTCACATTAAACTCGTCTTCATAAAAATCTTGAAAAGCATAAGTTAAGCAGTTTTATACATCTCAATGATTCATAGAACATAACAAACATATACTAGTTCACAGCAAAAGACAAAGTTGTGAGAAGGTTTACAAATCAGGAAAAAACAAGAAAGGCTTCTCTGAGCAAAGGGCCTCCCGGTAGGCTTAAATTTCCTGGAGTTCACTCTGGTTTTTTCTTATTGCCACCATCCAGGGTTAGGTTCTCTCATTCCGAATAACCAATTATAATTGTGGTCTCACTGAATGCTGAACTGAACCATGCAATTAATTGACTAGGTGAAATTCTTGTGCATTCCACTAAATTTAAGCACCGCTATTTGCAGAAATAAGCAGACCACAATGCCTCTTGTCCGCAAGACTTGTCAAAAAACCGCCGTGCAGCCGTGCCGCAAGTCCTCGGTCCATGGATGAACTAGTAGAAAGTGCATTCCGGACTAGGATGCAGTTGTTTTCGCTCATCCTCGCTTGCAATCAGGAAGTAAAACGTCATTTAATCAGCTTCGTTTAGATTGCATTGGTCATTCTACCTTAGTTACTACCAATGTAGGGATACCTTGAAGACGGGAGGTTAGACGACGTCAACGAGGGATAGCCATCTCATTTTGCGCAGTTGTACTAAAACTGAGGTGTGTGCTTTTGATTGTGCGGATAGAAACGATACGGAGACAGACATCCCGAAACGATATGGAGACAGACATCCCTGTTTGCGCAAATACGAAATACGGTTATTTAAACAGTGACACATATTACTACTTTCCCCCATTTCCTCTTAGAACCAAGTCCTAGATTCATGCTACAGCTTTCCCACTTTCTTCCCTGATTGAACCAACGCTTTGAATTGACTGCATGAACTAGCTTTAATTCTAATAATAGTAGAAGTCTAGGTGGCTTTGGAACAGCGGATGTGTAACGCCCCGGATACAACTTTCCATATTCGTAACTCCAACTCTTGCCTTTTCCGGAGATGCGATATGATTTTACCTTCGTGGTTGGGTTTTTGTCTTTTGTTTTGCATTTTGTTCATGTCATGCATCTCATCGCATAGCATCATGCGCGGTGCATCTGCATGTTTTCATAAAACTCGCAGCCGTTCGTACTTGTCGCTTCTCTCCTTGTCTCCGTGGCCGCCTAACCCCTTTGCGCGCGTGTCCGAAACTCCCCTGTACCCGACCCGGGCTGTTGTGACCGTTGGATCCGGATCATCCCCAAACATCCCTAAATCATCATCGGTTTCTCGTTGAACTCTCGTAAGCTATTTATTCTCGACCGTTCGATTTTAATCGAAGGGTCCGAAATAGCCCTAACCAAAAACCTAATGCTATATATAGTAGACCAACCCCTAATTTCTAGGGATCCTCCTAGCCGCCGCCGCCGCTTCTCTTGTCTCCTTCCACCTCAGGTTCTTCTCCGATCCAAAAATCCACCTTGTTTTTAGCCACCCACCAACCAGAGGAGCACCCGACCTCCTCTGTCCCATCCATCCCATCGATCCACTCCACCCATATCCGCAGCCGACTTGCCTCGTCGCCCGCCCGCATGCTCAAGGAAGCCCGAGGCCGTACCTCCTCTTCTCTCCTCTGCTTGATCCCGAGTGGATGGTGAGCACCAGCGCCTTCCCGCCACCTTGCGCGCCCACGCCGCCGGCGACAGCAGCAGCAGCAGGTCATGCCGCCGGCCTCGTCCCGCTCCTTTCCTTTCTTTCTCCTTTTCTCTCTCTGTCTCACCTCTGTCTCTCTCACTCTGTTTTGGACCAGGGGCCTCGCCATGGATCTCCAGCCACCGGCAAGACCTGGCCTCGTCGGATCCACCCACCCTGCCCTGCGCCAAGGATCCGCGCCCAGCCTTCCTTCTCCGCGCCGGTCCTTGCGCGCCGGACCTCCCCAACCTCGCCGGAGCCCCGCAGGTCGCCGACCCTGCCTCTCCTTTCCTTTGGTAATCCTTTGTTGTTCCCTCGCTCACGTCTCTCTCGACTGCTCTCTCTATCTTCGCTGCAGCTCCACCGCGCTAATCCGCCAGGCCAGCCGCACCTCCGCCTCGGATCTGTCGGCTTCGTCCCGTTCTGGGTCTTCCCCGCCTCAAGCTGCGTCGCCCTCCCTGGAGAACGCGCCAAGTCCGACGCCGTCGTCCTGCTTCACGAGGCTGTTCCCCTGCCATGGCGCCTCGGCCTCCTCTACTTCCCGCTCACCCGCTCGTTGACCGCACTCGGCCTCCTCCTGCCACGCCAAGACCGCTTCCCCTGACCTGATGTCGTCGTCCTGGACCGCACCAAGTCCTTGCCGGCCTCGCATTGACCTCCTCGCCATGGTTGCTGCCCTTCTACTGAACCTCGTGCCCGCCACAGCCGCTACATCGCCTCTGCATCGAGCGCCGCTCGACCCCGCGTTGACCCGTCACCGCACCAAGTTCCACGACCGCACACGCCTGGGCCAGCCTCGCCTCGGCCCAGCTGGATCTGCCTGCCCCAAGCCTCTCCACTGACTGGGCCTTCGCCCATGGTGAGCAGCCCAGCCGCCCAGCAGTTTTGGCCACGTAGTGTTTTTTTTTCATGTCTGCGAATTTCCTATTTATCCAGAGAGTGCAGTTTTACAGAAAAACCCCTAGTGTTCATGCATCTAATAACTAATTAATCATGCATCATATGTAAATAATTTATATATGAAAAGTGCTTAGAATTTCATCTAGTTTCATAATACCCAACTTTCATGCATGTTTAAAATGTTTAAACTTGCTGTTTGTTTAATTTGCTAAAATGCCACGTTAAAATAATTTATTTCATAACTAAATAACCGTAGCTCCAATTTTAATAAACTTTATATGTAAATGGGGTAGAAAAATGCATAGATTAACTTGCTGCACTTTATTTTGCTGTTTAAAAACATTAAAATTGTGTATAGGGCAGAACAATACCAAATCTAAAATATGCACATGAGGATTTTCCGGAATTGTTGTTTGTTGTTTCCAGCCTCATTTAAACTTGCCTAAATAGTTAGTTTGCTTATGCTTCACCTCTTGCCATGTTTAACAACATTTAATATTGTTTGGTAGCGTAAACGAGATTAAACTAAATATGTCAATGTGGTGTTTTGTCAATATGCAACTCGTTGCATATTAAGCTCCACTTAACTTGTATTATTGTTTGTTGCACTTTGCCATGCCATGCCTCATTAAACCGGACATGCATCATACTTGATTGTGAATTATGCCATGATTATGCTTGTGTGTTTACCATGTTGTTTGCTTCTTTCTGGTTTGCTTCTCTCGTTAGCTTTGGTTTCGTTCCGGAGTTGTAAGGATTCGTTCGACTACTCCCGGTTGTCTTCTTCATGGACTCGTTCTTCTTCCTAGCGGGATTTCAGGCAAGATGACCGTCACCTTGGATCTCATTACTATCATTGCTATGCTAGCTGCTTCGTTCCATCGCTATGCTGCGTTACCTACCAATTGCTACTCAAGCCTCCCAAATTGCCATGAACCTCTAACCTTTGTCACCCTTCCTAGCAAACCGTTGTTTGGCTAGGTTACCACTTTTGCTCATCCCCTCTTATAGCGTTGCTAGATGCAGGTGAAGATGAAGATTGCTCCATGTTGGATTATGTTTATGTTGGGATATCACAATATCTCTTATATTATTAATGCATCTATATACTTGGTAAAGGGTGGAAGGCTCGGCCTTATGCCTGGTGTTTTGTTCCACTCTTGCCGCCCTAGTTTCCGTCATATCGGTATTATGTTCCCGGATTTTCCGTCCCTAATGCGGTTGGGTGATTTATGGGACCCCCTTGATAGTTTGCTTTGAATAAGACTCTTCCAGCAAGGCCCAACATTGGTTTTACATTTGCCTCAGCCTATTACCTTTTTCCCTTGGGAGTCGCGCATCCCGAGGGTCATCTTTATTTTAGCCCCCCGGGCCAATGCTTGTCTAAGTGTTGGTCCAAACTAGAGCACCGTGCGGGACCATCCCTTGGCAACTTGGGTTACGTCGGTACCTGTATGCTTCGCTCATCCGGTGTGTCCTGAGAACGAGATACGTGTGACTCCTATCGGGATTGTCGACACATCGGGCGGCTTTGCTGGACTTGTTTTACCATTGTCGAAATGTCTTGTAACCGGGATTCCGAGACTGATCGGGTCTTCCAGGGAGAAGGAATATCCTTCGTTGATCGCGAGAGCTTATCATGGGCTAAGTTTGGACACCCCTGCAGGGTTTAAACTTTCGAAAGCCGTGCCCACGGTTATGTGGCAGATGGGAATTTGTTAATATCCGGTTGTAGTAAACTTGAAGTAAACTCTTGTAAAATACACCAACCGTGTGCGTAACCGTGAGTATCTCTTTTCGGGGTTGATCGAGAAGAGAACACGGTTTCTGGGTTATGTTTGACGTAAGTAGGAGTTCAGGATCACTTCTTGATCATTACTAGTTGACGACCGCTTGCTAAGCTTCTCTTCTCGCTCTTGTTTCGTAAGTTAGCCACCATACATGCTTAGTCGCTGCTGCAAACTCACCACTTTACCCCTTCCTTACCCATTAAGCTTTGCTAGTCATGATACCCATGGTAATGGGATTGTTGCGTCCTCGTGGCTCACAGTTTACTACAACAACAGTTGCAGGTACAAGTTTTGCGATGATCATGATGCGAGAGCTATGTTTACTTGTTTTGGAGTTCTTCTTCTGCTTCTTCGATCAGGGGATAGGTTCCAGGTCGGCAGCCTAGGCTAGTAGGGTGGATGTCGTTTGAGTTTCTGTTTGTGTTTCATCCGTAGTCGGATGGTGCTCTTATGTAAGATGATGTTGTATTCGTGTGGCATTGTATGCCTTTTGTATGTATCCCCATCTATTATGTAATGTTGATGTAATGATATCCACCTTGCAAAAGCGTATCAATATGCGGTTCTATCCTTGGTGGGACCTTCGAGTCTCTTTAGGATAGTATCGCATATTGGGCGTGACAAGTTGGTATCAGAGCCTCGATCGACCATAGGAGCCCCCTTGATTGTTGGCCGTTGTTGAGTCTAGAAGAAAACTATTTTGAGTCTTAGGATTATATATATCTGAGAGTAGGATTCTTTTTACTCCTCAGTCCCTTCGTCACTCTGGTGAGGCCTCCTGACGTAGATGTTTTGTCTTTCCTCTCCTCAAATTTCACGAAATTTTTTTAGGATCATGCGGGTATCTTGGGATTGTTCTGATAGTCTTGTGACGAGAACATTGTTCTTGGTGCCTCCTGACATTTAGGGGTTGTGGCAGTGTCCCAGGGAGTTAAGCTCCGAGGTGTTGTCGTCACAATTTTATCGTTGCAGTTCTGGAATACCTGAGTTTGCCAACATCGAAAATCTCTTTTATGAAGTTGTTGGTGAGATAACCTCGACGCCACCCAAGATCTTGGGAGTCCGGAGTATTGCCATAGCTCGATAACGGATGCTTTTGAAGGTTGAGGTACACGATTTCGGAGTTTTCTTGGTTATGTGTTGAAGGATGGATACAATTGGATCTAGGTATTGTTAGTTTGGGTGATATATTTTGTGTCCCTGATCCCCAACTACTGATTGCATAACCGTAAAGTTTCGGAGTTTATAGGTGGAATTCAAGTAGCTCCTAGAATATCTTTCCGACAGATGCATGATATGGGATTGGGTAAATCTCTATCATATGTATTTGTTCCGGCTTATTCTACAAGCCAAATACTCTTTTTTTTTTGTTTTGTGGTATTCGAGTTGCTTCAATGCCAACTGGTGATTCCATACCTTCCCTAAACGGTGTTCTCATATTGCTATTGGATACTAATCCTTCTTGATCATCGAGGTCGTCATGTTAATTCTTTTCCCAACTGGCGTGCTTCTCTTCAAATGGATTCGATCATTTCAACATTTGCGAGATCAATTCTTAGTTTTCTCAACGGTGTTTGTTTCATCCGTCCCAAGTTGTCTTTGTTTTCCCGCCCTCCCACCCTTTTCTGCAAGGACTTATATATTTTAATCAAGTATCCATTTATTCATGTGAAGTCTCTTCACTCTTTTCAATCAATGTTCTGATCCAGTGATCCCTCATGAAGATGCTCAACAGCTCCAAGTTCATCATTCTTCATTCTCGTATTCTTTTCCGGTGGATTTAACTCAAGCTTTCAGTGTTGATCATATTCTTTTCCTTGTTGCAAATGCTTTCTCTTGCCGATGCACCTCTTAATCATTCACTTCTCACTATTCATTTGTTCTGGAGTGTTGAAGATATCTCAGAAGGCTCGTCTTTTCATTCTAGATCCGTTCAAGTTATTTTGAGGTTGTTATCTCATTCAAGCCATTTAGTTCTACCGGTGCAATCTTTATTTCAAGAAATCCTTCAACGATGTTTCTTTCGAGTGGGCCCTAACCCACAGGTCTTTTCCCAGGATCTTACTTGACTCTTCTAATTTTCCTGGAACTATTCTCAAATTCATTTCAAAGTTTGACGTAAGAATGAATTTTCATCAGTCACATGCCTTCTCCTAGACCACTTTCAAATTATTTTCATCTCTGGCTCAACATTTCCTCTTTTAATCCTTCCGGAGTTTCTCAACAATTTGGTGGTGTTTCTCCTCGACATTCTCAGCATGTGAAGACCGAAGAAGAGTTCCTCTTAAATCCTTACCCGTTCTTCCAAAGATGCGTGGTTCTAGCTTGATGCCATCCTCTCATAATTGTTTTTCGATTGTGAGAATTGTTTTCACCCATCCGGAGCATTTCATGAGTTGTTTCCATTTCTTTCCTCCGAAGGCCATCATGTCATAATTCTTCATTCTCAGCGTGTATCTACCGTTCTCCAAATCTTACCGGTGAATCGTTCAAATATCCTCTAATCAGTTCATGATCTCTTCATTCTCTTGTATCTAAATCTCCTCAAGTATCTTCATTCGTTTTCCAATTATTCCCGGTGAATTGTGACTTTGCTACTTTCATTTTCAATTTTTACGGTGGTTCGTTCAAGATTCCTCTTCCTTTATTACCGTATCATTTCATTTGTCCTTTCCAATCCTCTCGGTGATTCGTCGAAGACTTCTTCAAGTTTGCGCTTTCTCTATCCTTAATCCCTCAAGAAGAATAAGTAGTATGCCAAATTCGTTGCTTGTCATCAATTTAAATTGGTGAAGGATACACATAACATAATTCTTATTCTTGTTTCATCCAAGTGATTAATCCTTTCCTTCAGAGTTTGTTCATGAGGAATAAATTATCGGTTCTAAGATGTTCATCTTTTCTTTCCGGAGTTCCAAGTTCTCTCGGTTATATAATCGCGAAGCTCCATCTAAATCATTGCAAGGCTTCATCTTGTGTTTTCAACTTCTCTTTCTTTTCATCATCCTTCTATTACCGGAGTTCTTCATGGAGGCTCCACATGATGGTTCGTCAAGGATTCCTTTCATTCTCGATTTGTTCTTCAAGATTTCTCTTGAAGTTATGACCCGCTAAGCTATACTCTAAAAATAAACATGATGCTCAACACATGTTTTGTTTTGAGGAGTTCAAGTAATCTTCATCTTGCATTCCAAAGTGCAATTCTTCCTACCTTATCTTTTGAGGTGGTGTTATGTCACTCTTGACAATTCCCTTCGCATATCATGATTCATATGTTGTCAAGAATGAAGTATTTTAAATCCATCATTTCTCTTCGTTCAAGAGATCATTTCAACCAATCAATCTTTTTGTTGGAGTTATATTTGGTTATATTTCACCTACAGCCTTCCCTAAGGAATGTAGCTATTTGTGGTGCTTATCAATGATCCAATTTTATTCTTCTCATCTCGGTGAAGAAGTTTCTCTTATCTTCATTGATCTCAACCAATCAATTGTTTCTGTTAATGGCAGGTTGTCACCTCATCATTTTGAGATGTTTGCCATAAGCCCATAACAAGCTTGTGCTTTTCGTTGTTGATTTTCCAACAACTCCGTTCAATTCTTCTTCGCAAGGATGCTTTTCAAGATTATTTGTGGCAGAAGTTGGCATTTTCTTCTCCGTTCTTTTATTCCAATGATCTATCTTCTTTTCAATCTTCCGGAGGCATGGTGATGTTGCTCTCTTCACTCGTCATCTCGAATTGTGAGCATCGTGTTCTTTTCATGCTTATCCATTTAACCAGAGTGTTGTGTCATCTCTTAAAGTGCTTTTCATCTTATCAAGTTTTCCTTCTTCCTTCAGTCGGAGTGCTGCCCAAATTATATCAATCTTATTCCTTCCTTATCTAATTTTAACCGGAGTGGTTTCAATATCTATCTTATCACTAAACCTCTTGGTTCTCGTCATATCACTTGTTCCTCTTTTCTAACGGAGTGTTTTCAGCTTTGTTCATCTTCATTGTTTTCTTTCATTCATTTTGCTCAACCTCTCAAGGTTCGTGGTTTCACTCATTTGTCGAAGAAGCAACTTAGTTTTACCTCTTCTCTTCCTCTTCCGTTTCTCTCCGGTGCCATCCTAGATCTCGGGACGAGATCCTCTCGTAGTGGTGGAGTGTTGTAACACCCCGGATACACCTTTCCATATTCGTAACTCCAACTCTTGCCTTTTCCGGAGATGCGATATGATTTTCCCTTTGTGGTTGGGTTTTTGTCTTTTGTTTTGCATTTTGTTCATGTCATGCATCTCATCGCATAGCATCATGCGCAGTGCATCTGCATGTTTTCATAAAACTCGCAGTCGTTCGTACTTGTCGCTTCTCTCCTTGTCTCCGTGGCCGCCTAACCCCTTTGCGCGCGTGTTCGAAACTCCCCTGTACCCGACCAACCGTTGGATCCGGATCATCCCCAAACATCCCTAAATCATCATCGGTTTCTCGTTGAGCTCTCCTAAGCTATTTATTCTCGACCGTTCGATTTTAATCGAAGGGTCCAAAATAGCCCTAACAAAAAACCCAATGCTATATATAGCAGACCAACCCCTAATTTTTAGGGATCCTCCTAGCCGCCGCCGCCACTTCTCTTATCTCCTTCCACCTCGGGTTCTTCCCCGATCCAAAAATGCACCTCGTTTTAGCCACCCACCAACCAGAGCAGCGCCCGACCTCCTCTGTCCCATCCATCCCATCGATCCACTCCACCCGTATCCGCAGCCGACTTGCCTCGTCTCCCGCCCGCATGCTAAAGGAAGCCCGAGGTTGTGCCTCTTCTTCACTCCTCTGCTTGATCCTGAGTGGATCGTGAGCACCAGCGCCTTCCCGCCACCTTGCGTGCCCACGCCACCGGCAACAGCAGCAGCAGCAGGTCATGCCGCCGGCCTCGTCCCGCTCCTTTCCTTTCTTTCTCCTTTTCTCTCTCTGTCTCACCTCTGTCTCTCTCACTCTGTTTCGGACCAACGGCCTCGCCATGGATCTCCAGCCACCGGCAAGACCTGGCCTCGTCAGATCCACCTCCCCTGCCCTGCGCCATGGATCCGCGCCCAGCCTTCCTTCTCTATGCCGTTCCTCGCGCACCGGACCTCCCCAACCTCGCCGGAGCCCCACAGGTCGCCGACCCTGCCTCTCCTTTCCTTTGGTCCTCCTTTGTTGTTCTCTCACTCACGTCTCTCTCGACTGCTCTCTCTATCTTCGCTGCAGCTCCACCGCGCTAATCCGCCAGGCCAGCCGCACCTCCGCCTCGGATCTGCCGGCTTCGTCCCGTTCTGGGTCTTCCCTGCCTCAAGCTGCGCCGCCCTCGCCGGAGAACGCGCCAAGTCCGCCGCTGTCGTCCTGCCTCACGAGACCGTTCCCCTGCCGTGGCGCCTCGGCCTCCTCTGCTTCTCGCTCGCCCGCTCGTTGACCGCACTCGGCCTCCTCCTGCCACGCCAAGACCGCTTCCCCTGACCTGAGGCCGTCGTCCTGGACCGCGCCAAGTCCCTGTCGGCCTCGCGTTGACCTCCTCGCCATGGTTGCTGCCCTTCTGCTGAACCTCGCGCCCGCCACAGCCACTACATCGCCTCTGCATCGAGCGCCGCACGACCCCGCGTTGACCCGTCGCCGCGCCAAGTTCCACGACCGCACACGCCTGGGCCGGCCTCGCCTCGGCCCAGCTGGATCTGCCTGCCCCAAGCCTCTCCACTGACTGGGCCTTGGCCCATGGTGAGCAGCCCAGCCGCCCAGCAGTTTTGGCCACGTAGTGTTTTTTTTCATGTCTGCGAATTTCCTATTTATCCAGAGAGTGCAGTTTTACTGAAAACCCCCTAGTGTTCATGCATCTAATAACTAATTAATCATGCATCAGATGTAATAATTTATATATGAAAAGTGGTTAGAATTTCATCTAGTTTCATAATATCCAACTTTCATGCATGTTTAAAATGTTTAAACTTGCTGTTTGTTTAATTTGCTAAAATGCCATGTTAAAATGATTTATTTCATAACTAAATAACCGTAGCTTCAATTTTAATAAACTTTATATGTAAATGGGGTAGAAAAATGCATAGATTAACTTGCTGCACTTTATTTTGCTGTTTAACAACATTAAAATTGTGTATAGGGCAGAACAATACCAAATCTAAAATATGCACATGAGGATTTTCCGGAATTGTTGTTTGTTGTTTCCGGCCTCATTTAAACTTGCCTAAATAGTTAGTTTGCTTATGCTTCACCTCTTGCCATGTTTAACAACATTTAATATTGTTTGGTAGCGTAAACGAGATTAAACTAAATATGTCAATGTGGTGTTGTCAATATGCAACTCGTTGCATATTAAGCTCCACTTAACTTGTAGTATTGTTTGTTGCACTTTGCCATGCCATGCCTCATTAAACCGGACATGCATCATACTTGATTGTGCATTATGCCATGATTATGCTTGTGTGTTTACCATGTTGTTTGCTTCTTTCCGGTTTGCTTCTCTCGTTAGCTTCGGTTTCGTTCCGGAGTTGTGAGGATTCGTTCGACTACTCCCGGTTGTCTTCTTCATGGACTCGTTCTTCTTCCTAGCGGGATTTCAGGCAAGATGACCGTCACCTTGGATCTCATTACTATCATTGCTATGCTAGCTGCTTCGTTCCATCCATATGTTGCGTTACCTACCACTTGCTTCTCAAACTCCCAAATTGCCATGAACCTCTAACCTTTGTCACCCTTACTAGCAAACCGTTGTTTGGCTATGTTACCGCTTTTGCTCAGCCCCTCTTATAGCATTGCTAGATGCAGGTGAAGATGGAGATTGCTCAATGTTGGATTATGTTTATGTTGGGATATCACAATATCTCTTATATTATTAATGCATCTATATACTTGGTAAAGGGTGGAAGGCTCGGCCTTATGCCTGGTGTTTTGTTCCACTCTTGCCGCCCTAGTTTCCGTCATATCGGTATTATGTTCCCGGATTTTGCGTCCCTAACGCGGTTGGGTGATTTATGGGACCCCCTTGACAGTTCGCTTTGAATAAGACTCTTCCAGCAAGGCCCAACATTGGTTTTACATTTGCCTCAGCCTATTATCTTTTTCCCTTGGGAGTCGCGCATCCCGAGGGTCATCTTTGTTTTAGCCCCCCCGGGCCAATGCTTGTCTAAGTGTTGCTCCAAACTAGAGCACCGTGCGGGACCATCCCTTGGCAACTTGGGTTACGTCGGTACCTGTACGCTTCGCTCATCCGGTGTGTCCTGAGAACGAGATACGTGCGACTCCTATCGGGATTGTCGACACATCGGGCGGCTTTGCTGGACTTGTTTTACCATTGTCGAAATGTCTTGTAACCGGGATTCCGAGACTGATCGGGTCTTCCCGGGAGAAGGGCTATCCTTCGTTGATCGCGAGAGCTTATCATGGGCTAAGTTGGGACACCCCTGCAGGGTTTGAACTTTCGAAAGCCATGCCCGCGGTTATGTGGCAGATGGGAATTTGTTAACATCCGGTTGTAGTAAACTTGAAGTAAACTCTTCTAAAATACACCAACCGTGTGCGTAACCGTGAGTGTCTCTTTTCGGGGTTGATCGAGAAGAGAACACGGCTTCTGGGTTATGTTTGACGTAAGTAGGAGTTCAGGATCACTTCTTGATCATTACTAGTTGACGACTGCTTGCTAAGCTTCTCTTCTGCTTTTGTTTCGTAAGTTAGCCACCATACATGCTTAGTCGCTGCTGCAAACTCACCACTTTACCCCTTCCTTACCCATTAAGCTTTGCTAGTCATGATACCCATGGTAATGGGATTGCTGCGTCCTCGTGGCTCACAGTTTACTACAACAACAGTTGCAGGTACAAGTTTTGCGATGATCATGACGCGAGAGCGATGTTTACTTGTTTTGGAGTTCTTCTTACGCTTCTTGATCGGGGATAGGTTCGGTCGGCAGCCTGGGCTAGCGAGTGGATGTCGTTTGAGTTTCTGTTTGTGTTTCATCCGTAGTCGGATGGTGCTCTTATGTAAGATGATGTTGTATTCGTGTGGCATTGTATGCCTTTTGTATGTATCCCCATCTATTATGTAATGTTGATGTAATGATATCCACCTTACAAAAGCGTATCAGTATGCGGTTCTATCCATTGTGGGACCTTTGAGTCTCTTTAGGATAGTATCGCATATTGGGCGTGACAGGACGGAAGTAGAAAAGGATCCACACGAAGGGGGAAGAGCTGGGGCAGTAGAGCAAGGCAGGTTTCGAAGGAATATATACCTGAGGGTCGTCGGCATGTGGCAAAGACGGCGTCAGGAGGCCGCATCTTGGCCACAATACCGCAGGGAGGAAGAAGGGGTCGGAGGCCCTCCCGAGCCGGTGCTCTCTCGGAGAGAACGCCACGGCCGTCGATCGGGACGCGCGGGCAGCCGTTGGTCTCCTCCCTCACCGCCGACAATAGCGTGAAAGATGCACCTACACCCCCTGCCCCAGTCGAGGTTGTCCGGCCGGATTTGTGACCAGCCGTGAGCTGAGAGAGAGAGTGTGGCCACCTATGTCTTGCTTAGATCTGGAGAGCATGAGAGAGTGAACGAGAGGAACCCTAGTAAAGCAAGCGCTAAGGCTCCTTCTTTTATATATAGTGGAGTGATTTTGTTGTACCGGCTTCAAAAAAATGCGCTCCTACGTGTACCCGTGAGTGGGTGTGAGAGAACTAGTGCGTGCGTGCACCTCTTCTCTTCGTGAGAGTACAATATATACTATGCCCAAAGAACGCTCGCCGCAAGAGTAATAACATAAGTGTGTGACGTGTGAGCTAAAATAAAATGTGCGCGCCGTCTTTTGTTTTTTAGAAGTTCTGAGGGTAGGGTGTGAAGAGCACATATGTGCGTAACGTCTACCTGCAGATAGACGATGGGTGCCACGTGCGAGTCTACGAGAGGACTCGGGAGAGTTGTGACTCGTGAGGGTGCTTGTGCGTGAGAGAGAGGGGGGAACGTATCAATGCAATGCATGTGTCCGTAAATCATTATCCAACAAACGTTCGCCACAAGCCTTTTCCCGATTTAACGCCGTAAGAACCGTTAGATCGGCATCCGACGGTGTCGGTTTGCCATGTCATTTAACAGAACAGCCACTCCTCCTACACACAAATCTTCCACGTGAGTGTTAGCAACTGCCGTATGCTCCCTCCGTTCAAATGCAGTGCCTATAGCTTTATTGAAAATTAGAACCTCGCAAACTTTTACCGAAGTTTCGTGTACCAAATTGCACATGTAGAATACCTGTATATATCATTTCATTCATCTTGAGAGGTAACTATAAAGATGGGTGAGGAATCTACAAAGAAAGACCATCGTATCACCCGCAGCAATTTCAACCATCCTTTAGTGTCGAGGAATATCATAGGAACTCTATATGATATGATTTTTATAGGATTTTTTTCCTTTAGAGCCAATAGGTTCATAGAAATAGATTCATATACTCTACATTTCAAAGGAAATAAACATGATATCATTTCTATAGCTTTAGAGCCACTTGGTTCATATGAATGGATTCCTATACTCCCTTAATTTCAAAGGAAAATAAACATTAGTGTATATTCAATAGAAAAGTTCCTATGATGTGAACCAAATTACATCTCTTTACTAATCCCTCCTCATAGGACTTGAGATACATGTCATCTCTAGATTCAATAGAAAAGTTCCTATGATGTGAACCAAATGACATCTCTTTTCCAATCCCTACTCGTAGGAATTGAGATCCTCCATGTCATCTCTTTCCCTACAACTCCCATTTATACATCTTCTATTCCTAAATAGATAGTACAACCCACTAGTAGCTTTTTTCCAAAACATGCAACTATGGCACAAGAACTATATAGTGTGCCAATAACTTTGAAAGATGGTCGCTGGATGAAGCTAACCCGACAAAGGCAGAGATGGGCAAATCCGAGCACTACTGGCCATTGGATATCATCAACATTCCACCAGATCTGCCACATGTACAATTTAGAAGACTCCATGGTTGAACTTAAGCATAATGCACAAACCTCAAAACACAAGCACTTCTCCTTTGTTCTAGAATCTTCTGTATCATAATTGATTATTTTTTCTAAATGAATTGCCATTATTTGTTTTTTACTTTATGATTTACAATGCACAACCCCATGAATCTTAAATTTTTATAAAACTAATTGATTTTGAATGAGATGAACTATAAGAACTAAACGAACATCTACATCATGCATATATGACTCAAAACTTTACATGCTATAGTGTGTATTTATTCATAATTTGGTTTCGAAATCTCATGCGTTCAATACATGTGTACCTTACTAGTTTTGAGTAGAGTAGCAAATTTCACGCGACCCCGGGTATATCAAAATGCAGGGCCCATGCATCATTGCCTTTCGGTCGAACCTACGTCCACAATTTTTTGTACGTGCTATATCTCCACTGGTCCCCGAACCCAAAATGCTGCCTCATTCCCGTAAAACCAAGCGGCCCACACATATTTAAGGCATCGACTCGAACCCGTTTACTACGATGTGGCCCTTGCGCCGTAGTACTCCTACAAACCCTACCGCCGCACTCATCATCGGTTTTCTTCAAGAGGACGAGGAGAAGCCGATTTGTAGTGGGCGCTTTCAAAAAAGGATCTGTAGTGGAGACCCTACCTAGGGTGCCCTAGGTAGCTGCCGCACGCATCATTGTTTTCTCTTTTATTTATGCTCTTGCGCTAGAGTGAAATGATGGTTGCTTCGTCCGTCCAGACTTAATGCGGGAAAGGTGGGGCTTTGTGATTTGACCCTCATCGCTCATTTTCTACTCTCGCGCGCCTTCGACCGGGTGCCTCCAATTCCAACCGCTGCTCTGAACTATGATTTGGTGTGTCGACGTGGAACAAGGCGGTGGATGAGCCACATGTCATCCAAAGGGGCCTGTTAAGTGTGTCGCCATTTCGTGTCTGCGGATGACCACTGCTTGAGTTGCTACGCCAACACGACAGGAGCAGCCTACCACTTGGTTTTGCTCCTTGGTGAATCCCGACTATATTGATCTAAAAAGATACGTGCTGAACTACCCTCTCCGTCTCGGTTTTTTATTTGTAGGCGTCTCGGTTTATAGGGCCTGCACGTAGTTCTAGGTCATCCATTTGACTAACTAAATATGAGTTACTATGTCACAAAAAGTATATCATTGGATTCTTATTGGTTGATATGTGAAGAAACAAGAAACGAGGTAGAAGTTAATGCACCGCGCCTTAGTATTTTGGGATTATTTGGTTTTCGTAAGATGACTTACTCACCTAGACGGAGGGAGTAGTTGTATTTAAAAGTCGAGGGCGGGACTTTTCCTGCGTGGTAGGCGGGGCAGTTCCGCCTAGTCAGTTCGACAGAGATGCGAGAAGACGAGGGACTAGGCTGCTGCAAACATAGGGTTGTGTGATTTGACAATGAGTTCTTCTTTGGACAGGTGGGGCCCGATGATTTGACTTGCCATTATCATTTTAACTGCGGCGCTACGACCGGCGTGAGTCTCCCGATTCCTGACCACCTCCATATAGGTGCCTCTCCCAATGCTCCACCATGTAGTAGTAGAGGCTGGCTCTTGCATGAGAGCCCACTTCTCCACATTTTCTTGTCTCTCTTTCCTCCACATATGCAAAAATGCCATGTAAAGCGCACTATTGTACTTACTTGCTCCTACAGGTGCTTAAGATTGCCACATAGGCATAAAGTCTGATGTGGCAAGTTAATCAAGAAGAGAGAGACTAGTTTGGTGACCCAAGGAAGAAACGGTGCTAAGCGCGTGTACCTAGGTGAAAAGACAATTTTGAGTCTATAGCTAATTAAATGAAGCAAACTTAGCAACACCATTTCATTGGAAGAGGTCACTCCTTGGCAAATGCAATAAATACTAGTACTCCCTGTGTCCCATTATATAAGAACGTTTTTGACACTATATATTATGGGACGGAGGGAGTACAAAGAAAGAGATAGAGAGTAGTAAAAAATACACTTATAGCCAACCTTATAGCCAACCTTGTTGTAGTATGAGTGACTAAGTGATGACTATGTATGACATGCCAACATCAGATAGCCTAACGCGCCATGTTAAATCTCCAAGGGCGTGACCGCGCGAGCGACGCGACGGTCGTGGTAGGTGCAACCATGATACGGGCTGCTGGCAGCCCTTGGATCTTTGATCAAACGGTCGCATGCTAAGTTGCTGAAAATTTGCAGAATAACCCTCCAGGATAGGATATTCACCCATAGGTCTAGAATCACGCCATGCAACCGTTCGATCTCAGATCCAAGGGCTCTCGAAGCGTATCATGGGAGAATAAAAGCCACTACCCTGCCGTTCGCGACGCTGGCAGTTCGCTCCTACTCGTCCCGCACGTCCTTTAATACTACGGCGGTTCGCTCCTAGTCGTCCCATCCATTCACATTACGACAGTTCCACTAATCCTAACCCTCCTCCCAAATCCATGGCGTCCCAAATCTCCCCGATCGGCGGTGAGTACAAGGTTAGAACCATCACCGGTGATGAGTTTGGCGTCATCTACACCCGTACTTCATGACGGTGAAAGGATGCCTTTCTCGCTTCAGACGCATGTTCGAAAACTCACATGATGAGTGGGTCGCTGGGCTAGATGTTGAGTACACCACAGTCGTGGGATGAGAGAAGGATCTAAAGGACGAAGAGAGGAAGAAGCCCGCCATGATCCAGGTTTGCGTACATAACATTTGCTTGGTATACCACATATGCCATGCCGACGTTGAGTGCCAGGATTATAAGAACTTCCTCGAGGACAAAATAGTCAAATTCATTACTGTAGACTTTAAGAACGACAAAGAAGTCCTGCGCCGGATAGGCCTCGTTGTAGGCAAC
The DNA here is from genome assembly GCA_021605205.1 of Aegilops longissima. NCBI lineage: Eukaryota > Viridiplantae > Streptophyta > Magnoliopsida > Poales > Poaceae > Aegilops > Aegilops longissima. The sequence continues at coordinate 160,865,382 of CM038679.1, forward strand.
CCCTTCGACCTCCAGAAGAATCGGCTTGTGCCCTCTCGGCAGCCTTCAATGCTGACCCTGGCAGGAGCCATGGTTCATCCTTCGTGCGATGGCGGAGAAACCTCCATACACGTTTCATCGTCATGCATGGCAGCGGAATGTACTAGATATAGACCACATCCAGTACGCTGCAATGGATGGCTACCTTTGTTTCCATATCTACAAGGGCTGGATGAAGAGCAACAGCCAAGTTGGCGGTTCAAGCAAAGAAGTATCGCCCAAGAGGAAGAGGGACAAGAACGAAGTCGAGGACGTGGACGAGGACTCCGAGTAAGGTGGCAGTGTAGTTGCTCATGGTGGTTCTAAGGCTGGTCATAGTGGGGAGTAACTTAGACTAGTGTCATATGCATGACACTAGTCTAAGTCACTACCTTCATAATGCAAAGTAACATGATAGTGGTGTCATAGATGGCTTCATTTATTAGCTTGTAGACTCATCTTGTCTTGGGAAGCGCTATGTTACAGTAACATATTATGTTACCACCTCACATTAAATACTTGCCACATAAGCAAAAATTTCTTGGAGTGCGCTATGTTACTAGCTAAGTTACTCCCACTATGACTAGCCTAATGAAGTGTCTACCAGATTAGTTGCATAGTTTAATTTCAGGTGTGCTTAGTTTAATTTGAGGGGTGTGTTGTGCTGATCCCCCAGCAGAACTATGTTATGTTTCTTCTCGTTACTTTAACTCTTCAGTATGTACATACTAGTACTAGTATTTCTTTAATAGAATTTAGCACCCCAATTAAGCACGTACTAGCTTTTTTAATAGTACTATATGCATAATTTGGCGACGAGCGCTCTCTATATGTACCACCTTTTTTTAAAATTTCTATTTTTGCTCCATGGCGCAATCCATCGATAGTGGAGTACTACTGTACAAAAGTATACATTTTTTAAAAGGCTAGCGTCTTGTTCATCACATATATATATATATATATATATATAGCCGCTTAAATTCTCAACCTAGAGCAGCGTGCATGCCATGTAGTAAACCGATCGGAGGAAGTATAGTAAAAATGAGGTGATTTTACCGAGCGATCGGCGGGGAGCATGGCCTGTCATGCGGTCCCACGTGTCATGATGTACCAAAGGCGTCTGCGTGTCCCTCTTGAGGCGAAGCAATACTAGTACGTGGTTTGAGATGATGTCGAACCGAAGTGTGAAATAATGGTTGCTTCGTCCGTGCAGGAAGGTGCGGCATTGTGATTTGGCGTCTCATTGCTCATTACTACTCTTGGGCGATGCGAGTGGGGTGCGTCCCCTGCTGTTCTGCACTGTTTTTGGTGCTTGACACGTCGACCGGTTGCTATATGTCCCACATGTCGGTGACAGAAGTACAGAATTCATGAAAGGGAGCGTCGACGGAGGAGTATACTACAGAATTCATGAAAGGGCGACTTAGTTTTGGAAAAATCTGTTTTTCTGAGTATGCGTACCCACTAGGGTTTATAGGGCTCATCTAACAAACATTCTTTTTTCCGTTTGATAAGTCTCAATTCTACTATACTAGTAGTAGTACCATTACATGTTGGATTTTGAGGTGCGTTAGATCACCCGACGCAAACAGTGTCAAGAGGAAACTAACCAATGCATGTACAAGTTCATGAAAATTTAGTGCTCATTCATGCATTCGTTCTAATTAATGCCTCGGTAAACATAACTTCTTGAGAAAAACGAGCGTATTGTGCAAACTACGAAATTAATTCGACCACTCACCGTCTACCTTGGTTGGAGAGATTTTGAAATTGAGCCATAAACTGGAAAGGAGGGAGTAGTAACTTTTGTCTCGATTACTATTTGTGGCCTTGTATAGATGCAAAATGTATTTTTTTATAGTGGCCTTGTATAAGTAAATAGAGGAGTACTAACCAAAGTACGTAGTAGGGACGAGGAGTAAGCGGAGGAGTAGTAAAATTTTCTCCTCGTCTTGCGAGCCACCGCAGCGATGTGGAGGGAGCGGGCGTAAAGCGTCTGAGTAGTAGTAAGCTTCACCTCATCCTGCAAGCCACCGCGCCCGTGGCCGGGGAAGACGGCGTACTAAGCAAGTCTCTCCTTGTTCTGCGAGTTGACGGGACACATCAAAAGTACTCCAGTGTATAGAGCCTTGCCTCTAAGGTAGGCCCCACATGGTTTGCCTCTTTTTTTAGTTTAACATAACGCGTCAAGTCGCAATTTGTTTGTTCACCCGTGGTAGACGATCCTCCCTCCACCAAGTGGACAACCAGTACACGTGCCAAATTACCACGTGGGCTGCCTTTTTCATCTGAAATGAGCTCCACCGTGTACCAGCGGGTGTGGTTGGGAAAGAGGCAGAGATGCGTGCGCCGTGCGTGCACCTCTTATCTTCGTGCACTTCCCCCACCTACGTGGGTGTGTGTGATAGAGATACAAACCTAGACATAATGCGCCGTCCATCCCCATGCCTCCGCCCAGTCCGACCACCAGTCACCACCACGGCACCACGCCCCACTCCTCCTCACCTTATCTCTGATATTTCTCCCTCCATTTTTATATACAAGGGGCCACTATCAAAATTACAATTTGCAGATATACAAGGCCACTAACACTAATCGATGCAATATTAATGGTGTTTGCCTCGTGGTACTAGCAAAGGAGGACATTAATTATCCCTTGCATGCATGCGGGAGTTTGTAAACAAATGCATCTTGATGTTCCGTGCAATGCACGGGCATCTTGCTAGTCCATGAAAACAACACATGGCAAAATTCCATGGTGAACAAGGGATTTGAATCTGTTGGGAGGGGATGTTTGGATCTTGCCCGGGGTAGCCAAAATATTGCGACCCTTTTGTCCACAGGTACCTTTGCCATCGATGAACGAGGAATGGCTCGGGTGCTCATGCTGTCATGCATCCTCCAGCGCGCACGTTGGAGACGAGCTCGCACAAGCTCTGTTTTTTTGTCCCACGACGCTGCCCGAGCCGCCCGCACACTTACCGGCGACCCACAAATTACGCCATCCAACCGTAGCCGCACACATTATGACAGCAACTCAACCAACCGGACGAAATTCACGCAAACACGTAGACAAACTGATATTTCATATAAACAACGACGGAAATCATATAAAATACCGGATTTTCACGCAAACATGATGGATTTCATTACATTCAAATGAACTACGCGGTGCTAGTTCTGGACAACACAGGTATATAATACCTGGCCTAAATGGTCGCCCCTCGATCGATTTGTGTTCCTCATGTCCGCAAGACGATCACGGACTGCCGGAGCCCCGAGGTATATGCTTCAGCGCAAAGGACGGCTCGCTTCCCCACTGCCCAACTGATATCATTGGCTGGTGCCGAAAATGATGGTGGCCGGCACCGGTTCGAGTTCATCACCGGCCACTACTTCGCCATGGCCGGCACCGGCTCGGGTTCATCCTAACATTGACATCTTCCGTGGAGCCCATGCGGGGTCGACAAAGGTCCTCGCAACAAAAGGATCCGACAAGACACCTGCTGTGTACGCCGGCATCGCCTCCGCGGTGGCCTTCATGGGACCCAACCAGCGGCGGCCTCCCGTGTTCTACTTCTCCTCGATGATGGCGTCGGACGCGGAGGCGCTGGCCACCTACTCGTCGCTCTCCGCGCACCCGGATTCTGTCGCTGCTTGCATGGCGCGGCCGCCGGCATGGGAGTCTCGGCCACAGAAACGGGAGACGTGGTACGAGGCGGCGGCGTGGACGGCAGCAACGACGCCTTTGAGACGCTCCTCGTCGAGCTGGCCTGGAGCGGCGATTTGCCGAACCGCGCGCCGGCTTGGGGTGGCAACTGGCTCCGTCGGGCTAGGGGAGGGAGGTGGATCAGCGAGTTGCATAGCTCGTATCCAGCGGGCTACCCAGCCGGCTTGGATGCGGAATAACTACTCTTCGTAAGCCATTGTAAGAGTGGACAAAATGGTGGAGGAGATAGGGGAGCGGCGGAGGTGTGCGATTCTTGGCCGGCGTTTGGCCTCGTTTAAATAGGAGATTAAATAGATGGCGGACTGGAGGAGCTCGGCCGGCGTTGCGTTTAACACCGGCCCGGTCATGAACGGACGTGTGTCCAGAGTGGGTTTCTTGGCTTCCACACGGGCGGGTTTCATGGAGGCGCTTGAATGCGGCACGGAGGCGTGTTCAGCCGGGCGTGACGCGAGTGGCGCCCTCGACTCTCACCTAGGACACCACGTCGTTCTTCCACTGACGTGTGGGCTCTTTGGGTGCATGGCCTGCATGTCAGTGACCCAACGCAGGCAGCGCACAGCAGAGGAACCTTTGGTGGGCCAGGGCGGTCAGAAGCGGGCATTTCATAAACCGATGATTGTTCATTGAGTGTGACATCATCTTTTTCATGTAGTTAAGCCTACTATGTTGATAGCCCATTTGATACGTTGTGATTCATAAAGACCGATGCAAACATCAATGTTCTGCTTATCACAGATAAGATTGATTAATACCCGTAACAATCCATGTCCTTAACAAAGGGTGCATGCACGTATAGGTTGAGCGTGTGTCTTGCGTCGTGTGCTGTGTGCATGCAGGCGTGCGAGTGTTGCGTGCGTGCAAGGGTGCGTTTCAGTGTTGCATGCATGGGTGCGTACGTGCGTGTGTTCGTGAGTGCATGTGTACGTGTCAGTGTTGCACGCCTACATGCGTGCGTGTCTTGCGCTGCATGTGTACGTGCAGGGTGAGGCTACACGTCAGTCGACTGACTTTTTCATCTACATGATCTTAAGATTTTATGAAGTCACCATAGGTGCCTCGTAGTCGAGTGGAACGTCTCCTCCCACTGAACGTACATCGCCAGAAAATACTAAAATTAACAAAAGATAAATGCGAGCACCGGGACTTTAACCTTGGTGGGCTCGAGAAACCACTGTCCTCTAACCATCCAACCACATGTTGGTTAGCACGAGAAAATGTATGTGGTGACCGTGATGAGCTTATTCTGAAGTCCAATGACCATATCGTGCTTTCTCTTCAAATACAATGACCGTAAGTGTCGACAACAAAATACGGAGCATGCTTCAAATGCAAAGTCTGTCAGTGTCATCAACAAAATATGGAGACGTATCGTGAGCTAGATATCGTTGTACTATTGTATATGCTTATTTTCTTAGTGGCCGATTGCGTGTGTGGTGTGGTGGGCACATCATTTCTAGTTGTGGTGGGTCAACATGAAGACTCATGGGTCGGTTCCATCCTGCGCCACATATAGGTTGGACCTAGACGTGTTATACGGAGACCCATGTGGAGGACTCGGCGTACAACGCGAAGCTACCAGAGTCGCGGAGGACTCTATCCCCACTGGTGATAAGCCGACTATATATGATTTGTAACCCTAGGCCCTTAGTATGTTATACAAGCTTGGGGGCTAGTTCGTCGATAGTATACACACACACGCACAATGCATGGTATTCACGTGTACTTTGTACACACCCCTATCACTAATATACAGTACCAGGAGTAGGCTCTTTCTTCAACTGCAAGGGTCCGATCCGAACTTGGGTAAAACTTTGCCTCGTATTACCATCCAGCCTAACAGCCAGGGATATCCTACCGAATGATATGATGAAATCATATCTGCCAACTACTATTAGAGAGGTGTGTGCAGGGGGGCAATGTGTGAGAGGCCTAAAGATAATGTGCGTCAGGGAGACACGTAGGCACATATATGCGCATATAGAGGGCTAGTAGAGACCGTGCATGTGTATATATGCATGTGAGAGAAATAGTGTTTTCCAACTGAGATTAGTGAAAAGAGTGGTACATAGTAGTCAGAAAGAGAGAGAGAAACAGAGAGAGCATGTGCGTGAGACACCCCGACACCCTGAGAGAGATTGTGAGCATGTGTGAAAGAGAAATCCCGAGGCATATAAAGTGTGTGCACTTATGCGTTAGATAGAGAGATATATAACACGTTTGTGAGAACGGGGCGAGGCATAGTGCATCTACGTGTAAAAGGCGGTTCTACGCATTAAATTAAAATATAAATGGCATTATTATTTTTGGATGAGATCATGAATTTTGCAAAATTGCGTATGGACGAAAATCGGTCTATCAGACACCCATACTCTATTGAATTCTAGCATGTGCATGTGTTTATTTCATATTATCGAGCGGTTTGAAATATAGGCAATGGATGCTTTTGCAATTCATATATAAACATTAATTAGTGCACTCCATGTTGTTAGTGTGAACCACTTTATACATTTGTCACTTGCATGGATACATTCCAAATTGCTAGCTACGAAATAAAATACATGTCGAATTCAACATAAAGGGGTTTCAAAGATTGAATTCATAGGAAGTGCATTCATCTATTTGAACCGAGATAATGGCATTTGTAAATCAGATGTAAAGGGGCATCAATCTTTGTTGTGAGTTTGAACATGCTATATATATTCATACGCATATCTAACTTTTTTGCAACCAAGGAGATTATACCGAACCATGCATGAACTGAGGTAAGTTGCATATTTTTAATATATACTGTGTACAATGTATATTAAAATGTACCCCCTCCATTCCAAAATAATCGTAGCTTTAGGATTTTCAGGAGTAAAGATTTGTGAAGTTTGACAAATCCTGAAAGTTCAATTCAAGAGAACCGAAAACGTTAATGCTTCTGCTCCCAAATATTAAACAAAGCGCCAAATAGGCCTCTGGTCACCCGAAACCGCGCGAGACTAATGTTTTGGTGGTAGGAAATTACTGTCTTGACTCTGGCCCGTGTAGCCTATCGGCCCGATGTCCAAAGGTCTAAACCGGGGTAGGTTTGTAACTTCACCAAGACGCCAGTCTCAACCGCCTCGAGAAGCATTCATCGCCGTGGCGCCTAAACACCATGCGCTCGGCCGAAATCTATCCCGCCCACATTTGGGACACCTGACATGACTATCCTACCCCCAACCCGCAATATGTCCGAAATTTTAGATGGGGGCAAAGTTTGTAACTTTCCCCCAATTTCAAACAAGCACGTCACAAGCCGATACATTGTTCCCCCTTAGTTCCCCGCCTCCCTTTGTTTCCCCATTCATACTCCGTGGGCGCGAAAACGCCCTCTCCACCATCCGTGAAACCCCAGCCTCCTCCGTCCTCCACCCCATAGTGGCCAATCCACCGCCGCCCTCCTCCATCACGCCGGAGCCGGTACCCCGACGTCGTCGTCCAACGCAACCGCAACCGCAACGCCCTCAAGGACTTAGCAGCTGAAGCCGAGGCAGAGCTGCCTCCACGACACCGATGCCAACGTGCGCCGTACCAGAACCACTCCGACCACGCCGTCCTGCGCCTCACAGCTGCGGCTCCACTGTCGCAACCGTCCACCGCACTGGAGCTGTTCCCGCTACGCCGTCGTTCGCCGCCTCAGATCTGCTTCCCCGCCGCCGACAGACGGCCACCGCACCACACTCACCAACTTGGCCATGGGTTCGTCCAAGGCTGCACCGTCCTCCACAACTTCTGGTTTCCGGCGAACAATAAGATCGTCGAAAAAGCAGAAGGAGGACACAACACTGCCAGCAGAAAGAGGTACTCCTCTTCCCTTATTCGTGCAAATCTTAGGTCTTCGCTCACACCGTATTCATCCACGAAAGAAACTAGGTGAGCGCTTCTTACTGCATCTTCTTTGTGATACTAAATGCACAAGGTTTCCTCCCTTTTACTATTTCACCTTTGCTAGAGGTCAGTAGCCCGCCTGGATTTCAATTCAGGGTCAGTCGAACCACAATTAAAAGAAGCAGCTGTCGGCATTCTAGGAACGGGGGTACCCAGACTTGCCTGCCTGCGGCCTGCGGCGTGGCTCAAGGGGTGGACCAGTACGGCCCATCTTCATCAACACAAGCTCAAGACCCTCGCGAGGGGCCAAGCCTCGCGGGGCGGACGACAGGAAGCTTCCTCAGGCACGGCCTCGTCAAGCTGGCTCGCGAGGAGGCGGAGAGATCAAGGCGGAGTACCTCACGAGGTGCCCATGACGCAAGCCATGACGTCCGAGGGCGCTAGGCAGGCGCCAGCCCGCGCAGTGTCATCATTTCCCCTTTGGTGCAAAGGGGGCAAGCGTAGCCGAGAGCATGAAGCAAAGGCAACCATTTCGGTGCAACAAGACCAAGACCAGCAGAACGGCAGGAAGGAGGTCACCGTGGAGCCCAAGCCAGCGTCACCGTCAGAGTCTTTGGCAGGCGAGGACCGACTTTAGTCAAGATAAGTGTACTAAATGTTCCCCTTCAAAATGGCCAATTGTTGGCGCCCTTCCCGCTCAATATTTGGGAAGAGGTCCAGGGCTTCCCACTATAAATAGGACTAGCCACCCACAGGGTAGAGGCATCTGATCTGATAGAGAGATCTGGGATCGAGACCTGATCAACCGGAAAATAGGAAAGAGAGAGAGAGAGAGAAGTGACTGAACTCCCCCTAGCAGTTCATTGCACCGGCCAAGAACAGACCCTCGCGAGGCTATTCTTCCTTGTATTGTTCACCATCAGCCCCTGAGGCAATCCACCACACCACACACTGGAGTAGGGTCTTACACCACAATGGTGGCCCGAACCAGTATAAACCTCTTGTCCCTTGTGTTGTTCTTTGTGTAGTTTAGATCCTCGCGAGGCGACGAGGCATAGGTAGGTTGGAGGTGTGATCACCGCGTGCACCCCAGAGTTTGAACCTAGAGGGTCTGCCGGAACCCGAAATTTGACATTTGGTGCGCCAGGTAGGGGTGCACCGGAATCTGCCTTCCGCCGCCCTGCTCTTCGCCGCCCCTCGCATCCATGTCAGACGCTCGTCGAGCCCGCGCCGAGCGCCGGGCCACTCTCGCTACTCGCGTTGCCCAGACGGCCCCCATCGGCGGCCGCCCCCGCAGTTCCCCGTCGCCTGCCGTCAACGCCGCCATCGGCCCGGTGGGGAATGAGCAGCAGGCGTCGTCCCAGCATCCATCCGTGAGGCGAGACGGCCGCACCACTACTCCTTCGCTCGCCCCAGCTGGTTCTTCGTCCAGCGCGCTCCGCGCGCCCATGGAGGCTCGAGCCGCGCTCCTCGCGGCAAACGAGCTCCTGCGCTACCGCCCGTCGGCAGCGTCTCGAGTGGCTCGACCGCGTCGCCGAGCTCGTTCGCGTTGCAGGGGGCTCCCCCGCGCCGTCCTTCTCGCTGCACCGCGCCCCGCCTTGCACGGGCGATGAAGCTCCGGGGGCGCCTCAGCCGCCTCCCCCTCAAGAAGGCGCCTTGGCCCCAAGGCGCGTGGCCCCTGGGCGGAACCAGCTCCGTCCAGCACCAGCGCAGCAAGAGCAGAGCTGCCAAGAGGTCCCTCGCCCCCAAGAAGCTGCCCGAGTGCTGCCTGCACCGGCCTGTCACGACCGCGCTCCTGCTCCAGCACGCCAAGACCCCGCGCTGCTCCAGGCGGCAGCGCACGGGGACCCGCAAGATCAGGCCCTCTGTCACCAAAGGCCTCCCGTGGCCACTGCAGGCTGCCGCGCCTTCACCGCCGAGCTGCGCAGCGTCGCATGGCCCGGCAAGTTCAAGCTAGACCTGCCTCCACGCTACGATGGCACGGCCGATCCTGCAGAGTTCCTTCAGCTCTACAAGCTGGGCATCGAAGCCGCCAACGGGGACGAGAAGGTCATGGCGAACTGGTTTCCCATGGCGCTCAAGGACGGTGCCCGCACCTGGCTCCTGAACCTGGCTCCGGGCGCAATCTCCTCCTGGGACGAGATGCGCACCCGCTTCATCACCAACTTCCAAGGCACTCACGACCGGCCTCCTGCCATGAGCGACATGCGCCGCATCAAGCAGCAGCCAGGAGAGACCCTGCAGAAGTACATCCAGCGCTTCAACAACGCATGCCTCAAGATTCCCAAGGTGACTGAGGAGGCCATCATCTCAGCCTTCTCCGATGGTGTGCGTGACGTCAAGATGAAGGAGGAGCTGGCGATGCATGAAGACCTGTGCACATCCCTGGAGCTGTTCAACTTGGCGACCAAGTGCGCTAGGGCTGAAGAAGGACGCCTTTCCCTCCTCGAGCTGTCGGCTGCCGACACAGAAGAGAAGAAGCCCAAGGTCAAGGACGTGAAGCGCAAGGGGGCTTCCGTATCGCGGCAGAACCAGACACCAAGCGAGGCAGGGATCAGCCCGAGTCTTCCAAGGGCAGCCGGTACTGCGTGTACCACGACCTCCACACCCACAACACCAATGAATGCCAAGAGCTCAGGGACGTGCGAGAAGGGCGAACCCGACCGCGGTGATCGAGGCTACGGGCGAGGAGGAGGAACAAGCACAGGACGCTGGGAAGACCGTGGCCCTCGCCAAGGGTGGCGTGACCGACCTCGCGAGGACCGCTGACAGGATCAGCCTCGGGAGGGAGGTTGGAGGGACCCGCCTCGTGAGGGAGGCTGGAGGGATCAGCCTCGCGAGGATCGCCCACAAGGCAACGCAGGCCTCCCTCCTCTGCCACTGCAGCCAAGGAGAAATGAAGACCATCCTCAGGACGAGGGGGCTGGGGGCTTCCAGGAGCCGCGTGCAATCGCTTGCATCCTGGGCGGAGCTCAAGCCCCAGCCTCTCAGCGCATCTTCAAGCAGTTCGCCCGCGAAGTGAATGCAGTCCTCCCCAAGCTCGAAGCCATGCGCCCTCTCGGGTGGTCAGCGTGCGCCATCACGTTCAGCTCAGCGGATCAGCTCAAGTGCACAGCCACAACCGGAGTCCTCCCGATGCTTTGTTCCCCAATCATCAGCAATGTGCAAGTCACCAGGACCCTCATCGATGGCGGAGCAAGGCTCAATGTCCTGTCCGTCGAGACATTCAACAGTCTCCAAGTGCCATGCAATCAGCTTCAGCCAACCAAGCCTTTCTCCGGAGTCACCGATGGTTCCACAGTTCCGATTGGGCAGGTCCACCTTCCTGTCACCTTCGGGACGCGCGACAACTACCGCACCGAGCTCATTGACTTCGACGTCGCTCACATTCGCCTGCCGTACAATGCCATCCTCAAGTACCCAGCTCTGGCCAAATTCATGGCCGTGACTCATCACGGCTACAATGTCCTCAAGATGCCAGGAAGCGGTGGAGTCATCACGGTGCCTTGTGAAGAGGGAGACGCAGTGCGTTCCCTGGAGCGTGCTTTTCAAGACGCGTCAATTGAATACCCAAATCACAGGAGCGGGAGGCTCCCCGAGGCTGCTCCTAAGAAGAAGAAGACATCGCCTGGCCCGACCCCTCGGGAGGCAGGCCCCTCAGGGTCCGCGCTTGTTCAGGGGGTCCCTCCTTCTGTCGCATAGGAAGGCGCGCCCGGCGCCCTCCTCGAGCAAGGCTCGGGGGCTCTCTCCTGGAGGGCCACCGACTTTGCTAAGATCACGAGGGAGGCGCTCGGGCACCACTTGGAGGTATGTTTCAAAGCACGTTTCCCTCAGGAAGGAGCAAGGCAAGGAGGGTCAAACCCTCAGGAGTTCGTCAGCAAGATCATTCAGGAGCTGCAGGAGTCAAGAGTCATGAGTGGCAGCCGTCGCTCCCCATCCAGGCGAGGATGGTGGGCTGCGCGTCTGCATCGACATACCAGGGCTCAACCGAGCCGCCTCTCAGGAGCGCCTCTGGCCCTCACACGTGGGGCATTGTGAAGGTCCACCCCACAGCTATGTTCGCATGCCTTACTGCCTACCGAACACGGCTGTCGTGCGCTAGCGCCTCATGAGGAGCATCTTGGAGGCTCAAGCGGCTAGGCGTTCCGCAGTCCTGGCGGAGATGGAGATGGTCAGCGAGGGGCCACCAGTGCCTCTGGAGCCTCCCGAGGCTCCTGGGCCTGGGGGCTCGTGAAGATCGGCTTCCGCAGCGCACGACGTCCACTACTTCAGCATCCCTTCATCCCCAACATCACCAGGTGACATCTTTCGAGTTTCATTTTCAGCTGGGAGCGCCCCCCAAGGCTGCATTATTCCCAGGCCGCGTGGGTCCGTCCCTGCGGCATGTATCCCTTTTGATTCATGTTTCTAGTTTACTTTATTGGGAGCGCCCCTCGGGCTGCGTCATCCCCAAATCGCTCGGGCCCGACCTAGCGATGTTCGCCTTCTCTGCACCTATCTAAATGGATTTGCTCCTTCGTGATTAATGTGTTTGACCTAATCGCCCGCTCGATTGACACCAACCTATGGAGCTGCTCCCTAACGGCACGACGCTTGCGCATGGGTCCATCCCTGCAACGTCGCCAAACCTGAATGGCTGAGCTCTGGCCACGGCAGCCCCGCATGGCGCCACCTCGTCAAGCCTTCAGTGCCTCATCACCCCTCCAGAGCAACCAATGGCTGACTGTCGATTGTCATGGTGAACTCTCATTATTCTTGTAATGAACCTGCAGGATCTCTTCAAGGAGCGGTGTCAGGCGAGGCCTTCACGGCGTCTCCTTCACTCTCATCCGCACGAACCGCTTGCACGTTAAAGGGGGGTACCTGAGCATCGCGACTCATGGGCTCCTACTGGCTCTCCAGCCCTCACCCTCTGGCCTTGTCCACCGCATCACGACCTGGTGTACCAGCGATGGCTGAGCTCGCTCGAGGGCGGGACCCGAGGACGTAGAGCAGAAAGGGGAGTAAAGGCAAGAGGGAAGAGGCACGCGGGGACATCGCGGGGCAACTCCTCATCTGCCGATGCGCGGACCTGACGCCGCACCAAGAGGCGGTACCTTACTCCCGAGATAAGTCATCCTCCGGAAATACTAGCTATCGCAGCACCGACATCGCACCTAGTGCAATCCCGTGTTAGCAACGCCGTGCTCCTTTCTCACCGAACGATGGCTACTAGAGAGCTAAAGGGGAGCTCCTGAGCATCACGACTCAGGGGCTCTTACTGGACCCCGGGCCGCTCACCTCCTGGCCTTGACCACGGGATAGCGACCTGGCATACCAGCGACAGCTGAAGCCTGCCTTGAGACCGGGACCTGTCGGCGCAGAGCGTCAAGCCCTCGCGAGGTTCGAAAGGTGGAGTTAAGCTAAGATGGGATGAGCATCTCGCACCACTTCACGACAATGATCATATTAACAAACGGAACCGCAAGCACCTTACAAGCCCCCACGGGGTGTGTCTTTCGATTCCTCGCAGGGAACAAAAGGAGCAGATCCTAAAGAGCGCTAACTACACGCGTCTCTGCGAAAGACGTCATCATCAACAGTGGGCCGTCAGACACCGGCGCCAACCTCATCCAGATCAGTGGCGGAGGCGGCCTGACACGCCCACCCGTCTCCGAGTGCGGTGCGAGCTCGGGGGCTTGTAGCTGTCGTCGCTCGTCTCCGGAGTCGTGAGCAGCTCGGTGGAGTCACTGGATCCTTCGAAGCCTCCGCTGCCTGAGGAGCTGCTGGGGGAGCGATCGGCGAGCCTAGTCCTCGCCACGGCAGGGCCCCGACCGCCTCTCTCAGGGAAACACTCCAGCCGGCGTCCTTCTGCGTCGAAGACCTTGAAGAACATCACGGAAGCGTCGTCGTACTCCAGGTGGATCACGAGGCCGCCCCTCGTCCTGCAGACCCGGGCGATCTCGCCCCAGCCTCGAGTCATGAAGACCTTGCCCGGAGCGACGACCGCAACCTCCGCTCCGGTCGCAAGGGTGCTGCAGCCGGCGTGCTGCAACCAGAGCTCCAGAGAGCACCTCTGCGGAATCACGAAGGCAAAGGAGGGAGGAAGGCGAATCCAAGACTGAGGAGGCATGGCGGCGTGGAGCACAAACTATCAGGAGGAGCCCTCGGCATGGACTCCGGGAGGAACGACACGCACCGCCGTGACCCGCCGACGCCGACGGCGGTGTCGTCCGTGGTGCTCGGCGTCAACTCCTTCAGGGCCCTCAATGCGAGCGTACAAGGGCAACGGGAACCCTAGCAGTGGCCGCTCGTACCAAGGCCTCGACACCTCCTGTCGGGCGCCCTCATCTCGGCGGCAGAGGGCTAGCCATTTCTTCGGCAGAAGCGGATCGGGACCCTCTCGGGGGGGGGGGGGGGCTTTCCTTTCTCTTCTGAGGAGAACCGGCGGATCGGAGCCATTGCCGCAATGTGGAGCAAGGTCAAGGATGGAGAAGAAGGAAAAGCAAGAAGAGATGGACTGGAAGGGCTCGCGCCGATCCGTACTTATGGCCGGAGAAGGCCAACCGTCGACCTCCACGACCACAGGTAATCATGACCCGCTTTGCATGCAGGGACTTGTCAATTCGTGCAGTTGCCGAGGCGTTGTGGGGAAGTGGGGACGCCCATGTCCAATCAACCGCCATGCGGCACCCAAGGCCGCAGGCTGTTGGGGCCCGCAGCGCTTCGCACTTGCCCCTTCACTTCTCTGCTAGGCCAAGTCCAGGCGCGCCTTGGGCCCGGGGGCTACTGTCGGCGTTACGGGAGCAGGGGTACCAGACTTGCACTGCTGCCTGCGGTGTGGCTCAAGGGTGGCCCAACTGACCCATATTCATCAACACAAGCTCATGACCCTCGCGAGGGCCAAGCCTCGCAGGGCGGACGACGAAAGCTTCCTCGAGCACGGCCTCGTCGAGTGGCTCGCGAGGAGGCGGAGAGATCAAGGCAGGGTACCTCACGAGGTGCCCATGGCGCAACCATGACGACCGAGGGCACCGGTGGGCGCCAGCCAGAGTGTCCTCATTTCCCCTTTGGTGCAAAGGGGCAAAAGCGCAGCCGAGGGCATCAAGCAAAGGCAACCATTTGATTGCAACAAGACCAAGACCAGCGAGCAGCGGGAAGGAGGTCACCGTGGAGCCCAAGCCGGCGTCACCGTCGAGTCTTTGGCGGCGAGGACCGACTTTAGTCGGGATAAGTGTACTAGATGTTCCCCTTCAAAATGGCCAATTGTTGGCGCCCTTCCCGCTCAATATTTGGGAAGAGGCCCAGGGCCTCCCACTATAAATAGGACTAGCCACCCACAGGGTAGAGGCATCTGATCTGATAGAGAGATCTGGTATCGAGACCTGATCGACCGGAAAATAGGCAAGAGAGAGAGAGAAGCGACTGAACTCCCCATAGCAGTTCATCGCACCAGCCAAGAACAGACCCTCGCGAGGCTGTTCTTCCTTGTATTGTTCACCATCAGCCCCTGAGGCAATCCACCACACCACAAACTGGAGTAGGGTCTTACACCACAATGGTGGCCCAAACCAGTATAAACCTCTTGTCCCTTGTGTTGTTCTTTGTGTAGTTTAGATCCTTGCGAGGCGACGAGGCGTAGGTAGGTTGGAGGTGTGATCTCCGCGTGCACCCCGGAGTTCGAACCTAGAGGGTCTGCCGGAAACCGAAATCCGATAGCAGGACCCGCTTAGGCACGTGGAGCACCTAGTCCGCCTGTTTCTCGGGGAAGCGGCGCATCGGTGTCTATCATAGGGGTGTGGGGCGTAGGAGCTTCTTGCGCCCGATCTGGAGGTCAGCGGGGCTTGAATGGATGGCCGGGGGGCGGTGCCAAGCACGGCGGTGCGGTGAGGTCGAGGGGAGGGCGCAGGCAGGGGAGGAATACTGGGCCGGTGGTCGCTGGTGTTTCGAGCAAGATCGTCTACACTGAATGGCTGGAGGTAGATGAAGGCGATCTGCCTGTTCTTTGTACGTCGGACGGTGCAGAAAAAATGGACTGACCTATTTGCTTTCAGTCGACTGTTATTTTCATAGAATCCTGTAGTAATTGAGTGTGACATGCATGTTTTAGAGCTATCATATGTCTCCCGTCATTTATTTCTCACCGACCTGCTATCTGCTACCTTTACACTTTACTAATTGTGCACACAATTCACCCATACTCACACTCTTGTTTTTTTATGCATGGGTATTTCAGACTCTGACGCAGTGTTGATGAATGCAGAAAAGAAAAGACAGAAGTCACTCCAGTGTAATTCGAAGATAAGCACTAAGCGTTTCAACGCTCTAATGGGTCAGATGTCGTGAGTTGGAGACGATGGCGTAGCTCTGCAGTTGATGATCTCAATTGCCACACACAACCATCGCAGGTGTTTGCTTTAACTTCGCGCTGTCAAATGTGGTTGCATGTTGCACATGGTGTCTAGCTTGTATTGCTTCCAATTTGGTTAAATTGCATCTGCTTACTTTACACATTATACCTTTGATAATGACATGCCTTCTTGTTTTTGATACATACTACATGTGTCTATTAACCATGTTCGTACATCAAACTAAAGCTCTTTTGTATCCCTCGTCAATCCCTTTTTATGAGACAGTCACCCGGGTGGGTTACTGTGAGACGCCCTACTCATTTAAAGAGTGCAGTGTCATCCTCCCCACATGATTCTCAAGAAACAGCAAGGCTAAATGAAGATAGTCAGCGTAGCTCTCTAGTTGATCACATAATTCCCCACACCACCATCGCAGGTGCTTGCTCTTACTTGGCGATGTGATATGTGGTTGCATGTTGCATATGGTGTCTACCTTGTAATGCTTGAATTAGGGTAAATTGCATCTGCTTAGTTAACACATTATACCTGTGAATATGACATGCCTTCCTGTTTTTGGTACATACTACGTCTTTCTATTAACCATGTTCTTACATCAAACTACTTTTCTTGTGTATCCCTCATCAATGCTCCTAATTTGTTAAATTGCATCTCCTTAGCTTACACATTATACATGTGAATATGACACGCCTTCAGTTTTTGGTACATACTACATCATGTATCACACCATGTTCTTACATCAAACTACTGTTCTTGTGTATCCTGCGTCTATAAGCTTATGATGAGACAGATCCACGCATGGGTTAATATGAGGCATAATACTCTTATAAAGAATGCAATTTCATCCTCTCCACATGATTCTCAAGAAACAGCAAGCCTAAATGAAGATTGAGCGTTGCTCATGCACTGAAGACAGCACTTCCCTACACCACCATCACAGTGCTTGCTCCAACTTCAGCAGTGTGATATGTGGTTGCATATTGCATCTGGTGTCTAGCTTGTAATGCTTCTAATTAGGGTAAATTGCATCTGCTTAGTTTACACACTATACCGTGAATATGACATGCCTTCCTATTTTTGGTACACACTACATCTATGTGTTAACCTTGTTCTTACATGAAACTACCTCTCTTACGTATCCTGCATCAATCACTTACGATGAGTCACCTTTATTTGTTGCATATTGCATATTCTTTCTAGCTTTGTTGCCATGTATTGCTTCTAATTTGGTCAAATACATTTGTTAGGGCACCCTTTTAATTTAGCGAGTGATATTGGTTTCATCTTTCATATGGTTTCTAGCTTGCATCGATTCTAACAAGTTCAAGCACCTTGTGCTTAGTTTACACTTTATACATCATACATGTCAATATGTCACGCCGTTCTATTTTTCATACATATTCCATCCTCCTATCATGCGGATGCCTTACATGAAAGTAGTGTTAAATCGATATCATGCATCAATAAGTTCTGAAGAGCAAAATTTTATTCCTTTTTCTTGTGGGTTTGACTTGACAAGGCAAAATCAAGAAAGAGGAAGGAAAAGAGTAAGGAAAGCGATGATGGTGGTCCTCTGCAGCAACGTAAATGGTGCATCTGCCGATTCTCCTTGTCTTGATAGTGCATTACATGGTCCAAGTCTCCGCTCCCTACTCCACCATCCAAGGTGCTTGCTCTAACTTGGCAAAGTGATATCTGGTTGCATGTTGCATATGGTGTCTAGCTCGTATTGCTCCTAATTAGTGTAAACTACATCTGCTTAGCTTACACATGATACATGTGAATATGACACGCTTTCCTATTTTTGGTACATATTATATCTGTCTATCACACCATGTTCTTACATAAAACTACTCTTCTTGTGTATCCTGCATCAGTCACTTATGATTGGACACCTTTAAGTTGGCACTGTGATATTGGTTTGCGTCTTGAATATGATTTCTAGCTTGTATTGCTTCTAGTTTGATGAGCATACATATGGCGAGACGGTTTTAACTTGGCGAGTGATATTGATTGCACCTTCCATATGGTGTCTTGCGGTGTTTCTAATTTGTTGAAGTGCCTTCGCTTAGTTACCACATCATAGGTGTGAATATGTCAAGCCGTCCATTTTTTCGTACATATTCCATCCTCGTATCATGACTTTGCCTTTCATCAGAGTAGTGTTCGTCAGTATCATGCATGAATGAGTTCTGAAGAGCGAATGATATTCCTTTTTCTTGTCAATATGACCTCTGTGACGACCCGTGTCATTATTATTATAGATAATGACACTGGTCCTTGGATTATTTCTTGACAAAATCTTGTTTTGTCAAATAATAATCCATGTCAGAGATTTGCAACAGGGAATAGCTAGAGATGGTCATTTATATTACAATACCATGCCACGCAGGGCTAAAAGTCTTAGGTAGGCTTCTCACATGTTCACCAAATTATTACATCTCCTAACACTTGAGTTCCAACTAGCGATCTTGGATATATATATAGTGTTGAAATAGTTCTGGATTACATAGCTAGCTCACAAGTTACTTATTCATCCCAGCCCCATATGTGGCATCCAGATCGTACATAGCACTAGATGGATCCACATCTAGGTCCCCTATGTAGTTGTAGCCATCACCATTGCTCTCCTCATTTGGTTCAGTAGGATTCTCATACAAG
Source organism: Aegilops longissima (assembly GCA_021605205.1). NCBI lineage: Eukaryota > Viridiplantae > Streptophyta > Magnoliopsida > Poales > Poaceae > Aegilops > Aegilops longissima. Next base: position 160,883,994 of record CM038679.1, read on the forward strand.
CTTTGCTCTAAGAAAAAGATGATTAATAGCAAGAGTGAGTACAAAGTACTCAGCAAGCTCAAATAGCAAAATGCAACACTCATGATAGCTCAATATAAATCAACAAGTCCTACCTCATCTCAACACCTTTCAAATAACATCTGTTGTAGAAAGTTTATTTCAATTTATAAAAGCTATCAAACACTCGTATTGCGAGATAGACCACCAATAGGTCCCCATAGTCTCCAATCCAAGAGACTGGCATGAATTCATGTTTTTCTTTAACTCTGCAGAGTTTGTATCACTTTACCCATAGAGCTCGAAACCATAATTGCCATCTGCATTTCCTTAGATGCGAGACATGGTTCAGAACCTAAGCTTTTTCCAATTTGTATATTATATCTCTGTCACGCCCAATATGCGACCCTATCCAAAAGGAACTCGAAGGTCCCACCAAGGATAGACCCGCATATTGAAACGCTTTTGCAAGGTGGATATCATTACATCAACATTACATAATAGTGGGGATACATACATAAGGCACAAATGCCACAAGAATACATCAACATCACAATACATAAGAGCAACATCCGACTACGGATGAAACATAAACAAAAACTCAAACGACATCCACCACCTTTAGCCCAGGCTGCCGACACGGAACCTATCCCCGATCGAAGAAGAAGCGGAAGAAGAACTCCAAAACAAGCAAACATCGCTCTCACGTCATGATCATCGCAAACCTGTACCTGCAACTGGTGGTGTAGTAATCTGTGAGCCACGAGGACTCAGCAATCCCATTACCATGGGTATCAAGACTAGCAAAGCTCAAATGGGAAAGGAAGGGGTAAAGTGGTCTGGTTGCAGCAGCGACTAAGCATATATGGTGGCTAACCAACGCAAATAAAGGCGAGAAGAGAAACAAAGGAACGGTCGTCAACTAGTAATGATCAAGAAGTGATCCTGAACTCCTACTTACGTCAAACATAACCCAGAAACCGTGTTCTCCTCTCTATCAACCCCGAAAAGAGACACTCACGGTTCGCTTTACGGTTGGTGTATTTTAGAAGAGTTTACTTCAAGTTTACTACAACGGATATTAACAAATTCCCATCTGCCACATAACCGCGGCACGGCTTTCGAAAGTTTATACCTGCGGGGTGTCCCAACAGCCCATGATAAGCTCTCGCGATCAACGAAGGATATTCCTTCTCCCGGAAGACCGATCAGTCTCGGAATCCCGCTACAAGACATTTCGACAGCAATAAAACAAGACCAGCAAGACCGCCCGATGCGCCGACAATCCCGATAGGAGCTGCACATATCTCGTTCTCAGGGCAACACCGGATGAGACAGGCTACGAGTAAAAGCAACCCTCAAGTTGCCCCAAGGTGGCCCCGCAGGTGGCTCGGTTCGAAACAGCACTTACAGAAGCACTGGCCCGGGGGGGGGGCTAAATAAAGATGACCCTCGAGAGAGCGAATCCCAAGGGAAAAGTAGGTGGTGGTGAGGCAAATGGTAAAACCAATGTTGGGCCTTGCTGGAGGAGTCTTATTCAAAGCGAACTGTCAAGGGGGTCCCATAAATCACCCGACCGCGTTAGGGACGCAAAATCCGGGAACATAATACCGATATGACGGAAACTAGGGCGGAAAGAGTGGAACAAAACACCAGGCATAAGGCCGAGCCTTCCACCCTTTACCAAGTATATAGATGCATTAATTAAATAAGATATATTGTGATATCCCAACAAGTAAACATGTTCCAACAAGGAACAACACCTCCATGTTCCAACAAGGAAAAAACTTCATCTTCACTTGCAACTAACAACGCTATAAGAGGGGCTGAGCAAAGCGGTAACATAGCCAAACAATGGTTTGCTAGGAAGGGTGCAAAAGGTTAGAGGCTGACATGGCAATTTGGGAGGCTTGAGGAACAACTGATAGGTAGCGCAGCATAGCGATAGAACGAAACAACTAGCATAGCAATGATAGTAATGAGATCCAAGGTGACGGTCATCTTGCCTGAAATCCCGCTAGGAAGAAGAGCGAGTCCATGAAGAAGACGAATGGATGAAGCCGAACCAAGCGTAGACGAACGAATCCTCACGATCGCAACGAAACAGGAACTAACAAGAAGAAGCACACAACAAGGTAAACACGCCACACATAGACAAGACATGATGCTCAACCAAGCATGATGCATGACAAGGCTAGATGAGGCTACTCATGGCAAGAGATGATGCAAACAAGAGCAACACATCAAGGCAAGTTTAAATGAGGCCGGGAACAACATATAACAATTCCGGTAAGTCCTCATATGCAAATTTCGAAATTGGTCCAGATCTGAATAAACCTTATATTCAATTTTTTAAACAGCAAGTTAAGATGCACCACGATGATCTACAAGAAATTCTAGTCAAGTTACATATAAAGTTCATTTAAGTCGGAACTACGGCCTAGAAGATATGAGCAAAACAAGATAAACATGGCATTGATGCAAAATGCATACAAACATCAAGCAAACACCTCAAAACAAGGATGCAACATGATAATATGAAGCTACATGCAATTCTAAGCAAGTTTCATATAGAGCACACTCAAAACGGAGCAACGGTTCAACACATACACACTATACAAGTCATAGCAACAATCTGTCCAATACAGCAAGTAGGCATATTGCAAGCATCAAAACAACATGCTACAGAATCTCAACAAGAAAACAAAAGGCATGGGCATGATGTACAGGTAAAGCATGTCAAAACATGAACACTGAGCTATCTCCAGAAACAACTAGAACATGCTCAAAAAGACATGGCAAGATTTCAAATAATAACAGTTTCAGACTTTAGCAGAAATAACATCAGGTTAACATGTTTAGAGCTATCAAACAACATGTTACAGGAACTTATCATGGCAAACAAAGGCATGGCATGATACTACTAAATGCATAGAACAAATGTCCTTTAGTGACCATGAGCCAAAAAGGATCAGAAGATATGATGGCACCCATGTAAACATGGCAAATTATATGACGGATTCATACATGGCAGGAACAACGATAAGTAGGCATGTTGGTGAGGTTGAACCACTCACCACAGAGCAATACATGACATTGCAAGGCAACCAACAGTAAGAAGACATGTTATAGAAGCTATACATGGCAAGAACAACATCATAGCATACACGGATCAACTACAACAACCTTGGCAAAATTGAATAACATGTAAACAACCTGCCAGGAAACATTTTATAGCAAAAGTAGAGCTCGATTGACTCAAGCTATGGCATTCCATAATTGCAAAACGGCATGGATGTATAGAGAATAACCATATGTTCAAAACATCCTTACTGAAATATCTCAAAATATGCATGGATCTCTCTGTAGCATCAATTTAACATGGCATAAAAATATCAGTGAGCAGGGCTGAAATCAGCAACATCATGAAGCCTAGTTTGCATGCTTGTGCTAGTCACCACAGAGATCACAAAAATACATGGCATACACCCCTGTAAAGATGGCATGGCATATTACAAAACACATGTAGGACTCAAGTTCATAGGATGCACACATCAAACATGGCAAAAATGACAAAAGTGCATGTTCTGATAAGAATCTGAAACTAACATCACATAGCACTTTTGCAACGATGATTAAGGCATCAAGATGAACTCAAATGAAAATGATGCAATGGAATGAAATCATTTACTCGTCGAGACGAACAATTTGACATATTACACGCACGAAACGGAGCTACGGATGCAGAGATATGGTGGCATGAACATGGCATGAAAATAACGAAAATCTGGGACTTAGCAGAATTTGGACCTCGGCGAAAAAGTCAACCGCGGCGGATCTCGCCGGAGAGCTCGCCGGAGAGCTCGAAGATGGCCGGGGGAAGGGAGCTCCGGGACAGAACGGGGCGGATCCGGCCGGATCTGGCGCGGGGCGGCGCGGAAGAGGCCGGAGGAGGCCCGGCCCGGGCGCGATTACGCTACAGGCGAGCGAGCCCGCGGCCAATGATGAGCTTCGCCGGCGGGAGGCGGAGATAGGGTGAGGCGGCGCTGGGAGGCGCGCGCAATACCAGGCGGCGGGCGGCGAGGTTCATGGCGGCGGCGGACGGAGACGAGCCCGGCGGCGGCGGCGGCCGCCGGCGCGCGCCAAGGCCAGCGGCGGCAGCGGCGGCGGCGCGCCAGCGGGCGGGCGGCCAAGCTGGCATGGCGCTTCAGGCCAGGCGGGTCCGCTTCTGGACATGGCGGGCAGGCAGCGGGCAGCGGCGGGACCCTGCGGCAGGCCGCGATTGACGGGAGGCGGGCGGGCGTGTCCAACTGCGGCCGGACGTGTCCGTCGGCGGAGGGAGGAGGAGGACTAGGGTTAGACCGGGATTTCGGAGGGGATCACTTATTTATAGGTAGAGGGAGCTAGGAGATTCCAAATGAGATGCGGTTTTCGCCCACACGATCGTGATCGAACGACCGAGAGCATGGAGGGGAGTTTGCTGGGTTTTGGGCCACTTTGGAAGGGGTGTTGGGCTTCCCACAAAAGAGGCTTTCGCGGTTACCCGGTTAACCGTTGGAGTATCAAACGACCTCCAAATGGCACGAAACTTGACAGGCGGTCTATCGGTGCTATACCAAGGCCGCTTGACAAACCTCGGTCCATTTCGAGACCGTTTAACACCCGCTCACGAAAAGAGGCAAAAGGGGGCGCCGGGAGACATAGGAGTGCCGGATTGCAAAACGGACAACGGGGAAAATGCTCGGATGCATGAGACGAACACGTATGCAAATGCGATGCACATGATGACATGATATGAAATGCAGATAATGACATGGCAAAGTGCAACACGCAAGCCCATGACATGGCAACGACGGTGAATAACTGGCAGACACCTGGCGCATCGAATCCGGGGCGTTACAACACTCCTCCACTAACAAGAGATCTTGTCCCGAGATCTTAGGACCGAGACGGAAGAGAAAAGGGATGAGGTGAAACAAAAACTCAAGAGAAGAAGCAAAGAATCGAGAGCACTCGAGAAGAAGAGAGAAACGGCGAGAACGGCGTGAGTCGAAAGCTCGAGGAATCAGAAAGACTATGAAACAACTCGTTCTAACCGGAGTGGTTAGAATGAGAAAAGAAACGAATAAGACTGAAACGATTTAGGTAGCACTCCGGCTGAAACATGGAAGGAATAGAATCTGAACTTGAGAAGATGGAACGACACTTGATGAACTCTTGAAGAATGAATTTAATCATGAAGAACCACCATGAAGAACTCCGGTAACAAAAAGGATGATGAGATAGAATGAAGGAAGAAAGAATAAGATGAGCGTTGCGATGATTTAGATGGAGGTTCCGACGAAATGGTCGAGGAGAATTGAACTCCGGAAAAGAAAAGACGAACGACTTAGATCCGAGAAAATCACTCATCACGAACAATCTCCAAAGAAAGAATTAAACAACTTGACCACGATGAAATGAGAATAAGAATTATGTTATGCTTATCCTCCACCAATTAAATTGATGAGAAGCAATGGATTTGCATACTACTTATTCTTCTTGAAAAGGATTGAGAAGTGACATATCGCAAACTTGAGAAGGGCTTCATGAATCACCGGTAGGTTGAAAAGAACGAATGGATTAATATGATAGACAAGGAAAATAATCTTGAACGAACCGCCGTAAGAATTTGGAAATGACTGATGAAAGAGAATGAATCATCGGGAAGAATTAGAAGAACCAATAAGCTAGAGGGGATATAGATGCAAAAGAACAAAGAGATCATGAGCTGATTAAAGAACACTTGAACGAAGCACCGGGATAAATAGAGAACGATAACTGGAATGATGGCCTCCGGTGAAAAGAAATGGAAAAACAACTCCTGACATACTTCGGATGGGTGAAAAGAATTTGCATGACTGGAAACAACTAGATAGGATAACATCGAGCTAGCACCGCGAATCTCCGGGAGAACGGACAAGATTTAAGAGAAAAATCTACGACGGTCTTCAAATGTTGAGAATGACGACGAGAACCACCATGCAGAATTGTTGAGACGCTCCGGGAGAATGAAAAACAAAGACGTTGAGTCAACAATGAAAATGATTTGAAATCGATCTTGGAAAAACATCTGACTGATGAAATTCATACTTACGTCACACTTGAAAAGAATTGGGAATAGCTCTGGGGAAATTAGAAGAGTCAGGTAAGATCCTGGGAAAAGACCTGTGGGTTAGGGCCCACTGAAAAGGAAAACACCGTTGGAAAGAATTATTGAAGAGGTAGATGATGCACCGGAATGAATGAAATATTAGAATGAGGTGACACCCTCGAATTAATTCGAACACAGACGAATCTCTTGAGATGACTTGAGCACTCCGGAAGGATAAACTGGCGAGAGGCGAACGAGCAAGGGGAAAACATTTGAGCCGAGGAAAGAATATGATCAACACTGGAAAACTTGAATTGAGTGCACCGGAAAAAGAAAGGGATGAAGAATGACGAACGAGACGAGAATTCACCGGTTGAAATAATTTACGGAAGACTGAAGAGGCTCCGCATGAATGAAATTGATGCTCGAAACAGACTCAGACTCCGGGAAGAAAAGGGCGGGAGGGCGGGAAAACAAAGGCAACTTGGAAGGGGAACCGACGAATAACTTCAAGAGGAAAACACTGGTTGAAATCATTGAGGAAAGAAAGCAAGACTTCGCACGAGTAGGATCGATACTCGATTACGGACTCTGGTTCCGAGAAGAAGAAGGGTGGGCGGGTGGGAAAAAAAAACAACTGAGGATTGAACTCAAAGATGAAGAGGCTCGAGTCAACTTGATGAGAAATGCACCGGACGCAAAGAGCTGAGGAACAACGATCGAAGAACCAACTGCGTGACCCTAAAGAAAAATTTGAAGGGGAAGAGGAGTAACTCAAAACACCTACGTCAAGATTCCTCACCAGAGCGACGAAGGGGCTGAGGAGTAAAAAGAATTCCTACTCTCCGATATAACTAAACTCCGAAAATAGTTTTTTTTTCAAGACTCAACAACGGCCGAACTACACGATCAATCAAGGGGGCTCCTAGGGTCGGTCGAGGCTCTGATACCAACTTGTCACGCCCAATATGCGACCCTATCCAAAAGGAACTCGAAGGTCCCACCAAGGATAGACCCGCATATTGAAACGCTTTTGCAAGGTGGATATCATTACATCAACATTACATAATAGTGGGGATACATACATAAGGCACAAATGCCACAAGAATACATCAACATCACAATACATGAGAGCAACATCCGACTACGGATGAAACATAAACAGAAACTCAAACGACATCCACCCTGCTAGCCCAGGCTGCCGACCTGGAACCTATCCCCTGATCGAAGAAGAAGCAGAAGAAGAACTCCAAAACAAGCAAACATCGCTCTCACGTCATGATCATCGCAAACCTGTACCTGCAACTGGTGGTGTAGTAATCTGTGAGCCACGAGGACTCAGCAATCCCATTACCATGGGTATCAAGACTAGCAAAGCTCAAATGGGAAAGGAAGGGGTAAAGTGGTGAGGTTGCAGCAGCGACTAAGCATATATGGTGGCTAACCAACGCAAATAAGAGCGAGAAGAGAAACAAAGGAACGGTCGTCAACTAGTAATGATCAAGAAGTGATCCTGAACTCCTACTTACGTCAAACATAACCAAGAAACCGTGTTCTCCTCTCGATCAACCCCGAAAAGAGACACTCACGGTTACGCGCACGGTTGGTGTATTTTAGAAGAGTTTACTTCAAGTTTACTACAACGGATATTAACAAATTCCCATCGCCACATAACCGCGGGCACGGCTTTGAAAGTTTATACCCTGCAGGGTGTCCCAACAAGCCCATGATAAGCTCTCGCGATCAACGAAGGATATTCCTTCTCCCGGAAGACCCGATCAGTCTCGGAATCCGGCTACAAGACATTTCGACAGCAATAAAACAAGACCAGCAAGACCGCCCGATGCGCCGACAATCCCGATAGGAGCTGCACATATCTCGTTCTCAGGGCAACACCGGATGAGACAGGCTACGAGTAAAAGCAACCCTCAAGTTGCCCCAAGGTGGCCCCGCAGGTGGCTCGGTTCGAACCAGCACTTAGAGAAGCACTGGCCTTGGGGGGGGGGGCTAAATAAAGATGACCCTCGAGAGAGCGACTCCCAAGGGAAAAGTAGGTGGTGGTGAGGCAAATGGTAGAACCAATGTTGGGCCTTGCTGGAGGAGTCTTATTCAAAGCGAACTGTCAAGGGGGTCCCATAAATGACCCGACCGCGTTAGGGACGCAAAATCCGGGAACATAATACCGATATGACGGAAACTAGGGCGGCAAGAGTGGAACAAAACACCAGGCATAAGGCCGAGCCTTCCACCCTTTACCAAGTATATAGATGCATTAATTAAATAAGATATATTGTGATATCCCAACAAGTAAACATGTTCCAACAACGAACAACACCTCCATGTTCCAACAAGGAACAAACTTCATCTTCACCGCAACTAACAACGCTATAAGAGGGCTGAGCAAAGCGGTAACATAGCCAAACAATGGTTTGCTAGGAAGGGTGCAAAAGGTTAGAGGCGACATGGCAATTTGGGAGGCTTGAGGAACAAGCGATAGGTAGCGCAGCATAGCGATAGAACGAAACAACTAGCATAGCAATGATAGTAATGAGATCCAAGGTGGCGGTCATCTTTCCTGAAATCCCGCTAGGAAGAAGAACGAGTCCATGAAGAAGACGAGCGGATGAAGCCGAACCAAGCGTGAGCGAACGAATCCTCACGATCATAGCAAGCAGAACTAACAAGAAGAAGCACACAACAAGGTAAACACACCACACATAGACAAGACATGATGCTCAACCAAGCATGATGCATGACAAGGCTAGATGAGGCTACTCATGGCAAGAGATGATGCAAACAAGAGCAACACATCAAGGCAAGTTTAAATGAGGCCGGGAACAACATATAACAATTCCGGTAAGTCCTCATATGCAAATTTTGAAATTGGTCCAGATCTGAATAAACCTTATATTCAATTTTTTAAACAGCAAGTTAAGATGCACCACGATGATCTACAAGAAATTCTAGTCAAGTTACATATAAAGTTCATTTAATTCGGAGCTACGGCCTAGAAGATATGAGCAAAACAAGATAAACATGGCATTGATGCAAAATGCATACAAACATCAAGCAAACACCTCAAAACAAGGATGCAACATGATAATATGAAGCTACATGCAATTCTAAGCAAGTTTCATATAGAGCACACTCAAAAGCAGACAGCGGTTCAACACATACACACTATACAAGTCATAGCAACAATCTGTCCAATACAGCAAGTAGGCATATTGCAAGCATCAAAACAACATGCTACAGAATCTCAACAAGAAAACAAAATGCATGGGCATGATGTACAGGTAAAGCATGGCAAAACATGAACACTGAGCTATCTCCAGAAACAACTAGAACATGCTCAAAAAGACATGGCAAGATTGCAAATAATAACAGTTTCAGACTTTAGCAGAAATAACATCAGGTTAACATGTTTAGAGCTATCAAACAACATGTTACAGGAACTTATCATGGCAAACAAAGGCATGGAATGATACTACTAAATGCATATAACAAATGTCCTTTAGTGACCATGAGCCAAAAAGGATCAGAAGATATGATGGCACCCATGTAAACATGGCAAATTATATGACAGATTCATACATGGCAGGAACAACGATAAGTAGGCATGTTGGTGAGCTTGAACCACTCACCACAGAGCAATACATGACATGGCAAGGCAACCAACAGTAAGAAGACATGTTATAGAAGCTATACATGGCAAGAACAACATCATAGCATACACGGATCAACTACAACAACCTTGGCAAATTTGAATAACATGTAAACAACCTGCCAGGAAACATTTTATAGCAAAAGTAGAGCTCGATTGACTCAAGCTATGGCACTCCATAATTGCAAAAAAGGGCATGGATGTATAGAGAATAACCATATGTTCAAAACATCCTTACTGAAGTATCTCAAAATATGCATGGATCTCTCTGTAGCATCAAGTTAACATGGCATAAAAATATCAGCAGAACAGGGGCTGAAATCAGCAACATCATGAAGCCTAGTTTGCACGCTTGTGCTAGTCACCACAGAGATCACAAAAATCCATGGCATACACCGCTGTAAAGATGGCATGGCATATTACAAAACACATGTAGGACTGAAGTTCATAGGATGCACACATCAATCATGGCAAAAATGACAAAAGTGCATGTTCTGATAAGAATCTGAAACTAACATCACATAGCACTTTTGCAACGATGATCAAGGCATCAATATGAACTCAAATGAAAATGATGCAATGGAATGAAATGATGTACTCGTCGAGACGAACGATTACATATTACACGCACGAAACGGAGCTACGGATGAAGAGATATGGTGGCATGAACATGGCATGAAAATAACGAAAATCTGGAACTTGGCAGAATTTGGACCTCGGGGAAAAAGTCAACCGCGGCGGAACTCGCCGGAGAGCTCGCCGGAGAACTCGAAGATGGCCGGGGGAAGGGAGCTTCGGGGCAGAGCAGGCGGATCCGGCGGATCTGGCGCGGGCGGCGCGGAAGAGGCGGAGGAGGCCGGCCTTGAGGCGGACGACGCAAGGCGGCGAAGCCGCGCTGGCTCCGCGGGAGCTTCGCCGGCGGGAGAGGCGAACCATAGGGCGAGGCGGCGCTGGGAGGCGCGCGTACCAGAATGGCGGGCGGCGAGTTCATGCGCGGGCGGCGGACGGAGGCGAGCCCGCGGAGGCGGCGGCCCGCGCGCTGGCGCGCGCGGCGGCGAGGCGGCGGCGGCGCGGCAGCCAGCGTCAGCCGGGCGGCGCTGGGCGGCGGCCTTCAGGCAGGCGGTCCGCTGCTGGGCCGGCGGCGGAGGGCGGCGGCGCGCCACGCGCAGGCCGCGATTGGACGGGGGAGCGGGGCGGACGTGTCCGGCTGCGGTCGGACGTGTCCGTCGGCGGAGGGAGGAGGAGGACTAGGGTTAGACCGGGATTTCGGAGGGGATCACTTATTTATAGGTAGAGGGAGCTAGGAGAGTCCAAATGAGGTGCGGTTTTCGCCCACACGATCGTGATCGATCGACCGAGAGCATGGAGGGGAGTTTGCTGGGTTTTGGGCCACTTTGGAAGGGGTGTTGGGCTGCACACAAAAGAGGCTTTCGCGGTTACCCGGTTAACCGTTGGAGTATCAAACGACCTCCAAATGGCACGAAACTTGACAGGCGGTCTATCGGTGCTATACCAAGGCCGCTTGACAAACCTCGGTCCATTTCGAGACCGTTTAACACCCGCTCACGAAAAGAGGCAAAAGGGGGCGCCGGGAGACATAGGAGTGCCGGATTGCAAAACGGACAACGGGGAAAATGCTCGGATGCATGAGACGAACACGTATGCAAATGCGATGCACATGATGACATGATATGAAATGCAGATAATGACATGGCAAAGTGCAACACGCAAGCCCATGACATGGCAACGACGGCGAATAACTGGCAGACACCTGGCGCATCGAATCCGGGGCGTTACAATCTCCACCCAGCTAGTGTCACTAGCCGTTGTGTCGGGTTTCGGAACCCGCACTCCACCAACGCTTAATATATAGAGCTTGCTAATGCACCCATCCGGCATTAGCGTGGGAACTCATCGCCCATCCTACTACTACTTACCCATGTGGAGAGTATAATAACTTGATGGTATTGGGCTCAACTCGTCTTCGGCGAGACCATGGTTGATACGGTTGTATTACAGCGCATAAAACGAGTCAAGGTTATTTAATCTTAATATCATAGCCATATGTAGAGGGCCCCACCTTCTAGTATGTCCATTCCGGGCACCCTCTACCCACCAAATAATTATATAAAAAAATCAATGGATTAGCTGCTCCATCAGCTAACCCAACTCTTTGTCAACACTCATTCCACACAATTTATCTCAAAACATTTTATGCAAGTTGATGATAAGATACAGTAAAGAATATTTTTTTAAATAGTTCTACTCAGCATGATCAATAAGAGCTTGCCTGAGTTCTAGTACTCAGACCCGGACTCAGTTTGTTTTTGTGGTGCCTCCTTCTCCTGACTGTACTCGCTTCCTGCAGTTTGGCAAATATATATTTCGAGACTAAGTCGAGTGAATACTATGGAAATAAAAAAATATACGTCGGTGCAGTGTGGTCATCCTACAGTCAAATATAACTCTTTTTTTCTAATGTCTTTTTACTAAGCTTGCATTGTAAGTGTACTAGGTGTGCACCTAGGTAAGTTACTAAGCTAATTTGTCCTCCACGTGCCCTCTCCCTTTCTCTAAACTAAGCATATCTCTCTCTTCCCTGTACTAGTTCTATACTAGTAGTCCTCAACCGAACAGAGCACCCACTAGTACTACTTGTCCAGCAAGAACACAAGTAATAATACGAACTGATGCTCCTCTGCTCCATGCCCAGATCGGCGCTGCCGCCAGCGACGGGAAAGATGCCGCTGCTAGATCCTCCACACTCTCTCCCCTGATCTGAATCCCCATAATATCCCCATGAATTTCAGCCTCAACTCTCTAATCCCCCTCTGTGTGTGTGTTCTTTTTGGCTTGCAGGTCAAAGCCTATTGGGGATGTGATTTCCCTGCTCCAGATTAAAGTGGTCGGCGTTGGTGGCTGCCATGATGCTGGATGGTGCAGGTCAAAGCTCCAGTGCGTGGCCATGGAGCAGATCGAACATATGTGCAGGTTAGTGATGCCTTGTTCCTCTCCCTAATTTTTTTTATGCTCAAGTTCTCAGATTTAGTAAATTAAATTGGCTCACATGTGTGTTGAACAAGTTCATCACCCCCTATTCAAGATTTTGGTGTAATGATACTGTACAATAACCTGATCCATTTTATTTGAGTTATTTGAGGCTGTATCCCCTTTCTTCCTCATACTTTTATTTTCCTAAACTGAGATGTGATGCTACTGTGATTGCTTATCTTTTATGTGCATATGTGAAAATCCATTGAGGAATATTGTGTGTGCATCTGGGTTAGGCCTCTTTGTGTATGTGAGTACTAAGAACTGGCAGAAGAGGAAGAACTCACCTTTCTTCTTCTGCTCTCTCTGTTGGCCCTACTCTTGCTGCTCCTGCGCTCCAGACCCCAGTCCAGTATGCTAGCTTCTTGCTCTAGGCTGTCCCCTTCAGTCTACTTATGATTTCTCATGTCACCATCTTCACTTATTGTTCTTGGATCTTTGTTGGTTTTGGACAGGGGAATGCTAGTGCTGCGGGAAGAAGAGAGCTTGGTGCAGCTATTTTGGGTAGAGCTGAGGCGAGTGAAACTTGGCGTTGCTTACTCTGCTCTCCTTGCCATCTAATATCGATATCCACCTCCCTTGGCTAGTATGGCTGCCCATCCCTTCTCCATTGTTCTCACAGTGCTAGCTTCTAATTGGTGAAGGTTGAAGCCCATACATAGACTATCTTGTTGACCAATTGACTATTAATATGATGCACGTGAGGGTGGTGGTCCATGTGTGTTGCTGTTCTGGTTGACCCAGAGATATTTTTGTGTTGGTCCAACTGTATAGCTTAGCATAGCATGGTCTCCCTATATTTTTTCCAAAGATTTGTAATACACTTTTACAGCTATACTGTCTGAGGTTTATGAATATAAACATATATACTTGAGTGGTTATGATGCTTGTTGAATAAATCTGATATGTATTTGCTTAATGGATTCTACTTAATTATCTAGTTAAGGGTGGAATTACTATGTGAAGAAAAATACGGGTCGTTACATCCTACCCTCCTTAGAAAAAGATTTCGTCCTCGAAATCGAAAGCTTACTTAAAAAGGTTGGAGTAGGTTACTCGTAGGTCTTCCTCCTTCTCCCACGTCGCCTCACGAACTGAGTGGTTCTTCCATTGCACTTTGCAGAACCGAATGGTCCTTCTCCTGAGCTTGCGGTCTTCAACTTCTAAGATCTTCAATGGTCGTTCTTCATACGTCAGGTCTGGTTGTAATTCAATCTCCAAGTCTGATACTTGTGGTGGTGGCTTGTTGCATTTCTTAAGTTGAGATATGTGGAAGACATTGTGAATTCTTGATAAACATTCTGGTAACTCCAACTTATAAGCAGATGTTCCCTTCTCCTCCAAAATTTTAAATGGCCCAACATATCTAGGACTCAACTTTCCTTTGATTCCAAAGCGTCGAACCCCTCTCATAGGTGATACTTTTAGATAAACCAAGTCTCCTACTACCAATTGCATAACCCTCCTATTCCGGTCAGCATAGCTCTTCTGCCTATTTTGTGCAATCTGGAGTCGTTCTTTGATTAATTGGATCTTCTCATCATTCTCTCTCACTATGTTAGGACCAAGTAATGCTCTCTCTCCAACTTCATACCAGCATATAGGTGATCTGCATTTCCTCCCATACAATGATTCATATGGAGCCATTTGTATGCTGGATTGATAACTATTATTGTAAGCAAATTCTGCTAGGTGTAGATACTTATCCCATGATTCTCCAAAGTTCATTACACATGCTCTCAACATATCCTCACGGATCTGATTTACCCGCTCTGTCTGGCCATCAGTTTGGGGATGATAAGCCGTGCTAAAGTGGAGCTCAGTTCCAAGAGACTTCTGTAGGCTCTTCCAAAAGCTTGATGTAAACACGGAACCTCGGTCAGATGTTATGGTCTTTGGCACACCATGGAGGGCAACTATCCTCTCTAAGTACAGTTCAGCCAACTTATCAAAGGAATATTTCTGGTTTGTGGCAATGAAGTGTGCTGACTTAGTGAATCAGTCGACCACAACCCATATAGCATCCTTCTTTTTCGGTGTCATAGGCAAACCAGTAATAAAATCCATACATAGATCTTCCCATTTCCAATCTGGTGTCTCTAGTGGCTTTAATAACCCGGCAGGCCTTTGATGTTCTTCTTTTACCCTCTGCCAAGTGTCGCACTTGCTGACATATTCTGCGATTTCCCTTTTCATACCAGGCCACCAAAAATTTCCCTTCACATCCTTATACATCTTCGTGCTCCCACGATGGATAGTGTACAAAGTGTCATGAGCTTCATGCAAAATAATTTCCTTGATCTGTAGGTCATCTGGCACACATATCCTACTATGGTTCCAAAGACCTCCTTCCTGGTCCAACCTGAATTGTGAAGGATGTCCTGCTCGAATTCTTCTCGTTTCCTCCTTGATGAAGGCATCCATTGCTTGCTTTTCCTTAATCTAATCTATCAATGTGGGGTGAAATGTCATGGCTGCTATATTAGCACTAGATGTGGCCTCTCTCAGCTCTATTCCCATCTTTGCAAGATCCTGCAGTAGCTCTTTGCCATACCCTTCAATTGATATGTGGTTGCATTGCTTCTTTCTACTAAGTGCATCTGCCACTACATTTGCCGTACCAGGGTGGTAGTTAATTGTCAGATCATAATCCTTGATTAGTTCCAGCCACCTTCTCTGCCTCATGTTCAACTCTTTTTGTGTAAATATGTATTTGAGACTCTTGTGGTCGCTGTACAGTGTGCACTTAGAACCATATAGGTAGTGCCTCCATGTTTTCAGTGCAAACACAACAGCTCCCAACTCCAAGTCATGGGTAGGATAATTTACTTCATGCGTCTTTAATTGCCTAGAAGCATAGGCTATCAATCTGTCATTTTGCATCAGAACACATCCTAGTCCAGATTTTGAAGCATCACAATACACCACATAATCTTGTCCACTTTCAGGTAATGCCAACACTGGTGCGGTAGTTAACCTTTTCTTTAGTTCCTCAAAACTTCTCTCACACTCTTCAGTCCAAATAAATTTAGCTTCTTTCCTAAGCAATTTGGTGATTGGTGTTGTAATCTGCGAAAACCCTTTTATAAATCTGCGGTAGTATCCAGCAAAGCCCAAGAAACTCCGTATCTCACTTGGGTTGGTCGGACGAGCCCAAGACACAACTGTCTCAATTTTGGATGGGTCAACCTCAACTCCTCTTCCTGAAATTACATGCCCCAAGAAGGCTACTTGGTCCAGCCAAAACTCACACTTACTAAATTTTGCATACAACTGATTCTCTCTTAAGATTTGAAGTGCTATCCTCAAGTGTTCAGCATGCTCTTCCTTGCTTCTTGAATATATTAATATGTCATCAATAAAGACCACTACAAACTTGTCCAGATATTGCATGAAAATTTTGTTCATCAAGTTCATGAACATAGCTGGTTCATTAGTTAGACCGAATGGAACCACAGTGTACTCATGGTGTCCATACCGAGACACAAATGCCGTCTTCTCAATGTCCTCTTCCTTCACTTTCATTTGGTGATATCCAGATCTCAAGTCAATTTTCGAGAAGACACATGCACCCTTGAGTTGATCAAATAAATCAATTATTCTCGGTAACGGATACTTATTCTTTACAGTTACCATGTTGAGATCTCGAAAATTTGTGCATAGCCTCAACCCTCCATCCTTTTTCTCTGCAAATAATACTGGTGCTCCCCATGGTGACATGCTTTCCCTAATGAATCCTTTTTCCTTCAGCTCATCCAATTGTTTCTTTAGCTCCACTAACTCTGGCTGTGACATTTTGTAGGGTCTTTTGGAGATAGGTGATGCCCCAGGCATTAAAACAATGCTGAACTCTAACTCCCTATCAGGCGGCATACCCGGTAGTTCATCCAGAAATACATCAGGAAACTCACAAACTACAGGTATATCCTTTATTTCTTTCTTTTGTCCACTTGCTGCCATTACTAAGGGATTGTTGGGTCTGGTTCTACTTCCAAAATGTATCAGCCTAGAGCCATCAGACTTCCTTATGGATACACTTTTAAGTTCACAATCTACTTTCACTCCATTAGCAGCTAACCAATCCATCACAAGGATTATTTCTAACCCTGACATCTCTATAACATGCAGGTTTGCTGAAAATTTGGTGTTTTGGATTATTATTGGTTGATTTATGCGCATTGCCTCTACTGTAATCTTCCCTCTAGGTGAGTTAACTCCTAAAGCTTTTTCCAATGGTGTGCATGCTAATCCATTCTTATTCACGAAATCTTGGGATATAAATGAGTGTGTGGCACCGGTATCAAAAAGAACTGTACCAACTGAAGGAGGAATGAGTAGTTTACCGATGACAACATCTGTAGCTTCTCCTAGTTGCTCTGCAGCCACATAATTCAGCCTTGGCTGTCCTTCTGCTTGTCCTCCACGCCTAGCTCCTCTTGCTGCATAGTTCATAGGTCCGCCTTGTCCTCACCCAGCTGGTGGACGATGCACTTGAGTCTGCTGCATAGGTGGCCTTGTAGGATTTGTAGGAGGAGAGGTGCAATTGAGCTTGTGGTGTCCTGGTCTCCCACAATTGAAGCAAAGTCTTGTACCCGTCATACAATCTCGAGTAGCATGACCTTTTCCACACTTCCCACATTTAGGAACAAAGGTTGGCTGAGTAGGAAATCTAGGCCGTGGTGGTGGCATATGAGGATGCACTGGTCCAGGCATAATAAGACGTGGGTGATGCATCATGGGGCGTGGATCTACCCTTACTTTCTTCCTTCTTTCTTCACTTAGGTTGTGTCGTGGACTTGTCACGGCAGATGTCCTCATGAAAGGACTTAGTCGCAGGGCCATCGTACGGGTTTACCTAGAGGGGTTAAAGCGGACACAAGACACGGGAGTTATACTGGTTCAGCCCCTTCGATGAAGGTAAAAGCCTACGTCCAGTTGTGATGGGATTGATATGATTTCGGCGACTAGGAAGCAATAGTTTTGCCTTAGTCTCGAATTCTCGTCATAATCCGTCAGCGGGTCGTCCCCTTATATACACGGGTTGGCCTTTGGCGGTCTCTGAGTCGATCCGGCTCATACAAGTGTCCGCTCGGTCTCTTCTCTCTTGTCTTACAACGCAAGTTACAACACTAAGGCGGTTTACATAAATGGACTTTAAGTCGCCTCTGGGCTCCGGGCCTCCTTCGTGGGCGGATCATGGATTTAGGTAAACCGGCCCCTCGAGCGGTTCACACTCGATGGTTGCATCCCGAACATTAGGCCCCAGATTGATTTGAACTGGTTCAAGTTAATCTTCAACATCTTCAGGAAACTCTTGATCTCCCTTCATATTTTGTAAACCGCCATCCCCTTGAACCGCCGTGACGTCATCCTCCGGTCTCCGTGTCAGGGCACCCTGACGTCATCTTTAACAAAGAAATCCAAACGGTAAGATTCCCTTCATTAATGCTATCCCGGAAATCGAGGCGGCCGCTGCACCATCCGCCGCTTTTGACTCCTCGATTCTCGCGCCCGTTGATTACTCTGGTCCCTTATAAATAGACCGGTCGGGCCTTTCTCTTATTCTTCCGCTCTTGTCCTTCCTCGCGACGCTCCGGCCCTGAAGCTCCGCCGTCGCCCCCGACCTTCGAACGACGCTTCAACGCCGGGCTGCTGCATCAACCTGATCGTACCAGAGTTTCAGCGCTCCTCCGCGGTTTCTGCTCGTCAGGTAAGGTTCCTCTCAAGCCCTAGATCTCATCTGAAAATCCTGTTCGTCTCATAGCTCGTAGGTGTTCATATCAGTTCTTCATATGTGCTCCGCCATGGCGTCTGACTCAGCCGCACCGTACATCACATGCGGTAGCTGCCCCGCTGTCCAATTAACTCTTTAGGCACCTTTCCTTTTGTTCAGATCCACGAGTGTAGAATACCTGAACCCTCCTGCTCTCTATGAGGTTTGCATAGGTCGTAAATTTTTCTTACTAGAGCTTCGGTAGATCTCAATTACTTCCATTCGCGTGTGAAACCTGTTTCTGTCCACACTTAGTAGATTTTTCAGCTCTGCCTTATTCGGCGGTTTACATTTTGATAGCTAATCCGTCACTCCATTAGTCCTCAGTTAAACCGGAATGGGAAAGCCGGCTGCTGAATCGCCGGTTTAACAATATCTGATATGCCTGAACCGTTTAATGGTGAACCGTTTCTTCCTTTCTCTCGCAGCTTAGTCTTCTGGAATGGCTCCTCAATTCTCAGCTTGCAATTGGGTCGGTCCAAAATTATCAAACGCAACTCAACGGCTATGTCACCACCGCGGTTTAGCTCCAAAAAACGTCTTCCACTGGCGTGTTCCGGATGGCGAGTTTCCTCCCGAGCCACAACAGGGAGAAGCAATTGTGTTTATGCAGCACCTAGACCGGGGATTCTGCCCGCCCGGTTCAAAATTTTTCCGGGACGTCCTTGCAAGTTTTAAACTCCATCCGCAGGACATTGGCCGAACTCCGTGTCCAACATATGCAACTTTCAAGTCTTCTGCGAAGTCTATCTCCAGGAAGAACCATCTGTGGAGCTGTTCCGGGACTTTTTCCACTTGAACCGCCGTACCGAATTTTCTGATGGTCCCAACACAGAGCTAGGCGGCGTTTCAATCCAGAAGAGGAAGGAAGTGGATTTTCCTCACGCCAAACACCACAGCCATCCAAAGGATTGGAACCAAACCTGGTTCTACTGCCGGAACACTGCTCCTGCCAATGAGAACCCCTTGCCGGGTTATCGTCCTCACCGGCTCAGCAACCAGCATCCACTGCCTTCATGCTTAACCGCCGCGGAACGGAAGAACTTCGCGCCTCAAATAATCAAGCTCCGGGCTCTAATGGCCAATGGCTTAACCGGCGTGGACCTTGTGCGGTGTTGGGTTTCTTGGGGCGTCTTGCCACTAAGCCGCCGGCCCGGATTGATGCATGAGTACACCGGCAGCCTCAAAGACCCTCAAAGACGTCACGAGCTGCCCATAACTGAACTTGAGGTCACGAGAGATTGTAAAGAAGATGCTTGATGAACCGATCTCCGTCGCAGCCTAACGGGTTGGCTCCATTCGTGTTGCCAACAAACCGCCGCGGTAAATCTCTACTCACCGCTTTTGGGTCCTTAATACTTTGTTGATATGCATTAATCCTTGTTACATCTCGGTGACAGCTCATACGAAACGTACTAAACTGGTTGGGCGCCACGTAAAGTCCAAGGCCACCAAGAAGGCAGGCAAGAAGAAAGCCGCCGAGTCCTCTGATCCGCCGGAGGACGAAGAATCAGAAGCTGAGGTAAAATGTGATTCTCTTACGGGGGAGTCGTCGTAAACCGGTTTTCCGTTTTGTGTTCCTTTTACTGACAATTTCACCTCCCAGGATGATGCTGAAGCCAGTCATGCCGACCCTGTTGAGGTAATCCTTCTTTCTTCCGAATCCGATCTTGCGCCGGTTAAAAGAATTCGTCGCGCCGTCCGGAAAGTGAAAAAATATCCTTCATGTGCTTACTTGAATCCAAATCTTTCCTTGAAGACGCAGCAGGCTGAAGAGCGCCGCACAACCCGGCACAGTGGCCAACGGATTACCTCATCCGGTTTACCAGACACACCAACCCGGAAGCGTCGTCCAGAGGTGAATTGTTCTCCTGAAAAGCGTTATCCCTTAAAGGGTTTCTTCCGATGTCCTCTCAACCCATCTGACCCGAATTATCAGGCCTCTTCCAACTCGTCCGGCGGTTCATCAACCACGCAACTGCCACCGCTCAAAGTTGCTGCAGGGTACGCAACTGCTGTCCCGTCAATTCGGTTTACCATTGCTTTGGCCAATTTGTCTTAATTCAATTCTGAATATTGCAGCACCAAGGCTCGCCTGAGTAAGAAAGCAAAACCCTTGACCCTCTGCGGATGTTGATCCGGAAAAGACCCCGAACAAACACACGAAAATCCTGAAGTCGCAAAGAGAGCTCGGCGAGTTGTACAAAGATAATACTGCTGATCCGCGGAAGCTGAACCGAGGTCAAGTGGAAACCTCGCAGCCTGCTCCACCAAACCCGTCCCACAGAGCGGGTTGTAATTGATGAACCGCCGAGCGAGCAAGAAGACATCCAGCCCAAAGAAGACCGCCGAAAATGACGATGTTATTGTGACAGGCACTGGCTATACCGCTCCTAGCCAACCGGTCGCTTTAGCAAAACACAGCGCCAAGGACGAGTCAACCACCATGAGCAAAGATAAAGGAAAAACTGATTTGTCAGCTTACGACAACTTCTCTGCCCAAGAACTTCACTCCGGGTTTCTGAACCGGCTCTATACCAGCCGTGACTTTGAAGCTGGTCTGGTAAACCGAATGAAGGACCGCTATGAGGTAATGAATTATGTCTTTTCTGTACTGTAGCTGTATAGTAGCCCCCAAGGGTCGGTTCAACTTAGTATAGTTAAACCGGGACTTAATTTCTGTATCCTCATGGCAAACTGAAATCAACTAGCCATTAGCCACCAAGTACCAAGGTGAATATTTATATTGAGCTTGGGACTTTATAATGACACAACTAACGTGCTCCCTTTGTTACCAGAATGAAATATACCAGCAAAACGTGCAGCTCAAGGATCTGCGAGCCAATCTGGAAACTCAACAAGCAGAAACCACTAAGGCCAAGGACGAATTGAAAACGGCCTTGGCCACTATGGAACAGCTGAAAGAGTGGTACAAATCCGAGCGGGCCAACTGGGACACCAAGAAGGCCGGTTTGAAAAACGCAGGCGAAAAGAAGTCAAGCAGCCCTTAAACCGATGGATGAAGAGCTTACGGACTCAAGCGCCAAGTGCATGCCATGACCTCTGCCGTCTTTGGTAAGAAAATTTGCACTGACTATCTTAATTTTGATATTTCCGCCGGTTTACCCTGAGTTATCTGAAACCGGTGCAGGCAAGCGTATTGCGCATATGGGCTCTGATGTGCGGAAGAAGCTCAAGGCCGCTTATCGCTGATTGAACAAGCGTATACGGCGCCCGCTGGTCATATATGCTACATCATACGACAACACGGCGCCCTCCCGATCGAGAGAGACACTGGACCGGCTGTCCATGATTCCGGGGCAGCTTGAAGAGTTAAAGCGATCCGCGGCTCGGGCTGGCACCCTACTAGCTCTGACTCGCGCCAAGGCGTGGATAGCAGATCTTGATCCGGCTGACATAGCCAAAGGTTTCCCCAGCTCTCAAGAGAACGGTGAAGCCTTTGATAACGACGCCCTGAAGCGGATAACAAAGGAAATGCGTCCATTGGCAAGTCAACTGGCAGCTGAAGCCAACCTGGCGGTTCACCGCTCTTTTTATGATGCAAACAACAAGCGGGAGGAGTTTGTCATCCCTGAAGTGCAGAGCCTTGTTCCTCCAATCCGTAAGCACACTTACGCCCCTGACGTTGATCCGGCTGAGCTGATAAGTGAAGAAGCTGTCTTTCGTGCCTTAACCGGATTGACCGTCTACCAATGACTTCCGGCTTTGGGTGAGGAAGAAGAAGAAGTTGAACCGGCGCCAGCGCCTCTACCTCCGTCAACCCGGCGAAGAAGCGTAATCCGTCAAGCGGGCGGCGTCTCCAAAGCTTCAAGGCATAACACCACATGAAACATCGGGCCTTAAAAGGCTTTGTAATAGGATAGTCGACACTTTGCTTTGAACGATGCCTTTACAACCTCGATCCAGTAACCTTTTGCATGGTGGTGCGTCTTCGTGGAGTGATGAACCCTCAACTTATTTTGCCTGCAATCACAAATTCTTTAACCCGCCACGGCGGCTTATTGTGTCGCCAAATGGCTTGTGACGCCTATATATTTATATAAGAAAATAGGGATGTATACGATCAAGCGTTATGATATAAAATACCGCCATGTCGGGCATGCAGTTGGCTTTAGCCAATCTTGAGGTGGAGGTTTAGAAACCATTGCGCAAAGGAGAAAATAACTCCTGTGCTCAAAATGCGGTTTACTGATGTAAACCGTGTCGGCATTATAAGCCCCTGTTACTCCATAATGGGATGTTAACAGAAAAATCAAACAGAACAAAATCGCCGGATTAAAAATGGACGAATTCGACAACTTGAATCCGGTTTAAAGAGGTTTGTCGGTTTAAGAAGGCAAACAAAATCAAATGATTGGTATAAAAACCACATGAAAGCAAAGGCAATGATAAAAACCGTTTTGCAAAGGCTTTACTGAGCCGGATCAGATGGTGTTACCATGGTCGGACAGGACCAAGCTCCCTATAAGGCGTAGCGATGGTTCAAGTCAGCCAGGTCCCCAACTGAACTCGTGGCATAATGCCGATCAAGTGGCATTGCGATGGTTCGGGTTCGACCAAAGCCCCCAAGTGATTCTATAGCCTTAGGCCGACCAAGAGGCGTGACTGGTTCAGACTTGACCATGTCCCCAAGTGATCTGGTGGCTTTCGCCTGTCAAGAGGTGTTGCGTTGGTTCGGACACGACCAAGCCCCAAGTGACAAAAATTCTGAAAATCAAGGCAAAGGTTAAACGGAGGCAGCTTCACGACAACATCTCCATGTACCCAAACCGGACTTTATCTGAGCGGATACCCGCTTTGGCCGAGGATCCGGTTTATTGCTTTATTCATAATATATTCATTGTCTTAATATGTACATAAGTGGAGCCGATGGCTCGGGTATAATAAGGCGAAGATGAGCTATGTTCCACGGCTGTTGGTCTCCTCTTCGGCGTGCGTGAGTCTTTCCGCTCTCGAACATCAATCGATAGTATGACCCGTTGTTCAGATTCTTCATCGACCACAAAGGGCCCTTCCCAAGGTGGGGATAGCTTGTGCATATCTGTCGGTCTTGAATGAGCGAAGCACCAAGTCTCCTTCCTAAAGGTTCTTGTTCTAACCCGCCGGCTGTGATACCGACGAAGATCTTCTTTGGTAAATCGCGAGCGAGCAGCCGCCATATCTCGCTCCTCATCCAACGATCCAAATCGTCCTGCGGGCTGCCTCACTATCGGCCTCAACATAAGCCGCCACGCAGCGAAGCGAGTCATGATGTATATCACGGGGAAGGACCGCCTCCGCTCCATAGACCATAAAGAACGGCGTGTAACGGTGGATCTGTTTGGTGTAGTATTGATACTCCATATCACGGATGGCAGCTCCTCTACCCAACAACCCGGCGTCCGCACTAAAGGGACCATAAGCGGGGTTTAATACCCTCAAGATCTCTGATTAGCTCGTTCCGCTTGACCATTGGACTGCGGGTGGGCCCTTCAAGAAACGTCAAGCGGATGTGCTCGTTCACAAAACTCCTTCATGGCTCCCTTGGACAAATTGGTGCCATTGTCCGTGATAATCTTGTGTGGAAACCCAAACCGGAAAATCACCTTTTGATGAACTGAACCGTCGTGGCGCATCACACTTGCTAACGAGCTCGCCTCGACCCACTTGGTAAACTTATCAACCGCCACCAACAGGTGGGTTTTCTTGTCTTTGGACCTTTTGAAAGGTCCAACCATATCCAGCCCCCAAGTCGCAAACGGCCAAGTAATTGGAATCATCCTCAATTCTTGGGCCGGTACATGAGCACGTCTGGAGAACTTCTGGCAACCATCACATCGTCTGACCAGGTCTTCCGCATCAGCATGTGCAGTCAACCAATAGAAACCGTGGCGAAACGCTTTGGCCACCAAGGATTTTGAACCGGCGTGATGACCGCAATCCCCTTCATGGATCTCACGTAATATCTCACGGCCTTCCTCAGGGGACACACAACGCTGAAACGCCCCGGACACGCTGCAACGATGCAACTCGCCCTTATGTATGGTCATAGATTTAGACCGCCGAACTATCTGTCGGGCCAGCGTCTCGTCTTCTGGTAATTCGCCCCGGTTCATGTATGCCAAATAAGGGAGGGTCCAATCCGGAATGACATGCAAGGCTGCCACCAAGTGAGCCTCCGGATCAGGAATAGCTAAATCGACCTCATCAGGAAGCTTAACTGACGGATTGTGCAGTACGTCAAGGAAGACATTGGGCGGGACCGGTTTACGTTGAGAACCGAGCCGGCTTAAAGCATCCGCCACCTCGTTCTTCCGGCGATCCACATGGTCCACCTGATAACCTTTAAAGTGTCCTGCAACCATATCCACCTCCCGACGGTACGCAGCCATGAGTGGGTCTTTGGAATCTCAAGTACCTGACACTTGCTGGGCCACCAAGTCCGAGTCACCAAATCACTTGACCCGGCTTAGATTCATCTCCTTAGCCACCCGTAGACCATGGAGCAAAGCTTCATACTCAGCTGCATTGTTAGTACAGGGGAACATTAAGCGAAGAACGTAGCAGAACTTGTCACCTCGTGGGGAAGTTAGTACGACTCCAGCCCCCGAGCCCTCAAATTGCCTGGACCCATCAAAGTGGATGGTCCAATAGGTATGATCCGGCTTTTCTTCAGGTGCTTGTAACTCCGTCCAATCATTAATGAAATCCACAAGTGCCTGAGACTTTACTGCCGTCCGAGGTACATACCTTAAACCGTGCGGCCCAAGTTCTATAGCCCACTTAACAATCCGGCCAGTCGCTTCCCGGTTCTATATTATATCGCCCAAAGGAGCTGAACTGACCACTGTGATGGGGTGCCCTTGGAAATACTGCTTCAGCTTCCGTCTTGCCATAAAAACTCCATATACCAACTTCTGCCAATGCGGATATCTTTGTTTGGACTCGATGAGAACCTCGCTGATGTAATAAATCGGCGCTGAACCGGATACTCCTTCCCGCCTCCTTGCGCTCCACCACAATGGCTCGCTGACCGCCTGGCATTAGCAACAACATATAACAGAGCGGCTCCTTGTCAATAGGAGGCAAGAACAAAGCGGGTTGGCCAGCTGCCGCTTTAAGTCCTCCAATGCCTCATCAGCGGCTGAACTCCAGACGAACTGATCCGTCTTCTTCAGCATCTGGTACAAAGGAATGGCCTTCTCTCCTAGGCGACTGATAAACCGGCTTAGCGCAGCAATCCGGCCTGCCAAACGTTGGACATCGTTGATACACTTTGGCTTAGCCAAGGAGGTGATAGCTGTAATCTTCTCCGGATTAGCCTCAATCCCCCTGTTGGACACAAGGAAACCCAACAGCTTTCCTGCCGGAACACCAAAGACGCACTTGGCCGGGTTGAGCATCATCTTGTATACCCGCAGGTTGTCAAAAGTTTCCTTTAAATCCTCAATCAACGTTTCCTTCTGCCTTGATTTCACCACGATATCATCCACATAAGCGTGCACGTTAAGGCCGATCTGCTCGTGCAAGCAATTACATGCATAACGCCGATAAGTTGCTTGGGCGCTTTGAGCCCAAAATGCATAGATACATAGCGAAGGCTCAAAAGGGGTGATAAGCGCCGTCTTCTCCAGGTCCTTAACCGCCATCTTAATCTGGTGATAACCGGAATACGCATCCAAAAAGCTCAAACGCTCACAACCCGCCGTAGCATCAATAATCTGGTCAATGCGGGGGAGGGCGAAAGGATCTGTTGGACAAGCTTTGTTAAGATCTGTGTAATCCACACACATGCGCCAAGTGCCATTCTTCTTAAGGACCAACACCGGATTAGCAAGCCACTCTGGATGAAAGACTTCAACAATAAACCCTGCCGCTAAGAGCCTAGCAACCTCTTCTCCGATGGCCTTGCGCCTTTCCTCATTGAACCGGCGAAGAAACTGCTTTACCGGTCTGTACTTGGGGTCAACATTAAGAGTGTGCTCAGCGAGTTCCCTCGGTACACCCGCATGTCGAAGGCTTCCATGCAAAATGTCGATTCTCACGGATGAACTCGATGGCGCACCTTCCTATTTAGGATCCAAGTTGGTACTTGATGGTGAACTGCTTGGGCGAATCGCCGGGCACAAAATCAACAAGCTTTGTCTCACCTGCGATTTGAACTTCAAACCGGATCGTGCTCTGTAGTCGGCTTCTTCAAAGGGTCATATCCGCGGATCAACATTGTCTTTATAATACTTTAACTCTTCAGTGGCACAAACCGACTCTGCATAAGCCGCATCACCTTCCTCGCATTCCAAAGCAATCCGGCGGCTCCCGTGAACCGTTATCGTCCCTTTGTGACCCGGCATTTTCAGCTGCAAATAAACATAACAAGGCCGCGCCATAAACTTAGCATAAGCCGGCCGCCCAAACAGGGCGTGGTAAGGGCTTTGGATTTTCACCACCTCAAACGTCAATGTTTCCGATCTGGAGTCGTATTCATCTCCAAAGGCCACCTCCAAAGCTATCTTACCGACCGGGTATGCCGACTTGCCGGGCACCACGCCGTGAAATACGGTGTTGGACGGCCTGAGATGTCTATCCATCAACCCCATACGTCGGAAGGTCTCGTAGTACAGGATGTTGATGCTGCTTCCTCCATCCATAAGCACCTTGGTGAACTTGTAGCCTCCACGAGGTGCCACTACTAGGGCCAGCTGACCGGATTGTAAACTTCGGGAGGATGATCCTCTACTCCATACAATAGGTTGCTCGACCAGCGCGGTAATGCGGTGCGGCCGGTTCAACAGACGACCGCCATTGCTGAAGTTTGCGGTCCCGTCTGTCGAGCTAGTGGTAAAGACATGATCACATCCTTTGTTTAACTGCTTTGGATTACTCGGTAACCCGACTGCTGCTGTTGTTGATTGTAACCCCCTTGGCTCTGATTGTTTTGATTATTCTGATTACTCTGATTGCCTTGCCGCCGGATTACCACGAATCTCGGGCGAATTTCCTCCACCGTGACCCGGGGCGGATCTGAACCGCCGCCGGGCCCTTGATCATACCGGAAAGAGTTAGAGTTTTAAACTCCTGCATAATATAACAATCCTTCCAAAGGTGGTTCGCCGGTGACTCCTTCGTCCCATGCTTCGGACAAGGTTGATTTAATATGTAATTCAGGCGATCCGGATTGTGACCGCCCGGTTTGATTGCTTACCCTTGCGCCACTGACTCTTGTCCTGCTGCTGGTGTTAGCTCTGAAACCCATGTTACCGTTTGCTTTACGCTTGTTCCTCCATTACGAATGATCTTGCTGGCTTCGGAACTGCCATTCGCTTTCCCTTCCCACGTCGTCGCCTTGGACTCGGGATCCTTGGTATTATCGAGTCAGCATACTTTACCAAAACGCCCATCAGCGTGCCCATGTCATTGCAAAACGCTTCATGCGACCCCAGCTTCAACTTCAGCGGTTCGAACGGCGGTTGGCCTCTAGGGTTAAGATAGCAGAATCCGGGTTGATCCGGTCCGATGAATGTAAGACCTCTGAACGCGGCGCACCCAATGTGTTGTAGACTCTCCTCTGCTGGACACAAGCCGCCAAATCCACCACGCACATGGGCTGTTTACAGGTATCTTTGAAATTCTGAATGAACGGGTCCGTGGCGGGTCCACGAACTAACCGAGTTGGGTGGCAAATTTTTCAACCAAGTATGAGCCGTACCTTCCAACATCATGGTGAAATACTTCGCACGCAGCAACCGTCCACATCCAGCATCTCCATGGCCATCTCATAGCTTTCTATCCACGCTCGAGCCAAATCGGCGGTGTAATTGGGCACCTTGCGGGGTCCTTTGAAGTCCTTAGGCAAGCGCACATTGCGTAAAGCGGGGACGAGACAAGGCACCCCCAAAGATCCGGACGTGACCCCCGGTTCGAAGACGGTTGGTCGAACCGGCGCGAGCTGATGGTCCTCATGTTGCGCTGCTAACTCGGCCTCCCTGCGTGCCCTGGCCCGGTCCACCACCACTTGAGCGTCTTCGAAGCCACCAGCCGGATTGTTGCCTCGAGGCGGACCGTGCTGCGCGTTGCTTGACACGGCCGGTTCATCTGCGCGCCGGCTATAACTCCGGCTTGGGCGGGGGGTGGAGTGGATCCGATCCCGACTGTATGAATATGCTTCCTGCTGAGCCAGGGCCGTCCTGAGGAGCTCCTTAACCCGGCGTGTCTCTACCGCCTGTGGTGAATCGCCTTCAATTGGAATCGCCTCTAACCGTGCCGCAGCCGCCACAAGGTTATCCATCGGGTTGGAGTAATGACCTGGAGGTGTCTGCACAGTCCGGGGCGCGCCGGTATGATGGCGAGGCAGATCTATCACACGGGCTGAACGGCGCGCTGTCCCAGTGCTTCGGCGGTTTATCACCGGCGGCGGATTATCGTCCCCTCGCCTCGGGTATTGAAAAGCTCTCTTCCCTCAAAACTGAAGGTAAACGGACACTGTACTTCCTTTTCATGACTTCATGCGACGCGCTCTGATCCAGCATGAGCCTATAAGCCTGCGCATCCAAAGCAGCCCGTTCCGCCGCCATCCTCACGTCCGCGGCTGCCAGGTCCGCTTTAGCTTTAGTGGTCTGTTCCCTCACCTTTGCAATCTCCGCGTTGTGCAGGTCCTGATCCGGCGGATTAGCCTCTGCCATGAGCACAGCCAATGCGTCGAAAAGCTCTGACAAAACTTGAGCCGGCGGGCGCACAGGGCCTCCTTCCCCGGCTGCCATCACCGCTGTTGAACCGGCGACCAGGGGCGCCGCTGTCGAAGAGTGAAGCGCCGCCTGCGTACCGGCCATGAAGATCCCAACCCGGTTGGGTAGATCGAAGGGGTCCGGAATACTCTCACCGTCGGAACAGCCCCCGATCTGGCCATCTTGCAGCTGGTATAGAGACTCCGTTTCTCCGGCTGACGACTCGTCGCCAGAGTAGACAACGGTTTTGCCGCCGGATGCTGATCCGTCCTCGTAGCCTCCGTGGGCGACTCCCACGAAACACGCGACCGCCGGTTTAGCGGGCAGGATTCTTCCTCGTCCGCTGAGCCGTCTCGGCGAGGTCGGTGCAGTGTCCGGCCAGGCCTCGCCCGCCAATCTTGGCGATGAACACGTGTATGCCGCCAAAGGGACCCGGTATCCGTACTCAACCGAGCGGCCTCGGGGCCCGATCCGCATCGTCGATGTAGAGCTTGCCGCGACGACTCTTAGTCATCCGGCCCACAGCATAGCCTTCGAGTCCTTCGAACTTGCCCTCTAAGATCATCAAACCGTCGTGCGATAGCCCCACGGTGGGCGCCAACTGTCGTGGACTTGTCACGGCAGATGTCCTCATGAAAGGACTTAGTCGCAAGGCCATCGTACGGGTTTACCTAGAGGGGTTAAAGCGGACACAAGACACGGGAGTTATACTGGTTCAGCCCCTTCGATGAAGGTAAAAGCCTACGTCCAGTTGTGATGGGATTGATATGATTTCGGCGACTAGGAAGCAATAGCTTTGCCTTAGTCTCGAATTCTCTGTCCTTAATCCGTCGCCGGGTCGTCCCCTTATATACACGGTTTGACGCCTTGCGGCGGTCTCTGAGTCGATCCGGCTCATACAAGTGTCCGGCTCGGTCTCTTCTCTCTTGTCTTACAACGCAAGTTACAACACTAAGGCGGTTTACATAAACGGACTTTAAGTCGCCTCTGGGCTCCGGGCCTCCTTCGTGGGCCGGATCATGGACGAGGGTAAACCGGCCCCTCCAGGGCGGTTCACACTCAGTAGTTGCATTCCCAACAGGTTGGCATGCTCATTCTCAAGTATGAAGGCCCTGTTGACAAGGTCTTGAAACTGGGTGATCCCGTGAATTGAGAGGTGCATTTTCAGGAATGGATGCAGCCCCTCCATGAACTTTTCCACCTTCTTGGCTTCTGTATTCACATCATCCGGAGCATATCTTGCCAAATCATTAAACTGGTTTAGGTAGTCGTTTATCCTCTTGCTACCTTGAGTCAGGTTGTGAAACTCCCTCTTTTTGATATCCATCTTTCCCTTTGGAATATGGGCCTGACGGAAGTTCTCCTTGAACTCCTCCCAAGTGATAGGCTGATTATTTTCTCGGTTAAGGCTGAAATTTCTCCACCAAGCTGCTGCTGGTCCGGTTAGCTGGTGCGATGCATATCTCACCTTCTCTTCATCTGAGCACCCCACGGTTTCCAGATTTTGTTCTACTTCTAACAGCCAGTCATTTGCCTCTAGTGGATCAACCGCCTTGGAGAATGTGGGTGGCTGAGTTTTCAGAAATTCTCCCAAGCTAACTCCAGCACCGGGTAGGTTTGCTCCTCCAGGAACTAGTTTTGTCAGTATTGCTTCGAGGAAGCGGTTCTGGTTCTCTTGGGACTCCCTTCGAGAATTCTCCATGAACTTAAGGACATCTCCCAGATTGCCTTCTCCACCCACAAGTCCAGAAGTTCCAGCATTACCAACTTCTGGGTTGCTTGGAAGTTGCACCGGTCCAGGTAGAACACTTTGATCTTCTGAAGCTGGAGTACCCCCATGTTGATCATGGCCGCTTGATCCCAAACGAAAAACAAGGTCTTGCTAAGTCAAACCATTGTTATTCATCCTGCATTTTTTTCTCTAGTTAGTTGGTTACTTCTTTGCATGATTATTGATTCAAATCAGCAAGCACAAGTGCAAGTGATACCAATAACTAGCATGTTGTCCTTTAATTTGCAGTAACCAAACATGAAGTGCAGTCATGGTGGCGAATGCCTCTTACTAACCAGAATGACATCACTCTGATTACTCACTAAAGCACACAATAGTAAGGTACTATGAGCCTCCTAATGCACACAAGTTATATACTACAGAACAAGCACTTATTTTACAACCAGTACATCACATAAGTCTTAATGAAAGGCATAACTGCATTACAACTAGGGTTCAGATCCTACTAGTACATAGGGGACAAACTCTGCCTTGCAGTTCACACATATCTTACATAAACCCACATATTCAGGCTGCCACTACACTAACTACTGCTGATCCCAAAAGACTAGTCTATGGCCGAGGCGTCCCACGCCTAAGAGTCTGGCAGATTGGAACTTGCTTAGGCGATGTCGCTGCCACGGCCATTGTTGCTACAGCTGCCACTTCCATTGCTTCCGCCGCTGCCACTCGCACCAAGCCCAAGTACCCTTGCATAGGTAGCAGCCTCCCTGTACTCCCTCGAGCTGACACTCATGTGTGGGTGGGTAAAGTTATATTGGTGTGGTCGTGGAATAGGCAAGTGAGGTAGCTGCTACTGCTCCATAACTGGCTGTAGGGCTGGTTCTGGTTCAACTATATGTTCATGTAGCGGCTGGGGTGGTGTAGGTGGTACGTTCGGTGGGGGTGGAACTAGTGGCTCATCTGGGTTCTCTATGCCCTCAACTTCTCCCGGTTCCTCTATTTCTACTTCCTCTGGATCCTCCTCTTCTTCCTCTTCAACATCACCTGGTACTATTATAGGATTTAGAGGACCTCCAGGCATAGCATTCAGTGCTCCCTGAAGCATAATCCTATCATGTTCGCTCATTTGATAGAATTGATACCAGAATTGGGTTGCTTCCTGGTGTCTAATAAGCTCCTCCTTCATTGTATGATACATCATCGTATCAGCAATCATTGTCATACTAGAAGTGGTGCTAACTGTTGAGGCGGCAAGTGCAGGCTGAGTTGATGAAGACCCAACACCCAGGCTTGCTCCTCTAGGTCCTTGCTGATGGTTCTGCCCAAAACTTCCAGAATCAAGTGCTGGCAAGTCACGGTATCCGGTGGTGCGCAGTTTCTCTCCAAAGCTTGCTCGTAGTCCAAGCATAGCTTCCTTGGCAACCTCCTGCATGGGTAGAGTGTCATCGGATGACCGCTGCATTGTGGAGAGCTCCACATAGAAGTCCATGTCTGATGGAACACCGCAGAGCACCACAACTACACGCCTGTAGGAGTGTGTACCATCATCTAGCATCTCTTCAAAGAATTGAGGACATGGTGCCCCAAGCTCCTGCATCATTTGCCAAAGTAGTAGGACATGCTGGCCACGAACCCTTGATGGTGGAATTCTAATTCGAATCATCCTGCAACAGGCTTCTAATTAGCATGGTAGTCATCTAAAGTTACTCGACAGAATAATATGATGTGGAATTAATTAGTGGTCCAATATAGCAAGTATGGGTTCCAACTAAACTATTCCAACCGTCTCTAACTATCTGCGTGGCCCTCGAAACCTGGCTCTGATACCACCTGTGATGACCTGTGTCATTATTATTATAGATAATGACACTAGTCCTTGGATTATTTCTTGACAAAATCTTGTTTTGTCAAATAATAATCCATGTCAGAGATTTGCAACAGGGAATAGCTAGAGATGGTCATTTATATTACAATACCATGCCACGCAGGGCTAAAAGTCTTAGGTAGGCTTCTCACATGTTCACCAAATTATTACATCTCCTAATACTTGAGTTCCAACTAGCAGTACTGGATATATATATATATATATATAGTGTTGAAATAGTTCCTGGATTACATAGCTAGCTCACAAGTTACTTATTCATCCCAGCCCCCATATGTGGCATCCAGATCGTACATAGCACTAGATGGATCCACATCTAGGTCCCCTATGTAGTTGTAGCCATCACCATTGCTCTCCTCATTTGGTTCAGTAGGATTCTCATACAAGCTTTGCTCTAAGAAAAAGATGATTAATAGCAAGAGTGAGTACAAAGTACTCAGCAAGCTCAAATAGCAAAATGCAACACTCATGATAGCTCAATATAAATCAACAAGTCCTACCTCATCTCAACACCTTTCAAAATAACATCTGTTGTAGAAAGTTTATTTCAATTTATAAAAGCTATCAAACATCCGTATTGCGAGATAGACCACCAATAGGTCCCCGTAGTCTCCAATCCAAGAGACTGGCATGAATTCATGTTTTTCTTTAACTCTGCAGAGTTTGTATCACTTTACCCATAGAGCTCGAAACCATAATTGCCATCTGCATTTCCTTAGATGCGAGACATGGTTCAGAACCTAAGCTTTTTCCCATTTGTATATTATATCTCCACCCAGCTAGTGTCACTAGCTGTTGTGTCGGGGTTCGGGACCCGCACTCCACCAACGCTTAATATATAGCGCTTGCTAATGCACCCATCAGGCATTAGCGTGGGAACTCATCGCCCATCCTACTACTACTTACCCATGTGGAGAGTATAATAACTTGATGGTATTGGGCTCAACTCGTCTTTGACGAGACCATGGTTGATACGGTTGTATTACGGCGCATAAAACGAGTGAAGGTTATTTAATCTTAATATCATAGCCATATGTAGAGGGGCCCACCTTCTAGTATGTCCATTCCGGGCACCCTCTACCCACCAAATAATTATATATAAAAAATCAATGGATTAGCTGCTCCATCATCTAACCCAACTCTTTGTCAACACTCACTCCACACAATTCATCTCAAAACATTTTATGCAAGTTGATGATAAGATACAGTAAAGAATATTTTTTTTTGAAAATAGTTCTACTCAGCATGATCAAGAAGAGCTTGCCTGAGTTCTCATACTCAGACCCGGACTCAGTTTGTTTCTGTGGTGCCTCCTTCTCCTGACTGTACTCGCTTCCTGCAGTTCGGCAAATATATAATTCGAGACTAAGTCGAGTGAATACTATGGAAATAAAAAAATATATGTCGGTGCAGTGTGGTCATCCTACAGTCAAATATTACTCTCTTTTTTTCTAATGTCTTTTTACTAAGCTTGCATTGTAAGTGTACTAGGTGTGCACCTGGGTAAGTTACTAAGCTAATTTATCCTCCACGTGCCCTCTCCCTTTCTCTAAACTAAGTCTATCTCTCTAGTAGTCCTCAACCGAACAGAGCACCCACTAGTACTACTAGTCCAGCAAGAACACAAGTAATAATACGGACTGATGCTCCTCTACTCCTTGCCCAGATCGGCGCCGCCGCCAGCGACGGGAAAGATGCCGCTGCTAGATCCTCCACACTCTCTCTCTCCCCTGATCTGAATCCCCATAATATCCCCATGAATTTCAGCCTCAACTCTCTAATCCCCCTCTATGTGTGTGTGTTCTTTTTGGCTTGCAGGTCAAACCCTATTGGGGATGTGATTTCCTTGCTCCAGATTAAAGTGGTCGGCGTTGGTGGCCGCCGTGATGCTGGATGGTGCAGGTCAAAGCTCCAGTGCGTGGCCATGGAGCAGATCGAACATATATGTAGGTTAGTCATGCCTTGTTCCTCTCCCTAATTTTTTTATGCTCAAGTTCTCAGATTTAGTAAATTAAATTGTCTCACATGTGTGTTGAACAAGTTCATCACCCCCTGTTCAAGATTTTGGTGTAATGATACTGTACAATAACCTGATCCATTTTATTTAAGTTATTTGAGGCTGTATTCCCTTTCTTCCTCATACTTTTATTTTCCTAAACTGAGATGTGATGCTACTGTGATTGCTTATCTTTTATGTGCATATGTGAAAATCCATTGAGGAATATTGTGTGTGCATCTGGGTTAGGCCTCTTTGTGTATGTGAGTACTAAGAACTGGCAGAAGAGGAAGAACTCACCTTTCTTCTTCTGCTCTCTCTGTTGGCCCTACTCTTGCTGCTCCTGCGCTCCAGACCCCAGTCTAGTATGCTAGCTTCTTTCTCTAGCCTGTCCCCTTCAGTCTACTGATGATTTCTCATGTCACCATCTTCACTTATTGTTCTTGGATCTTTGTTGGTTTTGGACAGGGGAATGCTAGTGCTCTTTGGGAAGAAGAGAGCTTGGTGCAGCTATTTTGGGTAGAGCTGAGGCAGTGAAACTTGGCAGTTGCTTACTCTGCTCTCCTTGCCATCTAATATCTGATATCCACCTCCCTTGGCTGGTATGGCTGCCCATCCCTTCTCCATTGTTCTCACAGTGCTAGCTTCTAATTGGTGAAGGTTGAAGCCCATACATAGACTATCTTGTTGACCAATTGACTATTAATATGGTGCACGTGAGGGTGGTGGTCCATGTGTCTTGCTGTTCGGTTGACCCGAGATATTTTTGTGTTGGTCCAACTGTATAGCTTAGCATAGCATGGTCTCCTATATTTTTCCAAAGATTTGTAATACACTTTTACAGCTATACTTTCTAAGGTTTATGAATATAAATATATATACTTGAGTGGTTATGATGATTGTTGAATAAATCTGATATGTATTTTCTTAATGGATTCTACTTAATTATCTAGTTAAGGGTGGAATTACTATGTGAAGAAAAATACGGGTCGTTACAACCTCACAATGCAAAATCAATAAAGCTGAAGGAAATTGGCAAGGCATTGGATGATGGTGGTCCTTCCGAGCAACTGAAATGGAGGTTCTCTACAGATTCTACTCCGCCATCCTCCCAACAAGATTCGCAAGACAACGCAAGGTTAGACAGTCAACGTAGCTGTGTAGATGATGAGCACATCTCCCCTACTCCACCATCACAGGTGCTTGCTCTAACTTGGCACTATTATATGTGGTTGCATGTTGCGTATGATGTCTAGCTTGTATTTCTTCTAACTTTCTTGAATTTCATCTGCTTACTTTACACATAATGCCTGTGAATATGACATGTGTTCCTATTTCTACATCAGACTACTATTCTTGCATATCTCGCATCAGTCACTTATGATAAGGCACCTTTAAGTCGCCATTGTGATATTGGTTGTGTCTTGCATATGATTTCTAGCATATACTGCTTCTAATTTGTTGAAACGCCATACAATTGAACTTGGCAGAGTGATATTGGTTGCATCTTTCATATGGTGTCTAGCTTAAAATGCTTCTAATTTGTTGAAATGCCTTCTGCTTAGTTACCATATCATAGGTGTGAATATGTCACACCATCCTGCTTTCATACATATTCCATCCTCGCATCATGTGTTTGCCTTTCATCCGAGTAGTGTTCACAAGATATCATGCATGAATGAGTTCTCAAGAGCGAATTTTATTCCTTTTTCTTATCGGTTTGACTTCACAATGCAAAATCATTACAGCTGAAGGAAATTAGTCCGGCAGTGGATGATGGTGGTCCTTCGGAGCAACTCAAGCATGGGGTCTCTACAGATTCTACTCCGCCATCCTCCCAACAACATTCGCAAGACAACACAAGGCTGGACAGTCAACATAGCCGTGTAGATGATGAGCACATCTCCCCTACTCCACCATCACAGGTGCTTGCTCTAACTTGACACTATTATATGTGGTTGCATGTTGCGTATGATGTCTAGCTTGTATTGCTTCTAACTTGAATTGCATCTGCTTACTTTACACATAATGCCTGTGAATATGACACGTGTTCTTGTTTCTAGAACATACGTGTACATGATGAGCACATCTCCCCTACTCTACAATCACAGGTACTTGCTCTTACTTGGAACTGTTATACGTGGTTGCATTTTCCGTATGATGTCTAGTTTGTATTGCTTCTGATTATGTAGAATTGCATCTGCGTAGCTTACAACTTATACCTGCAACGATCACTTACCCATAAGACACATTTAACTTGGGACTGTGATGTAGGTTGCATCTTGCATTGTCTTCTAGCTTGTACTGCTTCTAATTTCTTGAAATGGCACTTACGACGAGAGACTTTTTACCTGATAGAGTGATATTGGTTGCATGTTCATATGGTGCCTAGCTTTCATTTCTTCTAATTTTGTTGAAATGCCTTCCGCTTACTGTTTTTCATACATATTCCATCCTCCTATCGTACGTGTGAATATGAATGCTGTCTTTTTTTGTATATATTCCATCCTCCTATCCTGCGCTTGCCTTACATCAAAGTAGTGTTCGTCTGTATCATGCATCAACCAGTTATGCAGAGCTAATTTTATTCATCTTCTTGTGGTTTTGACTTCATAAGGCAATATCAGAAAATAGGAAGGAAAAGAGTAAGTTAGGGGATGTTGGTGGTACTCCGCACCGACGCAAACAGAGACTCTCTAGATTTGCCACTGCTACTGCTAATGAAGTTGCAGTCCAAGTCTACATGATGAGTTCATCTCCTGCACTCCACCATCGCACGTGCTTGCTCTAAGTTGATAGTGTGATAATTGGTTTCATGTTGCATATGTTGTCTAGCCTGTATTTCTTCTATTTTGATTAAATTGCACCTGCTGAGTTTATCGTTATACATGTGCATATGACATGGCTTTACGTGTCTAGAATACACTGCATCTATCTATCATACCATGTTCTTACATCAAAGTACTGCTGTTGTGTATCCCGCATCAAGAACTCATGATTGGGCGCTTTTAACATGGCAGTTTGATAGTGGTTGCATCTTGCATTGATTTCTCGTTGTCTTGCTTCTAATTTTTGAATTGCCACTTATGACAAGACACTTTTAACTTGGCGAGTAATATTGGTTGCATCTTTCATATGGTGTCTAGCTTGCATTACTTCTATTTTCTTGAAAATCATACCTTAGTTTGCACATCGTAGTTGTGAATATGTCATGCCGTCCTGTTTTTCTTACATATTCCATCCTCATACGGTTGTCTTACATCAAAGTATTGCTTGTCTCAGTATCATGCATCAATGAGTTACGAAGAGTGATTTTATTCTTTTGTGTTGTGGGTACAGCTTGACATGGCAAGTCAAAAAGAGCAAGGAAAATAATATAGTAGGGAGTGTTGTTACTCGTCGGGTGAAACGGAAAAGGTTACGTAAATCGAGATTCTGCTGGTACTTATAGTGCAGTAGAAGGTCCAAGTCCACCGGCTAAATCTACAAACACAGTATCACCTGCTCCACCAGCTGCAGCATTCGCTTCAACTGTACCAGCATCTCAACCAGTTACTCGTTCGTTTGCTCGGGCGGCGGTTCCCAAGCTGCCTTCACACCTAACACTACTTCGAAGCACTGCGACACAATAGGACTTGGCAAGATCAGATGAACCTCATGAGCATCGACACCAAGGCGGTACTGACCGAGTCAAGTTGCGATTGCATGCTCCTTTATATGTACTCTCACGGTTTGATGTACACTAACACTTTCCATATTCGTTGTTGAACTAGCACCATGGCATAAGCGAAAGCAGACATCGGGGATAATGCTTGACAGATTAACAAAATCTAAAGGAGGAAGAATGGAGATCCATTTTGAGGCAGGTTTAAAAAGGCCACGTGATGCTCTGAGTCGGCCAAATTAGTATCGAGAGGTAGCCGTGGCGTTAGGTGTCATCGCGTATCCTCCCAACGTGGATCCAGTACATGAATGAGAAAGACAATACCCAGTTTAACACCTTCCTTGACCATTTATCCGTAAGTAATGTTATTCATCGCAATTAGTAATATTGTCTTGCTCTATCTCATACTTTCTAGCTTCCTCCTAATAAGACTCACATTCTTTTTTCAACAGATAAAGTTCAAGTTGGATCCGAAAGATGAAGCAACTAAACAATCATGCACTCATGTTTTCGATCGCTTTCTGACAAGATGTCGGTACCACCTTAGAAAATCTCACTTTGAAGGCAAGGCTAACAATGAAATCGCCAAACATCTCTAGTGGAATATATTACAGATGAAGACCGGACAGCCCTCGTTAAACACCGGTGCGATCCAAAGTATCGTAGGCTATATGTATTTGATCGACCACATATTGAACTTGTATTTATGTATGTGCCTTACAAGTGTATCTTCTTCTAGGCTAACTGTTTGAAGAACAAAACCAACCGTTCTAAAGTGAAATTCCAACAGACAACAGGATCTCGTAGCTATATTGCACAATCTGCGAGGCTTATGTAAATAGCTGTTACTTCCTTCTTTTTGTGTGCCATATTATCGTATCTATATTGACTTGTTCCAAATCTGAGAGGAAAGCCCGTGCGGACCAAAAGAACTGAACCAATGCAGTGCAAATCTTCAAGGATTGCCACACCAGCAAGATGAAGGGCATGAGCACACCAGTTCAAGCCGCTTTGTTGTAAGTCCTTACTCCTCCTGCCTTGAACTGATTGGTACTATGATGTGTTCATTTAACTACTTGGTTTGCAGCCAATGTCAGTTACTCTGTTCACTTTTATACACAATTGTCTTAACGTATCATTTCACCTTACATGGTTTAAAAGAGATGACGGATATTCTTTTGGTCTTGATCTGTAATCTAGTTGTTATGTTCATGTGCGCACACGATGATAAAATAGCCTGTTTGTTTTGTATCTGTTTGCCCATGATATGAATGATGTCATACTATGTTCATCCTACTTTATACCATGTCTCTTCATCCTTAGATGTCAACGAATGTGAGGAAATAGACAATACTGTAGGCATGCTACATGGACATATGTTCCGAAAGTGATTTTATTATGTAGTTGGCACTACAATACATGCTAATGTATTACAGTAGTTCACGAAAATAAGTTATGTATAAACATTTAACCTACTTTGTTTGTTTTTGTCTCATTAGTAACTTATCTGGTACACTAATCTACAAGTTCAAACTTTCAGGAAGCTATGGAACAAATGATTGAACAGCCACAACCACCAAGGTGACGAGGCTACTACAGCACAATGTCACCTCTTGCTGCGCAAGTCGGTATCTCTCCACTAACGATGCAAAAAGCACCTTCTGTGTAATTCAGGTTGGTTTTCAAGGTAACCTCGTCCAAATCGCCTACTGAACAAAATCTTCCTGCTAGACAGAGTGATATATATGTGCTCCAGACACAAGTCCAATCCCTAATGGGCATTGTTTCAGAAACAAGAATAGTGGTTGAGAAATGTCGTCAAGATATGAATGGTTTTGAAACCGGACTATCGGACATTAAACCGTTGTTGAAGAGCAATGGCGGAAAAAGGTGGAGATCGTGCTGCTCCATCAGATTCTACAGCCTGAAACATTAGCACTCAGGTCAAATGATATGTGCTTCTATACATCTGATGGTGCTTTTATCTGTAAGGATTGTAAACTTTATGCCAACAGGCCTTTTGTTGTATGATTGGAATTTATTTTGTTGTGATACAACATTTAAGATGCTTGTCGGTGTCAAAACCGGCGGATCTCGGGTAGGGGGTCCCGAACTGTGCGTCTAGGCGGATGGTAACATCAGACAAGGGACATGATGTTTTTACCCAGGTTCGGGCCCTCTCGATGGAGGTAAAACCCTACTCCTGCTTGATTAATATTGATGATATGGGTAGTACAAGAGTAGATCTACCACGAGATCAGAGAGGCTAAACCCTAGAAGCTAGCCTATGGTATGATTGTTGTTTGTCCTACGGACTAAAACCCTCCGGTTTATATAGGCACCGAATAGGGTTAGGGTTACACAGAGTCGGTTACAATGGTAGGAAATCTACATATCCGTATCGCCAAGCTTGACTTCCACGCCAAGGAAAGTCCCATCCGGACACGGGACGAAGTCTTCAATCTTGTATCTTCATAGTCCAGGAGTCCGGCCAAAGGCTATAGTCCGGCTATCTGGACACCCCCTAATCCAGGACTCCCTCTGTAGCCCCTGAACCAGGCTTCAATGACGACGAGTCCGGCGCACATATTGTCTTCGGCATTGCAAGGCGGGTTCCTCCTCCGAATACTTCATAGAGATTTTGAACACAAGGATAGTGTCCGGCTCTGCAAAATAAGTTCCACATACCACCGTAGAGAGAATATTATTTACACAAGTTCAATCTGCTGACGTATTCCGCAGCGTGACATCACACCACGGCCAAGCCTTTATTCGAATCATTTTTACTGTCCCGCCTCAGCGCGTTTAGCAAGGAGGTTTCCTTGGCACGTCTTGTCAAAGCAGAGATCGTGTCCCCTTATTCCGGTATTCTCGTCAATACGGGCGTGGGTAACCCAACCGCGCCATTGATTATGGCGCTTGGGAGATAAGCGAGTTTTATCAGGCCGGTGAGGACGCATAGCTTTGTCTGTCCATATAAGGGGATAAGAATCCACCTTTTCACACACGCCTTCTTCCTCCTTTGCTTATCCATTTCGCCACACTCGAGCTCTAGCGCCTAAGTCCGCACATCCTACCTCAACCTTCTCCTACTATGTCCGGAGCGGGAGGCAAGTGGATGGCTGTCAGGACCCCGATTCCAAGTCACATTGATCTAGCCGGTAACACTTCATATCACTTTGCGGCCTCACGCGGTATTCCCACAGTGTCGCCTTACCATGGCCGGGACCGTTTATGCCTTTGGCTAACGTATATGATAGTGTCGCTAGCATCCATATAACAAGAACCGGGCCGACATGGCTAGTCGTGAACCCAAAGCGGCACTAACCCATGGGGACAGGCATACATGAATCACATCGAGCATGTCGGTCATCAACGTGTGAATCGGGCTGTAGCCTTTGGGCTAACAGGACTCCAGTAACCCGGCTGTAGCAGGCTAAGGCAGGACTCCGGATGTCACCGCGTGACATTTCCCGAAGGATAGACATAGGAACGAAGTGAAACACATGCCGCCAGATCAAGTGTCGAGAGCAGTAGTCTTTGGGCTAGCGGGACTCGGTGAACCGGGTTGTAGCGGACTACTATCGCTCGAAAAGCACTAGACTACATTTCCCCATATGAGAGGCTGCCAAGGATAAACAACTAGATTGTCGGATCCCACACATACCAAGCATTTCAAACATACACACAATATGCCGATATGTGTAAATACAACATGGCATCACAACATAACTCTACGACTCAAGTATTTATTCATTAGGCTCCGAGGAGCGAGATATTACAAACATGGGTCTCATGACCCAACATACAGAGCATACAAGAAACAAGCACAAGCGGAAGCTTAACATGTCTGAGTACAGACATCTACAAATGGAAAAGACTGAGAAGCCTGACTATCTACCAGATCCTGCCGAGGGCACAAGATCGTAGCTGAGGTAACAAGCTAACATCGAAGTCCACGCGGAACTACTAGCGAGACTGATGTCTCTCTGCAGAACATAAAATAAGCAAACGTGAGTACAAATGTACTCAGCAAGACTTAGATCAGAACTAACTACATATGCATCATTATCAACAAAGGGGGTGGTAGAGTTTGACTGCAGCAAGCCAGCTTTGACTTGGTGGCTATCCTAAACTACGACTGCAAGTAACTCTTTTGAGGTGGCGCAGACGAGTCCACATATTCACCATATCAATACACCACTATGGATCCTCTCCTGTCTCCCTACGAGAACGCCATCCATAGCACTCACGCTTATCTTGCGCATTTTAGAGTATCCACTTTGACTTGTCTATGAACTGTACAGGCAACCCAGAAGTCCTTTACCTCGGACACGGCTATTCGAATAGATCATATTAACCCTGCAGGGGTGTACTTCTTCACACACGCTCTCGCCACTTACCGCCATGTACACCTCGTGTATCTCGGCCACCTTCAAGCGGAAGCCTGGCGAGGGAGTCGGCCACGACCTGACTAACCACGCAAGTCTCTAGTCCTGGTTTATCGCCTATTCGGGTTCCATCCGCAAGGAGATCCGGCCGGGGTGTCGCTCACGGCCCCAAACGATGTATGCAGGGTTCCCAAGCCCACCTCAACGGGTGGTTCTACGCTTGGTACACCGTGCCACGGTGCCTAGTCTGTCCCAAGCCCACCTGTACCGGGCGCCACTTGGTAGACTACTAACACTACCTATGAACACCAGAAACTAGTTCCAACTCCTGGACAGAGATCAAGTTGATTAATAAGCCGAGAGGGGCACTTAAGCATTCCAATGCGTGGTAGTAACTGTTCATGGATCACAAACACAGAACTCAGTTCCTGAGGACGGATGCAATGAGACAACCCACCATGTACTCCTACATGGCCTCTCACCGCTACCTTTACCAAATCGTGTTCACACACTTAGCTCTCAACAAGAGGGACATGTTCACACACCTCGATTGATCCACGATGAATCAGACCTGACTCAACTCTAAGCAGTAGCAGGCATGACAAACAAGCATGAATGAGTAGGCACAACAGGGCTCAAACAACTCCTACTCATGCTAGTGGGTTTCATCTATTCTTGTGGAATGACAGTCATGCAGAGGATAAAGGGTTCAGCTACCGCAGCAAGTAACAGATGAATCGTTGTTGTCCTAATGCAGTAAAAGAGAGCAGGAGCGAGAAAGTGGGATTATATCGGAATGAACAAGGGGGTTTTGCTTGCCTGGCACTTCTGAAGATAGTATAGCTCTTCATCAGTGTCATCGATCTCATCGTCGAAACCTCGTCTACTGAGAGGGGACAAACACCGGCAAACAAAGAAGAAACACAATCAATGCAATGCAACAATATGATGCATGATCATGACATGGCAATATGATGTGATTTGGACTAATGCAACATCAAGTCATTTTGATTGAAGTGGAATTCAAAACTACATGAAATCCCAACTCCAAAACTATTATCAAAGTTGTCATATTCATGTTTCATCCTAAACAGTGAATTTAACTTGATCAAACATGCATGAAAATTGTACAGATGGATAGATTGGATTTTTCTGATCATTTTTCATATATAATTTATTTCATTTGGAGTTACGGTTGAATTTCTATGATTTTTAGAAGTTTTGGGCATTTTCTGGAATTTCCTGAATTAGAATAAATCCAGAAAAGGGCATTCTCACGTCGACATAGCGTCATCTTGACCTCAGCAGGTCAACAGAGCGGGTTCAGGTCAAACCTGACCGATGGGGTCCATCGTCGCTGATCGTGAAACCGATTATTGTCGCTGACATATGGGCCCAGTCAACGGCCACGTCAGCTGGGTCAATTCTAGCGTGTGGGGCCAGTCAACGTGTGACGTGGCTAGGTCAAACTGGCCTGTGGGGCCCGTAGGGTCAGTTTAATCTAAACAGGAGCTAATCCAGGGTTAGTTAGTCAGCGGGGCCCAGGTGTCAGTGGCTGCGGTGGTAATTAGTGGGTGGTTTAGACCTAATCTAATCACGCCACGTCGGCGTCGCCGGATCAAGTTGCCGGCGACCTTTAAGGACGGCGGTGGCTCGTCGGAGTTTGTCGGGGCGGCACTACAAGCCGTGGCTGGTCGCACTGAGGGCACCAGGAGGGAGCCTGCGATCTTGTGCATCCAGAGAGCCAAGTGGGAGGGGTTGGGGTGGAATGAGCTCGCCGGAGTCGAGCTCGTGGCGGCGGCTGGCGTTCAGAAGCAG
The DNA here is from genome assembly GCA_021605205.1 of Aegilops longissima. Lineage (NCBI taxonomy): Eukaryota > Viridiplantae > Streptophyta > Magnoliopsida > Poales > Poaceae > Aegilops > Aegilops longissima. The sequence goes on from CM038679.1 coordinate 160,928,819, forward strand.
TCGAGTACGGTGGTAGAGGGCATGGGAGGGAATCTACTGGTGGCTGCAGATTCGTGGAGGCGCGTCGAGCACGCTGGTGTGCTCGGATACACGCTCCAGTGCACATGGCCTCGTCTGCACCATCTCCGGCGGTGAGGAGCTCACAGCTTCGGTGGAGGGTACGACTAGGGGACGAATGAGCGAGGGAGAATAGGGGGAAAGGCGGCGTGGCTCACAGCGCATCGTTTGGCGCTGTCGGATGGCTCGGGGAAGCATCGGAGCGAGCGAAGCGGCGAGGGGTCTCTCCGGCGGCTGGAGGCGAAGATGGCGATGGCGACGGCTCCACGGGGCGCTCCAGCCTGCGTGGCTCGGCGGAGAGCTTCAGAGCGAGGAGGCGGATCTCCTGCGGTTGTCGGAGAGCGAGGGGGGATGGTGGCTACCGCAGCGGTGTGCGGCGGCGACGGTGGTGCTCGGGCGTGAGAGAGAGAGAGCTAGGGAGAGGAGAGGAGAGGACTGGGGAGAGTGAGCGGGTCCGGGGGGGCGCGTGGCGTCGTCCAGACGCATCGGCGGAGGGACAGGCAGGCAGGGAGGGAGGAGGTGGCGCGGCGCGGCGGTGCGCGCGTCGGGCACGCGCCCGTCCTCCTGGCGGGAGGAAGACGACAGGGGAGGGGGGGCAGGTGGGCTGGGCTGGCCAGCTGGGTCGGCCAGGCCGCACATTGCTGGGCCAGCACAGGAGCTGGCCGTAGGTAAGTCCAGGTAAACCTTTCTCTCTCTCTCTCTATTAATTGTTTCTGTTTTCTATTTTGCTTTTCTGTTTTTGATTTAGTAATAATACTAAACCATTTTAAAACTCCTAAGAAAATTTGTGGGCACTTTTAAAATGTTTACTAACAGCCCTCAAATGTTTTCAGAATTATTGAAGCATTTAAAATATTTATAGCCATTAAATGCTCCAATTCAAATACTTATGATTTAATCCAAAACCTGAAATGACCTAGGAAAATATGCACCAATTTTTGTCGAGGTTTTCACCAGTTTCAAAATGATGGACTTTTCACAAGTCACTTTGGGTTTATTGGAAGTGATTTTATTTGAGCCTATTTGAATTCATTTGGTGCTAGGGTTTGAACAATCCCCATTTCAAGTTCATTTGAAAATTTAAACATGATGCACACATAAAGGGCTTGCCTAGTGCATACCAGGACTAGGGATGTGACAACTCGCCCCCACTAACAAGAATCTCGTCCCGAGATTCAAGACGTGAGGTAAAAAGTCAGAGGGGTCACAAGCTAACACGATCTTCACGATCCAACTGTACTTCTCAAGATGTTGATTCATTGCTTCATATTGATCTTGACGTCTTTGCTTTCTAGATCTTCATCCAACTCGATGACATTAGAAAGAAACTCTATCGGAAAGGATCATTGAAACTCTCCATACCAGGCTAAGGCAATTCACAACGATCGTTTGAAAGGGGTTCGGGGAAATGGCATACTCAGTTCAGAAAGGAAACTTTGGTTATAGAACAACTCGGCAAACGGGAGGCACATTCCAATTGATACCGAGGATATAACCTAGTGACTGAGTGTGCTCTCAAAAACTTGAGCATTTACATGGTCATCAAGGTTTTACCAACATCCGTGCCGAGGATCCTGGCAACACATCTTACTACCATGATGAATAGTTATGGATGATGCGGATACAAAGGAAGATAACACCTTCTTAGACTTCCCCTTGGCGAGGCCAAGAGAACGAAATCTGGATGATCGACCGAGGGACATTTAGCACTCCGCTTCTAATGTTCTCCTTGATGTACTAGGTACCACGATCATGCTTAAAACATCAACATGGCCATCAAGTAAAGGTCGGACTTCGGAATACAAAGGATCCATAAGGAACAACTTCTATAATAAGTCACTCGAATTCCTCGTGGAGAAGATTGGTCAACTTGCTCAATCAAGATACTACAATAATAGGTCTTCCAACTAGGTGTGTCGGCCAACATCAACCTTGCCAGAACCTACGTCATAGATCTCAGAAAAGTTCCAACTATCATATCTGCCTGAGATTCAGATCTAGCTGGTAGCAGGATACTCCAGACTCATCAAGTCTAGAAGGAAAAATGAAAGTTTGCAACACAAATCGACGAGATGACGTTGCGAGATTCTCAGGAAATGAACTACGATAGCAAGCTCCAAAACATGAGCTGGTTCTTCTACACACATGTGAACATACTGCCGCAGAAAATCATGACCACATAGTAGTCTTATAATGAAACACTACCGAGTTCAGGTGGGGAACCATCGACAAGGATATCGAAGTCCCCACGCGTGGAAGTCCAAAGGATTAACCTTAGAACAGACTCCGTTTTTCTTGAACAAGTCAATCAGTGGCTTGGTGTGCTAGGGATACATATAGAATGAAGGTTGCAAGTCTCCAAACCATAGAATACTTTGCACATATACATGACTGACTTGGGATGGTTCCAGAGGAAGCAAAAACAATCTTTCTCGAACTCACGGCGGCAACTTGCACCAAATGCACGTGAATTAGAGAAAGTCACTTCTTTCATCCAACATATTCTTCACGAATGGGACATGAAGATAATTCTTATAAAAGTTTCCAACACTAGGTTGATGTTCAACATGAGTCATGGGGGAGACAAAAAGCTGCCGATGGGCTCAACAACAACTCATCGGAATTTCCATATCACTGGACTTCTGCCATCATGTGAACACGGTGATAGTATTGGTCAGACCAAAAGATGTAATGGTGTATGCTCGAGGGATCAACCACGAGTAAGACAACATTACGAATATCGTTGGTTCTAACTTGATTTGATGATAGCCCACACTCAAATCAAGGTTTGGTTAGGATGATGGGTCCGGCAATTGATCGCGAGGATCAATCAATGAAGACATCACCTTTCTTCAACACACACTACACAAGAATATCCCTTTGGAACGAACTAAGTTAGGCAAGCTTTTATCTTCCAACTCTCCAAGTTGTTGTTCAGCTTAACCAACTAGCTCAGGGTATTCAACACAGATTCTTGGAGAAGGGGGTGGTTACAAGGAACCAACTTGATCACGAACTCAACATAGCGGTCAGGTGACAACCTGGTGATTCCTCCGAGAAGATATTCGGAAAATCACGAACCACCGATATGTCCATAAGCTCGAGAACAATCTTGCTTTTCAAGGCAAGACGACATGATCATAAGAGCAAGGGATTGATACAATCCTAACTCATTGATCGAAGGGTGCACCAAGAAAATGGACCAGGTAGCACAATCAATCTTAGAATAGTGGTCCAACAACCAACACGCTAAGAATGATATTATTGTCCATTAACTACCAAGCAAAAGGGTTGCTAGGAGTATTGATTTCACACATCATAGTTCACTTGTCGGCATTCCGGTTAGAACTACACGGAACTGAGGAATGAATAATTATGGTGAGAAGTATCACTGCGTCAAGAATTCATAAGAGGTGGTGCAATTCTTATGACATTCTTGACATAAGATAGTAACACTCCAGGTGGAACAGAATCAAAAGCTGGATGGGCACTTTGATCTGCGGAATACAACTGCTTTGACCCAATCCTAGATATGGATGAGGTACTGGAGTTTGTTTCTCCTAGTCATTCCGGAATAGAATGGCTTGACGGACCACAGGAGTAGTAGGCATCGATTAACGGATGCACGCATGCTCTTGACTATCAATTGATAGACGAGGGTCGGAAGACAACTAGAATGGGACAACTTAAAAGAACATATGATTTTCAGAGTTGTGGATGCATGGACTAGCATGTTGAACGAGTTCAACATATTTCTTCTGGATAACCCATGCAGAAAGGTTGAACTGGCAGAGTCGCAAAATAGAATGGAGAACCCATCACGAGCACTCTGGTTGTGATCTTTTGGTTCAACGAGGAACTTCTGCCATAAGTAGTTCATGGTATTTGGAAGAAGGATATACCACAGACCTCGAGGACTAACGCAAAGGTTACTAATAACCTAAGGGTACGAGAAACACTATCAACACGAGGTAAGTAGAGTGAATCTTGGGTCAAGAACCCAGGAGTAGAATACCTACTACTAAATGGCATCACGGGATGCTCTCGAGAATGATGGCCAGAATCATCACACTGGGAACACGAGGCGTGGCTAAATTGCTAGGTGATACTCTAGACACCTAGTGTCATAATACTAGTTCCAACATATATGTCAAGGCAAGGAGTACCTCAACAGATGATTAGTGTGCTTATTCTGACCAAAAGGACACCGTGAACAGGAAGGAAGAATTTGCAAATGCATCAGATAGTTTAGAAACCTGGGATGACTCGGACAGCATAACGACTGTAAATTCTCAAAAAAATTTGAGACATCCTGCAAAAATGGTGGCATGACCACTCAACATCACAATATCAAGGTTCTGAGACCAACTATGAACACACGGAAGTAGTAGAAACTGAACTGGGGCTTAAAATCAACAATCTTAAAAGTCTATGGATTAGTAACATGTCATCCTGATAGATAGATGAGAAGGCCTAGTTCTTAATCCTCTAGAAGAGAAGAGGATGACTCAGATCAGAAGGCCATGAGGTATAAGGAGTAAAAAGAGCCTTACGTTCCCTTCCACAATCAATTCCCTTACATAATTAAAGCATTTCTAGACACAACCGACCAGTTTGGCTTGGTAAACCTCTGAGCAATCAAAGCTCGATACCAAAGCTGTCGGGACCCGATTCCAAGTCACATTGATCTAGCGGTAACACTTCATATCACTTTGCGGCCTCACGCACGGTATTCCCACAGTGTCGCCTTACCATGGCCCGGGACCGTTTAGCCTTTTGGCTCACGTATATGATAGTGTCGCTAGCATCCATATAACAAGAGAACCCGGGCCGACATGGCTAGTCGTGAACCCAAAGCGGCACTAACCCATGGGGACAGGCATACATGAATCACATTGAGCATGTCGGTCATCAACGTGTGAATCCGGGCTGTAGCACTGGGCTAACAGGACTCCGGTAACCCGGGCTGTAGCAGGCTAGGCACGACTCCGGATGTCACCGCGTGACATTTCCCCGAAGGGACAGACACAGGAACGAAGTAAAACACATGTCGGCCAGTCAAGTGTCCAGAGCAGTAGTGCTGGGCTAGCAGGACTCCGGTGAACCGGGTTGTAGCGGACTACTATCGCTCAGAAAGCACTAGACTACATTTCCCCATATGAGAGGCTGCCAAGGATAAACAACTAGATTGTCGGATCCCACACATACCAAGCATTTCAAAAATACACACAATATGCTCGATATGTGTAAATACAACATGGCATCACAACATAACTCTACGACTCAAGTATTTATTCATTAGGCTCCGAGGAGCGAGATATTACAAACATGGGTCTCATGACCCAACATACGAAACATACAAGCAACAAGCACAAGCGGAAGCTTAACATGTCCGAAATCTGAGACATCTACAAATGGAAAAATGAGAAGCCTGACTATCTACCAGATCCTGCCGAGGGCACAAGATCGTAGCTGAGGTAACAAGCTAACGTCGAAGTCCACGCGGAACTACTAGCGAGACTGACGTCTCTCTGCAGAACATAACATAAGCAAAGTGAGTACAAATGTACTCAACAAGACTTACATCAGAACTAACTACATATGCATCATTATCAACAAAGGGGGTGGTAGAGTTTGACTGCAGCAAGCCAGCTTTGACTCGGTGGCTATCCTAAACTACGACTGCAAGTAACTCTTTTGAGGTGGCGCACACGAGTCCACATATTCACCATATCAATACACCACTATGGATCCTCTCCCGTCTCCCTACGAGAACGCCATCCATAGCACTCACGCTTATCTTGCGCATTTTAGAGTATCCACTTTCACTTGTCTATGAACTGTACAGGCAACCCATAAGTCCTTTACCGCGGACACGGTATTCGAATAGATAATATTAACCCTGCAGGGGTGTACTTCTTCACACACGCTCTCGCCACTTACCGCCATGTACACCTCGTGTATCTCAGCAACCTTCAAGCGGAAGCCTGGTGAGGGAGTCGGCCACGACCTGACTAACCACACAAGTCTCTAGTCCAGGTTTATCGCCTATTCGGGTTCCATCCGCAAGGAGATCCGGCCGGGGTGTCGCTCACGGCCCCAAACGATGTGTGCAGGGTTCCCAAGCCCACCTCGACGGGTGGTTCTAGCTTGGTACACCGTGCCATAGTTCCTAGTCTGTCCCAAGCCCACCTGTACCGGGTGCCACTTGGTAGACTACTAACACTACCTACAAACACCAGAAACTAGTTGCAACTCCTGGACAGAGATCAAGTTGATTAATAAGTCGAGAGGGGTACTTAAGCATTCCAATGCCTGGTAGTAACTGTTCATGGATCACAAACACAGAACTCAGTTCCTGAGGACGGCTGCAATGAGACAACCCACCATGTACTCTTACATGGCCTCTCACCGCTACCTTTACCAAATCGTGTTCACACACTTAGCTCTCAATAGTAGGACATGTTCACACACCTCCGATTCATCCCTGATGAATCAGACCTGACTCAACTCTAACCAGTAGCAGGCATGACAAACAAGCCTGAATGAGTAGGCACAACAGTGCTCAAACAACTCCAACTCATGCTAGTGGGTTTCATCTATTTACTATGGAATGACAGGTCATGCAGAGGATAAAGGGGTTCAGCTACCGCAGCAACTAACAGATGAATCGTTGTTGTCCTAATGCAGTAAAAGAGAGTAAGAGCGAGAGAGTGGGATTATATCGGAATGAACAAGGGGGTTTTGCTTTCCTGGCACTTCTGAAGATAGTATAGCTCTTCATCAGTGTCATCGATCTCATCGTCGAAACCTCGTCTACTGAGAGGGGACAAACACCGGCAAACAAAGAAGAAACGCAATCAATGCAATGCAACAATATGATGCATGATCATGACATGGCAATATGCTGTGATTTGGACTAATGCAATAGCAAGTCATTTTGATTGAAGTGGAATTCAAAACTACATGAAATCCCAACTCCAAAACGATTATCAAAGTTGTCCTATTCATGTTTCATCCTAAACAGTGAAGTTAACTTGATCAAACATGCATGAAAATTGTACATATGGATAGATTGGATTTTTTTTGATCATTTTTCATATATAATTTATTTCATTTGGAGTTACGGTTGAATTTCTATGATTTTTAGAAGTTTTGGGCACTTTCTGGAATTTCTTGAATTAGAATAAATCCAGAAAAGGGCATTACTGCGTCAGCATAGCGTCATGCTGACCTTAGCAGGTCAACAGAGCGGGTTCAGGTCAAACCTGACCAGTGGGGTCCACTGGTCAGTGGCTGGGGCTGATTAGTGTCGCTGACATATGGGCCCAGTCAACGGCCACGTCAGATGGGTCAATTCTGGCGCGTGGGGCCAGTCAACGTTTGACGTGGCCAGGTCAAACTGACCTGTGGGGTCCGTAGGGTTAGTTTAATCTAAACAGGAGCTAATCCAGGGTTAGTTAGTCAGCGGGGCCCAGGTGTTAGTGGCTGCGGTGGTAATTAGTGGGTGGTTTAGACCTAATCTAATCACGCCACGTCGGCGTCGCCGGATCAAGTTGCCGGCGACCTTAAAGGACGGCGGTGGCTCGTCGGAGTTTGTCGGGGCGGCGCTACAAGCCGTGGCTGGTCACGCTGAGGGCACCAGGAGGGAGCCCGCGCTCTTGCGCATCCAGAGAGCCAAGTGGGAGGGGTTGGGGTGGAATGAGCTCGCCGGAGTCGAGCTCGTGGCGGCGGCCGGCGTTCCGTAGCAGTCGAGTATGGTGGTAGAGGGCATGGGAGGGAATCTACTGGTGGCTGCAGATTCGTGGAGGCGCGTCAGGCATGCTGGTGTGCTCGGATACGGGCTGCAGTGCACATGGCCTCGTCTGCACCATCGCCGGCAGCGAGGAGCTCATGGCTTCGGTGGAGGGTACGACTAGGGGATGAACGAGCAAGGGAGAAAAGGGGGAAAGGCGGCATGGCTCACAGCGCATCGTTAGGCAGTGTCGGATGGCTCGGGGAAGCATCGGAGCGAGCGAAGCGGCGCGGGGGATCTCCGGCGGCCGGAGGCGAAGATGGTGATGGCGACGGCTCGACGGGGCGCTCCAGCCTGCGTGGCTCGGCAGAGAGCTTCAGAGCGAGGCGGCGGATCTCCTGCGGTTGTCGGAGAGGCGACGGGGAGACGGTGGCTACGGCAACGGTGTGCGGCGGCGACGGTGGTGCTCGGGCGTGAGAGAGAGAGAGAGAGAGAGAGAGAGAGAGAGCTAGGGAGAGGAGAGGAGAGGACTGGGGAGAGTGAGCGGGTCCGGGGGGCGGGTGGCGTCGTCCAGACGCATCGGCGGAGGGACAGGCAGGCAGGGAGGGAGGAGGTGGCGCGACGCGGCGGTGCACGCGTCAGGCACGCGGCCGTCCTCCTGGCGGGAGGAAGACGACATGGGAGGGGGGACAGGTGGGCTGGGCTGGCCAGCTGGGCCGGCCAGGCTACACAGTGCTGGGCCAGCACAGGAGCTGGCCGCAGGTAAGTCTAGGTAAACCTTTCTCTCTCTCTCTATTAATTGTTTCTGTTTTCTATTTTGCTTTTCTGTTTTTGATTTAGTAATAATACTAAACCATTTTAAAACTCCTGAGAAAATTTGTGGGCACTTTTAAAATGTTTACTAACAGCCCTCAAATGTTTTCAGAATGATTGAAGCATTTAAAATATTTATAGCCATTTAATGCTCCAATTCAAATACTTATGATTTAATCCAAAAACCTGAAATGACCTAGGGAAAATATGCACCAATTTTTGTCAGAGGTTTTCACCAGTTTCAAAAATGATGGACTTTTCCTGAAGTCACTTTGGGTTTATTGGAAGTGATTTTATTTGAGCCTATTTGAATTCATTTGGTGCTAGGGTTTGAACAATCCCCATTTCAAGTTCATTTGAAAATTTAAACATGATGCACACATAAAGGGCTAGCCTAGTGCATACCAGGACTAGGGATGTGACAATGGCCTCCTCCGTCACGGAGGGGCACATCAAAAAGCTGTGGAAGGCCGGATACTTGTCCGACGACATCGCGCATCGGCTCCCCAACAAGGGGCTGCTCATCCCCACCACCTGGCCCCATGAGAGGGTGGTGTTCCTCCCCCACTTCCTCCGCAGACTAGGGTTTCCACTTCACCCATTTGTCCGGGGGCTCATGTTCTACTACGGCCTAGATTTCCATGATCTGGCCCCGAATTTCATCCTCAACATCTCGGTGTTCATCGTCGTGTGCGAGGCCTTCTTCTGCATCGAGCCCCACTTCGGCTTATGGCTGAAGACCTTCAATGTCAAGCCGAAGGTAGTGGGCGGCCGCCAAGCGGAGTGCGGAGGTGCCATGGTGGGGCAAGATGGCCAACGTCCTATGGCTCGAGGGCTCCTTCGTGGAGACCATAAAGGGGTGGCAAACCGGGTGGTTCTATATCACCGAGCAGCGTGACTCCAAATGGGCGGCGGCCCCCGAATTCCGATCTAGCTTCCCTACACGGCTCACCTCATGGAAAGAGACGGGCTTGACGTGGGGTAATTCGGAAGAGCTGACCAGACTCCAAACCTGCGTCCGAAACCTGGTGGACAAGAAGCTCAAGCTTGTCAATGTAGTCAAGGTTATGCTCATCCGTCGGATCCTCCCGGGCCTTCAACTTGTGGGAGTTTGATCCGGCATAGCACCGAACCTTGAGCCGGCTCTTCGACACTACGTACGAAGATGCCTGGAAGGTGCTGTTCAAGGGCGCCGAGGCTCCCGCATCCGCTACCGAAGATCGCGGATTCAGCTCGCAGCATCAAGCCAGCGAGGTAAGCTATTTTACCCTGTACAGGACTCTTTTTTCATAGTCTGACTCTATGCGGGATCTAAAACTCCCTCACCTTTGACAGGACTAGAAGAAGACGTCCAGACAGGTTAACTGTCCGGCTCCCTTGCCAGAAGACCCAGCGGATGCCCGCTTGACGAGGCTGCTCGTTCCGGCACCTTACGTGGTGCCGGAGAAGAAGGCCAAGAAGAAGGCCACGGGGACCCGAAGGAGTTCCCGGCGCCAGGTCTCGTCGGACTCATCGTCCGATGACTCCGAGGAGGACTCCTCCCCGAAGACGAGGAGGAGGACAAAAGAGGCCTCTCCCCCAGTGGGGGAGAGAAGAAAAGGAAGGCCGCCCCAACTGGGGAGGCCGGAGGGTCCAAAAAGGGAAGGACCCTTCCTCCGAACTACACCGCCAACGCCGACGACGGCGGAGAGGAGTGGCCACCAAGGTCCAAGCCCCTGGCGAGATCGTAAGTGTCCGGACACCAGAATAACTCATGGCGTTCCATTTGTTGCACAGCATCTTCTAATGCCGAGTATAACCATGCAGCCCGCCCAAGGACGGGCTCGACGATTCGTCGAGCGGCTCCCTGGATTCGTCGGAGGTGAATAGCACCTCACTTCCGACCGCCTCGTCTCCTCCCGCCGCGGATGACGCTGGGGTGGAGTCCCAAAAGGGGCCCAGCCAGGAGGTGGTGGCCGTGGAGGCGCCACAAGGCGACCTCCCGGAACCTGGGATCAAAGGGGATAAAACCCCAAAGGGCTTTAAGTATGGCCACTGTGTCGACTCCGTCTCGAACCTTCATGGTTCCGAGTCCGGCAGTGACCCTTCGTAAGAAGGGCAAGACTGCGACGCCATGACCTCCATCCAACGGAGGCACGGATGATTTGATGGAGGCGCTTAACGGCGCTTCCATCGACGAGGAGCACCGCCTTTGTTATGAGTGTGGTGATCCGAGAAAGTTCGATCTGCCAAGAGCGGGCTGGTCAAGCTCGTGCCAGCCTTCTAACAGCTTTGAGGTATGTATTTAAGATATATAAAATATTCCGGATAGACGGTAGCCCACGATGCTCAGTTTGGTGTTCGGAAAGAAAAAGCCGAACGAGGATCTAAAAGATATCTGTGAGAGTCTAACATAAGTATGTCAATATGGGAATGCAGGCTGCGCTGCTGACCTCTGCCCGATCATGGAGGAGGTTGGTGCATTGAAGCAGAGCTTCGAGCAGTCCGAGAATGAGCTCGGACTTGCCAAAAAGCAGCTCGAGGATAAAGAAGGTAAGTAATACCTTATGGGAGTATTTAAAAGATGTGGTTGCAAAAGATGACAGGAATAACGTGAATACTGCAGGGGCCACGAACGAGGTGGCGACCCTGAAGGAAGGGGTGTCCAAGGCCAAAAGCAATGTGGCCACAAAGCGCACCGAGCGAGAGAAGCAGGAGGCGCGGGTGGTGGAGGTGCGGCAAGAGCTCCATGCTCTCGTGGAAAAACACGAGAGTTTGGAGCGCGACTCAAAGACTCGAGAGTCTGAGCTCGCCTCGGCCCTTGGGAGCGCCAAAGCCGCTAAGGCCGAAGCCCAAAAAGCCCTCCAGGAAATTGAGGCGATGAAGAAGATAGCGGCGGGTAAGGCATTCTATATGCAAATCAAGCATGTGAAAGTGAATTATCTGTTACTTACCCGAATCCGGAGTTCTCCACGAGCATTCGCAGATCTGCCCCACAGTGTGGCTGATGCTGCCGCATTCTACCGAGCCAAGGAGGGAAGCTCGACGGAGAAGGTGTTCTGGTCTCAGTATGCTGAGGCCGGACACCCGGTGCCCTTAAGCGACCAGTTGAAGCAGCTGGTCGAGCTCCATAAGGTGGCCGAACAGGCCATGAAAGGCCTCATAGTTTGGCTGTGGCCTAAGGAAGCCATGCCTGGAGCTACTTGGGCTGGTGAGGCGGCTGGTGGGCCTTTGTCCATGGGTTGAAGTCATCAAGCGCTCCGTCGCATCGAAGGTGCCCGTAGAGGGCCCTTGCCCTGCTAAGGTGCCTTTGGGACAAGATGGACGCCGAGAAGCTTGTGACGACGGATCACCACCGAAGAAGGAGCATCGCAAGCCTAAAATGTATTATGAGGCGTTCAAGGGTGCCCGCCTTATAGCGGATGAATGCTCCAAAGATATAATTTTGAGTAGACTCGCATTTGTTATCCTGTCTGCTGAAAACTTGTTCATATCGCTAAGCAACACTTTTGAATTTAAAATATTACCTTCATGCGGCCGTGTATTAAATTTGAGAGATGGCGAGTTGTCGGCTTCAGCCCCCATGCCACAGTCTTTGGGGTGTTGGGATAAACTTGAGAGCTCTTGTTCCCATTCCTGGGTCCTTCGAGAGCGGCGCTCAACGCAACGAACAAGGCAACCGGACTATAATGCTTGAACAGTCTCACTTAGCCATAGAATTCTATAATTTCAAATTTTGGCGAAGCCCCTAGTATTCGGAAGACCGAGTTCTGGGCGCTATCCACGCCTAGGCCGGACAATGCCGACTCCTCGCTCTAAGCGGCATAAGTCTTTAGGGACTCGAAAACCTCTCGAACAGCGACCGGCTCTCGCCCTATCATGACGGTCAGTTTTAGCTTTCTCCAGAGGTGCTTAACCCAGCTCAACAGGGCACAATCGCGATGGTTCTCCCAGCGCTACCTTAGCGATATAACGGAACATAAGGTACCAAAACATGGGAGCCGGGCAAACCCAACTATTGACCCAAGACATGATTCGGAGCCGATGCATATAATGCTATAAGTTCGGGGTGCCGCACTTGTGAAAGTGTTCGGACTTATCACACCATATTGTGGGGTACTTAAGCCCCTGGTGTATTGCCCGTACCAAAGTGTACGGTTGCACAATGTCATAAATGAACATATATATAGAAAAAAGGGAATTCAATAATAGGCAGAAGCTATATATTGTTTATTCAAAAGGGCTGCGATAAGAGTAGAACGATACAAATAGTCACGATAAGCAAGGGCGGGACTTTTAACATGTCCCCTCCGTGGGTAAGCCGCGGGATGGTGTGTAAAACAGATATATTGCTCGTAATAGAGACCACCGGACACTCGGCGTAGCTTTACGCTTCCCCGGCTGTTGCATCGTGTGTTCGGCGATTCTAATGCCGGACAGGGCTTCGTGAGAATGGAGTCCTGAAAGTAAAAAGAAAGAACAAAAGAATGACACAATCGGGAGCCCTTGGTGCAGTTGAGCCGCATTCTGGGCATGCCGTGGTCGTGCCCCTTCCCCTATGCCCATGGTATTCCCAGAGCGTAATTATGTACGCGTAGTTCTGGTGTCGCAATTTCGCGAGGGCTGGGGCTTGGGCCACATTGCTATGCATGCTCGGAACGTGCCAGGCGGTCTTGTTGTAGGTTACTCCGGGCGCGCTTGACGGTGTCCGGACATTTAATAGCCGGACTTGAGAATTGCCTTAAGAGGCTGCTTTGTACTTCCGCCGCGAGGGCCGCCGTATGCTCCTCCGTCCGGAGAGAGCGTTCGGTGTTTCCATTGACCGTAATGACTCCTCGAGGACCTGGCATCTTGAGCTTGAGATATCGTAGTGCGGCACCGCATTGAACTTTGCAATGCGGTTCGTCCGAAGCGATCGCGTGATAGCCGCTGCGGAGCGGGACTATGTCGAAGATTAACTCCTCGCTTTGGAAGTTATCCGGGGATCCGAAGACCACTTCAAGTGTAACTGAGCCTGTACAGTTGGCCTCTACACCTAGTATGACACCTTTAAAGGTCGTCTTTGTGGGTTTAATCCTTGATGGGTCTATGCCCATTTTGCGCACTGTGTCCTGATAAAGCAGGTTCAGGCTGCTGCCGCTATCCATTAGGACTCTAGTGAGATGAAATCCGTCAATGATTTGGTCTAGAACCAATGTGGCGAATCCGCCATGGCGGATGCTAGTGGGGTGGTCCCTTCGATCAAAAGTGATCGGGCAGGAAGACCACGGGTTGAACTTTGGGGCGACTGGCTCCATCGCATATACGTCCCTTAGTGCACGCTTCCGCTCCCTTTTGGGTATGTGGGTTGCGTATATCATGTTCACCGTCCGCATTTGTGGGGGGAAGCCCTTCTGTCCTCTATTGTTCGGAGGCTGGGGCTCCTCCTCGTTGTCGCTATGCAGCCCCTTGTCATTGTTTTCGGCATTTAACTTGCCTGCCTGCTTGAACACCCAACAATCCCTGTTGGTGTGATTGGCTGGTTTTTCAGGGGTGCCGTGTATCTGGCACGAGCGATCGAGTATTCGGTCCAAATTGGACGGGCCCGGAGTATTTATTTTAAATGGCTTTTTCCGCTGGCCGGGTTTAGAGCCTCTGAATCCGGCATTGACTGTTGTATCCTCAACATTATCGCCGTTAATGCGGCGCTTGTGCTTGTTGCGACGCGACCTGCCATTACTGTCCTTGGTATTCGAATTACCAGGGCTCTTGGTCATGTTGTTACTACGAGCTAGCCAGCTGTCCTCTCCCGCGCAAAAGCGGGTCATGAGTGTTGTGAGGGCTGCCATGGATTTCGGCTTTTCCTGTCCTAGGTGTTGGGCAAGCCACTCATCGCAGATGTTGTGTTTGAAGGCTGCAAGGGCCTCGGCATCCGGACAATTGACGATTTGATTTTTCTTGGTTAGGAACCGTGTCCAGAATTGTCTGGCCGATTCCTCTGGCTGCTGAATTATGTGGCTTAGGTCATCGGCGTCTGGTGCTCGCACATATGTGCCACGGAAATTGTCGAGGAATGCGGCTTCCGTGTCTTCCCAACAACCAATTGACTCTCTGGCAAAGCTGTTAAGCCAATGCCGGCTGGTCCTTTAAGCTTGAGTGGGAGGTATTTGATGGCGTGTAGATCATCACCGCGGGCCATGTGGATGTGAAGGAGATAGTCCTCGATCCAAACCGCAGGATCTGTTGTGCCATCGTATGATTCAATGTTTACGGGTTTGAAACCCTCGAGGATTTGATGATCCATCACTTCATCATGAAGCATAGTGGGTGTCTGGCGCCTCAGTATTGGGCTATATCACGGCGTATCTCAAATGAGCTTTGTCTCATCGTGTTTCGCCCGACCGAGTTGCCATACCGGCGTGGCGGTTATCGCCACGTGTCGTGGGCGCCCACGCGATCCGTGAATCGATCTTGTTTGCCTTGCCTTGTCCTCCAATATATCTCGCGGTCTGGCGCATTTCCATGCGCCTTGGTATTTTTTGAGCGGCGCCGGGGTGCGGCTTGAGTTGAGGGCCGAGAGGCCTCTCTGTCGCGGCCACGAGGTGGCTGGTCAGCCATATCATGCGTTGGTGATGTAGGTTTGGGTGCTTCGTCCTCTAATCAGGGTAGTAGCCTGCGTTTTGGGTAGCTCTTGGAGGGGCGCTCAAGTTCGAACTCTTCGGTCGCAAGGACTTCAGTCCATCTATCAGCTAGCAAGTCTTGGTCAGCTCTAAGCTGTTGCTGCTTTTTCTTGATGCTACTTGCCGTGGCCATTAACCTGCATTGAAACGCTCTTGTTCAACGGGATCCTCGGGCATGACAAATTCGTCGTCGTCGAGGCTTGCCTCATCTTCGGAGGGAGGCATGTAATTATCGTCCTCTACCTCTCTTTCTGCCGCTCTCTCATGAGGGCTGGCTTCTCCATCCTCCCGCGCTGAATCATCTTTGGAGGGTTATCTTCGCACTATCCGGGTGTTATTGTCTCCCGTGCCGGAATCACCGTTTTTGCTGTGGCAGGATTTAGAGCGGCGCCGCTGATGCCGGCGCTTAGGCTGTTTCTTGGAGGGGTCATCCTCCGCTGTTCCATCGCCATTCCCATCTTTTGGGATGTCCACCATGTATATGTCGTATGACGAGGTGGCCTTCCGATTGCCACTCGGGCGCTGGTTCTTGGTTGTCTCCTGCATCGTCGTCCATACCGTCGATGTCTTCAAAGTCGAAGTCGAGCATGTCGGTTAAATCATCGACAGTGGCTATGAAGTGCGTGGTGGGTGCGCTTTGAATTTCTTCGTCATCCGCATCCCAACCTTCCTGACCATAATCCGGCCAGGGCTCTCCTGATAAAGAGAGAGACATTAGTGAATTTAGAATGTCGCCAAAGGGCGAGTGCTGAAAGATGTCCGCGTTGGTGAATTCCATGATCGGCGCCCAATCGGATTCGATTGGTAGGGGCGTGGAAGGCTCGGAGTCCGGAGAGGAGTCTGACACTTTGGAGTTACAGGCTTCGTAAAGGACGGGGTAGGTGTAAGGCTCAATCGCCGTAGAGATCGCAGCCCCCGAGGCAGTGTCCAGCCACCTGTCCTCGATCGGCGCAGTCGGCTCCGAGCTAAAGGTCGGAGCGACAACGTGCGACCTCGAGACACCTTGTTGGTGGCGAGCTAGATCATGCCCCTCGTGACAGTGCAGCACGCTTGGCTGGGGCTCGAACCCGTCGAAGATCAAGTCTCCGCGGACGTCAGCCGTGTAGTTCAAACTTCCAAATCTGACCTGGTGGCCAGGGGCGTAGCTTTCAAACTGCTCCAGATGGCCAAGCGAATTGGCCCGTAGTGCAAAGCCGCCGAATATGAAGATCTGTTAGGGGAGAAATGTCTCACCCTGGGGTGCATCGTTGTTGATGATCGGAGGAGCCATCGGGCCTAAAGATGACGACATAGAGGAACTCTCAATGAAAGCACCAATGTCGGTGTCAAAACCGGCGGATCTCGAGTAGGGGGTCCCTAACTGTGCGTCTAGGCGGATGGTAACAGGAGACAAGGGACACGATGTTTTTACCCAGGTTCGAGCCCTCTTGATGGAGGTAAAACCCTACTCCTGCTTGATCAATATTGATGATATGGGTAGTACAAGATTAGATCTACCATGAGATCAGAGAGGCTAAACCCTAGAAGCTAGCCTATGGTATGATTGTTGTTCGTCCTACCGACTAAAACCCTCCGGTTTATATAGGCACCGAATAGGGTTAGGGTTACACAGAATCGGTTACAATGGTAGGAAATCTACATATCCGTATCGCCAAGCTTGCCTTCCACGCCAAGGAAAGTCCCATCCGGACACAGGACGAAGTCTTCAATCTTGTATCTTCATAGTCCAGGAATCCGGCTAAAGGTCATAGTCCGGCCATCCGGACACCCCCTAATCCAGGACTCCCTCAGTAGCCCCTGAACCAGGCTTCAATGACGACGAGTCAGGCGCGCAGATTATCGTCATTTTTATATGGGCCATTAATGGGCCCGATATGACGTTGGGCCACATATGGCCCATGGTTTACGTCCGGTGTTAACAGGCCGAAAATGACAATAGGCCGAAAGTGGCCCAAATATTTAGTGGGCCTCTAACAGGCCGAATGATAGACATGGCCGAATATGACCCAAATCCTTCACGGTCATTTATGGGCCGAAAGTTTTGATGGCCTGTAAATGGGCCCAAATGAAGCCGGACCTTTAACGGGCGGGAAATACACGGGCCGTAATTCGCCCAATTACTTAGCGAATCGTTAACGGGCGGTGACCATGGGGCGCATTGATGACAAGTTTAGACCAGGCCTTTGACAGGCCGATTTGTGACAGAATGTTGGGCCTTTAGTGGGCGGCCCATTATGGTCTGCAGAATCTTGTGGGCCTTTTGTTTGGCCAGCCCATTGTGGTCCGCAAAATCTTGTGGGCCTTTAGCTGGGCGGCCCATTATGGTCCGCTAAATTTTGTGGGCCTTTAGTGGGCCGCCCATTATGGTCCGCTAAATCTTATGGGCCTTGGTTGGGCGGCCCATTTAAACTTTGTGGGCCACTTTTGGGCGGTCCAGCTAAAGGCCCACAAGATTCTGCAGACCATAATGGGCGGCCCAGCTAAAGGCCAATGAGAATTTTACGTGGAAAATCGGTATTGGTGCGTGGTCATTAACAGGTTATCGGATCCAAAATCCGACCCGATAGCTTAACGGCGTTCCGTTACGGTGGATGCCGCGTGTCGGTCACCCTTGGCGAAAGCACTTCATGGACGACGATTTATCGTCATGGAAGTGGACACTTCCGTGATGATAATTTTGGTAATGTCATGGAACACTTCTCTGACAAAGATGGTATGACTATCTTGATTACATCATAAATTTGTCATGGATGTACATGCATGACAAAAACCGCGACCTCTTGTGACAAACACGTATCATCACGAAAGTGTATTTTTTTGTACTATATGTCAAAGCCAATTTGAATTAGCAATTATTTGGCATTTAGTAGTGAGCACAAAGCAACATATATCAAGCAATGATGAAGTCTAACTCTCTTCCTATGCATCGGCATGTCATACAAGAACAATTCATGAACATCAAGTAAAGGCCAATACATAGCATAAGCAGTTTCTTGCAATTTTATCGTGTTGGAAACATAGAGAGATGGAGATATAGTTCCTCTCTCATAATAATTGCAAGTAGGAGCAGCAAGCACATGCATATTATATCTATAAAAATCATCATGTGTAGTAGTAAAACGCAACCCATCAATATAATCCTTAATAAGGGCAAACTTCTCCGAAATGGTGTAGTCGGGAGAATTCAAAAAGATAATAGGACTATCATGCGTGGGTGCAATAGCAACAATTTCATGTTTAACATAAGGAGCTATAGCAAGTTCATCTCCATAAGAATAATTCATATTGGCATCTTGGCCACAAGCATAGCAAGCATCAGCAAAAAGGGATATTTCAAACGAATCAATGGGATCATAGCAATTATCATGGCATTCATCCTTCGGTAAGCACGAAGGGAAATTAAACAATGTATGAGTTGAAGAGTTACTCTCATTAGAAGGTGGGCACGGGTAGCTAATCCGCTCTTCCTCCTTTTGTTCTTCGCTCTCCTCATCATCTTTTTCATGCAATGAGCCCACAGTTTCATCAATTCCTTCTTCCATAGAGTCCTGCAAAATACTCTCTTCTTGGACAGCGGAGGAGTCCTCAATATATGGTTTAACATAGGCATTAGAAGCATAATTATCATCACAATGTTTAAGTATCGCAAAAATTTCAGATATGTAAAGAGTAGCATCATACGTTTCAATCAAAGAAGCAATTTCATAAGCACCCTTAAAAGCAACAAATTCTTCAATTTGTTGAACATCATAGTAATTATAAACACCCTTATCATACGAAGATACAATTCCATTATCACTAAACTCACATTGGTAGGGAAGGTGTTTCCTAGGGTCTTCAGAACAACAAGTAAAATCATATATTTCACATAAATTCCAAGCATAGCATTGCAAACGATGAATTTGATCCAGTAAAAGTTTCCCTTTTTTAGATATGTGGTGTCGCACATAACAAGCATGATCATCTAAAGATTTACCCTCAACTAAGGTAGTTGGGGTTTCAGCCCGAGCACATAGGGATCGAAGATGATCCAAGTAAAAAGCTTCAGTAGTGTGATAGATTTTGAGTGGTTCTTCAACCATTGGTTCAGTAGGTACCACTATTTTTTTGGTATTTTGTGTTTCCTACCCATAACTAAAGATAGAAAACAAGAGCACAAAATAAAAACTACTTAGTGATAAAGCAAACAAGCACACACGAGAATATTCACCCCACGCTATAACTCCCCGGCAACGGCGCCAGAAAAAGGTCTTGATAACCCGCAAGTATAGGGAATCAATTGTAGCCTCTTTCGATAAGTAAGAGTGTCGAACCCAACGAGGAGCTAAAGGTAGAACAAATATTCCCTCAAGTTTTATCGACCACCGATACAACTCTATGCATGCTTGACGTTCGCTTTACCTAGAACAAGTATAAAACTAGAATAGGGGCTCTTTCAACAAGTAACGGGATAGGTTTGCAAGAATATAAAGAGCACGTAAATAAAAACTAGGGGCTGTTTTATGTAAAGAGGCAATAAAGTTAGTATAGTGAGTGTGGAAAAGTGATGATAGGAGTTGAGAAAATGTCCCTAAGCAATTGACTACGTTACTAGATTGATAGCAAGTTTTATGTGGGAGAGGCCACTGCTAGCATGTCATCCCTGACTTGGAATTCTATGCACTTATGATTGGAACTATTAGCAAGCATCCGCAACTACTAACGTTCATTAAGGTAAAACCAAACCATAGCATTAAGTTATATTGGTCCCCCTTCAGTCCCGTATGCATCAATTTCTATGCTAGGTTGAAGCTTCTGTCACTCTTGTCCTCCAATACATAGTCCTATCAACATACAACTAACCCTATGGTGTGATCCAGGCGCGCGCTCATATGATGGGCACCAAAGGACAGCAACATAACCACAAGCAAATTAAACCAATCATAACAATTCACCAATTACCGATAGGACAATGAAAATCTACTCAGACATCATAGGATGGCAACACATCATTGGATAATAATATGAAGCATAAAGCACCATGTTAAAGTAGAGGGTACAGTAGATTGCGGGAGATTGGACTGTTGTAGATAGATGGGGGAAGGTGATGAAGATGTTGGTGAAGATGACGGAGGTGTTGGTGTAGATTGCGGTGACGATGATGGCCCCGGGGTGTTCCGGCGCCACCGGAACAGAGGGGGAGAGAGCCCCCCTTATTCTTCTTCTTCTTCCTTGACCTTCCCCCTAGATGGGAGAAGGGTATCCCCTCTGTTCTTTGGCTTCCATGGCAGAAAAGGGGCGAGAGCCCCTCCGAGATTGGATCTGTCTCTCTGTCTCTCTCTGTTTCTGTGTTTTAGATTCTGGCCTTTCACCATTTCTTATATTCCCGGAGATCCGTAACTCCGATTGATTGAAATTTGGACAGGATTTTTATCCGGATATTGGCTTTCTTGCGGCGAAAGAAGGGCACCAACCACCTCACAGGGTGGCCACGAGGGTTAGGGGTGCGCCCCCTGCCTCGTGGACCCCTCGGGCATCGTCTCGCGTTGATTCTTCTTCCCAAAAATCACATATATTCCAAAAAAATCTCCGTCAGTTTTTATCCCGTTTGGACTCCGTTTGATATGGGTTTTCTGCGAAACGAAAAACATGCAACAAACAGGAACTGGCACTGGATCAATATGTTAGTCCCAAAAAATAGTATAAAAAGTTGCCAAAAGTATATGAAAGTTGTACAATATTGGCATGGAACAATCAAAATTAATAGATACGCCGGAGGCGTATCACCACACTGCGCCTGTCAAACGAGCGAACTGCCGCGTTAGTGCGAGACCGAGCCGGGGGCAAGGTTCCTGTTTGTTGCATGTTTTTCGTTTCGCATAAAATCCATATAAAACGGAGTCCAAACAGGATAAAAACTGACGGAGATTTTTTTGGAATATATGTGATTTTTGGGAAGAAGAATCAACGCGAAACGATGCCCGAGGAGGCCATGAGGCAGGGGCGCGCCCGTGACCCTCGCGGACACCCCGTAAGGTGGTTGGTGCCCTTCTTTCACTGCAAGAAAGCCATTATCCGGATAAAAATCGTGTCCAAATTTCAACCGAATTGGAGTTACTGATCTCCGGGAATATATGAAATGGTGAAAGGCCAGAATCTAAAACGCAGCACATCCCGACGAGGCCGAGCCAGGAACGAGCTGTAGCAGGCGACGCCTCTACATGCCGTGGCATCGCATGCGGAGGCGAGTTCGTAACATGACTTTCCCCCATTATCTTATCTTTTTTAGGACGAAAACCAGCACCGCACCGAGGGGCATAGTTGTACTGACACATCTTCCTTGTATGGACTTGCCCCCATTATCTTATCTTTTTTAGGGGAAAACAGGCACCGCACCGAGGGACATAGTTGTAATGACACATATTCCTTGTATGGACTTGCCCCCATTATCTATCTTAGGGTGTGTGGGTGCGTGTGGGGGGGGGGGGACAGAATAACCGCACTGCGCATGTCAAACGAGCGCACTACCGCGTTAGCGCGAGGCCGAGCTGGGGGAGGGCGGTTCGGACCCCTCCTCCCCCATCCCGGCGAGGCCGAGCCAGGAACGAGTCGTAGCAGGCGACGACGCGGCGTGTCGTGGCGTCGCATGCGGAGGCGAGTCTGTAACATGACTTGTCCCATTATCTTATCTTTTTTTAGGGAAAAAACAGCATCGCACCAAGGGGCATAGTTGTACTGACACATCTTCCTTGTATGGACTTGCCCCCATTATCTATCTTAGGGTGTGTGTGTGGGTGTGTGTGGGGTGGAAACAGAATAACCGCACCCCGTGTGTCAAACGAGCGCACGCCACGTTAGCGCGAGGCCGAGCGGGGGCGGGGGGGGGGGGGGTTGGGACCCCTCTCTTCCATCCCGGCGAGGCCGAGCCAGGAACGAGACGTAGCAGGTGACGACGTGGCGTGTCGCGGCATTGCATGCGGAGGCGAGTCCGTAACATGACTTGCCCCCATTATCTTATCTTTTTTTAGGGGAAAAACCAGCACCGCACTGAGGGGCATAGTTGTACTGACACATCTTCCTTGTAAGGACTTGCCCCCATTATCTTATCTTTCTTTAGGGGAAAAACCAGCACCGCACTGAGGGGCATAGTTGTACTGACACATCTTCCTTGTAAGGACTTGCCCCCATTATCTTATCTTTTTTAGGGGAAAAACCAGCACCGCACCGAGGGGCATAGTTGTACTGGCACATCTTCCTTGTATGGACTTTCCCCCGTTATCTATCTTAGGGTGTGTGGGTGCGTGTGGTGGGGAGAGAATAATCGCACTGTGCCTGTCAAACGAGCGTAGTGCTGCGTTAGCGCGAGGCCGAGACGGTGGGGAGGGGGTCGGGACACCCCCTCCCCCATCACGGCGAGGCCGAGCCAGGAACGAGTCGGAGCAGGCGACGACGCGGCGTGCCGCGGCGTCACATGCAGAGGCGAGTCCGTAACATGACTTGCCCCCATTATCTTATCTTTTTAGGGGAAAACCAGCACCGCACCGAGGGTCATAATTGTACTGACACATCTTCCTTGTATGGACTTGCCCCCATTATCTTATATTTTTTAGGGGAAAAACCAGCACCGCACCGAGGGGCATAGTTGTAATGACACATCTTCCTTGTATGGACTTGCCCCCATTATCTATCTTAGGGTGTGTGGGTGCGTATCGGGGGAAAACAGAATAACCACACAGCGCCTGTCAAACGAGCGCACTGTCGCGTTCGCGCAAGGCCGAGCCGAGGGGGAGGGGGGGTGACATCCTGGCAAGGCCGAGCAAGGAACGAGCCGTAGCAGGCGACGACGCGGCGTGTCGCGGCATCGCATGCGGAGGCGAGTCTGTAACATGACTTGCCCCCATTAGCTTATCTTTTTTAGGGGAAAAACCAGCACCGCATCGAGGGACATAGTTGTACTGACAGATGTTCCTTGTATGGATTTGCCCGCATTATCTTATCTTTTTTAGGGGGAAAACCAGCACTGCACGGAGGGGCATAGTTGTACTGACACATCTTCCTTGTATGGACTTACCCCCACTATCTATCTTAGGGTGTGTCGGTGCATGTGGGAGGGGGGGACAGAATAATCACATTGTGCCTGTCAAAAGAGCACACTGCAGCATTAGCGAGGTCGAGCACAGGGGAGGTGGTGGTACCCCCTCACCCATCCAGGCGAGGCCGAGCCAGAACGAGTATGGCAGGTGACGACGCTGTGTGTCAAGGGCGTCGCATGCGGAGGCGAGTCCGTAACATGACTTGCCCCCATTATCTTATGTTTTTAGGGGAAAACCAGCACCGTTATGAAGTATTATTTCATTTGTACTTTTCTGATAATTTTTTTGTATTGTTTTATGAGTTATTATTTGTACTTTTGTCGTTAGTTTTCTCTCTATATATTAATTTTTTATTGTATTTAATTTTTGCTATTATCTCTAGTAACTGCCCAGAGATAGTGGGCTTTGCCACGATTGTTGGCTTTAGCCGTTGGTTTTCTGCCACTCACCTTTTAACCTCCACTCTCCCCCGTTCCGCTCCCAACCCCTCCACAAATCGTTCCTTCTTCGTTTCCCTCCTCTCCTCTTTTCGCATAGAAGTTGCTTCTCTGTTTCACGGCGGGAGCGTCAGCCGGCGGGTTGAACTCCAGGGGTGGAGGTCTGGGTGCTCTGTTTGCTCCTTTTGCTCTGCCATCGACTCCCTTTGCGTCCCCTTATTTATAGATTTCCCCTGTATTTCTAAGTTATTGCTCTCGTGCTATCGCAGGCTGGATTCGCTAGGGTTACTTTGCTCTTGAATGAGCGGTTCGCGTCAGTGATACTGGATTCGGTGGGGATTTTGTGTTTGCTGGTAAGAGTTTTTCTTTGTATGGCATGCTTCATTTCTGAAATAGGTAAGAGCCCAAGTTTTTGTTCATTTGTCTTGCAGTTCTGGTTCGGCAGATTTTAGGTCTGTAGATCTCAATGGGTACATCATCCAGTCCAGACAAGTTGAATGCACGTAATTTTTCCTGTAATTCGGATAATGTTTTATCAGATCTGGTGCTTAAGAGATTTTTAGTTGTATAGGCGTTGTCGTATGGACTTTATAAGTTGTATGGATTTTGATTGTTGTTAATTTTTGCCCTGGAATGTGTGGTGTCTCTAGTTTTTAGGTTGTTGTGGACTGAAGACAGGTTGCAGTACTGATCACCATGTGTAGTTTGAACTGTTGAGCTGGCATTTGAATAGTTTGTAGCAGTCTGAGAAGAACTACTATCATGTTGAAAGAGTTGTCATTTTGAAGTTTGGTGTGATAGTGGTGGGGTGATATTGTTTTATTGGGTGCACTTGTAGTGTTCATATAGTTGAACCGATTTCTTGTTCAAGTACTTTTCTTTTTTTACCTTTTTGCTAATTATGATGTTGTTGCAGATGTTGGAGTGCCGGTGCCTCCTGATTTTGACAAATCAGAACGCTTTCAAGATCTTGTGAATGTTATTTTTGAGATACCAAATCCTCTAGAAGAACTTGCGAGCGTTGCTGGTGTTTCCCTTATATTTGCTCTTTTTTTAATAGACTTGAATACATAAATATGTTTAGTTACATCAGTTGTTCCTTTTGTTTTTGTCTGATGCTATGTGCCTTATTTATCTTGTCTCTTAAATGTTAATTGTGTTTTAATTTTATATGTGTGTGCTTATGTTATTGGTTTATGTAGTTAATGACAGCCATGCTGCTACTGAGGACATTGGTGATGTTGTCAAAGATATTAATGATGGAATGCATTCTCTTAACTTTGACGATGGTAATGGGAGCTTGCAGTTGTCTGTTACTCAGTCACAGAGTGTTGATGGCACTGCCTGTTACTTAGGCTGAGGATGTTCCTATGCAGTTACGGCTCAAGGATGAAAGGATAAGAAATAAGAAGTGTGATTTCCATAGGAGAAAGGAGTTGGAACTGCGTCAAAAGGCTGCTTGCGTGCAACGAAGAGATGAGGATGTTACTCAAGCTCCTAAAGGTGCAGGTGATGAAGGTGGTGATGCGGCCTTTTCAACTGTTGATGCTGGATCTCATGGAACTGACATGCCTATGAAGACAAACCTGTTGCAGACTCGCTTGACGCAAGTGTTTACTCGTGATGCAGCTAAGGAGAAGAAAGCTATTTTGAAGAGGAAGATGTCAGATCCAAATCCTGATGGCACACAGAGGCGTAGCCCACGTGTGAAAGCTGGTTCCCAACCTGGTAATAGCAAAGCTGATGGAGATAGTGTTGCTGTGAAGATTGGTCCAAGCACACTTGGTGGCTCTCCTGTTCGTCGGAGTCCACGAGTTTTGACAAATAAGATGCCTTTTCGTCTCCTATTCCAGAGCGCTCTTTGTTGAAGGAAAATAAGAAGCGTATCGTGGAATTGTCACGGCAGATGTCCTTAGTGTCAGGACTTAGTTGCGAGGCCAACGCATCTATGTGGTAGCTTGAGAGGGGTTGAGCGGGACGAGAGACGTGATGTTTACCCAGGTTCGGCCCCTCACGGTGGAGGTAAAAGCCTACATCCTGGTTCATTGATATTCATGATGATGATCACGGTTACAAGAGTGCTCTATCTCGAGAGCTATTGTCCAACTATTGGAACTTGTTAATCTTGTCCCTTTTGGGGAGCCTTGCCCCTCCTTATATAAGTTGAAGGGGCGGGTTACATGTAGAGTCCAACTCGGACTTAAGACTTAACTATTCTGACTTCTCTTCATGGGATTATTAACATCTTGGGCTTCATAACATCTCGAGCTTCATAACGTCTCGGGCTTCATAACCCCTGGCAACCAGGTTATGACTGGTGCCGGTTTATGATGGTCTGCCGGGTTATGATGGTTTGCCGGTTTATGATTGTCTGCTGAAATATCATCTGAATTAACTACTACCGGTTTATCATCTGACTTAACTCCTGCCGGGTTATCATCTGACTTAACTCCTGTCGGGTTATCATCTGACTTAACTCCTGCCGGGTTATCATCTGACTTCACTCCTGCCGGTTTACCAAGTACCAGTCGGGTTATAACTCCGGCCGGGTCATACCGCGGGGTATATCCCCGACATTAGCCCCCAGTTTAATTTGGATTTATCCATGTTAAACTGATCCTGAGCATCCTTAAATCCTTGTCATTTCCTTCTAGAAAATCTGGGTCAATAGGCCAGCTTCATAATCAATTTGCTGACATTGGTTGTCCCAGAAAAATATTGTGAAGAATAACTCCTTTGACTCAGCTCCCAATGCTTAAAAAAGATATTGGTCTTTGAAATACTCATCTGATCTTCAGTCGGTTTAAGAATGTAGAACTTGCCGGTTTATCCTCTTATATGCCTATCACTTGTAGCCCCAAGTCTTAAGAAGGGAACATAGTAACAACTTAGGACTTTCTTCAATATGAATGTCACAAGCGTGAAGAAATCCAGTTTGTTCATCTCAATCACTAGTCAGAACTGAGTATTCCACATATGTAGCCCCCAAGTGTCGGGTTGTCATGCTTGCAGCAACCTGGGACTTGAAATCGCTTTATGCTCATAAAAACTTCAACCAGTGTAGCCCCCAAGGGCCGGGTCATTATGCAATAATGAGCAGGGACTTTGTAAATATAATCATGTAGACTTTGAACAACAACGTGTAGTCCCCAAGGGCTGGCTCAGTAAGATAATATTGAGCTAGGACTTTATATATACTTCATTGAGAATAACATTATATGATGTAACTCCCATCATGGGGCTTGAACCCACATCCACAAGGTTGAGAGCTTTGTGCTTTACCAACTGAGCAGTGGATCCTTCAATATAATGGATGAAAACTTGTGTAGCTTGAGTTGTTTGACAGGAGCAATTGGTAGCCCCCAAGGGCCGGCTCATTACGATGTGATGAGTCGGGTCTTCGATGAGGTGAACAAAAATGACTTTGCATTAGCCCCCAAGTGCCATGGTGCATGATGGCAGTGACATGGGACTTGCATATTTGATGTAATTCTCAATTTGAAGAATGTAGCCCCCATGTGTCGGGTCGTAAGCCTACAGCAACTCGGGACTATTCCTTCCATTGTAGGATAAATCATATCCATTGTAAAACAATGCCATTGCGCTTAAAGCGACTTTGAAAACCTCAATCGTAATATTGATTGTTGATAACCAAAATAAAAATCCAGCCATGTTGGCTATTTAAAGATTTGAATAATATACTCAATGATTTATAAGCGCATGATTCCAATGGTGCAATCCAAATATATACTGGCGACTTATAGTCGTAACCAGACCGGGTTAATAAGCACCGGATTATAACTGATCATATACTGACAAATTGTAGTTGACAGCCGAGCCGGGTCAATTAACGCCGGTCTATCAAAAACATCATAAATCTCATCAAAGGAGAAAAAACTTGGCAAATAAAAGCATATGAAAACTTGTAGTCGAGACTTTTCACGGGCTGCCAGGCCCCAAATTTGAGGCTTTTCATGGGCTGCCAGGCCGCTGAGTTAAACCATTTTACAAATCCTTTTAAGATGGACCACAATCTTTAACCAATCGTCATTTTAACTTTGACAAGTTCAGGGTCTTATGAGATTGACTTGTCAAAGTTCGGCGCGTCATACCAGGTTTACCTGGATGGAGTGACTTACTTAAAAAAGGCAGGCTAACCCGGGGTTTTAGGTGTATACACCAGGCTTCCAAGACAGGGCTTGATAGCCTATTACAAGTGTAGATTCTTTGTTCATTGCAATAACAAAGAATCCCCAAGCAATATTTTGAGCTGTGCTCAGCGGCTGCCTATGTTTGAGTTGTTCTTTTGCAACACTCTCTTTGGCCCCTAAGTAATTTTATTTTTGGCTCTGAGCCGATCAAGAGGTGTAGCTATTGGTTCGAATACGACCAAGCCCCCAAGTGATTTTTCTGGTGGGCTTGCACCGACCAAGAGGTGTAGCTATGGTTCAAGTACGACCAAGCCCCCAAGTGATTTTTATATAAAGCTTTATAAGCTAAATCAAGGGGTAAACCGGACGCCGCTTTATGAATGGAATCCCCCATGTGATCAGTAATATGATAAGCCAATAAGGTAGGGTACCCATGTTTGAACCGCGCATCATGGCAACAGGTCCTCTTCGGCAACCTTTAACTTTTTGCAAGAGATAAATTCTTCTTGAACCGGGATTTTGAACCGGATATTGAGAGCGTCAGAGCTTTGCAAGAGATAGTTTCCTCTTAAACCGGATTTGAACCAGATACCAAGGGCTTCAGCACTGTGTGAGAGACGGGTTTTCCCTTAAACCGGACTATAAACCGGAAGCATCATTGTGAGCCAGAATATTTCTGACGGCCTTTAAAATATAACAGTAGCCTCTGGGACCAGGTTATCTTTCCCCACAACATCCTAGGGCACTTGAATTTGCTGAAACTAGCAAGACTTGTTGAGTCATATCATCGTAGCCCCCGAGTCTTAAGATGACTCAAGGAGTTGTCTTGAGATTCTCCGTATTTGACTATAATAAAAGGTATATATCATTGGTGTTGATAACGCGATGTAAATCCACAGAAGGTTGAGGTGACTGCGGCGGGTTATAAATGATCGCGTATGAGCCGTGTCAGCAACTCGGCCAATGGTTTCTTCCAACTAGCTGCTTGAAATTAACCAAACTGTAGTGGCGGTGACTTGTGCACATGCCCATTGATCCACCCAGTGCAGACGGCGGGTGATAATACATGACAATTTGCCCTCAATTTGTTGGAAGAAAACCGGGCTACCCAAGCAGTGACTTGATCATACTCAATAAACAGCTCATGCAGACAGGTGCGCCCCGGTGTGTTGATGTAGACCCGGCCGCGAGAGACAGACGGCAAAGACGACCACAGCTTCAGAGGCATCACAGATAGATGAGTCGGCCGCAGTTTTATAAGCCGGTGCAGGCAGGAGAGTCGGCCGTGGGCACGGTCCTAGCATGTAACATCCCAAATTTTCAATTTGGAATGTTATACATAGAGCATCATTGCATATCATATTTTTCATTGCATTTTCTTTGCATTTTGCTCGATCCTAGAAAATTCTACACAACTCAAGGACCCACGGGGAGAGTTGGGGATTTTCGTTATTTTCATATTTGAGTTTTCTCAAATTTTGAAAATAGGATCGTTGATTTTAATTATTTTATCTTCAATTATTTCTATTACAAAAATATGCGAGAGGGAATAAAATGACTTTCCCAAAATAAAGAAATAATGAAGATTTAATAATAAAATCAAATAAGATTTTATTTTGGAGTTTTTCGCCTTTTTATTTGAATTTAAGAAAAATGCGCGTTTTTCAAAATTGCGTTTAGGCCCCAAATAAATGTTCATTAAATCCGGCTTGATTTTAGAAACCGGGAAAAAGTTATTTCGGGATTTTTGGAGTCCGTTTGATACTTCTTTTGATTTTTTTTCTATGCGTAATGTTTTATTAAAAAAATGAACCGCCTTACCGGGCCGTACCCGAGCGGGACTCCGCTCGGGGCGCCTTTAAATAGCGGCCACCCCCGAGTCGCCAAGCCCACCCGAGCCCCAGCCCAGCCGCCGCCGCCGCCGACTCGCCGGAGTTCGCCGTCGCCGAGGTTCGCCGCGCCTCGATTTCCATGCCGATTTTTTTAAAAAAATAAAAGAAACCGATCGGTTTTCTTCGGTTTTTTCGGTTTTTTTTTTGTTTTTTTATTTTATTTATTTTATTTATTTTATTTTTATTTTTTATTTTTTCTTTTTCCGTTCGAATCTGTTCGTCGTATTTTTCTTTTTCTCGGATTTAATCCGCGATTTTTCTGATCGCGATTCCAGATCCGATTTTCGTTTTAGTATAACTTTTCGCTCGTTTATCGGAATCAGGCGATTCAAGTGCCTGGAGTTTCGTCTCGAAACCCTCTTTCCGAATAATCTACTTAAACAAGTTTTTGCATCTGTAAAATTTGACCTAGATCCAGATTAGTAAAACGAAGCTGTTTTCTTCCGCCGTTTGACTTTCGTTGCTTCGTTTGATTTGATTCTTTTTGCAAACCGGAGTTCTTAAGTTGAACAATCTGGTTAGATCTATTTGAGTTTTACCTATGCATTAGATGAGTACTTATTGTATGCTTGTTTGTTTGTCTGCGATAGAATACCGGTCTTGCCGCTTGTTAATTCGAATCTCTAGGTTTCGCGGATCATCAGCAAGGCAAGTAACACTTTGATCATACTCTTCTCATACCCAGTTTTTATGCATTAGATCTATCCTCAAACACTTGCATGATTAGGATCTAATTAAATTGTGGGTTTGGGAAAGTAGTTGAGGTAGTACCTATTACCTGTTTTATTATCAAACCTTTGGGAGTTACTTCTACGTTTGCTTATTATGCTATGCTATGCTAGTAGACGTGGATTGGGTGAGTGTATTCCATGACAGATGTGAGATTGTTATTTAATGGTTTATTTAAGGTGGCAACTTAAACACACATCTGGGTGGATTGAGGCACATGGTTTCTATCAGGATTTGCCTGTATTTCTTCGGACCGCCACCCGGGCTCAAAGGGATCATGAGATTATTCAAACTAGAAACTTCCGTGTGCAGCCACAAGCCATTATGGGCTCTGGCATAGTTGACTAAGTTGTGCGAACTCTTACGGGTAGATTAGCAGATGTAGGGGAAAGTAGGTGTACCGGTCTACCCACAAGTAAGGTGCTAGTGCTTCTGAAAGACTATGTCTCGGTCATCCGTTTCTCAAACACCATGTAGTGCGAGAAACCAAACGGAGGCGATCGAGTCTTGTGGGGAAAAGTGTGCAAACCTCTGCAGAGTGTATAAACTAATCATGGTTAGCCATGTCCCCGGTTATGGACATCTTGAGTATCTAGTACCTGGATATCATGTGAATCTCATCATGTTACTTCTAATTAATATTGTTGGGTTTAATGAGTACTTTTAATTGGGATTGAGAATGCTGTCAACCATTCTCAATGTTTCACAACCACCAAGATAGTTAAATAAATTTAGTCCTTTGCAGTAGGGAAAAATTGGCTTTTCGCAAAAACTGTAACCATAGAGCTTTCCACCAGCCATATATGCATGTAGTATAGGCTATTCATTCCATTATTCTCTATGTGTTACATTGCCAGCATATCCCATGTGTTGACCCGTTTTCGGGCTGCAACGTTTCATGTTGCAGACTTTTCAGACGACGAGTAAGGTGCTTAGGTCGTGGTTTTATACTCAGTGATGTCGTTGGAGTTGATGGACTCGCTTATTCTTCCAAGCCTTCCGCAGTTATCGTATTAGATGGCCTTAAGCCATATTTATTTTATTAAGTTCTCTCTTGAGACATTCGATTGTAATAAGTGTGTGATTGCTACTCTGTTATAAATCCTTGAAATCTTGTGTGGTGTCGACATTCGATCCGTGGATGACACTGAGCACAGAGACTTGACCGTTTGAGGTCGGGTCGCTACATAGCAAGTCGGTGTAAAACAGGCCGTAAAGGCGGCGTCTTGCATGCGTCCATTCACCAGGTATTGTGGCACGGACGAACACCGGGCAGGATGTTGCCAGCGCGTGCTCCGTACCCATGGTATAAACCACATTTATAATGAATAACTGTCCTGCATGTTAACATATATGAATCAAAGTAATTGATTTTTCTTGATGAAAACAATATGTACTAACAAAACAGACATAGATAGATAACACCTGATGTCTTTGAAAGACAGGTGATCTGTACGTCGACTCTTGGTACGTGGTAGTGGTCGTTGCAGCAGTACTTTGAATGCATTTGTAATAGTTTGACCTTTATGAGACTCCCTTCGTGATGACCATTTAAATGATGTGTTTGGAGGTATTAACCATCCGAACAGCTGACGATGCCAATCCCTCACGTAGCTTTATTAAAACTAGCGATGCTGCCATGATTGACTTAAAAACTGCACCGTGATGCACATAAGTCTCTGCCGTTAAGCAGATGCTGGACATCATCTGCACTATTAACTCTGGATATGCCCCCCCCCCTCCTTATATTTCTTTGTAATGTCATCTTCAGCTTAACAATATGTTCTGCAAAATTCTGAAGCCAAGGTACAGTGGCCTCCACACATTGGCACATAAACACTTGTGTTGGATCCAGACCCCGTTTTATTCCATTGGCTCAAAACTCTCCTGTTTCTTATCGTACAGAGAGACTTGCGTTGATTCTTTTTGTATGCACCAACGACAAACCCATAACAGCAGGGGCACGCCAGCCAGGCGGACGGCTTGAGGCGGAGGCGAGGGCAGCAAGGCCACAGCGAGGCGGCAGCTCAGGCAAGGCAAAACCAGCGCCTGCCGTGGATAGAGGTGACCAGAGGCCACGAGAAGACGGGCGGGACAGCTGGTCTCGATAGAGGAGTCCGGGTCGAAGGTGGCTCGACGCGGCTGTTGAAGCGGAAACAACCCGGGGCAGAGGCGTGGCAGCGAGGTAAACCCGATGAACTATTTGAGATCCAGTAGCTCAGGGCGCGGATGGTGACGCCGCCTGGCCCGGGCGACTCAGGGCGCGGTTCGGATGACGGGGGCTCATCTTGCATCGGCAGCATGTGGTTTTAGACTGTAGTTTCAAACTCCGGCGATTCAGCGGAGACGGCCGACCCAAACGGATTAATCCAGCATAAAAAACTAACGGACAGCAACGGCGGTGTAGGTCTGGTTTGAGGCGGAGCAAGACCGAGGCGGGCTGCAGTAGCGGCTCGGCGTGCCGGCGAGGCCGGTTCAGGTGCGACTGGTTTGACGAAGCGGCGGCGGCTGACTCGAGGAGTGGCTGCGATGGCCACTCCAGGTTAATGCACAGGCGGTTTAGAAGCAGAGCAGAAATGCCCCGGGTTATCCTGCCTTCCCTTTGAACCTTTTGTAAGATCAATGCTTAATCAAACCGCCAGCACGTGCTAGCACTGTTGCCGTAGTCTTCTCCATTGTCCAGTGTGGCTTCACAAATAATGTCTACTGATTTGAACTGTGTACTACTCCAGACAAGGGAGTATTTCTTTGTTTTCTGAATCACCTGTTTCAATGTGTGATGGCTTCTATTCTTTGCAACTAGCACCTTGACAGAGGAGTTGATATGCAGGCAAACTGGCGAGGCACGACTTGTCACAGCCAGAGTCGAGGCGGAGGCGAGGTCACAGGTGATGGCAAAGGCTAGTCTAGAAACATGCCCCTCTTGATGAAGGCAGCTCGAAACGGCCGCAGGAGGGTCCGGAAGGCGGAGCGACCCAGAGACAAGGCTACTTGGGAGCGAGTCACGGCTGCCGCTGAGGAGGCCCCCGGTGAGGCGACTGGTGGCCCAACGTGTGGTGGCTCGAGGCGGAGGCAAGGCGGGTGAAGGTGATGGCGGCTCGACCGGGGCTGCTCAACAACGAGAAGCCGAGGAAGGCGACGGCTCAAGGACGTGCTTGCGGCAGCGGGAGCAGAGGCGAGGCTGCTTCGGCTAGGGCGGCCCAAGGCGGACAGCGGCTCAGATACACCATGACGGCCGACTCGAATGTGGCCGGCGGCGGCAATTTGAAGACGGAGCCCAGCACGGTTCAGCACGAGACGGGCAACTTAAGCTCTGGTGGAGGCTAAACTGACGGGCGGCTTGAAACTGCGGCACTTGGCGCGGTAACTCGGACATGGGCGTGGGCGCGGCTTGACTCGGAGGCGGCGTAACCCGGATTTTGATCCGGTTTTAAGGCTTCAGGACCGAGCTTGGCTGTGGCGAGCAGTAGGTGGCTCGGCGGCGCGTCTCGGGCGCGGAGGTGAACCGGCCACATCAAGGGCACTCTGGCGGGTCGATGAGGTGCGTCTATTGTCGCGACAGGTTGGAGTGGCGCGGCCGTGGCCGGTTCAGCGCGAGTGCACAAAGCAGTACGAGTTCTGTGCAACAAGTCGAGGCGAAGCAGCACCTCGGCGCGGGGGCGGTCGACGGCGTCCAGCAACTCAGCGTGCGGCAGCTGAAGCGGCTGCAGCAGCAAGACCCGGTGGGGGGCACCCCAACCGATCCGAGGCGGAGCCATCCAACAAGTCAGGAGACCAGCGCGCGGCTGGCGAGTCCGGGTCTGGATCAAGCTCGAGTAGTCGTCGGAGGCACGCTTGATTACGGCAGTTTAGGAATGAAGACAGAGGCAGCATTAAACAAGACGGGTCAATGGGGAATTCTCAACCCGTGGATGAATCTTCTTGTGGGCGGCAGGTAACATGGGCGCTGCGTACATAGCAGCAGTTGCAATGCGTCGGAATAGTCAAGATAGCTGCCGCTTTTAGGGATTTTCCACTGAGTAG
The DNA here is from genome assembly GCA_021605205.1 of Aegilops longissima. Taxonomy (NCBI): domain Eukaryota; kingdom Viridiplantae; phylum Streptophyta; class Magnoliopsida; order Poales; family Poaceae; genus Aegilops; species Aegilops longissima. Next base: position 160,963,366 of record CM038679.1, read on the forward strand.
AACGGACAAGAGCTGTGGTTACGACAACTTGGCGGAACCTGCGGTCGGACAGATCGCTTGAACTTTAGTCAGCCTCGGAGAACATGGCAGATAAATCGCCTCCAATCGAAGACCTCGCCTTGGACTCAGCGCAATACTACTCGGCGGATTATCATAGCTCGAGAGATGGCCGTACAGCAAGTAACCCTAAAATAGTTAATCTCATATATCAGCCACCGCAGAACACTTTCGTCAATCTTGACTGATGAATTTGTAGTTGATATGAATTTTCCACCCCAGATTTTTGCTAAGCCGGAAATTTGCAAACTTCTCGAACCCTTAGAAAATATCCCTCCAAGAACTCAACACCACCATGCGCATGCCCCACGGTGGGCGCCAACTATCGTGGAATTGTCACGGCAGATGTCCTTAGTGTCAGGACTTAGTCGCGAGGCAACGTATCTATGTGGTAGCTTGAGAGGGGTTGAGCGAGATGAGAGACGCGATGTTTACCCAAGTTCGGCCCCTCACCGTGGAGGTAAAAGCCTACATCCTGCTTCATTGATATTGATGATGATGATCACGGTTACAAGAGTGCTCTATCTCGAGAGCTATTGTCTAAACCTAACTTGTCCAACTAGTGGAACTTGTCAATCTTGTCCCTTTTGGGGAGCCTTGCCCCTCCTTATATAAGTTGAAGGGGCGGGTTACCTGTAGAGTCCAACTCGGACTTAAGACTTAACTATTCTGACTTCTCTTCATGGGCTTCTTAACATCTTGGGATTCATAACGTCTCAGGCTTCATAACCCCTGGCAACCCAGTTATCACTGTCTGCCAGGTATTGACTGGTGCCGGTTTATGATGGTCTGTCGGTTTATGATGGTCTACCGGTTTATGATTGTCTACTGAGTTATCATCTGACTTAACTCCTGTCGGTTTATCATCCGACTTAACTCCTGCCGGGTTATCATCTGACTTAACTCCTGCCGGGTTATCATCTGACTTCACTCCTGCCAGTTCACCAAGTACCAACCGGGTTATAACTCCAGATTGGTCATACCGCGGGGTATATCCCCAACAAAGCGTAAAGTCCCTCCTACGAAGGTGAACAAAGTTGTGAAGAAGCGTGCTCGTGTCGAAGCTGAAGATCCTGTATCTGAAGAAGATGATATTGAAGTTGATTCTGAAGATGAATATGCACTGGTACGTGTTTGTACTGTATGTGACTTACTAGTTGTACTTGCAATGATTTAATTGTGTCTGGATTGTTATGTTGGCCAGGTGAGGGTTGGTCATTGTTTGCATCAATTGAGGGTGGTATTGATGTCGTTTTAAGATTTGAACTTGTGCAATCTTTCTTTTTTCTTCTTGCCTTCATATGTTTGTTTTGTTTTCTATATTCATTTAATTAAGATGTGCCTTCTTTATTTTCATTTACAGCCTGTTAGCGTTATGGGTCCGGTCAAGCCGGTGAGAGCCAATGCCAGAAAAGTTTCTTTGGATGAAGGTGACCTACAGCGATTCAACATTACTTTGTGATGTTCATTGAGAGAGATTGATGCTTGTGCTAAATTGCTTGAGAGTCGCCATGTGGCTAGGGTTCATGCAGCTGGTTTTGGTTCTATCATCAAGTGGAAGGTGAAGTCTAACATTTCTCGCCCTCTGATGGGAGCTTTGTACCTGAAGGTAGATCCTGATACAATGACTCTTGACATGGGTGAGGCTAATAAGAAGCTTCCCATCACTAGCGATGGTATACAACAACTATTTGGGTTCCCTCGTGGTGGTCGGTCTGCACCAAGGCCGACAGAGTATGGATATGACAACGCTCTGATGAAGTTAAGATTGGAGCTTGACATTAGCAGGAACAAACATATCAATACAAAGGATTTGAGGGATATGCTCAAGGTGCTTGTCAAGGATCCTAGCAAAGATGACCTTGTTCTCAAAGTGTTCTTCATTATTGTGTTTATGAAGGTTGTGTTGCCTGGTGTCGCCCCACGTGTTTCCAGAGAGGCGGCAATGTTTGAGGATCTCATCATTGAGGACATGGCTAATATGGATTATTACCAGCTGATGGTTGATGAGCTTAGAAGGGCTATTGTCAGGTACCAATATGGTGTTACCCTTGGGAAGGCAATCACATGTTGTGCTATAGGGCTTGTACTAATGTACCTTGACTGCCTTACCCGTGGCAAGACTCCGGAACCTGACATGTGAGTCCCCCGCATATGTTTCATTGATCCTGACAAGCTTTCCGATCTGGCTGATGCAGATTTGATAAAAAAAAGGCAACGCGGATCCAAAGACTTGGGTGTTTTGGAAGCTTCCGGTGAGTTTTATTTATGTCGTGTCTTGCAGACCTTTTTTTATTTAGGTATAGCTGTTTTTGCTGGAGTGAACATGTGTACTGCAGAGTTACCTGTTTAGATTTTTTTCATTTCTTAAGCTTTGTGAGGTTTAGGTATGATTTTTAGTACTGTTGTGTCGTGTGTGGTTGAACTGAATCTCTTGTTCAACTGACCTGTTTGTAAATACTAACAAATTGGCACTGATAGTGAAAGATCGTTAGTGCTGTTGATTTAAATCTATTAATATAATGTTTATTTTTTCCTGTGTGTTGCATTGATTAATTAACTCTTTTTCCCCTTGTTTGTAGTGGAAAACTCAAGAGGAGGTTGCCTTTTTCTGAATATATAAACAGCCAATCCTGGAGATGCCGTCGTCTCAGGTTCCCAAGATTTCATCTCTACGATGAGTTGAGAGATGGCCATGGTGTTGAGGGTGCTGGTTATGTTTCCCCTGGCCCTAGTAAGGCTAGTACTTCACAGAAGCAAGGTTTTGGTATTGATGTAGTTGTTTCTGCGTTGGAGCACGCTGAGCATATTTTTAGTAATGTGTGTTCTGAGGTGCAAAAGGTCCCAACTATAGTTGAGCGTCTGAGCTGTATCAATGGTATCCTTCCTGAAGGTCATCAATTTAATGGTGAGGAAGCAGCGGACTATATTGAGATGGAGAGAATTTTAATTAGTGATATGTGTGATGGTGCTGCTCAACTAATTCAGAGCTCGGTTCGTCTGTTGAACAAGATGAAGCGTTTCAAAACTATGCAAGACTCTCGCTGCAAGCCATATGAAGAAAGTGCCAATGTTGTTATCAGGCAGGTTGAGCAGGATGAGGCTGCTTCCACCGATAGCAGGGCTGGTGATGGTACTAAGGCTAATGTTTCTGATCACCATACGAATGATGTTGGCTTGGAGCCCTTGTTGTTGATGTGAGTCAGTCCTTGATGTTTGCAATTTTTACTATGTTGTTCTGCTGTCAGTATTGTAGTTGAACTTTGTCATCTTCATCTGTTTATTAATGTTTCTTTCATGCAGGAGACCAGTCATAATGTTGAGCCTGCTATTGACCATGGAGTTAATGATCCATCTACTGATAAGTGCATGTTTATTTTTATTGTGTTTATATATATTCTTGAATTTTCATGCGCACCAATGTGCACATTTTTCTATCCCACACCGTTAAGAGCTTGTAGGTGATACCTATCGTTTTGTTAGTGTGGTTTAATTTCTTGTGCTTATTGTTGCTAATAATAGCATTTTTTGCTTCATTACTATGAATCAGGGTCCTGTTGTTGGCGATGAGCCTTGTTCGACCATTGGTGATGTTCCTTTGAATGTTAGTAGCAGCAAGATCGGTGATGTTGCTGTGAATGTTGTTAAGGTTTGTTTTTCTATGCTTGCACTAATTTTATATGCAGTTTTCACTGCTGTTTCTTTGTAGCTGTAACAGTTAGCATGTGCACCTCTTGCTAGCTTTTTTGATTGTTAGTTTTGCTCATATTATTCACTTTCTGAAAAAAAAATTTAGATGACTGATGTTGAGCGTGAGGCTGTCGTTAGTGTTGGAGATGATGCTTGCAGTGTTCCATTGAGCAGTGGGCGCGACGTTGGTAGCAAAGTTGCTGATGAGGATGTTGGTGCTGCCAGCATACTTGATGCCAAACCGTCTGGTGTTGGTATTGCTGGAATGAAAATCTTTCTGATTGCGAAGATTTGCCGCCGGAAAATTTCCCGCCTGGAGGGCTTGATTACGGTGATGCATTGCAAGATGCCTCTAGCGTGGAGGAGGTGCCATCTGAGGATGATGATTTACTTCTGTCGATTTCTTCTGGCCCGTTGACGCAGGAGGCGCTCCTGTCATCCCAGGATTTTCTTTCTTTAGACCCTGAAAGCGCAACCATATTGTTGTCCTCACAAGATCTTCCGTCGTCAAACGCTGAACCCGGAGGCATATTGGTGTCATCACAGGAACTCCCGTCGTCAAACATTGATAGTGCAGGTAAGGATTTGTAAATGAGGCGTACTCTCATTTATGGCATTTTGGACATGTTTACTTGTAGTGCTTGAACTTATTATTTTTCTTCTTTCTCTGCAAGCAGAAGGTGCTGATGTTGTTAAGTTTGATTTGTTTTTCTTCACTGTTACGAGGTTGCGCACGAACCGTGGGAAACGGTTAGTTTGGGATTTTGCTCGTATAATTTTCGTCTCTTTTTCTTTCTCTCATATGACTATTTTTGTTATTGCAGTAGTTTTAATTCATGTCATCTTTTGTGTTTTCCTAGGGACAAGCCAATGTTACAAAATAGCGAATGTGATGCCAGTGTTGGTTCTATTGTTAAAGTGTTTGTCCCCACTGGCATGCTCAACTCAGACAGTGCTGACATTGTTTTATATTCTCTACGTCAGAAGTACTGATACACTGACAAGTTGATAGTGCCCAGATGGGTGATGGTCAGTATTTTGCTTTGTCTATAGGATGATAAGTTATTTTGGCAATTTTCTAACTATTGTTGTTCTTTTTGTACAACATACCAAGATCCATGATGGAAATATTTACGCCAATGTGCTAAAGTGGTTCACGAGATCAGGGGTTGATGGTTTTGACCAAGTAGGTGAACTTGAACTTATTGTACTCATGAACTAGAACTATCATGTTTTCTTGCAAGTTTGGGAGGTGGGAATGAACTTGAGTAGCCTGTTTTTTAACCCTTGTACTTATGAATGATGTGTGCTTCTTCTTTTAAAGTTGCACTTATTATTGCAAGGAAATTTAACTGATATGTTTGTTGCAAGTTTGGGCGGTGGATATAAACTTGAGTAGAATTTATTTTTTGTAGTGGGTTGCTTACTCAATTAGAACTTATGATTATCTGATTTGTTTGTACTTCTGAATTTCAATTTCCCTCTTCTCTTTTATTGTTTGGAGGCTGAATGTTTTGTTTCACTATGATTTGTTAAATTCATTTTTCCTCTGTGATTTTTTTGTCAACTTCTTTTCCCTACTTTTGATCCGCCGTCATTTGTGGCCGCAATGAAGCCTAGTGAAGAATCTGGGCATTGGTGCTTGATTGTTCTGAATTTGAGGTTCCGTCGTTTCGAGTGTCTTGATTCACTCCGCGATGAAACCTGGAGTGATGTAGTTAGATTCTTAAGGACCATGACAGATAACATAAAGAAGCTTTGGAGGGAGTCCAGCGTAGACAGGGCCAAACCATTTTTGCCGGCGCATATTGATGGTTTCTCTTGCGAGTTTGTGCGGGTGCCGCAACAGAAAAACACGTGAGTATCCGTTTTTAATGATTTTTATTAGTTGTTTTTGTTGCTGGGAGGATGGTGTTCCTGTATTTTTGAATTTTTTATTTACCCTTTTGTTTTTTATTTTGTTAACAGGCATGATTGTGGCTTCTTTATGCTACAAAACTGCAAGACCTATCATTGCCGGGAGGATGGTGTGATTGACATGTTGGATTATATCCACGAAGACATTCTTGACATTAGAAAGACTTTGATGTATACCTGCGCAACTAGCGATGTGTTTGATGTTGACTTTCGGGGTTTGTTTGGCATCGAACCTTGTACGTGTACATGACCTTTTGTAATTTATTGCAGGTTGTACTTCTTGATTAGTACTGTCATGAATTATGTATTTGAACTTACCCTTGATGCGCTCCTTCTTTTTTATTTTGCAGGTGAGTAGCTGGATCTTGGTGAGCATGACTACAGGATCTTTGGCAGCCAGTTCTCAGAGCTCGAGCGTGTAGCTATTGATTCTAGCCAGGGTGTTCTCCCGAAAAGATAAGATCTGGTGTTATGAAGGGGCGGTTGGGAGCTCTGAAAGTTTCTACGGCTGCTTGTGTAGAGAGCCCCTCCACACCCAAGAATCCCATTGTGGAATTGATAGATAGTGATGATGATGCGTTTGACAAGATTACTGGCATGGGAAGAGTCACCAGGAGCGCTACTGCCAAGGGTTTATCCCCCGTGCTGGAATAGTGGCCTGTAGAGCTGGTGTTGCTAGGAAGGATCCTGCTTTGGATTCTGGCAATATTACAAGCACGAAGCGTGAACCTAGAGATCCTATAAAGTTTTGCTTCACTGTGCAGCAGCTTCACCCTCATAAATTCCCTCACCTGGACAAGGCTCGCCAGTTGTATAATCTGTTGCTTAGTGATGAAGGACGTGAAAATATGCCGAGTGACTATCTCTCGTTATGTTTCCTCTTCTTTTCTTCTGTTTTTTTCTAACTACTAGATAAATATGACCTGAACTGTTCTTTTTTATACAACTTGAACTGCTATGAATGCCTTATCTTGCTTCCCCTGCTTTTTGTTCTTGTGTGTGCTACAGGACTTCATTCTCAATGATACCTCAGCCTAATGATAGTGTAACTAGCTTCACTGGTAAACGCATCTGGGAAGTTTTTGCACCTGGGAAAATGATGGAGGGTGATGTAATGGACTTCCTCATTGATGATTGGAAGCAAGACCCCGAGGGAAATGCTGATTTCGCATCTGAAAAAAGGGTATTGCTGAGTCCATATTTCATCACGGTAATCAATCAGATCGTTTGTTTCTGTTAAACAAGACTGCCTATTGTTTTATGAGTTTTAATAATACTTTGCTTGTTGATCCTTTCCCCTGTCTATTTCTTTTTGGCTTTTTGCAGGTTGTGCTTGATTGTATGTTCTACGGTGATCAAGATAAAGAATTTAATGTGGAGAGTGCAGCTAGAGATTTCAAGAGCTATGTTAGAGATGAGGAAGACTTTCTCACTGCCGACCTTGTGAGATCTACTAGCTGATTTTTGGTTTTATTTGTTTGCTATGATGCTGGTTTTTATTTTGAATATTTAATATCTATTTTTTGGTCATTTGTTTTTAGATCATGATGCCTCTATTCAAACCTATGGTTTTATCCAAGGATAGGAAAGTGAACCACTTTTCCTTATATGTCATGAATCGGTACCGAAGTAGCGTTGACATCATTGACTCTTTACCTTATAATAAGATCCATTGTCCTTCAAAGAACACCTATCATAAAGACTGCGAGAAGATTGTGAGTGACATTTATTATCTGTACTGGATTATTTTTTCCGCCTCTTTGTTTTTGCTTTTCTGAGACCTGAAAATGTGTGGTTTCTTTTCTTTTTTACAGATCTCTAGATTGGTCCAAGTAATGAAGGCTGTGTATGGTGATGCTCAGTACAATGCGAGCAAGTGGCCCAAATGGGAGGTTTTTGCAAAGAAACCAACGTTTGTCACTACAAAAAAAAGACACATCCGTGACATTTTGGGCCGAACGAAATTTTGTTCTATCATGCTTATGACACTTCTATGACGATAATTGTGACAAAACGCGGTATCATCATAGATGTGGTGGGGTCCTACTTCTATGACAAAAAATCATGACAGAAAATGGGCTTTTCATTCTGGGTGGGACGGAGACGTAGCTGCATGACATTCTTTGGGCCGTCCATGACGGAGAAAACCATGGTAGAAACGAGGGTGAGGAACATATCGGGGTAGTTCCCGGTTACGATGGGTGGTCGGGGGCCGGGCGATGCGCATTTCTCTCGTGACGCTGCTGCAGCGTGTGTGCGGCGTTATGCTCTAACCGAACCAAGCGAGGCATTGGGCTCTAATCGAACCCGGCGATTGCCTTCAGAGGCTACGCGTTCTCGAACCCGAGCGATCGATCGATGGCTGTTAACTGAACCCGATCGAGCGATTCCTTCGCTACTGCTGCTAACTAAAGCCGATCGATGCTACCTCTGGATGAATAGTGAGTGTTGTTGGGGGGTTTGGATGAACAGTTCCCGGTGGGGGTTGGATGAACAAGAATCTGTGGTAGTAGAGGCCGTTGCCGCAGGATGAACAGTACCCCGATCGATCAATCCGGTGGATGAACAGGACCCCGTGGAGGGCTGGATGAATAGGACCCCATGGAGGGCTGGATGAACAAGACCCCGTGGAGGGCTGGTTGAACAGTAACCGGTGGAGGGCTGGATGAACAGTAGCCCATGGAGGGGTGGTTGAACAGGACACCCGTGGAGAGGGCTGGTTGAATAGTAGCCGGTGGAGGAGCGCGCGGTGGAGGCTGGATGAACAGGAGCCCGTGGATGAACAGTCGCAGGTGGAGGCTGGAGGAGGTCGACGGTGGAGATGAACAGTATCCCGTGGAGTCCCGTTTTGCGGTACGCCACACATCTCCCGATGAACAGGACCCCCATTTCAATCGTAGCGCTCCAACACAAGTCTGTTTCCTCCGTTTTGCGGTATGCCACACCCCTCCCGATTAACAGGACCCCGTTTTGACCGTAGGAGGTCCATTTCCTATGTTTTGCGGTACGCCAGACCTCCTCCCGATGAACAGGATCCCATTTCCACCATGGCCGGTCGAACACAAGGCCATTTCCTTCATTCTGCAGTACGCCAGGCCTCGTTTCCATCGGCTGTTTCGTCCAAGCCGGTTGGCGCCCAATGAACATCACGCGTTCCGTTGCCTCCCGATGAACACGACGCAATCTGTTGCCTCCCCATGAACACGACGACGACGCAGTTTCTCCGTTTCGACCCAGCCAAAGCCTTATACACGAGCCCTGGCCGTACGTATGCGTGAGAGGCGTTCGAGACCCTGCCCGTATGTACGTATGTGGCCGTATTTACTTTCTTGCACCCTGGCCGCTGTACGTACGTGTACATGCTATGTGCGCGCTTCTACTACCACACGTGTGCGCCTCTACTACCACACGTGCATGCCTCTACATTGACCAGTATGTATGTACACGTTCGCGACCAGAATGACAACGCTATGAACGCTTCGACCGGGTGGGTCCCGACTGTTAGGCACTTCCTTGCGTGCGAAGATGTAGCTAGTGGGTCCCAGCAGTCAGGGGGCGAATCATTTTTTTTTTGCTCGTAATATGGAAGCCCTTCCTTGCGTGCGAAGATGTAGCTGGTGGCTCCCAGCTGTCAGGGGGAAACATTTTTTGTGAAATACGGTGGCCTGTCTGGTGGGTCCCCGCTGTCATGTGGAGGAATCATTATTTCCCATGTAATAAGGAGGCATTTCCTTGCTGCGGCCATGAACTCCGCTGCCGGCCTCTCCATGTACAGTACTCTTCCGATGGAAGTCGTTCCTTTACCACATTGACCACGACGTGCCGAGAGCACCAGGGCGGTGGACGACGGCGAGGCCTAGGAAGGGGAGAACATGGAGCCGGGGAAGACGCGGCAGTGGATGCCCATGCGGAGAGGAGCATGAGGGTTCACTGGTTCGTCTTCGATGTGAGGCTGCCGTCGCCGCAGAATAACAGGGGTGTGGGTGAGTGGAGGGATGGTGTTGTAGGGTGGAACCCTAGATGGAGATCTTTCACGAATTGGAGGGGAAATCCCCAAGAACACGAAGAACACAAAGAACACAAGAGAGGAAAACACTCAAATTGACTAGATCCAATCACACATATGATAGATCCAAGAACACACAACAGATCACAATGATTCAAGAACAACAAAAGAAATATACAAGGTACTAGTTCATCCCAATCCTATGAGGAGAGAGGTATTGATGATCCTATGATGGGGATCCTTCCCAAGATGGGGGCTTGATATCCACTAGGGATCTTCTCCTAGGAGGTCTTGATCTCCTAGAGGAGTGGGTACAAGGAGCAAATCTCACTAAATCATCTCATATACTTTGCTATCCCTCTAAATGAGCTAGGTGGGGGGGAACTTACAGTCTAGGGGCGAAATAAGAGAAGGAGGGGAATACATGGGTAAAAACCCAAAGAGGCACGCAGGCCCTCGGAGTGGCCCGGGCACCCGGGGGTCCTAGGCCCGGGCACCCGGGGTACACACAGGGGCCTGGGCGGTCGAGGCCGGGCACCTGGTGGTCCAAAGCCCGGGCACCCGGGCGGCGCTGGTGGCTGCTGGGGAGGGCCGGACCCCAGGGCCATTCGGTCGGGCACCGGGCCGGCTGGAGATGGCTCAGCACCCGGGCAGTGGCAGCAGACACCGGGAGGGGGGCGGGCACCATGCCTTAAGGCTGGGCACCCGGGGTGGCTCGGGCAGCTAGGCCACGTGATGCCGGGCACCCGGGGCTGCTGGCCGGGCACCCGGGGCCGGCTGGGAGCTGGGCCAGGGAGGGGCCGGGCCTCCGCGTCCTTCTTCTTCACGTCTCCTTCCTCCTTTTTCTCTTCAGGTGCTAGTGCCTCCATCCTTGCTTTCTCACGTGCTTCTTCTCGGTACCTAGTGATGCATGACATTCCCGCTTGAGGTAGGACCCTATTCATAGGTGATTCCGAGTGAAACTCAAAGAGGAAAGAATTGACCTCGTCCTCGATGGCGCGTGCGCGAGCTCTTGTCCACGGTCCACTCCGTCCTTGCGGTGGCGGTGTGACGTCCATGGTGATGGTCGAGGGATGCTCCGCATCATCTACGCCCCTCCCCTTGGGAGAGATCTGTCCACGGAAAGTGATCTTCATCACCATGGGAAAGAGATGGCGTCGCTGAGTAGAAGTGGACAACCACCAAGCACTTGTCATGTGTAAGCTCGTAACGGTCACTCTCCAATGTCACAACGTCTTGTGATTCCTTCAAAAGGAGCAAGAACAACAAACACTTGAAAAAAAAATGTGGTTAGCGGAAGTGCAAAACCTATCATTCGTGTGGTAAGATACCCAACAATTGTATGCATCATGCTCATCATCAGGAAGGACAAGGGAGCATTTCATAGTATGGAGGCATAGGATGCAAGAACAACCAAATACAATAGGTTCAAGTAAACAAGCATGCTTCACAAGTAATATGTCCAAGTCTCCACGATCAATAAGCATATCAAGTTGGCACGCAATACAAGGTGATATGAGAGATGCAACTAATGGAGACAAGAGACAATGATCATGACAAATCAAGTGAGAGGCATCAACATATATGATATAGCAATTTTGCAACATGTGCGAGGCAATCAAGTCATGAGAGCAAAAAGCAGGCATAGGCATATGTGAAGTAATGACATTGTTGCAACCAAACATGTGATAGTAGCAAGTAATCCAAGAATTGGATGTAACATGTGAAAGCATAGCAATCAAGTCGTGCAAACTAGTGGAGTGAAGATGCAACACCCTAGAAAAGAAATCATGGCAATCATGTCATGTGAGCAAAAATAGATATAGGAAATGCACATGACATATCACGAGCACGAGCACAAAGCAAGATCATAGTATCATCGTAGGAATGTGGCATAAATGGAACATGGCAATAACAAGCAATATCTCCACCAAGCTTGCAAATACACATACAAGTAGTAGCATTAATCATCATGTGTAATGCACGGCATGGGTCACAAATGCATGGAAAATGTAAAGAAATGAGCATATCATGCAAAGTGAACATGGCAAGATGGCCATATAATATGTAATGGACAATAGCCCATAGCCAAGTGAGGGCCATGTAGAAGAAATGCGCAAAGTCTTTGCACGAAGAGAGCGGTGGGAAAGACACTCCATGGGATCCCAAGTCATCATTGCTCTCTAGAGCTCGTTTTGTCAACTCATGGGATTGTGAGGTTGACAAGTATTCATGGGTACCTACACAAAAGAGACAAACACCAAAGAAAGTGTGTGTGGTAAATGTACACATCATCCATCATGATGTGTATGTGCACGTGTGAGTTAGTACAAGATAAGAATCGCTCAAAGAAATTTGAGGCATGGTATACGAACATGTCATCCATCATGAAAGAATAGTTGTTATGTATGACACGATGGGGACACAAATTGAGAATGGAAGTATATGGCACATCAATATCATTTTTTATTCATGGGAAGCATATTGTGCACAAAAGTAGTGGGATCATGCAAAGTATGGAATGCATCAAAATCTCCTAATATGTATGAGGAAACTATGGGGGTCTCCTCATGAGAATTAATGGAAACATCACATGAAGAATATGGACAACATCCAAAACTATGCATATCCGAAGCTAGGTGGTCATGGCATGGCATATAGGATAAATGATGCAAAGGGAGAATATCAATATCATAACAAGAAAAACAAATGCAAATAACCATGGGCTTGTCATCCATGCCATATGTGCAAATTGGGTTAATTTTAATGGCATATGCATAGTCACTACGATGAGATTGCAAATATGACATATTGTTGATCTCATGCATAGAATATGACAAGTCAAGCAGATTGTCAAACATGATGTGACCGAGAGAATTATCACAATAAATCCTATGTAACATGGCATCACGACTAATAGACTCCACATGGCAATCATCAAACTCATCATAAGTGGGTAAATCATCGCATGGGGAAGTCAAACTAGCATGAAGCATGACAATAGGTGGATCAACATCATGCAAGCAATCAATGTCGAGAATGTCCACTAGTGGGACTAGAGCATCACATTCACCTATATTACCTTGTTCATTCCACTCAAGTGGTGTAGGTGAGGAGGCAAAGACCAAATGGTGGTCATCATCTTCATCTTGGTGGAACCATGTGGGGGGTGCATCATATTCCACCATGGCCATCGTCTTGTCCATAGGAAGGACGAAGTCGTCGCGGATCGGTGCATCATCATATATGGGACCTAGCACCAAATGAGAAGACACAATAGAGGTAGAGGTCAAGTTGTTAGAAATGCAAATGGCCTCACATGCCCTATCAACTTCCTCACTCTCTCTATGTGGTGGTGGCTCACTCACTCCCTCAAGGTAGGTGCACTCAATGTCACATATGGTGGAGTCCTTCATCTCACTCAAGTGGTGGGGGTTGTGGCTCTCCTCACATGGGAATTGTGGCAACTCATCACATATGGGGCTAGTGGTGAAGTCACTCTCACTCTCCATATGGTGGCACAAGTCACTCAAGTCATCATAAATCGCCATGGTCGAAGGGAAAATCCCATGCTCAACCATCTCGTCATCGTCGCTGTGGATGAAGGCCGAAGATGGCACATCATCACTCTCCTCCATGACCGAAGGGAAAATCCCATTCTCGATCATCTCGTCACCGTCAACGTGGAGGAAGGCCGATGTAGGCGTACTCGTCGGAGGTAGGCGAAGATTCCATACGTCCAAAGGTGAAGATGCCTTGATGACACTTGGCGAAGATGCCGAAGTGGTCGTAGTAGTCGTAGCTCCGTCTTGGTGGTGCTTGCATCACGGTCTTCTCTTGTGCTCATGAAGTTTGGCCATAGCTTGATGTAGAGCTTTTTGGGACTTGTAGGTGTACGCATCGCGAGCATCTTCATCTTGATGGTGTTGTAGTGCTTGAGCTCGATGGCGTTCCGAAGATTTGCTACTAGAGCGTCGCCGCCTTGAAGATGACGAAGGGGAAGAAGACTTGTAGTTGGCCAACATGTCTCGTACTTGATCCCTTTGTTCCGCCAACTTGGTGTCGATGTAGTCCCTTGTTCGTGCTTCACGTTGATGAATGTCGACGGTGAGTCGCTCAATGCTTCGCATTGCCCGTTGTAGTCCGAAGATGGGTGTTTTGGTGATGTAGTTGTTCGCGCCGTCGTTGTCGTGGAAGACCGGAGATGAAATGCCTTGCCTATCCATCACAAGTCTCGAGCAAATGTAAGTGGAAGATAGGAAAGAGCTAGACCAAATGTACCTTATCCAATGTTGAAGATGGATCAATGATCACTCGATAATGTAACAAGGAAATAGCACAATTGGTACCGAATCTTGTCAATTCTCACACCTACACAAGGCTTATGGTGAAGCTCGGTGAGGATAGTGGCACAAAATGTTTATGCAAAACGTTAGCAAGAGTCAATAATGTTGGAAAAGATTCACAAATTTGCAAGTGCAACAAGTAGACCAATAGCAATATGTGGCACACGGGAACACACACACGGATAGATAAATGAGGTCGTGCAACCAAGGAATGAGCACAAAATGTGGAATCCACGAAAAACACTCGTGTTGCACAACTCTAGAGATACACTAGCACGATTGCTCAATAGGCGGATACGACAATTGTGCACAACCTAGAAGATGGAAAATGTATCAACTTTCTATCCCAAGTATGCTATGTGTATGATGTTCCGGTGTTTCGCACACGATGATCCAAGATTATCAATATGGTAGTATGATATGCAATGTGGCAATGCTATGGCTATTGCTTACAAGCTCTTTGCTCTCTTTTCCTTTTGCTTAAAAGCTTTTTTTATATGGCCACTATGCGACATGCACAAACCAAGATAGCAATTTTGTATATGCGGGAACAATCTTGTGACACAAGTGATGATATGATGATACCAATATGATATGGTATGTATGCAATGGAAGGTACGGATCACTAATGTGCACAAGTAACGTTGCCGGCAATACTCAATGGCTAGTCTCAATAGGCAAGTGACACAAAATGGGCTAAGGGGTTAACAATTTAATGGTAAGAATGTAAAATGATGGGATACCATGATACCAAGATGATATAGAGGTTACCGTTCTTGCTTACAGTTAGGGTGTCAAAATGGTGAAGTGGTCGATGTCGAAGATGACCTTGTGGCGATGATGAGTGGCGGTGTTCTTGATGTAGATACCAAGATGATGTAGACCCGTCCCTAAGTAGTCGAAACACCTTAGGAAACGGTAAAAACCGCAAACTCAAAATCTCCAAAGGCAAATGTCAAATGGTGGTAGTGGAATGCGTTGGTGGTTCCGGAGTTAGCAACACAGAAGTGGTGGTGGTGGTTGATGACTAAGCGACCGTCCCTAAGTAGCCTAAACACCTTAGGATACTCAAGTCACCCCTCAAGCAACCACAAATGCTATATGGATCAAAATGGGTTAGGTTGCGGAAAGCTATGGTGGTTTTGCGGATGATATGGTGGATGGCTTAGGCAAAGATGCCAAAGTGCCAAAATTTTGATGGAGTAAAATGGTGGTAAAACCAATAATAGCAGCTTGGGCACGTCGCTAGCTTTTCAACGAGCCAAAGAACACCCAAATCAGCTGATTCTCGGGGGTACGGGTGCCCTGGGGTGGAAGGTGTGGGCACCCGGGGTGGTCTAAGGCAAACAGCCCGGGGGTGAGGGCGCCCGGGGTTTGGGGTGCGGGCACCCGGGGTGGGCGGGGGTGTCCGGGTGCCCGGGGTTTGAGGTCCATATGCCCCGGGGTGTCGGATTTGGGCGGAAAATGGGAGAAATTGGTGGATTTCGTGGAGGGAAAGGTGGAGATGGAAGGGGGAAAGGCTAGATCCACTCGAAACCAAGCAAATCCATGGATCAAATCCAACAAAACCTCATCAAACCAACAAATCACAAAAAAAATTGGGGCTATTTTTTGTGGGGAATTTTTGAAATTGGGAAGAATACAACAAAATTAGGCTAGAGAACAAGAAGGGGGGCTCCAATTTCGTGAGAAAACGTGGCTCATGATACCAAGATGTGGTAGGGTAGAACCCTAGCTGGAGATATTTCACGAATTGGAGGGGAAATCCCCAAGAACACGAAGAACATGAAGAACACAAGAGAGGGAAAAAACTCAAATTGACTAGATCCAATCACACATATGCTAGATCCAAGAACACACAAGAGATCACAATGATTCACGAACAACAAAAGAAAGATACAAGGTACTAGTTCATCCCAACACTATGAGGAGAGAGGTCTTGATGATCCTATGATGGGGATCCTTCCCAAGATGGGGGCTTGATATCCACTAGGGATCTTCTCCTAGGGGGTCTTGATCTCCTAGAGGAGTGGGTACAAGGAGCAAAGCTCACTAAATCATCTCATATACCTTGCTATCCCTCTAAATGAGCTAGGTGGGGGTACTTATAGTCTAGGGGAGAAATAAGAGGAGGAGGGGAATACATGGGTAAAAACCCAAAGAGGCACGCAGGCCCTCGGAGTGGACCGAGCACCCGGGGGTCCTAGGCCCGGGCACCCGGGGTAGACACAGGGGCCTGGGCGGTCGAGGCCGGGCACCCGGGGGTCCAAAGCCCAGGCACCCGGGCGGCGCTGGTGGCTGGCGAGGGAGGGGCCGGGCCCCCGGGGCCGGCTGGAGATGGCCCAGCACCCGGGCAGGTGGCAGCAAGACCAGTGAGGGGGGCCGGGCACCCGGCCTTAAGGCCGGGCACCGGGTGGCTGGGCATGGTGGGCCACGTGAGGCCGGGCACCCGGGACTGCTGGCCGGGTACCCTGGGTCGGCTGGGAGCTGCGCCAGGGAGGGGCCGGGCCTCCGCGTCCTTCTTCTTCACGTCTCCTTCCTCCTTCTTCTCTTTAGGTGCTAGTGCCTCCGTCCTTGCTTTGTCACATGCTTCTTCTCGGTACCTAGTGATGCACAACATTCCCGCTTGAGGTAGGACCCGATTCATAGGTGATTCCGAATGAATCTCAAAGAGGAAAGAATTGACCTCATCCTCGATGGCGCATGCGTGAGCTCTTGTCCACGATCCTCTCCGTCCTTACGGTGGCGGTGTGACGTCCATGGTGATGGTCGAGGGATGTTCTGCATCAGATGGCCTGGCCAGAAGTGGGAGTAGTAGGGGGCGGTGAGGCCTCCGCGGCAGCACAGCCGGCCACGGGAGGCAGGGGCAGGCGGCACGACCGGTGCTGCTTTGGGCGGCTGGAGCGAGAAGACCAGAGATTGAATAAGCACTACGGCCGTTGGATGGACATCGTACGGTCACTGGAGCTAGAATCATTCATATTGACTAAGTTGACAAAGCCCGCCGTCCCCGTCATCTTAGTAGGCCCGCAAGTCAGCCTCCCACAATGGTGGGTCCCAGCTAGCAGGGGGAGTATTCATTTTTTTTTGTGCGTAATAAGGAAGGAGGCAGCGGGGGGAACGTTTTTTTCAAGAAATACAGAGGCCCTTCCGGTGGGTCCCAGTTGTCAGGTGGAGGAATCATTATTTTGCACGTAATACAGAGGCATTTCCTTGTGTGGACCCCTACTATCAGCCTCTTCTGATGGCTGTTGTTTGTTGACCATGTTGACCTCGCCGTGCCGAGAGCAAAAACGTGGTGGACGAGGGCGAGGCCTAGGAAGGGAACGACCCGGAGCCGGCGAAGCCACTGCAGTGGATGCCCACGCTGAGGGGTGTATGAGCGCTGACTGGTCGGCTGCGCGGTGGGGCTGACGTCGCCGGAAAATAACAGGATGTGCGGGTGTGTAGAGGGATGGAATGGCGGCAGCACAACCAGCCACGGGAGGAGGGAGCAGGCGGCCATTGGATGGACATCCAACAGTCACTGCTCTGTGTTGACTAAGTTGACAAAGCCTTGCGTACGCGTCCAAAAAAAATTAGGACAGCGTCATCGTCAACCTAGTAGGCCCAGAAGTCAGCCTCCAAATCTGTGGAAAACAACATACAACCCATTAGCCATTATTTTTAATAAACAGCCCATTTGCTAATTCTTAAGGATATTTGTAGCCCATATTAGCATTACAGACCATATATTCTGGGCACTGCTAAAAAATTCAATGAAAATTTTCATATTTCGGTGGGGTCTGAACTCTTTTAATCATGAAATTTCAAGTTGCGTTAAAAACAATTTTTAAAAAATTATATCAAAATAGAATTCAAAAAATAATTCTCTGCAAAAAAATGAATGAAATTAAAATCTTAACTAGCAAGATGCCCGTGCGTTGCACGGAACATGAAAATGCATTGGTATGAGTTAGTTTATCTTGTGGGAGAAAAGACGATCTTTTAATGTAATTGCCAGTTGGCTTTGGTTTTTATAAGAGTAGAGAGTAGAGAAATTGAGAAATAAATGATATCTTAATGTAATTGCCGGTTGGCTTTGATTTAAAAATTTACAGCCCATTTCTTACAACTTATAGCCCATTTTCTGGGGAAGCCCATTTCTTACTACTTTACATCCCTCCCTCCTCGTCTTGAAAGATTTGCTGCCCAGCAAGGCTGAGAAAAGCAAGTAGGCCTCGGTTTTGGTGTTCTCCAAAAAAAGAACCGGGCTAGCCATTTTCAAAAAGAAAAAAGATATCAACTGGGCTCGTCATGTGCTTAAATAAAAGCATAAGCGTGGGCTAGATGGGCCACAGCCCCCGCACAGCACGCAGTTGAGCTCCGTCTCCGAAACTAAAAAAACAACTGGGCGAGCTGCTCGGTCCCTGGTGTTATCCTCTCGTTGTGTAATTTTAACAAATCCGCCGCCGCGCCGGCCTGTGCATCACCGGTGTGAGATGAGACATCGATGACTTGTCCTGGCGACATGCCGCCGTTGGTGGACTCCGCGTCCCCCTTGCCGAAGTCAACCGCGTCCACATCCTTGTCCTCGTCCTCATCGTCGGCGCCGCCCTCAAGGTTGTAGTACTCGTAGTAGTGAATGCGCCAGAGCTCGCGTTGGTACTCCACCACCGATTCCTCGATGGACAGACTCCTATTTACCTCAACCTCGGCCACGCGCAACTCCTCCTCCCGGCGCTCCTCGACCTCCACCGCCTCCTGCATCTCCAGCTCCTACTCGGCGACCTCATGAGGAAGCAGGTGCTCCATGGCCACCGCCGCCTTTTCAGACGTGGGTTGCATGCTGGAGTCTGAGGTGGCCTGGAATATCTTGGCGTGTGCATCCTCGATCTTGGTGTGGATGGCCTCGACCCAGGCCAGGGCGACATCAGCGGCACAGACGGCAGCTCGAGCGCTCTCAGCGTTTGCAGCCGCCATCGCAGCTGCAGCTGCAGCTGTCTCGGCTTCCGCGGCTACCCTATCGGCTACCGCAGACGCCCTCTCGGCGAAAGCGGCCGCGCTCAATACGGATGCGGCGGCACTCTCGGCGTAGGCGGCCGTGCTCTCGGCGTAGGCAGCGGCGCTCGGGGCGCGCCATCGACGGAGCCTTCAAGAAGCATTGCCACGACGTCATCTTTGCAAGTGCAGGAATGGGGATCGGAATTCGTGGATTCGGGGGTTGCCGCACTGGAGCAGACCAGCCGGCGAAGCTTAAGGAGCGATACTTATATAGACCCAGATATTTTCATCGCAAACGATTCCTAGAAAACAATTGTGTGTGATGTTGTACAAATTTTTTATTAGCCGTGAAAGACGAATTTGGAGTAAAGTGGCAACGGATGGTGTTTTAAATGAACGAGAAATTTTTTAGTACTAATACAATTGTCATGTCAAATTTTGGAAAATTTCAGGGGTCATTTGACCTTTTAAGAAATTTAAGTGATTTTCTAGCAGTGAGGAATTAGGAGGAAGTATTTTTTTGGCTTGTAATAACGAGGCACGTAATGCAATGACCCTGGTGGGTCCCTACTGTCAGCCTCTCCACGTACAGTCGTCTCCTAATTCCTCTTGGTTATTGACCATGTTGACAACGCCAGACGGAGGCGGGCACAACGAGCGAACCAAGGCGGAGAACGACAGCGAGGCCACGGACGGGAAGGAATAGCAGCCGTGGAGGAGGCAGCAGTGTAGTGGCAAGTGGAGGGGATGGCAACAACATGCAACTCAAGCTTACGAACGGTACAAAAAAGCCCAGGATTAATTGTTCATCAAATTTTTAGACAAAATCCAGAATGAACAAGGCAGTAACATCTAACCCAACCACTCCTTTTCGCAGTCACAAACAAATGGATCGGTCTGATCCATAAAATCAACATCCAGTGCATAAAAATTTATTGCACGATGACTACAACTTGTTGTAAATAGAAGACGAGCACGTTTATAAGCCCATTTGTCCACCTGAAACTTCTTTTTTTGCTCTTCAATGTGTCCTCCGTGAGAAATCTCTTGCGGTAAAACTTAAGCCTCAGGGACAATAGTAACCTCGCATTCAACAGGAAGAATGTGACAAAGCTTCTGTTTGCCTGGTTGGATGCATATCCTTCCATCATTATTGTCCTCAAACGAATGTCATGAGAACTGAGAAAATCCCGGTGCTTATTATGCCACCAATTGGTTATACGTTTTTGTCCATGTGCTTGCAGTACCTAAGTAGACATGAAGATTTGAAAACAGTTAAGGTCTGAAAAAAAGAGTGTGTCGAAAGAGCAACAGCTGAATGGTTAATTCTAGTACAATATATACAGTCTTTAAATGTGCATGAAATCATCACCTCCATGTATAAATTCTCCAGAGACCAAAATATAATGCCCCGAGACCGGTGCGCCAGAAGCCTTCCATGTTTTTCGTTGTCGTCGTGTGTTTTATTTTCTTGTTGCATTTCATCATCGCATCATTCGCATTGCATCGGCACTCCGTTGCCGTCATGTTTTTAAACTTGCATTCGTTCGTCGTTGCGTTTTCTCCCTTTGCCTTCATCACCTTCCCTCGGATCGCCTTGCCTGCATTGACCGTTCCAGACCAATCGGGTTTTCGCTTCCCTCTTGACCATGACCACCTAACCAATCTTTGCGCAGAGCATCGACCCCTCGCCCGTGTCCGAAACTTCCCCGAACCCGAACCGGACTATCGTTACCGTTGGGTCTGGATCATCCCCCAACATCTATAAAACATCTTCCTTTATTTATTGGAATATCTAGCCTATTTTTCCCGACCGTCCGATTTTGATCGAAGGGTCACATTAACCCCTGCCTAATCATCACCCACTATATATAACCGGTGCATTTCTAGACCAAACCCTATTTTCTAGGGAACCTCGCCTGTCCAATCGCCGCCGCCGCCAGTCAACCACCCCTCTTCCCCTTCGGGATCTCCCCTGTCCCATCCACCATTCCATCCCTATCCAGCAGCCGCCACTCCTCTCCTCCTCGATCTGCATGCCCGGCCAACTAGAGCTCCCCTCGATCCCCTCCTCCCGAGCCACCTCTCCCGTCCATCCCCATCAGAGAAGAAGCTCCCGTGCCCGAGCGCCTCCTAGAGCTAAACCTCGCTCGGGCCTCGAACCTCCTCGTCGTCCGGAGCAGGAACGCTCATCCTCGTCTCCTCTCGACCCCGAGCCAAGTCCTCTGCATCGCGAGTTCCTCCGCCTCCTGTAACCTCCGGAGCCTCGTCGGACTGCGCTCCCGCCGGTGACCAGCAGGTCGTCGAGCCCATCCGGATGCCGCCGCTGCTGCCGTTCCCCTGCCATGGCGCCTCGGCCTCCTCTGCTCCCGCACCTGAGGCCCCGAGCTCCTCCAGCTCAACCTGCTGCCGGCGACCTCGACTGCCAGACCGCCCCTCTGCTCCCCTCCTCCCTTCCCTTTTACCTCCCCTTCTCTCTCTCGGCTCACATCTTTCTCCCTGTAGCTGCTGCAGCAAGGAGCCGCCGTCGCCAAGTTCTTGCCGGGCGCGCCGCTGCCTAGATCCGGTGTTCCCACACCTGCATCGCCTCTGCCTCGACCGCCTGCATTGACCGCGTCCCTGCATCGTCGCTGCCTTCTGTCGAGCATGAGCTCGATCCCCTGCTTCGCTGCAACGAAGGAGCCAGGTGCGTTGACTTCGCCTGGGCCGGCCTCGCCTCGGCCTGCATCCGCCCCACCTGGCGGCCTCACCTCACCTCCGAACTGGGCCATGGCCCATGGTGAGAAACCCCCAAGCGCCCATGCCCTGTTTCGGCATGTAGCTCTATTTCGGTCCGTTATGTTTTTTTCCTGTTTTGGACGTTTTGTCTATTATCCAAAAAATTGCATATTTATAGAAAAACCCTCATGTTTATGCATGTAATAACTAATCAACCATGCATCGGATTAAAATGTTTTATATATGTAAAATGCTTAGAATTTAATCTAGTTTCATAATATGCCACTTTCACCTATGTTTAAAATGTTTAAATGTTTTGTTTGAATTAATTTGCATAAATAGCATGTTAAAATGTTTTATTCCATAACTAAATAACCATAGCTCCGAATTTAATTAACTTTATAGGTAAATGGGGTAGAAAAATGCCTAGTTTAACATGGTGCACTTTATTTTGCTGTTTAACAACATTAAAATTGTGTTTAGGGCAGAACAGTAGCAAATTCAAAATATGCATATGAGGATTTTTCGGAATTGTTGTTTGTTGTTCCGGCCTCATTTAAGCTTGCCTAGATGTGTAGTTTTATTATGCTTCACCTCTTGCCATATTGAACAACATTTAATATTGTTGGGTACATAACCGAGAGAGAACTAAATGAGTCATGTGGTGTTTCTTCAATATGCAACTCGTTGCATATTGAACTCCACTTAATTGGTAGTATTGTTTGTTGCACTTTGCCATGTCATGACTCATTAAACCGGACATGCATCATACTTGATTGCGCATCATGCCATGCTTATGTGTTGGTTGTTTACCATGTTGTTTGCTTATTTTCGGTTTGCTTCTCTCATTAGCTTCGGTTTCGTTCAAGAGTTGTGAGGATTCGTTCGACTATGTCCGTTTGTCTTCTTCATGGACTCGTTCTTCTTCCTTGCGGGATTTCAGGCAAGATGACCATACCCTAGAAGTCACTTCTATCTTTGCTTGCTAGTTGTTCGCTCTATTGCCTTGCCACGCTACCTACCACTTGTTATATCATGCCTCCCGTATTGCCATGTCAAGCCTCTAACCATCCTTTCCTGACAAACCATTGTTTGGCTAAGTTACCACTCTTGCTCAGCACCTCTTATAGCTTTGTTAGTTGCAGGTGAAGATGAAGTTGATTCCATGTTGAAACATGGATATTTTGGGATATCACAATATCTCTTATTTAATTAATGCATCTATATACTTGGTAAAGGGTGGAAGGCTCGGCCTTATGCCAGGTGTTTTGTTCCACTTGGGTTTTCGCGGGCCCGAGGGTCATCTTATTTTACCCCACCCCCGCCAGCTCCGTCGTGAGTGTTGGTCCAACCTGTCAACCGCTGGTGGCCACCAGGGGCAACTCTGGGCTCGCCTACCGGAAGTTTGGACAATCCGGTGTGCCCTGACAACAAGATATGTGCAGCTCCTATCGGGATTTGTCGGCACATTCGGGCAGCTTTGCTGGTCTTGTTTTACCATTGTCGAAACGTCTTGTAACCGGAATTCCGAGCCTGATCGGGTCTTCCCGGGAGAAGGAATATCCTTCGTTGACCGTGAGAGCTTGTGATGGGCTAAGTTGGGACACCCCTGCAGGGTATAAACTTTCAAGAGCCGTGCCGGCGGTTATGTGGCAGATGGGAATTTGTTAATGTCCGGTTGTAGAGAACTTGACACTTGACTTAATTAAAATGCATCAACCGCGTGTGTAGCCGTGATGGTCTCTTTTCGGCGGAGTCCGGGAAGTGAACACGGTATTGTGTTATGCTTGTGCGTAAGTAGTTTCAGGATCATTCTTGATCACTTCTAGCTTACGACCGTTTGCGTTGCTTCTATTCTCGCTCTCATTTGCGTATGTTAACCACCATATTGGCTTAGTGCTTGCTACAGCTCCACCTCATTACCCCATCCTACCCATAAGCTTAAATATTCTTGATCTCGCGGGTGTGAGATTGCTAAGTCCTCGTGACTCATAGATTCTACCAAAATAGTTGCAGGTGCCGTTGATACCAGTGTAGGTGACGCAACCGAGCTCAAGTGGGAGTTCGTCGAGGACCTTGGTCGTTACTATGTTTCGTTTCCTGTTGATCAGTAGTGGAGCCCAGTTGGGACGATCGGGCATCTAGCAGTTGGGTTATCTTCTTTTTCATTTGGTTGTCTGTAGTCGGACTATGTGTGTACTCTGAATGATGCATGTTTAATTTATGTATTGTGTGAAGTGGCAATTGTAAGCCAACTCTTTATCCCATTCTTGTTCATTACATGGGATTGTGTGAAGATGACCCTTCTTGCGACAAAACCACCATGCGGTTATGCCTCCAAGTCGTGCCTCGACACGTGGGAGATATAGCCGCATCGTATGCTACAAGTTGGTAATCGAGCCATCCCGACTTAGGAGCCCCCGCTTGATCGAATCACGACGTTGTTGAGTCTAGAACAAAAATGTTTTGAGTCTTAGGATTAGATATATCAAGAGTAGGATTCTTTTTACTCCTCGCACCTTCATCGCTCTGGTGAGGTCTCCGACGTAGAAGTTTTGACTCTCCTCTCCTCAAAATTTCACTAAAGATTTTTTAGGATCACGCGGGTATCTTGGAATCGCTTTTGATGGTTTTGTGACGAGAACATTATTCTTGGTGCCTCCCGACATTTAGGGGTTGTGGCAGTGTCCCGGGAGTTGAGCTCGAGGTGTTGTCGCCACAATTTTATCGCTGCGATTCTCGAATACCTGAGTTTTGCCGACATCGAAAATCTCTTTTATGCAATTTGTCGGTGAGATCACCTCGATGCCACCCAAGATCAAGGGAGTTCGGGAGTATTGCCATAACTCGATAACGGATGCTTTTCAAGGTTGAGGTACACGATTTCGAGTTTTCTTGGTTATGTGTTGACAGATGGATACAATGGATCTAGGTATTGTTAGTTTGGGTGAGATATATTGCATCCTCGATCCCCAACACCTGATTGCATAACCGTAAAGTTTTGGGAGTTTATAGGTGAGAATTCGAGTATCTCGTAGGATATCTTTTCGCAGATGCATGATATGGGTTTGGGTAAATCTCTATCATATGTACTTTGTTCCGGCTTATTTTGCAAGCCAATCCCTTGTTTTGTTTCAAGTTCTGGTATTCGAGTTGCTTCAATGTCAAGTGTTGATTACATACCTTTTCCAAGTGGTGTTCTCATGTTTCTATGGGAGTGTTAATCCTTCTTGGTCATCAAGAGTGTCGTCCCAATTCTATTTCCAACCGGTGCGCTTCTCTTCAAGATGATCACATCATTCTCCCCATCCGCAAGATCAATTCTAAGTTTTCTCAATGATGTCTGTTTATTCATCCCAAGTTGCCTTTGTTTTCCGCCTCCCA
The DNA here is from genome assembly GCA_021605205.1 of Aegilops longissima. Taxonomy (NCBI): domain Eukaryota; kingdom Viridiplantae; phylum Streptophyta; class Magnoliopsida; order Poales; family Poaceae; genus Aegilops; species Aegilops longissima. The sequence continues at coordinate 160,988,467 of CM038679.1, forward strand.
CCCTTTCTTCAAGGACTTGGATTTCTTAATCAAGTATCCTTTATTGATGGGAAGTCTCTCCATTATTTTCCGTCAATGTTCTTATCCGGTGATTCTCAGGAAGATAATAACGGAGCCTTAACTTCATCATTATCCGTCCTCTTTCTTCTCCAGTGGATTAAATTCAAGCTTTGTCAATCATATCTGTTCCTCGCTTCAAATGTTTTTCTCGTGCGGTGCACCTCTCAATCATCCACTTCGCTATTCAATTGTTCCGAGTGATGCGATATCTTAGAAGATTCAAGTTTCCTTTCTCAATTCACTCAAGTTCTTTTGAGGATGCTATCTCATTCAAGCCATTTAATTCAACCGTGCAATCTCTCTTTTCACGCAATCGCTCAGCGGTGGTTCTTTTGAGTTGGCCCTAACCCACGTGTCTTCTCCCGTGATCTTACCCGACTCTTCTAATTTTCCTGAGCTTCTAAAATTCTTTTCAAAGTTTGACGTAAGAATGTGGGTTATCATCAGAAATATGTCTTTCTCCAAGATCTTTCAAATTCTTTTCATTGTTGGTTCAACCTTTCAAATTTTCATTCCGGAGTGCCTCAACAATTCATGGTGGTGTTTCTCATTGTCATTCTCAACATTTGAAGACCGAAGAAGAGTTTCTCTTAAATCTTGCTCCATTCTCTTCAAGATTCATGGTTCTAGCTTGATGCCATCCCCTCATAACTGTTTTCGATTGTGAGAATTCTTTTCACCCACTCGGAGCATTTCAGGAGTCTTTTCAGTTTGATTCTCTGAGCCCATCATCTTAGAATTATTCATTCAAGCTTTCAGCTCTCGCTCTCCAAATCATACCGTGCATCATTCATGATTATCTAATCAGTTCGGGATCTCTGCGTTCACTTGTATCTAAATTCTCTCAAGTATCTTCGCTCATTTTCTAATTGTTCCGGTGTTTCTTTATCTTTTCTTCGCTCATTTTCAATTCTTACAAAGGGTTCGCTCAAGAGTTCTCTTCCTTCGTTATCATATAGATTCATTCGTTCTTTCCAATCCTACCGTGGTTCGCTGAAGACCTTCCCAAGTTTGCACCATATCTATCTTAATCCTTTCTACAAGAATAAGTAGTATGCCAAATCCGTTGCTTGTCATCAATCTAAATTGGTGAAGGATACACATAACATAATTCTTGTTCTTGTTTCATCCAAGTGATTAATTCCTTCTTCCGGAGTTCGTAATGGTATCAATTTCTCAGTTATATGTGTTCATCTTCTTCCGGAGTTCCAAGTTTTTTCCGCATTATCTCGTCGCGAAGCTCCATCTAAATTATCGCAAGGCTTGACCTTGTGTTCTCAACTTCTCTTTCTTTTATCATCCTTTATTGTTGGAGTTCTTCATGGAGGCTCTACATGATGGTTCATCAAGGATTTAATTCATTCTCAAGTGTTCTTCAAGATTCTTATTGGAGGAGCTCAAGTATTCTTCTTCTTGCATTCCAAAGTGTAATTCTTTTTACAATATCTTTTGAGGTGGTGTTATGTCCTTCTTGATAATTTCCATTCATGTTCCATGATTCACATGTTGTCAAGAATGAGGTATTTTAAATCCATCAATCTCTTTGTTGGAGTTATCTTGGTAGAGATTTCATCTAAAGCCTTTCCTAAGGAATTGCTATTGTGGTGCTTAACAATTATCCAAGTTATCTCTTTATCATCTTGGTGGAAGAAGTTTTCATCTCTTTGGTGCTCTCAATCAAATCAATGGTTTTCGTTAGTGGCCGCTTGTCACCTCATAATTTTGAGATGTTTCCATAAGCCCACTACAAGCTTGTTCTTCTCGTTGCTAGTTTCCCAAGAACTCCGTTCAATCCTTCCTTGCAAGGATGCTCTTGAAATTCAATTGTGGTGGAAGTGTCATTTTCTTCTCTGTCCCTTTATCCCAACAATCTAGCTACTATTCTTTCGTTCCGGAGGCATTGTGATGTTGCTCTCTTCACCCATCATCTCGTTTTTGCCAAGATCATATTCTTTTCATGCTTACCCATTTAACCAGAGTGTTGTGCTCTCATTCAAGTTCTTTCATCGTATCAAGTCTTGCATCTCTTCAACAGGAGTGATGTCCGAATTTGTTCTTCCTTGGTCCTTGTTTATCTCGTTTCAGCCAGAGTGGTTTCAATTCCTTCTTGTCCATTGTACTCGTCATTCATAGTTTTGCAACCTCCAAGGTTCACATGGTGTTCCTTGTTTCTTTTTTCTACCGCAGTGCTCTCAATTGTGTTCAACTTCGTTGTGTTTTTTCTTTGAACTTTTCAACCTCTCAAGGTTCTTTGGTTTCACTCATTGGTCAAAGAAGCAACTTGGTTTTACCTCTTGCTCTTCCGCTTCCCTCTGGTGTTATCCTAGATCTCGGACGAGATCTCTTGTAAGTGGAGGAGTGTTGTAACGCCCGAGACCGGCGCGCGAAGCCTTCCATGTTTTTCGTTGTTGTCGTGTGTTTTATTTGCTTGTTGCATTTCATCATCGCATCATTCGCATTGCATCGACACTCCGTTGCCGCCATGTTTTAAAACTTGCATTCGCTCTTCGTTGTCGCTTTCTCCTTTGCCTTCATCACCTTCCCTCGGATCGCCTTGCCTGCATTGACCGCCCGCACCAATCAGGTTTTCGCTTCCCTCTTGACCGTGACCGCTTAACCCTCTTTGCGCAGAGCATCGACCCCTCGCCCGTGTCCGAAACTTCCCCGAACCCGAACCGGACTATTGTTACCGTTGGGTCCGGATCATCCCCTAACATCTATAAAACATCTTTGTTTTATTTATTGGACTCCCTAGCCTATTTTCCCGACCGTCCGATTTTGATCGAAGGATACCTACTACTCCCTCCTTTCCGGTTTATAAGGCTCAATTCAAAAATCTCACCAACCAATGTAGATGGTGAGTGGTGGAATACTTTTTATAGTTTGCAAAAGCACTCAATTAATGCTCTTGTTTTTCTCAAAAAAAAATATTTACCAATGCATTAATTGCAATGCATGCATGCATAAATTACATGCATTGGTTGATTTTCTCATAATACTTGCATGCAATGATTTAATGCACCTTGGAATCTGAACATGTGATGGGAAACAACCAAATTGAGCCTTATAAAATAAAAAACTAAAATTTTGAGATAAGCTCTATAAACCAGAAAGAGGGAGTATATATAACCGTTGCATTTCTAGACCAAACCATATTTTCTAGGGATCCTCGCCTGTCCAATCGCCGCCGCCGCAGTCAACCACCCCTCTTCCCCTTCGGGATCTCCCCTGTCCCATCCACCATTCCATCCCTATCCAGCAGCCGCCACTCCTCTCCTCCTCGATCTGCATGCCCGGCCAACTAGAGCTCCCCTCGAACCCTCCTCCCGAGCCACCTCTCCCGTCCATCCCCATCGGAGAAGAAGCTCCCGTGCCCGAGCGCCTCCTGGAGCTAAACCTCGCGCGGGCCTCGAACCTCCTCCTCGTCCCGAGCAGGAACGCTCGTCCTCGTCTCCTCTCGACCCCGAGCCAAGTCCTCTGCATCGCGAGTTCCTCCGCCTCCTATAACCTCCCGAGCCTCGTCGGACTGCGCTCCCGCCGGCGACCAGCAGGTCGTCGAGCCCATCCGGATGCCGCCGCTGCTGCCGTTCCCCTGCCATGGCGCCTCGGCCTCCTCTGCTCCCTTTTGAGGGCCCCGAGCTCCTCCACTCAACTGCTGCCGGCGACCTCGACTACCAAGCCGCCCTCCGCTCCCTCCTCCCTTCCCTTTTTCCTCTCTTCTCTCTCTCGCTCACATCTATTCTCCTCAGAGCTGCTGCGCAGCAAGGAGCCGCCGTGCCAAGTTCTTGCCGGCGCGCCGCTGCTCGATCCGTGTTCCCACACCTGCATCGCCTCTGCCTCGACCGCTGCGTTGACCGCCCCCTGCGCGTCGCTGCCTTCTGTCGAGCACGAGCTCGATCCCCTGCTTCCCTGCATCGAAGGAACCAGGCGCGTTGACTTCGCCTGGGCCGGCCTCGCCTCGGCCTGCATCCGCCCCCCCTGCCGGCCTCACCTCACCTCCGAACTGGGCCATGGCCCATGGTGAGAAACCCCCCAGCGCCCATGCCCTGTTTCGGCCTGTAGCTCTATTTCAGTCCGTTATGTTTTTTTCCTGTTCTGGACGTTTTGTCTATTATCCAGAAAACTGCATATTTACAGGAAAAACCATCATGATCATGCTTGTAATAACTAATCAACCATGCATTGGATTAAAATGTTTTATATATGTAAAATGCTTAGAATTTCATATAGATTCATAATATGCCACTTTCACCTATGTTTAAAATGTTTAAATGTTTTGTTTGAATTAATTTGCATAAATAGCATGTTAAAATGTTTTATCCCATAACTAAATAACCGTAGCTCGAATTTAATAAACTTTATAGGTAAATGGGGTAGAAAATGCCTAGTTTAACATGGTGCACTTTATTTTGCTGTTTAACAACATTAAAATTGTGTTTAGGGCAGAACAGTAGCAAATTCAAAATATGCATATGAGGATTTTCGAATTGTTGTTTGTTGTTCCGGCCTCATTTAAACTTGCCTAGATGTGTAGTTTTATTATGCTTCACCTCTTGTCATGTTTAATAACATTTAATATTGTTGGGTACATAACTGAGAGAGAACTAAATGAGTCATGTGGTGTTTCTTCAATATGCAACTCGTTGCATATTGAACTCCACTTAATTTGTAGTATTGTTTGTTGCACTTTGCCATGTCATGACTCATTAAACCGGACATGCATCATACTTGATTGCGCATCATGCCATGCTTATGTGTTGGTTGTTTACCATGTTGTTTGCTTCTTTCCGGTTTGCTTCTCTCGTTAGCTTCGGTTTTGTTCAAGAGTTGTGAGGATTCATTCGACTATGTCCGCTTGTCTTCTTCATGGACTCGTTCTTCTTCCTTGCGGATTTCAAGCAAGATGACCATACCCTAGAAATCACTTCTATCGTTGCTTGCTAGTTGTTCGCTCTATTGCCTTGTCACGCTACCTACCACTTGCTATATCATGCCTCCCGTATTGCCATGTCAAGCCTCTAACCATCCTTTCCTAGCAAATCATTGTTTAGCTAAGTTACCGCTTTTGCTCAGCCCTCTTATAGCGTTGTTAGTTGTAGGTGAAGATGAAGTTGGTCCCATGTTGAAACATGGATATTTTGGGATATCACAATATCTCTTATTTAATTAATGCATCTATATACTTGGTAAAGGGTGGAAGGCTCGGCCTTATGCCGGTGTTTTGTTCCACTTTGCCGCCTCTAGTTTCCGCCATACCGTGTTATGTTCCTTGATTTTGTGTCCCTTACACGGTTGGGTGTTATGGGAACCCCTTGACAGTTCGCTTTGGATAAACTCCTCCAGAAGGCCCAACCTTGGTTTTACATTTGCCTGCCTAAGCCTTTCCCTTGGGTTTTCGTGAGCCCGAGGGTCATCTTATTTTACCCCCCCCCCGGCAGCGCCGTCGTGAGTGTTGGTCCAACTCATCAACCGCCGGCCACCAGGGCAACTTTGGGCTCGCCACCGAAGTTTGGACAATCGGGTGTGCCCTGAGAACGAGATATGTGCAGCTCCTATCGGGATTTGTCGGCACATTCGGGCGGCTTTGCTGGTCTTGTTTTACCATTGTCGAAACATCTTGTAACCGGAATTCCGAGCCTGATCGGGTCTTCCCGAGAGAAGGAATATCCTTCGTTGACCGTGAGAGCTTGTGATGGGCTAAGTTGGGACACCCCTGCAAGGTATAAACTTTCAAGAGCCGTGCGGCGTTATGTGGCAGATGGTAATTTGTTAATGTCCGGTTGTAGAGAACTTGACACTTGACTTAATTAAAATGCATCAACCGCGTGTGTAGCCGTGATGGTCTCTTTTCGGCGGAGTCCGGGAAGTGAACACGGTATTGTGTTATGCTTGTGCGTAAGTAGTTTCAGGATCATTCTTGATCACTTCTAGCTTACGACCGTTTGCGTTGCTTCTATTCTCGCTCTCATTTGCGTATGTTAACCACCATATTGGCTTAGTGCTTGCTACAGCTCCACCTCATTACCCCATCCTACCCATAAGCTTAAATATTCTTGATCTCGCGGGTGTGAGATTGCTAAGTCCTCGTGACTCATAGATTCTACCAAAATAGTTGCAGGTGCCGTTGATACCAGTGTAGGTGACGCAACCGAGCTCAAGTGGGAGTTCGTCGAGGACCTTGCTCATTACTATGTTTCGCTTCCGTTGATCAAGAGTGGAGCCCAGCTTGGGATGATCGGGCATCTAGCAGTTGGGTTATCTTCTTTTCATTTGGTTGTCCGTAGTCGGACTATGTGTGTACTCTGAATGATGCATGTTTAATTTATGTATTGTGTGAAGTGGCAATTGTAAGCCAACTCTTTATCCCATTCTTGTTCATTACATGGGATTGTGTGAAGATGACCCTTCTTGCGACAAAACCACCATGCGGTTATGCCTCCAAGTCGTGCCTCGACACGTGGGAGATATAGCCGCATCGTGGGCGTTACAAGTTGGTAATCAGAGCCATCCCCGACTTAGGAGCCCCCTGCTTGATCGAATCGCTGACGTTGTTGAGTCTAGAACAAAAATGTTTTGAGTCTTAGGATTAGATATATCGAAGAGTAGGATTCTTTTTACTCCTCAGTACCTTCATCGCTCTGGTGAGGTCTCCTGACGTAGAAGTTTTGACTCTCCTCTCCTCAAAATTTCACTAAAGATTTTTTAGGATCACGCGGGTATCTTGGAATCGTTTTGATGGTTTTGTGACGAGAACATTATTCTTGGTGCCTCCTGACATTTAGGGGTTGTGGCAGTGTCCCGGGGAGTTGAGCTCTGAGGTGTTGTCGTCACAATTTTATCGTTGCAGTTCTGGAATACCTGAGTTTTGCCGACATCGAAAATCTCTTTTATGCAATTTGTCGGTGAGATCACCTCGATGCCACCCAGTACTGGGGCGGGAGTTCGGGAGTATTGCCATAACTCGTATAACGGATGCTTTTCGAAGGTTGAGGTACACGATTTCCAGAGTTTTCTTGGTTATGTGTTGACAGATGGATACAGCTGGATCTAGGTATTGTTAGTTTGGGTGAGATATATTGCATCCCCTGTATCCCCAACACCTGATTGCATAACCAGAAAGTTTTGGGAGTTTATAGGTGAGAATTCGAGTATCTCGTAGGATATCTTTTCGGCAGATGCATGATATGGGTTTGGGTAAATCTCTATCATATGTACTTTGTTCCGGCTTATTTTGCAAGCCAATCCCTTGTTTTGTTTCAAGTTCTGGTATTCGAGTTGCTTCAATGTCAAGTGTTGATTACATACCTTTTCCAAGTGGTGTTCTCATGTTTCTATGGGAGTGTTAATCCTTCTTGGTCATCAAGAGTGTCGTCCCAATTCTATTTCCAACCGGTGCGCTTCTCTTCAAGATGATCACATCATTCTCCCCATCCGCAAGATCAATTCTAAGTTTTCTCAATGATGTCTGTTTCATTCATCCCAAGTTGCCTTTGTTTTCCCGCCCTCCCACCCTTTCTTCAAGGACTTGGATTTCTTAATCAAGTATCCTTTTATTGATGGGAAGTCTCTCCATTATTTTCCGTCAATGTTCTTATCCGGTGATTCTCAGGAAGATAATAACGGAGCCTTAACTTCATCATTATCCGTCCTCTTTCTTCTCCAGTGGATTAAATTCAAGCTTTGTCAATCATATCTGTTCCTCGTTTCAAATGTTTTTCTCGTACCGGTGCACCTCTCAATCATCCACTTCTCGCTATTCAATTGTTCCGGAGTGATGCAGATATCTTAGAAGATTCAAGTTTCCTTTCTCAATTCACTCAAGTTCTTTTGAGGATGCTATCTCATTCAAGCCATTTAATTCAACCGGTGCAATCTCTCTTTTCACGCAATCGTTCAGCGGTGGTTCTTTTGAGTTGGCCCTAACCCACAGGTCTTCTCCCAGGATCTTACCTGACTCTTCTAATTTTCCCGGAGCTTCTAAAATTCTTTTCAAAGTTTGACGTAAGAATGTGGGTTATCATCAGAAATATGTCTTTCTCCAAGATCTTTCAAATTCTTTTCATTGTTGGTTCAACCTTTCAAATTTTCATTCCGGAGTGCCTCAACAATTCATGGTGGTGTTTCTCATTGTCATTCTCAACATTTGAAGACCGAAGAAGAGTTTCTCTTAAATCTTGCTCCATTCTCTTCAAGATTCATGGTTCTAGCTTGATGCCATCCCCTCATAACTGTTTTCGATTGTGAGAATTCTTTTCACCCACTCGGAGCATTTCAGGAGTCTTTTCAGTTTGATTCTCTGGAGCCCATCATCTTAGAATTATTCATTCAAGCTTTCAGCTCTCGTTCTCCAAATCATACCGGTGCATCATTCATGATTATCTAATCAGTTCGGGATCTCTGCGTTCACTTGTATCTAAATTCTCTCAAGTATCTTCGTTCATTTTCTAATTGTTCCCGGTGTTTCTTTATCTTTTCTTCGTTCATTTTCAATTCTTACAGTGGTTCGTTCAAGAGTTCTCTTCCTTCGTTATCATATAGATTCATTCGTTCTTTCCAATCCTACCGGTGGTTCGTTGAAGACCTTCCCAAGTTTGCACCATATCTATCTTAATCCTTTCTACAAGAATAAGTAGTATGCCAAATCCGTTGCTTGTCATCAATCTAAATTGGTGAAGGATACACATAACATAATTCTTGTTCTTGTTTCATCCAAGTGATTAATTCCTTCTTCCGGAGTTCGTAATGGTATCAATTTCTCAGTTATATGTGTTCATCTTCTTCCGGAGTTCCAAGTTTTTTCCGCATTATCTCGTCGCGAAGCTCCATCTAAATTATCGCAAGGCTTGACCTTGTGTTCTCAACTTCTCTTTCTTTTTATCATCCTTTTATTGTTGGAGTTCTTCATGGAGGCTCTACATGATGGTTCATCAAGGATTTAATTCATTCTCGAAGTGTTCTTCAAGATTCTTATTGGAGGAGCTCAAGTATTCTTCTTCTTGCATTCCAAAGTGTAATTCTTTTTACAATATCTTTTGAGGTGGTGTTATGTCCTTCTTGATAATTTCCATTCATGTTCCATGATTCACATGTTGTCAAGAATGAGGTATTTTAAATCCATCAATCTCTTTGTTGGAGTTATCTTGGTAGAGATTTCATCTAAAGCCTTTCCTAAGGAATTGCTATTGTGGTGCTTAACAATTATCCAAGTTATCTCTTTATCATCTTGGTGGAAGAAGTTTTTCATCTCTTTGGTGCTCTCAATCAAATCAATGGTTTTCGTTAGTGGCCGTTTGTCACCTCATAATTTTGAGATGTTTCCATAAGCCCACTACAAGCTTGTTCTTCTCGTTGCTAGTTTCCCAAGAACTCCGTTCAATCCTTCCTTGCAAGGATGCTCTTGAAATTCAATTGTGGTGGAAGTGTCATTTTCTTCTCTGTCCCTTTATCCCAACAATCTAGCTACTATTCTTTCGTTCCGGAGGCATTGTGATGTTGCTCTCTTCACCCATCATCTCGTTTTTGCCAAGATCATATTCTTTTCATGCTTACCCATTTAACCAGAGTGTTGTGCTCTCATTCAAGTTCTTTCATCGTATCAAGTCTTGCATCTCTTCAACAGGAGTGATGTCCGAATTTGTTCTTCCTTGGTCCTTGTTTATCTCGTTTCAGCCAGAGTGGTTTCAATTCCTTCTTGTCCATTGTACTCGTCATTCATAGTTTTGCAACCTCCAAGGTTCACATGGTGTTCCTTGTTTCTTTTTTCTACCGCAGTGCTCTCAATTGTGTTCAACTCCGTTGTGTTCTTTCTTTGAACTTTTCAACCTCTCAAGGTTCGTGGTTTCATTCGTTTGTCAAAGAAGCAACTTGGTTTTACCTCTTGCTCTTCCGCTTCCCTCTGGTGCTATCCTAGATCTCGGGACGAGATCTCTTGTAAGTGGAGGAGTGTTGTAACGCCCCGAGACCGGCGCGCCAGAAGCCTTCCATGTTTTTCGTTGTTGTCGTGTGTTTTATTTGCTTGTTGCATTTCATCATCGCATCATTCGCATTGCATCGACACTCCGTTGCCGTCATGTTTTAAAACTTGCATTCGTTCTTCGTTGTCGTTTCTCCCTTTGCCTTCATCACCTTCCCTCGGATCGCCTTGCCTGCATTGACCGTTCCAGACCAATCAGGTTTTCGCTTCCCTCTTGACCGTGACCGCCTAACCCCTCTTTGCGCAGAGCATCGACCCCTCGCCCGTGTCCGAAACTTCCCCGAACCCGAACCGGACTATTGTTACCGTTGGGTCCGGATCATCCCCTAACATCTATAAAACATCTTTGTTTTATTTATTGGACTCCCTAGCCTATTTTCCCGACCGTCCGATTTTGATCGAAGGATACCTACTACTCCCTCCTTTCCGGTTTATAAGGCTCAATTCAAAAATCTCACCAACCAATGTAGATGGTGAGTGGTGGAATACTTTTTATAGTTTGCAAAAGCACTCAATTAATGCTCTTGTTTTTCTCAAAAAAAAATATTTACCAATGCATTAATTGCAATGCATGCATGCATAAATTACATGCATTGGTTGATTTTCTCATAATACTTGCATGCAATGATTTAATGCACCTTGGAATCTGAACATGTGATGGGAAACAACCAAATTGAGCCTTATAAAATAAAAAAAACTAAAATTTTGAGATAAGCTCTATAAACCAGAAAGAGGGAGTATATATAACCGTTGCATTTCTAGACCAAACCATATTTTCTAGGGATCCTCGCCTGTCCAATCGCCGCCGCCGCAGTCAACCACCCCTCTTCCCCTTCGGGATCTCCCCTGTCCCATCCACCATTCCATCCCTATCCAGCAGCCGCCACTCCTCTCCTCCTCGATCTGCATGCCCGGCCAACTAGAGCTCCCCTCGAACCCTCCTCCCGAGCCACCTCTCCCGTCCATCCCCATCGGAGAAGAAGCTCCCGTGCCCGAGCGCCTCCTGGAGCTAAACCTCGCGCGGGCCTCGAACCTCCTCCTCGTCCCGAGCAGGAACGCTCGTCCTCGTCTCCTCTCGACCCCGAGCCAAGTCCTCTGCATCGCGAGTTCCTCCGCCTCCTATAACCTCCCGAGCCTCGTCGGACTGCGCTCCCGCCGGCGACCAGCAGGTCGTCGAGCCCATCCGGATGCCGCCGCTGCTGCCGTTCCCCTGCCATGGCGCCTCGGCCTCCTCTGCTCCCGCACCTGAGGCCCCGAGCTCCTCCAGCTCGACCTGCTGCCGGCGACCTCGACTACCAAGCCGCCCCTCTGCTCCCGTCCACCCTTCCCTTTTTCCTCTCCTTCTCTCTCTCGGCTCACATCTATCTCTCCCTGTAGCTGCTGCAGCAAGGAGCCGCCGTCGCCAAGTTCTTGCCGGGCGCGTCGCTGCCTGGATCCGGTGTTCCCACACCTGCATCGCCTCTGCCTCGACCGCCTGCGTTGACCGCGTCCCTGCGCCGTCGCTGCCTTCTGTCGAGCACGAGCTCGATCCCCTTCCTCAGATCGAAGGAACCAGCGCGTTGACCGCTGGGCGGCCTCGCCTCGGCCTGCATCCGCCCCCCCCTCACTCACCTCACCTCGAATCGGGCCATGGCCCATGGTGAGAAACCCCCCAGCGCCCATGCCCTGTTTCGGCCTGTAGCTCTATTTCAGTCCGTTATGTTTTTTTCCTGTTCTGGACGTTTTGTCTATTATCCAGAAAACTGCATATTTACAGGAAAAACCATCATGATCATGCTTGTAATAACTAATCAACCATGCATTGGATTAAAATGTTTTATATATGTAAAATGCTTAGAATTTCATATAGATTCATAATATGCCACTTTCACCTATGTTTAAAATGTTTAAATGTACTGTTTGAATTAATTTGCATAAATAGCATGTTAAAATGTTTTATCCCATAACTAAATAACCGTAGCTCCGAATTTAATAAACTTTATAGGTAAATGGGGTAGAAAAATGCCTAGTTTAACATGGTGCACTTTATTTTGCTGTTTAACAACATTAAAATTGTGTTTAGGGCAGAACAGTAGCAAATTCGAAATATGCATATGAGGATTTTCTGGAATTGTTGTTTGTTGTTCCGGCCTCATTTAAACTTGCCTAGATGTGTAGTTTTATTATGCTTCACCTCTTGTCATGTTTAATAACATTTAATATTGTTGGGTACATAACTGAGAGAGAACTAAATGAGTCATGTGGTGTTTCTTCAATATGCAACTCGTTGCATATTGAACTCCACTTAATTTGTAGTATTGTTTGTTGCACTTTGCCATGTCATGACTCATTAAACCGGACATGCATCATACTTGATTGCGCATCATGCCATGCTTATGTGTTGGTTGTTTACCATGTTGTTTGCTTCTTTCCGGTTTGCTTCTCTCGTTAGCTTCGGTTTTGTTCCGGAGTTGTGAGGATTCATTCGACTACGTCCGTTTGTCTTCTTCATGGACTCGTTCTTCTTCCTTGCGGGATTTCAAGCAAGATGACCATACCCTCGAAATCACTTCTATCGTTGCTTGCTAGTTGTTCGCTCTATTGCCTTGTCGCGCTACCTACCACTTGCTATATCATGCCTCCTGTATTGCCATGTCAAGCCTCTAACCATCCTTTCCTAGCAAATCATTGTTTAGCTAAGTTACCGCTTTTGCTCAGCCCCTCTTATAGCGTTGTTAGTTGTAGGTGAAGATGAAGTTGGTCCCATGTTGAAACATGGATATTTTGGGATATCACAATATCTCTTATTTAATTAATGCATATATATACTTGGTAAAGGGTGGAAGGCTCGGCCTTATGCCAGGTGTTTTGTTCCACTCTTGCCGCCCTAGTTTCCGTCATACCGGTGTTATGTTCCTTGATTTTGTGTCCCTTACACGGTTGGGTGTTATGGGAACCCCTTGACAGTTCGCTTTGGATAAAACTCCTCCAGCAAGGCCCAACCTTGGTTTTACATTTGCCTGCCTAAGCCTTTCCCTTGGGTTTTCGTGAGCCCGAGGGTCATCTTATTTTACCCCCCCCCCCCCCGGGCCAGCGCTCGTCGTGAGTGTTGGTCCAACACATCAACCGCCGGTATACACCAGGGCAACTTTGGGCTCGCCACCGAAGTTTGGACAATCGGTGTGCCACGAGAACGAGATATGTGCAGCTCCTATCGGGATTTGTCGGCACATTCGGGCGGCTTTGCTGGTCTTGTTTTACCATTGTCGAAACATCTTGTAACCGGAATTCCGAGCCTGATCGGGTCTTCCTGAGAGAAGGAATATCCTTCGTTGACCGTGAGAGCTTGTGATGGGCTAAGTTGGGACACCCCTGCAAGGTATAAACTTTCGAGAGCCGTGCCCGCGGTTACGTGGCAGATGGTAATTTGTTAATGTCCGGTTGTAGTGAACTTGACACTTGACTTAATTAAAATGCATCAACCGCGTGCGTAGCCGTGATGGTCTCTTTTCGGCGGAGTCCGGGAAGTGAACACGGTCTTGTGTTATGCTTGTGCGTAAGTAGTTTCAGGATCACTTCTTGATCACTTCTAGTTTACGACCGTTTGCGTTGCTTCTCTTCTCGCTCTCATTTGCGTATGTTAGCCACCATATTGGCTTAGTGCTTGTTGCAGATCCACCTCATTACCCCATCCTACCCATAAGCTTAAATAGTCTTGATCTCGCGGGTGTGAGATTGCTGAGTCCTCGTGACTCAAAGATTCTACCAAAACAGTTGCAGGTGCCGTTGATACCAGTGTAGGTGACGCAACCGAGCTCAAGTGGGAGTTCGACGAGGACCTTGCTCATTACTATGTTTCGTTTCCCGTTGACCAGTAGTGGAGCCCAGTTGGGATGATCGGGGATCTAGCAGTTGGGTTATCTTCTTTTTCATTTGGTTGTCCGTAGTCGGACTATGTGTGTACTCTGAATGATGCATGTTTAGTTTATGTGTAGTGTGAAGTGGCGATTGTAAGCCAACTCTTTATCCCATTCTTGTTCATTACATGGGATTGTGTGAAGATGACCCTTCTTGCGAAAAAATCACCATGCGGTTATGCCTCCAAGTCGTGCCTCGACACGTGGGAGATATAGCCGCATCATGGGCGTTACACGAAAGCATCGCAGCAAGTCAATAATTATGTTCAAATCATAACTATACATTCTGATATATAAGATCTTGACAGAATCTAGCAGCATTGATAGGCTATGCATGGACGAACTCTTCATTGAGCATATAACATAATATTAGTACCCAAAGTGTACTCCAAGATGATATAAAACTTATGCGCACAAATGAAAAATGCAGGTTATGATTACAAATGTGTAGATGATAATATACGGTACCTAAAAAAGTGAGGAGCCAAACACCAACTTCTTGTGATCGTTAAACGAATCACGAATTACACCCAAGGTCTCCAGTTTGGGCGCAGAGATGATAGTTATTTGCGAAGGTTTATAACAATTATCAAGGAGCAACCTTTCAAGTGAAGGGGCATCTTCGATGATGAGCTGCTGTCCTTCAAAGCAAATTCCAATGCTTTTAAGGTGAGCCGACTTTATTTGGAGACAACTGATAGGGATTTCTATTCCCAAAACAATCAGCAAGTGCTCCAGGGCAGGGCAACTGGAGTGGATGATGCTGTGCAGTGAGGCCTCCGACAGATAAACCACCACAAGTGAAAGTCTTTTTAGCAGTGGGAGTCGAAGCATTTGTACCAGATCGTCTGGTAGATGGCACCGGGCGAAGGTGGCAGTGTGGAGAGTGGAGGAAAACTGCGAGATGGACAACGGTGGTGTGGGCATGAATTCTTGGTATATTCGTGGTATGAAACTTTCTTGGTAATGGTAGAACTCAAACTGCTGGAGTTTTCCGAATTCAGGGGATGTTAGCCAAGCGTCCACCGTTCTGGGTATGGATAGCAGGTAGCGTGTCAGGATGCAGAGGCGTTGAATGGGGCCCTGTTGGTGAGAGGAGATGATGGCTCTGAGGAGATCAAATTCAGGAAGGATGATGTCGGCGGCGATCGAGATTGAGGCGTGGTGCGCCATAGAGGCGCCACCGAGTTGAGAGGACTTGTGTGTGGCAGCAATCCTTGGTGGGGAGAAGCGAGATGATCTCCTCAAGGATGGCGTCCGGAGATCGCTCATGCGGTCCACGGTGATTCTACCGTTCCTCGATCCGGGTGGGGGGCTCGCCGCTTCTCCCGCGATGCGGGAAGGGTGCGGGATCTACAACCAAGGTCGCCCATTGGCGAGCCTCATCTTCTTAGACTGGGGCCAGCCGACTCCATTTTCCATGTGGGCGTCGCGCCGAGCTCACGGGTTTGACCAGAGTAGCCAGAGACGAGCCTAGTGGCAGTGCGAGTGGGGAAGAAGGAGGGCTGGGGTTTTCTGTAGGAGTGGAAGAAGAGGAGCAGGCGTTTTCTGTACTAGTGAGGAAGAAGGTGAGCGGGTTTTTTTGGAAGAGTGAGGAAGATGGGGAGCGGGGGGAATTGGGGCGAGACGGAAGTGTAAGTGGAAGCGAGGAGGAAGGAGGGTTTTCCTGGGATCACCCCCTCTTCAAGAAATATGGGCTTCTCCTCGCAAAAAAAAAAACAAATGGGCTTTAAGATGGATAGGCTTTTGTATCGGCCCACTCGGTTGCCCGTGTTTCGTACTGGAGGGCCTTGTGCTAGAGGCAGCCCGAGACACTCTCCAGCTTACTACCCATTCAAAAGAAAAAAAAGAGACGCCTCCAGCTTATGGCTACTCATCGGTAACCTTTTTCAACTTGGCATCCACCAAATTAGAGTATGCGATATCGGATGCGACACACTCACACCGGTCGGCGTGGCGCGCAAAGTGAGGTGTCAAATAACAGCCTACAATATACTTACTAGATTGTGAAGGTTCACAGGCTAGTCAACATTTACATTAAACTAAGCTTCAGAAGATACAGTATGCATACTAACATTCAGAAGAACAAAAGTTCAGAATGTTTATGCATCTCAATGATTCACCATACTATAACCAATACAAAGCTGTGAGAAGGTGTGGAAATAAAGAAAATCGGTCGATGCTTCTCTAAGCAAAGGGCCTTCCTACGCACGTATTAATTTCCTGGGCATGCTTGTTTCTTCTCAATGTTGCGAGCACTTTGAGCATGTTGGCAACTCCACAGCTAGCTAGCTGCCTCATCTTGCAATTGATGCTGACACATTTGCAGAAAACACATGAGGCAATAGAGATGACTCAACATGAGTCCATATTGTGTAGTTCCCCTGAAATCATCTTCATTGTCCTGAATCTGAAAATATAGGAAAACAATAGCTATACTTAAACGGTGTTGCAAAATAGTAGCACATATCAATAGCTCGGCATGACAAAACATGATCATCTGGACGAAGGGGATATTGACCTGCCTGAGGAAGATTATATATAATTCATAAGTCCTTGGTTGATTTCCACCTTCGGCTGCACTGCTTGTTTGCTACTCCACACATGACAGGATCGTTCCGCACTGCAATCAGCAAGTCAACATACGAATAAGCTTATTTCATCTTGCAGTGGTGATTGTACCTGGTTACAAATGTAGGAATATCTGGAGCACCATGAGGTTAGCTGACAGCAGGTAGATGCAGCCATATAAGTTTTGTGCAGTGCTACCAAAATTGAGGTTTGTATCCCTTCCCGTTATGAGAATTCTTCTTGAAGTTGGTAGAATGTGACGGCTTATTCTTTGCATCAAACTTGCCTTTCCCCTGAGATTTGTTCTTGTTGTTTTGGGGCTGGTTGGGCTGGAAGTTCTTCTCGTGTACCATGTGGGCACTAGAAGCTCCCTCAGCGACCCAAGCACGTGTGTCTTTTGCTCTCGCCTTCTCTTCAAAATGTAGAGTGCTAATGAGATACAAAACGGAAAACTTATGTCTCTTATTTTTTAGAGAAGTAGCAAAATCATTCCACGAAGGTGGAAAATTGGCAATGATGGTCCCAGCAAGAAATTTGTCCGGCAACACACACTTGAAATACTCAAGTTCCTTAGAGAGTGACTGTATCTGATGAGTCTGCTGAACAACAGAGCGCTCATCAGTCATCTTGTATTCACAGAATTTCTCCATGACGTACAACTCGTTGCCAGCGCCTGAGGCCCCAAACGTGGCCTCGAGTGCAGCCCACATGTCTTTGCCGCTGTCAAACGACATGTATGAATCCACAATGGAATCGTCAAGAACACTCAGTAGGGCGGCTTTAAAGAGGGTATCCATGTTCTCAAAAGCTTCCTGTTGTGTAGGATTAAGATCGCCCTCAGGCTTACCCTTAGTGGCGCCATATCAGTACATGATCTGAAACCAATATACTGCTCTTGTGCGCCACCTTTTATATTGCACCCCCTTAAAACTAGGCGGCTTCAAAAGCGCAGCAAAACCACTCGAAGTAAATTGCCTATAATCAGGTTTTTGGATTGGATTGTTGAATATATGAGCAATTTACTATGAGATGTAATCCGAATCAACAGTAAATAGATCATGACGACAATTGAAAAGATCAAAGTAATGATGTGGACTAAACCAGGAGGACAAAATCACATAATGTACAGCGGGAGCAGAACCGCTGTGGTTGATGTTGTCACTCATGTCGTTGATGAAGAGGTTACCGAGGTCGGGGAAGAAGGCTGTCGTTGAGGAAGTCGTCGCTAGCAGCAGTCACAGGAGTGTGCTCCCCAAAAACCTGATCGCCCATCTCCCGTACAGGATCACGAAAGGCGAGGTTCGGAGGACTGATGTCCCTTCTCGCAGTGCACGCCGAAAGGAGGGATGGAGAAGAATTGCGTGGCGGCGCTAAGATCTGGAATGGTGTGAAACCATATGATATAGCGGCGGCTAGGGTAGAGCCTGTCAGGTCGGTCGTGCGAGTAAGACCAAGTAGTATAATAGTAGGCCTTTGGCCCAAACCCCACGTCCAAGTCAATAATAGCCCCACTATCCAAAAGAATCAGAAACGACTGAGTAATTAAGGCATCCGTTAATTATTAATTAATGACTTCATAAATTTTCCGACTCACACCACACTTAGAGCATGGTAAATAGTATAGCCAACATCCGGCTATATGAAGTTGACACATCATCTAGAACCAACCTAATACGAAGCCTGCTTACAATAGTTAGTCCCTTTAGTATAATACTATATAATTAATAATGGACCCACCTTTTTTCTCACAAAGTATGTGTAGGCTGAAATGCCGGGCGTGCAGCGGGCAGTGCCCTCGGTCGGCGCGCCGCTTCAACGGCGGAAGCAGTGAGAGGTCACGTCGCCCTGACTTGCCATCAATGTGGAGCAGCGGGCTCGGTGGCGCCAAGCGGAAGGTTTCGATTTTGATTCGATTCTTTGTGTTGGTACCGTCCAATATTCGCATGTGGTTTTTCTAGAATAAAAAAGGAGGTACTCCTACTTATATTACTCCCACTATGGCTAGCTTCGCCTCTTCCGACAGTCGAACAATAATGGTGGTACTACGGTAGTACTTCTGGCAATCTGACACCAAATGAACTGTTGCACGTCCACCGCTTGTAAGCAAAAGTTTCTCCTTGTGCTGAGAGCCACTGCACACGCGTTGGCGAGGGAGAAGGCGTAATAAGCAAGCTTATCGTCGTTCTGCGAGTTGACGGGACACATCCAAGTTACTTAGTACGTACTCTCTCCAAAAAAGGGCTAACGATGTCTTGGCTACCATCCCATGCTCCATCGTTGAGTACTTGCACTATTCACGTGCCATCGAGGACAAAAAAATATTGCGTATAGGAGTAGGTGCCATCGAAGTGCACGACTCACTTATGCACTACTTATCTGATTATCTCCATCACTACAAGAAATATGTCAACTAGTGACCTTCTGTCAGTGACCCTGGAAGAATTGGTCATAGATCTATGACCATTTCAGACCGATTGGTCAAAAGCTGTTCGGGGGGCTCCAAACCCTAAACCATTGCAACCATTTTGGTCAGAAAGGTCGTAATTTCCTTACACGAAATGGTCATAAAGCAAACAGTGCTGGTCTGCTGCCTTATTTCTAGTTGTTATCGACCAATATAGATGGTCATAGCCTTGTAGATTGTGGTAGGTTGTGATGACTAGGCGCCATCTCATCAGTTTTGCCTATGTGTCATGTCCACGTGGCAGTTTTTGCCCTAGGTTGTGAAGCAACCTATATTTCTGTTGTTCCAAAAATTCCCAAAAAAATCTCATAATTTTTTTGGATCATATCTTCATCAAATATGTCAAAAACATTCCTTGCCTAGTTCAAAAATAATTCGAAAATATTCATTTTCCTATTCTGTTCAAAGCCGCACTTTGTGAAGGAAGTACCACTTTGGCATGTTCAAATGGTATCCATTTTCTACAGTGCTTTCCTATGCCCAAATAACCATCCTCCACAAAATGCCAGCTCAATCCATTCATTATTTTGAGCCCAGCTTCAACATTCGTATTTATGTCCAGTGTGGTATTTTGCAAAGCAAGTACCACCTAGGCTCCTCCTTTTGAGCTGAAAATGTGTGAAGACGGTCTTCTTAGTAACAGATCATCCTCAGCCAAAACTCACGCCCATTAGCCATGTGCATTTCCCGTACCGCAAATCAAACACTTGGCTGCTTATTCATGTTTGAGCATCGATCGATCTCCTCATGAGAATCTTATGTTGTGATTTTCTTCCTAGCACCTACCTGGGGAGTTCCCAACCCACTAGACATGCCCAGGCCATCCAGAACACATGGCAACGCCACGGTCACGCTGGTGACCACGCCATGGCGATGCTTGAGTTCTGGCAGCTCTAGAGCTGGGGCCCTCGGCCACCGTCCAAACCTCGACGTATCGCCACCAAACCATGTATTTATGATAAATAGATACTTATTTACCTATAAATGATTTTTGGAAAAAATAAATAGCAAACTATAAGGCAGCTGCAGTTCAAATTTGACCCCTTCCTGCTGAATCGGCGGGAATTTGTCATTTTCACCAGAGGTGGATCAAAACTTTTGACACCCAACCATTTGTCAATTGTGCATTAAATATGGCCTAGTATTTTAGAAAATTGATTTGGTCCAATTTTGCAACAAATATATGGTAGGTCTTTCACAAAAAAACTCATTGCAGGCACTCGGAAAATGGAAAATGAATTTTCCGTGCAAAGAAAATGAAAACTCACTTAGGCAACATTGTTTGGAATTCCAAGATGCACCCTTGTGCACAATATGAGATCATCTAAACAAACTATGCCATGAATGTGGCCATAAGACTGATCATTTGGCTTGAAAGCCATGAATCTTCACGCATGATAGCTCGTTTCTGAGAACACTTTTTTAAAATAATTTCCGTATTACAAGTTTATTATTTTTCCTGGAAACTTGGCCACATATAATGACACAATGCGAAGGTTTTCCAATTTTTTGATTTTTTTTTGAATTTTTATGCCTGTTTCAAAATCACGGTCAAAACAGTGGAATGACCGTTCCTAGCTAGTGGTTGAATCTTGAATTTTTTTTGTGTTTCTCTGATTAAATAGATACTTATGTACCTAGAAATAATTTTTGGAAAAAATAAAGAGCAAACTACGAGGCAGCTACAGTTCAAATTTGACCCGCTTCCAACTGAATCGGCGGTAATTTGTCTTTTTCACGAGAGGTGGATCAAAACTTTTTACACCCAACCATTTGGTCAATTGTGCATTGAATATGACCTAGTATTTTATAAAATTGATTTTGTCTAATTTTATAACAATTATTTGGTAGGTCCTTCAAAAAAAATCTCATTTTAGGCACTCAAAAAATGATTAAAAATAGGTAGAAAGAACAGAAATGCATACAAATTGGTCCTTATCCATAAAAATTTAGTATAACTCTAGTAAAAATTTGTGTGGTGCCCTTTTGCAAAATATTTTTGATAGCTACTTTACAAAATCTCTCTATTTTTCGTACTTCAAAACTATTTTAAATCACTGATTTTCCGAACCAATGAGAACTCTTCCCACTGATCAATGACATGGCGTCCATCCATCCATCCATCCATATCTCCATCTCACATCCATCCATCTATCTACAGAGAAAAAGAAAAAAGGAAAAGAAAATGAGATACCCCCCACCCGCAGCCCAAACCCTAGCTCAGACCGATCCCCCGTCGCACCCTTCCCCCCATCTCCTCGCCGCCGTCGCCCCCCTCTCGATCCACTCCTCTCCCTGCCCACCGCCCCCTTCCTCCTCACCCACCGCCCCGACCTCCGCTCCGCTCCGCTCCGGGATCCATCCACCGACCCAGGCTGTCGTCATCCTTGGGTTCCGGCGCCCGCACCTCGCCCCCTGCCTCTCCACCCACACGGCCATGCCCTACCTCTCCTTCGTCGTAGACCTAAACCTCGACAACTTTGCCGCATCCCTGCAGCAGCCCCGCGGCTCCTCGTCGTCCTCATCTCCCCCGGATCCCCTGCCAGATCCCGCGTCGGTGGCCATGGAGAACCTGATCTCGCTCGTCAACAAGCTGCAGCGTGCCTGCACGACGCTCGGTGACCACGACGAGGATAGCGCCCTCCCCAGCAGCAGCAGTAGCAGCACACGATGAGCGGCGCGAGGTGCACGGCGGCGGCGCAATACGAGGAGCTGGAGCAGCAGGCGCTCATCTACAAGTACCTTGTCACCGGCGTCCCCGTCCCGCCGGATCTCCGCCTTCCCATCTGCCGCGGCTTCGACTCCCTCGCCTCGCGCTTCTACCACGCTCGTACGTTCTCCTACCTCGGCAGAGTATTTCTTCTATAATCCACACACACGCTTTTTGCATTCGCCCGTGCGATTTGCTCGGCTTGATTACTGGGATCGAGAGATTCAGGTGTAGTCGACCCCCCTAGGTCGTCTCTTTGTTAATTGCTCCTAGTTATTTGTTAATCCTCCCTGGATTTGGTCGCGCAAAGATCTCATTATTCAGATTCAAGAAGCCCGTGATCTGTTCCAGATTTTCTCCTACCACCTACTACTACCATCTAGCATCTCCTGTCTTGGTGGGTCTTTTTATTTATTTGTTTCGATTCAAGAAGCCTCATGTGGTTCTATTTGATTAGATGGCCTGCGTTAGTTGAGTTTGAGTCTTTGCTTGGCCCAGGCTAAAAAAGTAGAGGAGGTGGGTTGGGTTAGTTTATTGGTCCTTCCTTGTCATGGGGGTTATTCCTGTGCTAGTTGATCAGATGATATTATGATGTGCATCTCATTCAGACTAGATTGCTTTTCCCCTTTATTTAGTGTTCTGTGCAAAACTTGCTGTCACCAACGTTGTACATACATCTATCGCAACTGACGACTACATTACACGGAGCACAAGTATAGTGCAGAACAAAGATGTCATCTATGGTTTGGTTCAAACTTGATCATATTACACGATGAGTGCTTTGTTTGTAATGATTGGGAAATGGCAGTTGGCTCTGAATTTTTTCATCTGAACCGTGAGCTTTATAGCAATGATTGGGAAATGACAGTAAGATGAGTGCTTTGTTTGTAATATTTTATATGGTCATCTTGTAAACACAGAGATTTTGTATGCACTTCTACCTGATGATCTATACATTTCACATATGTGTCCTATCTTTGAAGCTCTACAATGCTTTACAGATATCAACAGGACCTCCTGGTCGGTACCCGCGTCTGACCGCAACCACGACCAAGGTATGGAAACATGGACATCTCCCTGACTTGCTGAAGCTCGACAGCAGCCTTCCCCGATCGAGGCCATATAAGGTCATCGTCGACGTGGGCATGGAGCCGGCGTGGGAGTGCTTGGTCAAGGACTCGCCCGACCTCCGCGCCGCCGTCGATGTCGTCCAGGTAGTCTCTTCTTCTGTCACACCGCCCGTGATCTGGATGGACGAAGCAGCTGATTTGTTAGCGCATCATCAGATGCTGTCTTTGTATTTCTTCTTGCTCCATGAATTATCCAGCAATATGGTGCATAGATAAAAATTTCTCATTGATCCTGGTGTCGTGCTTGCACCTTTGGTCCGCATGGTTTTTGTGGGGATATGGTACCGGACTAGAGCGTAGAGGCCGATGATTTCTGGATGCATACAGATTGTGGATGCCATGTCTGAAACTGTTCAATTTTGGATGACTCAAACCGGCTCTAGCTAGCAATCTCTCTCTCCATCTCTTTGTATGTGCGCGCCTGTGCATCCATTGCATGTAAAATCACGTTTTCAAACTCTTCTACTGTCGGATAGACTTACCTTGAATGCACCAACACATTGTGTCAGTTTTCCATGCTCTGTCTAGTACTAGTTCTTAACTTCCTATACATATAGGAGTATTCTGCTTGCTTTGGTTGCCAAACCAAAATACCATGGTTGGGTGACGTCCGTCTGTCCTGGGTTACGTTAGCATACTAGTACAACACAGCTAGTCATAACAAGGTTAGTTCATCATATAATGCGCTTGATATAAATGTTTGGGAATAAATTCTTCCATCAGTTTAATATGATTTCTGTTGATAGATTTGTCTAGAACTATTGAAATTGTGATCAACACAGTATACTGTTGGGTTCTTACCCATAACATGAGGATATCTGTTTTTTAAATGTGGAAGCCATCATAACATCAGCTGGTCATAGTTATACGCATTGTTTAACTTTTTCTTCTTTGAATTTCACATTGCAGTTCTTTGTTGTAAGATAACTTTTTCTTCTTCAGCTGATAACAGGCTGGATGTCGGCCTGTCGATGCACCGGGCGCTGCAGGAGGTTGAGAATGTCTGCACCACCCTCGTGCGCAAGAAGGCAAGCAACACACTCTTTCCATCCGAAAAAATGTGATTGACCTAGCCCAATACAAATGCAAGCGTCTGTTAATCTGCCTTTGCGTTTTTTGTACTCTACAACTGGTTTTTCATAGGAGCGACGAGGTTGGCGTTGTCCTGTTTGGAACTAAAGGACTATTCATGCATTTGTGGTAACAGAACTTTGCGTGTACATTGGGACTTCAAATATTGCGGGTCCATCATGTGACTAACTTCTACTTATTAGTTTTTTTCCTGTTAACTAGAAAACCTTTTCTTGTTTTCTTGTTCACTCCAGTATATAGTAGGTTTTAATGTATTGGTGAACTGAATGTAACTTCTATTTCTAGCGGCTTGTATATGTATGGTCCTGATTAATGTCACTCCAAGGAAGCCTTACAGTACATATGTTTGCACTGAACAAGTGTATTTATGGTTCAGAATGGAAAACAATCAAACAAATTATTGTTTTCCTCCATAGCATGCATCTAGTCTTTGGGGAATATTTGTTCTGAAGTCATTATCGCACTATGTTTAGCTATGCCATCCCAAAGTGCTTGAGTCCTGATAACATCCAAGAACAGTATCTAGGACTGGCTTGCATTTATGCTTCTTAAAATTGAAAACTGTGCTACTTAACTTTTTACCTGATGTGACTAGCTTCCTACTTATCAATTTTTGCCCTGTTAATAACTAGAAAACCTTTTCTTGTTATTTTTCACTACAACATGTAGGTTTTAATGCAATGGTGAACTGAATGTAACTTCTATTTCCAAGGGCCTGTATATGTTTGGTCCTCATTAATGTCACTTCAGGGAAGCCATACAGTACATATGTATGCACTGAACAAGTGTACATATATAATTTCCTAGTATATGTGAACTACACATCAGCTTACATGCTTGTGTTTTCAGTTATACATGATTAAGTAGACCAGCTTGACACAAGCACTACTTTATTGTCTGTATTGTGTTGAGGCATGTTGCATAGTAGGTTTCTCGTGTCGATGTATTCATGTATGTGTTCCTTTCTTCTTTATAAAGCTAGCCTACTATGTTGAAACTGACACACTTGTGCATGCATGATGATGCAGATTGTAGGCACGCCGAGCCTGCTGGCGGATGCTTCTTCAAGGGCAAAGAAGAAATCTTCAAGAAGAAGGTGCCCGAAGCTGATGCCGCGTCGAGTGACTGATCTTCCCTCGGGGTCGCCTGCTGTAGTTGTCGCTGGATCTCCTCCCCCCCTCTCTCTCTCTGTGTGTGTTTTTCTGTCAATAGCTAGTAGCATAAGTTGGAGCTGGTTGTACCAGGAACTTAATCTGCATTTATTCAACTAGATCAAGTACAAGTACATTAGTTCGTAATCTGCTATTAATACATCTCCTAGTCATAAATTTCCTGAAGTAGTGCATGTATATATTTAGGTGCTGTTTAATTAGAAAATGGATGTGATTTCTAACTTGATTGTTGTAGGCTACAAGATATATCTCTGTTGGTTCATCTTGCTGTAGAATATGCCCCTGTTCATTCATTTATGTGTATTGCTATTTACCTCTGGTGACATCTGAGAAGCACTCATCTATATGTTTATATTTTGAGCAGCTGGGTACAACTACAGTTGCAGAATCATCTAGCCAAATTTTGGGAGGATGGCATAAAAGATTAGATAACCCCTGCTTTTGAAATCATGGTAAGCTTCAGTACAATCTGTTTATATGAGATGCATGTAAGCACTGTTGCTGGCAATCTGGCACATCATATTAGTCCTATCCCTTGTTTTGTCACTAGCATACACTACAGTACCTTATTCTGTCACTAGCATACACTACAGTTTTATTAAAAGGGGGGCATATCATTTGCTCTATATAATAGTGTTGATTTTGCGTTGATATGAATTTACAACAGTATTACATTGTAGTGTTTCCTGCATGTTGTTGTATCACTAGTTTCATGCTGCCTTCTCATTTGAACCAATTTTTCAACAGTATTACTTTGTTTGTATGATTGAGGGCAATTTACTTGGTTCTTTGATGGAGCACTAAAATTGCCTTCCTGTGATGTTGCAGGTGCCCAGTTTGTGCTCGCTACCGAAGGAGCTCCATGTTGAAGAAGATTGAAGACACAGAGCTTGTAAATTCTGTAGCTGTTACACATAGAGCTCCATACTGGTTCTGTAGTTGTTACACATAGAGCTTGTAAAACTGTGATTGAAGATGTATTATGTGTTATTTATAGAGTAGCAGCTCCATACTGATTTTGGCTGCTGTTATTTTAAGTACTACTTGTATTTTTTTGTCTGTGCCAATTTAAATACTGGCTGTTTATTTACTATGAAATTGAAATCCGAAGAATATGACCTTGACAATTGGGACCCACTTACTAGAACCTGACAACTGGGACCAATTACCAGAACTTACAATTGGGACCCATCTCAATTGACCCATCTTAAAACAAGAAAAGAAAAATGTAATTATAAAAAAATATGGAATTGTTGAGCCAAAAAGGCCATGGCCCAGAAAATAAAAAGGCTATAATGTTGGGCTAGGCCCATGAAATCAAAGAAAAATTGATAGGAAAAAATATTAAAAAGGCTGAATTAATGGGCTCGGCCCGTCTAAAGCACTAAAATGGACCGGGCTGATTCTAAGTAACGACCTTATGAATTGGTCACAATTTTGCCACGTCAGATTGCCACGTCGGATCCGACGTGGCCTGGGCAGACAGCTAGTGACCAAAACAAAAGGTCATGGGTTCAACGACCTTCTGTTTTGGTCGTAAACGTCTACGACCTTCTCACAGAGAAGGTCGTCAATTTCAGTTTATGACCGTCAGCTTTTGACCTTCTATTTTTGGTCATAAAAAGGTCGCAAATGAAAAACAATGACCTTTCAGTGACCAATAGTCAAGGTCACAAGTTGACATATTTCTTGTAGTGCATTTTCCTGCATGACACGTGCACCTTGATGCTAGATGTCTCGCGTGTTGGCAAAAGGATGAACAAAGATCACGTAAAAAAGACAGTGGAAGAACATAGATTCCCGACGACCGAGAAGGAGCAAGGAACCTCTCGATGGAGCGTCGCAAGGAACCTTGCGCTTTTGCCCCTGTTTTTCCCGCCTGCCCGCCTATAAACAAATAAAAGAACATGAACTCTTCGCTAACCACTATAGACGATACATCGGGATGCTAAGTTGAAGATATTTTATTAGTTTATATTGATAACCATGCAAGAAGCCACGCATGTACAGGATGCATGCAGCCACACATGTACACACGCCAACTCACTAACTCATGCCGGTCCAATTCATGCACAAACGCGCACAGCACGGAGCACACAACAAACGTACACAACACATGCATGCACACACACTCGGCCACAGAATGCACGTGAATAACACATGCATGCAAACACACTCGGCTGCATGGAGGCATGCACCATCTGTGGTGACATCTGATAACCAACAAGTATAGGGGATCGCAACAGTTTTCGAGGGTAGAGTATTCAACCCAAGTTTATTGATTCGACACAAGGGGAGCCAAAGAATATTCTCAAGTATTAGCAGCTGAGTTGTCAATTCCACCACACCTGGATAACTTAATATCTGCAGCAAAGTATTTAGTAGCAAAGTAGTATGGAAGTAACGGTAACGGTGGCAAAAGTAACAATAGTAGTTTTGTAGTAATTGTAACAGTGGCAATGGAAAATTAACTAAGCAAAGATCAATATGTAAAAAAGCTCGTAGTCATTGGATCAGTGATGGATAATTATGTCGGATGTGATTCCTCATGCAATAGTTATAACATAGGGTGACACAGAACTAGCTCCAGTTCATCAATGTAATGTAGGCATGTATTCCGAATATAGTCATATGTGCTTATGGAAAAGAACTTGCATGACATCTTTTGTGCTACCCTCCCGTGGCTGCAGGGTCCTATTGGAAACTAAGGGATATTAAGGCCTCCTTTTAATGGAGTACCGGACCAAAGCATTAACACTTAGTGAATACATGAACTCCTCAAACTAAGGTCATCACCGGGAGTGGTCCCGATTATTGTCACTTCGGGGTTTCCGGATCATAACACATAGTAGGTGACTATTGACTTGCAAGATAGGATCAAGAACTCACATATATTCATGAAAACATCATAGGTTCATATCCGAAATCATGGCACTCGGGCCCTAGCGACAACCATTAAGCATAGCAAAGTCATAGCAACATCAATCTCAGAACATAATGGATACTAAGGATTAAACCCTAACAAAACTAACTTAATTACATGATAAATCTCATCCAACCCATCACCGTCCAGCAAGCCTATGATGGAATTACTCACGCACATCGGTGAGCATCATGAAATTGGTGATGGAGGATGGTTGATGATGACGACGACGGCGGATTCCCCTCTCCGGAGCCCCGAACGGACTCCAGATCAGCCCTTCCGAGAGAGTTTAGGGCTTGGCGGCGGCTTCGGATCATAAAACGCGATGAATCCTTCTCTCTGATTTTTTCTCCCCGAACGTGAATACATAGAGTTGGAGTTGAGTTCGGTGCAGCACCAGGGGGCCCATGAGGGAAAAAGGGTCTACCAAGAATAAAGTAACATGAAAAGTGACATTACCTTTGTTGCAATCAATAACAGCCCCTACAGTATTCAAAAAGGGTCTACCAAGAATAATCGACATACTATCGTCCTCGGGAATATCAAGAATGACAAAGTCCATTAAAATAGTAACGTTTGCAACCACAACAGGCACATCCTCACAAATAACGACATGTATAACAGTTGATTTATCGGCCATGTGCAAAGATATTTCAGTAGGTGTCAACTTACTCAAATCAAGTCTACGATATAAAGAGAGAGGCATAACACTAACACCGTGTAGCGACCTGACCCAAAATCGGTCAAATCTACGTATGCATACCATCCCAAGATCATCTTTGGTACTCACGAAGACATCGATAAAGTAATCAAAGTTCAATCACACCTGAATATCATTAAACGATTCTCATATAGAGTCTTTATTACAAGAGAATAAATTTGGCTCAAGGCCAACTCATGAGAAATAAACTAATAACACTGCGAAGCGTCGAAGATAAGCGAGTCCATCCGACTCAAAGGGCAATCGCCAAGCGGAGCGTAGCCTCACTCTGATCGGAATATATCTACGCAACATAATACGTTGCAGCCATGTAGGTCAGCTTTTGGAATAAGCGGCAAGTCATGAAGAATAACAATAATAAAGTTACTAACTCTATATGCATTTTGGTACGTGGAGCTCTAAGTTTCATCATTTTGCGAAAAGCAAATTTTATCCTACTACAAAGGACTTGCTTGCAAATTACTACAATTGTTGGTAGTTATTGAGATGGTTCCGCCAACCAATATCTCGTTCCCAATTATTAAGTCATAAAACCCTCAATTAATTCATTAGTTTTAGTGTTGAGATATCCGAATACTTCCAAGTTCGAGGCTCAAATGTCCGTAATCGGGACACGGCTAATCGATTAGATCTTTAACTCTGCAGAGGGTTGCGACTTTCCCATAAGAATCATTCCCTCCTTTAAAGTCTTCGCACTTCATGGTGTTTGAAGACGGACGAATGAAACAGGTCTTCCAAAGAGTTCTTCAGCTCTTGCCGGTACCCATCCAATCCTACCGTTCTTCTACTTCTCGTAGTACCGTCCAGCCAGCGTCACTACTAGGGTCAACCCAGCCAGAGCCCATAATGGCTTGCGGCTGCACAGGTAAGCTTCCGGTCATGGGGCATCCATCCTTCTCTTTGTGGCTGGGTGAAGCTTTCCGCAGGATGTCATGGCACTTCTCCATGCATCCCGGCCACCACTGGTTTCTCCAGGGTGCCCGTCAACCGTCCTCCACCCAGTAGTGATTTTCCGAAGTCCATCTTGATCATTGTAGTTCATGGGGTTTTCATCATCATTTGCTCTCACATCTTGCTTATGAATTTCACTCAACCCTAAACCCGTCTACGAGCATAGCAAAGTAACTACTACGTCCCGGGGTCATGGTAACAAGGGGATTGGTTCATCCTACCACATGATACTACTCAAGTTTAATGACTTCAAGATTTCACTACTGCATGCATGGTGGGGTGGTGACAATTACTAATGCACAAAAACATAGGTATGGAAATAACATGATCAAAACTTGCCTTGCTCATGATCCTCGTAAGCTAAAGAGTCGTAGTAGCAAGCTTCGCACTCCGGAAACTCTACCGAGACAAACAATAACACAATAAGCACAAAGCAATAGGATCACACAACATAACAAAGTAACATAACACAACAAAACAACCAAAGCCAAATCCAAAAAGGAAACTCAAAGAAATCAACTCAAAGTTTTTCCTACTTCAAATAATAACTAAAAGTAGTTCTATATAATAAAAAATTTCTTAACATAACCTAATCATGGTTTTAGGTTAACTTAACGAGAAAAAGGATTCACTAAGCAACTAGGAGCAAAAGGAATTAATTAAAAGCTATTATAAAACTCATTTTAGGCCTAATCCAATTTCTATTAAGAAAATAAATTAAAACTTTTATTAATTTTAAATAAAAGTTCATCTACTAGAGTGACAGAAACTAACCTAGAATAACTAATCACAAGTTAAAAATAAATTCATTTACTAATTAAAATATTAGGAAAACAGAGCTAGTTAATTAATTAGGATTAATAGGATTCTGCTTAAAACTAATTATTTATTAATCCTAAAATACCCAAGTTAATTTCTATGGTTTGGCAATGTTAAAATAAAGTTGTGACAAAAGAATCATCTAAAAATAATTTTTCTAACTCAAGTTATAGCAGATTTACTATTCTGACTAAAACTAATTTAAAGCAATTTTAATTATTTTTAACATAGCTAAATATATATTCTACAGAAACTACATAAAATTTGCAACCCAACAAAAAAAGAATCATTTAAAAATATTAAACATAATAAAAGATATAAATGTTTCAAAACAGAAACTATTCTGCTAAAACAGAAAATCAAAATAAAAGAAAAAGGCCTAATGGGCCTATACGGTGCACTGGGCGTCAAATAGTCTAAATGGGCCTAGTGGTTTTTAACTAAAACGGCCGGGCTAAAATAAATAAACCTAACCTAATAAACCGAAAGAACCGGCCGGTCTTTTTATAAAAAGATACCCCTTCGGGGATTCTAATCGTAGCCGTCCGTTTGAGATCGGACGGGGGGGGGGGGTGATCCCGGTGGCTTACCGGAGTCCGGCGACGGCGG
This sequence comes from Aegilops longissima, assembly GCA_021605205.1. Taxonomy (NCBI): domain Eukaryota; kingdom Viridiplantae; phylum Streptophyta; class Magnoliopsida; order Poales; family Poaceae; genus Aegilops; species Aegilops longissima. The sequence continues at coordinate 161,019,558 of CM038679.1, forward strand.
CGGCAGCGGCGAGAGTGCTTCGAGGCTTCCGGGGGAGCTCGAGGAGTCGCCGTCTTGAGTCTGGGGAGGTCGGTGAGTGGTCAGTGGCGTCGTTGGGGGTCGGGGTGGACTAGGGTGGCGACGGCGGCGACTTTGGCGGCGTGAGCTCGGGTCTCCGGCGTGCTCGGGAGAGAGAGGAGAGGGCTCCGGCGAGGCTAGGGGAATGGGGTGCGGAGGGTTCGGCTTTTATAGCGGGTCGTCCTCGCTTGGGGATCGGGGCGATCGGGATCCGGATCCTTCGGGATCCGCGATCTCCGGCGTCTTCGATCGTGGGCGAGGGGAAGAAGATGGGCGGGGCCCACGGTCGAGAGAGAGAGAGAGGAGGGCGATCGGGTGGCCGAGGCCTGGGGTTTCAGGCGAGGGAGTGAGTGGGCAGCTCGGTGGTGGCGATTAGCCAGTGGCATTGGGCTTGGGCAGGCTGAAGGGTCTGCGTTGGCTGGGCTGGGGTGGCCTAGTGGCGCCCTGGGGGTTTTTTTTTTTTTTTGAATTTTATTTTTAAAATAAAACAAAACAGAAATAAAACAATATCTATAAATATTTTATATAGGGTATATATATACCAAAATGATCAGGGAATATTCCTTTCATTTGAACATTTTTCCAAAGGCAAAATCCAAACTTTATAAAATCCATTTTTTCAATTTCAAATAAAATTCAGATTTGAATCCAAATCTTTTGGCATTGTTTCCTCCGATATTTTTGGAGTGTCATGTTTGCTCCTCTCATACTTTTGACAAGTATTTATCAGGCTTAGTTTTTGAAATGTTTCCCACTTGCCAAAGTTTGAAATTCAAATTCAAAACTCAAAATTCTCTGAAACTTCAAATGGCATTCAAATTCAAACAGGATGCATAGGATGCTTAGCTATAATTGTAAAACATTCCAAATAGGAAATTTGGGATGTTACACACCGGCTCCAAGATCACATAAAGCAGTTTTAATAGTTTCTTTTAGTGGAGCATGGCATAGTTGGTACTCCTAGATCTCCAAGTTTCTTTGATATTCCACCCTTATTAGTATAATTGGCAAGCATGGTGGAAATTTTAGCTTCCGGTATCTTTCTTTTATTAGTAACAATATCTTTCATGCACTTAGCATAAGGATTTATTTTAAGCATATCAGTCAAACGCATACGCAAAAAGATAGGTCTAATCATTTCAACAAAGCGCTCAAAATCTTGATCATCCTTTTTCTTGGATGGTTTAGGAGGAAAAGGCATGGGTTTCTGAACCCATGGTTCTCTTTCTTTACTGTGCTTCCTAGCAATGAAGTCTCTCTTATCATAATGTTTATTCTTTGATTGTGGGTTATCAAGATCAACAGCAGGTTCAGTCTCTACATCATTGTTATTGCTAGGTTGAGCATCAGCATGAACATCATCATTAACGTTATCACTAGGTTCATGTTCATCACCTGATTGTGTTTCTGCATCAGAAACAGAAATATCATTGGGATTCTCAGGTGTGACATCAACAGGTTCACTAGAAGCATGCAAAGTCCTATCATTTTTCTTTTTCTTCTTTTTAGAAGGACTAGGTGCATCAACATTAGTTGTCTGAGAATCTTGCTCAATTCTCTTAGGGTGGCTGACGGTGTCCTGGACTAGGGGGTACTCACCACGTCATCTCCCGATCTGTTAGATTGGGCCGAGGACCCCCATGGTCGTATACTCATGGGCCAGTCCGGACAGCTGCCGCATACAAGGAAGATTCCACAAGACTTGGTGATCAAGACAAGGACTCCACCCCCACCGGCGTATTCGGCTAGGACTCTTGTTATCCTAGGCCTCTGGTGCATTATATAAACCAGGGCCAGGCTAGTCGATAGATCAGATATACAACAATCATACCATAGGCTAGCTTCTAGGGTTTAGCCTCTACGATCTCGTGGTAGATCAACTCTTGTAATACTCATATCATCAAGATCAATCAAGCGAGAAGTAGGGTATTACCTCCATAGAGAGGGCCGAACACAGGTAAACATCGTGTCCCCCGTCTCCTGTTACCATCGATCCTAGACGCACAGTTCGGGACCCGCTACCCGAGATCCGCCGGTTTTGACACCGACATTGGTGCTTTCATTGAGAGTTCCGCTGTGTGTTCGACAAGAGGTCGATGGCTCACCTGCAGATCAACTGCGACTTCGGCATCTTTGTCACCAGCTCGACTGGTCACCTTGGTTCGACCAAGGACTGCGCCCTACCTCCAATCGTCATGTTCGGATGAGGGCCTTCATTAACATCAACTCCGATCTCTATCAAGATCATGGAGGAATCATTCAGGGAGCCCGGGGGCTCAACGTCAACATTGCCCTCGGGCAACCGTGCTGTTTTTCTGGACAGCGAACTTGTGTCCGCCGCCACCGCCTCCTCAACTGTCGTTTTAACGATTGCTTCAGTGAAATTGTGCGGAATTGAGTCTACAACAACCCTGGAAAATTTCATCGAGTTCCCATGGAGGAATCTCTGGGAATCCGCGACATATCGGAGCCCTGTAAAATCTGGATGAGAATCTGGACGAGTTTAGGGCGTGGTGTCCAGCTTCTAGCTCGGACGTCCTTTGGAAGATCCAACCATTGATCGGCTGCGGAATTCCTATATCTACAACCCCTCAAAATTTCAGCTCGATCCGACCGTCCAAACTCCGGGAACCTTCCGATTAGTGCATCACTTTTCGGATCGGTTCTCTGCGCGAAAATGAATCCGACCCGAGTTCCTCTCTTTTATGAAGGGGATTTCAGACATCCTTTTTGAAGGAAGTTTTGTATGGGGTATTGTGTTTTGTTCCCGAACACGTCCCACTAACTTTAAAATCTTTTGAACATGATGTTCAACATCATGCTGGTGTCAAACCAGTCCCGCAACATTGCTCCACGGCTGCCGACCTGCGCTGGACATGTTGTCACTTTGTTGAGCCGAGCTCAACTTCTTCGGATCATCATCTCGGCAAGCCGAACAAGAGTTCGGCATCGCAAAGGATAAATCATCACCAACATCGCCGCCCCATAGATTACACAGGCGGGCACACCGCATCGCCGCGCGGTCACTTCATCAAGCGGCATTGACCACGTCCACGACCGCATCGGCAGGGCCGCACTGTTGCTCCTTCAAGCCAGTGTCCATCATGCCGACCTACTTCGACTCATCGGCTGACATCGAGGCTTCGACATCTCGGCTGGACCGGGGGCTTCGCCATCTCTTCATTAACCTATACTCCGGAGACTTGGCGTCACTAGCCAACTAGCTCACACGTTAGCTGGACCGAGGGCTTTGCCTCGGCGAGCCAACCTTGCCAAGATCGCCATGCCGTCCGCTTTATCGCCCATCGTGCAATGGGTGTGCGGATCGAGTCCCAATTTTGGGAATCACCTTTCTTCAGATTGCTACAACAAATAAACCAGCGCTATTAATCCTAGTATTTTTGCTTGTTTGGGTTCATTTTCCCAAGGAATTATTACTCGGTATGTCCATCATATGTACGCAGGTTTATCAAATGGTGGCGCGTTAACGATGATCGCATGGTGGTTCGGTCGTTTCAGTGCGTCCGTGACGCCGCATCCGAACTCGGACCGACTGTGAATTCAGGCTTTGCCACGCCTTTACCAGATCACGCTGAAGCCTCGTGCCGACATTGACTTGGCGCCAGGCCATATTTCTTTTATTGCTCACTTTGCATAAATTGTTTATTATGCAACAATTTATTATTATTATTACTATTATCTCCGATTTGCACTATTTTTTGTGCACAGGAAAATGATCTAGCCGGACTATATCCTTTGGCGTCACCTCGGCTGGACAGGGGGCTTCGTCAACACTTCATTACCCCATGCCGGGGACTTCAACATCACTCTGACGGCCTGCATTGACCGTGCTATGTCACCACTTCGGAGTGCCGAGCTCTTTGCTCCGCCACCTCGGGACCGGCTTGGGGGATGGAACCTTGTCCCGCATCAAGCTCGGACCGCGTCATCAATACCGAACACATTAACCAGCTAAGTTGCCTTCATGCTTAAAGTTTTAAAATTTTAACTTGTGTTCGGTTCGACCAAGCATTATACTTTTTTGGAAAAAAGTTGCTTGTAAAAAATCTCTTTGTCAAAACTTTGTTTGTGACACACAAATTCAAATACCCCGTTTACTTGGGGGCTTCCTTTCTGAAGCTTTTCCTCTTGCATATGATTATACTTGTACGGCTTCGTTCCTTGTTCGTGTATTACGCCACAATATGCACCATATTGACTTAAGCGATTTGCAAGCTAGGTTGCCTCGCTCCTGTGTTTACCCCTACGTTCCCGATTGTTCGGTTAGGGAGCAAAGGGAGCACCTCTGCGATTATCACGATCGGGTCACCCGAGCCGGACCTCAGACTGGGTGAAGCTGAAAGCTAGCGCTCTTATTGTTTTCAATTATGGTCGGCACACAACGAAACTCATGAGTACAAAAAATCTATTGCACAAGTCTCATAGTAACAATGAGCACCGAAGAAAGGTATCGGTGGGGGTACTATTTTCTTTGAAGATGCTTCTTACACTTCGTCAGTAATATAGCATAAGTTCCCTGAGCGCGCTTTGTCTATTACAGCCTTATGGCCTAATTGCCTGGTTATTGGAAACATCGCCGATATTCTCGACAGGTGGAGTACGTAACACTTGTCCTTGACCGAAGAGGGAGAAGCCGACGGTCGGTTAAGACGCGTTTAAAGTTCGGGTGAACATAGATATGGGATAAGTACTTCGGTACATACAATCATTCTTTTACCCAAGTCACTTGGAGGCTCTTAAGGTTATTTGAGCCGTTTTATAGTAAGTGTTTTTCTTCTTAGTCGTTGCAAAGTTTTTATTATTATAATTACTAGCAAAGTGTCCCGCTCGTTGCGCGGGTTAAAATTTTATGAAGTTTAATGTTGAGAACATATTATTTTTATTTATCAAAGGAAAAATTAGAAATAAATGTTATGACATTTAAATTTATAGGTTTTGTGAATGTAGGCTTTTCTTAGGTATGTTTTGTTTTGATACATAAGTATTTGTTATCCATATATCATTTTATTCTTTGAACATATATTTAATAGTATCATTATATTCATGTCCGCATCCGTGAATTTGCCAATGATGTGCAAGATTTACATTTTTTTATTGTTTTTAAAATTTGGTACATAAAGTACAGTGTATTATATACTGCACATATCAATTAATTTTGTCCTAGTAGGTATTTCTTTCCATGATCATTTGATTTAGTTAAGACACATGCTAAGCTGGACAAATTTTTGCTCATATTTCAAGAAACATCATCCACAATACTTCGCTCAAAAAGAAATCTTTAAAGGTTGCATCATTTCGCAATATAGATAAATCTATGTTTATAGTATATTTTTGCTCTCTAAAATCCGTGTGGATAGCAAATTACAATAAAATGAATGGATGTTTTAATTGCGTTCGTTGTAAGGAAAGGATTATACACAACAAATGGTTGACTTCCTTACATAGAAATCATTTGTACTTTGGTTTTCCATTCGTGGATATATAAGATAGTTTCATAAGCTTTCTATAGGTAAAATGTACATCATATTATATGTATTCCCATTATATTGATATCTAATGTCACCCCTATTATAATTATGTTCTAGATACAAATAAAAGTCTAAGACTATTGGAACATCATTCTCTTGCTCCTTTCATTAAGTAGAATCTTTTTTTTTTTTTTGGTTCATTAAGTAGAATCTGAAGAGAACAAAAAAAATCTTGTACAATCCTACAATAGCTTTCCATGCTCAATTGCTCATAAGGTTCCTTCACAAAAATGTTTCTGAATACACGGGGCTACAAAAAGTGTTTTTAAAGTATAGTTCTTCGTGAGGCATAAGGTGCTACCAAAGTTTGATCTGCCTTGAGCACAATAGATAATTTATTTTAAGGAAAACATGACACACCCTAGCCACAAACAAATGTAAGTCACAACATTTTAAATTTTGGTATACAAATACCTTCATAAGCTCGGCCAGAATAAATCAAGTGGATTTTATGGTATGTAAAGAAATCCCATACAGTTTGGTCCATCTCCCATGGAATCTGTAGAGGCTCTTGGACGAATCAATAATTACCCAACTATTCAAGTGTTAGTGACACCAACAATCGTTCCTATGATTATATACAGACCTGTGTGTTTACTTGTTATAGCTAGTGTATAGGTGAGACAACTCAGCGATTTACTGATGCAAGCTTAATGAACCAATCATTGGCACATCAACTTTAATGATCTAAACGAACATGAAGAATAGGAGTCATTATGTGCAGTTTACTTTTAGGAGCTTAATAGCCATACAAAATGTAGAAAACATTGTAACATAAAAATGTTCTTGTTTTCCACACACATTCATCTGTAGCCTCCTTGGCTTTTCCCCTTCCTTTTGTTCTATATACTACGTACTACAGAAAAAGGAATAAAAAGAGCCACAAATCAAATCTTCTTGAGTCTATTTATTATTAGTAGCTACCTCATATCCGGTGTCACTAAGAACCCTCTCTCTAAATATACATTTTTACACGTACAATACTGCTTGTGCAATAAAAAATGCATCCACCTAGCGATTTGAAATACACACTTGAATCAACATAAATAAATTTTTTCCTCGCATGAATTATCTTTTGAACTGAATTCACTTGTTCCATCCCAACAGGCACCTCTCTCCCTCGCCCATCTCTAAACTATTAGTGTAGGCTCCAACTGAACTCTACATAAAAAGCAAGAAAACACCATCGAGCATTATAGTTAAGAGTATTTATGTAAAGCATATATAGCAAAAGTAAAATGTATGATAGGTCCAAACAAAATCAGACAAACACTATTTCTTTGCACAGAAGACATAAACACATTCGATGTGGTAGAAACATGTTACATGGTATTTGAAGGATTGCCATTAAGAAGTGTTTGCATCGATGTGAGCATACAATTCCTTTCTCTCTTGAATTCACTGAAATCCTTCTTGTCACTTTACAGAAATTTTGGCAGAACAATATTTCAGCTTCCTAAAAATTAATAACTATTTAGAATATTTATAACGGACAATTCATATTTTTTGTTTGAGAGAAGACATACAAAAGCACCAACTGAACTATGGAAAACAGAAGGTCAGTGGGTATAATATGTCAGGATAAATAGAGAAATTGGATTTATTATATAAGAAGCAATATTATAGTATAAATAAATATTTTGTTGCAACTAAGTTAAGTAAACAATAAAAAGGAAATGGAAAAGAAAGGGTTGTCATTTAGAGGAAATCCAGAGCAAACCCAAAACAGTCAATTGTGTACTTAATTGATTAAATTAAATTCTATCATGTTGTATATCACGTCTTATCAAGAACTATATTTTGTAGAGCAGGAGGTTCATCTCGGCATAACTCAAATATGTTAAGACCACTGCTAACTTATCATAGTATACTATCCTAATAATAAAGGCTAAATCCTCTAAAAGTCCAAATACTAAAGGAGCTTCCATGTAATCATTTTCAGCCGAGATCCTATGTGAAAATATATTCCAACTCCAAAACACTTACTCGGTGCTAGAATGAAAAAAAAGTTGTTGGTAAATGTTATCAGTTTTGCTATGAAATGTAAATGTTTGTGACAATCTTCAGCTAAAGAAAGTTACTTTGTAAGCCTTCCTCTTTCATATTTGGGGAATAAACAAAGGTACCATTATAATTGGTGGTGGTGGAAACATTCATGATAATCAATTATACACTGCATCATCAAAGAAACTGGACCACTAATTATGCTTAATTGAACCTCGCGACATACATGAGCTCATGTAGGCCAAACAAAAGGGCATGAGACCTGAAAATAGAACAATACTTGGCTAGGTGAAGCATTCAAAAGAAGAGACAATTTGGAGTGACTTGCAGTGTTCGGAAATATATATCATTAGATTGGCTATAAGGTTCTAGTTGAGCTTCATATACTGTGAGAATGCATAGATGCAAAAATACAATTCTTTTAGAATAAGCTAAACCTGGAAAGACAACTTAATTAGCTCCGCTGTGCGATGGCTAACTGTAGCTGGAGCAATGCATTTCTTTAGCAATGAGATGGCAGTCCGGGTAGGTTCCTTATGAGACAAAACTGATATGTTCAGTTAACAAAATTAGAAAATCTCAACGAACACACTTACCGACACCATCAGTACTTCGGTCATATAAATGCGCGAACTGCATGAAAAAGATTCAAGAAAAATCATTTTCAGACGGTGCAGTAATATTTAATGGCCTTCCCTAAATAGTAAAAAAAAATCTAATGGCCATTGTTCGTGACTATTTTTCCTTACATCTAGAAAGGGTCAGAGACTAACAAAAAAAAAAGAAGTCCTGCTCATAAAACGTAGACCATGGAAGGCTATCAAAATGGTGAGGTACTCATGTGATCCTCTCAATTATGTACGCACTGTCACCAACTCATCTTTGGATAAGCTGCACCTATAAACACCTCAAATATTTGCAAGGAAACAGTCTAATGGATATATATAGATGGCTACATTGTAGCTACCTGTATACATGCCTTCTATTGATAGCTGTAATCAAGGACGGGGGTAAACTATATGGACAGTGTAGGAACGTTTGGTTTAGAATACTATCTACTTCGATCAAATTTTTTCCTTCTAACAATTTATAACTTAATGGGAAACATTAAGCCCAATTCCACCTATGTGCACAATGACGCTGCTTGACTAAACAAACAATGAAGTTAGGACACTCCAATAGCGATAATTCAGACAGAGCATAATGTTGAAAAAAGTTCTGGCAATACAACGGAATCATCCTACAGACTCACTCATCAGTAAACTGCAAAAGTGCGAAGAACAATTGAACAAATTAACCATATAAACATATAACCCATGAATAGAAAGGATCTGACTAACCATGCTTTTATGTGCAGACCACAACAAAGTAGAAAAAAAGAGGATCTTGATAAAAGAAAACTGAATCGAGGTTGCATAGTTTTGCATCAATATAGTGTGCATTAAATTTAGAGTTTTTTTGCAGGGAGCATTAAATTTGGAGTTTATAGAAGATAATAACAAATAGTTGCATGCATTACTCGCTGGTTTATAATTTTGGATCGAAGGACCTGTATCGACTTTTCATTGGACTAAGTGCCTAAGTGGGGCGGGCTGCAGGTGAGAACAGCAAGAGTAGGCAGTCCCTTGACGGCATGAGTTAGTAGTGGGTACCTCTTACTGAGGGACCATGTGGTGACTGCACCGTTGCAGATCGTGTGGCCATGCCGAGGAGTAAAATGCAAAGCACAATGTTGCAGGGAAGGGGGTAGGTGTTAGTACACTGGAGATCACAAGGGAGAGTGCAGAATGAAAGCAGATTTTGCTACTGATCTATAGTTACGACTGCAAACAGATTTTGTATGTCTCATTTTACGTATCACAAGGGGGTAGCATCATTTGAGTACCTTTTGTTCCCGTGAAAACAACTTGTGAATCAAATCTGCATAACTTCTGTAATTCTAAAAGGCATGATGATTGGCTATGCCACACAGATCCAGAAGATTCAAAGTGAATTCAGAGGACAATCAAGATCACGTACATATGTGTGTGATCAGCACAGAGGAGCCACACAGATCTATAAGATTCAAAGTGTGTTCAGAGAGCAACCAAGATCATCTACATATGTTGGTGATCAGCACAGAGATTACAGGAAAATGAATACATACTTTGATGGCATTGAGGGAAACGATTGACAGAGGCTTGCTCCTTTCCCCTTGGTTGGACGACTCTAGAATTCGCCATGGCCGCGGAACCCTGGCTTCACTGAAACAGATGTACCAGATCAGCAAAGAAAGGAATGAGGATAGATGAACCCGTCCCCCAAATCAGCTCTTCCCAGGATCAGATCGTAACCTCATCAGGACTCAAATCCAATCAAAACAACGGTCGAGTAGAGAACGACCCTAGTTTCCACGGCGGCAGGGGAGTTTGTGACACAGGCTTGCTCCTTTCCCCTTGGTTGGACGACTCTGGAATTCGCCATGGCCGCAGAACCCTAGCTTCACCGAAACAGAGGAACCCGATCAGCAAACAAAGGCATGAGGATAGATGAGCCCGTCCCATAAATCAGCTTCTCCCAGGATCAGATCGTAACCTCATCAGGACTTAAATCCGATCAAAAGATCGGTCGATTAGAGAAGGACCGTAGTCACCGCCTAGACGGGGGAGTTTTTTTAGGGGAGCGATAGGGAGAAACTAAACGTGCATTACATGGAAAGTTTGACTACATGGAAGGTTTGATGGCTCGGCCTTACAAAGAAGGCAACTTATCAAGGGTATTGGTGAGTAATTTTTTGATCTTTTAATTGTTTTGAAGGATTTAATATAAATAGACTATGTTGGAGATCCATTGGCTGTGCTCGCCTAATTGGTGAAATTAATGGCTAGATGATTCTGATTATTGTGGGATTTTTAGTCTAATTCTCTTTTTTCTGGTTACCCCGTTAATCGGTTTTTATATATAACTAGTAGAGCGACCGTGCGTTGCCACGGGCCAACAAATGGATTTATTACGACCCGGTCAATTCCAGCTCTTTGATCATTATGTTATTATTCATCTGGTCCTTTTTAGTTTACATATAAGTTTTGTCTGAAGTCAAATGTCTCTAATTTGACCAAACTTACAATAAAAATATTGACATTCACAATACCAAATCAACATCATTAGATTTATTGTGGAACGTAGTTTCATATTTTATATATTTGGTATTGTAGATGTTGATATTTTTTAATATAAATTTGGTCAAACTTTGCAAAGTTTGAATTGACACAAATCTTATACGCGGAGTCAAAAGGGCCGGAGGGAGTACTTCACTATGTTGCCACTCCACTGAAGATCTGACTTGTGCTTCCTCCAGGTCTATGAAATTGTTGAGTCCCATCATCCCTAACCCATAGACTAACATATGGAGTCATTTGGCTTCAACTCTGCATTGCCACCCAACTCAAAATTCGCATATGTTTTCTCCAAGTCTACCAAACTACCATGGGCATCCCATCAGCCAACTTTGAATTTCTTCCAACATTCGTCATCCACTCCCTCCTAAAAGTTCAGACAAATTAAAGAAGTTCTCCATACAACTTCGCAATAACGATATAGTACACAAAAAATCCCAAATTGCTCTCATTTTCCTTTTTTAAGCATTGCATACAAAGAAAAATAGCTGGAATCATATCATATGCACATAATGATCAAGGATCTGAACTTCCGTTCTTGAATTAGCTACAAATCACATAAAACAAATTCTTCTCACTTGAATTAATGGCTCATGCAACATATTTTTACTCTGTTATGTAAATGATTGCATGCATCGCATTCCCTCTAGTTGTCTACTATGACACAACTTAATGACGGAGCATCCAGTCACTGATGTCTGCACTTCCCTATTGCTCTCACATGCTCGTGCTCATTTCCCTTCCCATTGATACCACAACTTTCCTTAAGTAGGAGATCCTTACAATGTAAAATTCTTTCATAGAAAACATAATCAATGTGCATATGTACTATCTCAGTCATTTACAATCCCTCAGGTGATTCTCCTACTCCTACAACCTCAGTCACCAAACTTTGTCATGGTTCATTAGCAGGACATGCTTGTTTCTTTGACACACACTCAAAACAGTAACACGGATACTCAAAAATAGAAGAACTATGATCACCTTCTCACCGAAATAATGAATAAAATGTAGTGCCCGATCAAGAGAATCCTTGTCGGTGGCAGCGGGGCATACATATTTTTAGTAGTTCAACAACAATAGTCACACGTGTACTTTTTAAATCTTTTTTCAACCATCTCGATTTAATTCTTTCGCTTAAGACATCTTTATCTTCGAGAGTACGCATAGGCGTACCATATTTTTATAGAAGGAAGAAGCAGATTACAAGAAGACTACCCTTGTTACGAACTACAAGCGTAGCACAAACTGAAAGACAGCAGTCCCAAGACATGTCACCACACACATTACAACCACAACACAAGATGCCTACCCTAAACTGAAAGACAGTCATGTTTCAAGTGACACTGGACGCCTCCGAAGATAAGACACCATCAAGACTTCCCTGGTCAATGCACTACACTCATGTAAGCCTAAAAGACATGTCGGCGAGGAGGTGACAGGACTTGGTCGGACTCGAGGAGGCATCGTCTTGGGCACATGAGCGGCAACGTACATAGAGCCCTTGAAGATCAACCTGGAGTAGCAATGAGCACCAAAGGATCACAACACAGGACCTGCATGTCGTGTCTCCATACATGATACTCCCAACAGAGAAACGACGATACGGACATTGCCATCGCCAACTCTAACTTGAACCTAGGCTTTAGCCCGGAGACAACCACCAAACACCAATGTGAGGGGAAAGATGCCGACACACCTCGACGACACCTCCAAGGAGTGGAACGGCACCCACAGGCGTCGTCGCCACCAGCACAGACCTAAGCTGGACATGACTTTCATCCATAGCACTACACATCTCTAGCTCCGCACACCAGAATGGGGGCAACGCCGTCCAAGTTGGAACACATTACCGCTGCCACAATACCTCTTCATCATGGCCGGAGCACCGTGGTAACTGCACAAGCAAGAGCACAAGCCATCCTCCATCTCAAGTCCCACAAACACACTCAATATAATTTTTCAAATAAAGCATGCCTCATCTTCAGTCGCACAAACACATTCAATATAAAGTCCTTTTATCGAGTTAAGACATCTATATCTTGCAAATAAAGCATGCCCCATTAATATAATTTCTCATAAGTTGATAAAAGGAGAAGCATACACATAAAAAATAATTTGTCTATTTGTGTGAAACAATTCTAACACAAACACACGCACATGGTAGAAAGGATTTTGTGGATGCCATCATATGAATAGCAGATCTAGAAGTTTTAAATATTCCATGGCAATGCTATGTACTTTTCCGTCTAATCTATTTTGCAATATCATAACATGAGTCCTTACAAACAACACTTGCCTTGTCCCCTCAGGTATTCTCGATGTTTTAGCCTAATGTCAATTGAGCATTGTTCAACAAAAGTACTATTGAACTGGCTAAGAACTTATATTTTACCTAAGTGCTACTGTGATCTATACATCAAAGCATAATCAGCCTACAGATATTCCTACATCAAAAAAATATTTCTTCTTTGAGATACTCACTCCGTCCCATAATATAAGATTTGGTGCTGCTTGCAAGATCCTATGTAGACAGTTCTTATGTATATACAAGAGGAATGACATAGGGACAGATTGCCAGTGGTTGTCAGAAACAACCTGAACCAAGCTTAGAAATATTATGCATTATATAGATAGATGCGGCGCAATTTGAACCAAGCTTACCAGTATCATGCCTTAAATAAATGAATGCGGTGGAACTTAAATAGATGAATGCAGTGGAACACACACATAGGTTAATATTAATATATCCTGCAAGAGATGTGTAATATACATGTTCAGGACTTTAAATTTATGGGTAGAAGTAAACAAATATAGTCTGTCCAACGACGACCATCATGTATGTCTTTTATGGGCAAATTATCCCATGATAAATGGATTGGAAGGAGAAAATGAAAAAACCCTAGCTCGAATATGTACCTAAGTGATATATTCTTCTCAGGCTTCTCAACTACGGCACTTCTGTGCACATAAAAATAATTGCGGATCCATCAACAACAATATTAATTTCACATTGGTCAGAATCAGTTCAGATCTCACCTAATATAAACACATGCCCTCTTCATGAGACCCTGAACCTTTCTTGCCCTTTGTGTTCAAATAAATGTACCATTTGATAGCAGACCAATATTTTATTTTTGCTTTATACATGACTTGCTCACTGCTCATAGTATAAAGCCGACTCAGTTGTAAAGGGAACTGGAAAAATCACTCAAAAAAGTAGAACCCCAAAAAACTTCTGGACTATAGTATAACTACTGAAATGGAGCGCGCACCAGCCGTCGAGATGCAACCGCTCGGGCGCTCAATCGTAGAAAACGAGTCCGGCGAATATGAGGACGAAAAGGTCAGCTGGTGTGCAATTGAGATGCAAAGAATCATGATTTATATTCAGGAGACCAAACAGGGTAATAATCTAAATTTTCAGCTCGAGAACACAAACACGAGCAGCAATCTTGAAGGCACAAATTTGCCAATAATAGAACCAGATATAGATAGAAAGGACGTCTTTACTCCCACTTAATCCAAGTAATTCACACCAAAAAAGTCTCCAGCTTTCCTTTGGTTCGAGTCAATCACAAATTCAGAAACAACCTTCAATAATCTGCATTCAAGAGGTCAACTGAATTAAAAATACAGGATCATAAACGTGTTGTTGAAGATTTGTAGAAACAAATTAAACGAGCTCTATCTTCTTTCCACTGTTTTTTTCTTCTGAGGATAGAAAAATAGAAGTACCTCTGTTGGACCGCTCAAGTAGTAAAAGGGATCATTGCCCTTGCCTACACATGGGCCATGGCTCCAAATTCAGAAGTCACGATCATTTGCATTCAGAGACTATCTTCAGAAGGATGTTGTTTGTGTTAGTGCTTCAGTATTGTCTGCGGCAAAGGATTAATAAGTTTGTTTTCACACATGTGCGCATAGCAGCTAGCTGCGGTTGATATGTTTGTTGTGTATCTTGGCTGATTTTCCTGAATTCAGGCGTGAGGAATGAAACATTAGACTCAGGAGTACAAAACCTTGTCTAGCATATATATTACACAACTACCATCTAACATCACAAACTGACCTGCACTGGAATCTTGCGAAGGATGTTTTACATTCATTTGAACAACGACAAGTAGGGTGGCTACTATTAAACGCATGCTACTGGATCATGCAAACACACTGGCAGAGTGCCTTGTTCTTGTTTTTGCTAGTGCAGCGTTGCTTTCTTCGACTACTCCGCCAATGGACTGGTTCAGTGTGAGAAGAGGCACAACTGAAGCCCTACAAAAAAACAGGACTGAGACATGAATATTAAGGAGATGGAAGAATAATGTCCAAAGAATAACGCTTTCACTTTTCGATTAAAATACGGTTTGGTTTACCCAGATATATGGACACCTTTGTATACCATGAGTCCTATCTAGGTTTTTAAGTATTTTGTTCTTGTGCATTGTCCTTGATTGTCTTTCTAATTATTTCTAATGTTAGCATTACTTGTCAAAAAAGTACATTTGGACTTCCCAGCTACGTTCTATCTGACATGCCCCTCTTCATCAGAATCTGAGTGTGTCCATCACCGTCAGAAAAATATGTAAAGAGAAAAATTAGTCTAGTACGGTGCACCATGTGTTTTCCCACTATATCACGCCCAAAACTAAACAATATACATGCCATGTCAAGAGACTAAAATCTAAGAAGATCATGGCAGGGAATTCACACAGCTAACAGTCGGCCTGAATTAAACTCTTGGAAAAATTGCATTATGCATACAACAAGCCTCACGCATATAGAGTCATACAGACATAGGCATAGTGGCATATCCCCAATCATGAACTGTCGAACAAGCCATTCAATGCATAATTTAAAATTGAGAACAACGAGCTTTGGGTATTTGAAACAGATTTAGTTAAACTTCCTGCCAGGTTTGGTTTTTATGACGGACTTGGCGTTCTATTAATAATATTTTCAGCAATCCATGTAAACCATTGCTCAGTACTTTGAAAAAATACAACAATGCATTGCAGTGTGATCAAAATATATCTTGGCAGCAGTATTTTCTTTCAAATCCATACGAACATTGCCATCGGCTGTGCTCATAAACAACTGGTATTCCTGTTAAATGAATAATGTTGTGAATAAGCAAAAACAAATAAGCAACAATACATTTTTGGATTATACAGGGAGTTGTTGCTAGAGGAGATAGTAAAAAAACGGCTTCATCAGGCCCATTTGTTTTCAACCTT
This sequence comes from Aegilops longissima, assembly GCA_021605205.1. Classification (NCBI taxonomy): domain Eukaryota; kingdom Viridiplantae; phylum Streptophyta; class Magnoliopsida; order Poales; family Poaceae; genus Aegilops; species Aegilops longissima. Next base: position 161,035,557 of record CM038679.1, read on the forward strand.
CAGAGATGAGCAATTGATGAGAGCATATCTTTCTTTGATTTATAAAATTCTTCTTTTTATAATTGGAGCATCTATCGTATAGTCCAAATGAAGAAAAGCATAATTTCTCTCCAGCCGTTATATATACTAACTATGGGGCGCGAGTAGGTCTGAAGTTCTCCGTCAGATTGTCCTCAACGCAAGTAAAAGCAACAGGCTTTCCAGCCATGCTGCACTTGTGCAGAGCTGATTTTTGAAATTAAAACACCTAAAGAACGAATAACATAGTACTCAGTGGATGACCCATGATTTCGAAAAAAAATAAAATCTAACTAAGCTTCATGCATATAGGGAATACGTGCTACAGAACTGTTTAGGAAGATTCAGATAACCAACCTTTTCAGGTGAAAATCAATTCCAAGGTTCCCACTTAACAGAATTATACACATTCAATTTTTCCTAGATCTCAGCAAAATAGTTCAAGCCATGGCAGTCATGATGCTCTCTCTCTCTCTCTCTCTCTCTCTCTCTCTCTCTCTCTCTCTCTCTCTCTCTCTCTCTCTCTCTCTGCATCCAGAATATAAAAATAGATAGTCAGGCAAGTAGCATTATTCAGAATAGAAGCACATAGAAAACAAACAAATATTGATGTACAGAATCGATACAAAACATTGTGTGGTGACATTGAGATGTTACATTTACAATTCTACACATACATTATGCCCGTGCATTGAGTGAAACAGTGACATAGCAGACCATCACCACAAGCCCAATCATAGAATTTTCCATGGACAGCGTAGAACCTAGCATGGCACGATGGTCATGGCATGGACACAAAGAGCACAAGAGAAAGCACATGAGAGGTAGGCGGTGGCTTACCTACAACTGCAGAGTCGGAGAAGAAGCTACGACGTCGGATTGAGTGGAGTCGCACAACGGAGAATCGAGAGGAGGGAGCTTGGGGACGAGGAGAGGCGCATCTAGGGTTCACCGTCGCTGGAACGTAGGGAGAAGATGGACGGGCCGGGATTCAGAAGGCAGGTGCACTGACCGTGGGTGGCAACCTTGGTGAGGTGCCAGATCTGGACTCCTCCGGCCCAGGAGAGCAGCGTTCGAGGGTACCCATCGTACGGCCGCGTCGTCGTGGTTGACCGCACTACTGCATGAGGACCCTCTCTGTGCTACCCTGCTTCATCGATGGAACACGATGGAGGAAGCGATTCTGGACAAGGGAGGGGCTTCGTCTTCGGCGGCGGCCACCTCGAGACCCTCCTTCACGGCCGCACAAGTGCAGACCCGGGAGCCGCTTCCTTGACGATCGACAAGCGGATCTGGCGATGTAGAGAAGGGTGGAGGTGGCTGAGCGGGAGATAGGGGAAGGCGGTAGGCGGCAGAGTGGGAGATTGGGGCGGTGCCGCATCGCTAGAAGAGGGAGAGAAGGCGTAGGGGTGGATCGGCCGCGGCACCGGGATGGATCGGCCGGGGGCGGGGGAGATCGATCTGCTCGGGGCTCGAGGGTTTTTTTTGCAAAGGTTTTTTGGCAGTGATGGGATGATGACGAAAAAAACGGTGGTGGGGGATGACAAAAATAAACCAGCGAAAATAAACCGCGCGGACTATTCACCAACTGCTCCATTAGAAGTAAAGATAGATTACTATTTATCACTCCTTTTTTCGACACGAGTGTGTGGTCACTAGCGGGGAGCCTAATTTCTCTCTCAAAACCGCTAGAGTTTAGTTTGCTAAACTGGCCTAATGAGAAGTACTCCGCCTTCGGGATAGGAGGTTGAAGCCGTAGGCTGACCCGCTTGAAGTCTTGAGATAGGATGTGTCATGTTAAAGCACGACAGAAGCACTTTTTTTAAAGTCCAATTTTTAGATTGGCACCGAACACTTGATCTTGTTCGGACGTCAGGTTTTCACTGATGTTTTTTGGTTTTCCAAGCCTATGCCACTTTTAAGCTATTTGTGTGTTTCCAGCATTAGTCTCGTAGTACAACGCCGGACACCTTTAGAGATTCGGCAAAAACATTCTCGGATATTGCCATATATGCATCGGTTTCGAATTGTGTCTCCGGTCAATAGTTGGGTTGCCCGGCTCCTGTGCTTGCCTCCTACGTTCCGCTTTGTTCAGCTAGGTGTGCAAAGGGAGAACCACTGCGATTGTGCTTCCAGCTCGCATGGTTAAGCACCTCAGTGGAGAAAGCCGAAACCGATCGTCACAATAGGCATAAACTGGTCACGATCCGATGACTATGTTAAATGACGGGCCGTTCATAACATTGGCCGAAGTGTTTACGGCTTGACCTTGGCTGTCGCCGAACACTAACCGGAGGCTAGTAACTGGCCTTCCAACTTTAAGCTCCTATGACTAAGTGAAAGTTATAAAGCCCGCATATCTGATTGCCTCGTTTCCGCTAACACAACCGCCTTCGGGCACCGAGACGTCGGCTAAGGGTTGCTTTGTTATTGCGGAAACACCCTGCGAAGTATCTACAAAGGGGTAGAAGCCGACGATGGGCCACTTTCAACTGATAAACGGTCACAATGGAGTCAAAATAATGATGTAAAGTACTTAGATACATAGAATCATTACACATAATCTGTGATTTTACTCTGGATATCGATCCTTAATTCGGCCACCCGTGCCCACATTAAGGCTCGGGGGCTACTGGGCTTTGCGCTCATTATTTACAAATATTAAAGGGGCACATCGATCCCCTGATCTGGTGTTGCCACCCAACCAGTGTCTCCGGGGCTACTGCATTACCTATTCAATGCAGGAAATTCAAAGGGCTCAGTGTTCGGCTTGATCGAACTATGGGATGCGCGTCTTCGGACAGCAATAAGTACCATCTGGACCTATCTGGCATCAAGCTATATATCACGGCGACCTCTCACGACCCTCTCTCAGGGGCCCGTTCGCCGATCACTATATATTACACTGCGTTTTTATTCCTATGTATGCTGCCGAGCTAGGAGTTGATCCTCAGGCCGATTTCGCGCATCGACCTGAGTCTCAGGGGCTACTGGGAACAGCGGTTTTATGGTTGCCTTCAGGTGCATCTCGGATTTTAGACCGATACACACCTTGAGGGCTACTGGATATACATCGGTAGGGAATAAATTGCACCAGTTAAAAATATTCACAAAAAATCAGCCCGCGGTCGGGGTGGTGCACCACCTTGGAAGCAGTCCGGCATAAAGCTCGGGCGCTAGCGGCTAGCTCCATAGAGGGCATTTCCGGCATTAAGCTCGGCTAAACTCCTTCAACTTTTTTGAACCAAGGTGATCTATGACACCTCGGATATAGTCCGGCGTTGGAGCTTGGCCACAGTCCGACATTGGTGCTCGGCTGCAAAAGATACCTCGAATGCAGTCCAGCGTTAGAGCTCGAACGCAAGAGGACACTGCCTCCCGGGAACAACTTCAAACCCGAGGTGTGGCATAAAAATAACAAGGCATTGATAAAGGCCGGAAAATTAAAGGGGCTCCTCGGATACCCGACGTGTAAACTCTTCGGATGCACTTCGGCGATCCTCAAGATCGAAGATGAGAAGATTTGTTGAACCAGTTTTCAAGACCGACGACCGAAGATGAAGAACAGTTCAGAAGAATCGAGGAGCGTCCCTAACTTGAAGACCGGTTCAGGGGGCTACTGACGGTGTCCTGGACTATGGGGTACTCACCACGTCATCTTCTGATCTGTTAGATTGGGCCAAGGACCCCCATGGCCGTATACTCATGGGCTAGTCCGGACAGCTGCCGCATACAAGGAAGATTCCACAAGACTTGGTGATCAAGACAAGGACTCCTCCCCCACCGGCGTATTCGGCTAGGACTCTTGTTATCCTAGGCCTCTGGTGCATTATATAAACCAGGGCCAGGCTAGTCGATAGATCAGATATACAACAATCATACCATAGGCTAGCTTCAAGGGTTTAGCCTCTACGATCTCGTGGTAGATCAACTCTTGTAATACTCATATCATCAAGATCAATCAAGTAGGAAGTAGGGTAAACATCGTGTCCCCCGTCTCCTGTTACCATCGATCCTAGACGCACAGTTCGGGACCCCCTACCCGAGATCCGCCGGTTTTGACACCGACAGTGGCCCTCAGGATACAAAGGTTCCTGAGTCATTTTACCCCCTCTAGTCATAACTCTAACAACATTATCATTTTTCTTACTATTTAATTCATTGAGCAAACCATTTTGAGCTTTAAGCACTTGTTCTACTTGAGTGGTAACCATAGAAGCATGTTTACTAATAATTTTAAGTTCACCTTTAACTCTAGACGTATAATCACTCAAGTGTTCAATCATATAAGCATTGCGCTTCAATTGTCTACCAACAGAAGCATTGAAGTTTTCTTGTTTAACAATAAAATTATCAAACTCATCTAAGCATTGGCTAGCAAACTTAGTAGACGGGATTTCAGCTTTATCATATCTATAGAGAGAATTTACCTTTACTACCTGTGTCGGGTTATCAAGACCATGTATTTCTTCAATAGGTGGTAAATTATTAACATCTTCAGCTTTAATACCTTTTTCTTTCATAGATTTCTTTGCCTCTTGCATATCTTCAGGACCGAGAAATAGAATACCCCTTTTCTTCGGAGTTGTCTTAGGAGTTGGTTCAGGAAGTGTCCAATTATTCTCATTAGTCAACATATTATTCAATAGATATTCAGCTTGATCAACAATTCTTTCCCTGAAAACACAACCAGCACAACTATCCAGGTGGAATCTGGAAGCATCGGTTAGTCCATTATAAAAAATATCAAGTATTTCATTTTTCTTGAGAGGATGATCAGGCAAAGCATTAAGTAATTGGAGAAGCCTCCCTCAAGCTTGTGGGAGACTCTCTTCTTAAATTTTCACAAAATTATATATTTCCCTTAAATCAGCTTGTTTCTTAGGAGCGGGGAAATATTTAGTTGAGAAGTAATAAATCATATCCTGGGGACTACGCACACAACCAGGATCAAGGGAATTAAACCATGTTTTAGCATCACCCTTTAATAAGAACGGAAATAATTTGAGGCTATAGTAGTAGCGAGTTTTCTCATCATTACTGAATAGGGTGGCTATATCATTTAATTTAGTAAGATGTGCCACAACAGTTTCAAATTCATAGCCATAAAAAGGATCAGATTCAACCAAAGTAATTTTCTCAGGGTCGACATAGAAATCATAATCCTTATCAGTAATACAGATAGGTGAAGTAGCAAAAGCAGGGTCATATTTCGTTCTAGCATTCAAAGATTTTTCTTTCAGCTTAGCTAATAATTTCTTAAGATCATCTCTATCATTGCAAGCAAGAAAGTCTCTAGCAGTTTCTTCATCCATAGCATAACCTTCAGGCACAATAGGCAATTCATATCTAGGGGGAGAATCTTCATCATCACTTTCATCAATATTATCAGTTTCAATAATTTCATTCTCTCTAGCACTAGCAGGTTGTTCATCAAGAAATTCACTTAGTGGCATAGTATTATCAAGCATAGAAGTAGTTTCATCATAAGTATCATGCAAAGCAGAAGTGGCATCATCAATAACATGCGACATATCAGAATTAATAGCAGAAGCAGGTTTAGATGTCGCAAGTTTACTCAAAATGTAGGTGAATCAAGTGCGAGCTAGATGGCGTTCCTTACCTCCCCTCGTAGTTGAGGGATAAATTTTGGTTTTCTCGTCTTTCAAGTTCCTCATAGTGATCAGCAATATAAATCCCAAGTGACTCAAAGAATAGAGCTATGCACCCCGGCAATGGCGCTAGAAAATAGTCTTGATAACCCACAAGTATAGGGGATCGCAACAGTTTTCGAGGATAGAGTATTCAACCCAAATTTATTGATTCGACACAAGGGGAGCCAAAGAATATTCTCAAGTATTAGCAGCTGAGTTGTCAATTCAACCACACATGGATAACTTAATATCTACAGCAAAGTATTTAGTAGCAAAGTAGTATGGAAGGAACGGTAACGGTGGCAAAAGTAACAATAGCAGTTTTGTAGTAATTGTAAAAGTGGCAACGGAAAATTAACTAATCAAAGATCAATATGTGAAAAGCTGGTAGGCATTGGATCAGTGATGGATAATTATGTCGGATGCGATTCCTCATGCGATAGTTATAACATACGGTGACACAGACCTAGCTCCAGTTCATCAATGTAATATAGGCATGCATCCAAATATAGTCATACATGCTTATGGAAAAGAACTTGGATGGCATCTTTTGTCCTACCCTCCCGTGGCAGCGGGGCCCTATTGGAAACTACAAGACTGGGTGATCAAGACAAGGACTCCTCCCCCACCGGCGTATTCAGCTAGGACTCTTGTTATCCTAGGCCTCTGGTGCATTATATAAACCAGGGCCAGGCTAGTCGATAGATCAGATATACAACAATCATACCATAGGCTAGCTTCAAGGGTTTAGCCTCTACGATCTCGTGGTAGATCAAATCTTGTAATACTCATATCATCAAGATCAATCAAGCAGGAAGTAGGGTAAACATCGTGTCCCCCGTCTCCTGTTACCATCGATCCTAGACGCACAGTTCGGGACCCCCTACCCGAGATCCGCCGGTTTTGACACCGACAGTGGCCCTCAGGATACAAAGGTTCCTGAGTCATTTTACCCCCTCTAGTCATAACTCTAACAACATTATCATTTTTCTTACTATTTAATTCATTGAGCAAACCATTTTGAGCTTTAAGCACTTGTTCTACTTGAGTGGTAACCATAGAAGCATGTTTACTAATAATTTTAAGTTCACCTTTAACTCTGGACGTATAATCGCTCAAGTGTTCAATCATATAAGCATTGCGCTTCAATTGTCTACCAACAGAAGCATTGAAGTTTTCTTGTTTAACAATAAAATTATCAAACTCATCTAAGCATTGGCTAGCAAACTTAGTAGACGGGATTTCAGCTTTATCATATCTATAGAGAGAATTTACCTTTACTACCTGTGTCGGGTTATCAATACCATGTATTTCTTCAATAGGTGGTAAATTATTAACATCTTCAGCTTTAATACCTTTTTCTTTCATAGATTTCTTTGCCTCTTGCATATCTTCAGGACCGAGAAATAGGATACCCCTTTTCTTCGGAGTTGTCTTAGGAGTTGGTTCAGGAAGTGTCCAATTATTCTCATTAGTCAACATATTATTCAATAGATATTCAGCTTGATCAACAATTCTTTCCCTGAAAACACAACCAGCACAACTATCCAGGTGGAATCTGGAAGCATCAGTTAGTCCATTATAAAAGATATCAACTATTTCATTTTTCTTGAGAGGATGATCAGGCAAAGCATTAAGTAATTGGAGAAGCCTCCCTCAAGCTTGTGGGAGACTCTCTTCTTAAATTTTCACAAAATTATATATTTCCCTTAAAGCAGCATGTTTCTTAGGAGCGGGGAAATATTTAGTAGAGAAGTAATAAATCATATCCTGGGGACTACGCACACAACCAGGATCAAGGGAATTAAACCATGTTTTAGCATCACCCTTTAATAAGAACGGAAATAATTTGAGGCTATAGTAGTAGCGAGTTTTCTCATCATTAGTGAATAGGGTGGCTATATCATTTAATTTAGTAAGATGTGCCACAACAGTTTCAGATTCATAGCCATAAAAAGGATCAGAATCGACCAAAGTAATTTTCTCAGGGTCGACATAGAAATCATAATCCTTATCAGTAATACAGATAGGTGAAGTAGCAAAAGCAGGGTCATATTTCATTCTAGCATTCAAAGATTTTTCTTTCAGCTTAGCTAATAATTTCTTAAGATCATTTCTATCATTGCAAGCAAGAAAGTCTCTAGCAGTTTCTTCATCCATAGCATAACCTTCAGGCACAATAGGCAATTCATATCTAGGGGGAGAATCTTCATCATCACTTTCATCAATATTATCAATTTCAATAATTTCATTCTCTCTAGCGCTAGCAGGTTGTTCATCAAGAAATTCACTTAGTGGCATAGTATTATCAAGCATAGAAGTAGTTTCATCAGAAGTATCATGCAAAGCAGAAGTGGCATCATCAATAAATGCGACATATCAGAATTAATAGCAGAAGCAGGTTTAGGTGTCGCAAGTTTACTCAAAATGTAAAGGTGAATCAAGTGCGAGCTAGATGGCGTTCCTTACCTCCCCTCGTAGTTGAGGGATAAATTTTGGTTTTCTCGTCTTTCAAGTTCCTCATAGTGATCAGCAATATAAATCCCAAGTGACTCAAAGAATAGAGCTATGCACCCCGACAATGGCGCTAGAAAATAGTCTTGATAACCCACAAGTATAGGAGATCGCAACAGTTTTCGAGGATAGAGTATTCAACCCGAATTTATTGATTCGACACAAGGGGAGCCAAAGAATATTCTCAAGTATTAGCAGCTGAGTTGTCAATTCAACCACACATGGATAACTTAATATCTGCAGCAAAGTATTTAGTGGCAAAGTAGTATGGAAGTAACGGTAACGGTGGCAAAAGTAACAATAGCAGTTTTGTAGTAATTGTAAAAGTGGCAACGGAAAATTAACTAATCAAAGATCAATATGTGAAAAGCTCATAGGCATTGGATCAGTGATGGATAATTATGTCGGATGCGATTCCTCATGCAATAGTTATAACATAGGGTGACACAGACCTAGCTCCAGTTCATCAATGTAATATAGGCATGCATTCCAAATATAGTCATACATAATTATGGAAAAGAACTTGCATGACATCTTTTGTCCTACCCTCCCGTGGCAGCGGGGCCCTATTGGAAACTAAGGGATATTAAGGCCTCCTTTTAATAGTGTACCGGACCAAAGCATTAACACTTAGTGAATACATGAACTCCTCAAACTAAGGTCATCACCGGGAGTGGTCCCGATTATTGTCACTTCGGGGTTACCGGATCATAACACATAGTAGGTGACTATTGAGTTGCAAGATAGGATCAAGAACTCACATATATTCATGAAAACAAAATAGGTTTAGATCTGAAATCATGGCACTCGGGCCCTAGTGACAAGCATTAAGCATAGCAAATTCATAGCAACATCAGTCTTAGAACATAATGGATACTAGGGATCAAACCCTAAAAAAAGTAACTCGATTACATGATAAATCTCATCCAACCCATCACCGTCCAGCAAGCCTACGATGGAATTACTCACGCACGGCGGTGAGCATCATGAAATTGGTGATGGAGGATGGTTGATGATGACGACGGTGACGGATTCCCCTCTCCGGAGCCCCGAACGGACTCCAAATCAGCCCTCCCGAGAGAGTTTAGGGCTTGGCGGCAGCTCCGTATCGTAAAACGCGATGAATCCTTCTCTCTGTTTTTTTCTCCCCGAACGTGAATATATGGAGTTGGAGTTGAGGTCGGTGGAGCACCAGGGGGCCCACGAGGCAGGGGGCATGCCCAAGGGGGGCAGACACGCCCCCACCCTCATGGACAGGGTGTGGGGCCCCTGGTCTTGATTCTTTCGCCAGTATTTTTCATAAATTCCAAAAATATTCTCCGTGAAGTTTCAGGTCATTCCGAGAAGTTTTATTTCTGCACAAAAATAATACCATGGCAATTCTGCTGAAAACAGCGTCAGTCCGGGTTAGTTCCATTCAAATCATGCAAGTTAGAGTCCAAAACAAGGGCAAAAGTGTTTGGAAAAGTAGATACGATGGAGACGTATCAACGTCTGGTTCGTCGTGCTATGGCGAAGCTCACACACAACGGCGGCTACGCATCTCTTGCAGCACCTCTTTATCGTCGTTGCTCAACGACTAGCTGGAGACGAAGACGACCGCAGCCTCGGGCTTAGAGCTAGCACCGATCGAAAAGCACGCACGCTGCACGCACACGAGCACGTACGGAGTGCCCACGACGTGGTGCGTCCCTAGTCGCCTCTTCTCCTTCTGCGCATGTTATCTATGAAGGCGGTTGCATGCCTAATGATGATGTGGGTGAGATCTTCTAGGACTCAGATGATGACGAGGAAGGTGTCTCCAACAGTGTTCCTCGGCTCGCACCTCTTGCATCACGGTGGTCGAGCTTGGAGTCATTCATCTGGTACACGTGGCATCTCAGATCTGGACACAAGGTGATGTGCACCGTCAAGGGGGTTAGGGCGGACGCGACCTATCACTGCATCCGCCATTTGAAGCGGCACGCCGGCCCAGGGCGCCGCCCGCTGCACTCCCAGTTGTACCCGCCTCCTCGCCGCATTCAAAAACCTACATTTACTAGTATGTATACACATGCAAAGCACGTCTTAATATAACAGAGTGATTTTGGTAAAAGGGAAAAGAAGTAATATATGTGCTAATAGATTCAAAGAAAAAGAAATTATAGTGATGTATAAATGCCGATATTAGTTCAGTATTGTAAAAGCGGGAAGTAGTATTCACGACATAAAACTGTACGTTCATTAAAAAAGAACTACACGTTGCTTCACTTTTTCCACGTGTTCTTTTTTTTGAGAAATATCCACATTCTCCTACTAAACCATCTCGAAAGGGCTCAATCAAACCATCTGGTGGTCATGTGGCAAAACAGCCCATTGGAGCTAGTTATGAGCTAGTTATGCAGGTTTAACAGAGGGGTTTGATGGAGGCGAGGAGGCGTGTTCAGCCGGGCGTGCAGCAGACGATGCAGTACTATTCGATTTGACAACTATTACTAGTGTATTATAAAAAACAAAGAAGAGTAGTAGAGATAGAGATAAGAGTACCATCTACTGCTTCATGAGCTACTCCAACTATCACTACTGGCCCGCGGCGAAGAACATCAAGTATGAGACGTGCTACACGTTCACCATGCCAGAGTCGCTGGAGGATCACCGCCGCCTGCTAGTCTCGGAGGAGGACGACAGCGTCTTCCTCTTGATCGTGGGCACCAACGAGGCCCGCACAGGCCGCCACCCCGTCTTTGTAGTGTGGGTTTCAGGGGCGACACCACTGACGTTGACACTGACATGAGGCCGATGTACGGGTGTGTGCTCATTATTACTACCCCTTGGAGGTACTTATGCGGCGACACTGGCTACTTCAAGCTGACTAGGACTGTGCCGAGCTGGGACCTTCCCGCCTATGTGGACATGGAAGACGCATGGCATGATTTGACCCCCAACAATGTGCACGGGGACTCCAAGGAGGTTCACCTGGACATATGCATTACCAAGTTAAATGTTGATCAATGTAATCCGCTGTCTAAGAATGTGGAGACTTCAATGCATGATCTTGATCTATTGGAGTATCGCGCATGAATAAAAGTGTACCATTTATGGTTTAGTCCAGAATTTTCCATGTATGAAATTTTTACTACAGTACTGGTGAAAGACTTATGATGAACCATTTCTTACATCTCCTCTGCCCCCTTCCAAGTCATCCTGATTTAATGCCTCTGTCTAGGTGTATAAGGGCATGGTTAATACTTAATAGAATAGCCAACTATTGACTATAAGAAAGTGCCATGTCATCTGTAGCCAACATGTATAACAATCGATACTCCAAAACTAATTCTTAAAGATCATTTCTTGCAAAGCACAATAACTGTTATTTCTTCACAAGTTTTGGATGCAGGTTGAACAGTTGAACGCTTTTGTTTGCAAAAGATACTTTTTTTATCTATTTCACCCAGATGTTTGTGAGCTCTAGAGATGAAATAATATTCGAAGAACATTTTTGCTATGTCTCAGTTGAGACTTCGTTATGTCTTAGTCGATGATATAGTCCTTTGATTTTACATGGAGATTAGTACAAAATATTTATTTTTATTTTTTATTTTTCTTCTTATACTATATCATTTGACTGAGACTTGGATTGAGACCTAGCCACACCCTTCGAAGAAACCTATCGATACCCATTACACATGAGATGACCCCCACATCCTTTGTCAAAATAAACAACTCCCTGATCAATGCATTTCACTGTTCCGTGCAACACACGGGCACCTTACTATAGATTAGTACGACCAAAAATTCAACTAACGTTATATATAGTACGATAAATGCTGATGCATGTCACGTAAAATTATATCATTGAAAACTATGTTCAAATACTAATCCAACAATATAGTTTTTGTTGACATGCACTAACATTTTCTCAGTTAAATCTTCAGTCAAATTCAATGGGGCACTAATAAACCACGACCGATGTAGTACCAGTGTAGAGGGCGGCGCTGCACACGAGTCTCGCGGCAGTAAAGCCGTCATATCACAAAACACAACCACTAATAAGTGGCCTGGTAAAATAAACGGAAAAGCAACCATCACATCCCTCCGTGTTGATTGTTCTAGAACACAGGTGAGGTAGCAGAAGTGTACTGTTCATGCGAATCCTACTGATATTGGCTGTTGGATTTAGAAGATCAACAGTTATGATTGATGTTCTTAGTCCTACTTAAAATAGGTACACTATATAGCAGTATAGATATAGATATAGATATAGAAACCCGCGTGGAATGCGAGAAACCAACTTTGGCCACACACGTCCGTTCCGGAGCAGGACGCTGGCCAAGCTCCTCCTTCCACCAGTTTGTCCACTCTTTCGGTGGCATTCGACGAGCAAGAAGAGCAGTTCTCCGGGATAAAAGCCGTCTGGGTGGCCCGTCGAGCCCGGCAGCTCGCTTCTCCACCTACCTAGCCTAGCCCGTCGGAGGTAGTTGCCGCACTGATACGTCCATTTTGCATCATGCTTTTATATCGATATTATTACACGTTATGTCACAATACTTATGCCTATTCTCTCTTATTTTACAAGGTTTACATAAGGAGGAGAATGCTTGGCAGGTGGGATTACAAATGGAAAAGGAGCAAATATTAGAGACCTATTCTGCACAACTCCAAAAGTCCCAAACTCCACGAAAGTTATTTTTGGAAATAATAAAAAATATTGAGCGGAAGAAGTACACCAGAGGGGGACCCACCTGGCCACGAGGGTGGGGGCGCGCCCTACCACCCAAGGCGCGCCCCCCTGCGTCGTGGGCCCCCTGTTGGCTCTCCGGTGTCCATCTTCTACTATATGAGGTCTTTCGTCGAGGAAAAAATCATAAGCAACCTTTCGGGACGAGACTCCGCCGCCACGAGGCGGAACCTTGGCGGAACCAATCCAGGGCTCCGGCAGAGCTGTTATGCCGGGGACACTTCCCTCCGAGAGGGGGAAATCATCGCCATCGTCATCACCAACGCTCCTCTCATCGGGAGAGGGCAATCTCCATCAACATCTTCACCAGCACCATCTCCTCTCAAAACCCTAGTTCATCTCTTGTATCCAATTCTTGTCTCCAAGTCCGGGATTGGTACTAGTAGGTTGCTAGTAGTGTTGATTACTCCTTGTAGTTGATGCTAATTGGTTTATTTGGTGGAAGATCATATGTTCAGATCCTTTATGCATATTAATACCCCTCTGATTATGAACATGAATATGCTTTGTGAGTAGTTACGTTTGTTCCTGAGGACATGGGAGAAGTCTTGCTATTAGTAGTCATGTGAATTTGGTATTCGTTCGATATTTTGATGAGATGTATGTTGTCTAACCTCTAGTTGTGTTATGTGAACGTCGACTACATAACACTTCACCATTATTTGGGCCTAGAGGAAGGCATTGGGAAGTAATAAGTAGATGATGGGTTGCTAGAGTGATAGAAGCTTAAACCCTAGTTTATGCGTTGCTTCGTAAGGGGCTGATTTGGATCCATATGTTTCATCTATGGTTAAGTTTACCTTAATACTTTTGTTGTAGTTGCGGATGCTTGCAATAGAGGTTAATCATAAGTGGGATGCTTGTTCAAGTAAGAACAGCACCCAAGCACCGGTCCACCCACATATCAAATTATCAAAGTACCCAACGAGAATCATATGAACGTGATGAAAACTAGCTTGACGATAATTCCCATGTGTCATCGGGAGCGCTTTTCTCCATATAAGAGTTTGTCCAGGCTTGTCCTTTGCTACAAAAAGGATTGGGCCACCTTGCTGCACTTTATTTACTTTTGTTACTTGTTGCTCGTACAAATTATCTTATCACAAAACTATCTGTTACCACTTATTTCAGTACTTGCAGAGAATACCTTGCTGAAAACCGCTTATCATTTCCTTCTGCTCCTTGTTGGGTTCGACACTCTTACTTATCAAAAGGACTACGATAGATCCCCTATACTTGTGGGTCATCACGCACTAAGCCAGCGCGTGGTTCTGCAGCTGGCCTCTCCAATACAGCTCGAGGAAGAGTGCTGACTTGCTCCACGCCGGCTTGTCAGGGAGCACAGCGGCACGAGCATCGTCGCTGCCCTCGACGCTGCCGCGTCGTACAACGCCTCTAGTGTCTACGACTGCGCCATCCGCCATCGACGCACGCGTAGCCGCGACATGCAGGAAGAGAAAGAAGCCACCGCGGATGTCAACAAGGTGATGCGGCTACGCGAATGTGGACGAGGTGATGGGCAGCACGTCCCCACCCGCCGCCATCATCGAGTAAAAGTAGAACACGGGAGGCCGCTGCCGATTGTATCCCATGAAGGCCACCGCCGAGGCGACACCGGCGAATACAGCCGGTGTCTTGCTCGATTCTTCTTCTGCCGGATGCTGGAGGAGGACAAAGTGATCGGGCGGCGACCATTTAGATTAGGTATTTTAATTCTACCAGGCTGGTTGTAATGTGAGCATTATAGGTAGTATCATGCATGCCAACTACTCCCTCTGTTCCTAAATATAGGAGTATTATAAGAGTATGGTTAATAGTATAACCAGCTGATGGCTACATGACACTGCCATATCATCTATAGCCAACCTTGTAGCCTTCAAGTATAATACTCCCTCCGTCTAGGTGTCATCTTACGAAAACCAAATAATCCCAAAATACTTAGGCGCGGTGCATTAACTTCTACCTCGTTTCTTGTTTCTTGACATATCAACCAAAGAGATGTGTGTGTGCATGCTTTTAATGACTTGAGACTAGCAAACACGACATGGAGTGGTTAGTTCATTGCATGCAATGCTATTAATTAGCAAATAAACATTAAGTTCTCTCATCTCTTCCGAAAGTCGAACAATGATGATGGTACTATAGTCGATAGTGTACTACTAGTAAGCAAAGCTTCTCCTCGTTTGTGAGTGGACCGGACACATCAAAAGTAGTGCATTAGTCTCCAAAAAGGGTTCACCATGTCCATGGCTACCATCTCATGCTCCGTCATTCAGTGTGTGCTTCTCGTTGTTCTGCGAGTTGACGAGACACATCAAATTTAATACGTATTCAGTACTCTCTCCAAAAAGGGCCGACCATGTCTATCAGTCCATGGCTACCATCCCGTGCTCCGTCATTGAGTACGTGCAGTACTCACGTGCCATCGAGGAAAAATATTACGTAGTACTAGGTGCCATCGTAGTGCATGACCCACTTACGCACTGCTTATCTCCATTTTCTTGCATGTCACGTGCACCTTGATGCTAGATGTCCCGCGTGTTGGCAAAAGGATGAACAAAGCTCATGTCAAAAAAGAGAGTGGAAGAACATAGATTTACGACGACCGAGAAGGAGCAAGGAACCTCGTGGTGGAGCGTCTGCACTCATAGTATTTTATACTGTTTTATTTAGCAATATAAAATCAACCAATCATCTCCACAGTAGACCGTAAGAGTACGAAACACGGCAGCCCAGTGTAGTTACATCATACTATACGTGGCCAACCCACGCTATCACCATATTTCTTGGCCTCCGTGCGACACCTAGCTCTAGTAATCCACCAGCCCGTATTGCTTCTAGCTCCTCGTCTCTCTCAAAGTGCGGCGGGCTGGCGTTTTTGCCGTCTATTAAGGTCGGTTAACTCATCACATGTTAGCGACATGCCAAGAGCATTCCAAAAAAATTCATGTACTCTATTGTTATGCCAAGAAGAGGAAGCTCTTTGATGGACTGACCAAACGAGACAGGCGTGCTGTATCGTGAGTGGGTCCAGTTTCTCGTTTTGAACTTGTTTGGTGTAGTAGTAACACTTGGTTTTTACTATTGGTAAGATTTTATATATACCCTCCGTCTAGTGAATAAGTCATCTTAGATTGTGCACCACGACCAAGGAAGAGGGGAAAATGAGAGAAATTAATATTTATTTGCTAATTAATAGCATTGCATGCAATGAACTAACAATTGCATGTCATGTTTGGTAGTCTAAGTCATTGAAAACATGCATGCTCCACATCTCTTATTGGTGGATATGTCAAGAAACAAGAAACGAGGTGGGAGTTAATGCACCGCGCCTAAGTATTTTGGGATTATTTGGTTTTCGTAAGGTGACTTATACACCTAGACGGAGGGAGTAGGGCCTAATGTATTCTTCGAGGATGCCTTTGACTATTGATAAGATTTTATATAGTTTGAAAATTATATCATTCGAAGATCCTTTCACGTTCCGTTTTCAAAAAGAAAAACGATCCTTTCACGTACGAATTTGACTGTATGCTTTGAGCAACTTGCATGTCCTATACTGCTCCTGTTTGTATACTCTAACTTAGCTAGAGGTTAGACTAACTCATGACTAACCCTGAACTAACTGTAGCCAAAGAGGTGTTCCGGTGATAGGGTTAGATTGACAATAAATGCACTTGATGGAGAGAGAAAAGTGATTTTTTAGTAGGCCCAAGGAGGTACTTACTGTGGGAAAGGTGAAGTGATGGTTGCTTCGCCCGAGCAACTTATTACTCTAGGAATATGGGAGTACCAGCGGATTCAAGGAACAGAGAAATGATGGTTGCTTCGTCCAAGCAACTTACTGTGGCGCAGGTGGGGCTCTGTGATTTGACTGCTCACTAGTCATTACTAATGCGGCGCAACAACCAGGGTGAATCTTTCCTTGCCGTTGTGCACTCAATATTGCTGCACGGCAGGTGGAGCCGGATGAAGGATGTCCCACATGTCGGTGAAACGAAGTTGAATTGTTTCTGGCATTGCTATCAAGCCTTCAGGATTTGTTTATATGTACGCATAATTTTAATGAAATTGTACTGTGATGATATGAAGGTTTCAACTTTGGTTCCCGCAGGAAAAAATGGTTTCAACTTAGGATTCATGTGTCCTCTTGTCTCAAGATTATCTCGTTACAACATTCCATCAAATACAAATGAAACTACCATGGATGCTAATGCATCTCAATGGTTCGCATATCAGCGCCAATATTCACATCACAACTGAAGACAAAGTTGTGAGAAGGTGTACAAATAAAGAAAAATATATAATTGATCGATGCTGTTTGTAGGCATGGGTCCATTTCCTGGGCACAGTGTTCATTGCTTGGCAGCTAGTTTCACCCAGTGCTGTAGCCAAAAAGGGGATGTACGGAGGACACCAAAATCCGATCATTTTGTGCAGCTCCACTAAAATCGAGCTGACCATCCCTGTTTGCAAAGATATCCAGTCAGTGTGATTACAATAATAGTGGAACTAGATGATGAAACATAACACACACAAATAGAAGCCGATCACCTCTGCGATCTCTCTTTAGGACTAACTACTTGTTGGAGAAGATTAGGCAGGAGTTGGATGAGCTGGATCACAAAACCAATCTCCCTTTCTGCAGTCCCACAGAAATGTAAAAATGTTGCCCGTGTGACATTTTGGCGGAACTGCACAAAACACTCTTAAGAAAAAAAGTGATTTGCGCACTTCACCAAAAGGTCGCAATAGCAATGAGGTGAAATGGCTAGGCCTGTTTGCAAAAAAGAGGTAGAAAGGAAACAATTACTGGCGAATAACATGAGCTGAAGACACATACGCCGACCAAAAACAAGCATATTCCATGTAATAAGGGAAAGATAGCAACATGGTGGTTTAGCAAAATGGTTTGAGGACGAGATTGCAAGATGGAAAGTACGCCGGCCGAGATAAGTTTTAAGCAAACAACTGAAGAAGATCCACATGCAGCAACATGGGAAGATGTGCAGTGGAGCAAGGCCGGAGGAAGCTATACCTGAGGGTCGTCGGGATGTTACTAGGAGGGCGCCAGCGGCCGGGATCTTCCCATACTGCGGCAACGAGCAAGTGGCGAAGGCCCTGCCGCGCCGGAGCTTGGTCAGAGAGAACGGCGGGTACCGCAGATCGGGACATGCTGCCTCAATGTCGTAGAACGGAGAACGATGCACATCCTCCCTTTCCACCGGCGGACGGGATGCGGCCGGATCACTGACCAACGATGAGAGAGAGAGAGGCCACTGCCGCCTTGTGTGAGATGGTGTGACGAGAGACAAACCCCGGCAGGCAGGCTCGGTTGTATATAGTGGACCGGATTTTTCCATTTTCCCCACGACAATCGTTTAATATTCTCTACTACGAACCATTGAGGAGGAATATATAACTTTATTTAATACAAATGCGTCAAGTCGAACATTGTATATAGTAAACAACCGCTACACGCGTCAAATTATCACGTGTGCTGCCTTTTCGTACAGAAACGAACTCCATCGTGTACCCGCGTGGGTGTGGCCGGGAACGAGACGTGAGTACGTGCGTCCTGCGTGCACCTCTTCTTTAGGTGCAGGTACGTATGTGGGTGGGTGTGAGAGAGATGGTTTGTGCGAAATCGAGGCAATGTGTCGATGATATCTCAAACAAAAAAATGTAATATATGCAATGTGTGTGAAACAGAGTCATGGATATATCATATATAGAGGGAGCGATCCACGAGAAGAGAGTGGAGGGATCATCGGCGTGAGATATCGATAGAATCAAAAACAGGGATGAAGTGTGTGGCTGCGCAATCGATAAAGAGTGCCATCAAATTTGTGTTTGCCCACGTCAAAGATACAGGGCAGCTGGCCTACTGGAATTTGAGAGGGCAGAGGTGCAGTTTTTCTCTGTGGCATGGATACCCACCTACAACGTTCGACTATCGGTGGGGGGGGGGCAGAGACCTAACTATGCAGAGGTAGATCGACTAGTATATGTGTGGAGATGAAGAGAGACCTAGCTAGGTATAGAGGGAGATCGATCGGCATCCATGGATATGTGTAGCAGAGGAATAAGGTTGGGAGAAAGACAAAGGTAGAGTGTTAGAGGGTTGTTGGTGGAGTGGCGTCTCAAAAATCGTGGGAGAGGCCTGCTAGACAAACGGAGGGTACGAGTGCAATATCAATAAGAGAGGGCGGGGATGGCTGTCTGTCTATGAATTTGCGTGTGAGAGACGGGTCGGGAGGTATGCAAGGATTATGAGGGGAGACGATATGGTTGTGGTAAGCATACATAACTACATAGGAAGATCAACTGTCGTGTGTCTGAGAAAGGGAGAGACATAACTAGTGAGGTAAGTCTATCGGTGCGCGGGGAAAAGAATTATAGTCGACCTAGCTATATGTAAGGAGATCGGTACGTATACATGCATGCATGTGTTAGAATAAAATAAGGTCCGGAGAGACAGACAGGGGGAGAGGGGTGCGGCTAGGAGTCGGTGCGAGAGGCCTACTATGTCGAGGGGGGAGGAGTGTGCGACTATGAGATCGATGAAAAGAGGGGCGGGAGTGTGCACCTGCGTGGAACCGTATTGGACATAGGGGGCATGGACGGTGAGAAGAGAAGAGGGGAAGTATGTGTTTGTGGTAGGCATGCTTGGCTAGAGAGGTATATCGACCGGTGTGTGCCGGAAAGAAGGAGTCGAGGGGCCTACACACACCGCGGGTGAATGACCTAAACAGAAATAACGAACGTGCGCGATGGAGGGGACGCTGAGGGAGGGTGAGAGGGGGGCGGGCGTGTGCATGCATGATAGAAAATTAGCGCTAGATAGCTACAAAGAGAAGAGGATCGTGAAGGTGTTAAAGACGAACATAGATCATAATTCATTATAAAAAGTGGATACATATACTTGAAGAAGATATCATAATGTAGAACATTAATTATAATTTGGGCTAATGTGTGGCTTTTGCAGCTCAGGGCTAAATACTTGTCGTAATGTAGGGGGCGGGGCACTATACTTTGTGTGATAAACACGGCGTACGTTAGATTATGAATATCTCGTTAGTACATCAAATGTACTATTATTTGGAATCAACATCAAGTGTATTCAAAAAATTGAATTCGAGTTCATATAGTACACATAGTTCATATCTATCTCTATAGTAATCATGTGGTGTGTTGTTAAGGTAATACACGAATTATGGTTGAAGTTGGCAACAATCATGATTGTAGATTCTTATTGAAATAGAGAAACGAATTCAAATTCAGTTCAAATTGCAGCGGTAGTATAGACATTTGGAATGCTCTAAAATGTTGGCATGAGTAGGTTACATGCAATATACAGCCAGCAAAATTTTTTAATTGGACATAACATGGATCCATACTCCCTCCTTCTATCTATAGAGGGCCTAATGCGTTTTTTAAGACTGCCTTTGACTATTGACAAGATTAATAGTACATGACATGCACAATGTGAAAATTATATCATTGAAAGTTCCTTTCACACACGAATTTAACGGTGTGCTTTGTGTAAGTTGCATGTCATATATTATTGCTCTAATATTTGGTTGGTCAAATTTAGCCTCAAAAAATGCATTAGGCCCTACATATATGGAATGAGGGAGTAGCTTTGAATAGCATTTGTATAGTAAACCGGGACAAGACTCTCTCTTTGTGTGGTGTGAATAGTTTTTAGTTTTTCATTTTTTTCGTTGAGGGAAGTGCGAATTGATTTGGTACGTACAAGTACAATATACACGTTAGGCTTGTCCCTAAAATTCAACCCGCGCATTGTTATATCCTGAAAATTTAGATATCGTGCTCCCAAAACTAGCGCCTTCACAACCTGCGCCTTGCTATCCCGAAAATACAACACGCGCGAAAACTCCCTCCAGCTGCCAAATCCCGACACGTGAAATCCCCCTTCTAACCCTGAGACAAAAGGGCCGCTAGTTCAAATCGGTGGGTGTACTTTTGCAACACACCCTACATTTTGGACAAGCGCATCCCTAAGTCATGGTTCCCCCCTCCCATCGCCTCCTTTTCGCCATTTGAAATCCCAGGCCACCATAACCTCTCCACTCCAGCCGCAAAACCCCACCCTCTTCCATACCCCACCTCACTGTTGCCCAGCCGGAGCCTCTTCCCCGACGACGTCGTCCACCGCAACAGCTCGACGTCCCTCATCCACCTCCCTGGATGAGGATCTGTCGTCCATCTTCTCGTCCGGCCGGTTCAGCCGCCACGTCCTCCACCTCCAAGGAGCTGCTCCGACGATCACCTCGTCTATCACGGCTGCTCCATGCCCACAACACTGCCTTAACCTGCTCCACCAGAATCACAGTATCCTCCCCGACTCCTCGAACGAAGCCGAGGCCTACTCGGTGCCACCAAAGAGGTTGTACACTCATCGCATCACACCTTCTCCTTAACTCGACCTCCCAGTGCCGACAGTGCTCCACACCGCACCCCCATGGAGCGACTACTGCCGGCGCCATGGCGACATCTCCACAAAGGCTCTCCCCGGCACGAGGCCCTTCGGCAGCGGCGCCCATACCAGCCGGATCTGCTGCTTGTTGCTCGCATTGCCGCTTCATTTCCTGCTGCTGCTCCTCCTGCTGTTGCTCGACTCGCCGCCTACCTGCTGCTCCGCTCTCCTTCGCTCGCTTGCCATGCTGTTGCTGCTGCTGCTCTCCCTCTCACGTGTTGTTGCTCGCTCCCATTTAGCTACACTTGATGACCAATCGACTGGGTCACGATTTTCAGGAGATAGGGGGGGCTCACGAGTTAAGGAAGAACCACCTGAACGGGAAGGGGCTCACCAAGAGGTACCCCACTATCTATCTTAGGTTTCGGTGGGGTCGGTGCTCACCGGGCAGGGGGGTGGTGGGGGGCGGTGGCGTGGGATCACTGGAGAAAAGCTTGGCGCAGGGGGGGCTAGAGGGCTGGCTGGGGGCGGCGGCGGCCGTGGGGGGGAGTTTTTCAAGCGAGGCGGTGCGAGGTTCGGCCGGTGGTGGTCAAGCGGCTTAGGGGTGCAGTTGAAGATGAACTGCAGGCCCTCCCTAAACTATCCCATGTGAAGTGCCTCTCTGCTACCATTATGCTCAGGCCGACAAGAATATTCAGATTCCACAGTAAATTTCAGCTTCGACAGTTAAGTTCATATTCAACAGTTTTTACCTCATCTACTGTATCCAGGTGGTGTTTGGTGATGTAAATTTTACATCTATCACTGTTTGGTAATGCATTTTACATCATCTATTGGAGATGCTATTAGAATCCCACTTGAGATTAACGATGGCAAACCCTCCCCCTCTCATTGTAATCCAGAGGAAGATATCTGCTTTATGATTGCAAACGTAACCCACCACTCCTATTTACTCCCCAAGGTGTTTGCTCTAACTTGGCATGATAATGTTAGTCATATCATGCATATGTTGCCTTGCAGTGCCTACTTTCGACATCATATATGTCATCTGCTTAGTTTAGACATGTTCTGTAATGCCACCTGTCTCATGTCTTTTAGCCAGCCATAATATATGTGAAATATGCAATTGCATCCTATTTAACCAGGCATCATATATTTGAATGATATCTAGCCCATCCTTTTCGTCATTAAATTTCCATTTGTTGACAATGTTCGTACATTAAACTACTCTTCCTGTGAATCAGCCATTTGAGTGGGTGATGGAAAAATCTGGAGTGAAAACAAGGCCTTCAGAGTAGACAGTGCTACCTGTCGAAGCAGATCTCTTGCTGGGTCCCTATAGCTCCTCAGAGATGGATTCAAAGACAGATGACCAGTCCTATTCCCGCACCGAGGTGTATGCTCTAACTTGGCACAGTTCTACTACTCATATCATGCATATGGTGTCTTGCATTGCATAGTTTAGACATCATATACACAATATTCAACACCATGTTCTTAGTTCAGACATCATATATGCGAATGCCCTCCGGTTAGCATATAAAATCACATATGTGAATTAAATCATGCGATCCTAGTTACTTAGATAACATGTATGTGAATTATGTCATGCGATCCTATTTAGTTAGTCATCATATCTTTGAATTATGTTATGCTATGCTATCTAGTTTAGATAGACATCATATATGTTAAATTATGTAATGCTATCCATTTTAGTTAAACAATATACATGCCAATTATTTAATGCCCTCTTTTTCCACACTATCTATTGCATCTATCTCTCATACAATGTCTTGACATTCAATTATGTTTCCTGTTTATCGACATTTGAATTGGAGCGGTGATGGCAGATTCAGCGGAGTAAAAACACATCTTCAATAAAACAAAGGCTACCTCTTGGTGGAGATAGCACCCGGTTGTACATGCACGAGAACCAGCCCTACCACACATAACCCAGACTCAGAGATTTTACCCCTCATCACGATGGACAGAGAACCAGCTTCACCCAATCTAACCCAAACCCCAAAGCAGATAGTAACCCAGCCTCAAGACACAAAGACCATCTCCACCACAGAGTTCCCAAACAAGAGTAGTTAGTAAGGCACCTCTAGTGCCCAAAGCGCCAAGATTACCACGGCGAACCCCAACTCCACTAGTTAGTACACCTATTCCTATGGAGGAAGCACAACCAGCCATTAGTTTAGCATCTATCGATTTGATGTTGTTAAACTCGTAAAGATCTTCCCATCATGGAAATATTATATCAAGATGAAGGAAAATGCTAGTTGCGTGTGTTTGTCCAGGAGTTATGTGTAAGTAATGTTATTCATGGCAATTACTTTGCTTTGTCCCATACATTCTACCTCCATGATGGTTATAATACAGCAAATTTTCCCATATTTCTCTATAGAGAAGGACCGATTTGGAAACTCGGGATGAGGTAACCTGTGCTAATACCTCTCGCTATCTTCAAGAATGCTTGGTGGCGATGTCGAATTACTCAAGAAAACATACTTCATCGGCAAAGAAACTCATCAAATTCCTTACTTTCTCCCGAGACACATTTATCGGACGATGACCGGAACGCTTTGTTCTTTACTAGTCCCAACCAAGAATGTGGTAAGGTCTATGAGCGCATTTTATTTTAAGTACTATATGCTTGCGCTTCATCAGACTGCTCATGTAGAACAAGTGCTTAAACCTGAAGAACAATTGTTCTCATTTAAGATTCCATTAATATCGTGCATACTGCTTTTCTCTTGTATCACTGTATTTACTCATACAAACTTATTTTTAAATTGAACTATCCACTGGAAACTCCGATGGCACAACATGTATGTTTACGCATGTTTCTTTAACAAGTTTGCTCTTATAAATAGCTCTGTTGATTTCAATTTCAATTGTGTATACAGTTGACTTCTCATATCATGCACATTACTAGCATCATAACAGGGCCAATAGTGTTGTTGTACATGTAGACCCATGGTACCCATCTGAAATCTTGTTGTGTTGTTTAGTTTCCCACGCTTTGTATTCTTTCAGTGCTGCTTTCTCTTGAACTGATATGATTTGATTTGGCAAGACAATGCAGTGACCATAGGACATAGATATATGTTTATTTGATGCTTTTATAATGTACTACTTGGCAATAGAAGACTTGGTAGTTTAATCTTGTCCACCTTACTAATGAACTAGTTCACCGAAATGAGTTTCATATACTAGTACATGCTAAACCTCTTATGTGTCTGCTTGTTTCTTCTTTTAGAATGCTAACAGAATATTGGGGAAGAGTGCTTTATTAAGCAATGATAAAGGAAGTAATGCAGATAAGGTTTAGGATCGTGAGACATCCTTGTTGGACTCCAACAAAGCTGATAAAACAACTAAGGAAAACTATCTTGAAGACAATAAGGCAACCCCAAAGTCCTGTCTTGGTTTACTGTTTGAGTTACTCGCAACTACCGCTTGCACAAGCTATTCAAACTCACTGTCTCAATCAGTTCGGTTTCTTGAGTCTCAACTACAAGCTGAAAGACATCGATCAGCTGTGCTGTGACAAGAAGCGGAAGGACTGTGGAAGTCCCTGGAGCATTCAGATGCATACTTTCTGGTGCAACAGCAAGCGTTGGAGGATTTTAGCGCCAAACAGGACAAAGCTAACAAGCTTGCTAAGCTTATTGCCAACATGGTGGATACCTAGGATAACGTTTCCTGATCTCTTCTGAAGTTGTTTCAGTTATGGACTTGTGTTTGCTGCTGCGTTTATTTGCACTGGTGGCCAATTTTGACGGCCAGTGTATGTAATATGCTGCTTTATTCCCTATATTTGCACTGGTGGTGAATTTGATGCCCAGTGGAGGTAATATGTGTAATAGCTGTAATAGGCTAGCGTTAGTTGCTTGCTTATTTATTTCCTTATTGTCTTGTTTAATTGTTTTCTTGTGGTCACTGCAGTTCTTTTTCCGCATTTTTTTAGTGGCCACAATAACCTAGTTTTGGTAACTAGGCCACAATAATCATGGCAACACACGGACTGTTGCAACCATGGGCCTCCTGTGGGCTGTAGGATCCGTGGGCCTTCTACGGGCCATAGGATCCATGGGACTTTTACGGGCCGTAGGATCCATGGACTTTCTATGGGTCGTATGATCCATGGGCCTTCTACGGGCCGTAGGATCCATTGGTCTTCTACGGGCCGTAGGATCCATGGGCCTTCTACGGGGCGTATAATCATTTCGCCAAACATGGGCCATACTATTCATGGACTATAACGGGCCGTTAATAGGCCGTATTTGATAACGCCATGAAAAGAACCCAATGGGTTAACGGGCCACAAACGGGCCGAATGTAACCATGGGTTGTATTTGGCCCACAAACGGAACGAGCTAGTAACTGACCTTATCTAACCTAATTCTAGAAATGAGCCCAAGAATAAATGGGCCCTTAGAAGGCCGAAAGTTAACACGGGCTGGAAACGGCCGACGGAATAATGGGCCGGTAATGGGTATAAAGTGATACACTGTTCATTATGGGCCAGTTTCATCACGGGCCTTTAATGGGCCGAGAGTTAAAGAGGGCCTTATATGGGCCGAAAGACATCATGGGCCATACATGGGCCGAAAGTTACAACGGGCTGGAATCATATTGGACAGCCCAGATGAAGCTACTGGGCTTAATTCTGATAGGCTGTAACGGGCCGGTAGTAAGCGGGCCGTAAATGGGCTATATACGAACAGGCCGTTAACAGGCTTTCCGTGGGTCGGCCGTTACCATTTGACCAAGCCAAACAGGCCGGCCTTTTCACCGGAATGGGCCTCTGTTGGGCCGTGCCACGTGTCGACGTATCATAGGTGCCTCCTGTCCAATGAGTGGATGACATCTGTCCGAACATTGAGCCGACACGTGTTTCCTCCGACCAATGAGAATTTTACACGTGGAGAACTCCCATTGGTCCGGGCTGTTAACGAGTTATCGGATCCAAAACCGGACCCGATAGCTTAACGGCGTCCCGTTACGGTGGATGCCACGTGTCGGTCACCCTTGATGAAAGCACTTCTATGACGCGCGATTTATCGTCATGAAAGTGGACACTTCCGTGATGATAATTTTGGTAAAGTCATTGAACACTTCTATGACAGCACAGGTATGACTATCTTGATTCTGTCATAAATTTGTCATGGATGTACATGCATGACAGAAAACGTGACCTACTGTGACAAAAATGTATCATCACGGAAGTGTATTTTTTGGTAGTGTGTCAAGGTTCCACTTCAAGGGCCGAATGAATGTGGCCATTATACTCTGAAGTATGCAGGAACCTATGATGGTGAAAAGATCGTTGAGAACATTCTAAATAATGACGTGGGTTCTAGTTGAGCTTTTCACTTTCTGTGTTTAGCTTATTGTGTATTCTTTTTTTATGTGTCATGATTTTTGATAATTTGTTTTATTGTTTTGCAGCCTCGTATTGTTAATTGGAACGCCGAGGATCTGTATATAGTTGTGTTCAACCAGAATAACCAGCTTCTGGTGACGGAGCTTCCCAAGGAGGTTCAGGCTTCCCAAGAAATGGTCATCATTTGCATAGTGAATGGGATAGTTGTGTGATATATCTCTTGACAGCATTGTAGGCTTTGTTTGTAGTGTTTGGATGTCTTGTCAACTACTATGTAATAACTGGTATATTTTGTGATGTTTTTAAGTGTGGCACAATGTTTAACAAACTTTTTTTCAATGATGATAGTGTGGTTGAATAGCTGTTTCACTTGTGTATGTTTCATCGGGAATTCGTTTTGGTTAAGTTTTATTTTTTGTACTGAAGTCTTATAAACTAGTTAACTGAAAACACCTTTTTTCAAGTGCATTACGAGTTGTTGCTGAAAAAGTGAGATTTATTTTATTTTCATCTGTCCCAACCTAAGTTGGACCTTTATAGTTTTTGTACCCTCTTTTCTTGTACTTATGGTATAGTTTTGTGAGTACTAAATTGTAATCTCATTCAACGTAAGGCTTTTAAAATTTGGTGTCACAATAGCACTTGTGGATCTAGCGTGAGTGGAGTGACGCTTCCTTGTTATGTAGAATTGATGTCATATAATGTATTAGAACTGAAGTTTTTTTTGGGATTGAAATTATTTATGACGAAGTTGCTACGTGATCTCTAGCCAAATTTTATTTAAGTATAAGAAATTTAGCAAAATTTGAGAGCCAAATTTTTGTTTGAAATTCTTGAATTTTAGTAGTTGAACTTCATAGTAAAAGTTAAAGCACTGGTTTAAATTAGCTACATTTAACAGATAGCCCTATTAAGTTCATAATTACTTCACTAGTCAATGTGGACTGATGCTTCTGTTGTTTGTTTTTGTGAAATTTTGCCCTTGGTTGAATTATAATCTATTTGGTTGAGTCTTGGCCTTCTTTATCAAGGCATTAATTGGTATCATCATAGCACTTACTGAACAAACTAAGTTGTACTGAGATTTCAATTGTGCTAGTACTTTGATCATTTTATTTTTTTGCGTTGTTTGAAACTAGTACCTCACTGGTCAATGTGGGATGATGCTTCTATTGTCTTTCTTTTGATTTTTCTCCTTGGTCGAACTGATATCTTTTTTATTTAGTTTTGGCCTTCTTTTTTCTAGGTTGTGGTTCTTCTCAAGGCAATATTTGGAATCATCATAGTACTTGCCGTATAGACTAAGTTGTACTGAGATTTCAATTGTACTATTACTGTTATTCTTAGTGTGTCACTGTTTTAGGGAATGTGAACTGAAGCTTCCTGTTCCTTTTTATTTTTGTAGAATGAATGTACTGTGTGTACAAGTGTACCAGTACTTTCAATTCTAGCATGCTAGTGACTAGGAAATACGTACTGATGGTTCTTTGCTTTTCCTGTTGCAGTACTTAGTACTTTTCTAACTACTATTAGCATGATGTTGTTAGTACTGAATGTTGACCTCGACTATAACTTAGTCTTTTAGTGTTCTTCTGAAACTAAAAGCTGATTTTTAGTGTGATAGTACTAACGTACAGGACTAAGCTGTACTGAGCGTCCAAGACTACTATTTGCTGTTGTCCTTAGTCTGCCACTGTTTTTGTGAAAATATCCATGTGTGATTTGTTGCTCCATGACTAGTGCTGCATAGCAGCCATCAAGTTTCATTCACAACCTACTTCAACTCCAAATGATGGATAAACAAAATAGGAAGCTAGCAAACTTGGTTAACAACATAAGCGAACGATGTACTTGACGACATAAGCAAAGTTGTTCAAACCCTGACACACATGACACAAGCAAGCTGTTCAACCTAACAAAAGCAAACTACAAATTTGAAACCACAAAATAAAGGACAAGCACAAGCGCAAGCAACACGAAGGAAGACTTTCATGTCTCTTCATCCCGCGAAGTGGCAGTGGTAGTAGGGGTCATCCTCCTGCTCTTTTGAAATTTCACAACCTGTTATGATGTTGACAATTATCTTCCATGACTTGTACGTGGCATACGCATCTATTCCTATGTACTCGATGAGCTTGTCTGACAGCGGGTTGATCCCCCACAGTTTGTGGTCTTCCTCCCTGTCGATCTTCTTCTTCAAGCCTGCTACCTCTTGAGCTTGCGTTGGTTTTCCCCGAAGAGGAGAGGATGATGCAGCATAGTAGCGTAAGTATTTCCCTCAGTTTTTGAGAACCAAGGTATCAATCCAGTAGGAGGCCACGTGTAAGTCCCTCGTACCTACACAAAACGATAGCTACTCGCAACCAACGCGATTAGGGGTTGTCAATCCCTTCATGGTCACTTACGAGAGTGAGATCTGATAGAGATAATATTTTGGTATTTTTGGTATAAAGGTGCAAAGTAAAAAGTAAAAGCAAAGTAAAAACAAAGCAAGTATTTAAAGTGATGGAGATTGATATGATGAGAATAGACCCGGGGGCCATAGGTTTCACTAGTGGCTTCTCTCGAGAGCATAGATATTCTAAGGTGGGTGAACAAATTACTGTTGAGCAATTGACAGAATTGAGCATAGTTATGAGGTTATCTAGGTATGATCATGTATATAGGCATCACGTCCGAGACAAGTAGATCGAAAGATTTCTGCATCTACTACTATTACTCCACTCATCGACCGCTATCCAGCATGCATCTAGAGTATTAAGTTAAAAACAGAGTAACGCCTTAAGCAAGATGACATGATGTAGAGGGATAACTTCATGCAATATGATAAATACCCCATCTTGTTATCCTCGATGGCAACAATACAATACGTGCCTTGCAACCCTTTCTGTCACTGGGTAAGGACACGCAAGATTGAACCCAAAGCTAAGCACTTCTCCCATTGCAAGAACTACCAATCTAGTTGGCCAAACCAAACGGAAATTCAAAGAGACTTGCAAAGATAACTCAATCATACATAAAAGAATTCAGAGAAGATTCAAATATTATTCATAGATAAGCTGGATCATAAACCCACAATTCATCGGTCTCAACAAACACACCGCAAAAAGAAGATTACATCGAATAGATCTCCACGAGAGAGGGGAAGAACATTGTATTGAGATCCAAAAAGAGAGAAGAAGCCATCTAGCTACTAGCTATGGACCCGAAGGTCCGAAGTAAACTACTCACACTTCATCGGAGGGGCTATGGTGTTGATGTAGAAGCCCTCCGTGGTGGATGCCCCTCCCATGAAGCTCGAATAGGCCCCAAGATGGGATCTGGTGGATACAGGAAGGTACGGCGGTGGAATTAGGTTTTTGGCTCCTCTTCTGATCGTTTGGGGGTACGTAGGTATATATAGGAGGAAAGGGTACGTCGGTGGAGCGTCGAGGGGCCCACGAGGCAGGGGGCGCGCCCAGGGGGGCACCCCCCACCCTCGTGACCGCCTCTTTGATGCCTTGGCGTAGGGTCCAAGTCTCGTGGATCACGTTCGGTGAGAAAATCACGTTTCCGAAGGTTTCATTCCGTTTGGACTCCGTTTGATATTCTATTTCTTCGAAATACTGAAAAAGGCAAAAAAAACTAGCAATTCTGGGTTGGGCCTCCGGTTAATAGGTTAGTCCCAAAAATAATATAAAAGTGGAAAATAAAGCCCATTATAGTCCAAAACAGTAGATAAAATAGCATGGAGCAATCAAAAATTATAGATACGTTGGAGACGTATCAATGCCTCTGTAGAATGGGTGGATGACGCTGGCTGCAACATCAGCCAAGGAGTCATACTCTTTTCTGGTGGTTGGAACTCTCCACTGGCGCTGAATGTCGATGAAGTTCTTGGGGTTGATCTCCAAACCAGACTTCTTCAGCTTCCGCTAGTCACCGTCAATGCTGAAACTGGCAAATGTGTACAATTTCTGCTCCTGAAGGAACTCTTTGAGGCGCTTGGGCCTACAAGGGAGAGACACATATTGAAGATTAGTGTTCTTTTTTGAAGATTATTTCTTCTGTTTTTTTTGGTTTACAAGTGATAATCCATGAGGTAGATGCTTATATAGTATAAGTCATGGATGAAATTAAAAACAAGTAACACCATGTCATTTTTCTTTTTTGGTATATTCATTGCTTCACCAAATGGTTCACCAAGTTCAAGAACCTATAACCAGAGTAAATGATCTATGTGCTGCTTACTTTGAGTTTAGTTTTCTTTTTGTTGAATAAAAGACCTATACCAGTGCTTCACCAAGTTCTTACTTCATTTTTTGCTGCTGAAAATTACATCAGACTAGGTTCAGAAACTACTTGTATACATCAAGTTTAAAAATATCTTTTAATACATCAACTCTATGAACTATACTAGTGCATCAAGATCAGAATATATGCTAGTACATCAAGTTCAGAAATTAATTTGGTGAAACAATTTTCAGATGTTAATCTAGTGCATCAGTTTCAGATGCTAATCTGGTGAAACAATCCACTTCACAATTTCAGAAATGCATGTAACTTGAGAAACACGTACTCATGCATCCACTTCACAAACTATAGTAGTTCATCTAGTTGGGAAACATGTTTAATGAAATTTTTAGGGAGTAGTA
This sequence comes from Aegilops longissima, assembly GCA_021605205.1. Lineage (NCBI taxonomy): Eukaryota > Viridiplantae > Streptophyta > Magnoliopsida > Poales > Poaceae > Aegilops > Aegilops longissima. Next base: position 161,066,932 of record CM038679.1, read on the forward strand.
CTAGTAGAACAGATGAATGAACAGTAGTATGGGTTATCATTTTGTGGCCGCTGCGATGTGGTACACCAAACAGAGTTCCTCCACGCACAACTACAGGACTACTGCCATCTGGGGAGGTTCATCTCGGCTGGTGTACTCCACATCAACTTCGATGAAGCTAGGATACAAGCCGCCACCCTTCATCCTGAGCCTGCTCATCATCTCGTCGGCCTTGTGAGGTTCGTTAGTGCAGACGATCTCCAGTGTCTCCTTGCCATGGAGCTCAACCCCTGTGAGGGTTTTGGTGTACTCGCGCTTCTCGCCGGGGATGTGAACATCGTCGAGGTTGCTGCTCTTGTCGTACGTCTCGCCATGATGACGCTTGGCGGACGGTTCCTCCGCCATTGCCCTCCTCTAGTGACTGTGGGCTTGGGAGATAGAAGTTTCTGGTTTGTCTGCAGTGGAGATGGAAGCGACAATGGTGGTTCTGGGAATGAGGCAGAGATGGAAGACAATGGTTTATTTGCAGTGCGTGGACGGGGATGTATGGGAGGCGGTTCGTCGGGGACGTGGGTGTAGTGGTCGTGGGGTCGCCGTTTGTAGTCCCTTGTGGCAACCGCCCAATGGGTGGCGCGAGTGGTGGCCTGGAAGAACCAACCGTCCAAGCCAATGGTTTTTATTGTCACACTGAGTAGTCTTGTCAAGCTGTACTTATCAGATGCTTATCCCAATTGCACGTCTCAGGGTTGGTGATGATGGCATTTTGCACTGTTTAAGTGATGTATGATTTGTGATGTTTTTCCGTGTGGAGGTTAAGTCTTGTTTTTCGACTGAAGTCTTATACACTAGTTGATCACAAAACATTTTTCAGTGCCCTGGGAGTTGTTGCTCAAAACCGGGACTTATTTTATTTTCATTTGTACCAACCTAAGCTAGGCCTTTATAGTTTTTGTATTCTCTTTTTAGTGTACTTATAGTTTAGTGCTGTGTGAACTGAATTGTAATTTCATACAGCGTATGGTTTTGAAAATTGGTGTCACAGTGGTGTGAGTGGCCGGACCCTTCCTGCTTTTTTTGTACTGATGTCATATCTATGTTTGAACTAAGTTTTTTTGGGGATTGAGATTATTTACGACGAAATCGTCGGTTGAGGTGTGGACAGATTTTATATAAATAAGAAATTTGGCAGAATTGACAAACAATATCTATTTGAACTTCTTGCATTTTAGTAGTTGAACTTGTTAGATTTTATATAAATAAGAAATTTAGCAAAATTGACAAACATTATCTATTTGAACTTCTTGCATTTTAGTAGTTGAACTTGAAAGTAATATATAATTTGATGGTTTAAATTATGTACATTTAACAGATAGCGTATTAAGTTCTCTGCTTTTTAGAGTTTCGTTGTTTTTGTATCATATTTTTTCCTTTTTTTATCATCCGTGGTGCAGAGGTAAAATTATTTTTATTTTTATTTTTCGTATTTAAAATTATTGCGTGCGAACTAGTATTTGAACTTTTCTATTTTCATTTTTCGAACATTTTTTGTAGTTTATATTTCTTTGCCCCGCGCTCTGCTTTGTTTAACTGGCCTTATTGGTGGGGTGTTTGTAGACGATGGAGGCTATTGGGCCGTTTTTCGGCCCAAATGGCCCGCGTGGGCGATTTGGGGACTGCTGGATGTGCGTGTGCTCTGGGTTTGGTCCGACCTTGTTAAGGGAGGAGGCTCTCGACCTGTTTATAAGCGTGGCCGAGTCCTACTGGTCGAACTCCTCTGAATACTTACCTGAGCTCTTATACACGACGCGCTCTCTCTCATGACCTATGGGCCCTGGTCGGCTGGCCCTGCGTTGTGCGGATTACTAGGGATTCACCGACAGTTCCTCCGTGTGCTCGAGTTCAAGTATCTAGCAGCGTTAGGGCCTGACTATCCTTGGGCGGTCAATTTTTTTATTTGAATCTAGTACTTGACTCCACCAGTAACTTGGACTGATACTGTTTGTTCTAGTTCTTGTGAATTTTGTGGAAGTGTTATCTTTTCATTTGAGTTTTTTGCCTTCTTTTTGTGTTTGTTTTTGTGATTATTCTCAAGGGTCTTCTGGTATCATTTTTAGCACTATGGTACTTGCATGTAGACTAAGTTGTACTGATAGTTCATTCATAGTAGCACTTATGTTCTTAGTCTGGCCTTTGGGGGGGGGGATTACGAACTGATACTTCTTTGTACTTTTTATTGTAGTAAGTATGTATTGTCCGATCAAGTGTAATAGTACTGTCATTCTTAGTCTGCAAGTGACCAATATAAGTGTGTACTAATGCTTCTTAACTTTTTCTATTGTAGTACTTGTTAATTTTCTAGCAGCTACATATGAATGAGAACACGAGGTTAGCTTAAAGGGGTGAAGAGGCATTCCTAGCTCCTAGTGAAAGAACTTAGTATTTCTAGGGTTTCGATGACCAGGGAGCGAATATGCTTTGCCTGGCTCTCGATCTGTTGTTTCTCGCCCTAAGCTGCTGCTGGGTCGTCCCCTTATATACACGGATTGACGCCCTGCGGCCTACAGAGTCCCGGCCGGCTCATACAACGTGTCCGGCTCAGTGACTTATCTTACATGCCTTATAATACAAGTTTACAAATACATGGCGGTTTATACTCATGGGCCTTAAGCCGCCTTCGGGTTTGGGCCCTCTAACAAGCCTATCTATGAACCGCCATCTTTAACATACTCTTGGGCTTCATTTAGATGAACCGCCATAAGGATGACCTGGGCCCTCCTGGGCGGGTCATATCTGATAGTCATATCCCCAACATTAGGCCCGAGGTTGATTTGAACTTGTTCATGTCAATCTTCAACACTTAAAAAAATCCTTCTTCATCTTACTGTGAAATACTGTAACCCGCCATGACGTCATCTCCGGAAATTGTGGTAACTCGCCGTGTGTCACCTGTAATTAATACGACGCACGACCCAAATCTTAATAAATCTGTTTCTTATCCGACCCTTCCAAAAATCGAGGCGCCCACGCCGTCACGTATCCACTTTTCTGTCTCCTCGATTTTCGCGCGTGCCATTTATCCTTCCGGCCTTATAAATAGGGCCTCGAGCCCACTTCTCATTCTCCCCCTTTTATTTCTCGCCTTCTTCGTCCTCCTCGCGATGCACCAGCCCTCACGAGCTCTGCCACCGTCGACCTTCATCCCCTTCGTCAACTCTGGCCGCTACATCACCCTGAATCTGACCAGAAACACCAAGGTGCTCCTCTGCTGTCAATCAGCATCAGTAAGTCTTCCCTTTCCTCGCTATAGATCTGTCATTAGGGTTTCAGTGTTCATCGGTGTTCATAACCGCTCCCCTTTCTCCTTTCTAGATTGCGTAGTTTTGATCTGAAAATAGCATAGGTCCTGTGCGATAGCAGTTTTAGCACATGTTTTTAATATTAGAGCATATCCTCATCGCGACAGATCTCTTCTGGGGAACCTCTACTTTTCTGCTGCCGCCACCTTAGATTTAAAATTTACTTCCTTTTTCTGAACAGCGGCAGATCCAAACTTATAGCTTCAATCTGTGGAATCTGTTTGTCCCAACACTTAGTAAAATTTTACTCTTGTCAGATCTCGAACATCCATGCTGGTCATGGCGGCTTACCTCACCGGCTTATACTTACTCATATATCATTAGTCCTCACTTAAGCTGCCATGCTGAATATATGTTGTAACTGTTTAACTTGTGTTTTCACCAACTGACTTAAACCGGCAAAAATTTCCTTTCTATTAGGCTTTCTCTTTTCACCATGCCGCCAAAAATAGTTTTCACATGCAATTGGGTCCCCTCCATCGTCACCGAGGGCACATTTAAGGATTTTATCAAAGTGAGTATCTGCCCGCCAAGAGTGTGATGCATTACCGTGTTCCTGACCCGGGCGAAGAAAAACCTCAACCGAAAGATGGCGAAGTCATCGTTTTTGCTGACCATATGAACCGGGGCTTCTCACCACCAGGCTCTAAATTCTTTCGGGATCTTCTGCAACTTTCAAGTCTTTTGTAAAGTATACCTTCAAGAGGAGCCCAGCATCGATCTCTTTAGAGAATACTTTTATTTGAACCACCAAAATGAGTACACGAACGGACCCAGTTTGGAACTTGGCGGAATCTCAATTCAGCGAAGAAGAGATGCCATCCTCCCTTACGCGACCTTGCCGAGTCACCCCAAAGATTGGAATAAGACATGGTTTTATTGCAAAGACACTTCTCCGGCTGATGAGAATCCATTACCGGGTTATCACATTGAGCGCCTGGACCCAAAGCACAATCTTCCTCAAAAACTTACTGCTTCTGAATGGAAAAGAATTCCTCCTGCTACTGTGAAGGTTAAAGATCTGCTAGGAAACGGGCTAACTGGCGTTGATTTAGTCAGGTGTTGGGTTTCTTGGCGGATCATACCCTTGAGTCGCTGCGCCGGCTTAATGTGCACTTACACTGGTAGTGTAAAGGATTAACTGCGCCATAGCTCTGCACCATTAACTGATGAAGCAATAAATGAAATGGCTAAGTCTCTTCTGAATCAAGATCCGGAAGACTGTGTTAAAGTTGGTCTGGCCCCTTTCTGCAAGCTTAACCCGCCACCAGATGTGAGTCTCTGAATTTACTTATCTTGACCTCATCATTAAAATGCCTTCTTAACTCAACCCTTAATACCCTTTGCAGGCTAAGTCTGATTTTTGGAAAACAGAGTATGATCATGAGGCTGCTAAGAAAGCCAGGGCTGCCAAGAAAGCCGCCAGGAAAGCCTCCAAGAATACCACCAAGAGGAAAAAGAAACCCAGCGCCTCTGAACTGCTGAATCTGGATGACACCTCTGAGTCGAATGTAGCCCTTGACTCTCTTGGCTCGTTTTTCAATCATCTTATTGACTTTGACTATTACCAGGATGACACGGGAGCCAGCCAAGCAGCTGAAGAAGAGGTAATTATCACTTCCTGCGGCTCAGACTCTTTGCCAAGACAGAAACTTCGACAAGTAACCCGGAAAGTAAGGATTTCACACCCCTTGGCTTATTTAGATCCTCACTTTCTTTTGAAGCAACAGCAACACGAGAATCGACGTCAGACCCGAACCAGTGGAGGTGAAGAATTGTCCTCCAGCTTACCAAACACCCGTGCTCCTCGGAAACGTCGAAACGAGGTGCTTTTGAACTTAAACTCCTTTTTTACCTGCTAGCGGGTCTTATTTGTCTTCCTTCTAACTCTGTTGATTCAATTGACCAGGAGCTTGCCCGTTCCTCCTCTGGCGACTCATCACAAACCGAGCTGCCAGCTTTCAAGACTGCCCCTGGGTAATGATAATCACTTCTTATTCTGCATCTTGTTATGTTCTGATAACTATACTGACTTGTCATAATCCATGCAGTGGATAAGCAAAGCCTAATAAAAAGGTGAAGGTGACCAAGCCAACTAAGGCACCTAAAGTTGCTGAGCCGGAACAGCAAGTCCCTGCATCTGAAGCTTCTGACAAACAACCAGAAGAAACTATCACTGACACTCCGCCTAAGATTCCGGATCTCTGTGTTGATGACACCACTATTAATCCTTCAAATCCTGCACCATCAAGCTCACTTAAGCTGTGGGAGACTCATAATGATGACGTGTTGATTACTGGTGCCGGCTTTGTAGAGCTCGGAAATACCATAGCCTTAGCTAAGCATACTGCCAAGCAATAGGTATTGAAAGGCGGAAGATGAAATTTGACGTCTCCCATTATGCACAACTGAGCAGCAGTGAGATCCTCTCTTTTACCTCAGCCAAGTACACTCCAGCCGCGATCTTGAAGTTGACATGGTGAAACAAATGCACCAAAAGTATGAGGTATGACTTCCAGTTTTGAGTAATTTATGTATATCCTGCCAGCCCCCAAGTCTACTGGTTATGATAAGATTGAATAGACTATAGACTTAGAAAAATCCATAAACTTCTGTCCTAGAATCCCTCCTTGTCCGGCTTAAATATAAACCGGATGTTTAAGCAGCTTTAATTTTGCATCCGTAGTCCCCAAGGGCCGGTTTAATCAACATGAATGAGCCGGTCCTATTTATCATTTGTAAGAAAATAAAGCTTAACTACATAGCCCCCATGAGTCGGTTGGGACTGTTTATAGCACATCCGGCTCATTATGAAGAAGATACAAGCGATATGCATTAGCCCCTAAGTGCCAAGTAGTTTTGCTTGCAAAGTGCTTGGGACTTTAGTTATAAGAGCCGTTTCCTTGAAAAATTTCTTTGACAGACATTAGCCCCCAAGTGTCAAGTGTTGTTGCTTGCAAAAGACTTGGGACTTATATTCTTGTAACCTTGATATAAATGTCGATAACCCTGTACTTCATACAGGCTGCTACTGCTGAACTGGAGTCTCAATTGAACGACGCAAAGACCCGGCTGGCGACTCAGGAAACTAAGACCCGGAAAGCTGAGTCAAAGTTCCAGTTTAGCGTGGCTGAGTCAGAAAAGTTGAAGACCAGTTTTGAGGCGGAGAAGAAGACTTGGGCTGAAGAAAATACTGCTTTAACGCAGCGGGCTGAGAAAGCAGAGGCAGCGCTTCAAGAGGTGACCACTGAGCTCACCGGCTTAAAACGCCGTGTATCTCAGATGGTTTCTGCTATCTTTGGTGAGCCGCCTTGCTAGTCATCAAAAGGGAATTTTTGTTGTGAACATATAACCCGCCATTTTAACCAATCTGTGATATATCCAGGTCCTAGGAGCAGCAACCTCAATCAAGACATGCTTGTGAAGCTCAAAGCTGTTTATACGCTTGTCGAACAGTTGTACACCAGAGCTAAACGTGCACTGGTTGCAATCTCTCCAACAAACCAAGCGCCTACTATGTTGATAGATGTGTTGAAAAAACTATCTATACTGCCTGCAAGATTTGATGAGATGAAACGATCCTCTGCAAGAGCCGGTGCTGTGAAGGCTTTGAGCCGGGCCAAGGCATGGGTACCAGAGCTTGACCCATCTGAGGTAGCCACTGGTTAACCAAGCTTGAAAGAATATGGTACACCTTTTGATCAGAAAGACTTCTCAGCTTGCGTAAAATAAATACTTCCAATGGCCACGCTGATTGCCAACGACTCAGATCTTTCGAAGTATCATCCGACTTATGACAAGGAGAATCAAAAGATGCCGACTCCGTCTTACAAAGTGATGGACTTAATCCCACCAATTCGTAAGCACACCTTTGCCCCTGAAGTCGATCCGTCTGAGCTTATAGATGACGAAGCTAAATTTGAAGCTTTATCTGGCATCGATTGGTCATCACCAACTTTTTAGCCGGCGGCGGAGGACGAAGAACCGGCAAGGGATGACCCAGAAACCTCCAATCGGCAAGGCCAAGAAGATTGAACCGCCGAGCGGTTTTAGATAATTGATCGTTGAAAAAACACTTGATCTCATTGGCTCATGAAGCCATGTAATAGGGTAGTAAAAACTTGAATCTGTCGTGCCATCGTGCACGTTGCTGCTTTTGCTTAATACTGCTAATCTGCCGGTTTAAAAAACCATTATGGGTATGATAGCCTTTAATTTATGTAGATCTGAATGATTATTATCCTGCACACAAAGAAAATACAAGCGCCCTGGCGGCTTATCGCCGGGCGGGTCATGATACCCAATTGAAGCCGCTGGGGACGAATAGTCCATAACCAGGGCCGGTCTGATATTTGTTAAATAAAATGGTATACCTGTAATATATGCTTAGACTGCCGGCTTATTAGTTTCGTATAGTATATGTTGTAAGTGTAAACATAAGAGTATGATACTCTGGCGACTTAGAGTCTGCCATCCTGGCGAGTTATAGAAACCCAGAAGATGCTTCAAATATGAGACATAAGTAGGGCAGCTGGGCCCGACTTGTATAAAGCAGAAGTCAAAGAAAACATCTTCGAATATAAATGAAAAATCAAAAGAAATTCGAGGCTTATGTGGGCTGCCAAGCCAAAGTGTCTTCTTCAATGAAACTGGCCGAAACCACTGGATTGTTCGTGCGTTCCGTGAGCCTGACTCACAGTGTGCCCAATCGACATTTGAACCCTAGATAAAGTCTGGTCTTGCTCAAAGACTTATCAGGAGTACGCGGGGCCAGAGTAACAGCATACATCACGGGATGATTTATCCAAGTTTCAAGGAAGGCGGCTTATGAAGCCTGGATCTATCCTGACTATCTGTAAACCATGCTCTCGCATGACAAGCCGTTGTTTGAACCTTAACAAGCTCAGATCTTGGTCGAATACGTCGTAAGATTGATTGTTAAGAGTTCAACGGGTCAATCAGGATTACCCGATGGAGTTGAAGCAGCTGGCTACATGTAGGATGACCCGGAAAGGTTATGTCCTCTTTGGTCGAATACGCCTATGTTTGGACAAACCTGGTCAAGAGGGTAGTAACGCTATGTTCTCTTTGGTCGAATACACCTATGTTTGAACAGGAAGCCCCCAAGTGACATACTGACAAGTTTGGCGTTGAGCCGATCAAGAGGGTACCGACAGCTATGTTCTCTTTGGTGAATACACCTATGTTTGAACAGGAAGCCCCCAACTGACCATATAAGTTTTGGCATTGCGCCGATCAAGAGGGTATTGACAGCTATGCTCGATGAGCAGGAAGCCCCCAAGTTACCATAATAAAATAAGCCATACTCGTCAGGGACCTATGTTTGAGTTGTGCCATGCATCTAACCCTCTTTGATACCTGAAATTGGGCATCAAGCCTCTTAAATGAATATGTAAGATGATGATAAGACTCCGCTTTGAGGAAGTGAAACGACAGAGGCCCTGATTTATTAGGGATGCCGGCTTTATTATACTGCTTTATAATATATACATCATCGAACTATGTACATCATGAGAGCCGGTGGCTCAAGTATAGTAGGGCCGAAGATGAGCAATATTCCACGGCCGATGGGTCTCCTCCTCCGACTTACGTGAATCCTTGTGTTCTCGAACGTCGATAAGATAATATGACCCGTTATGCAGATTCTTGCTGACCACAAAAGGTCCTTCCTAGGGCGGCGAAAGCTTATGCATGTCCGCTTGATCCTGGATGAGCCGGAGCACTAAGTCGCCTTCCTGAAAGGTTCTAGTTTTGACCCGGTAGCTGTGGTAACGACGTAGGTCTTGCTGATAAATCACCGAACGAGCTGCCGCAAGATCACGCTCCTCATCTAACAGGTCAAGCACCTCTTGACGTGCCTTTTCATTATCAGCTTCAACGTAAGCCGCCACCCGGGGTGAATCGTGACGAATGTCACTAGGGAGAACCGCCTCCGCTCCATAAACCCTGAAAAAGGGTGTGTAACCCGTAGATCGGTTGGGGGTCGTATTGATGCTCCATAACACGGAGGGTAACTCCTCCACCCAATAACTCGGCGTTCTTTCTAAAGGAACCATAAGTCGAGGCTTGATACCTCGCATAATCTCTTGATTAGCTCGTTCTGCTTGACCATTAGACTGGGGGTGAGCCACAGAAGAAACATCAAGCCGGATATGATCTCGTTGACAGAATTCTCTCATAGCACCTTTAGAAAGATTAGTGTCATTATCTGTTATAATGCTGTGTGGAAAGCCAAAACGAAAGATCACCTTCTTAATGAATTGAACCGCCGTTGCTCCATCACACTTACTGACCGGCTCTGCCTCCACCCACTTAGTGAACTTATCAACTGCCACCAAAAGGTGGGTCTTCTTATCCTTGGACCTTTTGAAAGGCCCAACCATGTCAAGACCCCAAGTTGCAAATGGCCAAGTGATTGAAATCATCCTCAACTCCTGAGCCGGAACATGAGCTCATCGTGAAATTTTTTGACAGCTGTCACATTTACTGACCAAATCCTCAGCATCAGCATGAGCCGTCAACCAATAGAAACCGTGATGAAAAGCCTTGGCTACGGGAGATTTAGAGCCGGCGTGATGACCACAATCTTCTTCATCAATCTCTCGCAGAATCTCGCAACCTTCTTCAGGAGAGACGCAACATTGAAACGCCCCTGTGACACTGCGATGGTGCAACTCTCCATTGACAATTGACATTGACTTAGACCGCCGAGTTATCTATCTGGCAAAGGTCTCATCTTCTGGCAACTCACCCCGGGTCATGTAAGCCAAGTATGGAACTGTCCAATCAGGAATAGCATGAAGAGCCGCCACCAATTCTGCCTCCAGGTCAGGAACATCGAGGTCCTCCTCCGTGGGTAATTTGACCGAAGGGTTGAGTAGCACGTCCAGGAACGTGTTAGGTGGCACCGGCTTACGTTGAGACCCTAGCCGGCTTAAGTTATCAGCCGCCTCATTCTTCCTTCGGTCAATATGCTCAACTTGGTAACCCTTGAAGTGACCTGCAATGGCATCAACCTCTCGTCGATAAGCCGCCATAAGCGGATCCTTAGAATCCCAGGTACCAGAAACTTGCCGAGCCACCAGATCTGAATCGCCAAAGCACCTCACCCAGCTTAAGTTCATCTCCTTAGCCATCCGAAGACCATGGAGCAAGGCATCATACTCAGCTGCATTGTTAGTACAGGGGAACATTAGCCGGAGAACATAAGAAAATTTGTCACCTCGTGGGGAAGTCAAGACAACTCCAGCCCCTGAGCCCTCCAACTGTCTGGATCCATCAAAGTGAATAGTCCAATATGTGTTGTTCGGCTTTTCCTCAGGTGCCTGTAACTCTGTCCAATCATTGATGGAATCCACAAGTGCTTGAGACTTGATGGCTGTACGTGGCACATATTTTAAAGCGTGAGGTCCAAGCTCAATAGCCCATTTAGCAACCCGGTCTGTGGCTTCTCTATTTTGAATGAGTTCTCCTAAAGGAGCAGAGCTAACCACGTAATGGGATGACCCTAAAAGTATTATTTGAGCTTCCTGCTTGCCATGAAAACTCCATACAAGCTTCTTCCAGTGTGGATAACTCTGTTTGGACTCGATAAGCACCTCACTGATGTAGTAAACCGGCCGTTCAACCGGGTACTCCTTGCCTGCCTCTTTCCTTTCCACCATGATGGCTACACTGACGGCCCGGCCATTAGCAGCCACATATAACAACAGAGGCTCTTTATCAATAGGGGCAGCAAGCACGGGCGGCTCAGCCAACTGTTTCTTCAGATACTCAAACGCTTGATTAGCAGCATCACTCCAAACAAAGTGATATGTCATCTTCATCATCTGATAAAGGGGAATAGCCTTCTCACCCAACCGGCTTATAAACCGGCTCAGACCCGCAATACGACCCGCCAGACGCTGAACATCATTAATACACGCCGGCTTAGCCAACGAAGTAATGGCCTTGATCTTCTCGGGATTAGCTTCAATCCCTCTGTTGGAAACCAGAAAGCCCAAGAGCTTGCTTACTGGCACACCAAAGACACACTTAGACGGGTTAAGCATCATCTTGTAGACCCGGAGATTGTCAAACGTCTCCTTCAAATCATCAATTAGGGTCTCCTTCTCTCTTGACTTCACCACAATGTCATCTACATAAGCATGAACATTGCGCCCAATCTGATTGTGAAGGCAATTTTGCACACACCGCTGGTAAGTCGCCTGGGCACTCTTGAGCCCAAAAGGCATAGATACATAGAAGAAGGCTCCAAACGAAGTAATGAAAGTTTTCTTCTCCTGGTTCTTAACTACAATCTTGATCTGATGATAACCAGAATAAGCATCCAAAAAACTCAAACGCTCACAACCCGCCGTAGCATCAATGATTTGATCAATACGAGGGAGAGCAAACGGATCAGCCGGACAAGCTTTGTTCAAGTCCGTGTAATCCACACACATCCGCCAAGTGCCATTCTTCTTGAGTACCAGCACCGGGTTAGCCAATCACTCAGGATGGAAAACTTCAACAATACACCAGGCCGCCAAGAGCCGGGCCACTTCCTCACCAATGGCCTTCCGCCTCTCGTTAAATCGGCGAAGAAATTGCTTGACCAGCTTAAATTTCGGATCAATATTAAAAGTTTGCTCAGCGAGTTCCCTCGGTACACCCGGCATGTCTGAAGGCTTCCATGCAAAGATGTCCCGTTTCTCAAGAACTCGGTACACCCGGCATGTTTGAAGGCTTCCATGCAAAGATGTCCCGATTCTCACGGATGAACTCGATGAGTGCGCTTTCCTATTTCAAATCCAGATTAGCACTGATACTGAATTGCTTCGATGAATCGCCAGGGACGAAGTCAACCATTTTGGTGTCGTCCGCTGACTTAAACTTGAGCGACGGATCATGCTCTGTGGTTGGCTTTTTCAAGGACGTCATGTCTGCCGGGTCAACATTATCCTTGTAAAATTTCAACTCCTCCGTTGCACAAACTGCTTCAGCATAAGCCGCATCACCTTCTTCACACTCCAGGGCCACCTTGCGACTCCCATGCACTGTGATGGTGCCCTTGTAACCCGACATCTTAAGCTGCAAGTAAACATAGAAAGGCCTCGCCATGAACTTAGCATAAGCCGGCTGCCCAAACAGAGCATGATAAGGGCTCTTGATCTTGACCACTTCGAAGGTTAAAGTCTCAGACCTGGAATCATGCTCATCTCCAAAGGCAACTTCCAAAGAGATCTTACCCACCGGGTAGGCTGACTTACCCGGCACCACACCATGGAAGACAGTGTTTGACAGCTTAAGATTCTTATCTGTCAGTCCCATGCGACAGAAGGTCTCATAATAAAGGATGTTAATGCTGCTACCTCCATCCATGAGCACCTTAGTAAACTTATAGCCACCAACCTGAGGTGCCACCACAAGAGCCAGTTGACCCGGATTATCAACCCGAGGCAGGTGATCCTCACGACTCCACACTATAGGCTGCTCTGACCACCGCAGGTAACGCGGCACTGCCGGCTCAATAGCATTGACTTCCCTCTTATGAAGCTTTCGATCCCGCTTACATAAGCTAGTGGTGCAGACGTGGTACTGTCCACTATTCAACTACTTCGGGTTGCTCTGATAACCAGACCGTTGCTGTTGTTGACTCCCCTGATTACTCTGCTAATTGTAACCACCTTGGTTACCGTGGCCTTGAAACCCGGAACTTGAACCGCCACCGCCATGACCCGGACCATGAGAACCGGACCCTGACCCGCCGTTCGGGCCATGTTGGTGCTGGATGGACTCCCTAAAGCTTCTCATTATGCTGCAATCCTTCCACGAATGAGTAGCCGGCTTCTGATCTGTTCCGTGTTTCGGACATGGTTGATTTAACATTGCCTCAAGATCGAATCCTGCCCTTGGAGCCGTCTGTCCCTTACAACGCTGACTATAATTGCGCGCACTGGTGTTAGCCACAAATTCATCAGCCTTACGCTTACCGTTGCCGCCCTGATTGGCAGGGTTATACTGTTGTCCCTTCGTGCCGCTACTCTTCGTTCCCTTTCCCGATCTTTCATCCTCAGAGTCGGGGTCCTTGGTACCATCAGAGTCGGCGTACTTGACAAGAGCCACCATCAGAGTACCCACGTCGTCGCAATGATGCTTGAGCCGTCCAAGCTTTTGTTTGAGTGGAGTAAAACGGCAATTTTTCTCCAACATCAGAATCGCTGAACCGATGTTTATGTTATCTGAAGAATGTATGATAGTCGAGACAAGGCGTACCCAGCTGGTTGCCGACTCGTCCTCTGCTTGAACACAAGAAACCAAATCAACAATCGACATGGGCTGCTTCCATGTATCTTTGAAATTATGGATAAACCGGGCTTTCAGCTCTGCCCATGACCCGATGGAGTAAGCCGGCAGCCCCTTCAACCAAGTACGAGTCGTCCCCTCCAACATCATGGTAAAGTACTTAGCATACGCAGCCTCACTAACATCCAGCATCTCCATAGCCATCTCATAACTCTCCACCCAAGCCTTAGGGGGCTGATCTGCTGTGTAATTGGGCACTTTACGAGGGCCTTTGAAATCCTTGGGTAAACGCTCGTTCCATATAGCCGCTGTTAGACATGGCACACCGAAAGCTCTAGAAGTTACACCTGCTTCAACTGAAGCCGTCGGGTAAACTGGCGCGTGTTGATGAGCCGCCAGTTGAGTCGCCAGCTCGGCCTCCCGGTGCGCCGGGTCATGACCATGAGGTTGGTTACGACATCGCTCGATACTCGAGACTGCTGGCGAGTCAATGTGCTTACTGTAGCTCCGACTTGGACGAGGGGTCGCATGAATCCGGTCACGACTATAGGAATATGCCTGCTGCTGCACCAAAGCCGTTTGAAGAAGGTCCCTAGACCTTCGGGTTTCAATCGCCACGGGAGTTTCACCCTCGACTGGCAGAGCCGCCAATCGCGTAGCTGCAGCAATCATGCTATCTAGAGGGGTAGATTAATGACACGACGATGTCACTACATGCTGAGGCGGGGTATTATTCATATGCTGTGGCACCACGGCTCAGAGAAACCGGAACGCCCCGTATTCCAGCCCAGAGATCGAGAAGTCTCTGGAATACGGCACTGCTTGACATATAACAAATCAGCTCTTATTTCAAGAATAATAATACAAGGGTCTGATGTTACAAAGAAGCACATCAGCATGGTGACACTACGCCTGCGATACTACACTTGCTCTATGCTGGCAGCGAAACAACTCGTAGCAGCGGAATACTTCTAGCAGCAGAACAACGATGAAGGTGGTGAACTCCACTCCGCAGGGACTCTGGCTGGGACATGATCTAGCTCGCACGCACGACAACCTCAACAAGCAATCAAGCAATCATGGCATCACCTGCAATCTGGCATGACACGCCAGGTCAGTACATTGAATGTACTTGCAAGCTCACAACAACCATCAACATCAAGGCAAGACAATAACATATCATTAACAGGTTAATTAATTAACATCTAGCATGATGAAGCAACTACTAAGCTTGGTATGAAACTAATACAATACTGATAAATCATCATCTCAGATCCCCATAACCATATCCTTCTTGGCTAACCGGCCAAGCAATGTACCATCTCGATCACCTCGTGATCAAACCAATTGGTGATCTTTCCGGCGATCACAACCATGACCAACACTTAGCCTCAATCGGCGATCTTTCCGGCGATCACTACCATGACCAACACTTGGTCTCAAACGGTGATCCTTCCGGCGATCACTACCATGACCAACACTTGGTCTCCAACATCATCATCAACATCCTGCCAATCTGTACTGCTCAACATATCAACATATAAATCACCTATAAGTCATTTCGTCATGTGAGTGTTGATCGAACAGTGTGACCTAGTACAAACCCATGCCCATGACCGAAGATGCAGCTATCGATAGATTTAAATACACTCTGCAGAGGTAGCGCACTGTACCCACACCACGGAGCCCATGGCCTCGCACTCCCATTCTGGTGGACCAACGGCGTTCCGACAAAACCGATCTACTGCCATGACACTCTCCCGACCACTCCGACTCACTCCCCACTGGGCTAGTCCTGGGTGGCCCCGTGTCTACCAAAGACACAACGACCACCGTCATGGCCAAAACAATAAACGGTCCCAAACGGGGACACATGAACATAACAACAACAATGGGCACACAAGGTTATGTCTGCTTACCGGGCCAGGGTACCTCACGCCCATAACCTTCCCTCATTGGAGGCACCGGCGAGGGGCATGACAATAGACTGCATTAGGGCCTTCCCATAAAAGGCAAATATGGTTGCACTAGAAAAAGCCCGGTTCGGTGGCACCTGACCAACTTAATGACGGAATTTATCCCCAAAATATAATAGTAATGACTGATACCCCGATATCATCTATCAACCTATAATCCAAGTCATAGAACAAATAATCCAGAGCTTAATATCGTCATATCAAAATACTCCGAGGACAGTATAACACAACTATCATGCAGAATCCAAGAACGATAATACTACTACTCAAATATCAAGAACTAACTATACAACTATGATCCACATGCAAGCATCATCTCCATCATCATACTCCAAAACATAATATCAACTAGCATCACGATAAAACTAACACTAGCCACTAATAATCCAAAGGCAACAGGATATCCAAATCAATACTCCAAAATAATACCAGATACCATCATGAAAATAATCATAATAGCCACTAAGAATCCAAAGGCACATGTCATCCACATAATCATCAAAACATAAGTCCTAGAACTCCAAGCAATATCATGGCAATATCAAAATCAAAACAATACTCCGGGAAATGCCATGAACAAATCATACATAGCTAATGCAATATTTTAAACAAGTTAAAATGAATAAACCATGTCACTGCATTTCAATCACGCAAATGGAGGGTGTGGCTTGCCTGGGGTGGAAGAAATCACCGAGAAGAAGTGCGAGAAGCTCGCGGAAAGAATCGCCGGAAAACGTATTCTCTCGCAGGGGTCTGAATAAGGGCAGGGGCAAAATGGTCATTTTCAGAATGTCAAAACATGGTGAAAATGGTTCCATTGGAACAAGCTCAAGAAACGAAGAAGTGGGCTTTCGATTCACCTTATTTGGAGTTGGGTTCAAAAAGTTATAGCACGACGAAGTTCAGGGACCAATCTGTAAAAAGATTCCTACAAACAGGCCCCTGAATGAGAAAACTGAAAACGCATTCTCAGAAAATACGCTTTCAGAGCAGAGGAACATATTCCTAGCCGTAGTTAAATGAAAATGTGCCTTCTCTTAAAGAAAACGCATTTGCCACCGAACTAAGACAGAAATACGCTTTCACTAAACGGAAACGTATTATAGGAAATGTGTTTCCACTTACCTGACGTGGCGGGGTGGAGTCAACGCCTGTGGCTGCCAGGTGGGGTCGTGAGGGAAGTGGGGCCCACCTGGCCCTGTCTTCTTCCTTCTCTCCCCGCCCCCGATGGAAACAGAGGAAGGAGCAGGGAGAGGCGTTGCAGCGATGGCGGCTGCTCGGCCCAGCTCGGCGGCCAAAGTGAGGCCACCGGAGGACGCGGGGCAGTGTGCCGCTCCCGCTTGGAGCAGCAGCAGCGCCGGAGAGGGGACGGGGCATCGGCAGCTCGCGGAGTAGAGGGCTTGGGCGGCTCGGCCGATCCTTGGGGTCGCGGCCACACGGACTCCAATGAAGAACGGAGGGGCTGGGGAGGGTCACCGGAGCACGGGGAAGATGTGGGTAAGGTCAGGGAGTGGAGGGGTGGCTCGGGTCAGCCGAATTTGAGCGGAGCACCGAGGCAAGGATTCGGCCATGGGAGGGGCAATAGAGCTTCTCGAGCTCGTGGGAGAGGCTGGGGAGGGGTAATGGAGCGAGGAGAGGCTGCTGGTGTGCTCGAACAGCTCGGGGGAGGCCTACTTATAGCCGGGGCGAGGGTGGCCGAGCTCGGGTGGCCGTGGGGATCTGGCCAACGCTCTCGCGAGCCCAGCGATCACGGGGAGGCGCGAGAACGCGACGAGGGAGGAGCAGACGAGCGACAGTGATGCACAGGGCAAGAGGGGCCGAGGACATAGAGGAGGAAGACGTCGCGGCGCCATTAAAGCTCGGTCGGCCATAGTGCGCCCGTGGGCGCGCGACAACGAGCGCTGACGGAGGGACTTACGGAGGGAGAAGTGGCTCCAGGAGGACGGCGACGATGTGGGGAACACGCTGGGCAGGCCCGTGCTCGCTGAGACGCCGAGCAGAGGAGGGGCCCGAGCAAGAAGACCCTCTGGACGCGGCCGGTGCGTGCCAAAACGGTGGTCACCGCGTGCACTGGTGCACACAGTGCCACAAGCCATGCCAAGCGATGTCTGGGGGTTAGTCCTTCATGGGGAGGTTGCAACTGAGGTGGTAGTTTGGTTAAAACTGCTATGGTTAACTGGGAATCACCCTCTAAAGTTTACTGCAGTAAACTTGAGTGAGCACTGGTGATCAACAGGAAGATGATTGGGAGCAATGGAGTTGTCTGCGAGGTTTAGGTAAAGAAGGACTTTCATCCTGGTAACTTTGAGGATATTTGGATCAATATTTAATGTAGTTTCTTAACAACCACATAAACTGGTCCAGAAGCAAAAACAGGAATAAGCACTCACATGGTGAGGCTACCTGAGCTCAAATTTGGCAAGGCCTAATGATTTGGTCATAGTAAGGTGCTGTAAAAATTTCATACCAATTGGATTCACCAAAATGGTACTTGTTTCACACACATCAACTCTGACCAGAAACTTGCAAGAATTTTGTAGAAATATTGGCTAGGTGAAATGGTGCCAAATTTGGTGGAGAGAGGTTATTTGGGTAGGAGAACAATCTGGTATTTTCTCAGAATTAATGAAGCAATATAAAATGCACTTGCTTCACAACCTGAAAATATTGCCAGAATCAAAGATTTGGTACTGTGCTCACATAGATCAAGGGATGGAGCTGAAATTTGAATGAGGCTAATTATATGAGCACATGAAGAGGCATGCAAAATTTCAACTCATTTGGATTCTCCTAGCTAGTACTTCCTTCACAATGGCTTCTGTCTGACAGAAACTTTGAAAAATCACTGAGGAAGATTGGCTCGGCAAATAAAGTTGAATTTTGGCATGTGGCAATTATTTGGATATAAAAGAATTCCCAACAAGTTTGGGAGCAAACAAGATTGGATAGGTGGCACTTCCTTCACAGAAAGGCACACTGGACAGAAATGAAGATTAATTATTGGGGAATTATTCTTGGGATAGGACATGAAAGTTTGGGCATATTTAAGCAACATATGACCCAAAGGAATTATTAGAATTATTTGGGAACTTTTGGATGGACAGAAATATAGGTTGCTTCACAACCTAGGGCAGATAGGATTATTCCTTTAATAGAAAAAAGGAATATTTCCTAGAAAAAGATTTTAGGGTTTGGTCAAAGAGTGAAGTGACATGATCTTGGCAAGGTTTTGAGAATGATGAGCCTCTTGGGAGAGGAAATGAAGATGATTTCCCATGTGACAAGGCCACAGAACCACTCCAAAAAGAAAAACAGAGCAAAAACCAATAAATCAAAAAGAAAAAGAAAAGGGCCAAAAACCAGGCTGTTACATATGCGGAGAGCCTGTTATGTGCGGCTGACTTGACGCTCCACCCCCCGGCGCCTCAACCGTCGGGTTTATCACCGGCGGGTAACTAGCCCCCGCTCCAGGTGTGTTTAAGAGGTCCTTGACTCATAAATCGAAGGCAGACGACTCTGGTGCTTTCTCCTCAAGACTTTGTTTGAAGCGTTCTGATCCACCATAAGCCAGTACAAATCCGCTTGAATCCGCTGTGCCTAGGCATTTAAGGCGGCCTGCTCCGCATTCATCCTAGCATTCTCAGCCGCCAGGTCTTCCTTAGCTTGTGCTATCTCCTCACGCAGTTTAGCAATATCCTCCTTATGCCGTTCCACATTGTCCGGGGTTACCCCTACCCCCATCAGAGTTGCTAGATCATCCAATAGATCTTTTAAAACTTGAGTCGGTGGGCGAGCTGCACCGCCAACACGAGTTGCCGTCACCGCCGCTGCACTGGAAGTCATGGCCGCGGCGGTTGTCGACCCAAGAACCGGCTGGGTACCAGCCATGAAAATCGCCACCCTGTTCGGCAGCTCATGGGGGTCCAGAATACTGTCGCCATCGGACCAGCCCCCAAGCCGTCCGTCTTGCAGCTGATACGTTGAGTTGGTCTCGCCCGTGGACGATTCACCATCAGAGTAGATAGCCGTGCTGCCTCCAGACACGGAGCCTTCCAATTTAGTCTCGTGGATCAATCCAATGAAAGCACGCTTTATGGCGGGCTGAACCCGGGCGGGTCATGCACGCTGAGCCGTCTCGATGATGTTGATGCAGGTGTCCGGCTCAGGGCCCGGTTCGCCGATCTTGCCGATGAAAACGTGGATTCCGCCGAAGGGGACCCGGTACCCGTACTTGATTGAGCCGGCCTCGGGGCCCCAGCCTACATCGTCTATGTAGAGCTTGCCGCGACGATTCTTGGTCATCCGGGCCACGGCGTATTCCTTGAGTCCTTCGAAGTTGCCCTTTAAGAACTCGAAACCACAGTGGGCGCCAACTGTCGTGGAAGTGTCACGGCAGATGTCCTCATGGAAGGACTTAGTTGTGGGGCCATCGCGATGGAGTTAGCTTAAACGGGTTAAACAGGACAAAGGACACGAGGAGTTTATACTGGTTCGGCCCCTTGCGGTGAAGGTAAATGCCTAATCCAGTTTGAGGTAGTACTGCTAGGGTTTCGATGACCATGGAGTGAATACACTTTTCCTGGCTCTCGATTTGTTGTTTCTCGCCCTAAGCCACTGTCGAGTTGTCCCCTTATATACACGGTTTGACGCCTTGACGCCCTGCGGCCTACAGAGTCCCGGCCGGCTCATACAATGTGTCCGTCTCGGTGACTTATCTTACATGCCTTACAATACAAGTTTACATATATATGGCGGTTTATACTCATGGGCCTTAAGCCGCCTTCGGGTTTGGGCCCTCTAACAAGCCTGTCTATGAACCGCCATCTTTAACATACTCTTGGGCTTCATTTAGATGAAACGCCATAAGGATGACCCGGCCCCTCCTAGGCGGGTCATATCTGATAGTCATATCCCCAACAGTGTGCGATGCCATAATTGCAAATGATGGTGTACGAAAACTGTTAGAAATGATTTGCGATGATGGATGCATCAAACATGGTTCAGGTTTTAGTTGCGTGTGCAATGAAGGGCATACGGTTTAGTTCAATTAACTATTTGCGATGAGGAGGAACAAAAGAAACGGGCAGCCAGATGAAGGTGTGTGCGATACACAACATACGATTCACTCGGATGAACCGTTTGTGATTAGGAAACACAAAAGAAATGGGCAGCCAGATGAAGGTGTGTGCGATATACAACATACGGTTCACTCGGATGAACTATTTGTGATTAGGCAAGAGAACAGAAATGGTTTAATATAACAAGATGTGTGTGATACGCGGCAAATAGGTCTGTAATTAGAAATGTGTGCGAAGACCGATAATAACATAGATGATTGCTTCTAATAAGACGTATGTGATATGCTCTGTCTACACAACATCTATTGGCCATTGTGGGACAGGCGGTCATTCGGATACACCATAAGGATGTGAAGAGGCATTCCTATCAGCAAGGACTAGTTGTTCCACCAGTAGCTCATGTAAGAAAACTATC
Organism: Aegilops longissima; assembly: GCA_021605205.1. Lineage (NCBI taxonomy): Eukaryota > Viridiplantae > Streptophyta > Magnoliopsida > Poales > Poaceae > Aegilops > Aegilops longissima. Next base: position 161,088,044 of record CM038679.1, read on the forward strand.
AAGTTAAGTGTGCTTAGGCTGTAGCAGCCATCTGATGGGTGACTGGATAGGAAGCTGTGTCGATGTTAAATTAGCTGATGGGATGAGTCATTTCGGTCAAATGACCGAAATGCCCCATTCCCTCAGCTGATTTAACCTCGAGGTCCTTGTTTTTTATTTTTTTAAACACATGTTAATTAAACGAGGTCTACCGCATTACTTTTTGACAATGTGCGATACGTGTCATACAGTTGATCCATCCGGCCTATTTGTGATGGAATAGGCCGTGTATGTTGTGGGCAAACGCTTGCTAGTATTCAACTGTTTGGGATTGATAAATTCATCACCGACGGGTTCCCTAGTGTGGTCCGTGTTCATCTGATCATCATCTACGACTTGTGCTAGCTCGATGCTAAGTTTGTATTAATTGATGGCGTTTTATGAACACACCACCGTTTCCCACCATTTCCTCACCTGTTTCCCACCACCCTGCTATATTGCGCATAGGGGGAACACGACACACGGACGTGACAAGCGCAGCCTGTAGCACAACCACCTTTTCCAAGCATGCCAACCCGCCAAAGCGCCACCTCTGCCATCAACCTCGTCGACGAGGAAAACGAGCAGGTGCCACGGCGCGTCGAGGCCAAGGCGCTCCCCGGCAACGCGATGGACGACACCATGATGCGTGTCATCGCCAGGGTTGAGCAGACCTTTGGCGCTTGGTGCTTGAGCGCCACGGCTCAAGAAAGGCATGTCAACGCCGACAAGTTGCAGCTCACCGCACAACATGATCGATGGCGCGCCGCAGAGCAAGCTAGGCGCGTCCGCGCTGATAGGCTGCGGCTCGCCGCATGGCAAGACCATTGGAACGCCATAGAGCGAGAGGCGCGACACGCCGCACAGCAAAAGTGGATCCATCAGCGCTTGCCTGCTGTCGACGTGGCGTCGCAGCTGGGTACATGTCCCGTCAGTACACCCATTCCTCGCCAGGAGTGGGCAGAGGCCCTCAGCGCCGTACTTGCACCAGAGGCCGGCCGCGCCATACTTGCACCGTACGTCCGCAGTGCCGTTCGCATGGGTGCCGCCGTTCACCTTGTCCGTGGCCCACTGGATGCCAACGCGCTGGTCCGTAGGCTCGACCGCCTCCTTGGCCTGTGTCCACACAGGCGCGATGAGAGAACATGGCCGTCGCATCCTCGAGCTGGTGATCTCCGATGAAATAGCCAACTTGGAGCTTGAGATCGCGCTCCAGATGTACCGCGAGCGTGTCAACCGCTTGGATGAACGCTTGCACGAGTTCAGGCAGAGCCAAGAGCTACCCTAGGCAAGGGCTGCTGGTCATGGTCTCACGGACGCGTTTTATTTTGGAAAGTCGTTTCGAAGTGGATAGTTATGTATTCCCAGCAATCATAGTATTGCTCTGTTTCAATGTGTGTACTTTGTTTTCCATTCTTATATGTTCTGTTTCAATGTGTGTATATACCCTTTCCATTCTGTATATGTGGATGATAACAGCTAGATTCAAATTAGTATACAAAAACAGATAGAAAATGGAATTCATAATATATATATTGTTCATTAGATCATCACGAATATATATATATATATATATATATATATATATATATATATATATATATATATATATATATATATATATATATATATATATATATATATATCATCACATACACGTGATGATACTTAACTACTAGGTACAATGCATAAAATTGAAAACGAACAATACTAAAACTAATAATCCCTCCTAGGGTCAGTATTCCGGCAGCCCCTCGCCAGCAGCTCCCTGGTGCGTGGCGTCTTCCCAGTGCGGAGGCAGTACTCCGACTCCTGCGCCTCGCAGCGCTTCACATACCGATCTGCCTCTTGCTGGCGGACGCGCGCGGTGCCCACCAGAGCTCCTTGTCGGTGGCACGCTGGAGCTTATCGGCCCACCTCCACGCAGCGACGAGGCGCCTAGCGCCTATGACCTTCCTCGCGAAGTACCCGTCTTCGTACACCTCCTCGGCACGACGACGAGCCCGCCCCCAAAGCTCCGCTGCCTCCTTTTTCCAGGCAGCATCACGGGCTTCATAGGCTGCCTGGTACCTGGCTTCCTCCTCTGCCATCTCCTTCTTGAATGCCACTTGCCTGGCTTTCTCAGCCGACGCTTTTTCCAGGCAGCATCACGGGCTTCATAGGCTGCCTGGTACCTGGCTTCCTCCTCTGCCATCTCCTTCTTGAATGCCACTTACCTGGCTTTTTCAGCCGACGGCAGTGACTTCCACAGACAAAGATTGTACTGGCCCCAAAACCAATCCAAAGTTGGGGGGGGGGGTCCAGCGCAACCTCGTCAGGCGGCGCATAGGGGTCCTCGTCGCTGCTAATCGAGTGAGCATTCTCGGGGGGCGGCGACTCCTTGTCGGAGTGTGGGCAGACCAGGGGCGCCATGGCAGAGATTTGAGAGAGAGAGAGAGAGAGAGAGAGAGAGAGAGAAAGGGCGAGCGAGGGGAGGATGTAGATGAGAATGCATGCGGGACGACGTGAGTAAGGTAGTATTTATTGGCGACCGGAATCTAGATCGACGGGGACAGTACACACACCGGTCGCCAGAATTTACGAGTACTGTAGTTTGAATTACACACAATTCCCGCAACAAATCCGTGTGTGAACATAATAGCTGACGGTTTCCAATATACAACCGTGTCTGATTAATGATCCCCGCCAATCACCTACCAAACCTCGAGCTGCGAGATAGAGTGCCAATCGTGTGGGGGTCGGTTGTCTTGCCAGATCTTTACATTTTCTTTTTTGAACACCAGATATTTACATCGTCTGATGATTTTTTAACCCGCACACGAGTACACAAAAATATTATTTTTCACACCGTTTTGGTTAGGCGTTGCATGTAGATGTAGTTCAAATTTGAATTACGGTCTTTAAATGGTTAGAAAATCACTTAAATGTCTTTAAAAGGTCAAATGGCCCCTGGAAATTTCCAAATTTTCACATGATAGTTGTATTAGTGCATGTTAAACGTAGGAAAAAATTTGAAGGCCGTAAGAGGAAGTTATCTCCCGTCCGTCAGCAACCATGCATTGTTCCCTCTCGGAACCACGCACCTTCTAGTGAGTTGCTCCGGTTTGTGAGGGGTGTGTGTCCAAACTTTCGTCCAACAGGCCAATTTTTTTACCACATCATCTTGGTGATATGACATTAAATCAAGCAAGGTTTCATGTTTTTTTGATCATTTTTTAATTTTTCGAATTAAAATGACATGGCATGCACTCCATGCATGTGCCCATGCCTTGACACCAATATGTTTGAAAATTCCTTCGAATTTACTGCACATGGAATTAACTCGCACACAAGTACACAAGAATATGATTTTTCAAACCGTTTCGGTTAGGCATTGCATGTAGATGTAGTTCAAATTTGAATTACGGTCATTAAATGGTTAGAAAATCACTTAAATGTCTTTAGAAGGTCAAATGACCCCTGAAATTTACCAAATTTTCACATGACAGGTGCATGTTAAACGTAGGAAAAAATTTGTAGGCCGTAAGAGGAAGCTATCTCCTGTTCGTCATCAAACATGCATTGTTCCCTCTCGGAACCACGAACCTTCTAGCGAGTGTCTCCGGCTTGTGAGGGGCGTGTATCCAAACGTTCGTCAAACATGCCAATTTCTTTACCAAATCATCTTGGTGGCATGACATTACATCAACCAAGGTTTCATGTGTTTCTGATCATTTTTCTATTTTTTGAATTAAAATGCCATGTCACTCCATGCATACGTATGCATGTCGTGAGACCAATATGTTTGAAAAATTCCTTCTAATTTACTGCACATGGAATTAACTCGCACACAAGTACATAGATATGATAATTCAAATAGTTTTGGTTAGGCATTGCATGTAGATGTAGTTCAAATTTGAATTACGGTCATTAAATGGTTAGAAAATCCCTTAAATGTCTTTGAAAGGTCAAATGACCCCTAGAAATTTCCAAAATTTCACATTACAGTTGTAGTAGTGCATGTTAGACGTAGAAAACATTTCAAGGACGTAAGAGGAAGCTATCTCCCGTTCGTCATCAAACATGCATTGTTCCCTCTCGGAACCATGAACCTTCTAGCGAGTTGCTCCGGTTTGTGAGGGGTGTGTGTCCAAACTTTCGTCAGACATGCCAATTTATTTACCACATCATCTTGGTGGCATGACATTAAATCAAGCAAGGTTTCATATTTTTCGGATCATTTTTTAATTTTTTTGGAATTAAAATGCCATGGCATGCACTCCATGCATGTGCTCATGCCTTGACACCAATATGTTTGAAAAATCCTTCTAATTTACTACACATGGAATTAACTCGCACACAAGTACACAAAAAATATTATTTTTCAAACCGTTATGGCTAGGAGTTGCATGTAGGTGTAGTTCAAATTTGAATTACGGCCATTAAATGGTTAGAAAATCACTTAGATGTCTTTTAAAGGTCAAATGACCCCTGAAATTTACCAAATTTTCACATGACAGTTGTATTAGTGCACGTTAAACGTAGGAAAATATTTGAAGGCCGTAAGAGGAAGCTATCTCCCGTTCGTTGTCAAACATGCATTGTTCCCTCTCGGAACCACGAACCTTCTAGCGAGTTGCTCCGGTTTGTGAGGGGTGTGTGTCCAAACATTCATCAAACATGCCAATTTCTTTACCACATCATCTTGGTGGCATGACATTACATCAACCACGGTTTCATGTGTTTCTGATCATTTTTTATTTTTTGAATTAAAATACCATGTCACTCCATGAATACGTATGCATGTGTCCATGTCGTGAGACCAATATGTTTGAAAATTCCTTCTAATTTACTGCACATGGAATTAACTCACACACAAGTACACATATATGATTTTTCAAACCATTTTGGTTAGGCGTGGCATGTAGATGTAGTTCAAATTTGAATTACAGTCATTAAATGGTTAGAAAATCACTTAAATGTCTTTAAAAGGTCAAATTACCCCTATAATTTTCCTAAATTTCACATTACAGTTGTAGTAGTGCATGTTAGACATAGAAAAATTTGAAGACCGTAAGAGGAAGCTATCTCCCGTTCGTCATCAAACATGCATTGTTCCCTCTCGGAACCACGAACCTTCTAGCGAGTTGCTCCAGTTTGTGAGGGTTGTGTGTCCAAACTTTCGTCAAACATGCCAATTTCTTTACCACATCATCTTGGTGGCATGACATTACATCAACCAAGCTTTCATGTGTTTCTGATTTTTTTTGGAATTAAAATGCCATGCCACTCCATGCATACGTATTCATGCATATGTGTCCATGTCGAGAGACCAATATGTTTGAAAATTGCTTCTACTTTACTGCACATGTAATTAACTCGCACACAAGTACACAAATATGATTTTTCAAACCGTTTTGGTTACGCGTTGCATGTAGATGTAGTTCAAATTTGAATTACGGTCATTAAATGGCTAAAAAATTACTTAAATGTCTTTAAAAGGTCAAATGACCCCTAGAATTTTTTAAAATTTCACATTACAGTTGTAGTAGTGCACGTTTGACGTAGAAAAAAATGAAGGCTGTAAGAGGAAGCTATCTCTCGGAAACAAGAGCCTTCTAATGAGTTGCTCCGGTTTGTGAGGGGTGTGTGTCCAAACTTTGGTCAAACATGCCAATTTTTTTACCACATCATCTTGGTGGCATGACATTACATCAACCAAGATATCATGTGTTTCTGATTTTTTTTTTTATTTTTTAGAATTAAAATGCCATGTCACTCCATCCTTAATTGTGTCATAGCCGTTAGACCAATATGTTTGGAAATTCCTTCCAATTTACTGCACATGGAATTAAATTACACACAAGTACACGAAATATGAGTTTTCAAACCGTTATGGTTAGCTATTGCATGTACATGTAGTTCAAATTTCAATTACGGTCATTAAATGGCTAGAAAATCACTTAAATGTCTTAGAAGGTCAAATGACCCCTGAAATTTTCCAAAATTTGACATGACAGTTGTATTAGTACTACAAAATTTCTCGTTCATTTAAAACACCATCCGTTGGCACTTTATTCCAAATTCGTCTTTCACAGCTAATAAAAAATATCTACAACATCACACACAGTTGTCTTCTAGGAACCGTTTGCGATGAAAATATCTGGGTCTATTTAAGTCTCCCTCCTTAAGCTTCACCGGCTCGTCTGCTCTAGTGCTGACCATCCTCGAATCCCGATCCCCATTCCCGCACCCCCTTCTTACAAAGATGACTCCGTGTAAACGCTTCGTGAAGGCCCGTACGATGGCCGCGTCGCCCCCCCCCCCCGAGCGCCGCCGCCTGCGCCGAGAGCGGGGCCGCCTACGCCGAGAGTGCCGCCGCATCCTCATTGAGTGCGGCCGCTTCCGTCGAGAGGGCGACTGGTTCGGGCCCTCTCGATGGAGGTAATACCCTACTCCTGCTTGATTAATATTGATGATATGGGTAGTACAAGAGTAGATCTACCACGAGATCAAGGAGGCTAAACCCTAGAAGCTAGCCTATGGTATGATTGTTATTCGTCCTACGGACTAAAACCCTCCGGCTTATATAGACACCGGATAGGTTAGGGTTACACAGAGTCGGTTACAATGGTAGGAGATCTACATATCCGTATCGCCAAGCTTGCCTTCCACGCCAAGGAAAGTCCCATCCGGACACGGGACGAAGTCTTCAATCTTGTATCTTCATAGTCTTGGAGTCCGGCCGTGATGATAGTTCGGCTATCTGGACACCCCCTAGTCCAGGACTCCCTCAGTAGCCCTTGAACCAGGCTTCAATGACGACGAGTCTGGCGCGCATATTGTCTTCGACATTGCAAGGCGGGTTCCTCCTTTGAATACTTCATAGAAGGTTTTGAACACCAGGATAGTGTCCGGCTCTGCAAAACAAGTTCCACATACCACCGTAGAGAGAATAATTTTTGCACAGATCTGCTGACGTATTCCGCGGCGTGACATCACACCACGGCCAGGCCTTTATATGAATCGTTTTCTTGTTCCAGCTCAGCGCGTTTAGCGAGGCGGTTTCCGCACGTCTTATCAAAGCATAGATCGTGCCCCTTATTCCGGGATTCCCATCAATACGGACGTGGGTAACCCATCCGCGCCATTGATTACGGCGCTTGGGAGATAAGCGAGTTTTACCAGGCTGGTGGGGGACGCATAGCTTCGTCCGTCCATATAAGGGGATAAGGATCCACCTTTTTCACCTACGCCTTATTCCTCCTTTGCTTATCCATTTCCGCGCACTTGAGCTCCAGCGCCCAAGTCTGCATACCCCACCTCAACCTTCTCCAACTATGTCTGGAGCGTGAGGCAGGTGGATGGCCTCCTCCGTCACGGAGGGGCACATCACAAGACTGCGGGAGGCCGGATACTTGTCCGGCGACATCGCGTGTCGGCTACCCGACGAGGGCAGCTCATCCCCACTCCCGGGCCCCATGAGAGGTGGTGTTCCTCACCCACTTCCTCCATGGACTAGGTTTTCCACTTCACCCATTTGTCCGGGGCTCATGTTCTACTATGGCCTGGATTTCCATGATCTAGCCCCAATTTCATCCTCAACATCTCGGCGTTCATCGTGGTGTGCGAAACCTTCCTCGCATCCAGCCCCACTTCGCTTATGGCTGAAGATCTTCAATGTCAGCCGAAGGTAGTGGGCGGCCGTCAAGCGGAGTCGGAGGCGCCATGGTTGGCAAGATGGCCAAAGTCCTATGGCTCGAGGGCTCCTTCGTGGAGACAATAAAGGGGTGGCAATCGGGTGGTTCTATATCACCGAGCAGCGACTCCAAATGGGCGGCGCCCCGAATTCAGATCTGGCTTCCCACACGGCTCTCGTCATGGAAAGAGACGGGCTGGCGTGGGGAATTCGGACGAGCTATCCGGACTCCAAACATGCGTCTAAAACCTGGTGGACAAGAATCTCGGGCTTGTCAGCGTAATCCAGTGATGCTCATCCGCGGATTCTCCCATGCCAACAACGGGCCTTCAAATTGTGGGAGTTTGATCCGGCAAGACCCAACTCGACAAGGCTCTTGACACTACATACGAAGATGCCTAGAAGGTGCTTGTTCAAGGCGCCGAGGTCCCACATCCGCTACGAAGATCGCGGATTCAGCTCGCAGCGTCAAGCCAGCGAGGTGAGTTATTTACCCTTTATGGGACTATTTTTCATAGTTTGACTCTATCACGGATCTAAAACTCCCTAACATTTAACAGGACTGGCTGAAGACGTCCGGACAGGTTAACTGTCTGGCTCCTTTGCCAGAAGACCCAGCGGACGCCCAATTGACGGGACTGTTGGCTCCGGTACCTCATGTGGTGCCGGAGAAGAAGGCCAAGAAGGAGGCAGCGGAACTCGAAGGAGCTCCCGCGCCTAGTGCTATCAGATTCTGAAGCGAGAATCTTCTCCGAGAACGAGGAGGAGGAAAAAGCCTCTCCCCAGTGAAGAGGAGAGAAAAGGAAGGCCGCCCCAACCGGGAGGCCGGAGGGTCAGAAGGAAGAACCCTTCCTCCGGACTTCTCCACCAACGTCGACAACGACGAGGAGGATTGGCCAACAAGGGCCAAGCCCCTGGCGAGATTGTAAGTGTCCGGATACCCATGGCTTTTTTTATTGCATAGTGTTCTCTAATGCCGAACAATCATGCAGCCCGCCCAAGGGCGAGTTCGCCGCTTCGTCGAGCGGGTCCCTGAGTTCGTCGGAAATGGAGAGTACTTCACTTCCGGTCGCCTCATCGCCTCATGCCGCAGACGACGCCGAGGTGGGGCCCCAAGGGGTGCCTAGTCAAGAGGAGGTGGCGCAGGAGGCGCCACAAGGCGACCTCCCGGACTCCAGGCGCGTGGGGGGCGAGACCCCCAGGGGCTCTAAGCCCGACCTTTGTCCGGACTCCATAACGGAACCTTCAGCGGCTCCGAAGTCCGGCAAGCGGCCCCTTCGTAAGAAGGGTAAGACGCCGGTGTCCTCCGTCCAACCGGAGGCACCGGATAACTTACTGGAGGCGCTTAACAGTGCCTCCATCGAGGAGGATCACCGCACTGTTATGAGTGCGGTGATCCGGACAGTTCAGTCCACCAAGAGCGGGCTGACCGAAGCCTATACCAGCCTTCTAACAGGCTTTGAGGTGAGTTTAGAATATGTAAAAATATTACCGCATAGACAGTAGCCCCTGATGCTTAGTTCGGTGTTCGGAAAGAAAAGTCGGACTAAGGATCTAAAAAGATATACGCAGGAGTCTAACATAAGTATGTCAATATGGGAATGCAGGCTGCGCTGCTGACCTCTGCCGCCTTGATCATGGAGGTCAATGCATTGAAGGAGAGCCTCGGCGGTCCGAGAACGAGCTCGGCCTTGCCAAGAAGCAGCTCGAGGACAAGGAAGGTAAGTAATACCTTATTAAAGAAATACCTTATAGAAAGGTTTGGTTGAAAAAATAACAGGAATAACGTGGATGCTGCGGGGCCACGAGCGATGTGGCGACCACAAGGAAGCGGTGTCCGTGGCCGAAAGCAAAGCGCCGCAGAGCGCACCGAGCGAGAGAAGGGGAGGCGCAGCTGGCGGAGGTGCGGCAAGAGCTCCGTGCTCGTGAAAAAACACGAGGGTTTGGGCGTGACTCGAACCGAGTCGAACTTGCCTCGGCTCTTGAGAGTGCCAAAGCTGCTAAGGCCGAGGCCCAAAAGCCCTCAAGAAATTGAATCATTAAAGAAGATAGCGGCGGGTAAGGCATTCTTTATGCAAAGCAAGCACGTGAAAGTGATTTACCTATTACTTACCCGGATTCGAGCTCTCCGGGGCATTCGCAGATCTGCCCCATAGTGTGTCCGATCTTGCCGCATTCTACCGCGCCAAGGAGGGAGCTCAGCGGAGAAGGTGTTCTGGTCTCAATATCTTTGAGGCGGACATCCGGTGCCCCTAAGCGACCAGCTGAAGCAGCTGGTCGAGCTCCACAAGGTCGCCGAACATGCCATGAGGGGCCTCATAGTTCGGCCGTGGCCATTGGAAGCCATGCACAGGAGCTACTTTGGGCTAGTCACGGGCTGGTGGGCCTTTGTCCACGGATTGAAGTCATCAAGCGCTCCGTCTGCATTGAAGGTGTCCGTCGGGCCCTTGCCGTGCTAAAGTGCACTGGGGCAAGCTGGATGCGGAGAAGCTTGTGACGGACGGGCCACCAAGGGCAAGGAGCATCGCACGCCCGAAATGTACTATGAGGGCCTCTGAAGGGTGCCCGCCGAATAGCGGATGAGTGCTCCAAAATGTAATTTTGAATAGACTCGCATTTGTTATCCTGTCGCTGAAAACTTGTTCATATCGCTAAGCAACGCTTGTTAATTTAAAATATTACCTTCATGCGGCCGTTTATCAAATTTGAGAGATGGCAAGTCGTTGGCTTCAGCCCCCATGCCACAGTCTTTGGGGTGTTCGGGATAAACTTGAGCACTCTTGTTCCCATTCTTGGGTCTATCTAGGAGGCGCTCAGCGCAGCGAACAAGGCAACCAGACTTATAATGCTTGAACACTGTCACTTAGCCATAGAATTCTATAATTTTAAATTTCGTGAAGCCCCTAGTATTCGAAGACCGAGTTCGGGCGCTATCCACGCCTTGGCGGACAATTTGGTTCCTCGCTCTAAGCGGCATAAGTCTTTAGGGACCCAAAAACCTCTCGAACAGCGACCGGCTCTCGCCCTATCATGACGGTCAGTTTAGCTTTCTCACCGAGGTGCTCAACCCAGCTCAAGCTGGGGCACAATCGCAGTGGTTCTCCGGTGCTACCTTAGCCGATATAACGGAACGTAAGGTACCAAAACACGGAGCCGGCAAACCCAACTATTGACCCAAGACATGATTGAGCCGATGCATATAATGCTATAAGTTCGGGGTGCCGCACTTGTGAAAGTGTTCGGACTTATCACACCATAATTTTGGGGTACTTAAGCCCCTGGTGCATTGGCCGTACCAAAGTGTACGGGTGCAACACGTCTTGAAATGAACACATAAAATAGGAAAGAATGCAATAATAGGCAAGAGCTATATATTGGTTATTCAAAAAGGTACTGCAATGAAGGCGAACGATACAAATAGTCACGATAAGCAAGGGATGGGACTATCTAACATGTCCCCCTCGAGGTAAGCTGCGGATGGTATGTAAAACAGGTATAATGCTCGTAATAGAGACCACCCGAACACTCGGCGTGGCTTTACGCTTCCTGGCTGTTGCATCGTGAGTTCGGCGATTCTAGTGCGGACAGGACTTCTGAAAACAGAGTCCCGAAAGTAAGAAAAAGGAAGAAAAAGAAAAAATAAAAATAATGACACAATCGGGGCCCACAGTGCGGTTGAGCCGTATTCGGGCGTGCGTGGTCGTGCCCTCCCCTTATGCCCATGGTATCTCCAGGCGTAGTTATGTACGCGTAATCTTTAACCGCAGTTTCGTGAGGGCTGTGGTTGGGGCGGATTACTCTGCGATGCTTGAATCGTGCCAGGCGGTCTTGTTGTAGGTTACTCGGCGCGCTTGATGGTGTCCGGACGCTTAGTGGCCGGACTCGAGAATTGCTGTGAGAGGCTGCTTTGCACCTCCGCCGCGAGGGCCGCCGTGTGCTCCTCTGTTCGGAGAAGCGTTCGGTGTTTCCATTGACCGTGATTACTCGTCGAGGGCCTGGCATCTTGAGCTTGAGGTATGCATAGTGCGGCACCGCATTGAACTTTGCAAATGCGGTTCGTCCAAGCAGTGCGTGATAGCCGCTGCGGAACGAGACTATGTCGAAGATTGACTCTTCGCTTCGGAAGTTATCCGGGGATCCGAAGACCACTTCGAGTGTAACTGAGCCTGTACAATTGGCCTCTACACCCGGTATGACACCTTTAAAGGTCGTCTTTGTAGGTTTAATCCTTGAGGGGTCTATGCCCATTTTGCGCACTGTATCCTGATAAAGAAGGTTCAGGCTGCTGCCGCCGTCCATCAGGACTCTGGTGGGTGAAATCCGTCAATAATTGGGTCAAGAACCAATGCGGCGAAACCTCCATGACGAATACTAGTGGGGTGGTCCCTTCGATCGAAGGTGATCGGGCAGGAAGACCATGGGTTGAACTTTTGGGCGACTGGCTCCATCGCATATACGTCCCTTAGTGCGCGCTTCCGCTCCCTTTTGGGTATGTGGGTTGTGTATATCATGTTCACCGTCCGCACTTGTGTGGGAAAGCCCTTTTGTCCTCTATTGTTTGGCGGCCGGGGCTCTTCCTCGTCATCGCTATGCAGCCCCTTGTCATTGAGTTCGGCACTTAACTTGCATGCTTGCTTGAACACCCAACAATCCCTGTTGGTGTGATTGGCTGGTTTTTCGGGGGTGCCATGTATCCGCGCTGGCGATCGAGTATATGGTCCAAGTTGGACGGGCCCTGGGTATTTCTTTTGAATGGCTTCTTCCGCTGACCGGGTTTAGAGCCTCTGAATCCGGCATTGACGGTCGTATCTTCAGCATTATCACCGTTAATGCGGCGCTTGTTCTTGTTGCGACGCGACCTGCCATTGCTATCCTTGGTATCTGAACTATCAGGGTGTTTGGCCAAGTTGTTGCTTTGAGCTAGCCAGCTGTTCTCTCCCGCACAAAAGCGGGTCATGAGTGTTGTGAGGGCTGCCATGGATTTCGGCTTTTCCTGTCCTAGGTGCCGGGCAAGCCATTCGTCGCGGATGTTATGTTTGAAGGCTGCAAGGGCCTTCACATCCGGACAGTCAACGATTTGATTTTTCTTTGTTAGGAACCGTGTCCAGAATTGTCTGGCCGATTCTTCTGGCTGCTGAATTATATGGCTAAGGTCATCGGTGTCTGGTGGTCGCACATATGTGCCCTGGAAGTTATCAAGGAATGCGGCTTCCAGGTCCTCCCAACAACCAATTGATTCTGCTGGCAAGCTGTTGAGCCAATGTCGAGCTGGTCCTTTAAGCTTGAGTGGGAGGTATTTGATGGCATGTAGATCATCACCGCGGGCCATGTGGATATGGAGGAGATAGTCCTCGATCCAGACCGCAGGATCTGTGGTACCATCGTATGATTCGATGTTTACGGGTTTGAAGCCCTCGGGATTTGATGATCCATTACTTCATCCGTGAAGCATAGTGGGTGTCTGGCGCCTCAGATTGGGCTATATCACGGCGTAGCTCATATGAGCTTTGTCTCAGTGTTCGCCCGGCGGGTTTGTTGTATCCGTGCGACGGTAATCATCCCGAGTCGTTGGGCCCACGTGATCCTTAGATCGATCTTGTATGTTTTGCCTTATCCTCCAATATATCTCGCAAGTCCGGCGCGTTTTCCGTGCCTTGGTACTTTTTGGCGTCGGGGTGTGGCTTGAGCGGAGGGCCGAGAGGCTTCTCTGTCGCGGCCACGGGGTGGCCGATCTGCCATGTCGTGCGCTGGTGACTTGGGTGCTTCCTCCTCTGATCGAGGCAACGGCCTGCGTTTGGGGTAGCTTTTGGAGGGGCGTTCGAGTTCATACTCTTCGACTGCAAGGACATCAGTCCATCTGTCAGCTAGCAGGTCTTGGTCAGCTCTAAGCTGTTGCTGCTTTTTCTTGAGGCTGCTTACCGTGGCTATAAGCCTGCGTTTGAAACGCTCCTGTTCGGCGGGATCCTCAGGCACGACAAATTCGTCGTCGTCGGGGCTTTCCTCATCTTCGGAGGGAGGCACATAATTATCGTCCTCGACCTCTTTTTCTGCCGCACTGTCGTGCGGACTTGCTTCTCCCTCCTCCCGCGCTGAGTCTTGCTGGAGGGGGTTGTCTTCGGCACTGTCTGGGGTGTTATTATCTCCCGTGCCGGAATCACCGTTTTTGCTGTGGCGGGATTTAGAGCGGCACCGCTGACGTCGGCGCTTCGGTTGCTTCTTGGTGGGGTCATCCTCCGTTGTTTCATCGCCGTTCCCATCTTTTGGGATGTCCACCATGTATATGTCGTATGACGAGGTGGCCTTCCAGTGCCCTGTAGGCGCTGGGTCTTGGTCGTCTCCGACATCGTCGTCCATGCCGTCGATGTCTTCGGAGTCGAAGTCGAGCATGTCGGTTAAATCATCGACAGTGGCTACAAATTGGGTGGTGGGTGGGCGTTGAATTTCTTCGTCGTCCGTATCCCAACCTTCCTGTCCGTAGTCCGGCCAGGGCTCTCTGGATAAAGAGAGAGACTTTAGTGAATTCAGGATGTCGCCAAAGGGCGAGTACTGAAAGATGTCCGCGGCAGTGAACTCCGTGACCGTCGCCCAATCGGATTCGATTAGCGGTAGCGGAGGGTTGAGTCCGCACCACAGGTCAAGGTCTTCGCAAAGGACATGGATGGAGTTCGGCTCAATCACCGTAGAGATCGTAGCCCCCGAGGCGGTGTCCAACCACTCGTCCTCGATCGGGGAATCCGGCTCCGGATTAAGGGTCGGGCGGATCTTTGTGCGGCCTCGGGACCTTTGTTCGGCTGCAGAGCTAGATCATACCCATCGAGACAGTGCGGCACGCTCAGCTGTGGCTCGAATCCGTCGAAGATCAAGTCTCCGCGGACATCGGCCGTATAGTTCAAACTTCCAAATCTGACCTAATGGCCAGGGGCGTAGCTTTCGATCTGCTCTAGATGGCCAAGCGAATTGGCCCGCAGTGCAAAGCCGCCGAATACGAAGATTTGTCCGGGGAGAAAAGTCTCACCCTGGACCGCGTTGTTGTTGATGATCGAAGGAGCCATCGGGCCTATCGGCGACGACACAGAGGAACTCTCAATGAAAGCACCAATGTCGGTGTCAAAACCGGCGGATCTCGGGTAGGGGGTCCCGAACTGTGCGTCTAGGCGGATGGTAACAGGAGACAAGGGACACGATGTTTTTACCCAGGTTCGGGCCCTCTCGATGGAGGTAATACCCTACTCCTGCTTGATTAATATTGATGATATGGGTAGTACAAGAGTAGATCTACCACGAGATCAAGGAGGCTAAACCCTAGAAGCTAGCCTATGGTATGATTGTTATTCGTCCTACGGACTAAAACCCTCCGGTTTATATAGACACCGGATAGGTTAGGGTTACACAGAGTTGGTTACACTGGTAGGAGATCTACATATCCGTATCGCCAAGCTTGCCTTCCACGCCAAGGAAAGTCCCATCCGGACACGGGACGAAGTCTTCAATCTTGTATCTTCATAGTCTTGGAGTCCGGCCGTGATGATAGTTCAGCTATCCGGACACCCCCTAGTCCAGGACTCCCTCAGCAGTTGCAGCAGCCGAGATGGCTGCTGCTGCTGCTGCTGTGACGGCGGCTGCAAACGCCGAGAGTGCTCGAGCTGCCGTCCATGCCACTGATGTTGCCAAGATCGAGGATGCACACACCAAGATATTCCAGGCCACCTCGGACTCCAGCATGCAACCCACATCTGAAAAGGCGGCGATGGCCATGGAGCACTTGCTTCCTCATGAGGTCGCCGAGCGGGAGCTGGATATGCAGGAGGCGGCGGAGATCGAGGAGCGCCGGGAGGAGGAGTTGCGCGTGACTAAGGTCGAGGTAGAGAAGAGTCTGTCCATCGAGGAATCGGCGGTGGAGTACCAACGCGAGCTCTAGCGCAACCACCACTACGAGTACTACAACCTTGAGGGCGGCATCGAGGACGAGGACGAGGACGCGGTCGACTTCAGCAGGGGGGACGCGGAGTCCACCAACGGCGGCATGTCGCCAGGACAAGTCGTCGACGTCTCATATCACACCGGTGATGCATAGGCCGACGCGGCGGCAGATTTTTAATTATGCGTACTTACGCTTTGTTTTTAATGCTGGTCTTTTGTTAGAGCAATGTTTAGGTCAACTCGCTCTGTGTAATTACTAAAATTGCTCGATTCAGTAAGGGTGGTCTGTCTCCTGTATGCTCTTTTGTGTGCCAAAATTAGCAAGAGATACTAAATTATGCAATGACGTACCCGGGGAAATTTCCACCAAAATTTGAATTATCAAACTCATCCCATGCGCGTAAAGCAGAAGAATCGTTTGTGATGCACACAATCGTTCAAAGTGAATGGTCCGGCAGCACCGCGCGCGTTCAAAGTGAATGTGCCCATTCCTTGAGATCAAAATTTGAATTATCAAACTCATCCATGTACTTAAAGCAGAAGAATCGTTTGTGATGCACAAAATCGTTAAAAGTGAATGGTCCGACGGCACCGCGCGCAAAGCTTCCCTCCACATTTCCAAAATTTTGGCCTACCGCCAAAATATCTACCCCCGCCCCTTCCCCCTTTCCCCACCCCCTTTTCTCCCCGACCAAAAGTCACATTTCCTTCCTTCCTTGCTAAGCTATAGCCACTTCCTCGCTCTCGCCGTCTCGCATCCTACCTCCGGGGTCACCATGGTCTTCTTCAAAGACATCTCCATCGGTTCCTCCTCCGGCGACTACTCCTTCACCACCCAGGTATGCCTCTCTTCTCTCTCTCTCAGGATATGACTTGGAATGAAGGATTTTTACCCGGAGGTCGATTTGAGTTGGTTCTTCCTCTTGTAGCTCCCTAGGACCATCAGTGGCAACGAATGGAGCGGGCTGGCTGAAGATCTATCTGCTCGTTTTCACCATCAATCTCCATGCGTGAAGCTACATGCGCTTGATTCTGTGGACACTGGGAGGAAGTTTCTGGCATGTGCAGAGAAGGTTAGACCCTCTTCCGTTGTTACAAATCATTTGTTAGATGTGATTCATACACTGTCACGGTCCCAACCCATTCATACCACACCTTCAACCAAACGCATCCTAAGACAGTGTCACAGTTTGTACCTAGTATCTTAAATTGTTGCCATCTCATCAGCGGTGCCATTAGAAAATTATTTGGCACTGCTTTAGCAGTTTGTGCAGCCAACTTTGGTCCACACATCCGAGCAACCAAGCAGTAAAATACTAAATCTTTATGGCACGAAGGAACAGGGCATCAGAGCAACTACGTGCTCAGGAGTCCGGGTCCCTGATTTTTTTCCGCTGCATCGGCTCGCTCATTCAGGGCATAGGTGCGAGATGTAGCAACAGTTGTCTTTACACCAGTTTTGGTATACATAGTGGACGGCCTTAGTGCTATTAGTTCTATGTTACTAAATTTGTGCATGTACACACCTGTTAGTATCAATTTGCGGTCATCCAAACACTGTTGCTATGCTGTTGCAGTTATATTTACCTTCCTCATAAAATGTTCAATTTGTTATTTATTGTACATGAGTACGAACTTGTAGCGTCGTTGCAGTTAATTATAGCTTATGATGTTCTAGAATTTGGTAGTTGTCTCAATACCAATTATTTCATTTGCACATTTATCTTTTTGAGAAGATATGTCATAATTAACATGTTTCTTCAGTTTTTCAAAATAAGCATTGGTGATTTTCTATGTTTCTATAAACCCATTTCCCCTACAATTGTTACTGATCTAGTTTTAAATATTATAGGATGAACTAAAGTGTTCTTACTTGGAGTGGGTTGATCAAGAGTGGCCAGAGTCTTTGAAGATGTGCCTAACGAAGCTCTGGAGCATTTATGAGGAAGTGAACATGCGTAGGTTTACAAAAAGTCTTGTCAACGCTGAAGCATATTTCAAGATGCGGGATAAAAAGTGGAAGGTGGAGAATGAGCTCAGATTTTTTAAATGAGACTTTGCTAAGATGTTGGCGAAGGAGGAGGCCCTTTCCCAGTTGGCCCGTGCAAAACGGGTTCTTACTGAACTGAAAGCAGAGGTGGATAAGACGAGCCTGGATGATCTCGATTAGGGAAATGAATATATTGTTCTTATGAAGTTGAACTAGCTATATGTTGTACTGTGTTGTTTTCATGTAGCTACCGTATTGTGATGTTATAATATATTTATGTGCCTGATATGAAATTGGCAAACAGCTGTTCGATATGAAATGTGAATTTTCGTAATACTAGAATTATTAATTGTAAACTAATAAACCTGCTAATTATGTCATGGACCTTTGCAAACGGTTCTAGCAGTACAAGCACTTGCGATGGATAGCCCAATGCCACACAGTTTTCTTCATCAAATCGTGTGTGATATAGTCACTACTAGGAAAAGGCTAATTAGTGGCGCACCTATTTTTGCCATTAATGGCGCACTATAGGTGCACCACTATTACCACACCACTAGTAACAAATAGTAATGGCGCACTATAGGTGCGCCATTACTATCACAAATAGTAATGGCGCACCATAGGTGCGCCATTACTATGCCTAGAAGTGCGCCATTACTATCTGACTTAGTAATGGCACACCACATATCTGGTGCGCCATTACTAACAATTTTTTTAATTTTTTTCAAAAAAAATATCAAAAAAAATTTTCACATTTTTTTCGTTTTTTTTCTTAATCTCGGGTCACTAGGTGCGCCATTACTATGCCTAGAAGTGCGCCATTACTATGCCTAGAAGTGCGCCATTACTATCTGACTTAGCAATGGCGCACCACATATCTGGTGTGCCATTACTAACAATTTTTTTTATTTTTTTCAGAAAAAAAATTTCAAAAAAAATTTCCACATTTTTTTCTTAATCTCGGGCATTGTTGAGGAAATCGTTAACTGGTAGCTGCTCGGTTGGCTAGTGAGTAGGGGATTAATCGGCTAATCGGCAAGTTAATCGGCCATTTAATCAATTAATCGGATGATTTATCGGTTTATAGGATACTCGGTGACCCTACAAGTAGGGATTAATCGGCAAGTTAACTTGTTAATCGGATGAATCCTTGAACAGGGATCTCGGGTCACTATGGCTTAATCTCGGGTCAATATGCTTAATCTCAAGTCAAATCGCACTTCGTGGTCAAACTTCCCGGAAGGTCACCCATTGTCACACTACTCCAACCCGAGCACGCTTAACTTCGCAGTTCTATCCAACCCCAACACCACCTCACTTAACATGCACTTGTTGATATATCTATCATATCAATCCTATTAAACCTTGTTGATGTCTAGGACTTTGTTCATGTTCATGAGTGTGATGAAATTTTGAAATAATATTTCAAACTGCTCGGTCATATTATGAATTATATTTTGAAAAAAAATTCCAAAAACAATATGAAACCAATTTTTTTCTGTTACTAGTGGCGCACCTAGCAAATGGTGCGCCACTAATAAGTTTGAATTTTTTTCATTTCCCCCCTCTAGATCTTAAAAGCCCCGTATCTTTCGTTCTGTTAGGTTTTTGGGGATTCTGAAAATCATCAACGGGGTTCCCCCAGTTGAATCCGGATGTAACTTTTCGAGTAGTTGATTTTTCATATAAAAAACTTTTTAATCCGAGTTCGTATGCTAAAGTTAAGCCCATTTTACTAAATTCTAGAGAGATTTTGCAAATAAAGTCAAAATTCATATTTGCAAATTTTCCCAACAACTAGACCACATATCACATGGGAAACTTATTTTCTTTTATTTTTTGACATTTCCATCATTTTCTTTTATTTTTTCTAAAACTGAAAAGGCGGTCCACGGGGGGAGGTGGGGGTGGGGCTGTAAAGAAAGTTAGTAATGGCGCACCACCTAACAATGCGCCATTAGTAACCCTTGTTACTAATGGCGCACCTATTACGTGGTGCGCCATTACTAGTTTTTGCAAAAAAAATAAAAAAATAATTGTTAGTAGTGGCGCACCGTGGTTGTGGTGCGCCATTACTAGTTTGAACTAGTAATGACGCACTATACACTGGTGTGCCATTACTACTTTTGAAATAAATAGTAAAAAAAATTGTTAGTAGTGGCGCACAGAGTGTGTGGTGCGCCATTACTAGTTTTGGAAAAAAAAATTATTAGTAGTAGCGCACCGTGAGTGTGGTGCGCCATTAGTGATATGGACATTAATGGTGTACCTACACATGGTGCGCCATTAATGTCCATATTAGCTATAGCCTTTTTCCTAGTAGTGAGTTGATAAAAGCAAACAATTAATCAAGGAAGACCATGTGTGATAGTTACACCTTTCACACACGAGCCTACACATAAACTGTGTGGCATTTACGTCCGAACGGAAACGTTTTCCCTGGATTGATTGTGTGGGATGTACATAAGAACGGAAACATATTCCTTGGATTGACTGTGTGTGATATACATATGAATGGAAATGTTTTTCTGGGATTCACCATGTGGGATGTACATACCTACGGAAATGATTTTCTCGTATTACCGTGTGGGATGTACATACCTATGGAAATGATTATCTCGGATTACCATGTGGGATGTACATACGTACGAAAATGATTGGGTTTCGATGCATCTCCCGGTCGCACACGGCCCCAGCCTGGGTCCCAGGAGGGCCTATCCCGATGATTTATGGGTCGTGTATTAAGGACACCCTATTGCACACACTCACTTGGCGACGGTTCCAAATGTCGTCGCGGAAAGGGGTTAAAAACCGTTTGTTTAGGACCGACGCGCACCGGTGCAAACTTATATAATGAGATAAGAAAACAATGTACTTGATGACATAAGTAAACTTGTTCAACCATGACAAGCACGACGTAAGCAGACTAGTTCAACCCAACAAGAGCAAACTACGAATTTGAAACAACAAGTTCAAAGGCAAGCACAAGCGCAAGCGAAACGAAGGCAGGCTTTGATGTATCTTCATTCCGCATAGGAGCAGTGGTAATAGGGGTCAGCCTTCTGCTCTTTTGAAATTTCCCAACCATTTGTGATATTGTTGATTATCTTCCATGACTTGTATGAGGTGTACACATCTACTCCTGCATACTCGATGAGGTTGTCTGGCAGCGGGCTGATCTCCCAAAGTTTGTGGTCTTGCTGCGTGTCGATCTTCTTCTTCATGCCTTTGTAGAATGGGTGGATGACACTGGTTGCAACATTAGTCAAGGAGTCGTACTCTTTTCCGGTGTACGAAACTCTCCAGTTGCGCTGAATGTCGATGTACTTCTTGGGGTTGATCTCCAAACCAGACATCTTCAGCTTCTCTTTGTCGCTTTCAATGCTGAAACTGCCAAATGTGAACAACTTCTCATGCTTCGGCATCTCATTGAGGCGCTTGGGCCTGCAAGGGGAAAGACATATTGAAGATTAGCATTACTTTGATGTTTGAATTCTTCATTTTTGTTTTGTTCTACAAGAGACGAATCCATGAAGTAGATGCTTATATAGTATAATTAATGGATGAATGTACTTCAGAAACTAGTAAACAAAGTTCTGAAAATAAATTCAAGTACACCATGTTATTTTTCTTTTTGGATTATACATAGTTTGAGTCAATGTTGTACGTGCTGCTTTAGTACTAGTTTTTTTTCTTATGAAAATAACATCAGATCAAATTCAAAAACTACTTCACTACATCAAGTTCAGAAACATCTTTTTATTACATCGAGTACAGAAACTACACTATCGGATCAAGATCAGAAACTACACTAGTACATCAACTTCATAAATTAATTTTCTGTAAGATTTTTCAAATACTAATCCAGTGCATCAGGTTCAAAAGTACATTTATAGTGCATCTACTTGAGAAAATGCAGTAGTGCATCCACTTCCACAAACCACACTAGTACATCTAGTGGGGAAACTTGTTTGATGAAATTTTCAGGATACAGTAGTAATTAAACAGATGAACAAAACAGGGCAAATGAGTAGGATGGGTCACCATTTTGTGGCCGCTGCGATGTGGTACACCAGGCAGAGTTCCTCCATGCACAATTGCAGGACTGCTGCCATCTGGGGAGGTTCTTCTTCCCTGGTGTACTGCACACCAACGCCGACGAACCTAGGATACAAGCCGCCAGCATTCCTCCAGAGCCTGCTGATCATCTCATCGGCCTTGTTTGGTTCACTGGTGCAGACAATCTCCAGCTTCTCCTTGCCGTCGAGCTCAACCCCTGTGAGGGTTTGGGTGTACTCGTGTTTCTCATCAGGGACGTGAACGTCGACGAGGTTGCTGCTCTGGTCAGACGTCTCGCCATGATGACGCTTGGCGGACGGTTCCTCCGCCATTGCCCTCCTCCGGCAACTGTGGGCTTGGGAGAGAGAAGTTTCTGGTTTGTCTGTAGTGGAGATGGCAGCGGCAATGGTGGTTCTAGGAATAAGGCAGAGATGGAATATAATGGGTTATTTCCAGTGCGTGGACGGGGATGTGTGGGAGGCGGTTTGTCGGGGACGTGGGTGTAGTGGTTGTGGGACGCAATATCAGTCCGTCGTAGCAGCCGCCCAGTGGGTGGCGCGGGCGGTGGCCTAGAAGAACCAACCGTACAAGCCAATTTCTTTGCCAGGGTATTAATCTGGTCGCACTGAGTAGTCTTGTCAAGTTGTAATTATTAGTTTTTTATCACACTTGATCGTCTCAGGGTCTGTGATGATGGCATTCTACTTTCGCATTGATTCGTCTTGTCAAGCTGTACTTATCAGCTGCTTATCCCACTTGCACGTGTCAGGGTTGGTGATCATGGAGGTTTGTACTCCTCTAGTGTGGGTACGTGGACTGGTGATTGAAGTGCAATTGAACTTACCAAATACCAGTCATACTGTGTGTGTCATGTGATACGTACATTTTGCATCATGCTTTTATATCGATATTTATTGCATTGTGGGCTAATATTACACATTGTGTCACAATACTGATGCCTATTCTCTCTTATTTTACAAGGTTTACATGAAGAGGGAGAATGCCGGCAGCTGGAATTCTAGGCTGGAAAAGGAGCAAATATTAGAGACCTATTCTGCACAACTCCAAAAGTCCTGAAACTCCACGGAAGTCATTTTTGGGATTTATAAAAAATACCGAGCAAAGAAAATACCAGAGGGGGCCCACACCCTGGCCACGAGGGTGGGGGGCGCGCCCTACCGCCCTGGGCGCTCCCCCTACCTCATGGGCCCCCTGGCTGGCCTCCGGTGTCCATCTTCTGCTATATGAAGTCTTTTACCCTGAAAAAAAGATAAGAAATCTTTCGGGATGAGACTCCGCCGCCACGAGGCGGAACCTTGGCGAAACCAATCTAGGGCTCCGGCAGAGCTGTTCTGTCGGGGAAACTTCCCTTCGGGAGGGGGAAATCATCACCATCGTCATCACCAACGCTCCTCTCATCGGGAGGGGGCCAATCTCCATCAACATCTTCACCAGCACCATCTCCTCTCAAACCCTAGTTCATCTCTTGTATCCAATCTTTGTCCCAAAGCCTCAGATTGGTACCTGTGGGTTGATAGTTGGTTTATTCGGTGGAAGACATATGTTCAGATCCATTATGTATATTAATACCCCTCTGATTATGAACATGAATATGATTTGTGAGTAGTTACATTTGTTCCTGAGGACATGGGAGAAGTCTTGCTATTAGTAGTCATGTGAATTTGGTATTCGTTCGATATTTTGATGCGATGTATGTTGTCTCTCCTCTAGTGGTGTTATGTGAACGTCGACTACATGACACTTCACCATTGTTTGGGCCTAGAGGAAGGCATTGGGAAGTAATAAGTAGATGATGGGTTGCTAGAGTGACAAAGCTTAAACCCTAGTTTATGCGTTGCTTCGTAAGGGGCTGATTTGGATCCGTATGTTTCGTGCTATGGTTAGGTTTACCTTAATACTTCTTTTGTAGTTGCGGATGCTTGCAATAGGGGTTAATCATAAGTGGGATGCTTGTCCAAGTAAGGACAACACCAAAGCACCGTTCCACCCACATATCAAATTATCAAAGTACCGAACGCGAATCATATGAACGTGATGAAAACTAGCTTGATGATAATTCCCATGTGTCATCGGGAGTGCTTTTCTCTATATAAGAGTTTGTCCAGGCTTGTCCTTTGCTACAAAAAGGATTGGGCCATCTTGCTGCACTTTATTTACACCCGTTACTTGCTACCCGTTACAATTTATCTTATCACAAAACTATCTATTACCTATAATTTCAGTGCTTGCAGAGAATACCTTACTGAAAACCGCTTGTCATTTCCTTCTACTCCTCATTGGGTTCGACACTCTTACTTATTGAAAAGGCTACGATAGATCCCCTACACTTGTGGGTCATCAAGACTCTTTTCTGGCGCCGTTGCCGGGGAGTGAAGCGCCTTTGGTAAGTGGAATTTGGTAAGGAAAAATTTATATAGTGTGCTGAAATTTACTGTCACTTGTTACTATGGAAAGTAATCCTATGAGGGGCTTGTTAGGGGTATCTTCACCCCAACCAGTAGAGAAAAGAGTTGCTCCACAACCTACTGAAAATGAAAATGTTTACTTCAAAATTCCTTCGGGTATGATAGAGAAACTGCTGGCTAACCCTTTCACAGGTGATGGAACATTGCATCCCGATTTACACTTAATCTATCTGGATGAAGTTTGTGGATTATTTAAGCTTGTAGGTATGCCCGATGATGTTATCAAGAAGAAGGTCTTCCCTTTATCTTTGAAGGGAGATGCATTGACATGGCATAGGCTATGTGATGATATGGGATCATGGGACTACAAGTGATTGAAATTGGAATTTCATCAGAAGTTTTATCCTATGCATCTTGTTCATCGTGATCGTAATTATATTTGGCCTCGCGAAGGAGAAAGCATCGCTCAAGCTTGGGGGAGGCTTAAGTCAATGTTATATTCATGCCCCAATCATGATCTCTCAAGAGAAATGATTATTCAGAATTTTTATGCTCGGCTTTCTCGTAATAATCAATCCATACTCGATACTTCTTGTACTGGCTCCTTTATGATGAAGACTATTGAATTCAAATGGGATTTATTGGAAAGAATTAAATGCAACTCTGAATATTGGGATCTCGACGAAGGTAAGGAGTCAGGTATAACACCTAAGTTCGATTGTGTTAAATCTTTTATGGATACCGATGTTTTCCGTGAATTTAGCACTAAATATGGACTTGACTCTGAGATAGTAGCTTCTTTCTGTGAATCCTTTGCTACTCATGTTGATCTCCCTAAGGAGAAGTGGTTTAAATATAATCCTCCCGTTGAAGTAAAAGTAGTTGCACCTATTAAAGTTGAAGAAAAGACTATCACTTATAATGATCATGTTGTTCCTACTGCTTATGTTGAGAAACCACCTTTCCCTGTTAGATTAAAGGATCATGCTAAAGCTTCAACTGTAGTAAACAAAAGTAATATTAGGACACACAAACCTCCTGAGCAAGTTAAAGTTGAACCTAACATTGCTATCGTTAAAGATCTCTTAGCTGATAATATCGATGGTCATGTTATTTACTTCTGTGATGAAGCTGCTAGAATTGCTAAACCTGGTGCTAAAGATAAACATAGACCTGTGGTAGGCATACCTGTTATTTCTGTTAAAATAGGAGATCATTGTTATAATGGCTTATGTGATATGGGTGCTAGTTCTAGTGCAATACCTATTTCTTTATATCAAGAAATTATGCATGATATTGCACCCGCTGAGTTAGAAGAAATTGATGTCACCATTAAGCTTGCCAATAGAGATACTATTTCACCAATTGGGAATGTTAGAGATGTTGAAGTCTTGTGTGGGAAGGTTAAATATCCTGCTGATTTTCTTGTTCTTGGTTCCCCACAAGATAGCTTTTGTCCCATTATATTTGGTAGACCCTTCTTGAACAATGTCAATGCTAAGATAAACTGCAAGAAGGATGTTGTTACTATTGGTTTGGATGATATGTCTCATGAGTTTATTTTTTCTAAATTTCGTAGAGTAATTGCCTAGTAAATATGAAATGATTGGTCTTGCTTCTATTGCCGTGCCTCCTAGTGATCCTTTAGAACAATATTTGCTAGACCTTGAAAATGATATGCTTATGAATGAAAGAAGAGAAATAGATGAAGTATTCTTTAAACAGGGACCTATTCTGAAACACAACTTGCCTGCTGAAATCCTAAGGGATCCTCCTCCACCCAAGGGTGATCCCATGTTTGAGCTTAAACTATTACCTGATACTCTTAAATATGCTTATCTTGATGAAAAGAAGATATATCATGTTATTATTAGTGCTAACCTTTCAGAGCATGAAGAAGAGAAATTATTGAAAACTCTGAAGAAGCACCGTGCTGCTATTGGATATACTCTCGATGATCTTAAGGGCATTAGTCCCATTCTATGCCAACACAAAGTAAATTTGGAGAAAGATGCCAAACCAGTTATTGATCACCAACGACGGCTAAATCCGAAGATGAAGGAAGTGGTAAGAAAGGAAATACTAAAGCTCCTTGAGGCAGGTATTATTTATCCCATTGCTGATAGTCAGTGGGTAAGTCATGTCCATTGTGTCCCTAAGAAAGGAGGTATTACCGTCGTTCCTAATGATAATGATGAATTGATCCCGCAAAGAATTATTACAGGTTATAGGATGGTAATTGATTTTTGCAAATTAAATAAGGCTACTAAAAAAGATCATTACCCCTTTCCTTTTATTGATCAAATGCTAGAAAGATTATCCAAACATACACATTTTTTCTTTCTAGATGGTTACTCTGGTTTCTCTCAAATACCTGTGTCAGCTGATGATCAAGCAAAGACCACTTTTACTTGCCCTTTCGGTACTTTTGCTTATAGACGTATGCCTTTTGGTTTATGTAATGCACCTGCTACCTTTAAAAGATGCATGATGGCTATATTCTCTGACTTTTGTGAAAAGATATGTGAGGTTTTCATGGACGCTTTCTCCGTTTATGGATCCTCTTTTGATGATTGCTTGAGCAACCTTGATCGAGTTTTGCAGAGATGTGAAGAAACTAATCTTGTCTTGAACTGGGAGAAGTGCCACTTTATGGTTAATGAAGGCATTTTCTTGGGGCATAAAATTTCTGAAATAGGTATTGAAGTTGATAAAGCTAAAGTTGATGCTATTGAAAAGATGTCGTGTCCTAAGGACATCAAAGGTATAAGAAGTTTCCTTGGTCATGCCGATTTTTATAGGAGGTTCATTAAGGACTTCTCAAAAATTTCTCGGCCTCTGACTAATCTATTACAAAAAGATATACCTTTTGTCTTTGATGATGATTGTGTAGAAGCATTTGAAATACTTAAGAAAGCATTAATTTCTGCACCTATCATTCAGCCACCTGATTGGAATTTACCCTTTGAAATCATGTGTGATGCTAGTGATTATGCTGTAGGTGCTGTTATAGGGCAAAGAGTTGATAAGAAATTAAATGTCATTCAATATGCTAGTAAAACTCTAGACAATGCCCAGAGAAATTATGCTACTACTCAAAAGGAATTCTTAGCAGTTGTATTTGCTTGTGATAAGTTCAGACCTTATATTGTTGATTCTAAAGTAACTATTCACACTGATCATGCTGCTATTAAATATCTTATGAAAAAGAAAGATGCTAAACCTAGACTTATTAGATGGGTTATCTTGCTACAAGAATTTTATTTGCATATTATTGATAGAAAGGGAGCTAAGAACCCCGTTGCAGACAACTGGTCTAGGTTAGGAAATGTTCTTGATGACCCACTACCTATTGATGACAGCTTTCCTGATGAAAAACTGAATGTCATAAATGCTTCTCGTACTGCTTCATGGTATGCTGATTATGCTAATTACATTGTTGCTAAATTTATACCACCTAGTTTCACATACCAGCAAAAGAAAAAGTTTTTCTATGATTTAAGACATTACTTCTGGGATGACCCACATCTTTATAAAGGAGTAGATGGTATTATTAGGCGTTGTGTACCTGAGCACGAACAGGAACAGATCCTACGCAAGTGTCACTCCAAGGCTTATGGAGGGCACCACGCTGGAGATAGAACTTCACATAAGGTATTGCAATCTGGTTTTTATTGGCCTACACTCTTCAAAGATGCCCGTAAGTTTGTCTTATCTTGTGATGAATGTCAAAGAATTGGTAATATTAGTAGACATCAAGAAATGCCTATGAATTATTCACTTGTTATTGAACCATTTGATGTTTGGGGCTTTGATTATATGGGACCGTTTCCTTCCTCTAATGGATATACACATATCTTAGTTGATATTGATTACGTTACTAAGTGGGTAGAAGCTATTCCAACTAGTAGTGCTGATCATAACACCTCTATTAAGATGCTTAAAGAAGTTATTTTTCTGAGGTTTGGAGTCCCTAGATATTTAATGACTGATGGTGGTTCACATTTCATTCATGGTGCTTTTCGTAAAATGCTTGCTAAGTATGACGTTAATCATAGAATTGCATCTCCTTATCACCCACAGTCTAGCGGTCAAGTAGAATTGAGTAATAGAGAACTCAAATTAATTTTGCAAAATACTGTTAATAGATCTAGAAAGAATTGGTCCAAGAAACTTGATGATCATACGCTAAGGTCCCTAAGTAATCACTTAGTTGAAAAGGAAGTGATCGAGCGATGACAACCATGAGGTGGGCTTGGAAGCAGCCATCCTTTGAAGAAAGCGTAATAGGCGGATGGCGCTTGAGTTTTTGATCTCGGCATGAGAAACTATTCCTCCTCCTTTTGCTTACAATCACCTCACTTCCCTTATAAGAAGATATTAGAGAGTTTTGCATGTCCTTGAGAGAGCGTTATCCAGGTACGATCTAGGTGAAAGAAAACTAAAAATCATGAAGTTCCCCGGTGAATCTTTCTCTCGGCAAAGCAGAACAAGAAGCAGCAGAAAGCAAAACAGTATACGGGTCGTTCGGATGCATTATGGGCCTATAGAACTGCATATAAAAATCCTATGGGTATGTCTCCGTATAAATTGGTTTATGGAAAAGCATGTCACTTATCTCTCGAACTAGAGCATAAGGCATATTGGGCTATTAAAGAGCTCAATTATTACTTCAAACTTGCCGGTGAGAAGAGGTTATTTGACATTAGCTCACTTGATGAATGGAGAACCCAAGCCTATGAGAATGCCAAGTTGTTTAAGGAGAAAGTTAAAAGATGGCATGACAAAAGGATACAAAAACGTGAGTTTAATGTAGGTGATTATGTGTTGCTATACAACTCTCGTTTAAGATTTTTTGCAAGGAAACTCCTCTCCAAATGGGAAGGTCCTTACGTTATCGAGGAGGTCTATCGTTCCGATGCCATAAAAATCAACAACTTCGAAGGCACAAATCCGAAGGTGGTAAACTGTCAAAGAATCAAACATTATATCTCAGGTAATCCTATAAATGTTGAAACTAATAGTATTGAAACCGTAACCCCGGAGGAATACATAAGGGACACTTTGCAGAGCGTTTTAGACTTCGAAAAGGAATAGGTACGTGGTACGGTAAAGAAACTGACTCCAAAACAGTTCTAATGGCAATTTTTCTCCGTTTTGGAATATTTAGAAAAATAGAAAAATAAGAAGCAGTCCGGGAAGGACACGAGGCTTCCACGAGGGTGGGAGGCACGCCCTACCCCCCTGGGCGCGCCCCCTGCCTCGTGGGCACCTCATGCGCTCTTCGGACTCTGCTTTCTTGCACGATACGTATTTTGGTCGGCAAAAATTCATTATATAATATCCCGAAGGTTTTGACTCCTGTATCACGCAAATATCCTCTGTTCTTGTTTCAAGCTGTTTCTGCCGCAGATTAGAGCAAAATGTCATCTCAGGATTCTGACGGAGAGAGCTATATCTCACACCTCACTGCTGACCCCAAGACCTATGGAGATATATCTCCTTGTGGTCGAACTACGGATGAGGAGGATGCTCATTTGATGAAGATCAAAGATTAAGTTTGGAGGAGGAAGATGTACCTCTGCCTCAACCTTGGGATATGCATGTGAAGTTTAAGAAGTCTAGTCTCCCTAAAAGGGCTAAATTGTCTAACAACCGATCTATTCCTTCTCGTGTTCGGCAGAAAAGCAAAGGAGATTTATGCGACAAGATCTTGAAGCTGGAATCGGAGGTCAATGATTTAAAGGAGGAAATCGCTCTTCTCAATTACAACATGAAGAAGCTGAAAGCACAATTGTCATCATCACCACCATCTTCCTCGCCTTTGGCAAAGGAGATCTAATCACATGGGTGTGGGCACTTCCCTTGGCAAGTGCCAAGCTTGGGGGACGTGCACCGGTATCGTATCACCATCACACTCCTATCTTTACCGTTTTTCTTAGTTCGATCCTTTTGGTATTATCTCGATCTAGTAGAATAAAGTTTTAGTATGATATAGTTGTGAGTTTTTCTTTACGATCCTTCTATGTAATCGATTCCGTGAGCTATATATAATAAAGATTAGTGTTGAGTCAAGGGCTTGATTATCTTGCTATGATCTTGAGTGAATAAAAGAAAAAGAAAGAATAAAAAGAAAGAAAGAGATCATATTGATCTTATGAAGAGTAATGACTTCACATAGAGAGAGTATGATGATTAAAAGTTGTTGAGAGTTGACAAACATAGTTTTGGTCATCGTTGCATTAATAGGAAGTAATAAAGAAAGAGAGGTCTCACATATAAATATACTATCTTGGACATCTTTTATGATTGTGAGCACTCATTAAAATATGACATGCTAAAGAGTTGATGTTGGACAAGGAAGACAATGTAATGGGTTATGTTTCCTTATATATAAGATAAAGTATATTGTCGTGGATCATCCAACATGTTGAGCTTGCCTTTCTCCCTCATGCTAGCCAATTCCTTGCACCAAGTAGAGATACTACTTGTGCTTCCAAATACCCTTAAAACCAGTTTTGCCATGAGAGTCCACCATATCTACCTATGGATTGAGTAAGATCCCTCAAGTTAGTTGTCATCGGTGCAAGCAATAAAAATTTCTCTCTAAATATGTATGACTTATTAGTGTGGGAGAAAATAAGCTTTATACGATCTTTTGATGTGGAAGAAATAAAAGCGACAGACTGGATAATAAAGGTCCATATCACAAGTGGAAATATAAAGTGACGTTATTTCGCATTAAGATTTTATGCATCCAACCCTGAAAGCGCATGAGAACCTCTGCTTCCCTCTGCGAAGGGCCTATCTTTTACTTTTACCTTCTACTTTATGCAAGATCATGGTGATCTTCACCTTTCCTTTTCACATTTTATCCTTTGGCAAGCACAGTGTGTTGGAAACATCCTGATATATATATCCAATTGGATGTGAGTTAGCATGAGCCATTATTGTTGACATTACCCTTGAGGTAAAAGGTTGGGAGGCGAAACTATAAGCCCCTATCTTTCTCTGTGTCCGATTAAAACTCCGTAACCACAAGTATTGCGTGAGTGTTAGCAATTGTGAAAGACTAAATGATAGTTGAGTATGTGGACTTGCTGAAAAGCTCTTACATAGACTCTTCCAGATGTTATGATAAATTTCAATTGCTTCAATGACTGAGATTATAGTTGTTGGTTTTTAACGAAGTTTCTGATTCATACTTGATGTTGTGAATAGATTATTACCAGAGCATAAGAAATCATATGATAATATTTATATATGTTGCTGTTATAACAATGATAATGATGCCCTCATGTCCGTATTTTATTTTATCGACACCTCTATCTATAAACATGTTGACATATTTATCGTTATCGGCTTCAGCTTGAGGACAAGTAAGGTCTAAGCTTAGGGGAGTTGATACGTCCATTTTGCATCATGCTTTTATATCGATATTTATTGCATTGTGGGCTGATATTACACATTATGTCTCAATACTTATGCCTATTCTCTCTTATTTTACAAGGTTTACATGAAGAGGGAGAATGCCGGCAGCTGGAATTCTGGGCTGGAAAAGGAGAAAATATTAGAGACCTATTCTGCACAACTCCAAAAGTCCTGAAACTCCACGTAAGTCATTTTTGGGATTTATAAAAAATATTAAGCGAAGAAAATACGGAGGGGCCCACACCACAGCCACGAGGTGGGGCGCGCCCCCCCCGGCGCGCCCCTGCCTCGTGGGCCCCCTGGCTGGCCTCCGGTGTCCATCTTATGCTATATTAAGTCTTTTACCCTAGAAAAACCGATAAGAAAGCTTTCGGGACGAGACTCCGCCGCCACGAGGCGGAACCTTGGCGGAAACAATCTAGGGCTCCGGCAGAGCTGTTCTGTCGGGGAAACTTCCCCCCGAGAGGGGGAAATCATCGCCATCGTCATCACCAACACTCCTCTCGTCGGGAGGGGGGCAATCTCCATCAACATCTTCACCAACACCATCTCCTCTCAAACCCTAGTTCATCTCTTGTATCCAATCTTTGTCCGAAAGCCTCAGATTGGTACCTGTGGGTTGCTAGTAGTGTTGATTACTCCTTGTAGTTGATAGTAGTTGGTTTATTTGGTGGAAGATCATATGTTCAGATCCATTATGCATATTAATACCCCTCTGGTTATGAACATGAATATGATTTGTGAGTAGTTATGTTTGTTCTTGAGGACATGGGAGAAGTCTTGCTATTAGTAGTCCTGTGAATTTGGTATTCGTTGGATATTTTGATGAGATGTATGTTGTCTCTCCTCTAGTGGTGTTATGTGAACGTCGACTACATGACACTTCACCATTGTTTGGGCCTAGAGGAAGGCATTGGGAAGTAATAAGTAGATGATGGGTTGCTAGAGTGACGAAGCTTAAACCCTAGTTTATCGTTGCTTCGTGAGGGCTGATTTGGATCCATATGTTTCATGCTATGGTTAGGTTTACCTTAATACTTCTTTTGTAGTTGTGGATGCTTGCAATAGAGGTTAATCATAAGTGGGATGCTTGTCCAAGTTAGGACAGCACCCAAGCACCGTTCCACCCACATATCAAATTATCAAAGTACCGAACGCGAATCATATGAACGTGATGAAAACTAGCTTGATGATAATTCCCATGTGTCATCGGGAGCGCTTTTCTCTATATAAGAGTTTGTCCAGGCTTGTCCTTTGCTACAAAAAGGATTGGGCCATCTTGCTGCACTTTATTTACACCTGTTACTTGCTACCCATTACAATTTATTTTATCACAAAACTATCTGTTACCTATAATTTCAGTGCTTGCAGAGAATACCTTACTGAAAACCGCTTGTCATTTCCTTCTACTCCTCGTTGGGTTCGACACTCTTACTTATCGAAAAG
Organism: Aegilops longissima; assembly: GCA_021605205.1. Lineage (NCBI taxonomy): Eukaryota > Viridiplantae > Streptophyta > Magnoliopsida > Poales > Poaceae > Aegilops > Aegilops longissima. The sequence continues at coordinate 161,121,015 of CM038679.1, forward strand.
GCTATGATAGATCCCCTACACTTGTGGGTCATCATCATGCTAATCTTTTTTAAAACAATTTTGTTTTTTGAAAGGATTGTTTATATCAACATAATCTTTGAAAGTATTTTTATAGATAAATTAGTTTTTCATCAGTACAAGTGTATTATTTTGCACTTTCAATTTTTTCTGTTTGCTTGAGGTAATTATTTTTATGTACTGATGGACTTTCCGAACTAGGACTGGCAGAACCAGACATAGCTTGTTTTGACATAGCTTGTTTTTTAAATGATGTTTTTGAGGTGTTCACGGGTGTGTTTGGTTACTCTGCCTTGTACTAACGAGTGAGAATTATCAGTACAGATGTACTATAAGACTTTAAATTTTCCTTAACATATTTTTGCTGAGTTACTGGTCGACAGTAGTGTTGGCGTTACATAAATCCAGATAAGTTTTTTCAAATATATTTGTGACTGCATTCAAAAGGATTATCAAATGGTTTACATAATATTCTCACTTGTCCAGCGGGCACAAATCACAAATTATATCTTAACTATAGTACTGATCGAGAAATCGATGATAAAGCTAAATAAGTTTTTGTAACAACAATGTTTCTGATATGTTTCCTCATTGTGTACTGAGGCAACTAAGAGTACAGCTTATTTTTCAGTTGACGCAGCAGCATAAACACAATGGATTCTTCAGTCTTGAGCTCCTCCTAACCGGCCCCGAATGTTGTCCCTTGCCGGTGCCCTTTCCTGGTTGAGCCTTGGCAGCTTCATCGTCAGTTTTAGTTTCCCCGTCCCCAATACTGTCATCTTCATTGTCTTCGTCTGATTGGTCGCCAGTCTCGTCAAACTCTTCTTCTTCATCCTCTTCTTTTGATTGTTTGGAACTCTGGACCTTGCCTTGTTTCTGTTCAGCGCCACTGACCTCCTTGCCCACTTTGCATGTGCGGGCATTATGTCCGTCAGTTCCCCCACACTTGCGGCAAGTGTAGCTGTTACATGTGTCGTCTCCATTGGTGGAAACCTGGGCGGCTCCAATCTGATTTTGCTTGTTGGCAATGGCATCTGTGCGAAGTGGGCACGTGTGGTAATTATGATTGGTCACAACGTTGCAGAATCCGCATGCCCTTATCCCGAGAGGTTTGCCATCCGGGCCAAATTCCACGCGCCTGACGGGCGTGGCGGCTTTTTTGCCGCGTCTTACTATTCCTCCCCTTTGTGTTTGAGAATATGGGTGGTTTAATTACCCTTTCCTGCTGCTACTGGTAGGATGTCCTGTTGTCATGTCGTTCGCCTACAGCAGCATCAAACTCATGATCTTGCATGTGAGCATGTTGCTGCTCTTGAGTGTGTACATGGGCAAGCTCTGGTTGCTGTTGCTCCTCTTCCTTGTTGTCAAATGGGTCAATAGCTCCCAGATGGTTCATCTCGGATAAGATTGTAGCAATATCCTGCTCAACGGCTTCATTGTTCGCGAGACCTCCGTTTTCAGCAGAATGCATGGCATCGAGTTCTTTTTCAAGTTTGTCCATGACGACCTGTGACCTCGCCATTTGCTCTTGGCTTCTCATCCTTTTTCTGTGCACCCTCAAGTTCAGCTGCAGCAGTGAGCTTTCAATACAGTATTGGGAGGCCTTGTTTGATGCTACTGTCCTCAAGTCATTTATGTTGGATGTTGGCTGGATGTTCGGGCGTTTGGTGTATCTCCTGAGGATGTATTTCTCTGGAACGCTGGCAGCCTTAATTGTCTACATCATGCACAGGACATGCACGCAAAAAATACCTGTATTTTTTGGAAGTGGTGCATGTTTTTTGTCATTTCATTCGAACAAAAACTTAAAAAAAATTAAGTAGTACATATGTAACATCTTTTTTTAGTCCTCACTTGTGTGGTCCCATAGCTTCCACTCGCAGTCATATATTTCTCCCACGGGGTCTGCAACCACCTGGAACGCGTGCTGAGACCACGTAGACAGTTTTTGCGGGTTGTTGTAGCGCACAAGGTACTTTGTGGGCTCTTCCGTCTCTGTCGCCGTGAAGAGTGTGCTTAGTTTTAGCCTTTTTCTGATCTCGCTATACACAGCTCGTGAGTAAAGCTTTGCCATCTAGGTGTCAAATCCATAGAAGGTCAGCGTGTTTTGTTCCTTCTGCCCATGCAAGAATGATGACCAAATTATTAGTTTTCTCACAGCAAAAACTTGTCTAACTAATAAAGTTTTACTTCAGTAAGCATGTTATTTTGTCTTACGACAGGTGATAGAGCTATATCCGGTTACCCATTGTCTCCTAGTTCTCTGTCTGCCTCCTGGTTTTGTTGCAGGAGTTTACCTGACTGACAAACCGTTGGAGGTTTTGTCTCTCACTTATGAAGTTCTTCTTGAGCACATAGTTCTTGCTCTTACTTCGTTGTGTGGATGTCATTTTGGTGCAGAAAATTTCTTTGAAGTAAGTTGATATCCATCTCTCACGCTCGTTCCACATGGCCACCATCGTGGCATCATCATGAAGGTTGTACTTATCCATGAGTCCTTTCCAGGCAGCCTCAAACTAAGTTGGCGTGAGGGGCTAGTTGAGGATTGATGTGAATTCATCCTTAAAGTCTTCGTGGAGGTTGTACAGGTATGCGATGTGTTCCCTGTACTTCTTCATAATGTGCCAGTGGCATAGCTTGTGTACTGTGTTCCTGAAAGCCTCTGGGATCGCCAAAGCCATTGTCGAGCACTGGTCTGGTATTGAGAAAAGAGACGTGGAGTGGTCAGTAGATGGTAGTGCATATATACAAATAGAACTGACCCAACATTTTTACTGTGTTATTTTCCTTTTTTTGGGGGGGTAGTTGGGGGTGGTTTTGGCGGTTGTACCTGTGAGGATGCATGTAGAAGCCTTCCCTCTCATGCACCTTAAAAATGTCTTGAACAACCATCTGAATGAATCTGCATCCTCATCTCTTATCAGGGCGAAAGCAAAGAATGTAGTCTGTAAGTGGTTGTTAGTACCCACAAACACCCCAAGTGGCATATGGTACTTGTTGGTCTTATATGTGGTGTCAAACGTTACGCAGTCACCAAAGTCTTGATACACCCCTTGGCAGCTTGCGTTCGCCCATAATATGTTCTTAACTCTGTCGGACTCATCAAGTTGCATGTCACAGAAGAATTCCCTGTTTATAGCTTTCATCTCCCTAAAGAAGTTGACAGTCTTTAGGACATTGTCCACATCATCCATCCTTGAATTCTTTGCTTAGCTGCATATTAAAAGTGAACGGTCATTCAAAAATGCATGTTGAACTTGCGTCAGGTCATGCGTTGCGTAATATGTTTGTACTCACGGAGGAAAAAAGACGGAGGGGGTTTATGGGAGGAGAACAAGTTTGTACTTACATGTTAATCAGGTCTTTGGCATTCATTTCGAGGAAGTAGCTACCGGGGTCATCGCCGCCCAGTATGCTCATGATTTGTGCGTGTTCAATTCCTTTGAACTGCAGGTACTTGACGTACTCCAAGATTGTTTTGTCAATTTTTTGTGGGAGTGCAAGAAGACAAGCATTTGGGGGCAGAGCTGTAGCCTGTGGTTGTATTCCCAGACTATCTCTTTTACGACAAGTGTTCCATCCTTTTCCCTCTTCAGCCTCATTTTAGCCCTGCAGTTAGTCCTGGCTGTCGTCTTGTTCTGCTTTCTATTTGCTTCTGACACCTTTGATTCATAGACTCCATAGCACGTGCAATAAAGGTAGACTCTGGTCTCAACCTTGGAGCCTTCCCTGATAGCAAAACCCGCGTGCTTTGCATAGATGTTGTAGAAGTCCTTTGCTTCTTTGAAAGTTTCAAAGCACATCTCTAGCCTTGGCAGGACGTAAGCTTCAATGTTAGGTGGCTGCACGCAACAGTGAGCAAACAAAAACGCAGTTATGACAATGTTAGATGGGGTGGTCACAGTACCAGGGTATGGACTGTGCTTGTATGTTTTTTCTGAATGGATACTTACATGTGTATAGCTCTGTGCTGCCTCCGGTGTTTGCTGTTCACCCTGGTGTATGGGCGCGGGTGGTGTCACCCTTGGCACATGCAGCAATGCATCTCTTGGAGGGAGCAATGTTGATGAAGCTCTCCGTCTCTCATTGTACGGCCGTCTTCCCTCAGATTCGTTGTGAGGTTGTTCCTGTCTATATGGCTCATATCTTCTACTTTGCACCCTGTTAGAGTGGCCAAAATTTCTTGTCTCTTTGGCCTGGTCTTCCCGGATGATTAATGTTGACGGAGTGACTAGTGGAATAATGTGTGTCCTTGCCTTTTTGCATGCGCTAGGGAAGGAAAACATTTGTTGTTGGGGAAATTGTTGACCTTGTTGCAACTCAGCAGTGGCAAAGCTTGTATTCCCAGATATCAGTGTTTGCTTCATAGAAGAACCTGTCCGTGCTTCTGATGATTCTGGTGTAGCTTGAAATCTGCCTGTATTGTTGAAGTATCCAGGTGCTATTTCTAGTGTTACCCAACTAGGCGGTGCCCCATATCTGCTTGGCTCATCAAACCCTCGCTGCATGTGCCGCCTTGCATGTTTCTGCAATGACATTCTGTCGGTGTTCTGGGAACGGGGGTCCCCAGACTTGCCTACCTGTGGCCCACGGCATGGCTCCACCAGCGGCCCTGTACGGCCCTTCTTCACCAGCAAACACTCAAGACCCTCGCGAGGGGCCAAGCCTCGTGAGGCGGACGACACAAGACCTCCTAAGGGGAAGCCTCCCTAGGCTAGCTCATGAGGGGCGGAGAGATCAAGGCAAGGGGCACCTCGCAAGGTTCCCGTGACGTGAGCCATGACGACCAAGGTCAGGCGGCCGCCAGGCGGGCGCAGAGTACTCGTTTCCTATTCGGTGCTAAAGGAGCACGCACAGGCGAGGAGTCCCGAGGCATCAGGCAAAGGTTTCCATATTGGTGCAACAAGACCAAGACCAGCAGGACGGAGGTCACCACGGAGCCCACGACAGCGTCACCACCAGAGCCTTTGGCAGGCGAAGACCACTTTTTGTCAGGATAGCTTGTACTAGCTGTCCCCCTTCAAATTGGCCGCTGTGGGATCCCTTCCCGCCTAACATTTGGTAAGAGCACCAGGGCCTCTATAAATAGGACTAGTCACCACCATAGGAGGGGGGAACCCAACTCAGCTGGGATCGGATCCATTCTATCCTCACACACACAAGCTCACCGAGCGCAAGAACGCCTCTCCTCAGGAGGCAGTTGTTCCCTTGTACTTGTTCATCCTTAGCCTACAAGGCAATCCACCACACCACACTCAAGTAGGGTATTACACCACACTGGTGGCCCAAACCAGTATAAACTCTTGTGTCCCTTGTTCTTTGGGTTTGGCAAGCTGAGATTTGAGATTGTGGTGAGAGCGTGAGCTAGGGACAGAGAGATCTTCGTGCGCACCCCAGAATTCGAACCTTAAGGGTTTTGCCGGAACCCGTAATCCGACATTTGGCGCGCCAGGTAGGGGTGCGCTGAAGCTTTCCCCTCGTCGATCCACGCTCCACCGACTCTACCTCTTCGTTCGGTCCCCATGGCCGACGCCGCTCCTCCGACTGGATCGACGGACGCCCGCGATGGCGCCAGGGGGCTCAGGGCCCTCACCCCCGCCTTGCGGCAGGTGCAGTGGCCGCTCAAGTTCAAGCCGGATATGCCGCCTTGCTACGACGGCGCGGCGGATCTGGCGCCCATCCTGCTGGCGTACGAGGAGGCTGTTCTGGAAGCCGGGGCGACGATAAGGTCATGGCCAGCTGGTTCCCCATGGCCCTCGCTGGCGAGCCGCGCGCTTGGCTTCTCCATCTGCTGGAATCCTCTGTGGCCTCCTGGGAGGAGCTGCGCGACCTCTTCGTCGCGCGCTTCTGGGGACCAGCACCCCCCGCCATCGCGGTCCTCCACGGCGGTTCGCAGGCGCCGCCTTCGGGTCGCCACGTCAAGCAATTCTTCTACCAACCGGGCACCACCCGCGCGCAGCTGGGAGCCCCTCCGGGATGGGCGGCGCCCAAGGCCGACCTCACCTTCAACTTGGACGATTATCCGGCGACCACCGCGGGCTCAGGCACTCTACCAATGCTTTGCACGCCCACCATCTGCCATGTGGCGGTTACCAAGACCATCATCGACGGTGGGGCTGGCCTCAACGTGCTCTCGGTGGAAGCTTTCAGCTTGCTCCATGTGCCGTGCGAACGGCTCCAACCCACCGAGCCCTTCTCAAGGGTTGGCAACGGCTCACCAGCCCCCTAGGGCAGATCTGCCTTCCCGTGACTTTCGGCACCCGCGACAACTACCGCAGCGAGCTTATCGACTTTGATGTCGCCCGCATCAGCCTCCCGTACAACGCCATCATCGGGTACCCGGTCCTGGCTCAGTTCATGGCGGCTACCCATCCAGCCAACAACCCCATGAAGATGAAAGGGAGCAATGGTGTCCTTACCATGGCTGGTGACACCAAGGAAGCCCTGGCGGCCCTCCAACTCGCCTTCAGGGCCACAGCAGCGGCACGCCCAGCCGACGAAGCCGCCCAAGGGGATAAGGGGGCTGCGCGGGCGAAAAAGAAGCAGTTGTTCACTCAGGATCAAGCCGAAACGAAGCAAGTGCCGGTCGAGGAGGATGGATCCTCGGGAGCCACCTTCACCATTGGCACCAACCTCGACCGGGAGCAAGAGGAAGCATTGGTGAAATTCCTGTGCACGAACAAGGAGGTATTCGCCTGTGTCGGCGTTCTGGAAACGGGGGTCCCCAGACTTGCCTGCCTGCGGCCCACGGCGTGGCTGTGCTGCAAGCCTGTACGGCCCATCTTCATCAGCGAAGCATTCAAGACCCTCGCGAGGGGCCCAGCCTCGCGAGGCGACGACGCAAGACCTCCTCAGGAGAGGCCTCACCAGGCTGCCTCACGAGGAGTGGAGATATCAAGGCGGGGCAAACCTCGTGAGGCCCTCGTGACGTGAGCCATGACGGTCAGGATCAGGCGGGCGCCAACGCGTGCAGCGTCCTTGTTTCCTCTTCGGTGCCAAGGGGGCAAGCGCAGGCGCGGGGTACCGAGGCATTAGGCAAAGGTTTCCATATCGGTGCAACGAGACCAAGACCAGCAGGACGGCAGGATGGTGGTCACCATGGAGCCCAAGACGGCATCATCACCAGAGCCTTTCGCAGGCGAAGACCGCTTTTGTCAGGATAAGCTGTACTAGCTATCGCCTTTCAAATTGGCCACCGTTGTTGGCTCCCTTCCCGCTCAATATTTGGGGAGAGGACCAGGGCCTATATAAGTAGAACTAGCCACCACAGTAGAGGCATCTAGCCTTAAGCCAATCCTTGGCCACGCACCGAGCACAAGAACACCTCAACCTCAAGAGGCTTTTCTTCCCATTGTACTGTTCATCATCAGCCAAGAGGCAATCCACCACCACCACACAGGAGTAGGGTATTACACCACAACGGTGGCCCGAACCAGTATAAATCTTATGTCTTTGTGTTGTGAGTTCATCGAGTTCGTCCGCGAGATCTTAGCGAGCCAGAGCGTAGATCAGTAGGGAGGAAATCTTCGCGTGCACCCTAGTGTTCGAACCTTAAGGGTTTTGACGGAACCCGTGATCCGACATTTGGCACGCCAGGTAGGGTTGCGCCGGCCGGTCTATGCTCCGCCCGCATGGCAGGCGCTCAGCCATCGACTCCGACGGCCAGCATCAACGACGGGGCCAGGGGCTCCGAGCCCTGGCTCCCGCCCTGCGGCGGGTGAGGTGGCCAACCAAGTTCAAGCCCGAGATGCCGCCGCGCTACGACGGCGCGGCGGACCCGACGACTTTCCTGCTAGCGTACGAGGAGGCTGTCCTCAAGGCCGGGGGTGATGACAAGGTCATGGCCAATTGGCTTCCCATGGCTCTGATGCTCTGCACGCCCACCATCTTCCACGCACTACTAGGAAAAGGGCTATAGATGGGATTGACACTAATGGCGCACCAGAAAGATGGTGCGCCATTAGTATATACTAATGGCGCACCACCATCGATGCCCCATTAGAGTTTAAACTACTAATGGCGCACCATGCTATGGATCGCCATTAGTATCAAATTTTTTAACTAGTGCTTTGTCCAAACATACTAATGGCGCATCCATTAAGTCGCCATTAGTAGTTGTAACTACTAATGGCGCACCAGCGATAGGTGCGCCATTAGTATAGAAATTTTTTTTGAACTAGTGCGCCTATCCAAACATACTAATGGCGCATCCTGCCCAAGTGCGCCATTAGTAGTTGTAACTACTAATGGCGCACCAGGTGTGGTGCGCCATTAGTATATAAATTTTTTGAACTAGTGCGCCTATCCAAACATACTAATGGCGCATCCTGCTTAAGTCGCCATTAGTAGTTGTAACTACTAATGGCGCACCATGCAAGAGGTGCGCCATTAGTAAGTGGGCAGCAACAAGATATTTGGGACAGCCTCTCCTACCCACACTCACTTTCTCCCCACTTCATTCTCTCCACCTCCTCCTTGTCTCGGGTGCCTCCTCTTTTCACCTCATTTCCACCATAGATTCATTCAAATTAAGTGGTTAAATTACCTTGTTTTAATAGGTAAGTAAGGGGAAGCTATATTTAGGTTGTTCTCCTTACAACAATGTGCACATGCACTTTTTACTGCCTAGCTAGATCTATGTATGTTAGTGGTGTTGCATATGTTTGTGGTGTTGCATATGTGTTTGTGTTTGGAGGTGTACGGTATTTGAAATGCGATAGTTGCCAATATTTTGCGGAATGTTGATTCATTTCCGTTTCAGCGAGAATTTTGGCATTAAGCATTCTTTTGGTCCTATTTTAGGGAAAGTCATGCCAAATTTTGTTTGGTTCTAAAATATTGTTTTGCTCTACCCATGACGACCATGGTCCGCACGATGGCGAAGGCATCGTGAATAGGTTTTGAGGTCCGCGAAGGCGAGATGCTTCAAAAGAGCGAGGCGGAGATAAGATGTCCGTGTCGAAGATGCAAGTGAAGAGCCTTATTGCGGACCAGGATTCGAGCAGGTGCGGGACCACCTGCTGTTGCGTGGTTTCATGGATGGCTATCGGTGGCAAGGTGATGAAGATGACTCTGAAGTCGTCCATGCGGGCGGGCAAGAAATGAGGAAGGGCAGCAAGACAACCACCGCGGCTCGGGCGGCGAGAAGACGAAGAATCCCGGAGATGATCACGGTGTGATGCTGTACACGATCATCATGTAGAAGATGCGGGACATGATGATGAGGAAGATGCGGAGCAGGCGGCGGGCATGATCATGAAGATGATGATGCCGACGGAGCGACGACGCTGGACCATCGATGGGCTGGGTGCAGGACCCTCATATTCAAGAGCAGCTTCTCAAGCGGGCGGATAACGCAAGAGCTGCCGCCGAGAAAGCCAAGATGGATCAACTTGAGTTAGGCGCGGTTACTCCATTGTATGAAGGATGCAGGCCGAGGATACCCTTTGAAAGTAACGCTCATGGCCACGGAGATGAAGGTAAAACACAAAATGACCGGCGCGTGCCGGCGAGAACATGTCATTACAGCACGAACGTCTTCCCAAGGGGAACAAGTGCCCGCCAGTTTGGAGGAGGCGAAGAAAATCGTGTGTCCTCTGGATTTACCGCGACGTGAAATACCATGTGTGCATGAACAATTGCATCATTTATCGGGACGAGCACGCGGAGTCTACCATATGTCCGGTGTGCGGCGTCACTCGATACAAGAAGAGGAAAAAGCTCCTCGAAAAGTGGTGTGGTACTTTCCGATCACTCCTCGTCTGCAGCGCTATTTCGCGGACCCTAAGGTAGCAAAGCTCCTGCGTTGGCACACGGATAGGGAGGAGAAGAAGCGGGAAGATGATGCAAATGATCCGGAGATAGATAAAAAGACAAGATCTGAGTCACCCTAAGGATGCGAGCGGTGTAGCGTTGAACCGAAGACTCGGAATTTGGGAGCGATCAAGGAACATCGTCTTTGGTAGCGAGCACCGATGGAGTCAATCCGTTTGGCAGCGGAGAAGCACACATAGCACCTGGCCTGTGTTTGTGTGGATGTACAACCTTCCCCATGGTTGTGCATGAAGAGGAAGTACATTCACATGAGTATGCTAATTGAAGGGCGAAACAACCAGGGAGCGACATCAATCATATCTGGGGCTGCTGAAGAGGAGCTTGACACGCTGTGGAAAATGCCAGCCAATCGTGGGGCGCCGCAGAGAAAGAATATTTCCCTATGAGAGCCGCCTGCTCACGGCGGTGCACGACTATCTCGATTCACGGATATGTCGCGGGCGGGTAGTCCACGGATTTTACGGATCGTAAGGTGCATGGATGACACAACGTATCGCCAGCTAGATAGAGATCCGGGTCTTGAAAACCGTGTTCATGGGACATCGAAGGTGGCTTCACGGCGATGACCCGTGGAGGAAACGCAAGGATCTGTTCGATGGTGAAACCGAACCCAGCGCCTGTGTCGAGGAGCGGCGAGAAATAGACAAGCTGTTGAAAAATTGGAAAGACTGCCTTTGCGGAAAGAAGCAAAAGGCGCGAGCCGGAAAAAAGCGAAAGCGCGAGAGCTGCTGAAGGTATGGAAAATGAGGTCTGTTTTACGGGACTTGCCGTCTTGGAAGATCCACCGTGTGCCTCACAGCCTTGATGTCATGCATATCACGAAGAGCGTGTGCGAGAGTCTGCTTGGTACCCTGCTCAACATGCGGAGAGGACCAAAGATGGGCGAAAGCAAGGGCAGACTTGAAATCAATGGGCATCGGCAGGAGCTTCACGCTATATGATGATGATGATGATGATGATGATGATGATGATGATGCGAAGCAGGACACGAAAGTCGTCGCAAAGGAAAAAAGGCCAAGAAGACCGGAAATGACTACCCTCCGCGTGCTTCACTCTAAGTCGGGGAGGAGATCGAGCAGTTTTCACCTGCCTCCTAGGAGTAAAACTTCCTTCTGATTCTGTGGGAAGATAAGCGGATACCTAGACCCAGTGAAGCGAAGTTCAGCGGGATGAAGTCTCACGACATCACGTCTTGATGACGCAGATACTTCGATTGCAATCCATGGGATCATGGGCGCGCGCGTCCGTGAAAGCGCTATTTGGCCTATGCAACTTCTTGACGTCATCTCTCGGAAGTCGATTGGCGTGAGGCAACTCGAAGGCTACGAGGAAGAGATCGTGGTGATACTATGCGAGCTTGAGATGTACTTCCGCCCGCATTCTTGATGTTATGGTGCATCTGCTGGTCCATATAGTGGAGGATATCATCCAACTCGGGCGGCGTTCCTGCACAGCATGATGCCGTTCGAAAGGATGAATGGTGTCATCAAAGGATACGTTCGCAACATGTCACGTCGGAAGGAAGCATAGCGGGGCTTTCGACCGAAGAGTGCATCTCCTCTGCATCGAATTATCTAGGCATCGAGAACCCGTTGGTCTGCCGTCAGCAGGAACCTCGGCGGGCTCGCTGGATGGGGTCACCGTGAGGGCGCGCCGAAATGCATGTCGACTTCGAGTCGACTCGCCGACTTTGAAAGAGCAAACCTAGTCGCGCTACAACACATAGGCGTGGTCGATCCTTGGGTGGTAGAGCACAAAACCTTTATTAAAAGGCGTACAATGACCGAGGCCAGCAGAGGACGGACGGAGATACACTCAAAGAGCACAAATCATGTTTCACGCGTTGGTTCAAGCATAAGCTTCGTCGTACCCTTTACATGAGGATTCTTCCGCGGAAGAACAACTCATATTCGCCTTGTCACGAGCGCGAGCACAACCTGATGACCTATGAGGCGTCACGATATCAACGGCTACACATTCTACACGAGGCCAAGGACATGAAGAGCGATGGTTATCGAACTCCGGGTAACGATGGAATCCTACACGGTAACGACAAGGACAGATACTACGGAAGGATCGAGGAGATCTGGGAGCTGAGCTACGTTGGAGAGAAGGTCGATGTTCCGTGTCGATGGGCCAAGAACGTCATAAAGAAGACCGGTATTTCACCACCATGGTTATACCCGGCCAAATCCAAGACCATGGCATAAGCGTCACCGCGAAAAATGAGCCATGGTACTGGCTTCCCAAGTGGACCAATGCTTCTTCATTACCGACCATAAAGCCCGGTCGTGTTGTCGTGAGGAGAGGCAAAAGGAAGATCATCGGAATGGATGGAGTAGCCAATGAGCAAGACTTGACAAATCGGCGACCGAGGATCGAACATGGCGACGATGATGAAGTAGCAGCATACACCACAAGAAGAAGCAGGACCACCCTACCTAAGGGCGTCCGTTCCACGGAAGAACTCCATTTGCGAAAAAGAAGGGCAAGAAGATTGTGAACAGATAGCTAGCTAAGATCGATTGTATTTAAATCGTAGCCTTCATTTCTCGATTGTATTTCATGGGTACTTTTGAACTATATCATGAATATTTTAAATTTCATGGACACTCGATCTCGATCCCCTCCATCTCGATCGCTATCCCACCTCGCCAGATCCGGTCCCCTCGCCTTGAGCACCCCCAGTCCCGCCGCCGCCCGCCGAACCCCCCCGCACCTCGATTCCCTACTCAACCACCGCCCGACCCCCACCTTTAGCGCACCGTCTTATAAAAAAAATTAGTATGAAACAGCTTTTTAAATGCTATTGTCTTATAAAAAATATTACTGTTATTATTTAAACAAGTTTGAACATATTTAAACACAAAAAAGTATCAAACAGCTTTTTAAATGCTAAAAAAAATTTGTGGAGCCCACCTCGATCCCCCTCCATCTCGATCGCTATCCCACCTCGCCAGATCCGGTCCCTCTCGCCGAGCACCCCCCCAGTCCACCGGCCGCCGCCAAACCCCCGCACCCTCGATTCCCCTACTCAACCGCCCACCCCCGCACTTTTGCCCAGACCGTCTTATAAAAAAATTAGTATGAAACAGCTTTTTAAATGCTACTGTCTTATATAAAAATATTACTGTTATTATTTAAACAAGTTTGAACATATTTAAACATAAATAAGTATCAAACAGGTTTTTAAATGCTAAAAAAAAATTTGTGGAGCCTGGGAGTCGAACCTAGGACCTCCTGGTGTGAGAACTGGCTGCTGACCAGTCGAGCTAGTAGAGTGGGCTTGACGTGGATAAGTTCTGGTAGCACATAACCTGTTGGCTAGTTGAAATATAAAAAAATACTAATGGCGCACCACGGTGAGGTGCGCCATTAGTGTGGATATGCTAATGGAGCACCACGGTGGGGTGCGCCATTAGTATTGTGCCCGATCCCCCCTGCCCTCTCCCCCTTCGCCCGATCCCCCCTTCCCTCTCCCCCTCGCCAGTTCCCTCTCCCTCTCGATCCACCGCCGCCGCCGCCGCCGCCGCCGCTGCCCTGACCCTCGCCCTCGCCCTCGCCCTCTCCCTCCCTCGCCCTCTCCTCGCCTTCCCTCTCCGTCGCGCCCACCGTCCCGCCACCTCGGCGCTGCCCGCCGCCTCGGCCTGACCCGCCGCCCGGACGGCGCCCAGCCGCCGCCTCGGCGACCCGCCGCCCGACGCCGCCCAGCGCCGCCTCGGCGCGACCCCTCCCAGCGCCGCCTCGGCGCGACCCGCCGCCCGGAGGCCGCCCGACTCCGCCTCGGCGCTGCCCCGCCGCCCAGCGCCGCCTCGACCCGCCCGATGCCGCTGCCCCACCTCGACCCGCGACCCGTCCACACCACCGTCGCGGAGCACCACCACCCGTGAGCTCCCCTCCTCCTCCCCTCCTCCCCTCCCCTCGTCTCATTTTCTTGTTAACCTGAGTTTTATCATTAGTGAAAAAGCAATCTCGTCTCAGCTTTGCCATTTTAGATTGGATCAGAGTGCCCAATGCTTTTCCTTCTTGATAATTGTCACAGCCCCAGATCAACTCTAGAGCTTGCTTGTAACTAGTAGCATTGCATCCATGCATCATGTTTAATTTCCATGAAATTTGAAATGGGGATGATCAAGCCCTAGCACTAAAGCAATTCAAATAGGTTTAAATTCAAAAATATTTTCAAAAACCCAAAGTGGTTTGCAAAAATGTTCATGATTAATGGAAAAGGGTGAAAACCATATCCAGAGGTGATGGATATTTTTCCAAGGCATTTTTGGATTTTTGAATAAACCATATTGTATTTGAATTGGGGCATTTAAATACTATTAATATTTTTAAATGCTCCAACAATTCTGGAAAATAGTTAAGGGCCTCTGTAATAATTCAGTTAATGCCCATAATTATTTTCAGGATTTATTTAAATGGTTTAGTATTTTACTAAACTAAAACAAAACAGAATAAAATAGAAAAAACAGAAATAATAAAAGAGAGAGAAGGACTACTGGTTTACTGCGCAGCCCACCAGCCCAGCCTTCTCCCCTCCCTCGCTGGCCCGGTTGGTGGCCCAGCCCACCAACCGACACGCCCGCTCGTCGCCTACCTCTGCCAAGATGGCGGAGGAGGGACACTGGCGACGCCCCGGCTCGCCACCTCCTCCTTCCAGCCTGCCTGCCCTCCCGACCTCCTTGCGGCGCCACGACGGCGCCCGTGCCCCTCGCTCCTCTCCCTCACTCGCCGCTCCCTCTCTTTCCCCTGGCCCTCTTCCCCGAGCTCACGAGCGGAGCTGCCGCCACCGACGAGCTCCATCGCGCCACCGCCACCCCTTCTCCTCTCCGGCATGTCCCAGAGCTCCGCCTAGCCCCTCTCCTCCCTCCTCGCCAAGTCTCCCGCCGGGGCGCCACGGGCGCCGCCCATCGTTTTCCCTCTCTTGGACCATGATGCCGTCGCCCATGGTCGCGGCTCGGTGCCCCCAGCTTCGCCGATGCCACCATCGCACTCACGGTGAGCCCAGTCATTCCCCTCTTCCCGACTCGTTCCCCTCCTCTAGCCACCGTCTCCACTACGGCGGCTTCGCCGCCGCCGTGCCTCGTCGTCGGCGTGGCTGGAGCCCCAATGACCAAGCCAACCTCACCACCGCCCTCACCGCAGCACGAGGACCCGTGGCGCCCTCTGTTTCCCCTCTAGTGCGCCAGAAGTCGAGCCCGAGCTACGCCCGAGCTCTCCGGCGGCCGATAGGTCGCCGTCGGCGTCGATTCCGACCGCCCAGAGCTCAACCCACTTCACCAAGAGCCTCGGCTCATCCCAGCTCCCGTGGGTACCCTCCCGACCCTTTTGGTGGCGGAACAGCGAAATGCACTTGCGCCGCCAGCGTCGCTTCGCCCGGCGACTAAGCGCGGCGCCCGTGACTCCTTGCGGTTTAACCTCCCCTCTCCCTCAGCGACATGCGGGCCCCGCCCGCTAATCAAGTTAGATTAGTGTTAACTAAGTTAGGTTAGTTAGTTAGACACGACCAGTGGGTCCCAGCGTCGAGTTGACCTGGACAGCGACCAGTTGACTCGCTGACGTCACATCGACGTCGGTGGCCGAATAACCAGTTTTACGGAATTATTTTAATTCAGGAAATTCGAAAATACCCCAAACTTCTAAAAATCATATAAATTCAACCGTAACTCGGATGAAAATAATTTATATATGAAAATGATCAGAAAAATATGAAGAATCTGTTTATGCCATGATCATGCATGTTTGAACAAGTTAACCTCACTGAATAGGAGGAATCATGATTAGGGTAATTTATGGAATAGCATTTGAAGTTGGAGTTCAACCTTGTTTGAATTCCACTTCAACTAACAGATTATTATTGCATTAGATGAATTCAGTACCTTAATATGACATGTCATTCATGTGAATGTGCATTGCATTGATTGTGTTCTCTCTTGTTTGCGGTAATTGTCCCTCTCGATGAGCGACGTCTGAAGCGATGAGTTCGATGACACCGATGAAGAACTATATTATCTTGAAGTGCCGAGCAAGCAAAACCCCTTGTTCATTCCGATATAATCCCACTCTCTCGCTCCTGCTCTATTTTACTGCATTAGGACAACAACGACTCATGTGTTACTTGCTGCGGTAGCTGAACCCCTTGATCCTTTGCATGACCTGTCATTCCACAGTAATTAGATGATACCCACTAGTATGAGTAGGAATTGTTTGAGCCATGTTGTGCCTACTCATTTATGCTTGGTGTCATGCACTCTTTGCTTAGAGTTGAGTCGGGTCTGATTCATCGGGAATGAATTGGAATTATTATGAACATGTCCTCACTGTGTGAGCTAAGTGTGTGAACACGATTTGGTAAAGGTAGCGGTGAGAGGCCATGTAGGAGTACATGGTGGGTTGTCTCATTGCAGCCGTCCTCGAGAACTGAGTTACGTGTTTGTGATCCATGATCAGATTACTACCACGCATTGGGCCCGAAACCAATGGACCCTCTCGGCTTCTTGACCACCCTTGTCCTCGGTCAGGGAGTTGCAAGTAGTTTCGGTGTTTGTAGCATCTTTGGGGCATACAATAGCTGACCTTAGGGGTGGGTTGTGTTGCGGTAGGCACCGTGGCCCGTGTGTGCAGTGCCCGTTTGGTATCTCGGGAACCTGCACACATCGTTCGGGCTGTATGGGAAACCTCGGCGGACTCCTGCGGATGGAACCGAATAGGCGATAAACCTGGACTAGGGACTTGAGTGTTTAGGTAGGCCGTGGCCGACACCCGTTGGGCTTCCGCTTGAAGGTTGCAGTACATGTCGTGTAAACGGTAAAGTGGTGAGCGTGTGTGAAGAAGTACACCCTGCGGGTTTAATATGATCTATTGAATAGCCGTGTCCACGGAGAAGGACTTCTGGGTTGCCTATATCGGTTCATAGACAAGTGAAAGTGGATACTCTAAAATGCGCAAGATAAGCGTGAGTGCTATGGATGGCGTTCTCGTAGGGAGGCGGGAGCAGGTCCATAGTGGTGTAATGCCATGGTGAATATGTGGACTCGTGCGCCACCTCAAAAGAGTTACTTGCGTTCGTAGTTCAGGATAGCCACCGAGTCAAAGCTGGCTTGCTGCAGTCAAACTCCACCACCCCTTTTGATAATGATGCATATGTAGCTAGGTCGATGTAAGTCTTCTTGAGTACAATTGTACTCACGTTTGCTTATTTTATGTTTTGCGAGAGGCGTCGGTCTAGCTAAGTAGTTCCACGTGGACTTGACGTTTAGCTTGTTACCTCAGCTACGATCTTGTACCTCGGCGGGATCGGTAGATAGTCGAGCTTCCCAGCCTTTTTCATTTATAGTTATGCATGCCCTGACATGTTTAGCTTCCGCTTGTGCTTTGACTTGTATGCTCACGAGTGTTGGGTCATGAGACCCATGTTTGTAATATCTCGCTCTTGAGCCTAATGAATAATATTTTGAGTCGTAGAGTTATGTTGTGATGCCATGTTGTATCTACGCATATTGAGCATAATGTGTGTATGTTTGAAATGCTTGGTATGTGTGGGATCCGACAAACTAGTTGTTTATCCTTGGCAGCCTCTCATATGGGGAAATGTAGTCTCGTGCTTCGGCGATAGTAGTCCGCTACTGCCCGGTTCACGAGTCCTGCTAGCCCAGCACTACTGCTTGGACACTTGACTGGCGGCATGTGTTTCACCGTTCCTATATCTCGTCGCCTTGGGAAATGTCACGCGGTGTTATTCGAGTCCTGCCTAGCCTGCTACAGCCGGGATACCGAGTCTGTTAGCCCATGCTACTGCCCGAATACATACGTTGATGACCGACATGCTCGATGTGATTCATGTATGCTGTCCCCATGGGTTAGCGCCGCTTTGGGTTCACGACTAGCCATGTCGGCCGGGTTCTTTGTCATATGGATGCTAGCGACACTATCATATCGTGAGCCAAAAGGCATAAGCGGTTCCGGGCCATGGTAAGGCGACACCCGTGGGAATACCGTGCGTGAGGCCGCAAAGTGATATGATGTGTTACATGCTAGATCGGCGTGACCTAGGATCGGGGTCCTGACAATAATCCACCAACAATTCTTGCATGACTAAAGCAATCTGCCCTCTGTGTCGTCTATTTGATGGTTTTGTAGTTCTACTACACGGTTTTAGTTCCCATCTGGGATACACTAGTATGATTTTGATGATGAAACCACCACGATGGGTGTACCCCCGGTTAGATAAGGATATAAATTATCCTCCCTGTCATACTACTTATGTTATTTGTACTAGGTTCTCTAGGTTTAAACAACAAAGCTTTAATGCAATCGGAGGGACAACTAATAAATGACATTCGGATGAAAACTTATACTAACTTGACAAAGGCGTACCCCAATTTTACTGCAGGGCCGAGTCAGTTTTCTTTTCTACATTGTAGGCTGGTCAATTATGTCTTGTAAGAATTCTTAAATCTTCACTCCAAGACCTATTTAAGACCATTTCTTAATTAGAGCAAACCACTAGGGTGCCCATCTATCTGTGATAAGTGGGTTCATTGCATTCTAGTTACTTACATTGCAAGCCACGAAACCATATATGGTCCTACCAATACACATTTTGATATTTGTGCAAGCATTGTCATGTGCAATTTTACGTATTCTTTTCTTGTGCATTTTCTGTGCATTTTTAACACAAAGTTCTCAAAGAGAGTTTGCCTCCTAGGATAAGATTTCACCAGCCTCCATCTCTCTTTTTCCAATGAAAGAATGCAGGACTTTTAGTTTCAAGGTTCTTTGGTACTTCATGTTTGAGCGATGAACATGACAAGTTAATTTCAGATATGACACTGTTTGGACATTAATTTGAGTAGATGAACATTTTGTGGTTCTGCTAGGACTTGCTCCAGATTTTTAACCCTAGGTTTCTTTTCTTCTGAGAAAATTTTTGAAAATTCAGAAACTTGGAGTAACTTTGTGGACTGTACTTTTGTGATCTCCTACTCCTGAATTTTCATGTCACTTGTGCTATTGCCAAGCATGACATGGCCATTTTTATTCTGTTTTGATGGAGCTTGGTGTGTGTTGTTTACGTACTACTAAGCAACCTATTTTGAAGTGAGTAATCAGCATGAGCAAAAATAAGTAAATAATAAAAGTACAACTTCAAAAAAGAATAGGTAGTTATCGGCCCTTTTATAATTTAGTATAAAATGATCATCTTTTAATACTATATTTGTTTTCCTTTTTATGATCATTAAGTATATGTAAGCATGCACAATCAGTCCATTAGCTCTCCCACAAGAAAGAAAGTAGCATTGTATACTAAATTAAGGACTTATAGGTCACCAAACCAAATATATATATGGAATGCACTGCAAGGAGATCCTCCATTTCCCTTTTCCTGTGATCCCTATGCTTCTTTTCAGGAAGAAGGCCCATGAGGATCCCCTTGACTCTAGAAAATACTAATTGGAAACACTTTATAGGCGATGCTTTCTATGACAGATCTCCCAATTGTTGCCATAGCAATATATTCTAAGCCCTCTCCAGTTTGGAGCTTCATTTACTGTGAGCTTCATTTCCTTGGGAGAGATTAGCTAAATTAATCTTTCTCTCCTGCAAAGGAAGTGCCCTGTTTTACTCACTTTGTCAAAAGTCATAGTATAAGATTGGTAGTACAGAGCACTGCTCTTTGGTACTACTTACGCTTTCGGTGCTAGAGGCAGATCTTCTCGGGTAAGATCCTATAATTAACTTATGTAAGCACCTACAGCATAAGGTTAGTAGTCTTGGTAATCCTACGCTCAATGCTAGAGCAAATCTTCTCAGTGAGATCCCTAATTAACTTGTCTAAGTACCTAAACAAAATTCCCCATGGAGGAAATGATCTAGCTCCTCCTACACATTTATAGATCAATCAGCTCAGTTCTAGTCTTGTTGGACTTTTGCACCACCAAAAATGTACTACTAGTTGCAAATCTTTACAGAGATAGCTTCATAGCGAAGGTTCCAAATAATAAACCAGTACCACACTAAATGCAGTAGTCTTGCCACCTCCCGATAAACAGCGGGGTCTCGATGAGCAATGTAGTTAATTAGTCGGGGCCTAAAAGCCAATCTCTTTGTCACTGCACGCAAATGCACTGCACAGGCAGGGAATGTACTAGGATGAAAGATGTACTTTACCAACTAATCTAATGGTGCTGGCACAAAGTGAAAAACAATAGTTAATTTGACAGAGTGCAAGGGTTTAGTTTTTGCACTGTGTTTGATGTGTTCTTCCACCAGAGAGAAGATTTTCACACGTGTAGAAGTTTTTTTTCAAATATATTTTCAGTTAAAACAGAGTGAAGGTTCAGTTATTTGCTGCCATGGTGGTTTCTTCAATCAAATAATCTTTTCATTCCTGCTTGGCGATTTATTATTTCTAAGAAAAGAGAGCTAGGATCTTACTAACAACTCTACTAGATTGTTAAGTTGGGTGGGATGTAAAAGCAAGTCTTCTTCTAAGTGCAATATACTTAGTGCTGCTATATGAGTGTATAAATATTTGTTGCTATATAAATGTGAACAAAATTAGTGCTTGTATATGATATTCTGCCATGAAGCTTCACCAGCTCACTGTGGGTGTGGGATCCATGTGACATGTGACATTGCATCCATGTCCACAGGATAATGATTTTGCAGGTACCCGAGAGGCCCTTGAGTTTGCGGAATGTCGATTAACTTCCGTTCCGGCAAATTGGATACTCCATATGTCCTATTTTCAGCAAAGGTCATGCTGAAATTTTCCGTGAATTTTAGCATGACTTTGCTAAAAATAGGACATCTGGGGCACTTGTGACTAATGCATGGGCCGGGGTATCTTAGTAGTTAATTAAGTAGGATCAAGTGCCCCGGCGTACTTGTGACTAATGCATGGCTTTTAGGGTGCCTCGGTGTCGATAAAAACCGAAATGATGAAAGGTTAGGCTTTTAGGGTGCCTTGGCGTCGAAAAACCCTCAATAATAAAAGCTTAGATTTTAGGATGCCTCGGTGTCGACAAACCCTAAATGATGAGACCATGATCTTGTTCCTTGACAATAACCAACTTTTTGACCAAACTTTGTTTCTATTTAGAGAAACATGGCCCACAATGATGAGGCGGGGTTGGGCGGCATGGCATTCAGGGAGCTGTCCCGGAGATGGAGGAACAACCTCACTTGTATGAGGCCGCCGCCTTCCCCACCGATCCACGAGACCACGGATGGTGCCGCCGAGGATGACCACACCGATGCCACCACCGATGGTGCCGCCGAGATGCCACCATCGATGATGGCGGCGCCGCGCCGAGATGGCAGCCAGCCGAAGAGGCAGCGGAAGGACCGGCGCCCGATCGTGCTCCGCACCCTCAAGGAGGAAGTTCTTGAAGTGGACTCCAGCGGAATCCAGCGGCGCCCGAGCGAATAGTCAAGGGTACTCGCTTCAGCTCGGGTGCATTGTCCGAGCACCGTCTCGATCAACACCGAGAACCTAAGGCATCGACCAAGGGAATTTGCGCAACCTCCTCTTCACGAAGCTGCACGAGCGATACAAGTTCCCGCTGAATTTGAAAACACAAGCCTCAAAGGGAATAAAGTGAACAATGCTGCCCTCACGAAGATGAGCAAGGCCCTGTCTACTTGGAAAAGCAATGTGAAGAGAATGATCGAGAAAGGTGAGAGTTATGAGAAGATCAAGGAGAAAATCCTTCGATCACGAAGATGACTACTAGCGACTTCAAGATCAATTGCTCGAGCACATAAGCTCCCAATCAAGTGAGTGGGGAAACAAATGCGGAGCTGAACATGGGGAACACACACTCGGTCCGGCGGTTCTGAGTGGCGGAGCCTATATGGGACAAGGAGGAGGCGGACCGTGCGAGCAAGGCCTACCGCCCTCTTGATACATACGGTGACAAGCGGACCAGGAACTTTGTCGGGGCCGGTACAAGAAGGACCGAAAACAAAGGAGCTTACCACGGATCCGAAGACCAGGCAGCTTGAGCTTGTTACAGTAAGGAATACACCCAGCGTAATTAGCTCCATATGGTTGCATTCTAATTAATGAAGCGAATTTCTAAATGGTTCACATTCCTTCCATGCGATTGAAAGCGATGGCGCGGGTCGACTAAGACAACCCTTGGGACACCACTCTAAATAGGGGTTGAATGTAATGAAGAACAAGGATAAGCTCGATGGCCGGCGTCGGCTGGTCGTGTGGCGGCAAAGGCTTGTCGACAAAATGGGGTCATACTATACGCTGGTGTGCGGAAGGAGAAAAGACCAGCTCGGAAAGCCAGCGCGAGAGGTTCAAGAACTCAAGGCACAGGTGGCGCGGATTCGGAGATTGTCCAAAGCAAGTGGAACAACGACTCGGGCGGCGATCACCGCCCTTGTGCCTACCTTGATCTCGGGGTTGAGTCGTGGATTGCGGGCGGCCAACGAGGCGCCCGATTCCTAGCTTCACGGCCAGCAACTCGCATAATGCGATGGCGGGGCCATTGGTGCCTCCGGCGGGCGGCATTGGTGTCTCCGGCCGCACGGAGCTTAATGCACCGGGTGTCGCGCGGCGGCACCTCTTCAACAAGCGGCCCCTCCGTCAGCTGCCGCCCGCCGTTGGCGGTGCCTCGACATTAGCCGAGCTCGGCGCCATCATCACGGTAACTAATTAAGCCTCTCGGCCGAGGACTTCATCTCCTTGCCTTTGATCGGGCATCCTGGCGCCCTACATGTTTTCGCAGGGCGCCGCCGGCGTTCGTGCACTCTCCTCCGCCGTGAACAACGAGTTGGTCGATGTCGCCAAGGAAAAATCGTTCAACGGGCAACCTTGTTCCACGGTACCGGATGCCACCCAACTTGTTTAGGGTTCAACTGGTTGGTGCTGCCAGGCTGCGACGACTTGTTACCTCGAATCGACCCGTCGGGGCGGCGATGATGACGTGATGACCCTCGGCGCTGCTGAGCTGGCCCTGCTTTGGCGAAGAGCCAGATTCGTTTGAGGCGGGGACACCACCCCAAAGACAACACCGCCAGTCATGCGGCGCCAAGTCGGCCCCATGGCAAGACCGCCGTAGCGGTGCGGACATCCCTATGCCACTGGATCCAAACATGCATATGCACAGGATCGAACGGCGGCGACGGCGACTATGATACATTTGGCAGCGTCGATCAGTACTTTGCCGAGCATGGGTGCGATGGCGACTTCATGGGGCCTCCTTCTCAAGAACCAAACCCAACAAAAGGCGTGTGCGATCTAGTTCGTACAGCGGAGAAGCCAAGTTACAACAGCGCCGTCTCATGTTCAGCTCTCGGGAGGCGCCTCCGGCTGCCGACTTCACCGAGCCTCGAGATAGGCGAGGTGCGAAATATTATCAGCCCCAACACACTCAAGAAGGCGGTGCAGCAGCAAAACTCGGTCCCATTACAGGAGAAGAAGAAGGCACGCAAAAGAAAGACTAAGAAGGGTGCGAGCCAGCCGCACCGAAATACGATCCATGCTCGGGGCGGGCCACCTTCACCGCAGGATATCTCGAGGAGGGTGCATGTGGCGGGTAGGCGATGCTACCGACAAATATGCTCAATGCTGCAACCGGTGCTATCGGAGTCTGCATGATGTTCTTTCTTTGGAGAAGCGGCGTCTCGGGGAGAAGGATGTGGCATACCGGTTTTGCGGCCAAGGTGCGGAGGGCAAGGGCTTTGTGGATAACTCCATCGGGCGTCTGATCGTCCTGCGTTTTGATGACATCACGCTATGTTGAACCTTCATCCGCTGCACTACACCTTCATTCGGCTATTTTATTTGAGTATGGAGATGCGGATCATTAGCGACAAGACCGGACATCGTGATAGTCGACCCCTTCTACATGCGTGCCAAGATCTTGGGCAGCGCTGGGGACCGGCAAGTCGCGAGTTCTTACCTCGAAGGCGTCATTCGGCAAACCAAGATAAGGATAACTTCCTCGTGCCTTACTTTCCGAGTAAGTCCTCCCTCAACCGCCCGTAACATATGAATTCTTACATTTCGATCGTTTTTCTTTTAACATTCCGTGTTTTCTGCGGTGACACACGTTGCACGCTCATCCTCCTAAGCCCCAAATATTCCATGGCCACGTATTTCGACCGGACCGTCGATCGAGCGTAGACTACACAAATGTCAAGAAGGTTCTTGATGATGTTCTCCCGGCTCGCCAAATCTGGAGGCACCTTCACCAGGCCTATTCGTAAATCGGCAAGCACGTGTTCTCCCCAATCTGACGTTCTGCTGCTTCAAGCAGCCGCTTTGGCGGTCGAAGGGTGCCTACTCGCCATCCATCACATGCGAGGCGATCGTGCGGGACCATCATCAACCACGCTACCGAGTAAACTCAAGATTGGGCATGGCGTGTCGGCAATCCGGGCGCGGACCTCCGACAAAATTCTTTCGCATCCGATCGGAGTTTGCGGAAATCATCCATCAAGATGTCGCCGTACCTCGGGGCAGTTCTACCTCGAAATCAACCGTCCAACGGTGACATCGACACAATGCTACAAATGCAGGATGACAACGCCCGTTCTTTCATGACTCCCACGATGAGCGGCGGCTTCATCCACGCTCCGTCCCTTGAGTCGAGTTGTCTAGTTCTGAAACATCGATTGGCTCATGTTGTAATTAAACTTTAATGAACTTGTAGTATGTCTCTTTGGTTTGAGTCGTTCAACTTAGATGTAATCGATGCTATTAATGTCTTGCTAAGACGAGAGCACCGCATTCAGCCATTTTGCGGAACACACTCAAGATAAGGCCCAGAGCCATGCTAACCCGCTTCTTTGAGGTAGGGCCCGTGAGTCCCTGCTACTCACGGGGTGCCTAGATACACCCCTGCCTAGCCCTACCGCGCCCACGTGTCGCAGTGGGGGCTGACACGCCTGGCTCCTCCCGAGGGGAGCCCTCCCACGCTCCAAAGGAAGCACCATGCTCAAGGCCACGACGACACCGCCGAGCGCCATGCCCGTGACAAGACATGTGAAGCGCCATGTTCGGCCACAGGATAAACAACCGAGGGTGGCCTCCTGGTCGCTGGCCAACCTCGTGGGAGGAGCAGCCTGTTCCGCCTGGGTCGCAACGCTTCTCCTCGGGGAGTGCCGCATGAGGGGGATGACGGGCTGCGCCTCGGTTATGCCCAGATGCACGCCACCCAGCCAGCCCTCGCCTGGTTCGCCGTGACGCACTCCCTTTAGAGCGAGCCAAGGTATGGCTGTCGCTTGAGGCCAAGGGGGACTCCCGAGCATCGCGAACAGAGCCTACGTCACGTGAGGCCCTCACCCCTAGTTCCGAAGGCTAACGGTGTTGGGTATGCGCTGGGCCCTCAGTAATAATCTGGATGTAAACTTCCCTTTGGGCAATATATCAACTTGACTCATCCAATTCTTGTGGGTTTTTGTCATGCTTGGCCTCCGTTGTTTGGTTATGGGTTTTCTTTTCTTTGTTTTGCTCTTACCATATTGCATTTGTGTCACTTGTCATCTTGCATTCCATTCTTATCATGTGTTGGTGGTGTTCTCCCACATGTCATGTACTTGCATGTGCCATTCTCATTTTGCATTACCATCTCCTCCTTCCTCTACTTCTTTCCTTATCAAGTGCTATTTTCCTTTCTCAATTAATGTTCATCTTCTCCCTCGCAAATCTTGCTCTTTGCATTTAACCTCTCCACAAATATCTCCTCATTTGAAGTTGTTATGGTCAGGTTCAAAATGACACAAGTTTGAAATATTTCCAAACTTGTCTTATTTTTCTACCTCTAAAAATGTCCATTACAATTTATTTAAATAGTGGAGAATTCAGGAGTTTGGGGATATTTTCCTTTCACTCCAACTCTTCTCATTTTCTTTTCTGATTTCTTTTCTCTTCCTTTGATTTTAAAAAAAGAAAAAGAAGGAGGCAGCAAGAGCAGTGGCAGCTCAAATGAGGCCTTCCCCACCTGGCTCCTGCCTTCCAAACTGCCCCACTTCTCCCAAATTTCAGCCTGTGGAGAGCGCCCACCGCCGCTTCTTCTCTCCCTGCCACAAGACCCATCTCCGCTACAGACCTAGTGCCTTCTCCACGTGGACGCCGCTGGCCGGCCAGCCAGCTGCAGCTGCGCACTCACCCACCTTTCTCTCTCTCGCCGCCATGGGGACCCCGAGCACGAGGGAGCGTGAGCTCGACCCCTCACACCCTAGCTCCTTCTTATCCCCTCCTGTCCACGCCGAGCCCCTAGGGTTTCTCTCCTCTCGCCGCCGCCAGTGAGTAACCACCAGTTTCACGCCCGCCCCGTCCCCGAAGCATTCGAGAGCGCGCTGTCAGCTGGGCGTGTTTCTCCGCCACCCCAACCCTCGGGCCCGTGGTTTCTTTCTTCATCGCTGCCGACTTCGCCCACGACGCCGACTACGGTGCCTGATCGCAAGTTCTCGACGCCTGCTTCTGCCTTCTTCTCGTCGTTCACGTGAAGTTCAGAGCCTCTGGCCTCGCTGCCGCCTCGCTCTGCCGAACCTGTCATGGCCCTAGGGGTGAGCTGCGGCTCCTCCTCTCCCATCCCTCTGCATTTGGCACCTGCAGGTCTCTGCCTGCCTGTTCCTGTCACGCCTGTAGTGCCCGGGCGTGTCCTAGTTCTTGGGATCACTGTAGTTTGGCGTGGGTGTAGTTGCTGCTTCTTCTGGGTTCGCCCTTCAACTCAGAGGTGTCTTCCGCCACAAGACCCATCTTGTTCGAGGTCGCAGAGCCAGCCAGAGGCCGCAGTTGCTTCGCCGAATCGCTGCTTTTCTCTGCTCTTGATCAGGCCTGGTAGTTTTGGTCTAGTAGGCCCGAGTCCCTATCCATCAACCCCTAGCCTAGCCGAGCTGGTTTGACCCCGCTCACACACTGGCGCACTGGTTCAATCCCAAAGCGCCGCCTTTTTATTGCTGTTTTCCTTCTGTCTGTCTTCGCAAGAGGTAGTAGTTAAGGGCCGAGGCCCTCTTCTCTGTCACGCCTAGCCTGGGTAGCTGGGCGGAGTCCCACTGGGAGACCTGGTTCGATTCCCCGAGGTCTGGTTTCTTCCCCTTTTAAACCCATATTGCCACCGCTCTATGACAAGAGGGCCCTCATGTCACCTCTCAATACCCTCCATATGCATATTTTTTTCCTTTACCTGCTTTCCATTTCGGATTGTTTCTTTTTCTGTTTTAGGCAAGTCCACTCGACATTTCAAATCTGAATTGCCATTTGTTAACTTCCATTTTAGGCAGGTTTTGACTTAGTGCTTTTGTGATGATTTTCTAATGCAACCCTAACATATTATATATGTTTTGGGTAGAAAATCCCACCAACTCAGTGGTGGCATTAGTTTCTGCATTTGAGCAAGTTTATGATCATGCCTTTTGCATCATGTTTATGTGTTGTCTTTCATGGGCATATTTATTTGCTTTATGCTATGAGTTAGTTTAATGCAGCATGGCTTTGTACATCATGCGTTATGTAGGTTTTCACCATTCTTGTTTTGCCCGCCATATCCAACCCGTGCATCCGCTTCCGTGATTCTATATCGATTTCTACCAAATCATCTCATCTTTCCGATGGCATGCTTGGTTTGCCAAGATGATGCATGGTTTTTCATTTACCTTCCGGAGTGCACATACGCATTGCATATCACTTCCCGCATATTCATGTCATGTTTTGCATCATGTTGATTGTGCATTGCACCGTGATTTATTGTGGTTCCTTTGTTTGTGTTGTTGCTTTGGGTAGAGCCGAGACGAGTACGTGAACGAGGAGCTTGTTGAGAACGCCGAGGATCAAGCTTTCGGCAACTCGAACATTGCGCAAGATGACCATACTCGAAATCACTTCTATCTTTGCTATGCTAGTTGCTCGCCTTTGCTATGCCTATGCTGCGATGCCTACCACTTGCTATATCATGCCACCCATATTGCCATGTCAGCCTCTAACCATCCTTTCCTAGCAAACCGCTGATTGGCTATGTTACCGCTTTGCTCAGTCTTATATGCGTTAGTTGCAGAAGCTGAAGTTTGTTCCTTGTTGAACATGGAGATGTTGTTCCTTGTTGGAACATGTTTTACTTGTTGGGGATATCACAATATTTATATATCGCTATGTTTAACACATCTATATACTTGGTAAAGGGTGGAAGGCTCGCCTATGCCCGGTGATTTGTTCCACTCGCCACCCTAGTTTCCATCATACCGTGTTATGTTCCTTGATTTTATGCCTTACACGGTGGGTGATTTATGGACCCCTTGACAGTTCGCTTTGAATAAGACTCGCCAAAGAAGGCCCAACATTGGTTTTACCATTTGCCACCTAAGCCTTTTCCCCGGTTTTTCAGAGCCCGAGGGTCATCTTATTTTAAACCCCTGTGCCAATGCTCCTCCGAGTGTTGGTCCAAACTAGAGCCACTTGCGTGCCACCCCGAGGCAACTTGGGGCATCTTCGGGTTGCCGCACGAGTGTTCATCCGGATGCCCTGAGAACCAGATATGTGCAGCTCCTATCGGGATTTGTCGGCACAACCGGCGTGCTTTGCTGGTCTAGTTTTATTGCTGTCGAAATGTCTTGTAGTCCGGATTCGAGATTGATCGGGTCTTCCCGTAGAAGGAATAACCTTCGCTGACCGTGAGAGCTTATAATGGGCTGTTGGGACACCCCGCAGGTAATATCTTTCAAAGTCGTGCTCATGTTATGAGGCAGATGGGAATTTGTTAATGTCCGTTTAGAAACCTAAAGATGACCTCAATTAAAATACACATCAATCTGCGGTGTAACTGGATGGTCTCTTCTGCGGAGTCCGGAAGTGAACAGTGTTGGAGTGTCCGACGAAGTAGTTCAGATCACTTCTTGATCGCTACTAGTTTCACCTAATCGCGTTTTGCCTTCTTCTCGCTTCTTTATGCAATGTAGCCACCATATATGCTAGTCGCTGCTGCAGCTCCCACTACTACTCGTCCTTCCTATTAGCTTAAATAGTCTTGATCTCATGGTGTGAGATTGCTGAGTCCCGTGACTCACAGATACTTCCAAACAGTTGCAGGTTCCGATGCCAAGGCAGATGATTCCACCGAGCTCAAGTGGAGTTCGACGAGGAACGTGGTCGCTACTATGTGTCTTCCCAGATGATCGTAGTGGTGCCTGGGCTTGGGACGATTCGGGAATGTGTTAGCATTTGGGGTATCTTCTTTATTTTGGTTCCGTAGTCGACCTTGAGTGTACTCAATGATGGATGTTTATTTCTGTACTGTGAAGTGGCTAATGTAAGCCAACTATGTATCTTTCCCTTGATTATTACATGGGTTGTGTGAAGATTACCTCACTTGACATTGCTTTCAATGCGGTTATGTTCTAAGTCGTGCTCGACACGGGAGATATAGCCGATCGGGGCGCTATAATCACAGACGAGAACGGTGGATCCACCCGCTACCACCTCCTTACTTGTTGTTCGCGCTAAGGGGACTCATACCACTCAGAGCCTAACTTGTCACGGCCTCACCCCTTGGTCCCGCCCGTTTCCGGTCGTGGGGCTAACGGCGGCTGAGGATACAAGGGGCCGAATGCGCCAAGCGAGAACATAAGCAAGTAGGAAGCAAATTTCAACAAAAGCAAATATTACAGTCCGCATCGTTATCGCAGTACCAAACGAAGTTTAAACGCCCCGAGGCATGACATGTGCAGGAGTTAGCGAGGGGAGCCGAAGGAGTCACTTGTCGGCTGTGAGCAGCATGAGTGGGCGCGCCAGGAAGCAGCAGGGCCGGCAAAGACACTGCTTTGGCTTGGTGTCGGCCCGAACTTCTCAACAGAGCTCCGACGATTCTTCACGGAAGCTCAGCTGCAATGCTGCCACAACGGCATAAAGAAGGTCCATGTCGATGCCGGGGTCACGTAAGATAGATGGGTGAGATCCGCGCAAGGCTGCAGGTGAAGACAAGACTCCGCCCGCCTCACCTGTGGGGGCCAAGACCAAGGGAGACATCTCAAGAGCGGATCATGAAGGGAAGCAGTTTACGGGCCGGCCCGCGCCGCCGGGCTCTCCAAGCCATAAAGCCTCACAGGACGCGAGCCTTCACCTCCATATCCATGAAGGCCACGCCTCAGCCGTAACCCGCTTGGGCGCCCAGCCTGACCTTCCTCGCCTCCGCCTCCTGCCCCAACGCTAAGACGGCCGGGCGCGCTTCAGCTTGGCCTCCGTCCTGATGGCCACCACAGCCTTCATGCCTTCCTCCGCCTCCCGGCGGAGGCGAGCCTCGGCGAGCTGGGTTCGCAAGCCCTTTAGCTCACCCTCCATCGCCTTGCAGCGCCTTCGATGCTGGTTGCCTCCCTGTGGCAGCATCGCGGCTACCTTCTTCGCTGAACAGCCGCTTTCTCTCATCACAGCCGCCGGCTCGGACCGCCGCCAATCGAAGCGGGCCGGCACGAATCCAGCAGAGGCCAGCCCAGCGCCCGCCACTGCGAGGGTCGGCGCCTGTAGATCTCTCGCCGCAGCCGGGTCCAGCTTGAAGAGGCGTCCAGACCGCGGAGGAGTCGGAGAGAAAGCAAGAGGCGGAGTAGGAGGAGTTGGCGGCGGCAGAACCACTCGCGCTTGAGGCGGAACCAGCGGGCGCCACGACGACGGGTTAGGCTGCGCCCAAGAAGGCCACCCGAGCCGCTAGACAGGCTGAGTCACCTAGCGGGCTCACCAGCTCGCGAGGACACCCGGGCGGGAGAGGCCTCGTGTCGGGTCGCTCTTCCTTTCGGCAAAGGCACCACCACGGATGAGGCCTCAGAGCTCCCCTTTAGCTTCTTCGCCAGCAGCGCCACCGATCAAGAGCATGGACATCGACCAACAAAGCATAATCAAGGTGAGACGGGCACTTACAGGTCGCCTCCTGTGGACTGAGCAGCCTCCGCCATACTTGAGCCCGAGACGCTGCAGTGGATCGGCTTCAAGGGGACCAGAGCGCAGGCTCGGCTGATCGCCTGGCCGGGCGGATCT
Organism: Aegilops longissima; assembly: GCA_021605205.1. Classification (NCBI taxonomy): domain Eukaryota; kingdom Viridiplantae; phylum Streptophyta; class Magnoliopsida; order Poales; family Poaceae; genus Aegilops; species Aegilops longissima. The sequence continues at coordinate 161,151,856 of CM038679.1, forward strand.
GGGACCAGCCCGTCCCCGGTCTCTTCGATCGGAGGCAGGCTTTTGCCTCCCCGCCATCTTCATTCGCTGCCACTTTCGGGAGGCGGAGAACGCGGGCTCACAGCCGCAGGAGGGAGCCCTTGACTCGCCGAATCAACCCCCTCTGCCTCCTCTCCTCCGCTTCGCTGGAGTCGGAAGAGGGCACGCCCACTAGGTCCTCCGGAGCTCATGGCACGAGCCTGCCCTCGCTGAAGGCGGGCATGGACCCCACAACCTGCTCCCAACTCGCTGAAGAAACAGGGCGCGGGGCGCCTGTCTCACCACATCGCCTCTACCAAGGACTGGAGGACCATCACCAGATCCTCGCTGCCGTGGCCACGGGCTCGGCTAGGCCTCCACATCGGCGAGTATCGACGGAGCGGAGCCACCGTGCTCCAGAACTCCTCAACAACGACGACTGTCAACTCGCCGCCACCGATCGTCTGCTTCAGATTCAAGGCCCATCCTCTCCAAAGACTAGCAAGGCGAGGGTCCCAAGTCAGCCAGACTCAGTAGTCGAGTCTTGGCGGGCTCCGTGGGAGGATCGGGCCAGGATCCGCCTGCATCCACCAAGACCCACTTGCCCGAAGCCCTCAATCCGCCTCCCAAGGTTTGAAATGGCAATAGTTCCGCCAGAGGCGACGAAGCTCGCAGACGCGGAGACGGGACCACGGGAGAATCAAGGAAGAAGTAGTGGCGCAGCAAGGCTACCGAGGCCTCACCCCAACATGGGCCTCGCAATAGTAGGCGAAGATTTGTGAGAAGGACGGAGTTGGGATGGAGGTGCAAGGCGGAATGTTGTAATGGCGGCAAGGACGGAGAAGAAGAATTCAGTGAAGGGAGGCGACAAAGAAGAACGGGGAAGGTACTTCGACCTCAGGGCGGAGGAGCCGGCCTTGAACATCATCGCCCGCCGACGCCCCACGCCCGCCAGCCGGGCGATCGGCAAGGCTCGCCGACACGCTCGCGGGTCCAAAGCAGAGAGTACCAGTTCGCCGGGTTTGGCGAGGAGCCATGACTGGCTAGGGTATGGAGGCGAGTGGATCAAGGTCTTGGAAGCAGGAAGGAGGGGCGCAAGAAAGGGATCCGAGCAAAGAACCGAGAAAGTAAAGGAGGCAAGAAAGATGCCGCTTATTATCAACCCGCTGCTGCGTAGCACCCACGCCCAATCAACCGCCACGCGGCGCCTAAGGCCGAGGCTGTTAGGGGCCCACGACGCCAGACTTGCCTTTCGCCTCCGCCGCCGTTCGCAAGCTGCTGTGGCCCTGGGCTATTGCCGGCGTTTCGGGAACGGGGTCCCTGCATTTGCTCGCTCGCAGCTGGCGGGCTCAAAGGAGGCCTGTGACGGCCCATCCTCACCAACAAGCTCAAGACTCGCGAGGGGCTGAGATTACGGGCGGACGACCAAGAGCTTCTCAGCACAGCGCCACGAGGAGGCGGAGAGTTCAAGGGGTGCTCATGAGGTGCCCGTGACGTGCCATGACGCACTAAGGGCGCCACTGGGCCACGCAGCAGCGCCCTCCTTCCTCTTTAGTGCAAAGGGGCAAGCGCGGCAAGGGCATCAGCAAAGGCATCCGCTTCGCAATAAGACCAAGACCAGCCCCAACGGCTGGAATGCGCCATCGTGAGTCTAGCAAAGGGCCATCACCAGAGTTTTGGCAAAAGTAGGACCAACTTTAGTGAGGATAAGTGTACCCGCTGTTCCCCTTCAAATGGCCAATTGTTGGCGCTCTTCCCGCTAATATTTGGGGAAGAGGCCTGTAGGCCTTCGCCACAAATAGGGGTAGCACCGTAAAGGAGGATCGGATTGAGCAAATGGAATCCGTAAAGAGAGACAAACCTGCTCTCTTTAGAGCAACGGGCACCACTTAGCAGTTCACACCCACCAAGAACAGACTCGCGAGGCTGTTCTTCCCTGTACTTTTCTTCGCCGGCCCCAGAGGCAATCCACACACCACAAACTAGAGTAGGGCATTACACCACAACGGGTGGTCTTAACTAGTATAAATCTTATGCTCTTGTGTTGTTCTTGTTAGTAGTTTAGATCCCTCGCGATTCGTGAGGTACTAGACGGTGGAGGGTTGGATCTCCGCAAGACCCTGTAGTTCGATTCCAAGGGTCTGCCGAACCCGTGATCCGACAGACACCCCCTAGTCCAGACTCCTTCAAGAGTCTCCCTCAACCAGGCTTCAATGACGATTTAGTCCGCAAGCATATTGTCTTCGATTGCAAGGCGGGTTCTCCTCCGAATACTTCATAGAAGGTTTTGAACACCAGATAGTGTCCGCTCTCAAAACAAGTTCCACATAACACCGTAGAGAGAATAATTTTTGCACAGATCTGCTGAGTATTCCCCAGCGTGACATCACACCACGGCCAGGCCTTTATATGAATCGCTTTTCACCGCTCCACCTTAGTGCGCTTAGCGGCGTGTTTTGGCACGCCTTATCAAAGCATAGATCGTGCCCCTTATTCCGGATTTCATCAATACGGACGGTAACTCCATCCGCCATTGATTACGGCACTTGGGAGATTAAGTTTTACAGTGCTGGTGGGGACGATAGCTTCGTCTCATTCATATAAGGGATAAGGATCACCTTTTCACCCACGCCCTTCCTCCTTTGCTCATCCATTCACAAGACTCGAGCTCCGCGCCAAGTCCGCACATCCCACCTCAACCTTCTCCAACCATGTCGAGCGGAGGGGTGTGGATGGCCTCCTCTCACCGGAGGGGCACACACAAGATCTGGGAGGTCAATATTTGTCCGGGCGACATCGCAAGCACAGTTGCCCTCGACGCGGGCAGCTCATTCCAACCCCCAGCCCCATGAGAGGGCGGTGTTTTCCCACTTCCTCCATGACTAGGTTTTCCACTTCACCCATTTGTCCGGGGCTCATGTTCTACTACGGCCTGGACTTCCATGACCTGGCCCCAAATTTATCCTCAACATCTCGGCGCGATCACGGTGCGAGGCCTTCTCTCAGATCCAGCCCCACTTCGCCTATGGCTGAAGATCTTCAATGTCACGCCGGGAGCCGGCGGCCGCTGCGGAGGCGGAGGCGCCATGGTCGGCAGATGTCCTATGGCTCGAGGGCGCCTTTGAGGAGACAATAAAGGGGTGGAAATCGGGTGGTTCTACATCACCGAGCCACGCGACTTCAATGTGGTGGCCTGACCAGATCTCGCTTCCCGACACGGCTCTCGCCATGGAAAGAGATGGGCTCGACGTGGGGGAATTCGACGAAGCTATCCGGACTTCAAACATGCGTCCAAACCTCGTGGACAAGAATCTCAGGCTTGTCGATGTAATCCAGTGTGATGCTCATCCGCCGGATTCTCCCATGCCAACAACGGGCCTTCAATTTGTGGAGTTCGATCCGCAAAGACCAATTCTGAGCCGTTTCTTCGACACTACGCACGGATGCCGAAGGTGCTGTTCATAGGCCAAGCCCTTGATCTCGCAACAAAGATCGCGATACAGCCTCGCGCGCCTAGCCGGCGAGGTGTTATTTTACCTTTACGGACTTTTTTCATAGATTGACTCTGTGGGATCTAAAACTCCCTAATCTTTTGGATGTAATCTGGTTGAAGACGCCCCGACAGATTAACCGTCCTGCCTTTGCCGAAGACCCAGCGATGCCCGATTGACAGGTTGCTGGCCCGTACCCCGTGGTGCCGGAGAAGAAGGCTAAGAAGGAGGCCACGGAACTCAAGGAGCTCCCGCGCCAGTGCTGTCCGATTCTCAAGCGTAATCTTCCCCGAGGACGAGGAGGAGGAAAGAAGCTTCTCCCAGCCGGGTAGGAGAGAAAGGAAGGCCCCCAACCGGGAGGCCGGAGGGTCCAAGGGAAGAACCTTCCTCCGGATTCTCCACCAACGCCGACAACGACGAGGAGGATTGGCCAAGGGCCAGCCCGGGCGAGATCGTAAGAGTCCGATACCCATGGCTTTTTATCATTGCATAGTGTTCTCTAATGCCGAACAATCATGCAGCTCAAGGGGGCGAAGTTCGCCACTTTGTCGAAGGGTCCCTCGAGTTCGCCGGAAATGGAGATTACTTACTTCCGACCGCCTCACTCACGCCAGGACGACGCCATGGTGGGCCCCAAGGGGGCTTGGTCAAGAGGAGGTGGCGCAGGAGGCGCCACAAGGCAACTCCCGACCAGTGCGGTGGGGCAAGACCCCAGGCTCGGCTCACCCTTGTCCGACTCCATGCCGAACCTTCTGGTTCCGAGTCCGCAAGCGTCCTTCGTAAGAAGACGCCGTGTCCTCCGGCCCAACCGAGGCACCGGATAGCGATCGAGGCGCTTCCATCGAGGAGGAGCACTGCACCGCGAGTACGGTGATCCGGACAGTTCAGTCCGCCAAGAGAGGGCTGACTGAAGCCTGTACCAGCCTTCTAACAGGCTTTGAGGTAAGTTTAGAATATAAAAATATTACCGATAGACAGTAGCCTCGATGTTTAGTTCGTGTTCGGAAAGAAAAGCCAACAAAGGATCTAAAAAGATATACGCAGGAGTCTAACATAAGTATGTCAATATGGGTATGTGCTGCGCCATTGACCGCCAGACCGATCCTGGAGGTCAATGCATTGAAGCGAGCCTCGAGCGGTCCGAGAACGAGCTCGCCAAGCCAAGAAGCAGCTCGAGGACAAGGAGGGTAAGTAGTACCTTATTAAAGAAATACCTTATAAAAAGTTTCAAGGCAAAAATAACAGTGAATAACATACTGCAGGGCCACAAACGAGGTGGCGACCTCAAGGAAGCGTGTCCGGGTCGAAAACAAAGCGGCTATGAACGCACCGAGCAAGAGAAGGGGAGGCGAGCTGGGCAAGGTAATGCAAGAGATCCAAGCTCGGAAAACACGAGAGTTGGAGCGTGACTCAAGACTCGAGAGTCCGAGCCTGCCTCGCTCTTGAGAGTGCCAAAGCTGCTAAGGCCGAGGCCCAAAAACCCTCCAAGAAATTGAATCATTAAAGAAGATAGCGGGTAAGGCATTCTTTATAAAGCAAGCATGTGAAAGTGAATTACCTATTACTTACCCGGATTCGAGCTCTCCAGAGCATTCGCAGATTTTCCTCAGAGGTGCTGCCGCATTCTACCGCGCCAAGGAGGGGAGCTCGACGAAAAGGTGTTCTCGTCTCAGATGCCGAGGCCGACATCCGGTTCTGAGCGACCACTGAAGTAGCTGGTCGAGCCCACAAGGTCGCCGAACAGGCCATGAAGGGCCTTATAGCGGGTTGTGGCCATTGCCATGCCCGAAGCTATCGCTTAGTGTAGCGGTGGACGCCGTCCACGGATTGAAGTCATCAAGCGCCCGGCTCGCATTGAAGGTGTCTGTTGGCCTTGCCCGCAAGCAAAGTGCATCGGGCAAGCTGATGCGGAGAAGCTAGACGGACGGGCCATCAAGGGCAAGGAGCATCATATGCCCGAAATGTACTATGAGGGCTCTCAAGGGTGCCCGCCGAATAGCGGATGAGTGCTCCAAAGATGTAATTTTTAATAGACTCGATTTGTTATCCCCGTGACGGAAAACTTGTTCATATGCGCCAGCAACGCTTGTTAATTTAAAATATTACCTTCAGGCGGCCGCTTGTCAAATTTGAGAGATGGCAAGTCGTTGGCTTCACCCATGCCACGAAAGCTGGGGTGTTCGATAAACTTGAGCACTCTTGTTCCCATTCTGGGTCCATCTAGGAGGCGCCAACGCAAACTAACAAGGCAACCGGACTTATAATGCTTGAACACTCTCACTTAGCCATATAATTCTATAATTTTAAATTTCGCAAGCCCCTAGTATTCGGAAGACCGAGTTTGGCGCTATCCATGCCTTGGCCGGACAACTCCGTTCTCGCCTAAGCTGCATAAGTCTTTAGGGACCAAAAACTCTCTCAAAGATCGCTCGCTCTCATCATGATAGTCAGTTTTAGCTTTCCACGAGGTGCTCGACCAGCTCAATCGGGCACAATCGCAGTGGTTCTCCCGGCTACCTTAGCCGATATAACGTAAACGTAAGGTACCAAAACACGGAGCCCAAACCCAACTATTGACTCCAAGACATGACTGAGCCGATTCATATAATGCTATAAGTTCGGGTGCCGATTTGTGAAAGTGTTCGACTTTCTTACTATAATTTTTGGGTACTTAAGCCCTCGTGTATTGGCCACTAAACCAAAAACGGGTGCCACATGTCATGAAATGAACAGATATATTGATAAAGAAAAGAGTGCAATAATAAGCAAAGCCATGTATTGTTTATTCAAAAATGTAACGCAATGAAAGCGTAACATACAAATAGTGTGATAAGCAAGGGATGGACTATCTAACATGTCCTCTGTGGGTAAGCTATGGGATGGTATGTAAAAATGTATAATGCTCGTAATAAAGACCACCAACATTCGACGAAGCTTCCCTCGCTGTTGATCGTGAGTTCGGCGATTCTAGTGCCGGACAGACTTCAAAGACGGAGTCCTGAAAGTAAGAAAAGGAAGAAAAGGAAAGAAAAAAGAATGACACAATCGGAGCCCCTGTGCGTTGAGCCAGATTCCGTGTGCTATGGTCGTGCCCTCCCCTTATGCCCATGGTATCTCCAGAGCGAAGTTATGTACGTAGTACGGCTTCACAATTTCGGCTGGGGTTAGCCGATTGCTACGCTTGAATCATGCCAGCGGTCTTGTTGTAGGTTACTCCGGCGCTGCTTGATGTTGTCCGGACGCTTAGTGGCCGGACTTGAGAATTGCTGTGAGAGGCTGCTTTGTACTCCACCGATGGTCAGCGGTGGTCCTCCGCTCGAGAGAGCGCTCGTGTTTCCATTGACCGTGATTACCTCGAGTGCCCGCATCTTGAGCTTGAGGTATGCGAGTGTGGCACCGCAATGAATTTTGCAATGCGGTTCGTCCCGAAAGCAGGCATGATAGCCGCCATGAAGGGGACGGCGTCAAGATTAACTCTTCGCTGGAAGTTATCCGGGATCCGAAGACCACTTCGAGTGTAGCTGAGCCCGCATAACCGGCCTCTACACCCGGTATGACGCTTTAAAGGTCGTGTAGGTTTAACTTGAGGGTCTATGCCCATTTTATGACCGATCCCGATAAAGCAGGTCAGTTGCCGCCGCGGCCCATCGACTGTGTGAGGTGAAATCTATCAATAATGGGTCAAGAACCAATGCAGCTAAACCGCCTTTGACGAATGCTAGTGGGTGGTCCTTCATCGGTGTGATCGGGCAGGAAGACTATGGGTTGAACTTTGGGGCGATCGCTCCATCGCATATACGCCTCAGAGTGCACGCTCCGCCCCTTTTGGGTATGTGGGCGATATCATGTTCACCGTCCGCACTTGTGTGGGAAACCGCTCGTCTCTATTATTGTTGCCGGGCTCTTCCTCGCCATCGCTATGTAGCCCCTTGTCAATGAGTTCGCACTTAACTTGCCTGTTGTTTGAACACCCAACAATCCCAGTGATTGGCTGGGGGGTGCCATGTATCCGCACAAGCGATCGAGTATTCGTCCAAGTTGGACGGGCCCCGGTATTTCTTTTGAATGGCTTCTTCCGCTGACCGGGTTTAGAGCCTCAATCCGCATTGACGATCAGATCTGTTGGGGAACGAGTAATTTCAAAAATTTCTACGCACACTCAAGACCATGGTGATGGCATAGCAACGAGAGGGAGAGGTCTGCCCACGCACTGTGAGACCGGAAGCGGAAGCATAACAACGCTGTTGATGTAGTCATACGCCTTCACGATCCGATCGATCCAAGCACCGAACGACGGCACCTCCCGAAGTTCTCGCACACGCTCAGCTCGATGACGATCCCTGACCGCCCATCCAGCAAAGTGTCGGGATGAGTTCCGGCACAGACGGCGCAGGACGGCGATGATGCTCCATCGACGCAGGGCTTCGCCAAGCCCGACGATATGACTTCTCCGCGCAGGGCTTCAGCTTAAGCTCTCACGATATGACCGGCGGAATATAGTGGAGGGGGCACCAGACACGCTAAGGAATGATCCGAGATCAACTTGTGTGTCCTGGGTGCCCCTGCCCTCAGATATAAAGGAGCAGGTGCCAGCCCAAGGCGTTGCCGAGGAGTCCTACTCCCACCGAGTAGGACTCTTTCCTAGTTGGATTAGATTGAGGAGGGAAGAGGAAGGGGGCGCCGCCTCTCCTTGTCCTATTCGGACTAGGGGAGGGGGGCGCCTGCCCCGCCGCTCCTTCCTCTTCTCTCTATGGCCCATCAAGGCCCATAGACCCCGAGGGGTTCCAACCCTCGTGTTCCGCAACTTCCGCTTTCATCCGAACCTTCCAAGTCCAAACATAGGCTTCCAATATATCAATCTTATGTCTCGATCTATTTGAGACTCCTCGTCATGTCCGCGGATCACATCCGGACCAACAACCTTCGCACATCAAAACTTATAAACTCATAATGAACTGTCATCGAACGTTAGCGCAAGGATCTACGGGTTCGAGAACTATGTAGACATGACCTAGAACCATTCTCGGTCAATAACCAATAGCGAACCTGGATGCCCATATTGGTTCCTACATATTCTACGAAGATCTTTATCGTCAAACCGCATAACTACATACGTTGTTCCCTTTGTCATCGGTATGTTACTTACCCGAGATTCGATCGCCGTATCCATACCTAGTTAAATCTGCTAATGTAAGTCTCTTTACTCGCTCCGAATACATCATCTCACAACTAACTCATTAGTTGTAATGCTTGCAAGGCTTATGATGTGTATTACCAGAAGGCCCAGAGATACCTCTCCGACAATCGGAGGACAAAACCTAATCTCGAAATACGCCAACCCAACAAGTACCTTGGAGACACCTATAGTACCTTTATAATCACCCACATGCTAGACGCTTTGGTAGTACCCAGTGTTCGTAAACGGGAGTTGCATAATCTAGTTACAGGAATATGTATAGGTCATGAAGAAAGCATTAGCAATATACTAAACGATCGCTAAGCTAACGAATGGGTCATGTCAATCACAGCCGCATCTCAAGAGGCCTCCTGGTCCCCGAAAGGGACGCTAGCAGGGTCTCGCCGTGACAGCTACGTGACGCATGCCTTATGGCCTGCCAAACGCTGCTGCTGCACACCCAGCCGCCTCATGAGGACCATCCTGGAGGCTCAAGAGATCAGCACGCCGCAGCCCGGGCGGAGATGGAGATGGCCCGTGAGGGGCAGCCGGTGCCTCCAGAGCCTCCCGAGGCCCCTCGAGCTCTGGGGCTCGTGGAGGATCGCCCCGCAGCCCACCGAGTCTGCTAGCATCAACAGCCCTTCATCCCCAACATCACCAGGTGACATCTTTAAGTTTTATTTCGGTCGGGAGCGCCTTTCAGGGGTCAGATTATTCCTGTGCCGCGGGTCCATCCTCGCATGCATGTATCCCTTTATTTCATGTCCTTAGCTTACCCTGCTGGGGGCGCCGGCTTGACATCCCAAGCCGCCGGCCTAGTCCCTAGCGGCATGTATCCTTCCATGCTTTTCCTTAGGATTATGCTCCACCATGCTTGTTATTTAGTGCCTTCTCCTCGGGCGCGTAAATCTTGCACGCTAAAGGGGGGTGCCTGAGCATCGCGACTTAGGGCTCCTACCGCTCTCCAGCCCTCACCTCTGTCTTGTCCATGGCATCGCGACCTGGCTTGCCACGACGACGGTAGAGACCAGCCCGAGAGCCGGACCCGAGGACGAGAGTTTCATTATCCAATCCAGCTGCATAAGCAGCTAGGGGGGTGCCTCGAGCATCGTGACTCAGTGGCTCTCGCTACTGCCTCCGCCCTCACCCTCCGGGTCTTGTCCATGGCATCGCGACCTGGCTTGCCAAATGATTTGTAGAGACCAGCCCAGAGCCGGGACCTGAAGACGAGTTGTTGGCTCTGACCCAGCCTTTTGCACGCTAAAGGGGGGTGCCTCGAGCATCGCGATCTCAGTGGCTCCTAATGGCCTCCGCCCTCACCCTCTCGGTCTTGTCCATGGCATCGCGAATCTGCTTGCTGCCGACGGTAGAGACCAGCCCGAGAGCCGGACCCGAGGACGAGAGTTGTGTCATCTAGTCTCTGCTTATGCTGCTAAAGGGGGGTGCCTGAGCATCGCGACACTGTGGCTCCTGACCGCTCTCCGCACCTCCTCCGGTCTTGTCCATATCATGACTCTGGCTTGCCAACCACGGTCAGAGACCCAGCCCAAGAGTCGGACCCAAGACGTAGAGCACCGCATCTAGCCATTTTTGCAGGAACACACTCAAGATAAGGCCTGTGAGCCAGCGCTAACCTCGCCTTTGGAGGTAGGGCTCGTGGAGTCCCGCCGCTCACGGTGCCTAGATACACCTCGCCTAGCCCCTACCGCGCAGCCCACGTGTCGTGGGTGGGGCTGACACGCCTGGCTCCTCCCGAGGGGAGCCCTCCCACGCCTGCTGGAAGCACCATGCCCGCACCGCTGACTTCTGACGACACCGCCGAGGGAGCCTATGCTGTGACAAGCATGCGGAAGCGCTTATGTTCAGGCTGGTGATAAACAACTGAGGGTGGCCTCCGTCACAGCTAACCTCGTGGAGAGCAGCTCGCTGTCCGGCCTGCCGCAACGCCCTCTCGGGAGTGCCGCATGAGGGGGGCTGACACGGGCTGCGCCTCGGGTTATGCCTGAGATGCACGCCACTCCAGCTGTGCCCTCGGGCCTGGTTCGTCGCGACGCCACTCCCCGAGCTGGAGCTAAGGTATGGCTGTCGCTTGAGCTGCCAAGGGGGACTCTCGAGCATCGCGACCAGAGCCTAGCTGGTCACGTAGCCCTCACCCCTAGTTCCGGAAGGCTAACGGCGGTTGGGGTATCGCTGTCGGCCCTGTCAGAATAATTCTGGATGTAAACTTCCCCTTTTGGGCAATATATCAACTTGACCTCATCCAATTCTTGTGGGTTTTTGTCATGCTTGGCCTCTGTTGTTTGGTTATGTGGGTTTTCTTTTTCTTTGTTTTGCTCTTTTACCATATTGCATTTGTGTCACTTGTCATCTTGCATTCCATTCTTATCATGTGTTGGTGGTGTTCTCCCACATGTCATGTACTTGCATGTGCCATTCTCATTTTGCATTACCATCTCCTCCTTCCCTCTACTTCTTTCCTTATCAAGTGCTATTTTTCCTTTCTCAATTAATGTTCATCTTCTCCCTGCAAATCTTGCTCTTTGCATTTAACCTCTCTGCCAAATATCTCCTCATTTGAAGTTGTTATGGTCAGGTTCAAAAATGACACAAGTTTGAAATATTTCCAAACTTGTCTTATTTTTCTACCTCTAAAAATGTCCATTACAATTTATTTAAATAGTGGAGAATTCCAGGAGTTTGGGGATATTTTCCTTTCACTCCAACTCTTCTCATTTCTTTCTGTACTTTCTTTTCTCTTCCTTTTGATTTTTAAAAAAAAGAAAAAGAAGGGAGGCAGCAGCAGCAGTGGCAGCCCAGCGAGGCCTCCCCACCTGGGCTCCGGCCTTCCAAACTGCCCAACTTCCTCAGCCCTTAAGAGCCTGTGGAGAGCGCCCAGCCCGCCGCTTCTCTCTCCTGCCTTCACACACCCATCTCCTTGCGCACCCCGCTAGTGCCTCTCTCCACGTGGACGCCAGCTGGCCCCGCTGGCAGCCGGTGCTGTGTCACCTCACCCACCTTCCTCTCCTCTCGTTGCCGCCATGGGGACCCCGAGCACGAGGGAGCGTGAGCTCTGACCCCGCACACCCGCCTCCTTTTATCCCCTCTCCATGTCCACGCGAGAGCCCCTAGGGTTTCCCTCTCCCTCTGCCGCCCGCCGCCAGGTGAGTAACCACCAGTTCGCCGCCCGCTCCGTCCCCGAGCGATCACGAGAGCGCCTAAATGCTGGGCGTGTTTCTCCGGCCACCCCAACCTCCCTGCGGCCCGTGGTCTTTCTTCTTCATCGTCGTCCGACTTCGGCCCACGACGCCGACTACGGGTGCCCGATCGTCAAGTTCCTCGACGCCCCTGCTTCATCTTCTTCTCGGTCAGGTTCACGGTGAAGTTCAGAGCTCCGTGGGCCTCGCCCCTCTGCCTCGTCTGTCGAACCCGTCAGGCCCTAGGGGTGAGCTGGGTAAGGCTCCTCCCTCTCCCATCCTTCCCTTGGCATTTTGGCACCCTGCGAGGTCTCGTTCTGGCCTGTGTCCTGCCACGCCTGTAGTGCTCCGGGCGTGTCCGTAGTTCTTGGGATCAGCGTAGTTTGGCGTGTGTGGTTGCCGCTTTCCTTCTGGTCTCGTCCCTTCAACTCAGAGGTGTCTCCAGCAGCACTCCATCTTGTTCGAGGTCACAGAGCCGCCAGAGTAAGCAGCTTGCTTCGCCCGAATCGCTGCTTTTCTCTCTCGTTCTTGGATCAGGCCTGGTAGTTTTGGTCTAGTAGGCCCGAGTCCCACGTACCGTGAACCCCTAGCCTAGCCGAGCTGGTTTGACCCCGCTTCTCCGTGGGCGACACTGGGTTCAATCCCAGCGCGCCCCCTTTTATTGCTGTTTTCCTTCTTCGTCTGCTCTGCGTCAAGAGTAGTAGTAGTTAAGGGCCGAGGCCCTCCTGCTGTCGTCGTCAGCCGCCTAGCTCTGGGTAGTAGTAGGCGAGTCCCACCGGGAGACCAGGTTCGATTCCCCGAGGTCTGGTTTCTTCCCCTTTAAACCCATATTGCCACTGCCTCTATGACAAGGTGGGCCCCCTATGTCGACCTCTCGGCGCCTCCTCCATATGCATATTTTCCTCCTTACCCCTGCTTTCCATTTCTGGATTGTTTCCTTTTCTGTTTTAGGCAAGTCCATTTCGGACATTTCCAAATCTGGAATTTGCCATTTACTGTTAACTTCCATTTTAGGCAGGTTTTGACTTAGTGCTTTTGTGATGATTTCTCGCAACCCCTAAATATATTATATATGTTTTGGGTAGAAAATCCCACCAACTCAGTGGTGGCATTAGTTTCTGCATTTGAGCAAGTTTATGATCATGCCTTTTTGCATCATGTTTATGTGTTGTCTTTCATGGGCATATTTATTTGCTTTATGCTATGAGTTAGTTTGCTGTACACGTGCATGGCTTTGTACATCATGCTGTTATGTAGGTTTCTCACCATTCTTGTTTTGCCCGCCATATCCAACCCGTGCATCCGCTTCCGTGATTCTATATCGATTTCTACCAAATCATCTCATCTTTCCGATGGCATGCTTGGTTTGCCAAGATGATGCATGGTTTTTCATTTACCTCCGGAGTGCACATACGCATTGCATATCACTTCCATATATTCATGTCATGTTTTGCATCATGTTGATTGTGCATTGCACCGTGTTTTTATTGTGGTTCCTTTGTTTGTGTTGTTGCTTTGGGTAGAGCGGAGACGCAGTACGTGAACGAGGAGCTTGTTGAGAACGCTTTCGAGGATCAAGCTTTGGACAACTCTGAGAACATTGCAGTAAGATGACCATACCCTCGAAATCACTTCTATCTTTGCTATGCTAGTTGCTCGCTTTTTGCTATGCCTATGCTGCGATGCCTACCACTTGCTATATCATGCCACCCATATTGCCATGTCGGCCTCTAACCATCCTTTCCTAGCAAACCGTTGATTGGCTATGTTACCGCTTTGCTCAGCCCTCTTATAGCGCTATGTAGTTGCAGTGAAGCTGAAGTTTGTTCCTTGTTGAACATGGAGATGTTGTTCCTTGTTGGAACATGTTTTACTTGTTGGGGATATCACAATATTTATATATCCGCTATGTTTAACACATCTATATACTTGGTAAAGGGTGGAAGGCTCTGCCTTATGCCCGGTGATTTGTTCCACTCTTGCCGCCTCTAGTTTCCATCATACCGTGTTATGTTCCTTGATTTTATGCCCTTACACTCGTTGGGTGATTTATGGGACCCCTTGACAGTTCGCTTTGAATAAGACTCGGCCCAAAGCAAGGCCCAACATTGGTTTTACCATTTGCCACCTAAGCCTTTTCCCCGGGTTTTCATGAGCCCGAGGGTCATCTTATTTTAAACCCCTGTGCCAATGCTCCTCGAGTGTTGGTCCAAACTAGAGCCACTTGCGTGCCACCCCGAGGCAACTTGGGGCATCTTCTGCCGTCGCACGTAGTGTTCATCCGGATGTGCCCTGAGAACCAGATATGTGCAGCTCCTATCGGGATTTGTCGGCACAACCGGCGGCTTTTGTCGGGTCTAGTTTTATTGCTGTCGAAATGTCTTGTAGTCCGGGATTCCGAGATTGATCGGGTCTTCCGTAGAAGGAATAACCTTCGCTGACCGTGAGAGCTTATAATGGGCTGTTGGGACACCCCCTCAGGGTAATATCTTTCAAAGCCGTGCTCTGCAGGTTATGAGGCAGATGGGAATTTGTTAATGTCCGTTTTTAGAAACCCAAAGATGACCTCTAATTAAAATACACATCAATCAAGGTGTAACTCGTGATGGTCTCTTCTACGGAGTCCGGGAAGTGAACACGTGTTGGAGCAGGTCTCGACGTAAGTAGTTCAGATCACTTCTTGATCGCTACTAGTTTCACGACCGTGCTTTGCCCTCTTCTCTCTTCTTTATGGTGTAGCCACCATATATGCTAGTCGCTGCTGCAGCTCCACTTTACTACTCTGTCCTTCCTATTAGCTTAAATAGTCTTGATCTCATGGGTGAGATTGCTGAGTCCCTGTGACTCACAGATACTTCCCAAAACAGTTGCAGTTCCGACGATGCAAGCAGCAGATGATTCCACCTAGCTCAAGTGGGAGTTCGAACGAGGAACGTGGTCGTTACTATGTGTCTTCCCAGATGATCAAGAGTGGTGCCTGGGCTTGGGACGATTCGGGAATCTGTGTTAGCATTTGGGGTATCTTCTTTATTTTGGTTCCGTAGTCGGACCTTGAGTGTACTCAATGATGGATGTTTATTTCATGCATCGTGTGAAGTGGCTAATCGTAAGCCAACTATGTATCTTTCCTTGATTATTACATGGGTTGTGTGAAGATTACCTCACTTGCGACATTGCTTTCAATGCGGTTATGTTCTAAGTCGTGCTCGACACGGGAGATATAGCCGATCGGGGCGCATAATTGCAGACGAGAACGGTGGATCCACCATACCACCTCCTCCCTACTTGTTGTTCAGGCGCCAAGGGGACTCCTAAGCATCGCGACTCAGAGCCTAACTTGTCACGTAGCCTCACCCCTTGGTCCCGGCCCTGTTTCCTGTCGGGCTAACGGCGGCTGAGATGCATGCATGGGCCGAATGGCTCTGCCGGCGAGAACATAAGCAAGTAGGAAGCACAAATTTCAAGGAATTCAAAAGCAAATATTACAGTCCGCACTGTTATCGCAGTACCAAACGCGAAGTTTAAACGCCCCGAGGCATGATACATGTGCAGGAGTTACAAGCGAGGCAGGAGCCGCAATGGAGTCACTTGTCGGCGTGGAGCAGCGCGGAGTGGGCGCGCCGTGAAGCAGCAGGGCGGCAGCACTCGCTTTGGCTTGGTGTCAAGGCCTGAACTTCCCAACAGAGCTCCCAGACGACCCTTCACAGCCTCGGCAGCGGCAGCTGCGCTCGCCGCCACCGGCTGCAGCAGAGGGTCCATGTCGATGTCGGGGTCAATAAGATAGATGGGTGAGGATCCGCCGCTGCTGCCGCAGGAAGACAAGACCTGCGCCTGCCTCACCGTGGGGCCAAGACCAAGGGAGACATCTTCAAGAGCGGATCATGAAGGGAAGCAGCTTGGCGGGCCGCCTCCGCCGCCGGGCTCTCCAAGCCGCTGTCATAAAGCTCCTCACAGGACGCGAGCCTTCACCTCCATATCCATGAAGGCCACGCGGTCTTCAGCCGTAACCCGTGCTTTGGCGCCCAGCCTCGACCTTCCTCGCCTTCCGCGCTTCCTGCCCCAACGCTGCCAAGACGGCCGGGCGCTTTTTCAGCTTGGCCTCCCGTCCTGATGGCCGCCGCGAGCCTTCATGCCTTCCTCCGCCTCCCGGCGGAGGCGAGCCTCCTCGCGAGCTGGTTCGCAAGCCCTTTAGCTCACCCTCCATCGCCTTGCAGCGCCTTTGATGCTGGTTGCCTCCCCAGGCAGCATCGCTGGCTACCTTCGCCTCAGCGAACAGCCGCTTTCTCCTCATCACAGCCGCCGGCTCGACCAGCCGCCTCGAATCGGGTTGCCGGCACGAATCCAGCCTGAGGCCAGCCCAGCGCCCGGCCACTAAGCGAGGGTCGGCGCCAGAAGATCCTCGCCGCAGCCGGTCCAGCTCGAAGAAGCGGTCCAGACCGCGGGAGGAGTCGGAGAGAAAGCAGGAGGCGGAGTAGGAGGAGTTGGCGGCGGCAGAACCATCGGGCTTGAGGCGGAACCAGCGGGCGCCACGACGACGGGTTAGGCTGCGCCAAAGAAGGCCACCCTGAGCCGCTTGGGACAGGCTGAGTTTCCCCTAGCGGGCTCACCAGCCTCATGAGGACACCCGGGCGGGAGAGGCCTCGGTGTCGGGTCGCTCTTCCTTTTCGGGCAAAGGCACCACCACGGATGAGGCCTCAGAGCTCCCTTTAGCTTCTTCGGCCAGCAGCGCCACCGATCAAGAGCATGGACATCAGATCTCACAACAAAGCAATAATCAAGGTGAGACGGGCACTTACAGTGTCGCCTCCTGTGGACTCGAGCAGCCTCCGCCATACTTGAAGCCCGAGAGCCGCTGCAGGATCGGCTTCAAGGGGACCAGAGCGCAGGCGCTGGTCTGCTGATCGCCTGGGCCGGGCGGACCTGCTGGGACCAGCCCGGGTCCGGGTCCTTCTTCGATCGGAGGCAGGCTTTTGCCTCCCGCCATCTTCATCTTCGCTGCCGCCACTTTCTCGGGAGGCGGAGAACGCGGGGCTCTGCGCCGCAGGAGGGAGCCCTTGACTCCGCCGAATCAACCCCCTCCTGCCTCCTCTCCTCCGCCTCTTGGCTGGAGTCGGAAGAGGGCACGCCCACTAGGTCCTCCCGGAGCCTCCACAGCACGAGCCTGCCCCTCGCTGAAGGCGGGCATGGACCCCACAACCTGCTCCCAATCCTCGCTGGAAGAAACAGGGCTGGGCGCCTGGTCTCACCACATCGCCTCTACCAAGGATCGGAGGACCATCACCAGATCCTCGCTGGCTGTGGCCACGGGCTCGGCTAGGCCTCCACATCGGAAGCGAGTATCGACGGAGCGGAGCCACTGGTGCTCCAGAACTCCTCAACAACGACGCGACTGTCAACTCGCCGCCACCGCATCGTCTGGCTTCAGATTCAAGGCCCATCCTCTCTCAAAGACTAGCTTACAGCGAGGGTCCCAAGCCAGCCAGATCGTGAGGTCGGAGTCTTGGCGGGCTCTGTGGGAGGATCGGCCGTGGATCCGCCTGCATCCACCAAGACCCACTTGCTCCTCGAAGCCCTCAATCCGCTTCCCAAAGTTTGAAATGGCAATAGTTCCGCCAGATGCGACGAAGCTCGCAAGACGCGAGACGGGACCACGGGAGAATCAAGGAAGAAGTAGTGGCGCAGCAAGGCCACCGAGGGCCTCACCCCAACATGGGCCTCGCAATAGTAGGCGAAGATTTCGGTGAGAAGGACGGAGTTGGGATGGAGGTGCAAGGCGGAATGTTGTAATGGCGGCGACGGAGAAGAAGAATTCAGTGAAGGAGGCGACAAAGAAAGAACGGGTAGAAGGTACTTCGACCTCGGGGCGGAGGAGCCGGCCTTGAACATCATCGCTCCACGACGCCTCACGCCTCCGCCAGCCGGCGTGAGATGGCAAGGCTCGCCACCGACACGCTCAAGCGGTCCAAAGCAGGAGAGTACCAGGCTCGCCGGGTTTGGCGAGGAGCCATGACTGGCTAGGGCATGGAGGCGAGTGGATCTCAAGGTCTTGGAAGGTGAAGGAGGGGCGCAAGAAAGGGATCTGAAAGAACCGAGAAAGTAAAGGAGGCAAGAAAGATGCCGCCTATTATCAACCCGCATGTTGCGTAAGCACCCACGCCCAATCAACCGCCACGCTGGCGCCTAAGGCCGAGGCTGTTAGGGGCCCACGACGCCAGACTTGCCCTTTCGCCTCCGCCGCCAAGTTCGGGCGCTGCTGTGGCCCAAAGCTATTGCCGGCGTTTCGGGAACGGGGTCCCTGCACTTGCTCGCCATGCGGCTCGCTGGGCGTGGCTCAAAGGAGGCCTGGACGGCCCATCCTCACCAACACAAGCTCAAGACCTCGAGGGGCCAAGACTCGTGGGCGGACGACCAAGAGCTTCCTCGTACACAGCGCCACGAGGAGGCGGAGAGTTCAAGGCGGGTGCCTCATGAGGTGCCCGTGGACGTAGCCATGACGCACCAAGGGCGCCACTGGGCGCCAGCTCGCAGCGCCCTCCTTTCCTCTTTAGTGCAAAGGGGCAAGCGGGCAAGGGCATCAGCAAAGGCATCCGCTTCGTGCAACAAGACCAAGACCAGCCCCAACGGCTGGAATGCGTCATCGTGGAGTCGAGCAGGCGCCATCACCAGAGCCTTTGGCAAAGCGAGGACCAACTTTAGTGAGGATAAGTGTACCCGCTGTTCCCCTTCAAAATGGCCAATTGTTGGCGCCTTCCCGCCAATATTTGGGAAGAGGCCCAGGGCCTTCGCTACAAATAGGGGCCGCCGCACTCTAAAGGAGGATCGGATTGAGCAAATGAATCCGTAAAGAGAGACAAACCCGTTCCTCAAGCTAGAGCAACGGGGCACCACTTAGCAGTTCATCACACCCACCAAGAACAGACCCTCGCGAGGCTGTTCTTCCCTGTACTTTTCTTCGTCGGCCCCAGAGGCAATCCACACACCACAAACTAGAGTAGGGCATTACACCACAACGGTGGCCCGAACTAGTATAAATCTTGCGTCTCTTGTGTTGTTCTTGTTAGTAGTTTAGATCCCTGCGATTCGGTGAGGTACGAGACGGTGGAGGGTTGGATCTCCGCGCGCACCCCAGAGTTCGAACCTTAAGGGTCTGCCGGAACCCGTGATCCGACAGACACCCCCTAGTCCAGGACTCCTTCAGTAGCCCCTGAACCAGGCTTCAATGACGATTGAGTCCGCGCGCGATATTGTCTTCGCATTGCAAGGCGGGTTCCTCCTCCGAATACTTCATAGAAGGTTTTGAACACCAGGATAGTGTCCGCTCGCAAAACAAGTTCCACATAACACCGTAGAGAGAATAATTTTGCACAGATCTGCTGAAGTATTCCGCGGCGTGACATCACACCACGGCCAGGCCTTTATATGAATCGTTTTCACTGCTCCACCTTAGTGCGCTTAGCGAGGCGTTTCTTTGGCACGCCTTATCAAAGCATAGATCGTGCCCCTTATTCCGGGATTCTCATCAATACGGACGTGGTAACCCATCCGCGCCATTGATTACGGCACTTGGGAGATAAGCGAGTTTTACCAGTTGGTGGGGACGATAGCTTCGTCCATATAAGGGATAAGGATCGACCTTTTCACCTACGCCTTCTTCCTCCTTTGCTCATCCATTCTCGCGCACTCGAGCTCCGGCGCCCAAGTCCGCACATCCCACCTCAACCTTCTCCAACCATGTCAGGAGCGGGAGGCAGGTGGATGGCCTCCTCCGTTACGGAGGGGCACATCACAAGACTGCGGGAGGCCGAATATTTGTCCGGCGACATCGCGCACAGGCTGCCTGACGCGGGGCAGCTCATTCCAACCCCCAGGCCCCATGAGAGGGCGGTGTTTCTCCCCCACTTCCTCCGCGGACTAGGTTTTCCACTTCACCCATTTGTCCGGGGGCTCATGTTCTACTACGGCCTGGACTTCCATGACCTGGCCCGAAATTTATCCTCAACATCTCGGCGCTTATCGTCGTGTGCGAGGCCTTCCTCTCAGATCCAGCCCCACTTCGCCTATGGCTGAAGATCTTCAATGTCACGCCAAGGTAGCCGGCGGCCGCTGCTGAGGCGGAGGCGCCATGGTCGGCAAGATGGCCAAGGTCCTATGGCTCGAGGGCGCCTTTGAGGAGACAATAAAGGGGTGGAAATCGGGGTGGTTCTACATCACCGAGCCACGCGACCCCGAATGGGTGGTGGCCCCCGAATTCAGATCTGGCTTCCCGACACGGCTCTCGTCATGGAAAGAGATGGGCCTGACGTGGGGGAATTCGGACGAGCTATCCGGACTTCAAACATGCGTCCGAAACCTGGTGGACAAGAATCTCAGGCTTGTCGATGTAATCCAGGTGATGCTCATCCGCCGGATTCTCCCATGCCAACAACGGGCCTTCAATTTGTGGGAGTTCGATCCGCACAAGACCGAATTTGAGCCGGCTCTTCGACACTACGCACGAAGATGCCTCGAAGGTGCTGTTCAAGGCGCTGAGCCCGTGATCCGCTAACAAAGATCGCGGATACAGCTCGCGCGCCTAGCCGGCGAGGTAAGTTATTTTACCTTTACGGACTCTTTTTTCATAGATTGACTCTATGGGGATCTAAAACTCCCTAATCTTTGACAGAATCGGTTGAAGACGTCCGGACAGATTAACCGTCCGCTCTTTGCCGGAAGACCCAGCGGATGCCCGATTGACAGGCTGCTGGCTCCTGCACTCCCTGTGGTGCCGGAGAAGAAGGCTAAGAAGGAGGCCACGGAACTCAAGGAGCTCCCGCCAGTGCTGTCACGATTCTGGCGTAATCTTCTCCCGAGGACGAGGAGGAGGAAAGAAGCTTCTCCCCAGCCGGGTAGGAGAGGAAAGGAAGGCCGCCTAACCGGGAGGCCGGAGGGTCCAAGAAGGAAGAACCTTCCTCCGGACTTCTCCACCAACGCCGACAACGACGAGGAGGATTGGCCAACAAGGGCCAAGCCCCTGGCGAGATCGTAAGAGTCCGATACCCATGGCTTTTTATCATTGCATAGTGTTCTCTAATGCCGAACAATCATGCAGCTCGCCCAAGGGCGAAGTTCGCCACTTTGTCGAAGCGGGTCCCTCGAGTTCGCCGGAAATGGAGATTACTTCACTCCGACCGCCTCACACTCACGCCGCGGACGACGCCATGGTGGGGCCCCAAGGGGGCTTGGTCAAGAGGAGGTGGCGCAGGAGGCGCCACAAGGCAACCTCCCGACTCAGCGCGGTGGGGGCAAGACCCCAGGGGCTCTAAGCCCACCCTTGTCCGGACTCCATGCCGAACCTTCAGTGGTTCCGAGTCCGCAAGCGGTCCTTCGAAGAAGGGTAAGACGCCGGTGTCCTCCGGCCCAACCGAGGCACCGGATAGCATCGAGGCGCTTAACAGCGCCTCCATCGAGGAGGAGCACTGCACTGTTATGAGTACGGTGATCCGGACAGTTCAGTCCGCCAAGAGAGGGCTGACCGAAGCCTGTACCAGCCTTCTAACAGGCTTTGAGGTAAGTTTAGAATATGTAAAAATATTACCGCATAGACAGTAGCCTCGATGTTTAGTTCGGTGTTCGGAAAGAAAAGCCGAACAAAGGATCTAAAAGATATACGCAGGAGTCTAACATAAGTATGTCAATATGGGTATGCAGTCTGCTGCCGACCTCCTCGCCAGACCGATCATGGAGGTCAATGCATTGAAGCAGAGCCTCGAGCGGTCCGAGAACGAGCTCGGCCAAGCCAAGAAGCAGCTCGAGGACAAGGAGGGTAAGTAGTACCTTATTAAAGAAATACCTTATAGAAAAGTTTCGTTGCAAAAATAACAGGAATAACATGGGTACTGCAGGGCCACAAACGAGGTGGCGACCTCAAGGAAGCGTGTCCGTGGTCGAAAACAAAGCGGCTATGAACGCACTGAGCAAGAGAAGGGGAGGCGAGCTGGGCAAGGTACGGCAAGAGATCCAAGCTCGTGGAAAAACACGAGAGTTGGAGCGTGACTCAAGACTCGAGAGTCCGAGCTCGCCTCGCTCTTGAGAGTGCCAAAGCTGCTAAGGCCGAGGCCCAAAAACCTCCAAGAAATTGAATCATTAAAGAAGATAGCGGCGGTAAGGCATTCTTTATGCAAAGCAAGCATGTGAAAGTGAATTACCTATTACTTACCCGGATTCGAGCTCTCCAGAGCATTCGCAGATTTTCCCCAGAGGTGTCCGATGCTGCCGCATTCTACCGCGCCAAGGAGGGGAGCTCGACGAAAAGGTGTTCTGGTCTCAGATGCTGAGGCCGGACATCCGTGCCTCGAGCGACCAGTCAAGTAGCTGGTCGAGCTCCACAAGGTCGCCGAACAGGCCATGAAGGGCCTTATAGCGCGGTTGTGGCTATTGGAA
The DNA here is from genome assembly GCA_021605205.1 of Aegilops longissima. Lineage (NCBI taxonomy): Eukaryota > Viridiplantae > Streptophyta > Magnoliopsida > Poales > Poaceae > Aegilops > Aegilops longissima. Next base: position 161,174,133 of record CM038679.1, read on the forward strand.
GCCATGCCTCGAAGCTACTTCGCTTAGTGTAGCGGTTGGTGGACGCCGTCCACGGATTGAAGTCATCAAGCGCCCGCCTGCATTGAAGGTGTCCGTTGGGCCTTGCCCGTGCTAAAGTGCATCGGGCAAGCTGGATGCGGAGAAGCTTGTGACGGACGGCCATCAAGGGCAAGGAGCATCATATGCCCGAAATGTACTATGAGGGCCTCTCAAGGGTGCCCGCCGAATAGCGGATGAGTGCTCCAAAGATGTAATTTTTAATAGACTCGCATTTGTTATCCCGTGACGCTGAAAACTTGTTCATATGCGCTAAGCAACGCTTGTTAATTTAAAATATTACCTTCAGGCGGCCGCTTGTCAAATTTGAGAGATGGCAAGTCGTTGGCTTCAGCCCCATGCCACGAAAGCTGGGGTGTTCGGGATAAACTTGAGCACTCTTGTTCCCATTCTTGGGTCCATCTAGGAGGCGCCAACGAACGTAACAAGGCAACCGGACTTATAATGCTTGAACACTCTCACTTAGCCATATAATTCTATAATTTTAAATTTCGTCGAAGCCCCTAGTATTCGGAAGACCGAGTTTGGGGCGCTATCCATGCCTTGGCCGGACAACTCCGGTTCCTCGCTCTAAGCGGCATAAGTCTTTAGGGACCCGAAAAAACCTCTCGAACAGCGATCGCTCGCCCCCATCATGATAGTCAGTTTTAGCTTTCCACCGAGGTGCTCGACCCAGCTCAATCGGGCACAATCGCAGTGGTTCTCCGGTGCTACCTTAGCCGATATAACGTAAACGTAAGGTACCAAAACACGGAGCCGGGCAAACCCAACTATTGACCCAAGACATGACTCGGAGCCGATTCATATAATGCTATAAGTTCGGGGTGCCGTACTTGTGAAAGTGTTCGGACTTTCTTACCATAATTTTTGGGTACTTAAGCCCCTGGTGTATTGGCCATACCAAAGTGTACGGGTGCCACATGTCATGAAATGAACAGATATATTGATAAAGAAAAGAGTGCAATAATAGGCAAAAGCCATGTATTGTTTATTCAAAAATGTACTGCAATGAAAGCAGAACGATACAAATAGTGTGATAAGCAAGGGATGGACTATCTAACATGTCCTCTCCAGGGTAAGCTGCGGATGGTATGTAAAACAGGTATAATGCTCGTAATAAAGACCACCAACATTCGACGAAGCCGCTTCCCCGGCTGTTGCATCGTGAGTTCGGCGATTCTAGTGCCGGACAGGACTTCAAAGACGGAGTCCTGAAAGTAAGAAAAGGAAGAAAAGGAAAAGAAAAGAATGACACAATCGGGAGCCCCTGGTGCGGTTGAGCCGTATTCCGGGTGTGCCATGGTCGTGCCCCTCCCCTTATGCCCATGGTATCTCCAGAGCGTAGTTATGTACGCGTAGTACTGGCTTCACAATTTCGCGAAGGCTGGGGTTAGCCGGATTGCTACGCTGCGGCTTGAATCATGCCAGCGGTCTTGTTGTAGGTTACTCCGGGCGCGCTTGACAGTGTCCGGACGCTTAGTGGCCGGACTTGAGAATTGCTGTGAGAGGCTGCTTTGTACCTCCACCGCGATGGCCGCTGTGGTCCTCCGCTCGAGAGAGCGCTCGTGTTTCCATTGACCGTGATTACCTCGAGTGCCCGCATCTTGAGCTTGAGGTATGCGAGGTGGCACCGCAATGAATTTTGCAATGCGGTTCGTCCGAGCAGTGCATGATAGCCGCCATGAAGGGGACGATGTCAAGATTAACTCTTCGCTGGAAGTTATCCGGGATCCGAAGACCACTTCGAGTGTAGCTGAGCCCGCATAACCGGCCTCTACACCGGTATGACGCCTTTAAAGGTCGTTTTGTAGGTTTAATCTTGAGGGTCTATGCCCATTTTGCGACCGTATCCCGATAAAGCAGGTTCAGTTGCTGCCGCCGCCCATCGTGACTCGTGTGAGGTGAAATCTATCAATAATTGGGTCAAGAACCAATGCAATAAACCGCCTTTGACGAATGCTAGTGGGTGGTCCTTCGATCAAGGTGATCGGGCAGGAAGACTATGGGTTGAACTTTGGGGCGATCGCTCCATCGCATATACGCCTCGTAGTGCACGCTTCCGCCCCCTTTTGGGTATGTGGGTTGCGTATATCATGTTCACCGTCCGCACTTGTGTGGGAAAACCGCTCGTCCTCTCTATTGTTCGGCGGCCGGGCTCTTCCTCGCCATCGCTATGTAGCCCTTGTCAATGAGTTCGCACTTAACTTGCCTGCTTGCTTGAACACCCAACAATCCCTGTTGGTGTGATTGGCTGGTTTTTGGGGGTGCCATGTATCCGCACAAGCGATCGAGTATTCGGTCCAAGTTGGACGGGCCCCGGTATTTCTTTTGAATGGCTTCTTCCGCTGACCGGGTTTAGAGCCTCAATCCGCATTGACGATCAGATCTGTTGGGGAACGAGTAATTTCAAAAATTTCTACGCACACTCAAGACCATGGTGATGGCATAGCAACGAGAGGGAGAGGTCTGTCCACGCACTGTGAGACCGGAAGCGAAGCGCTATAACAACGCTGTTGATGTAGTCATACGCCTTCACGATCCGACCGATCCAAGCACCGAACGACGGCACCTCCGAAGTTCTGCACACGCTCAGCTCGATGACGATCCCGGACCGATCCAGCAAAGTGTCGGGATGAGTTCCACAAGACGACGGCGCAGGACGATGATGATGCTCCACCGACGCAGGGCTTCGCCTTAAGCTCCGCGACGATATGACTTCTCCGCGCAGGGCTTCGCTTAAGCTCATGACGATATGACCGGTGGAATATAGTGGAGGGGGCACCGACACGGCTAAGGAATGATCCGTAGATCAACTTGTGTGTCTGGGTGCCCCCTGCCCTCAGATATAAAGGAGCAAGGGGGGTGCCAGCCCAAGGCGGCGCCGAGGAGTCCCATCCCACCGAGTAGGACTCCCCTTCCTAGTTGGATTAGGATTGGAGGAGGGAAGAGGAAGGGGGCGCCCCCTCTCCTTGTCCTATTCGGACTAGAGGGGGGGGGCGCGCCTGCCCCGGCCGGCCCTTCCTCTTCTCTCTATGGCCCATCAAGGCCCATAGACCCCCGAGGGGTTCCGTAACCCCGTGTTCCGTAACTTCCTGCTTTCATCCGAACCTTCCAAGTCCAAACATAGGCTTCCAATATATCAATCTTTATGTCTCGACCATTTCGAGACTCCTCGTCATGTCCGTGATCACATCCGGGACTCAACAACCTTCGTACATCAAAACTTATAAACTCATAATGAACTCGTCATCGAAACGTTAAGCGTGCGGACCCTACGGGTTCGAGAACTATGTAGACATGACCTAGAACCATTCTCGGTCAATAACCAATAGCGAACCTGGATGCCCATATTGGTTCCTACATATTCTACGAAGATCTTTATCGGTCAAACCGCATAACGACATACGTTGTTCCCTTTGTCATCGGTATGTTACTTACCCGAGATTCGATCGTCGGTATCCAATACCTAGTTAAATCTCGTTACGTAAGTCTCTTTACTCGTTCCGTAATACATCATCTCACAACTAACTCATTAGTTGTAATGCTTGCAAGGCTTATGTGATGTGTATTACCGAGAAGGCCCAGAGATACCTCTCCGACAATCGGAGTGACAAAACCTAATCTCAAATACGCCAACCCAACAAGTACCTTTGGAGACACCTATAGTACTCCTTTATAATCACCCGATTCACGCTGTGACGCTTTGGTAGTACCAAAGTGTTCCTCCGTAAACGGAGTTGCATAATCTCATAGTTACAGGAATATGTATAGGTCATGAAGAAAGCATTAGCAATATACTAAACGATCAAGTGCTAAGCTAACGGAATGGGTCATGTCAATCACATCATTCTCCTAATGAGGTGATCCCATTAATCAAATGACAACACATGTCTATGGTTAGGAAACACAACCATCTTTGATTAATGAGCTAGTCTAGTAGAGGCATACTAGTGACTATCTGCTTGTCTATGTATTCACACATGTATTATGTTTCCGTTAATACAATTCTAGCATGAATAATAAACATTTATTATGGTATAAGGAAATAAATAATAACTTTATTATTGCCTCTAGGGCATATTTCCTTCAGTATCATCAGCATTATCGTCATTAATGCGGCGCTTGTTCTTGTTGCGATGCGACTTGCCATTGCTGTCCTTGGTATCCGAACTAGCAGGGTGTTTGGCCAAATTGTTGCTTCGAGATAGCCAGCTGTCCTCTCCCGCACAAAAGCGGGTCATGAGTGTTGTGAGGGCTGCCATGGATTTCGGCTTTTCCTGTCCTAGGTGTCGGGCAAGCCATTCGTCGCGGATGTTATGTTTAAAGGCTGCAAGGGCCTCTGCATCCAGACAGTCAACGATTTGATTTTTCTTTGTTAGGAACCGTGTCCAGAATTGTCTGGCCGATTCTTCTAGCTACTGAATTATGTGGCTAAGGTCATCGGTGTCTGGTGGTCGCACATATGTGCCCTGGAAGTTATCAAGGAATGCGGCTTCCAGGTCCTCCCAACAACCAATTGATTCTGCTGGCAAGCTATTGAGCCAATGCCGAGCTGGTCCTTTAAGCTTGAGTGGGAGGTATTTGATGGCATGTAGATCATCACCGCGGGCCATGTGGATATGGAGGAGATAGTCCTCGATCCGCACAGAGGATCTGTGGTACCATTGTACGATTCGATGTTTACGGGTTTGAATCCTCGGGATTTGATGATCCATTACGCCATCCGTGAAGCATAGTGGGTGTCGGCGCTTTGTATTGGGCTATATCACGACGTAGCTCATATGAACTTTGTTCATCGTGGTTCGCCCAGCCGCTTTTGTCAGATCCGGCGCGACGGTAATCATCCCGTCGTTGCTACGCACACGATCCGTAGATCGATCTTGTATGTTTTGCCTTATCCTCCAATATATCTCGCAAGTCCGCGCTTTTCCAGTACTTTGGTACTTTTTGAGCGGCGTCGGGGTGTGGCTTGAGCGGAGGGCCGAGAGGCTTCTTCAGCGCCACGGGTGGCCGGTCTGCCATGTCGCGCTGCTGGTGACTTGGGTGCTTCCTCCTCCGATCGAGGCAACGGCCTGCGCTTGGGGTAGCTTTTGAGGGCGCTCGAGTTCATACTCTTCGGCTGCAAGGATTTCAGTCCATCTGTCATCTAGCAGGTCTTGGTCAGCTCTAAGCTGTTGCTGCTTTTTCTTGAGGCTGCTTGCCGTGGCTATAAGCCTGCATTTGAAACGCTCCTGTTCGGCGGGATCCTCAGGCACGAAAAATTCATCGTCATCGAGGCTTGCCTCATCTTCGGAGGGAGGCGCATAATTATCGTCCTCGACCTCTCTTTCTGCCGCACTGTCGTGCGGACTTGCTTCTCCCTCCTCCTGCGCTGAGTCCTGCTGGAGGGGGTTGTCTTCGCACCGTCCCGGTGTTATTATCTCCGCGCCGGAATCACCGCTTTTATTGTGGCGGGATTTAGAGCTGCGCCGCTGACGTCGGCGCTTCGGGTGCTTCTTGGAGGGGTCATCCTCCGTTGTTCCATCGTCGTTCCCATCTTTTGGGATGTCCACCATGTATATGTCATATGACGAGATGGCCTTCCGAAGGCCCTGTAGGCACTGGGTCTTGGTCGCCTCCGCATCGCCGTCCCATACCGCCGATGTCTTCGAGTCAAGTCGAGCATGTCGGTTAGATCACCGACAAGGGCTATAAAGTGGGTGGTGGGTGGGCGTTGAATTTCTTCGTCGTCCGTATCCCAACCTTCCCGTCCGTAGTCCGCCAGGCTCTCCGGATAAAGAGAGAGACTTTAGTGAATTCAGGATGTCGCCAAAGGGCGAAAAGTGCTGAAAGATGTCCATGGCAATGAACTCCATGACCGGCGCCCAATCGGGTTCGATTAGGGGCGCGAGGGTTCGGAGTCCGAGAGGAGTCCGCACCGAGTCGAGGTCTTCGCAGCGACAGGATGGAGTTCGCTCAATCGCCGAGAGATTGTAGCCCCGAGGTGGTGTCCAACCACTCATCTCGATCGGGAATCCGCCCGGATTAAGGTCGGAGCGGATGCTGGTGCGGCCTCGTGGCACCGCTCGCCGCGGAGCTAGATCATGCCCATCGAGACAAGGCGGCACGCTATTGCGGCTCAAATCTGTCAAGATCAAGTCTCCGCGATATCGGCCGATAGTTCAAACTTCCAAATCTGACCTGATGGCCAGGGGCGAAGCTTTCGATCTGCTCCAGATGGCTGCTTAATTGGCCCGCAGCAAAAGCCGCCGAATACGAAGATCTGTCCGGGAGAAAAATCTCACCGGACCGCGTCGTTGTTGATGATCGAAGGAGCCATCGGGCCTATCGGTGACGACACGATGAACTCTCAATGAAAGCACCAATGTCGGTGTCAAAACTGGCGGATCTCGGGTAGGGGGTCCCGAATCAGCGTCTAGGCGGATGGTAACAGGAGACAAGGGACACGATGTTTTTACCCAGGTTCGGGCCCTCTCGATGGAGGTAATACCCTACTCCTGCTTGATTAATATTGATGATATGGGTAGTACAAGAGTATATCTACCACGAGATCAAGGAGGCTAAACCCTAGAAGCTAGCCTATGGTATGATTGTTGTTCGTCCTACGGACTAAAACCCTCCGGTTTATATAGACACCGGATAGGTTAGGGTTACACAGAGTCGGTTACAATGGTAGGAGATCTACATATCCGTATCGCCAAGCTTGCCCTCCACGCCAAGGAAAGTCCCATCCGGACACGGGACGACTGTCCATTTAGCCAAGAGTGCTGGGCACATATTAATATGAACTTGATGACACATGGTACAAGACTTCAATGGGTTGAGCGCGCGAAAACTACAAGGAATAGCCCGATGTACATGGACATCTTCCTACAGGCTGCTTGGAGCATATGGAAGGAGAGAAACAACAAACGCTTCAGAGGGATTTCACCTTTGAAATCATCCTGGCTGGCTAGGTTGAAGGAGGACCTTTCCCTTCTTCGTTACAGAGTGGGAGAGAAACTTCAACCCTTTTTGTCCACTTTTGTAAATAGTATATAACTTTAGTCTTTTGTTCCCTCTTTCTAGTTTTCAACCCCTCCCCCCCCTTAGTTTCAACATGGCTATGGACGTAAGGTTATAACTCTGTAAGACTTTTTGTCACTTAATTTAATACATACAGTAGGAGCCTCTCCTACTGTTTCAAGTGTAAAAAAAACGAAGTCTTCAATCTTGTATGTTCATAGTCTGGGAGTCCGGCCGTGATGATAGTTCGGCTATCCGGACACCCCCTAGTCCAGGACTCCCTCACTCTGTATGTTGGGTCATGAGACCCATGTTTGTAATACTTGGCTCCTCGGAGCCTAATGAATATATACTTTGTTTCATAGAGTTTTGTTGTGATGCCATGTTGTATTTACACATATCGAGCATATTGTGTGTATGATTGAAATGCTTGGTATGTGTGGGATCCGACAACCTAGTTGTTTATCCTTGGTAGCCTCTCCTATGGGGAAATGTAGTCTAGTGCTTCCATTGAGCCATGGCAGTCTGCTACAGCCCGGTTTACCGGAGTCCTGTTAGCCCAGTTGCTACTGCTCTGGAACACTTAGACTGGCCGGCATGTGTCCTTCTTCGATCATGTGTCCGTCCCTTCAGGGAAATGTCATGCGGTGTCTTTCGGAGTCCTGTTAGCTTGCTACAGCCCAGATTCCCGGAGTCCTACTAGCCCAGTTGCTATAGCCCAAATTCACTCGCTGATGACCGACACGTTCATTGTTGGCTCATGTATGCCTGTCCCTGTAAGTTAGTGCCACTTTGGGTTCACGACTAGTCATGTCGTCCCGGGTTCTCTGTCATATGGATGCTAGCGACACTATCATATACGTGAGCCAAAAGGCGCAAACGGTCCCGGGCCAGGTAAGGTGGCACCCGTGGGAATACCGTGCATGAGGCCGCAAAGCGATATGATGTGTTATATGCTAGATCGATGTGGCTTAGGATCGGGGTCCTGACAGCTTTGGTATCAGAGCCTAACTACATGTGGGATTACCAAGCCAAACTAGTCGTAGTTGAGTCTAGAAATTCTTTAGTTATATAAAGGAATTAATTGTGGAGGGGAACGTAAGGCTCTTTTTACTCCTTTACCTTATGCCCTTCTGATCTGAGTCAACCTCTTCTTTTCTACGGGGATTAAGAACTAGGCTTCTCATCTTTCTATTAGGATCACGTGTTACTAATTCGTAGACTTACAAGATTGATGGTTTCAAGCCCCAGTTCAGTTCCTGTTACTTCCGTATGTTCATAGCTGGCCTCAGAACCTTGATATTGTGATGTTGAGTGGTCATGCCACAATTTTGCAGGATGTCTCAAACCTTTTTGAGCATTTGCAGTCGTTATGTTGTCCGAGTCATCCCAGGTTTCTAAATAATCTGACGCATTTGCAAATCATTTCCTCCCGTTCCTGATGCTCCTTTGGGCCGGATTAACCACACTAATTGCTGAGTTGAGGTACTCCATTGCCTCGACATATATGTTGAAACTATTATTATGACCCTAGGTGTCTTAGAGAACCACTCAGTAATCTAGCAATGTTTTGTGTCCCAGTGTGATGATTCTGGCCACCATTCTCGAAAGCATCTCGTGATGTTATTTAGTTAGTAGGTATTTCATTTTTGGGTCCTTGAACCCAAGATTCACTCCACTCACCTCCTGTTGATAGTGTTTGCTAGTTCCTTTAGGATATTAGTAACCTTTGCGATAGTCCTCGATGTCCGTGGTATTTCCTTCTTCCAAATACCATGAACTGCTGCTATGTCTTGAGCTTGTGTTGGTTTTCCCCAAAGAGGAGAGGATGATGCAGCACAGTAGCGTAAATATTTCCCTCAGTTTTTGAGAACCAAGGTATCAATCCAGTAGGAGGCCACGCGCAAGTCCCTCGTACCTGCACAAAACGATAGCTACTCGCAACCAACACGATTAGGGGTTGTCAATCCCTTCACGGTCACTTACGAGAGTGAGATCTGATAAAGATAATATTTTTGGTATTTTTGGTATAAAGATGCAAAGTAAAAAGTAAAAGCAAAGTAAAAACAAAGCAAGTATAAAAGTGATAGAGATTTATATGATGAGAATAGACCAGGGGGCCATAGGTTTCACTAGTGGCTTCTCTCAAGAGCATAGATATTCTACGGTGGGTGAACAAATTATTGTTGAGCAATTGACAGAATTGAGCATAGTTATGAGGTTATCAAGGTATGATCATGTATATAGGCATCACGTCCGAGACAAGTAGATCAAAACGATTCTGCATCTACTACTATTACTCCACTCATCGACCGCTATCCAGCATGCATCTAGAGTATTAAGTTAAAAACAGAGTAACGCCTTAAGCAAGATGACATGATGTAGAGGAATAAATTCATGCAATATGATAAATACCCCATCTTGTTATCCTCGATGGAAACAATACAATACGTGCCTTGCAACCCTTTCTGTCACTGGGTAAGGACACCGCAAGATTGAACCCAAAGCTAAGCACTTCTCCCATTGCAAGAACCACCAATCTAGTTGGCCAAACCAAACGGATAATTCGAAGTGACTTGCAAAGATAACTCAATCATACATAAAAGAATTCAGAGAAGATTCAAATATTATTCATAGATAAGCTGGATCATAAACCCACAATTCATCGGTCTCAACAAACACACCGCAAAAAGAAGATTGCATCGAATAGATCTCCACGCGAGAGGGGGAGAACATTGTATTGAGATCCAAAAAGAGAGAAGAAGCCATCTAGCTACTAGCTATGGACCCGAAGGTCTGAAGTAAACTACTCACACTTCATCGGAGGGGCTATGGTGTTGATGTAGAAGCCCTCCGTGGTGGATGCCCCTCCGTGAAGCTCCTAACAGGCCCCAAGATGGGATCTCGTGGATACAGGAAGGTACGGCGGTGGAATTAGGTTTTTGGCTCCTATTTTGATTGTTTGGGGGTACCTAGGTATATATAGGAGGAAGGAGTACGTCGGCGGAGCTTCGAGGGGCCCACGAGGCAGGGGGCGCGCCTAAGGGGGGAGGGCGCGCCCTCCACCCTCGTGACCGCCTCGTGGCCTTCTTGACAGAGGGTCCAAGTCTCTTGGGTCTTATCTGATGAGAAAATCACGTTCCCGAAGGTTTCATTCCGTTTGGACTCCGTTTGATATTCTGTTTCTTTGAAATACTGAAAAAGGCAAAAAAACAGCAATTCTGGGCTGGGCCTCCGGTTAATAGGTTAGTCCCAAAAGTAATATAAAAGTGGAAAATAAAGCCCATTATAGTCGAAAACAATAGATAAAGTAGCATGGAGCAATAAAAAAATATAGATACGTTGGAGACGTATCTGGCATCCCCAAGCTTAATTCCTGCTCATCCTCGAGTAGGTAAATGATAAAAAAAGAATTTTTGATGCGGAGTGATACTTTGGCATAATTTCAATGTAAATCTTCTTAATCATGGTATGAATATTCAGATCCGAGAGATTCAAGACAAAAGTTCATATTGACATAAAAATAATAATACTTCAAGCATACTAATCAAAGCAATCATGTCTTCTCAAAATAACATGGCAAAATAAAGTTCATCCCTACAAAATCATATAGTTAGGCTATGCTTCATTTTCGTCACACAAAGATGTTCCCAACTTCTATACCCCTGGTGACAAGCCAAGCAATTGTTTCATACTTAAATAATCTCAAACTTTTTCAACCTTCACGCAATACATGAGCGCGAGCCAAGGATATAGCACTATGGGTGGAATAGAATATGATGATGGGGATTGTGTGGAGAAGACAAAAAAGGAGAAAGTCTCATATTGACGAGGATAATCAACGGGCTATGGAGATGCCCATCAATTGATGTCAACATGAGGAGTAGGGATTGCCATGCAACGGATGCACTAGAGCTAAAAGTATATGAAAGCTCTACAAACGAAACTAAGTGGGTGTGCATCCAACTTGCTTGCTCACGAAGACCTAGGGCACTTTGAGGAAGCCCATCATTGGAATATACAAGCCAAGTTCTATAATGAAAAATTCCCACTAGTATATGAAAATGACAAAATGAGAGACTCTCTATCATGAAGATCTTAGTGCTACTTTGAAGCACAAGTGTGGTAAAAGGATAGTAGCATTGTCCCTTCTCTCTTTTCCTCTCATTTTTTTGGGCCTTTTTTTTGGCCTTGCTTTTTTTTCGTCCGGAGTCTCATCCCGACTTATGGGGGAATCATAGTCTCCATCATCCTTTCCTTACTTGGGACAATGCTCTAATAATGATGATCATCACACTTTTATTTCTCTTACAACTCAACAATTACAACTCGAAACTTAGAACAAAATATGACTCTATATGAATGCCTCCGGCGATGTACCAGGATGGTGCAATGAATCAAGAGTGACATGTATGGAAAATAATGCATGGTGGCTTTGCCACAAATACGATGTCAACTACATGATCATGCAATGGCAATATGACAAAAGTAATGTATGTCATAATAATGATGATGGAAGTTGCATGGCAATATATCTCGAATGGCTATGGAAATGCCATGATAGGTAGGTATGGTGGCTGTTTTGAGAAATATATAAGGAGGTTTATGTGTGAAAGAGCGATCATATCACGGGTTTGATGCACCGCGAAGTTTGCACCAACTCTCAAGGTGAGAAAGGGCAATGCACGGTTCAAGAGGCTAGCAAATGCGGAAAGGTAAAAGTGCGATAATCCATGGACTCAACATTAGTCAAAAGAACTCATATACTTATTGCAAAAATTTAGAAGCCATCAAAATCAAGTACTACGCGCATGCTCCTAGGGGATAGATTGGTAGGAAAAGACCATCGCCGTCCCCGACCGCCACTCATAAGGATGCACAAGCTGGTACACTTCATGTTTCAAATTTGTTACACAACTTTAACCATACATGCATGCTACGGGACTTGCAAACTTCAACACAAGTATTTCTCAAATTCACAATTATCAACTAGCACGACTTTGATATTATTACCTCCATATCTCAAAACAATTATCAAGCATCAAGCTTATAATTCAAAAAGAAAGTTTCACATATCTTGAACACTAAGTATATTAACATTAAGCAAAATACCATGCTGTTAACGACTCTCAAAATAATCTAAGTGAAGCATGAGAGATCAAGTTTCTTTAAAACAAATCCACCACCGTGCTCTAAAAGATCTAAGTGAAGCACTAGAGCAAAAATTATCAAGCTCAAAAGATATAAGTGAAGCACTACGAGCAAACTATCAAGCTCAAAAGATATAAGTGAAGTACATAGAGTATTCTAACAAATTCCAAATCATGTATGGCTCTCTCAAAAGGTGTGTACAGCAAGGATGATTGTGGTAAACTAACAAGCAAAGACGCAAATAATACAAGACGCTCCAAGCAAAACACATATCATGTGGTGAATAAAAATATAGCTCCAAGTAAATTACCGATGGAAGTACACGAAAGAGGGGATGCCTTCCGGGGCATCCCCAAGCTTTGACTTTTTGGTGTTCTTGGATTATCTTGGGGGTGCCATGGGAATCCCCAAGCTTAGGCTCTTTCCACTCCTTGTTCCATAATCCATCAAAAAAATTCACCCAAAACTTGAAAACTTCACAACACAAAACTCAATAGAAATCTCGTGAGCTCCGTTAGAGAAAGAAAACAAAAGACTACTTTAAGGTACTGTAATAAACTCATTATTTATTTATATTGGTGTTAAACCTACTGTATTCCAACTTCTCTATGGATTATAAACTATTTTACTAGCCATAGATTCATCAAAATAAGCAAACAACACACGCAAAACAGAATCTGTCAAAAACAGAACAGTCTGTAGTAATCTGTAACTAACGCAAACTTATGGAACTAAATAAATTCTACAAAAATTAGACGACCTGGACAATTTGTTTATTGATCCGCAAAAATTGGAATAAGTATTTTATCACGTTCTTGTGATTTTTAACAATTCGGGCACTGAGCGCAAAGATTCTGGAAATTACAGCAAGATCAAATAACTATCACCCAAGAAGATCTAATAGGTTTAACTTGGCACAAACACTAATTAAAAGATAAAACCACATCTAAACAGAGGCTAGATGGATTATTTATTCCTAAACAGAAGCAAAAACAAAAAACTAAAAATAAAATTGGGTTGCCTCCCAACAAGCGCTATCGTTTAACGCCCCTAGCTAGGCATAAAAGTAAGGATAGATCTAGGTAGTGCCGTAGTAATAAGATAGATCAGTGAAAACTTATTTCATATTCTCTTATTTTGGCAGCAATTTTTATTTGAGGCAAGAAAAAGTAATCAAAAGGGCTAAATTTAATAGGACAAAAGTCCCCAAGATCAATTTTAGGAGGTATAGGTTCCTCTTTCGGCCCTTCATATTGCACAACCAATTCATCATTATAAGCATTCTTTTGACAGAACTTTGTGAGCCTATACTCAAGAGAGCATCCTAGCTCATTATTTCGAATAGCCAAATCATCATTAAGCTCAGATATTCTATCAATTAAAATATTAGTAGGCAGTTTTTTCCTAGGATTTTCATTGAAAGCAACATAGTCGATAGATTGAAAACGCATTATTTCTTCTTGATCAAAAATGATAGATTCTATGGGAGGACGGCCAGCATCCACCCTATAATGCGCAAAGATTTCTTTGGCTTCTTTTATTATAAATCTGAAATCATGAGCCAAAAAGATAGTAGCGGCACGCTTAACAGAGGAGTGTTCAATATTAGAAAATTCTAGGAAAATTCTTTGTATAGAAGGGTGCATATGCATAAATTGCCTTTCAAGTTCAACGATAAGCATGGCAATAGCGTCCGCAAGACTACTAGTTCTATGGAGAATGGAACCACTCATAGAGGGTAAAGCACCAGCACAAGTAAATAAATCTTGAATAACTCCTTTTCCAATAATATTACCACTACCGATTCGAAATCTTTTTGTGTGATAGGTAGGGGATTCTTCAGCAGGAGCTTCAGAATTTTCCATATTATTATCACCCATATCGATGATAATTTCCCCAATTTCAGACATAGCGACAAGCAAGCAAACTAACACACGAGCAAACAAAAGGAAAAGGGAAAAAGAGGAGGAGATTGGGAAAGAGAGGGCGAATAAAACGGCAAGGGTGAAGTGGGGGAGAGGAAAACGAGAGGCAAATGGCAAATGATGTAATGCGAGAGATAGGGATTGTGATGGGTACTAGGTATGTTGACTTTTGCGTAGACTCCCGCAACAACGCCGAAATCCTTCTTGCTACGCCTTGAGCTTGCATTGGTTTTCCCGAGGAGGAGAGGATGATGCAACACAAGAGCGTAAGTATTTCCCTCAGCTTTTGAGAACCAAGGTATCAATCCAAGAGAGGCCACGCGCAAGTCCCTCGTACTGCACAAAACGATAGCTACTGCAACCAACGCGATTAGGGGTTGTCATCCTTCACGGTCACTTACGAGAGTGAATCTGATAGAGATAATATTTTTGGTATTTTTGGTATAAAGATGCAAAGTAAAAAGTAAAAACAAAGTAAAAACAAAGCAATTATAAAAGTGATAGAGATTTATATGATGAGAATAGACCAGGGGGCCATAGGTTTCGCTAGTGGCTTCTCTCAAGAGCATATATATTCTACGGTAGGTGAACAAATTACTGTTGAGCAATTGACAGAATTTAGCATAGTTATGAGGTTATCTAGGAATGATCATGTATATAGGCATCACGTCCGAGATAAGTAGATCGACACGATTCTGCATCTACTACTATTACTCCACTCATCGACTGCTATCCAGCATGCATCTAGAGTATTAAGTTAAAAACAAAGTAACGCCTTAAGCAAGATGACATGATGTAGAGGAATAAATTCATGCAATATGATAAATACCCCATCTTTTTATCCTCGATGGCAACAATACAATACGTGCCTTGCAACCCTTTCTGTCACTGGGTAAGGACACCGCAAGATTGAACCCAAAGCTAAGCACTTCTCCCATTGCAAGAACCACCAATCTAGTTGGCCAAGCCAAACGGATAATTCGAAGAGACTTGCAAAGATAACTCAATCATACATAAAAGAATTAAGAGAAGATTCAAATATTATTCATAGATAAGCTGGATCATAAACCCACAATTCATCAATCTCAACAAACACACCGCAAAAAGAAGATTACATCGAATAGATCTCCACGAGAGAGGGGGAGAACATTGTATTGAGATCCAAAAAGAGAGAAGAAGCCATCTAGCTACTAGCTATGGACCCGAAGGTCTGAAGTAAACTACTCACATTTCATCGGAGGGGCTATGGTGTTGATGTAGAAGCCCTCCGTGGTGGATGCCCCCCCGTGAGCTCCTAACAGGACCCAAGATGGGATCTCATGGATACATGAAGGTGCGGTGGTGGAATTAGGTTTTGGCTCCTGCTCGATCGCTTGGGGGTGCGTGAGGTATATATAGGAGGAAGGAGTACGTTGGTGGAGCTTCGAGGGGCCCACGAGGCAGGGGCGCGCCAGGGGGACGACGCGCCTCCACCTCTCGTTACGCCTCGTGGCTTTCTTGATGGAGGGTCCAAGTCTCCGGTCTTATCTCGATGAGAAAATCACGTTCGAAGGTTTCATTCCGCTTGGACTCGCTTGATATTCTGCTTTCTTCAAATCTTGAAAAAGGCAAAAATAGCAATTTTGGGCTGGGCCTCCGGTTAATAGGTTAGTCCCAAAAGTAATATAAAAGTGGAAAATAAAGCCCATTATAGTCCAAAACAGTAGATAAAGTAGCATGGAGCAATAAAAAATTATAGATACATTGGAGACGTATCAACTGCTTATGGCAGAAGTTCTTTGAACCAAAAGATCACAACAAGAGTGTTCCCGATGAGTTCCCCAATCTATATTGTGACTCTGCCAGTCCTACCTTTCTGCATGGGTTATCCAGAAGAAATATGTTGAACTTTGTTTGACATGCTAATCTATGCATCCACAACTCAGAAAATCATATGTTCCTTTGAGTTGTCCCTCTTTAGCTGTTTCCTGACCACCGTCTATCATTTGAGAGACAAGAGCATGCCATGCATTCATGCTCATCGGTACCTCATATTCTTGTGGTCCATCAAGCCATTCTATTCCAGGAATGACTAGGAGAAACAGACTCCAGTACCTCATCCATATCCAGGATTGGGTCAAAGTAATTGTATTCCGCGGTTCAAATTGCCAATCCAGCTTTTGTTCTGTTCTACCTTGGAGTGTTGCCCTATTTATGTCAAGAATATCATAGGAATTGCACACCCTCTTATGAATTATTGTTGCAGTGATACTTCTCGCCATCATCATTCATTTCCTGATTCCGTGTCGTTGTAACCGGAATGCCGACAAGCGAACTATGATGTGTGAAATCAATACTCCTAGCAACCTTGTTGCTTGGTAGTTAATGGACAATAACTTCATTCTTCGCGTGTTGGTTATTGAATCATCATTCTAAGATTGATCGTGCTACCTAGTCCTTATTTCTGGTGCACTCTTCGATCAATGAGTTAGGATTGTGTCAACCCTTTGCTCTTTTGATCATATCATCTTGCCTGAAAAGCAAGATTGTTCTCGAGCTTAATAACATATCAGTGGTTCGTGATTTTATGATTATCTTCACGAAAGTATCAACACGTTGTCCCCTGACTGTTATGTTGAGCTCGTGATCAAGTTGGTTTGTTAACCACCCGTTCCCCAAGGATCTGTGTTGGATACCCCTGAGCTAGTTGATTAAGCTAAACAACAACTTGGAGAGTTGGAAGATAAAAGCTTGCCTAACTTAGTTCGTTCCAAAGGGATATCCTTGTGTTTGTGTGTTAGTTAAAGAAAGATGATATCTTCATCGATTGGTCCCTGTGATCAGTTGTTGGACCTATTATCTATTCAAAACTTTGCTTTGGGTATGGGCTACCGCCAAATCAAATCAGAACCAATGATGCTCGTAATGTTGTGTTACTTGTGGTTGTTTCCTCGAGCATACACCATTATATCTTTTGGGTCTGACCAATACTATCACATTGTTCACATAATGGTGGAATTTCAGTGATATGGAAATTCCGATGAGTTGTTGTTGATCCCATCAGCAGCATCTTTTCTCCTCCATGATTCATGTTGAACATTGAGCTAGTGTTGGGAACTTTGTAAGCATTGCCTTCGTGTTCCGCTCATGAGGTATATGTTTTGGCGAAAGAAGTGACTTTCTCCAAGTTCATGTGCATTAGGTGTAAGTTGCCACCATGAATTTGAGAAAGGTTTGTTTTGTTTCCTCTGGAATCATCCCAAATCAGTCATGCATACGTGCGAAGTATTCTATGGTTTGGTAGATTAATTACCTCCACTCCATATGTATTCCGTAGCAGAACCAGCTCATGTTTTAGAGCTTGCTATCGTAGTTCATTTCCCGAGACTCTCGCAACGTCATCTCGTCGATTTGTGTTGCAAACTCTCTTTTCAGACACGCTGAGTCTGAAGTATCCTATCACCAATTGGATCTGAATCTCAGGCAGATATGATGGTTGGAACAGTCCCAACAGTTGCATTTTGTTCCCATCTTGCACCGCCATTGTGCCAAATCCCCATGGGCTGCCCTTCTCAACAGTTGCTATCCAAGATCATCTTCCAAAGTGGACCTACCATTGATTCCATCCATTTCCGATGATAAGCAAAATCATCCATTGCGTTGTCTTCAACAAGGTAGTCCACATCATCGGTTCTAGTCCGAGTATGTCATTCTTTTGAACTCTTTCAAATGATCGATTGTGATTGCCTTAGGCTGGTATAAAGAGTCTCAATGATCTCTATGTCAAAAGTAATTCTTTCTGCTACTTAAGGGAATAATCCTACGAGTCACCTCCTCTAGGGTGCCTGAAAGTGCAACTATCCCTAGGTGGTTTTGGTAGTTCATAACAACATATAGCTCATTGAGCTAATGCTATTCCAAGACTATTATTTCAGAAAAGCTCAACGAATGGCATGGCATGGATGATGAAAGTGGATCCCTCAAAATACTAAGGACAAAGGATTGGCTCAAGCTCAAAATCTCAAGACTCTTCATTTTACATTTTAGTGATCCAAGATCACATTGAGTCTGTAGGAAAAGCCAATACTATCAAGAAGGGATGAGGTGTTGCTTAATGAGCCTCTTGCTTCATGTGCTTAGTGATATGCTCCAAAACCCTCAACTACTTCCCACATCCACAAATGACCTAAACCTAAAGCCAAAATCGATCACACCGATTCTTTCTATCCGGCGCCACCGATTCCAAAAGTCATAGCCACTGCCACAAACCCTAAGCAAATCAGTCTTACCGATAGGGATCTGGTCTCACCGAGATGGGGTTGAATCTCTCTGCTTCCTTCGTAACGCTTTGGTCTAACCAAGTGAGCAATTGGTCCCACCGAGATTGCAATGTAAACTCTCTGCTTCCTTTTGTAACATTTCGGTCTCACCAAAAGAGCAAATCGGTCCCACCGAAGTTTACTCGACCAACTCTCTCGAAAGCTTATTACCAAATCGGTCTCACCGAGTTTGTGTAATCGGTCTCACCGAGATTACGTTATGCCCTAACCCTAACCAAATCGGCCTCACCGAGATGCATGTCAGTCCCACCGAAAATCACTAACGGTCACTAGGTTTACTAAATCGGTCCGACCAAGTTTAACGATTCGGTCCCATCGAGTTTGGTAAATTGTGTGTAACGGTTAGATTTTGTGTGGAGGCTATATATACCCCTCCACCTCCTCTTCATTCGTGGAGAGAGCCATCAGAACGAACCTACACTTCCAACTTACCATTTCTTGAGAGAGAACCACCTACTCATGTGTTGAGGCCAAGATATTCCATTCCTACCATATGAATCTTGATCTCTAGCCTTCCCCAGTTGCTTTCCACTCAAACCCTCTTTCCACCAGATCCAAATCGTATGAGAGAGAGTTGAGTGTTGGGGAGACTATCATTTGAAGCACAAGAGCAAGGAGTTCATCATCAACACACCATTTGTTACTTCTTGGAGAGTGGTGTCTCCTAGATTGGCTAGGTGTCACTTGGGAGCCTCCGACAAGATTGTGGAGTGGAATCAAGGAGTTTGTAAGGGCAAGGAGATCGCCTACTTCGTGAAGATCTACCGCTAGTGAGGCAAGTCCTTCGTGGGCGACGACCATGGTGGGATAGACAAGGTTGCTTCTTCATGGACCCTTCGTGGGTGGAGCCCTCCATGGACTCGCGCAGCCGTTACCCTTCGTGGTTTGAAGTCTCCATCAACGTGGATGTACGATAACACCACCTATCGGAACCACGACAAAAAAATCCGTGTCTCCAATTGCGTTTGAATCCTCCAAACCCTTCCCCTTATATTCTTGCAAGTTGCACGCTTTATTTTCCGCTGCCTATACACTCTTTGCATGCTTGCTTGAATTGTGTGATGATTGCTTGACTTGTCCTAAAATAGCTAAAATCTACCAAACTCTAAAATTGGGAAAAGGTTAAGTTTTTATTGGTAAAGTAGTCTAATCACCCCCCCCCTCTAGACATACTTCAAGGTCCTACAAGTGGTATTAGAGTGTTGGTCTCCATTTGCTTTGATTTCCATAGCTTTTGGTGGTCATAGCCTTGGTTTCACAACCTAGGAGAGTATGGCGTCTAGCGAGGGAAATTATCACCGTAGAGGTCCTTACTTTGATGGTACTAATTTTGCTAGTTGGAAGCATAAGATGAAAATGCATATTATTGGACATAACCCTGCCGTTTGGGCAATTATTTGTATTGGCTTGCAAGGTGAATTCTTCGATGGGAGAGAAGCGAACCATGAAGCTAATGCGGAAGAATTGAAGATGCTACAATACAATGCTCAAGCATGTGACATCATCTTCAATGGATTGTGCCCCGAAGAATTCAACAAAATCAGCCGTCTTGAGAATGCAAAGGAAATTTGGGATACTTTGATTGATATGCATGAAGGTACCGAGTCCGTCAAGGAATCCAAGTTGGATGTGCTCCAAAGTAAGCTTGACAAGTTCAAAATGAAGGATGGTGAAGGTGTCGCTGAAATGTACTCTAGGCTTGCTCTTATCACAAATGAGATTGCCGGCTTAGGGAGTGAAGAGATGACCGACAAATTCATCATCAAGAAAATCCTAAGAGCATTGGATGGAAAGTATGATACCGTGTGCACATTGATCCAAATGATGCCAAACTACAAAGATCTCAAGCCAACGGAAGTCACTGGAAGGATTGTTGTTCATGAGATGTCACTCAAGGATAAGGAGGAACTTCACAACAAGTCAAGTGGTGCCTACAAAGCCTCAAGTGAAGCCCCCACATCATCAAGTGCGAAACCAACCTTCAATGAAGAATTGAGCTTAATGGTGAATAACTTCAACAAATTCTACAAAAGTAGAAGCAAAGAAAGAAGCTCCAAGTCAAGGTCTTACAATGACAAGAGATCTTCTAGTCGAGAGCGCAATTGCTACAATTGTGGGAAACCCGGACACTACTCCAATGAGTGTACGACACCCTACAAAAGAAGAGAAGATTCTCCAAGAAGAAGGAGCAAAAGAGAAGAATCACCACCAAGAGAGAGGAGGAGTAGAGATGATCGTTATGAACGAAGACCCTCACGGAGAAGTAAGGATTCGTAAAGAAAGGACAAGTCATCAAGGAGCTACACAAAACGAAGACATCAAGCTCATCTTGGTGAATGGGTTTCTGGATCCGACTCCGACAATCTCTCCGAGAGAAGCTATCACTCCGACTCCGAATGTACTCAAGATGAAGGTGTTGCCGGTCTAGCACTTGTGTCAACCAACTCCTACGACATATTTGACTCACCAAATGAAGGTGTTGGAAGATGCTTCATGGCCAAAGGTCCAAAGGTAACACATCCCGAGTATGTTGATTTTAATAGTGATGAAGATGACTTGCTTGTGGATGATGATTTACTTGTTGACAACTCTAGTGATGAATACTATGATGAAACGTCAATTAATCATGCTAATCAAACGAATGACAATGATAAGGAGAAAATTGAGCTTCTAACTAAAGAACTAAACACTCTTAAGTTGGCTCATGAAACTATCTTCGAAGATCATCGAGAACTTTTAAGGGCTCATGAGAAGTTATGCTTTGAAAAGCTCAATCTTGAGCAAGAGCATGAGTTCTTAAAGGCAATCAATGATGATCTCTGCAAGAAAAGTTCTTCTTACATTGCCAAGCGTTTACTCTTATATACTTACATGCCTCAAGTCAAGTCTAGTAACAAGTACAAGAAAGATACTTCCTCTAGTAGTAACAATAATAATGTCAAATCCAATGTTGTTGCTTCTAGTAGTTCTCTCGATTCCACTAATGATTCTCTTAGCCAAGTTACACTTGAGCAAGAAACTAGTTTATTGAAGGGAATTATAGAGAAAGGTGTTTACAAGAGCCTTGTCGGGAGTAAGCAATTTGAGGAAATTATACGCAAGCAAGGAAGGCACCGGAAGAATCAAGGTGTTGGTTTTGAACGAAAGTTCAATGCCAATGGAGTTGAGTGGGAAGAAGATCAATACCCCAAGACAAAGTTTGTTCCTCAACAAGAGAAGTATGATCCTACTTCCTTCAAGGGGACACAAGCTCAAGATGATCTTCCACCATAAGACCACAAGAACAAAGGCAAGGACAAGCTTCAAGAAGAGATTGATGCATTTGAAGAAGCACCTAAAGCCTCGTTCAAGTGGGTTCCCAAGACTACGCCAAGTTCTACTTCATCAAGTACAACTATAACTCCAAGGATTCCCATCAAGATGATGTGGATCCCAAGAAGAAGAACTAGAGAGTTCTTGAGGGTGACTCCGCCAACATTCTTCACTCATATCATTTTGGCAAGAACAAGTGCAATCAACTTTCACATCTTGCACTAGTTCAAGGAGTCACAAACCCTCATGTTGGTAAGGCGAGGGACAAGGTAACCTAATGTTTTCATGGACATCATCTTGTGTGTGCATCACTCTATGTCTATGGATATTCTTGTTTGTTCCTTGTGGGACTAACCCATGTAGGCAAGTTGAAAGTGCAACTCACTTCAAAGGATTGCTCCAAATGATCTACATCAACACTGAGCATCTACATCTTCAACACCTACATGAAGTCATCATCGACAAAACCCAAGGTTAGTTCATCCCTCTAAGGGGGGATCTCACATCTAGGGGGAGCTTAACTCTAAGAATTGAGTCAAATCAACTCTAATGGTGTGAACACATTAATGCATTATGTAAAAGTGGTAACCCCACTTGAGCTTAAACGATGAGTATGACCTATGATCAAATGTTCTCATTTGACTCCTAAGTCAATATACTCATATATAGATGACCTAGTCATCGCCAATTGCTTGATAGTTGCTAAAATTGGTTGTGCATGTTTTGCCACATATTTCAATTGCCATCTTATTGTGTGAGCATGTTGGTGCATATTTTACACATTCAAGGACATCCACTTGTTGTTTTCTTTGTTTGGATTCTTTTCTTTGTGCCAAGCGGATGGACAAGAATGCCTAAGAACCTTCTTTAGCTATCTATGCTTTTCTCGTCTCAAACTCTATTCATGCTACATCACAAAATTTGATCAACCCAGATTCGAACCACTCTGTGTGAGGAGCACTCGGAGTCCCCGATTCGTCATAGACTTAAACTTCCAAAACCTCTTAGTGATTCTCGGTCTGACCGATCCTTCCATTTTGGTCCTACCGAGATCATCAAGTTGATCTGAGTTTTCAATCTCGGTGCAACCGATTTGAACTTTTGGTCTCACCGATTTGTCAGAATCGAACACAAGTTATGCATCTCGGTGCCACCGAGTTGTTCCACTCGGTCACACCGACAGTGGTCGAGCTATTTATAGCCACAGCAAAATTTTGGAAATTTCTCCAAACCCTTCGCCACAAGCAACAACTTGCTCTCCCATCGTGGTCTCCGGATCGCCTCCTCGTCGCCAGAGCCTCCTGTCGCTGGTCTCCGCCGCCAACAGATTTCGTCCCCCGTTGCCGCCGTAGCAAGTCCACCGCCAAGTTAGGGTATGGACTTAATCTTTGTGCTATCCACATCTGATTCCTGGCACATTGTTTTCATATTGATTCTTGCCATGATTGAAACTCTTCTATCCAGCCAAAGTAGTTCATAGATTAGATGTGATTCAAATTTTTAGGTTTAGGTTTCCGTCGAAACCATCTCGGACCCACCGAGTTGAAAAACTTGGTCTCACCGATTTGGCTTATGCCATTGCACTAGTGACTCTCGGTCTGACCGAGAATTACTAATCGGCGCAACCGATTTGAGGATTCTGTGAAACCCTAGCAGTCTCGGTACCACCGAATTGAAACTCGGTCCAACCGAGATCATCAGTTTAGGTTCCAAAACTGCTTCGGTATCACCGAGTTTGAAAATCGGTGGATCCGAAATGCTTTCTGTGGAAAACTAAGACTGAACTTTTGATTCATTCATTTGCAAAAACCTCTGCATTTTGTGATGCTCATCTTTTCTATCTCATCTATAACTCTTCACAGGTCGCATCAGCTTTTGCAAGATGTTTGATCAAAGTGACAGCCAGAACAGGTCAGAAGAGCAGATGGACTTGAGTGAGGGCACTAGTCCCTCAACTTCAGATGAAGGGAGCAGAAGTACTCCTAGCAATTTTCCTAAGGCTGCAACTAGGCAAAAGAGGAAAAGAACTTCAGATTCAGAGGATGAGGACTACAAAGCTGAAGAAGATGAGGCAACTTCCAAGAAAGGTCTGCTCAAGAAGGAATATGGCTCAGCAAAGAATATAAAGCCAGGCATGAAGACTAAAAGGCCTGCAAGAAGGCAACCTATGCCCAAGGCCGGAGCATCAACTCAACTGCCTAAAAATCCTGATCCCAAAGGGCCAACTGACGAAAGCACGAAGAGGAAGGAAAGGGTCAAGAAGACCACAGCCAGAGTTATTGGGAAGCCTTCCATGATGGAAGAGGAAGATGAAATTGTTGCACCAGCTCCAAAGGCACCAAAGCTTATGGGTGATGCTATTAGATCAGGGGCTGCCACATCTAAGCCCAAGGAAGCACCCAAAGCTGCCCCCAAGGCCAAGTCTGCACCAAAGAGGAATAACAGGAGTATTCTAGCTGCTGAGAAGAACAAGGCCCCAGTGCCTGAGGATGCTGATGAGGAAGATGAAGAAGGACAAGTTCTGAGGAAGCTCAAGCCCGAGATACCAGACCACAATGATGCCCATCCTGTGGCTGAGGACATGAGAATCAGGAAGGATTCAGGATTGAGGATATGGAGAATGGCAGATCCATATGCCACAAGGAGAAGAACTGCTGTTGACTACAGGTTCCACACAAAGGAACAACAGGACTTCTATGAAACAATTCTGTTGGACAAGAAGCCCATAGTCTGTGACATGAGGTGGGTTAACTGGAATTTCATCAAGGAGAATGAAGAGCACTATCCTGGAGTGCAAGATAGCTTTGTTGCTTGTGGAGTTGCAGATTTTGTTGGGCAAAAGCTCACAAATTGGAATGATGAACTTATCATGCAGTTCTACTCCACAAAGACATTTTTACCCAGATGGAAGAATTGTTTGATGTCTCAAGGTACAAGGTACCACCAACTGTTGAAGAATGGGAAAAGCTGATAAATGCCCCAGAGGAAAATGAGGATGACCTAGACATTTATGCAAAGAAGAAGATGGGTCACAATTCAATGGCTCACATGTACAAGGAAATTGCAGACAAGGCATTAGGAACTCACAAGTTTGGATCAGTTCACTTTCTGCTGTCAGGGTTGCCAACCATAAATTGGATTCTGAGGCACACTTTGTTGCCCAAGTCTGGTGACCATAACATGATCAGAGGGCATGCCATCAACATGTTGCATGTGTTTGATGTGCCACAGAAGTTCAAAGTCATGAGCCTGATCATTAAAACAATCAAGAGGACTGCAGCAGATCGTAAGAGGAGCTGTGGATATGCACCTCAGATTCAAGAATTGATAAACTCAAAGATGGGCACAGAAAATATCAGTTGGATAAGGAACACTTTCCACTTTATCCAGACTTTGAGGACAATGAGGTTGTCATGAATGAAGATGATCCACAATCAGTTCAAGCTCAGGAGAAGAAGGAGAAGGCAAAGAGGGAGAAGGCTGCCAAGATGCCAACTCAAGAGGAGGCATCTGAGTATTTCTTGAAGAACAAGAAGGAGCAGCTCGGATACTTAATAGCATCAACCCTGAGGATTGAGAAGGGATTGGCCACCCTCACTCAAAATCAGGAGAGCTTGGAGAGAATCATAGAACAAAAGTTCTATAACTTAGATGTGAAAGTAACTGAGATTCAGTCTGCAGTGGAGGAACTACAATATGACATGCAGGAGAGGAAGGGCAAGACTACGACCAATGTGTTTGCCAGAGTGCCCAGAGCCCAGAGGTCAGATGCAGTGCCAGTGACAGACACTAGAGCAACAACTTCAGCACCAGCCACTGCCCCTACAGCCTCAATGCCACCAGCTCCAGCATCTACATCAGCTCCAGCTCCATCTATTTCAACTGAAGCTTTCGTCCTCGGCGTTATCCGGACTCCACCACCAGAAGATCAAGCCTGAGAGTCGATCTAGCACTATGCATTTTCTATGAACTTTTTGGTAACTTGTTGCCAAAGGGGGAGAAAACATTTCGAGAGAGAGAGTGTTGCTTTCGTTCTCTCTTGATTTATTTGGTTTTTTTTTCAATCTTTGTTTGCTTTTGGTTGAGATACTATGCTTGTGAGACATTGATGATCATGTGTTTGATCATAAGCTACACTTATGCATGCTTGATTTTATCCTATCTATCTTATGTGATCACTCACTATGCTTGGTGGTGAGTGCATGTATTCATTGTTTATTATTTTGAGCGCTCCACCAAGATGTATGTGATATGGAAGAGTAACCCATGAGCCTAATTCATTGTGCATTTTCAGTCCAAAGCAAATCTAAAACTATGCACAAATTTAGGGGGAGCTCTTGCTTATCACATACTTCACAAAGCGACGATCTTATTTAAATTTTATTATCATTTGTCAAAGCTTTGATCTATATGTTGTCATCAATTACCAAAAAGGGGGAGATTGAAAGTGCAACTATCCCTAGGTGGTTTTGGTAATTCATAACAACATATAGCTCATTGAGGTAATGCTATTCCAAGACTATTATTTCAGGAAAGCTCAATGAATGGCATGGCATGGATGATGGAAGTGGATCCCTCAAAATACTAAGGACAAAGGATTGGCTCAAGCTCAAAAGCTCAAGACTCTTCATTTTACATTTTAGTGATCCAAGATCACATTGAGTCTATAGGAAAAGCCAATACTATCAAGAAGGGATGAGGTGTTGCTTAATGAGCCTCTTGCTTCATGTGCTTACTGATATGCTCCAAAACCCTCAACTACTTTCCCACATCCACAAATGACCTAAACCTAATGCCAAAATCGGTCACACCGATTCTTTCTATCTGGCACCACCGATTCCAAAAGTCATAGCCACTGCCACAAACCCTAAGAAAATCGGTCTTACCGATAGGGATCTCGGTCTCACCGAGATGGGGTTGCAATCTCTCTGCTTCCCTTCATAACGCTTCGGTCTAACCAAGTGAGCGATCGTCCCACCGAGATTGCAATGTAAACTCTTTGTTTCCTTTTGTAACATTTCGATCTCACCGAAAAGAGCAAATCGGTCCCACCGAAGTTTACGACCAACTCTCTCGAAAGCTTATTACCAAATCGGTCTCACCGAAGTTTGTGTAATCGGTCTCACCGAGATTACGTTATGCCCTAACCCTAACCAAATCGGCCTCACCGAGATGCATGTCACCCCAATCAAAATCACAAACGGTCACTAGGTTTACTAAATCGGTCCGACCGAGTTTAACGATTCGGTCCCACCGAGTTTGGTAAATTGTGTGTAACAGTTAGATTTTGTGTGGAGGCTATATATACCCTCCACCTCCTCTTCATTCGTGGAGAGAGCCATCAGAACGAACCTACACTTCCAACTTACCATTTCTGAGAGAGAACCACTTACTCATGAGTTGAGGCCAAGATATTCCATTCCTACCATATGAATCTTGATCTCTAGCCTTCCCCAAGTTGCTTTCCACTCAAACCCTCTTTCCACCAGATCCAAATCGTATGAGAGAGAGTTGAGTGTTGGGGAGACTATCATTTGAAGCACAAGAGCAAGGAGTTCATCATCAACACACCATTTGTTACTTCTTGGAGAGTGGTGTCTCCTAGATTGGCTAGGTGTCACTTGGGAGCCTCCGACAAGATTGTGGAGTTGAACCAAGGAGTTTGTAAGGGCAAGGAGATCGCCTACTTCGTGAAGATCTACCGCTAGTGAGGCAAGTCCTTCGTGGGCGACGTCCATGGTGGGATAGACAAGGTTGCTTCTTCGTGGACCCTTCGTGGGTGGAGCCCTCCGTGGACTCGCGCAGCCATTACCCTTCGTGGGTTGAAGTCTCCATCAACGTGGATGTACGATAGCACCACCTATCGGAACCACGACAAAAACATCTTTGTCTCCAATTGCGTTTGAATCCTCCAAACCCTTCCCCTTATATTCTTGCAAGTTCCATGCTTTATTTTCTGCTGCCTATACACTCTTTGCATGTTTGCTTGAATTGTGTGAGGATTGCTTGACTTGTCCTAAAATAGCTAAAATCTACCAAACTCTAAAATTGGGAAAAGGTTAAGTTTTTATTGGTCAAGTAGTCTAATCACCCCCCCTCTAGACATAACTTCAAGGTCCTACAGTGCCTCGTTATGGAATCGTGGTAATTATCTCCTCGCTACTTTGAACCCATCCGCCATCTTCTTAAGCGTGGAATAGTTGCCTACCAAATCGAACTTCACCATCCATTACTATCCACCCGTCTTGATGTATGTTTTGTGTCCCAACTCAAAAGATGTTTCAATGTCTCACTCCATGAGTTGATCTTGAGTGCTCGACCTTTGAGGAGATCGATTCCTGTAGAGTTTCTTTTTGTCGTCGTCGTGTTGGATGAAGTTTTCGAAAGCAAATACGTCAAGATCAATTTGAAGCAATGAATCAACATCTTCGAGAAATGCAATGGATCGTGAAGACGGTGTCAGTTCTGTGTCCCCTCTGTCTTCTTACCTCACGTCTTGAATCTCGGGACGAGATTCTTGTTTAGTGGGGGTGAGTTGTCACATCCCTAGATTATGGTACTGCCTGGTGTTTGCATTTTGTTGCATCATGTTTAAATTTTATTTAAGTTGAAATGGGGATTGATCAAACCCTGGCGTCAGAAAGAATTCAAATAGGATCAAATAAAATCTTTTTCAAATTACCCAAAATGCCTTTAAAAAATGTTCATGATTTAGGGGAAAAGGTGTAAACCTTATCCAATGATTATGCATATTTTGATTGGCATTTTGGTTTTTGAATTAAGTCACTACGTATTTGAATTAGAGCTATGAATTCCTATAAAAAATTCTATAGCTCCAATAATTCTGGAACTTTATGTGGGGCTCTGAAATAATTCAGTTTGCATCCACAATTAAGTTCGAATAACAAAATAATTTGGTTAGGAAACCAAATTCAAACATACTGCAGGAAATAGAAAACAGAATTAAAATAGAAAACCAGAGAGAGATGAAAAAC
Source organism: Aegilops longissima (assembly GCA_021605205.1). Lineage (NCBI taxonomy): Eukaryota > Viridiplantae > Streptophyta > Magnoliopsida > Poales > Poaceae > Aegilops > Aegilops longissima. The sequence continues at coordinate 161,202,897 of CM038679.1, forward strand.
CTACCTGGCCACTTACCTGGCAGCCCAATTAGACGGCCCAGCCCACCAGCACCCTGCCGTCGTCTCCCTTCCCTCGCCCTGAAGCAGCGGCGTGCCAGCAGCAGCGCACACACGAGTCCACCTCCTCGCCACAGAGGCGCCCCCGAGCCCATCCAACGCGCCTGGAGAAGCCCCGCGGACCTCCTCCCTCACTCCCCCTTCTCTCTGGTCTCTCCCCCACCCTGTAGATCCTCCCCAAGCTCCATTCGAGAGCAACCGCCGGCCGCCGTCTCGCGTACGTGTAGCCACCGTCCTCCTTTCGCCGCATTGCCGGGTCTAGAAGCTCCACCTCGAGCACCTCGTCTCCACACCGAAGGAAACGAGCCGGAGGGTTCCGCTTCGTCGCCAATGTCGCCATCTTCGCCGTCGGTGCCCGAAGGAAGTCACCGTCGATTCGCAGCAACCTTGCTGTCCCCGACCTCGTTGACGACGCCATCGGATGCGCTGTGAGCACCCACGCCGTTTACCCCTTCTCCCCTGGTCGCGCTCGTCCTCTAAGACGTAGCCCCGCCATGGCCGAAAGCTTCCGCCGCCGTGCTTGTCAGCGCCATCATTGAAGTGGATCAACGCCGTGTCTGAGCACATGGTCGTGCTTCTGCTGCTCTGTAGATGCTCCTGTGCCACTCCCTTCGCTGGATGCAAGCTGCAACCGCGTAACCATGCTAGCCGACCATGGCCGCCGCAAACCTCACCGCAGGCGTTGATTTCGGCGACCATCTGGTCTAGTTCCACCAACCACAGATGCGGCTCAGCCCCAGCTCTCCGTAGAACCCAACGCGCCCCAAGCCATACCCTGTAGCGCGAACTCGACACGTCTCCGCCGCTCGGTTTGGTCGTCGCCGGCCCAACTCCAATGAGGTGACGTGGCGTCATTAGCCTGAGGCTAATTACCGCGCTAACCTCGCCATGTGTCACTAACAGAGCGGCCCCACCATGCTAATTAACCACGGGGTAAACCCCTATTTAGATTTAACCTAACCATAGTGGCCCACGCGTCAGCTTTGACCATGCTGACCTGGCCGTTGACTGGGCCCACACGTCAGCGACCCTAGCCAGTACCGTGACACTGACCAGTGGGACCCACTGGCCAGGTTTGACCCGGGGCAACCCTGTTGACCCTGCTGACATCATCCTCACGCAATGCTGACGTAGTTAATCATTTTTTAGATTTAAAATAATTCAAAAAATTCCAGAACTTAGTATAAACTTCAAAATTTCATAGTAATTCAACCTTAACTCCAAATGAAATAAGTTATATATGAAAAATTATCAGAAAAATCCAAAGAATCTGTTTATGGCATCCTCATGCATGTTTGAACAACTTACAGCCACTGTATATGACAATTTAAATAAATGGCATTTGAAATGTCTTACATGGAGTTTGAATTTTAACCTTTGGTTCAAACCAACTTCATTTAATCTGGTTGCTAGTTGCATTAGCTCAATCAACAGCATATTGCCATGTCATGATCATGCATCATATTGTTGCATCACATTGATTGTGTTCCCTCTTGTTTGCCGGTGGTTGTTCCTCTCGGTAGACGTTGTTCCGACGATGTGATCGATGACACTAATGAAGACACAATGCTATCTTCAGAAGTGCCAGGCAAGCAAAACCCCCTTGTTCATTCTGATATAACCCCACTCTCTCGTTACTGCTCTATTTTACTGCATTAGGACAACAGCGATTCAACTGTTACATGTTGCGGTAGTTGAACCCCTTTCCTCTGCATGACCTGTCATTGCCAGAGTAAATAGATGAAACCCACTAGCATGAGTAGGAGTTGTTTGAGACCTGATGTGCCTACTCATTCATGCTTTCTTGTCATGCCTGCTATTGCTTAGAGTTGTGTTAGGTCTGATTCATCGGGAATGAATTGGAAAGTTTTGAACATGTCCTACTGTTGAGAGCTAAGTGTGTGAACACGATTTGGTAAAGGTAGCAGTGCGAGGCCATGTAGGAGTACATGGTGGGTTGTCTCATTGAAACCGTCCTCAGGAACTGATTCTGTGTTTGTGATCCATGAATAGTTACTACCACACATTGGGGTTCCGGTAACTCGACCCCTCTCGGCTTATTAACCGCCTCGATCTCTGTCCAGGAGTTGCAACTAGTTTCTGGTGTTTGTAGGTTGTGTTAGTAGTCTACCAAGTGGCACCCGATACAGGTGGTCTTGGGACAGACTAGGCACCGTGGTACGGTGTACCAAGCATAGATCCATCCGTCGAGGTGGGCTTGGGAACCCTGCACACATCGTTTGGGGCCGTGAGCGACACCCCGGCCGGATCTCCTTGCGGATGGAACCCGAATAGGCGATAAACCTGGACTAGAGACTTGTGTTGTTAGTCAGGTCGTGGCCGACTCCCTCGCCAGGCTACCGCTTGAAGGTTGCCATGATACACGACGTGTACATGGTGGTAAGTGGCGAGAGTGTGTGTGTGAAGAAGTACACCCCTGCAGGGTTAACATCATCTATTCGAATAGCCGTGTCCGCGGAAAAGGACTTCTCGGTTGCATGTGCAGTTCATAGACAAGTGAAAGTGGATACTCTAAAACTCGCAAGATAAGCGTGAGTGCTATGGATGGCCCTCTCGTAGGGAGACGGGAGCGGATCCATAGTGGTGTATTGATATGGTGAATATGTGGACTCGTGCGCGCCACCCCAAAAGAGTTACTTGCAGTTGTAGTTCAGGATAGCCACCGAGTCAAATCTGGCTTGCTGTAGTCAAACTCCACCACCCCCTTTATTGATACCAATGCATTTGTAGCTAGTTCTGATGTAAGTATTGCTGGGTACATTTGTACTCATGTTTGCTTATTTTATGTTTTGTAGAGATACTTCAGTCTCACTAGTAGTTCCGTGTGGACTTCGACGTTTAGCTTGTTACCTCAGCTACGATCTTGTACCCTTGGGAGGGTCTTGTGTATAGTCAGGCTTCTCAGCCTTTTTCATTTGTAGTTGTCTGTACTCAGACATATTTACGCTTCCGCTTGTTGCTTGTATGCTCTGTATGTTGGGTCATGAGACCCATGTTTGTAATATTTGGCTCCTCGGAGCCTAATGAATAAATACTTTGAGTCGTAGAGTTTTTTTGTGATGCCATGTTGTATTTACACATATCGAGCATATTGTCTGTATGATTGAAATGCTTGGTATGTGTGGGATCCGACAACCTAGTTGTTTATCCTTGGTAGCCTCTCCTATGGGGAAATGTAGTCTAGTGCTTCCATTGAGCCATGGTAGTCTGCTACAGCCCGGTTTACCGCAGTCCTGTTAGCCCAGTTGCTACTGCTCCGGAACACTTAGACTGGCTGGCATGTGTCCTTCTTCGATCCTGTGTCTGTCCCTTAGGGGAAATGTCACGCGGTGTCTTTTGGAGTCCTGTTAGCCTGCTACAGCCCTAGATTCCTGGAGTCCTGCTAGCCCAGTTGCCACAGCCCGAATTCACTCGCTGATGACCGACACGTTCGTTGTTGGGTCATGTATGCCTGTCCTGGTAAGTTAGTGCCACTTTGGGTTCATGACTAGTCATGTCGGCCCGGGTTCTCTGTCATATGGATGCTAGCGACACTATCATATACGTGAGCCAAAAGGCGCAAACGGTCCCGGGCCAGGTAAGGTGGCACCCATGCGAATACCGTGTGTGAGGCCGCAAAGCGATATGATGTGTTACATGCTAGATCGATGTGGCTTAGGATCGGGGTCCTGACACGGCACCCCCATGATCATAGGTAATGATGGTTTTCCTTGCATGTCGCAAGGACTTGTCAAGTCGGGCAGTTGCCGAGGCAGCGTGGGGAAGCGGAGACGCACACGTCCAATCAACCGCCACACGTCGACCAAGGCCACAGGCTTTGGGGGCCCGCGGTGCTCCGCGCTTGACCTTTGGCTTCACCTTGAAGCCAAGCCCGAGCGCGCCTTGGGCCCGGGGGCTACTGTCGGTGTTCTGGGAACGGGGGTCCCCAGACTTGCCTGCCTGCGGCCCACGGTGTGGCTATGTTGCAGGCCTGTATGGACCATCTTCATAAGTGAAGCATTCAAGACCCTCGCGAGGGGCCAACCCTCGCGATACGGACGACGCAAGACCTCCTCAGGAGCAGCCTCACTAGGCAGCCTCGCGAGGAGCGGAGATATCAAGGAGGGGCAAACCTCGTGAGGCCCTCGTGACGTGAGCCATGACGATCAGGACCAGGCGGGCGCCAGCGCACGCAGCGTCCTTGTTTCCTCTTCGGTGCTAAGGGGGCAAGCGCAGACGCGGGGCCGAGGCATCAGGCAAAGGTTTCCATATCGGTGCAACGAGACCAAGACCAGCAGGACAGCAGGATGGTGGTCACCATGGAGCCCAAGACGGCATCATCACCAGAGCCTTTCACAAGCGAAGACCACTTTTGTCAGGATAAGCTGTACAAGCTGTCCCCTTTCTAATTAGCCACCGTTGTTGGCTCCCTTCCCGCTCAATATTTGGGGAGAGGACCAGGTCCTATATAAGTAGAACTAGTCACCACAGTAGAGGCATCTAGCCTTAAGCCAATCCTTGGCCACGCACCGAGCACAAGAACACCTCAACCTCAGGAGGTTGTTCTTCCCCTTATACTGTTCGTCATCAGCCCAAGAGGCAATCCACAACCACCACACTGGAGTAGGGTATTACACCACAACGGTGGCCCGAACCAGTATAAATCTTGTGTCTTTGTGTTGTGAGTTCATCGTGTTCATCCGCAAGATCTTAGCGAGCTAGGGCGTAGATTGATAGGGAGGAAATCTTCACGCGCACCCCAGTGTTTGAACCTTAAGGGTTTTGCCGGAACCCGTGATCCGACAGCCTGGGAGCCCAAGCAGCTCGTAGGGGTCCCAAGAGGGGTGATCGAGCATCACTTAAGGGTGTGCCCCAATGTGCGCCCTGTGAAGCAGAAGGCGCAGCGACAGTTCGCGGAGAAGCGGTCCTTCATCATGCAAGAAACTCGCAAGCTAGAATCAGCGGGTGTCACTCGCGAGGTCCGGTACCCGGAATGGCTAGCAAACCCCGTCGTCGTACCGAAGAAAGGACGGAAGGAGTGCATGTGTGTCGACTTCACGAACATCAACAAAGCCTGCCCCCAAGACCCATTCCTGCTTCCAAGCATCGACCAGATCGTCGACTCCACCACCGAGTGTGACCTACTGTGTTTCCTGTACACGTTCTCGGGCTACCACCAGATCAAGATGGCGGTATAAGATGTGGAGAAGACGGCCTTCCTGACCCCGTGCAGGGTGTACTGCTACACCTGCATGCCATTCGGACTGTGCAACGCGGGGGCGAGCTTCCAGCGGCTGATGCACATCGCCCTTGGCCAGCAGCTAGGGAGGAACGCAAAAGCCTACGCCGATGATATCGTGGTAAAATCTCTGGAAGCAAGAACCCTCATTCAGGACCTGGAAGAAACCTTCACCAGCCTGTGCTAGGTGGACCTACGGCTCAACCCGGAGAAGTGTGTGTTTGGTGTCCCTTCTGGCAAGTTGCTGGGCTTCCTCGTATCGCACCGAGGGATCGAGGCCAACCCAGAGAAGGTCAATGCAATAGAAGACATCAGCCCACCGCGAACCCTAAAGGAAATGCAGAAGCTCGCGGGTTGCATGACCTTGTTGGGGCGCTTCATCTCTAGGCTGGGAGAGCGCGCCTTGCCGTTCTTCAAGCTGATGAAGAAAAAGGGCTAATTTGAGTGGATCCCTGAGGCACCAGGCATTTCAAGACCTTAAGAGATACTTGACCAGCCCACCGGTGATGGTGGCGCCTCGTCCTCTCGAGCCCTTGGTGCTCTACCTGGTTGCCACACCCCACTCCGCCAGCGCGGCACCGATGGCCCTCAGAGAGGAGCGCCAGGTCAAGGGCCTGCCAAGCGGAACCACCAAGCCGTACTAGACAACACAACACCAAGGCGATGCTCCCGAGGCTGCGGCTGCCTAGCCAAGTCATCAAGCTCCTGAAGCCGGAGAACCACAGGAGGCACCTCAGCCCCAGGGAGCCATGGACTCCATCAGCGCTCCCGCCCTCATTGAGCACCCATTATACTTCGTCAGCACAATGCTACGAGATGCGAGAGCCCGATACCCCATGCCACAGAAGCTCTTACTCGCGCTCCAGGTGGCCTCGCGTAAGCTATGCCAACACTTCCAGGGTCACCCCATCAAGGTTGTCTCGGCTTACCCACTGGAGAGAGTGCTCAGGAGCCCTAATGCTGCGGGAAGAGTCACTGAATGGAACATCGAGCTTCAGGCATTTCAGCTCGAGTTCAGCACAACCAGGGTCATTAAGGGGGCCACCCTAGCCGACTTCGTGGCCGAGTGGACCAACGTCCCGGAACCTGAAGTTGGCGAGGGCCTATCTCTCTCACTAGGAAGTGAAGCACCAGATGGTTGGGTCATGTACTTTGGCAGTGCCTTCGCACGCCAAGGCGCGGGGGCTGGAGCCGTGCTCATCTCGCCAACCCAAGACAAGCTCTACTACACCGTGCAGCTCTGCTTCCAGCGGAGCGAGAAGGTCACCAACAACATTGCGGTGTACGAGGGGTTGATCGCCGGCCTCAAGGCCGTCGTGGCCCTGGGGATAAAACGCCTCACCCTCAAGGGCGATTCGCAGTTCCTCGTCAACTTCTCCAACAAGGTATACGAGCCGAAGGACGAGCACATGGAGGTGTACCTCGCGGAGGTGCACAAGATGGAGAAGAAGTTCTTGGGCTTGGAGCTACAACACGTGCCTCGAGGAACGAACAAGGAAGCCGACGATATCACTAAGAGAGCGTCCAGGCGCCTACCCCAGGAGCCCGACGTTTTCGAGGAGCGGCTCTTCAAGTCTTCAGCAACCCCTCCTACTACGGAGCCAACACAGCCTCAGGAGGAGCTCCCCTCGGCACCAACCTCGGGAGCCCTCTGTAGGACCTTGAGAAGAGGTGTCTAGAGGGGGGTGATTAGATACTAAGTACCAAAGTTGCAGTTTTTATAATTCTTTAAAGTTTGGGTGGAGTTTAGGCACAAGTTTCACATTCACAACATATAGCAAGCAAGCATGCAAAGAGTATATGAGCAGCGGAAAATAAAGCATGCAACTTGCAAGAATGTAAAGGGAAGGGATTGGAGGATTCAAACACAATTGGAGACACGGATGTTTTTGGCGTGGTTCCGATAGGTGGTGCTATCGTACATCCACGTTGATGGAGACTTCAACCCACGAAGGGTAACGGTTGCACGAGTCCACGGAGGGCTCCACCCATGAAGGGTCCACGAAGAAGAAACCTTGTCTATCCCACCATGGCCGTCGCCCACGAAGGATTTGCCTCACTAGCGGTAGATCTTCACGAAGTAGGCGATCTCCTTGCCCTTACAAACTCCTTGGTTCAACTCCACAATCTTGTCGGAGGCTCCCAAGTGACACCTAGCCAATCTAGGAGACACCACTCTCCAAGAAGTAACAAATGGTGTGTTGATGATGAACTCCTTGCTCTTGTGCTTCAAATGATAGTCTGCCCAACACTCAACTCTCTCTCATAGGTTTTGGATCTGGTGGAAAAAAGATTTGAGTGGAAAGCAACTCGGGGAAGGCTAGAGGTCAAGATTAATATGGTAGGAATGGAATATCTTGGCCTCAACACATGAGTAGGTAGTTCTCTCTCAGAAATAGGATCCTGGAAGTGTAGGTTCAGTCTGATGGCTCTCTCCACGAATGAAGAGGAGGTGGAGGGTATATATAGCCTCCACAAAAATCTAACTGCTACACACAATCTACCAAACTCGGTGGGACCGAATCGTTAAACTCGGTCGACCGATTTAGCAAATAATGTGACCGTTAGGGTTTTGGTGGGACGAATGCAACTCGATGGGACCGATTCGTTAGGGTTAGGCATAACGTAATCTCGGTAAGACTGACACACAAACTCGTGGGACCGATTTTGGTAATAAGCTTCCGAGAGTTGGTCGTGCAAACTCGGTTTGACCGATTATCAAACTCGGTGGGACCGATTTTGATAATAAGTTAACCAGAGAGTTTGCATTGTAATCTCGGTAGTACCGATTGCTCAAACTCGGTGAGACCGATTTTGATAATGGACATACACAGAGAGATTACAATCCCATCTCCGTGAGACCGAGATCCCTATCGGTAAGACCGATTTGCCTAGGGTTTGTGGCAGTGGCTAAGACATCCAAACTCGGTAGCGCCGGATAGAAAGAATCAGTGGGGCCGAGTTTGACTTTAGGTTTAGGACATATGTGTGGAAGTGGGAAAGTAGTTGAGGGTTTTGGAGCATATCACTAAGCACATGAAGCAAGAGGCTCATTAAGCAACACCTCATCCCTCCTTGATAGTATTGGCTTTTCCTATAGACTCAAATGTGATCTTGGATCACTAAAATGTAAAATGAAGAGTCTTGAGCTTGAAGCTTGAGCCAATCCTTTGTCCTTAGCATCTTGAAGGAGTTCCCACATCCTTTAGTCCATGCCACTCCATTGTTGAACTTATCTGAAACATACTAGATAAAAGTGTTAGTCCAACAAGAGATATGTTGTCATTAATTACCAAAACCACCTAGGGAGCACTTGTGCTTTCACCCTCGCCTGTGGCCCAACTTCAGGAGCGCATCTACTCCTCGCGCTCAAGCATCGGGAGGGGTGCTGGACCGAGGAGTTCAAGGCATACCTGACACGAGGGACGCTTCCGGAGAAGGAGGAGGACGCGGAGCGCGAGGCCCAGCGGGCTAAGACATACTGCATCTAGGATGATGAGCTATACAGAAAGTGACCAAAGGATGTTTCTTTACGATTCATCTCCAGGGAGCAAGGTAACGAGTTGCTAGCCGACAAACACGGTGGAGATTGCGGGCACCACTCATCATCGCGCACCCTGGTTGGCAAGGCCTTCTGCAGCAGGTTCTAATGGCCGACGACACTCAACGACGCGGCCGAGCTGGTGAAATCCTGCGAGGCCTGCCAATTCCACACCAAGCAGATCCATCAGCCAGCTCAGGGCCTCCAGACCATCCCTCTCTCATGGCCATTCGCGGTTTGGGGGCTGGATATCCTAGGGCCATTCCCACGAGCGCCTGGGGGCTACCGCTACCTCTACGTCGCCATTGACAAGTTCACCAAATGGGCAGAGGTAGAGGTCGTCCGCACCATCCCGACCGGGTCTGCAGTTAAGTTCATCAAGGGCCTCGTGAGCCGGTTCGGGGTCCCTACCCGCATGATCACCGACAACGGCTCGCAGTTCACTCGCAATCTATTCAAGACATGTTGTGCTAACCTTGGAACGCAGATCTGCTACGCTTTGGTGGCACACCCCAGGAGCAATGGCCAAGCTGAACGTGCCAACGTGGAGGTCCTAAGAGGCCTCAAGACTAGGACCTTCAAGAAGAAGCTCGAGGACTGCGGCAGGGGCTGGCACGACGAGCTCCAGTCCGTGCTATGGTCCATCCGCACCACCGCCACCAAGCCAACAGGCGAGACCCCGTTCTTCCTCGTCTAGGGAGCAGAAGCGGTTCTCCCTCACGAGGTTAGGCATCGCTCCGCGCGGGTCCTAGAGTTCGATGAGACGCAGCAGGACGCCATGCGGGGGATGGTCCTTGTGCCGGGGGAGGAACGCCGCCGCGAAGCCTCGCTCCGAGCGGCAAGGTACCAGCAGGCGCTGCGACGATACCACTGTCGCAACATCCACTCCAGGAAGCTAGAGGTGGGCGATCCCGTCCTGAGGTGGGTGCTCTCCAGGGAAGGGCTGCACAAGCTCTCACCCATGTGGGAGGGCCCGTTTCGGATCGCCCATTGTCTCCAGGCCTGGCGCCGTGCGCCTGGAGACACAGGATGAGATCCCCATCCAGAACGCCTGGAACATCCAGCACCTCCGGAAGTTCTACCCATGAAGTAAGGCACGGTGCCTATGAAGCAAGGCCAAGTGCCTGTGAAGGTCTCCGCTCGTGACACCCTCACGTAATAATGAGTGGGGCTGTACTTGCCCCGGAGTCTCCGGAGTGCCGCCCTCGGGCCTCGGGGGCTGCCTCCCACGTTCTAGTGGCAGCACTTAGCTCCGTGCTGGTGAGAAGACTAGACTAGGTGCTGGATGCGGCTGTTCATTTGCTTTCCGTAGTTGGCTTGCCTTTCTTTAATGGAAGTTTGAATTATGGTGTTTCTCGTTGGCTTGGTTCAGTTCCCTTTTTCTCTCGGCTTCTTCCATCGGTTCTCTATTTTGACCGGCACTCTCCATCGCACGCCTCGCGAGGGGGCTAGACAGGTGCGCGCATGAGCGCTTCCCTTAGTCCTCACGAGGCACCCTCGTTCAAGCTCTCGACCGGTGCACCCCTTTTTCTTTAAGTTCGTGCCCCACGGGTACCGCGATGTGGTGCGCCAGGCCCTGAGCAAGGAAGGGATAAGAACTCCTTAACGAATTTTTGCAGCTTCGCGATATTGCCCGAGTCAGCAGCGGGGAAGCCCCACCAGGTGCCCAGAGGCGCGCGCCCTCACGAGGTCAAGTCTACCCCGATGACACGCTGCTTGTTGCCCTCTACACCAGATAAGGCATGATCTCATGACACAACCCAATAACGATAAACATACCCCAAAAGCAGCATAAGCACCATGGTTCATTACACGCCCGCTTAGGGCCCCATACTCGTTTCTGGTAATGCAGGAGGAAAGGAAAGGACAAGCAAAAGCGGCTCCTATGACGCGGCTGCTCACGAGGGTCGGCTCCCCGGACTCAAACGGAGCCCTCCTCGCGCTTCACTGAGGCGCGATGACGGGACGACCCGCCGCCGTCCATGAAGCGAGCCGGATGGTGAGGCGGCTGGTCGTAGCCGCCGCTACTGGAGCTTTCGCTGGAGGAAGAACTGTTGTAGCTGGACGAACCATGGCCGCCTCCGAGGGCGAGTCCCTCTTCATCCTCGTCACGGCCCCGCCAAGGCCAAGCACTTCATCGCCATCGTTGTCTTCAGGGCAGCACCCGGCGCGGCGACCGTCTTCCCCGAATACCCTCACAAAGAGGGTCGCTACGCCGTCGTACTTGAGGTGGAGGGTGCACCGCCCGCCAGATCACGCGCGAAGCGAACGCCGCCAATCAAGGGCTGTGGCCACGCTGCCAAGGGCGGAAACCTCCACCATGACCGACGAAGCCTTGCTGCAGCCACCGTCCGCCTGTGCCGGTGAGGGGCCACGACGGGGGTCGCGGGATGCTTGCAGGGACGGCCGTGTCCCCTCTTCGGCGGTGGCGAGCTGGGCCCCTCCTAGCGGGCCTTCCCTTTCTCCGCAGCGGAGAACCTCTTCGCCGGCGCCATGGGTGTCGCTGGGAAGCAGAGGAGCAAGGAGGAAAAAGGAGCGCGTGGCGAGAAGGAAGGAGATGGGCAATGGGGGGACTAGCCCCCTCCCCATTTGTAGCAGGAGAAGGCCAACTGGCGACCCTCACGATCGCAGGTGATGATTGTTTTTTCTGTATGCAGCAGGGTCTCGTCAAATTGAGGGCAGCTGCCGAGGCAGCGTGGGGAAGTGGAGACGCCCATGTCCCGTCAATCGCCACGCGTCACACTACAAAAAAAGACACATCCGTGACATTTTGGGCCGAACAAATTTTTTTCTGTCATACTTATGACAGTTCTATGACAATAATTGTGACAAAACACGGTATCATCATAGATGTGGTGGGGTCCTACTTCTATGACAAAAGATCATGACAGAAAATGGGCTTTTCGTTCTGGGCGGGCCGGCGACGCAGCTACATGACATTCTTTGGGCTGTCCATGACTGAAAAAACCGTGGTAGAAGCGAGGGCGAGGAAAATATCGGGGTGTTCCCGGTTACGGTGGGTGGTCGGGGCCGAGCGATGCGCGTTTCTCTTGTACACGCACGCGCATGGGTGCGAGGCGTTGAGCTCTAACTGAACCCGAGCGAGGCATTGGGCTCTAACTGAACTCGAGCGATTGCACTGCAGACTAGGCGTTACTGAACCCAAGCGATCGATCGATGGCTGTTAACTGAACCCGATCGAGCGATTCCTTTGCTACTGCTGCTAACTGAAGCCGATCGATGCTGCCTCGATGAACAAAGGAGCGTTGTCGGGGGGGGGTTGGATGAACAGTTCCCGGTGGGGTGGAAGAATAGGACCCCGTGGTGTTGCCTCTGGATGAACAGGACCCCGATCGATCGAGTCGGTTGGGGCTGGATGAACAGGACCACACCATGGAGGGCTGGATGAACAGTAGACGGTGGAGGGCTGGATGAACAGTAGCCCGTGGAGGGTGGTTGAACAGGAGCCCGTGGAGAGGGCTGGTTGAACATGATTGTGTGGACATGAACAGTATCCCGTGGAGTCCCGTTTTGCGGTACGCCACACCCCTCCTGATGAAGGACCCCCGTTTCGACCGTAGCGCTCCTACACAAGTCCGTTTCCTTCATTTTGCGGTATGCCACACCCCTCTCGATCAACAGGATCCCTGTTTCGATCGTAGGAGGTCCGTTTCCTCCGTTTTGTGGTACGCCAGACCCTTCTCGATGAACAGGATCCCGTTTCGACCGTGGTCGGTCGAACACAAGGCCGTTTCCTCCGTTCTGTGGTACGCCAGGCCTCGTTTCCATCGGCTGTTCCGTCCAAGCCGTCCCGATGAACACAACGACGCATTTCGTTCCGACCCAGCCGGTTGGCTCCCCATGAACACGATGACGACGCAGTTTCTCTATTCTGACCCAGCCATGTACACGAGCCCTGGCCGTATATATGCGCGAGTAGGCGTTTGAGACCCTGCCCGTATGTACGTATGTGGTCGTATTTTCTTTCTTGCACACTGGCAGTTGTATGTGCATGTACATGCAACGTGCGCGCCTCTATTACGACACGTGCGCGTCTCTACATCGACCAGTATGTACGTACACGTTCGCGACTAGAATGAAAACGCTACGTATGCTTCGACCAGGTGGGTCTGGACCGCCGCACTTCCTTGCTCGCGAAGATGTAGCCGGTGGGTCCCAGCAGTCAGGGGGTGAATCGTTTTTTTGCCCGGACGCACTTCCTTGCGTGCGAAGATGTAGCTGGTGGGTCCTAGCAGTCAGGGGGAAACGTCTTTTTTGCGAAATACAGTGGCCCTTCCGGTGGGTCCCTGCTGTCAGGTGGAGGAATAATTATTTTGCGTGTAATAAGGAGGCACTTCATTGCGGCCGCCGTGGACCCAGTTGTCAGCCTCTCCACGTACAGTACTATCCCGATGGAAGTCGTTCCTTGACCATCTTGACCACGCTGCGCCGAGAGCACCAGGGCGGTGGACGACGGCGAGGCCTAGGAAAGGGACGACGCGGAGCCGGGGAAGACGCGGCAGTGGAAGCCCGCGCGGAGAGGAGTACGAGGGTTCACTGGTTCGGCTGCGGTGTGACGCTGCCGTCGCCGCAGAATAACAGGGGGTGTGGGTGAGTAGAGGGATGGCCTGGCCAGCTGTGGGAATAGTAGGGGGCGGTGAGGCCTCCGCGGCAGCACAACCGGCCATGGGAGGCAGGAGCAAGCGGCACGACCGGCGCTACTGTGGCGGCTAGAGCAAGAAGACCAGAGGTTGAAGAAGCACTACTGCCGTTGGATGGACATCGTACGGTCACTGGATCTAGAATCGTTCATATTGACTAAGTTGACAAAGCACTCCGTCCCCGTAAACTTAGTTGGCCCACAAGTCAGCCTCCCACCAAGGTGGGTCCCAACCAGTAGGGGGAGTATTCATTTTTTTGTGCGTAATAAGGAGGCACTTCCGGTGGTTCCGAGCTGACAGCAGGGGGAACGTTTTTTCCGCGCAATACGGTGGCCCGTCTGGTGGGTCCCAGCAGTCTGGGGGGAAACGATTTTTTCATGAAATACAGTGGCCCGTCTGGTGGGTCCCTACTGTCAGGTGGAGGAATCATTATTTTCCGTGTAATAAGGAGGCACTTCCTTGCTGCCGTCGTGGACCCAGCTGTCAGCCTCTCCACGTACAGTCCATGTTCGATGGAAGCCGTTCCTTGACCACGTTGACCACGCCGCGCCGACAGCGCCAGGGCGATGGACGACAGTGAGGCCTAGGAAGGGGACGACGTGGAGCCGGGGAAGACGCTGTAGTGGAAGCCCGCGCTGAGAGGAGTACGAGGGTTCACTGGTTCGGCTGTGGTGTGAGGCTGTCGTCGCCGCAGAATAACAGGGGGTGTGGGTGAGTAGAGGGATGGCCTGGCCAGCGGTTGGATTCGTAGGGGCGGTGAGGCCTCCGCGGCATCACAGCCGGCCACGGGAGGCAGGAGCACGCGACACGACCGACGCTGCTTTGGGCGGCTGGAGCAAGAAGACCAGAGTTTGAAGAAGCACTACGTCCATTGGATGGACATCGTACGGTCACTTCAGCTAGAATCGTTTATATTGACTAAGTTGACAAAGTCCTTGGTACGCGTCAACTTAGTAGGCCCACAGGTCAGCCTCCGAAACAGTGCGCCCCAGATGTCAGGGGGGGGGGAATCATTTTTTGGGTGGCTGAAGCAAGAATATCCGAGATTGAAGAAGAAGCACGACATCCGTTGGATGGACACCCAACAGCCACAGCTGCTAGAACCGTGTGTTGTTGACAAAGCCTTGCATACAAGTCAACTTTTTTTTAGGGCACGCGTCAACTTAGAAGGCCCACAAGTGTGTGGCAGAGAACATACAGCCCATTTGCGATTTGTAAGAATGTACATCCCATCTTTTAATTCTAATGGAATTTACTACAGCCCATTTACAGTTTGTTAAAAGTACAACCCATTTTCTAGCTAGGACAATGATTAATAATTTCAACCAACCGCCAAAACAGAATTCAAAAAATTCTATATTTTTATGGGATCCAAATATTTTTATCCCAAATTTCTAGTCAGGTTAAATATAATTTCAAAATAAAGTTGTATTATGTTAAAATCCAATGAAATATTGCGCAAGAAAAAAGTAATGAGATTAAAATTTTCAAATTCCAAAATAATATATTTTAAACTAATTACGTGTTTGGTGCATTTTTATAGTTACTGCCAGTTATTATAATTACATCTCATTTATTATTTCTTAAAGTTCATTTTATTGTTAAGCCTAATGCATACCTCCTAGGAAAGTTTGCAGCCAACAAGCGAGAATAACAAGTTGACCCGGATATTGTGTACAACTGTCGGCCCAGTTGCATTGCTGATGTTAAAAAAAAGGCCTTTGTAGTACAGTACAACCTAACATGGCTACTTAGCCCACATTCAGCGATGCCGGAAAGGCCCAAACAAGGCTTCTGTACAACTTTTTGAAGTCAGTGAGCTCACTTAATAACTTAAGAAAAAAGTTAGATTACAGTGGAACCTAATTAGAAGTTGTCACGAGCAAAGAAGTAATTCAACGGGTCCCACTTTGCGCGTGTGCGTGCGTGTGTGTGTGTGTGTGACCCATCGGTCTATGCTCGTAAGTACATCTTTCAGCCATATGCATTGCTCATGCTTAGTAAAAACTTATACAGTTGACACAATCATATAGAACATCATAGCACCCTGAACTTGCATACAAAAATTTCACGCAGGCGGCACAATCCGGATGGAAGCAGTGGATCGCTACGGGTAGGGCTATGTTGAAACCAACAAAATCGTACATAACGGTTCATCGTCTTTATCAATGACAGGAAATATCTTGAATGTTGTGCAAAGAAAATGCATGACAACACAATAAGTTCTGCTAGCACACTAAGTTGACGACATCCCTTTCTAAAAAAGTTCGGTACAAAATTAGAACAGGTCAGATCAAATGTATCGCACATCGCTGCTTCACACCCATAGCTCGGATTTAACTAGTATCCCATAAGATTCAGCTTGTTACCTCAAATTAGAGCACATCCAGGCAGCCAGCCATGCCTCTTCTCCCAAAGAAGTAGTGGCCTTCGCTGCGCGATGGAGTAGGCCCTGTGCCATCTATCGTTCCATGCAACACGGGGAAAGTCTAACGTTGACTCCTGTAATGGACGTCGTCAACGGACCCTGGCACCAGCGGTGGCGGCAGGACTTCGATTGATGGATTGACCACTTCTTCGACATGCACGAACACTCGATACAGGTACATCCCTAACGTGGTCCGCGCGGCCTTGGTGGCGATTTAATAGTACAACCCCGGTTCCTACACCGTATCTCAACACCAATCACCTTCGATATGGTGGACGGCTTCTTCATCCATGCCATAACCGTCAGAGCCCAGCTGTCTGGAGGAACAAACATACTTACGAGCTCACCTCCAAGGTCATTGATAAGCCCATTCATGGACTTGCTGTTCCAAGCACGTCGAGGCATGCCGTGTAAGGTAAGCTTTTTTAAAAACTCAAACTCAGAGGGCACCGAGCCCCATCCCGGGTGCCACTGATCAAAGCTCACCAGCGCGCCATCGCAGAACAAACGCCGGGAAGATTCGAACACACGACTGCAGTCGAAAGTTGTCCGGAACCTGACGAAGAAATCAGCCGGTGGCGGACAGACTTCGACGAGCAAGTCACTTATTTGGATGCCGTGCGCAATGCCAAGAGCCTTGACAAGGTCGTCCGGCGAGATGGGAGGTTACCATCAGCACTTTGCCAGCAAACTAGTCATCAAGCACCGCCATGCCATTGTTGAGCGAGAACACGACGATCAAGGCAGATTTGACCTCGTGATCTCCGGCTCGGAGATCCGCGTTGACCGGCGACATGATAGTGAGCTTGAGTATAGGGAGTACAGGAGGGGGATTTGGGGGAACTGGAGTAGGAATCGAGATTCCAGAGGTGCGGGAGGGGCGGGAGATTGGGGATGAAAAGGTAGCTTGAATTTCGAACACGCGTCAATATGCTCTCGTTGCGCAAGCGCACGAAAACACCGGTGGCGCCCACATGTCGGCCTAAGAGTCCTTATTATTTCTTTTTTCGAGAGCCTGGCCTTTTTTTGAGGATCTTTTGAGAGCCCGTCCTGAGAGTCATAATTGACCTATTTGGCATTGTGTTACTACTCGACCCATATTCAACGACACCTCACTGGCCCAAACAAGTGTACATCATCGAAAAGACACTGAGCTCAAATTATATAACTTGAAAAAGGAGATACACTCAACACCGGAGAATGGTGATGCCCTCATTTAGCCCACCAAGAGTTCGAGACAATAAATAGTTCAAACAACAATATATACAACATTCAAACACCGACTAGTGACTACTATCAAATAAACAGCAAGACATGATAGTTCATAAGAAGTCTTGCTACACCACCAAAACGCACCCATCTCAGCCTTTCGGACTCTCGTGATCCGCACGAGAATGACATTCTAAACAGAGGCAACTATTACATAGTAAGAGTGACATAGACGAGGATGACCAAATGACAAGGAATATGCATAACAAAAGAAAGAACTACCCATCTAGAACAAGAAGCAAAGACAACAAAGTCATTCGAAGAGATGATCCAATACCATCATATTTTGCAGCCCCGCTTCAGCGACCAATGATTCGGAGACACTAGTACTCCACCCTTTCGACGCAACAGCCCAATTACCTATAAACCTGAAGGCTTGAACCACATCACGGCATGTCGTAATTGAGACATCCAAGGATCAAAGTTAATCCGATTGCCTTTGTCATTCTCATCTTGTTTTGGCTGCAGGCTGTATCGTTGACAATCAGGGGAGTTTGCTCCCGGACTCCTAGGGCTCGCCGTGTAGACACAGTTTTCCATAGCAAACAGAGACTCTCTGTCATCAAGGTCCTTGCCAACGGTGATCTCCTGGTTAATAGGATAATTGAGTCCCAGAAACAGAGAGTGTGAACCAAGGCTGTTTACCCGCCTCCAACTAAAAAATCCCGAAGGCCCCAACAAGCTGGTATCCTGCTCATAGACGTAACAGCCACTATCTGGATACTCACGTATTTCACGGTGCTTGTATACAGTGGGTTTTTTGCAATATAACTTTTCTGGCTCATGTGTCTGAATGATCATCAGTCTTTTGCTGTTGTCTGATCAAGCGAGGAACCAGTTGTGCTTCCCTGTTTTTGGCAAAGGTGGTGTGGTTACAAAGGGCGGTAACTGTAGGGACACTACATCATATCAAAAAGGACATACATTGTTAATGTAAGATCAGCATTGTTCAGAGTATGAGTAGGATAATGCAAGAAACAACATTGATATGTCCCTGTTGGAACTGGGATGAAAATACAGGGAAATGTATACTGGGTTCAAAAATATAGAAGTGCCATGCATGGTTGTACTCATGTTATCTCGCAATTGATTCTTCACAGGAAACTACCATGCCATGCATGTTATGTAATCATGTTCTGTCCATACAAACAAATTCTTCAAGGTAACTAACAGACCATGCATTGTTATATACTCGTGTTCTATGGGCAAATTTTTTGTGAGGATATTATTCTAGCCATTGATTGCTGAAGGGCGAATATAGGTATGTACACATGGTAAGCATTACAGGATTTCACTACATCCAAATATAGAGTTCTCCATATGCACATTTACTTCCCTAATGTATGGTTTGGTGAAACCAACAGTGTGGTGCATGTTTCTACATCATGAAAATGAGGAAACTAACATGGCCAATAATACACACTCATATTTAGTAGTACTATACAGATTACTGTAAAATAAGGAGAATATCCATATATTCCTAACCGTTTGATTATTCAGGGGTAAAAACTGGCTGTAATGACATGATCACAATCGCATGAATTAACTCATTCCAAATATAGCTGATTTACGGTGTCTCTAATACATTGCCATAGTTCTACTCAAATTCTGCTCAAACAGGGATATGTTAATCATCACAAAAAGTTCAAACAGTGTCATGGCGTCCTCATTAACATGAGACGGAAACAACTTACACGCGTCGTCCCAGCAATACATGGTGCCATCTACTTTGTCGATCACGTAGATGATGCCATTGTGTTCAATAGCATCACAGAAGTGTGTATCAGCTTTGACGATGATCCACTGCGAGCTGAGTTGTATCCAGCTAAAGAAGGCACCGGCGTAAAGATAGGCGAGTCCGCGGTCGAACAAGGCAATTAGCTTGAAGTCTGCGTAATTTGCATGTTGTGTGGGCACTTGGCAGATTACAATCTTCTTCAAAACAAGGTCCGTCCAACTGACGTGGTAATCTAGATGACTAGGACCACGATGGTGAAACTCTATATAATCCAACGTAGGAGGGATAATATCATGGGAGGTCTGGAAGTTCAAGAGCACCAACTTTTTACCATCTTCTCTGAAGGCAGCCATCCAGTGGGAGTTCATGCCGACCCAATACATACCTGCCAAGAAGTTTCGGGCGAGGGTGATCGGATCGAAGTCGAGGGAAATGATGTACGGCGACCCACTACATACCTGCAAAGAACTTTAGGCTAATGGAGATCGGACTGAAGTCGAGGGGCATCATGTACGCCTCCGTATCATGGTGAACAAATCTCGCAAGACCAGATAGTAGCAAGCAGGTTGTCTTGAAAAGCTTTGGCCTCGCTTCGATGATGGCCGTGTGCATGCCCCTCGAGCATGCAGCCATCCGCAGGGCGCTCAACATATCCATACATGAACAACAGAGGTCGAGGATGTCACTCGGGAGATTGCCCCAATCGCGGCTCATATGGATCCTGTGCAGTTCGCGTTCGGCCATGGTGGAGTTTGGAAGGTGGGGTTTTGGGGGGCTTGATTTACGGGGGAGAAGGCTGTCGGTGCTGGAGCGGCTAGCGAGGGAATAGTGGACTGGGGGAGGCGAGCAAGGCGAGGGTATGCGGGGGCACAGTGAGATAATGAAGAATGACCTCAGGATCTCCGGCGATACGAAGATGGAGATGGAGTGGTGCTAGGGGAGAGGGAGACGAGGCGAGGCATGCTATACAGCGGCGGTGCCAGTGACTGCACAGTACACAAGGTGAGGCTGACTTTGGTAACTAGGACACGCCGCCTGGACTGGTGTCACCTCGCGCGCAGGGTCTTGTCACTTCACTATGACGACCGGATAAATAATAGTATTTTGACCATCAAGTGTACTGATACGTCTCCAACGTATCTATAATTTTTTATTGCTCCATACTATATTATCTACTGTTTTGGACATTATTGGGCTTTATTATTCAATTTAATATTATTTTTGGGACTAACCTATTAACCGGAGGCCCAGCCCAGAATTGCTATTTTTTTGCCTATTTCAGAGTTTCGCATAAAAGGAATATCAAACAGAGTCCAAACGGAATGTAACCTTCGGGAACGTGATTTTTAGGAAGAATATGATCCACGAGACTTGGACCCTATGTCAAGAAACAAAAGAGGAGGCCATGAGGTAGGGGGGCGCGCCTACCCCCAGGGCGCGCCCTCCACCCTCGTGGGCCCCCTGTTGCTCCACCGACGTACTCCTTCCTCCTATATATATCTACGTACCCCCAAACGATCAGATACGGAGCCAAAAACATAATTCCACCACCGCAACCTTCTGTACCCATGAGATCCCATCTTGGGGCCTGTTCCGGAGCTCCGCCGGAGGGGGCATCAATCACGGAGGGCTTCTACATCAACACCATAGCCCCTCCGATGAAGTGTGAGTAGTTTACCTCAGACCTTCGGGTCCATAGTAGCTAGATGGATCCTTCTCTCTTTTTGCATCTCAATACAATGTTCTCCCCCTCTCTCGTGGAGATCTATTCGATGTAATCTTCTTTTGCGGTGTGATTGTTGAGACCGATAAATTGTGGGTTTACGATCAAGTTTATCTATGAACAATATTTGAATCTTCTCTGAATTCTTTTATGTATGATTGGTTATCTTTGCAAGTCTCTTCGAATTATCAGTTTGGTTTGGCCTACTAGATTGATCTTTCTTGCAATGAGAGAAGTGTTTAGCTTTGGGTTCAATCTTATGTGTCCTTTCCCAAAGGATGAGGGGCAGCAAGGCACGATTGTATTGTTGCCATCGAGGATAACAAGATGGGGTTTTTATCATATTGCATGAATTTATCCCTCTACATCATGTCTTCTTGCTTAAGGCGTTACTCTGTTTTCATGAACTTAATACTCTAGATGCATGCAGGTAGTAGATGCAGGCAGAACTTAATACTTGTCTCGGACGTGATGCCTATATACATGATCATACCTAGATATTCTCATAACTATGCTCATTTCAGTCAATTGCTCAACAGAAATTGCTCACCCACCGTAAAATACTTATGCTCTTGAGAGAAGCCACTAGTGAAACCTATGGCCCCCGGGTCTATCTTCATCATATTAATCTTCCAACACTTGTTATTTCCTTTGCTTTTTACTTTGCTTTTATTTTACTTTGCATCTTTATCATAAAAATACCAAAAATATTATCCTATCATATCTATCAGATCTCACTCTCATAAGTGAACGTGAAGGGATTGACAACCCCTTATCGTGTTGGTTGCGAGGATTTATTTGTTTTGTGTACGTGCAAGGGACTCGCGCGTACCCTCCTACTGGATTGATATCTTGGTTCTCAAAAACTGAGGGAAATACTTACGCTAATTTGCTGCATCACCCTTTCCTCTTCAAGGGAAAACCAACGCAGTGCTCAAGAGGTAGCAAGAAGGATTTCTGCGCCGCTGTTGTGGAGGTCACGCAAAAGTCAACATACCAAGTACCCATCACAATCCCTTATCTCCCGGATTAGATTATTTGCCGTTTGCCTCTCGTTTTCCTCTCCCCCACTTCACCCTTGCCATTTTATTCGCCCTCTCTTTTTCTTTCGCCTCTTTTTTGCTTGCTTTTTGTTTGCTCGTGTGTTGGATTGCTCGTTTGTTACGATGGCTCAAGATAATACCAAATTATGTGACTTTACCAATACCAACAATAATGATTTCCTTAGCACCCCGATTGCTCCTCTACCGATACTGAATCTTGTGAAATCAATACTGCTTTGTTGAATCTTGTCATGAAAGATCAATTCGCCGGCCTTCCTTGTGAAGATGCCGCTACTCATCTAAATAGCTTCGTTGATTTGTGTGATATGCAAAAGAAGAAAGATGTTGATAATGATATTGTTAAGTTGAAGCTATTTCCTTTTTCGCTTAGAGATCGTGCTAAAGCTTGGTTTTCGTCTTTCCCTAAAAATAGTATTGATTCATGGAATAAGTGCAAAGATGCTTTTATCTCTAAGTATTTTCCTCCCGCTAAGATCATCTCTCTTAGAAACGATATTATGAATTTTAAGCAACTTGATCATGAACATGTTGCACAAGCTTGGGAGAGGATGAAATTAATGATATGTAATTGCCCTACTCATGGTTTGAATTTGTGGATGATTATACAAAACTTTTATGCCGGATTGAATTTTGCTTCTAGAAATCTTTGAGATTCGGCCGCGGGAGGCACTTTTATGGAAATCACTTTAGGAGAAGCTACTAAAATCCTAGATAATATTATGGTTAATTATTCTCAATGGAACACTAAAAGATCTACTAATAAAAAAGTGCATGCGATAGAAGAAATTAATGTTTTGAGTGGAAAGATGGATGAACTTATGAAATTATTTGCTAGTAAGAGTGTTTCTTCTGATCCTAATGATATGCCTTTGTCTACTTTGAGTGAGAATAACAGTGAATCTATGGATGTGAATTTTGTTGGTAGGAATAATTTTGGTAACAATGTGTATAGAGGAAACTTGTAACATCCCAAATTTCCAATTTGGAATGTTTTACAATTATAGCTAAGCATCTATGCATTCTGTTTGAATTTGAGTGGCATTTGAAGTTTCAGAGGTTTTGGAGTTGTTGGGATTTGAATTTAAATTTTGGCAGTGGAAATCATTTCAAAAACTATGCCTGATAAATACTTGAGAAAAAGTATCAGAGGAGTAAACATGACACTCCAAAAATATCAGAGGAAAAAACATTGCCAAAAAGTTTGAATTCAAATTTGAGTTTTATTTGAATTTTGAAAAAATGACTTTTATAAAGTTTGATTTTGCCTCGAAAATGTTCAAATGAAAGGAATATTCCCTGATCATTTTGATATATATATATGTCCGATATAAAATATTTATATTATATATTTTCTCTGTTTTTATTTTCAAAAAAAAGGAAAAAAAAAAAGCCCTGGCGCCGGCAGCCAACTGCCCAGCCAACACCCAGCGGCCCACCAAATAACGGCCCAGCGCCACCACGCCGCCCACGCCGAGCCGACCGAGCGATCGAGCCGATCGGCTAGCCCTCGGCAACCGACGCCGCGCCTCTCCTCTCTCTCCCGACAGCGGGCCCCACCTCCTTCTTCCTCGCCCACGCAACGCTGCTGCCACGGAGATCCGTGAGATCCGGATCCCCGAGATCCTCGCCCGCGTTGCCCTCGTCCAAGTCGACGCGCCTCACTATATACCCCCGACCCGCTTTCCCCCCTCGCCCCTCGCCCTCTCCTCCCTCCGCAAGAGCTCGCTGAGCACCAACGCCGCCGCCACCATTAACCCGTCCGACGCCCAGCCCTCCCGAGCTCGCGGACACCACCAACCGACCTCGCCCGTCCGCACTCCGCCGGAGCTCCCGCCGTCGCCTCGACCACCGGAGTCGCCGAGCACTCGCCCTCGAGCCGCCCGCCGCCGTCGCCGACCGGTAAGTCGCCGGAGACCCTCCCCGCCGTTAGATCTAGAGCCTACGGCTTAGATTAGATTCCCCCCGAAGGGGTATGTTCATTTAAAATAAACCGGTCCAGATCGGTTTAGTTAGGTTCTTTTTATTAGACCGGCCGGTTCGTTTTAAACCCTAGGGCCCGTTTAGTTATATTACGCCCAGGGCGTTAGTTAGGCCCATTAGGCCGTTTTTATTTATTTTTCGTTTTCTGTTTTAACAGAATAGTTTCAGATTTGAAAAATTCATATCTTTTAATCTAATTAATATTTTTAAATGATTCTTTTTTTGTTGGTTTGCAAATTTCTTATAGTTTCTGTAGAAAATATAATTAGCCATGTTAGAATTATTTAAAATTGCTTTATTTTAAGTTTAGACAGAATAGTAAATCTGCTATAAAAAGAGTTAGGAAAATTATTTTTAGTGATTCTTTTGTCACAACTTTGTTTTGACATTGCCTAACCGTAGGAATTTATTCGGGCATTTTAGGATTAATAGAAAAATAGTTTTAATCAGAATCATGTTATTCTTAATTAATTAACTAGCTACTGTTTTCCTATTGTTTTAATTAGCAAATAAATTTATTTTCCTATGTGATAGATTATTCTAGGTTAGTTTCTGTAACTTTAGAGCATGAACTTTTATTTATAATAAATACAACTTTTATTTTATTTTTCTTATTAGAATTGCTTTAGGCCTAATAGGAGTTTTATAAAAGCTTTTAAAGTGATTCTTTTTGCTCCTAGTTGCATGATGAATTCTTTTCTGTTAAGTTAGCATAAACCCATGCTTAGGTTCTGTTAAGAAATTTTTTTGTTATGTAAAACTATTTTTAGTTGTTGCTTGAAGTAGGAAAAACTTTGAGTTGGAGTTCTTTGAGTTTTCTTTGGGTTTTTGATTCGTTTGTTTTGGTGTGTTATGTTACTATGCTATTGTGTTAAGTGATCATTTGCTATGTGCTTATTATGATTATTATTTGCCTCGGTAGAATTTCCGGAGTGCGAAGCTTGCTACCACGAGTCCCTAGCTTACGAAGATCGTCAGCAAGGCAAGTCATTGATCATGTTCTTCACAATACCTATGATTTTTATTGCATTAGAATTTTACCTCCCCACCATGCATGCAGTAGTTGAAATTTTGAAGTTATGTTCTTGAGTAGTATCATGAGGTAGGATGAACCAATTCCCCATGTTACCATGACCCGGGACGAAGTAGTTTATTTTTGCTATGCTCGTAGACGGGGTTGGTTGAGCGAATTCATAAGGGAGATATGAGAGTCAAAGATGATGACAACCCCATGAACTTCAAGCTCGAGATGGACTTCAGAATTCACTACTGGGTGGAGGACGGTTGACGGGCACCCTGGAGAACCCAGTGGTTGGCCGGGATGCATGGAGAAGTGCCATGACATCTTGCGGAAAGCTTCACCCAGCCACGAAGAGACGGATGGATACCCCATTGACCGGAAGCTTACCTGTGCAGCCGCAAGCCATTATGGGCTCTGGCTTGGTCAACCCTAGTTGTGACTCTGGCTGGACGGTACTACGAGATGTAGAAGAACGGTAGGATTGGATGGGTACCGGCAGTGGCCACAAGAACTCTTCGAAGACCCTGTTTACGTTCGTCCGCCTTCAAACACCATGAAGTGCGAAGACTTAAAAAGGAGGGAACGATTCTTGCGGGTAAAGTGCGCAAACCTCTGCAGAGTTAAAGATCTAATCAATTAGCCGTGTCCCCGGTTACGGACAATTTGAGCCTCTGGAACTTGGAGTAATTCGGAAATCTCAACACTAAAATTAATGAATTAATTGAGGGGGTTATGACTTAATAATTTGGGAATGAGACATTGGTTGGTGGAACCATCTCAATAACTACCAACAATTTTGTAGTATTTGCAAGCAAGTCCATTGTAGTAGGGAAAAAACTGGCTTTACGCAATATGATGAAACTTAGAGCCCCACAGCCAAATTGCATATAGTATTAGTAATACTTTATTATTCTCTATTCATGTCTTGCAAGCATATTCAAAATGCTGACCTACACGGCTGCAACGTCTTATGTTGCAGAGGAGTATTCCGATCAGGATTGAGGCTACGATCCGCGCTTGGCGATTGCCCTTTGGAGTCGGATGGACTCGCTATTCTTCTACGCTTCCGCAACTTTACTTAGTTTATTTCTCATGAGTTGGCCTTCGGCCGAATTTATTCTATTATAATAAAGACTCGATATGAGAATCGTGTAATAAATTCAGGTGTGATTGAACTTTGATCATTTCATCAATGTACTGTGAGTGCCAGCATGATCTTGGGATGGTACAGACACAAAGATTTGACCGATTTTGGGTCAGGTCGCTACAGAGATGGTATCAGAGCACACGCTGACCGTAGGACGTAACCCCTAGGATCGGAAAGCCATAGGAAGAGACTATTTATTTTATATCCTTATCATTCCATAATTCTCCCCTGTTCATTTCTGACTTCTCTCCGATTTTCAACATTCTAGATGGCCGTCGAGTTCACCCCAGTTTTGCTACCGGAGTTTTGCCAGCCAGATGAGACGATGCCCTTCGGCAGGAAGCTGGTCCAGATCGTGAAGAAGCTGAAGATTGTTCTGCTCTCGATCACCGGGAAGCCTACCAATGCACTTCCGACGGATACCCGCTACAGGATCGAGGTGCACATTCCAGGGAGAACCTTCGGAGGACATACATAGCCTATTGACTTTGAGTTTACCGACTTCAACTGGATCCTCAGAAGGGACATGGCGATTTGCCGTGCACTTGGACATCTCCGAGAAGAGTACAGGGCCGAGCTCGATCCATCAGACCTCGCCATGGTTTCTCGCAGAGCAAGGAATGGAGATATCATCCGTACCGTAGAGGACGACTCCATTCTCTCATATGTCCAAGACTTGGAGTGCCTCCTCAGAAACGGAGATCCGGACTCGCCAGAACTCAAGGTACACAGAGGCTGTTGTTCCGTGAACTGGAACTAGAGGAGAAGGCACACGCAGACTTCCTTGACCATGAGGAAGAAATCGCGGACTTCATGGAGAGAGTCGACGACCTGAAGATGAAGGTTGCCGCATTGGAGGAAAAGATGGACTTGGGAGAGGACCTTTTTCCGAGTGGAGATGACGGACCTCTCGTGAGCAATGATCAGGATTATGAATGGAGTTCCACTGGAGAAAGCCGCAAGAGGAGGCGCCGCAACAGAGGACGCCACACCGGAGGACGCCGCACCAGAGGACACAAGGATTATTGATGAAGACATTTAGCCGACCGCCATGTTATTTTACTTTTTCGTCGATCAGTTAGGCCGTTATTTTCGATTAGTCGTGAGCATTTTGTAATCGAGATTGAACCATGTTTGAGATGATTGAATAAATGATTGGTGTGATTATGATTGTGCATTCATATGGGTAGTGATATTTCTCATTAGACCATTGTTCTATTCTAATTTTCTCATCCACTCCAAAACACCAGATGCCTCCGAGACGTGACCCCGGTCTCAACTTCCCGCCGGAGCTCACCCAGCTGATCCAGCAGCAGAATGCCCTCATGCAGATGCTCATTCAGAACCAGAACAACAACAACAATCCACCGCCACCACCCCCTGTTGACAATTTGACTCGGTTCCTAAGGCTGAATCCGCCAGTGTTCTCTAGTAGCACTGAGCCGATTGTGGCCGATGATTGGCTCCGCAAAGTCGAAAGAGAGTTAATTACTGTTGGATGTACTGATGCAGAGAAGGTGCGCTTTGCCGCACATCAACTTGATGGACCTGCAGCTTCTTGGTGGGAGAACTACACCGCCACTTATCCCATTGGCACCATCACATGGGATCAGTTCCAGCAGGCTTTCCGCACCGCTCATGTTTCAGCTGGAGCCATGAGTCTGAAGAAGCGTGAGTTCCGCAACTTACGCCAGGGAACCGTCTTGTGGTGCGATGACGTGGATGAGTTCAGCAAGTTAGCTCGTTATGCCCCGGATGATGTGGCCACAGATGCCGCAAAGCAGGAGAAGTTTCTCGAGGGACTCAATGACGAGCTGGGTATGCAGCTTATGGTGGCTACCTTCACCAACTACCAGGAGCTGGTAGACAAGGCCACCATACTTGAAGGCAAGCAGCAGCAGATTGATAACCGCAAGCGGAAGTACAGCCAGGGGAAGTACAACTCAGGAGCTCAGCAGAAGCCCCGTTATGCCCCATACTCAGGAGGGCATACCCATCACAACCATGGAGGACATAACCATGGAGGCAATGGGAACAACCGCAACCAGGACAACAAGTCAGGCAATGGGAATGGCAATGGAAACGGCAATGGCAACCAGCATCGTTCTGCCCCGGCTCCGAAGGATCTGAGTCACATCACCTGTTTCAAATGCCAGAAAACAGGGCACTATGCCACCGACTGCCCGGAGGCCAAGCAGAGGAATGGAAACGGCAATGGAAGCTCAGCGAAGAAGCCCAACCCTTTCCCTCGTGCACAGGTGAACCACATTGACGTGGAGGACGTCTATGATCAGCCGAACAATCGTGGTTGGTAAGTTTTATTGAATTCACGCTCAGTATTGGTACTCTTTGATTCGGTGCAACGCATTCATTCATATCAAGGGTAGTTGTGGAAAAGTACGGGTTGCCCACTAAAACCCTTAGAAGCCCCTTCGCGTCGGTTCCGCAGGAGGAGAAATGATGGCGAGCTTAGGCTGTCATGCAACCCTCAACATCGGGAACCATAAATTTCCCGAGACCTCATAGTATTGGAAACCCGCACCTTGGATGTAATCCTAGGCATGGATTGGTTGACGAAGTTTGAAGGAAACATAGATCGTGCCCGCAAGAAGTCGATTCTGCTCACCACCCCGGAGCGTAAGAGGATCAAGTATGTATCCGCACATAGCCGATGAAGAATCAGTGAATTCCCTCACGGAGTTGTACAGAGGAAGTGCCAGAGTGCAAGATTTTCCGATGTGTTTCGGAGGAATTACGAGAATGCGACCGGACGAGACATTGAGTTTCGATTGAGTTATTGCCCGGCACAGCCCCGATATCCAAGAGACCCTATCGGATGCCACCGAACGATTTGAAAGAGATCAAGAACCAAATTAATGAGTTATTGGAGAAAGGATATATTCGGCCAAGCTCATGACCTTGGGGAGCCCCAGTTCTTTTGGTAGAGAAGAAGGATGGAACCTTGAGAATGGTTGTGGATTATCGTTCGTTGAACGACGTGACCATCAAGAACAAGTACCCTCTGCCGATGATTAATGATTTATTTGATCAGCTAGTTGGAGCCAAGGTATTCTCCAAGATCGATCTTCGATCAGGGTATCATCAGTTGAAGATCCGTGAAAAGGATATACCCAAAACAGCATTCACCACCAGGTATGGTTTATATGAGTATACCGTCATGTCATTTGGATTGACTAATGCCCCTGCATACTTCATGAATTTGATGAACAAGGTATTTATGGAATATCTGGACAAGTTTGTCGTGGTGTTCATCGATGATATACTGATATTCTCCAAGAGCGAGGAAGAGCACAAGGAACATTTGCGTCTAGTTCTGGAGAAACTTCGAGAACATCAGTTGTACGCCAAGTTCAGCAAATGTGAATTTTGGCTAAAGGAAGTCGGATTCCTCGGACATGTTATTTCAGGAGAAGGAATAGCAGTTGACCCCGCCAAGGTTGAATCAGTCACCGATTGGCGATCGCCCACCTCGATCAAGGAGATCCGCAGTTTTCTCGGACTCGCGGGATATTATCGGAGGTTCATTGAGAATTTCTCGAAGATTGCCAAGCCTATGACTGAGCTGTTGAAGAAGGAAGCCAAGTACATTTGGACCGAGGATTGTGAAGCCAGTTTTCAGGAATTGAAGAAACGTTTGGTTACAGCCCGAAAGCTGATTTTGCGGACATACACAAGGATTACCAGTATATTGTGACGCTTCTCGTCGTGGACTCGGAGGAGTACTCATGCAGGAAGGAAAAGTTGTAGGTTATAACTCCGCACAGCTACGACCTCACGAGATGAATTATGCCACACATGATTTGGAGTTAGCAGCAGAGTGCATGCACTCAAGACACAGAGACATTTCCTTATCGGAAACCACCGTGATGTTTACAGATCACAAGAGCTTGAAGTATATTTTCACGCAGAAGAGTTGAACCTCGAGCGGAGGAGATGGCTAGAGTTAATCAAGGACTATGACATGAGATTGCATTACCACCTGTAAAGCTAATGTTGTAGCAGATGCTTTGAGCCGTAAGAGTTATGTGAATACTCTCATAGCGGGAGGATTACCCGTGAGTTAGTCGATGACCTCGAGATCTCTCGATGGAGATAGTTCCGAGAGGATATGTTGCAACTCTGGAAGTTCAGTCCACTTTGGCGAAAGGATTCGTGAAGCCCGTAAGTCGGACAAGGAAATTGATGAGATAAAGAAAAGATGGATGAAGGAAAAGCCAAAGGATTTCGTAAGGATGAATACTGAGCTATATGGTTCGAGGATCGATTTATGTACCCAATGATCCCGAACTCGGGAAGCTAATTCTTCAGAGGCTCATGATTCATCGTACTCGATTCACCCCTGTAACACCAAGATGTATCTGGATTTGAAGGAAAGTTTACGGTGGACAGGTATGAAGAAGGATATTGCCGAGTGCGTAGCGATGCGATGTTTGTCAACGAGTAAAGGCGAACATCGAAGCCAGCAGGGGTTACTTCAACCTTTGCCGATTCCCGAGTGGAAATGGTAAAAACTTGGAATGGATTTTATCACAGGATTACCCAGGACCCGTTCAGGTTATGATTCTATCTGGGTAGTGGTTGATCGTTTGACCAAGGTAGCTCACTTCATTCCCGTAAAGACTACCTATACCAGTGCTAAGTTGGCCAAGATATACATGACCAGGATCGTATGTCTGCATGGAGTTCCAAGGAGTATCGTGTCAGATAGAGGAACACAATTTACCTCAAAGTTTTGGAATCAGTTACATGAAACTTTGGGTACGAGGCTGGAGTTCAGTACAGCTTTTCATCCGCAGACAGATGGACAGACCGAGAGAGTCAATCAGATTCTGGAGGACATGTTGAGAGCTTGTGTGCTAGACTATGGGTCTAGCTGGGATGATAATTTGCCATACGCAGAGTTCTCATACAACAACAGTTATCAGACCAGTCTGAAGATGGCCCCTTTCGAAGCTCTATACGGAAGGAGGTGCAAAACACCATTGCTGTGGGTTAGTGTTGGAGATCGATCACTTTTCGATTCCGATCTTATCAGAGATTCCGAAGAGAAAGTCAAGCTGATTCGGGATAGACTCAAGATAGCTCAGTCGAGACAGAAGAGTTATGCCGACAAAGATGCGCAAGGAAGTAACTTACGAAGCGGAGACCGAGCATATCTTCGTGTGTCTCACTTCGTGGAATCAAGAGGTTTGGTGTCAAAGGAAAGTTAGCACCCGATTCATTGGCCCTACAAAATCCTCGAACGTCGTGGAGAAGTTGCTTACAAGTTGGAATTGCCGGAAGGATTGTCCAGAGTTCATGATGTCTTCCATGTTTCTTAGCTGAAGAAGTGTAATGCCGACATGGCCGATATTCCGTTGAGAGACACAGTGCCCCTAGAGGCCATACAGCTCGACAGTGATCTGACTTATAAGGAGAAACCCGTCCGAATTCTCGAGACTGCGAACAGAGTCACCCGCAGCAAGATCATCAAGTTTTGCAAGGTGCTGTGGAGTCATCACTCCGAGGAAGAAGCCACCTGGGAGCGAGAAGAAGACCTCCTTCGAGACCACCCGCACCTATTTGCTAGCCAACCCGAATCTCGAGGGCGAGATTCATCTTAAGGTGGGTAGGTTTGTAACATCCCAAATTTCCTATTTGGAATGTTTTACAATTATAGCTAAGCATCTATCCGTTCTGTTTGAATTTGAGTGGCATTTGAAGTTTCAGAGGTTTTGGAGTTGTTTGGATTTGAATTTAAATTTTGGCAGTGGAAATCATTTCAAAAACTATGCCTAATAAATACTTGAGAAAAAGTATCAGAGGAGTAAGCATGACACTCCAAAAATATCAGAGGAAAAAACATTGCCAAAAAGTTTGAATTCAAATTTGAGTTCTATTTGAATTTTGAAAAAAAATGAATTTTTATAAAGTTTGCATTTTGCCCCTGGAAAAATGTTCAAATGAAAGGGAATATTCCCCTGATCATTTTGATATATATATGTCCTATATAAAATATTTATATTATATATTTTCTCTCTGTTTTTATTTTCAAAAAAAGGAAAAAAAAAAAGCTCGGCGCCGGCCAGCCAACTGCCCAGCCAACACCCAGCGGCCCACCAATAACGGCCCAGGCGCGCCAGCCACGCCGGCCCACGCCGAGCCGACCGAGCGACCGAGCCGAATCGGCTAGCCCTCGGCCAACCGACGCGCCGCGCCCCTCCCCTCTCTCCCCGACAGGCGGGCCCCCACCTCCTTCTTCCCCTCGCCCACGCAACCGCGCCGCCGCTCGCCGGAGATCCCGTGAGATCCGGGATCCCCCGAGATCCCCTCGCCCGCGTTGCCCCTCGTCCAAGTCGACGCGCCCCGCCTATATATACCCCCCGACCCCGTTTTCCCCTCGCCCCTCGCCCGACCCTCTCCTCCCTCCGCAAGAGCTCGCCGGAGCACCCGAACGCCGCCGCCGCCATTAACCCCGTCGCCGACGCCCCAGCCCTCCCCGAGCTCGCCGGACACCACCAACCGGACCCCCTCGCCCGTCAGCACCCGCCAGAGCTCCCCGCCGTCGCCCCCGACCACCGGAGTCGCCGGAGCACTCGCCGCCCGAGCCGCCGTCGCTGTCGCCGACCGGTAAGTCGCCGAAGCCCCTCCCCGCCGTTAGATCTAGAGCCTACGGCTTAGATTAGATTCCCCCCGAAGGGGTATGTTCATTTAAAATAAACCGGTCCAGATCGGTTTAGTTAGGTTCTTTTTATTAGACCGGCCGGTTCGTTTTAAACCCTAGGGCCCGTTTAGTTATATTACGCCCAGGGCGTTAGTTAGGCCCATTAGGCCGTTTTTATTTATTTTTCGTTTTCTGTTTTAACAGAATAGTTTCAGATTTGAAAAATTCATATCTTTTAATCTATTTAATATTTTTAAGTGATTCTTTTTTTGTTGGTTTGCAAATTTCTTATAGTTTCTGTAGAAAATATAATTAGCCATGTTAAAATTATTTAAAATTGCTTTATTTTAAGTTTAGACAGAATAGTAAATCTGCTATAAAAAGAGTTAGGAAAATAATTTTTTAGTGATTCTTTTTGTCACAACTTTGTTTTGACATTGCCTAACCGTAGGAATTTATTTGGGCATTTTAGGATTAATAGAAAAATAGTTTTAATCAGAATCATGTTATTCTTAATTAATTAACTAGCTACTGTTTTCTTATTGTTTTAATTAGCAAATAAATTTATTTTCCTATGTGATAGATTATTCTAGGTTAGTTTCTGTAACTTTAGAGCATGAACTTTTATTTATAATAAATAAAACTTTTATTTTATTTTTCTTATTAGAAATTGCTTTAGGCCTAATAGGAGTTTTATAATAGCTTTTAAAGTGATTCTTTTTGCTCCTAGTTGCATGATGAATTCTTTTCTGTTAAGTTAGCATAAACCCATGCTTAGGTTCTGTTAAGAAATTTTTTTGTTATGTAAAACTATTTTTAGTTGTTGCTTGAAGTAGGAAAAACTTTGAGTTGGAGTTCTTTGAGTTTTCTTTGGGTTTTTGATTCGTTTGTTTTGGTGTGTTATGTTACTATGCTATTGTGTCAAGTGATCATTTGCTATGTGCTTATTATGGTTATTATTTGCCTCGGTAGAATTTCCGGAGTGCGAAGCTTGCTACCACGAGTCCCTAGCTTACGAAGATCGTCAGCAAGGCAAGTCATTGATCATGTTCTTCACAATACCTATGATTTTTATTGCATTAGAATTTTACCTCCCCACCATGCATGCAGTAGTTGAAATTTTGAAGTTATGTTCTTGAGTAGTATCATGAGGTAGGATGAACCAATTCCCCTTGTTACCATGACCCGGGACAAAGTAGTTTATTTTTGCTATGCTCCTAGACGGGGTTGGTTGAGCGAATTCATAAGGGAGATATGAGAGTCAAAGATGATGACAACCCCATGAACTTCAAGCTCGAGATGGACTTGAATTCACTCTTGGGTGGAGGATTTGGTTGACGGGCACCACTGAGAACCCAAAGGTTGGCGGGATGCATGGAGAAGTGCCATGACATCTTGGAAAGCTTCACCCAGCCACGAAGAGACGGATGGATACCCCATTGACGGAAGCTTACATGCAGCCGCAAGCCATTATGGGCTCGCTTGGTCAACCCTAGTTGTGACTCTGGCTGGACGGTACTACGAGATGTAGAAGAACAGTAGGATTGGATGGGTACCGGCAGTGGCCAGAAGAACTCTTCGGAAGACCCTATTTCGTTCGTCCCGTCTTCAAACACCATGAAGTGCGAAGACTTAAAAAGGAGGGAACGATTCTTGCGGGTAAAGTGCGCAAACCTCTGCAGAGTTAAAGATCTAATCGATTAGCCGTGTCCCCGGTTACGGACAATTTGAGCCTCTGGAACTTGGAGTAATTCAGAAATCTCAACACTAAAATTAATGAATTAATTGAGGGGGTTATGACTTAATAATTTGGGAATGAGACATTGGTTGGTGGAACCATCTCAATAACTACCAACAATTTTGTAGTATTTGCAAGCAAGTCCACTGTAGTAGGGAAAAAACTGGCTTTATGCAAAATGATGAAACTTAGAGCCCCACAGCCAAATTGCATATAGTATTAGTAATACTTTATTATTCTCTATTCATGTCTTGCCAGCATATTCAAAATGCTGACCTACACGGCTGCAACATCTTATGTTGCAGAGGAGTATTCCGATTAGGATTGAGTTTACGATCCGCGCTTGGCGATTGCCCTTTGGAGTCGGATGGACTCGCTATTCTTATACGCTTCCGCAAATTTACTTAGTTTATTTCTCATGAGTTGGCCTTCGGCCGAATTTATTCTATTGTAATAAAGACTCGATATGAGAATCGTGTAATAAATTCAGGTGTGATTGAACTTTGATTATTTCATCAATGTACTGTGAGTGCCAGCATGATCTTGGGATGGTACAGACACAGAGATTTGACCGATTTTGGGTCAGGTCGCTACAAACCTTTAATCCTAGGCCTTATCCTAGCAATTCCTCTAATAATTATGGTAATTCCTACAACAAATCTTATGGAAATTTTAGTAAGATGCCCTCTGAATTTGAGACTAGTGTTAAAGAGTTTATGAATTTGCAAAAGAATTTCAATGCTTTGCTTGAAGAGAAATTGCTTAAAGTTGATGAATTGGCTTGGAACATTGATAGAATTTCTCTTGATGTTGATTCTTTGAAACTTAGATCTATTCCACCTAAGCATGATATCAATGAGTCTCTCAAAGCCATGAGAATTTCCATTGATGAGTGCAAAGAAAGAACCGCTAGGATGCGTGCTAAGAAAGATTGTTTTATGAAAGCATGTTCTTTAATTTCTATGAAAATAAAGATGAAGATCTAAAAGATAT
This sequence comes from Aegilops longissima, assembly GCA_021605205.1. Classification (NCBI taxonomy): domain Eukaryota; kingdom Viridiplantae; phylum Streptophyta; class Magnoliopsida; order Poales; family Poaceae; genus Aegilops; species Aegilops longissima. The sequence continues at coordinate 161,238,160 of CM038679.1, forward strand.
TGATGTGTCCCCTATTAAATCTTTGTTTTGCAATATGAATCTTGATAATGATGGGACTGAATATGATCCACCTTTACCTAGAAGGCGTTCCAAAAATTCGGAGTTTTTAGATCTTGATGCTAAAATTGACAAAAGTGGGATTGAAGAAATCAAAACGTTAGATGCTAATAGACCCACTATTTTGGATTTGAAGGAATTTAATTATGAAAATTGCTCTTTGATAGATTGTATTTCCTTGTTGCAATCCGTGCTAAATTCTCCTCATGCTTACAGTCAAAATAAAGCTTTTACCAAACATATCGTTGATGCCTTGATGCAATTCTATGAAGAAAAACTTGAGTTGGAAGTTTCTATCGCTAGAAAACTTTATGATGAGTGGGAACCTACTACTAAAATTAAGATTAAGGATCATGAGTTCTATGCTTTATGTGATTTGGGTGCTAGTGTTTCCACTATTCCCAAAACTTTGTGCGATTTGCTAGATTTCCGTGATTTTGATGATTGCTCTCTAAACTTGCACCTTGCGGATTCCAATATTAAGAAACCTATGGGACGAATTAATGATGTTATTATTGTTGCAAATAGGAATTATGTGCCCGTAGATTTTATCGTTCTTGATATAGATTACAATCCTTCATGTCCTATTATTCTTGGTAGACCTTTCCTTAGAATGATTGGTGCAATTATTGATATGAAGGAAGGGAATATTAGATTCCAATTTCCACTAAAGAAAGGCATGGAACACTTCCCTAGGAAGAAAATAAAACTACCATATGAATCTATTATGAGAGTCACTTATGGATTGTCTACCAAAGATGGCAATACCTAGATCTATACTTGATTTTATGCCTAGCTAGGGGCGTTAAACGATAGCGCTTGTTTGGAGGCAACCCAATTTTATTTTTAGTTTTTTGCTTTTTGCTTCTGCTTAGGAATAAATATTTCTTCTAGCCTCTGGTTAGATGTGTTTTTATGTTTTAATTAGTGTTTGTGCCAAGTTAAACCTATAGGATCTTCTTGGATGATAGTTATTTGATCTTGCTGTAATTTCAAGAAACTTTCTGTTCACGAAAATAATTGTAAAAAACCACCAGAACATGATAAAATAGTGATTCCAATTGCTGCTGATCAATAAAAAAATTGTATACTTCCTATTTTGGCTGATTTTTTTGAGTTCCAGAAGTTTGCGTTAATTACAGATTACTACAGACTGTTCTGTTTTTGACAGAGTCTGTTTTTGTGTGTTGTTTGCTTATTTTGATGAATCTATGGCTAATAAAATAGTTTATAAACCATAGAGAAGTTGGAATACAGTAGGTTTAACACCAATATAAATAAAGAATGAGTTCATTAAAGTACCTTGAAGTGGTCTTTTATTTTCTTTCGCTAACAGAGCTCACGAGATTTTCTGTTAAGTTTTGTGTTGTGAAGTTTTCAAGCTTTGGGTGAAAGATTTGATGGATTATGGAACCAGGAGTGGCAAGAGCCTAAGCTTGGGGATTCCCATGGCACCCCAAGATAATCTAAGGACACCATAAAGCCAAAGCTTGGGGATGCCCCGGAAGGCATCCCCTCTTTCATCTACTTCCATCGGTAACTTTACTTGGAGCTATATTTTTATTCACCACATGATATGTGTTTTGCTTGGAGTGTCTTGTATGATATGAGTCTTTTCTTTTTAGTTTACCACAATTATCCTTGCTGTACACACCTTTTGAGAGAGCCATACATGATTTGGAATTTGTTAGAATACTCTATGTGCTTCGCTTATATCTTTTGAGTTATATAGTTTTGCTCTAGTACTTCACTTATATCTTTTAGAGCACGGTGGTGGATTTGTTTTATAGAAACTATTGATCTCTCATGCTTCACTTAGATTATTTTGAGAGTCTTAAATAGCATGGTAATTTGCTTAAATAATCCTAATATGCTTGGTATTCAAGATTAGTAAAAAATTTCTTATGAGTGTGTTGAATACTATGAAAAGTTGGATGCTTGATAATTGTTTTGAGATATAAAGATGGTGATATTAGAGTGATGCTAGTTGAGTAGTTGTGAATTTGAGAAATATTGTGTTAAAGTTTGTGATTCCCGTAGCATGCACGTATGGTGAACCGTTATGTGATGAAGTCGGAGCATGATTTATTTATTGATTGTCTTCCTTATTGGTGGCGGTCGGGGACGGGCGATGGTCTTTTCTTACCAATCTATCCCCCTAGGAGCATGCGCGTAATACTTTGCTTTGATAACTTGTAGATTTTTCAATAAGTATATGAGTTCTTTATGACTAATGTTGAGTCCATGGATCATACGCACTTTCTTCCTTCCACCATTGCTAGCCTCTCTAATACCGCGCACTTTTCGCCGGTATCATACACCAACCATAAACCTTCCTCAAAACAGCCACCATACCTACCTATCATGGCATTTCCATAGCCATTCCGAGATATATTGCCATGCAACTTTCCATCGTTCCGTTCATTATGACACGCTCCATCATTTTCATATTGTTTAGCATGATCATGTAGTTGACATCGTATTTGTGGCAAAGCCACCGTTCATAATTCTTTCATACATGTCACTATTGATTCATTGCATATCCCGGTACACTGCCGGAGGCATTCATATAGAGTCATATTTTGTTCTAAGTATCGAGTTGTAATTGTTGAGTTGTAAGAAAATAAAAGTGTGATGATCTTCAGTTTTAGAGCATTGTCCCAAGTGAGGAAAAGGATGATAGAGACCATGATTCCCCCAGAAGTCAGTATGAGACTCCGGACGAAAAAAAGAGGTCATAAAAAAAGGCCCAAATAAAAAAATGAGAGAAAAAGAGAGAAGGGACAATGTTACTATCCTTTTTACCACACTTTTGCTTCAAAGTAGCACCATGACCTTCATGATAGAGAGTCTCTCATTTTGTCACTTTCATATACTAGTGGGAATTTTTCATTATAAAACATGGCTTGTATATTCCAATGATGGGCTTCCTCAAAATGCCCTAGGTCTTCGTGAGCAAGCAAGTTGGATGCACACCCACTTAGTTTCTTTTATTGAGCTTTCATATACTTATAGCTCTAGTGCATCCGTTGCATGGCAATCCCTACTCACTCACATTGATATCTATTGATGGGCATCTCCATAGACCGTTGATACGCCTAGTTGATGTGAGACTATCTTATCCCTTTTTTGTCTTCTCCACAACCACCATTCTATTCCACATATAGTGCTATGTCCATGGCTCACGCTCATGTATTGCGTGAAGATTGAAAAAGTTTGAGAACGTCAAAAGTATGAAACAATCGCTTATCTTGTCATCGGGGTTGTGCATGATTTAAATACTTTGTGTGGTGAAGATAGAGCATAGCCAGACTATATGATTTTGTAGGAATAACTTTCTTTGGCCATGTTATTTTGAGAAGACATGATTGCTTTGTTAGTATGCTTGAAGTATTATTATTTTTATGTCAATATTAAACTTTTGTCTTGAATCTTTCGGATATGAATATTCATACCACAATTAAGAAGAATTACATTGAAATTATGCCAAGTAGCACTCCACATCAAAATTTTGTTTTATCATTTACCTACTCGAGGACTAGCAGAATTAAGCTTGGGGATGCTTGATCGTCTCCAACGTATCTATAATTTTGATTGCTCCATGCTATATTATCTACTGTTTTGGACATTATTGGGCTTTATTATTCACTTTTATATTATTTTGGGACTAACCTATTAACCGGAGGCCTAGCCCGAAATTGTTATTTTTTTGCCTATTTGAGTTTCGAGAAAAGGAATATCAAACGGAGTCCAAACAGAATGAAACCTTTGGGAACGTGATTTTTAGGAAGAATATGATCCAGGAGACTTGGACCCTACGTCAAGAAACAAAAGAGGAGGCCACGAGGTAGGGGGCGCGCCTACCCCCCCAGGGCGCTCCATCCACCCTCATGGGCCCCCTGTTGTTCCACCAACGTACTCCTTGCTCCTATATATACCTACGTACCCCCAAACGATCAGATACAGAGCCAAAAACCTAATTCCACCGCCGCAACCTTATCTACCCACGAGATCCCATCTTGGGGCCTGTTCCGGAGCTCCGCCGGAGGGGGCATCAATCACGGAGGGCTTCTATATCAACACCATAGCCCCTCCGATGAAGTGTGAGTAGCTTACCTCAGACCCTCGGGTCCATAGTTAGTAGCTAGATGGCTTCTTCTATCCTTTTGGATCTCAATACAATGTTCTCCCCTTCTGTTGTGGAGATCTATTCGATGTAATCTTCTTTTGCGGTGCGTTTGTTGAGACCGATGAATTGTGGGTTTATGATCAAGTTTATCTATGAAAAATATTTGAATCTTCTCTGAATTCTTTTATGTATGATAGGTTATCTTTGCAAGTCTCTTCGAATTATTAGTTTGGTTTGGCCTACTAGATTGATCTTTCTTGCAATGGGAGAAGTGCTTAGCTTTGGGTTCAATCTTGCGGTGTCCTTTCCCAGTGACAGTAGGGGCAGCAAGGCACGTATTTTATTGTTTCCATCGAGGATAACAAGATGGGGTGTTTATCATATTGCAAGAATTTATCCCTCTACATCATGTCATCTTGCTTAAGGCGTTACTCTGTTTTCATGAACTTGATACTCTAGATGCATGCTGGATAGCGGTCGATGAGTGGAGTAATAGTAGTAGATGCAGGCAGGAGTCGGTCTACTTGTCTCGAACATGATGCCTATATACATGATCATACCTAGATATTCTCATAACTATGCTCAATTCATCAATTGCTCAACAGATAATTGTTCACCCACCGTAAAATACTTATGCTCTTGAGAGAAGCCACTAGTGAAACCTATGGCCCCCGGGTCTATCTTCATCATATTAATCTTCCAACACTTAGTTATTTCCTTTGCTTTTTTTACTTTGCTTTTATTTTACTTTGCATCTTTATCATAAAAATACCAAAAATATTATCCTGTCATACCTATCAGATCTCACTCTCGTAAGTGACCGTGAAGGGATTGAAAACCCCTTATCGCGTTGGTTGCGAGGATTTATTTGTTTTGTGTAGGTGCGAGGGACTCGCGCGTAGCCTCCTACTGGATTGATACCTTGGTTCTCAAAAACTGAGGGAAATACTTACGCTACTTTGCTGCATCACCCTTTCCTCTTCAAGGTAAAACCAACGAAGTGCTCAAGACGTAGCATGTACCATAGTTGTACTACTACTACTAGTAGGAACATGAGTACACTCCCGTGCTAGCATGCCTCTGGGTTCACTTCATCCTCCAGCTATCATCCATATTGCGAGCAGAACCAAATTCTCGTGCATGCGGAAGCGCGCAGAAGGACTTATCTTTTTTGAGGATAACCGCATATTCTGTAGGAACATGAGTAGTACTCCCTCCGGTCCTCTTTTGTCTGTGCATAACTTTTTTCAGTATTTCTCTAATTAGTCTGCGTATATACCCTTTTGCATGCGCCCATTTCCCTCCATGCCCCGCATTCACAGCATTAATTAGCGTACGCACGAGCAGCTGCAGCTAGACTCTAGCCAATAAACTGCAGCATGCAAGTGGGCCATTCTGTGCGTGTGGGAGAGAGAAAAGGCAAGTGAAGAGCCCGTCCAATCCATTGCATGCAGCAGTCAAATCACCGCAGCTCTCCTCATGCATGCACATAACTTCTCCCATTTACTTCTCCATCGGGAACCGATTTTGCTCGGTTTTTTCACTACTCCTTGATCTTCATTTGCATCCAAACCACACTGCATTCACATTGTTTTAACCTCTTCACATCCTCCTGGAGTAATTCCGAAGCCCCTATAAATAATCATCTTCTTCAGTTAGACTAGCCATCTAATCCTAATTCTCCAAACCATAGCCCTCCGGTCCAGCAGTTCCAAATGGCGAAAGAGATCGAGCATGTCCTCATCGAATGCTCGTTGAAGGCTCGTTGAGCATAGTTGCCACAGTCACTGACCACCCAAGGGTTGTTCGGAAGTGGATCAACAATGTATCCAACTCCCTCCAAGAGGTGGAGATTAATGTCATCGGTCTCGACGCAGAGTACACGGAGCGTGCCACTAGGAAGATCCAACGCGCCGCTGTCCTTCCACTGTGCCTTAAAGATGATGTTTTGGTGTACCACATCATACACGCGCCCTCCATACAAGGTGAGCTTCACGATTTCTTGTCTCGGGAGGACATATACTTATGTGGGGCAGCCATCGCAGGGGACAAACAGAAGTTGGTGCCATACAACCTTGATTTGAAAAGCATCGCTGACCTACAAACCAAAATAAAAATTTCTGTAGAAGATTGTAATAAACCGACACCATCCCTATTCGACATAGAAATTTTTGTGCTAGGAACAAATCTTCAGAAGGGTGACGAGACGCTGGCATTAAGGTCGTCTGGATGGGAGAATTATCCCTTGGTGTACGAGCGGATAAAATATGCTGCCCTCGATGCCCATGTGAGTTTCAAGATAGCTGCAAGGTCCAGAGAGCTTGTTGCGAAGCCGTCTCCCACAGAAAATGAGAAGAAGAAGAAGGAGAAGAAGAAGAAGGAGAAGAAGAAGAAGGAGAAGAAGAAGAAGGAGAAGAAGAAGAAGAAGAAGAAGAAGATGCTGCACCAGCAGCAGGGCATTATGGATGGATGAACTATTTCCTCTCTTGTAAAAAATATATTCCCTCTCTATGTATATTGATATAGATGGACTATTTCGATGGTGTGCATGTCTTTGGAACAAGTAGTAGCATGGGTTCGCTTGACTGTAAGGAACTATTTATCCACCTAGCTTTCTCTACTACTCCTTCCAGTGATCGGTATGCAATGCATGTGTCCATAGACATGACAGCTTGTCCATGGAAGTTCAACTACGACGACCATCACTCCATTGCCACTCGCGATTCCCACGATGTCGCTCCAACCCACGGCACCACGTCCCCCGACGTGCGCCTCACCCCTCTCGGCCGCACCGCCCCTCTGCCTTTGTGTGCATGACATGTGGGCCACCTTAAATACGGCGAGCATCAAGTTTCTACCACAGCCACACGTGATTCCCGCGACGCTGCACGAAGCCATGACACCACACGTCCCCCGACCCACGGCTCACCCCTCTCGGCCCCACTGCCCCTCTAAATTTGAATTTGAAACTTATAAAATGAAAAGATTCAAAACAAATAAACTGGGAGAGAGGGAGTATATCGTAGGATGTGTCCCATAGAAAACAAGTCCCCTGGTTTGTCACCGTGACGATGCAGTTAGAAAGGAGCATAGCGTCTTCGTACTCGTACGGCAACAAATCAGCCGCAGACAGCATGGTCCACCTTTGACCGCCATGTGCAAGGTTCGTTCTATCTTATTCAATCTCACCGTGGTTCTATCATACCAATTCATGCGGTGGCCCGTTGCATGGCTAATCCCAATGTTGGACGAAGGTTCTACGGGAACGGTGTCACTGTTGTAAATGTTGTGCAAATTGATGTTGGTACCCTCCCGTACATATGCAAGCCAATCTCCACTCGCACCGAGCCTAACCTGTGAAATAGTGGGCAGGGGGAGAGTTAGGAAATGGACACGGAAGTAGTCTTTAAAATGCATTTACTACGTGATCAAACTCATCTTACCTACTCATCGGAGGAAATCCGAGTGCCCCTCAACGTCGGCATCTCAAGGGGCGTCAACTTGCAACTACGACCACGCCGCGCTGGAGGGACCCCCAAGGAAACATCCTCGTGCATTCCACGGAACATCAAGATGCATTTGTATAAGTACTTTATCTTGTGAGAGAAAAGGATGAACGAGGGAAGGCCTCTAGAGATAGAGATAGACACTACAACTACCAAGGTGCTGGCCTGTGCGTTGCAATGGATCCAAAGTAGTAGAATAATACTTGTTCACGTGCTTGAAATATAAACACTCTAGTTTTGATATACATGTGTCAGCAGACATGACAACTTGTCCATGAAAGTTGAACCACGGCGACCATCGCATTTCTTGTTTCTACCACTGCCACACCCACACGCGATTCCCACGACGCCGCTCCAACCCTACCTGTAAGCACGACGTCCCCCGACGTGGACATGGATCCTCTGACGTGGCTATCACTGCCTTACCCTGCCTTTCCTTCGCTGACTGGTGGGACCCACACTTGCGGGTCCCACATGTCAGTGATAGAATGGTAGGATTGTTCACGTCAGGGGATCCTCATCCCCCCGACATGCGCCTCATCCCTCTCGGCCCCACCGCTCCTCTGCCTTTGTGTGCATGACATGCGGGCCAGCTGAACTGCGGCGACCATCAACTTTCTACCACAGCCACACCCGATTGGACACGTTTTTCCTGCTTCGCTGCTGTGCTCCAATCCGTACTCCCGCACCATCGAATTTTCATCCAGCGGATGTGACACATTTCGTCCCGAGCATCAATCCTCAGCTGGAGTACTTCTGTACTACAGGTAGTACCCGTCGGTGTGGCCATCTACGCCTCGTAACGCCCCGACGCCCAGCTGTGGCACCCTCGCCACGGCCACGCCACCACTGGTCCGTTCGTCTCGAACGAGTGAGTCGCGAACCACACCACCACCATGAGAATGACATGTGGGTCAGCCGCATTTAAGGTCCGCATGTCATTGACTCATAGGCCGGGCACTAAGCCACTGAAGTTCGGTCCCGTGGGCCCCGAGAGGGAAATGTAACTCCCGCGGCAGGCCTTGTGGTGCTCCCGCAGTACGAGCTCGTGCCAAACCCGTAATTTGTTTCTTACTAATACCAACTACTAGTAAGGTACATGTGCATTGCACGCATGAGATTCTGGTGGTTTGTGCATTATGCTTCTACATGTGGAGTCTTCTAGATTCTACATGTGGCAAAATCTGGTGGAATTTAGATGATATCCAACGGCCAGTAGTGCTCGGATTTTCCATCTTTGTACTGTAAGATTGGCTTCATCCAACGACCAACTTTCAAAGTTATGGTTTGGTTTGCAGCCTAAGGTTGCCACGCCTAAGCTTAGGCGTGCCACAAGTGTGTTTGGTTGCGTTCTCGTCTCAGCATAGTTGTTCCCTCTTCATGCATGCTCAACTCAAAATCCCCTTTTCATGTATGCTCTCTTCATGCATGCTTCTAGTGTATTTGTGCTAATCTAGTGTGGACTCATGCACCCTCCATACACCCTACCAAACACCAAAAAGTGGGTCGAGAAGGGAACTCTTGGGATCATGCACCCTTCATACACTCTACCAAACACACCAGGCATGTGTTTGGTTCATTGCTACACTTGTGTCTTGCCACACTTTTCTAGCTACATGGTCCACATGTCATAGACTCAACTTCTTGCCAAATCTTGCCACACTTGTGGTGGCCATTTTTTTAGCCACATTTTTTGTGGCAGACACACTTTGCCTAAGCTTAGTTGTGGAAAAGTTAGTCATGTATGAAGTTCAACCATGGAGTCTTCTAGATTCTACATGTGGCAGAATCTGGTGGAATGTAGATGATATCCAATGGCCAGTAGTGGTCGGATTTGCCATCTTTGTACCGTCGGATTGGCTTCATCCAATGACCAACTTTCAAAGTTATTCACACACTATATAGGGGGTATAGATATAGATGTGTCGGCCCATTGCAATGGATCCAAAGTATATCTGTTTAGTGGAGTGCACTCTAAACACATTATATATTTATTTTTCTCTAACCTTTCGTAGCCATGCAACCAAGCCACATAAGCTTCATGGGTGCCCCCCACATCATATTATTCATACTACGTTGACTGAAAAAAAGATAAACCACCCAAAACAAGATCTTACCATTTTTTGTTCCTACGTGTTGTGCCGTGCACGTACCTACTAGTTGTATAGTGGTAGTACTAGTTGTATAGTACAAACTTGGTACTAGTAGGAGTAGAGTAGTACGGAATGCTCCTATTCTATCAACGAGCCCCATCTGACACCAAATTTCTTGTCTTCCGTGCTACAGCTAGATCTTCCCCTCATTTCTGTTTTCCAACCCGGTGGCGGGCGGGGTGCGGTTTGCCAATAGTCGGTTTGCTCAACAGCGTTCCCACATGAAAGTGAAAATGCTAGGCAACACGCCTTCCCTAAGCTATGTGTCGTGCCGGACGGGCCGTGGAGTACTCCCTATTCCCGGGAGTGTGGGGAAGTCGACCTTGACGCAGCAGAGCCTTTTCCTTTTACTAGCAATGTGCCCGTGTGTTGCGACGGATCCAAAGTAGTAGAATAGTAGTACTTGTTCACAAACTTGAAAGGAATCACTCTTGTTTTGATATACACCTAATATATTACTCCCTCCGTTCCTAAATATTTGTCTTTAGACATTTCAAATGGACTATCACATATGGATTATATAGACATATTTTGACGTGTAGATTCACTCATTTTGCTCCGTATGTAGTCACTTATTGAAATCTCTAGAAAGACAAATATTTAGGAACGGAGGGAGTACTTTTCACTCAAAATATATTTCTCAGGTTGTTTTGATGAGGTGAGGGAGGGATGTGGTTGCTTTCAAGATAATAAGGGGTTTCCTACAAATTGGAGTAGCGAAGTGGGCTATTGTTGCAAAAATGCCACAACTTACCTCACAGCCGTTAGATGCAGATCTAATGGTCAGAAACAACGGATGGCAGACAGACCACCATCACCAACCGAGTCTTTTATAGGAGTAGGAGTAGAGAAACATGTATAAATTGTAACATTTTGGTTCTGTTCCTTGGCACGATCGATAGATAGAAATAAAGATTGGAAACACTAGGGCGGGGCTATTTCCACCAGATAAGCAGGGTACGTAGTAGCTAGGTTGGCGCATCGTCGGTTTGGTCACACGCGGTCCGACATGTTCTAGTGTTTCTAGCAAGATGCCCGCGCGTTGCATGAAGTTGATGGAAAAGGTAAGCACAACTTATAAATTGATGGATGGAGTACTAGTTACAGTGATGCATATAATTAAGCAAAGGGATCGCACATGTCGGTATTGACTGGAACGAGAATGCAACAGCACAATAAGAATTAAGGCCACGATGATGATGTGATCGCAGTGGTGGTTACAGAAGGCAAGAAGAAAGATGCATCCATCAACGTACGACCTCCTCCTCCTCAACTTAGTGCACCGGGCCACCGACCGGCGGCTAAGGAGCAGCGGCTTTTGTGGTGAGGTTGAGGTGCTTCTCAGCAAAGGCATCCAAGGCTTCTAGCCGGTTGAGGAAGGCCAACGTCTTAGCGTCATCACCGGCCTTGTAGATACCTATGTACATGATTTGCTCGTACACATGGATGTGTAGGTCGATGAATTCTTGCAGGGCGAGGCGCCTCGCGGCGAGCGCGACCTCCAGGTGGAAATTCTTCGTGGCGTCGGCGGGCAGTCGCAGGGCCACCAGTGCTTGAAAGAGGTTCCGGCCATGGAGGCCGATTAGGGTGGCAGGCAATGAGGAGCCCGGGCGCGCGGGCTGGAGGAGTACGGTGATGTCATCCGCGATCTTCTTGAGGACGGTGAACTTGTTGGTGGTGGAAACGATCATCTGGTCCAACTGAGAGTCATAGTTGGCGTCGACGGCGGCCATCCACCAGCCGGTCTCCAACACCGTCTGGAGACGATCCTCGGCCCATGCCGCATGCCGACGTCGTGGACCATCTGGCACAGCCGCTGGCCACTCGTGCGCATCACTGCCATGGGTCTGGAGTGAGCTCTTTTGCGCTTAGTGTAGGTGATTAGGCAAATGCTTAGGTGCATATGATGTGGTAGATGCATTGGAATGGAGGGGCGCCTTTATATGAGGGCAAACTGCGTTGCATTCACATCGTGTAGCCTCTTTTCCCGGTCCTCCTCCCATTACTTCCCTCATGCATTAATTGAAGGAGGACGCATTGGCCGTTCAACATTTCAGGAACCGCTACTCCCTCCCTCGTCTGCATTAAAGCCGTATCGGGAACTGTGTCGCCCACTGTAAAATCGAATAGTACTACGCTGCCCGCTGTACGCCCGACTGAATACGCCTCCTCGCCTCCATCAAACCCCTCCGTTAAACCCGCATGCAAACCGAGAAACCTACTTCGGCCACACGTCCGTTCATGAGCGGGCCGGAATTAAACGCAACACCGGCCAAGCTCCTCCCGTCCGCCCTCAGTTTAAACGAGGCCAGATGCCGGCCAAGCTCCTACCGCCCGCCCTCTATTTACACGAGGCCAGACAGACAGCGGGCAAGAATCGCACCCCTCCCTCCGCCGCTCCCCCATCTCCTCCTTCACCATTTTCTCCACTCTTCCGATGGCTTCCGAGGAGCCGTTCTCCGGCATATTACCCGGCTGGGTGGCCTGCCGATCCCCCCGGATACGGGTGAGGCCGCTCGGTGCTTCACCAACCTCGCTTGGCCCGACGGAGCCAGTTGCCGCCCCAAGCAGGCGCGTGGCACGACATCGAGCACACCGGTACGAGCGTCGTCGCTGCCGCGTCGTACCGCGCCACCAGTGTCTGCGGTGTCGCGCCTCCCGTGTCTGTGGGCGCGCCTCCCGTGCCTGCGGCAGCGCCATGCAGGCGCAGACAGAAGTCGGGTGCGTGGAGAGCGACGAGTCGGTGGCTAGCTTCTCCGTGTACGCCGCCATCATCGAGGATAAGTAGAACACGGGAGGCTGCCGCCACTTGGGTCCCATGAAGGCCACCGCCGAGGCGACGACTGCGCATTCAGGTGGTTTCTTTGCTTCTTTTTCTCTTCCGAGGACCTTCGTCGACCCCGCAAAGTGTCTTCCGGACATGAGGAAGACAAAGGGATCCTCGAGCGGCCATTTAGATTATTTACTCCCTTTCCAACTGGCGGGAAATTTTTGTTCTAAGAATGGATAAATTGTATGTATCTATAACTAAAATAAGTCTAGATACATCCATTTCTAGGACAGGTATTTCCGGATGGAGGGAGTATTAATTATACCAAGAGAGCCGGATTGGCACCGCTTAGTTCATGTAAATGTAATGAAATCCATCATGTTTATATGATGATCCAGCTTTTTTATACGAAATCCTTCATGCTTATATGAAATCAGTCTGTGTTTGCACCAATTTCATCTGGTTGGTTAGAGTTGTGAAAATGTATGCGGCTGGCGTTTGATGTAAATCCTCCATGGAAGGAAGCGGAGGAAATTTGCCGCTGCAGCTGGAGATGCTCTTATGCTGGAAATAATAGAGTGACATCCAATCCATTTGAGTTAATTGCATGTATGATTGTCCCTCTATAAAAATTTAATTGCATGTACAGTGTACACGTGACTTGCAGGGTGGCTACAACTTCATACAGAAAGTTAAAAAGAAACAAGTCCATCCTTAATCTTGTATTCTAAGTACTCTGGGTTCCACTTTGTCGATCTGATGTGAAAGAAGTATATATTAAATAAGTAATATATAATATAAACATCTAAAGTTAAAGACATAATTCGAACTCATGTCATCGCGTTGCGAGCATCCCGCGCTAACCATTCCAGCACATTTTTGTTGTAGACCATGCTGGAGATATATCTCCATGTCTACTCTTATACTCCATCTGTTCCTAAATATTTGTCTTTTTCAGACTTCAAATGGACTACCACATATGGATGTGTATGTAGACATATTTTAAAGTTGTAGATTCACTCATTTTGCTCCATATGTAGTCACTTCTTGAAATCTCTAAAAATACAAATATTTATGAACGGAGGGAGTAGAAAACAGAGTTGCTGATGATGGTGTGCGTGCCATCCTGCAATATAGGCCGTCGGATTTATATCTAACGGATAGGAAGAAAACTATGGCAATTTTGCAAAAATATACCCACACCCCTCTCCACGTTCGCAAGTACGGCCTTCCCTTGTTCATCCTTTTCTCTCACAAGATAAACTACTCATACAAATGCATCTTGATGTTCTGTGCAACGCTCGGGCATCTAGCTAGTTTCTTTTAAAATAGTTACTGCGATAATTGGGTTGAAGTGATATATTTTATGTGTGCCCCGAATGATTTCAGATTCACTAGTAGTAACAAAGAAAAGGTTGCCTTGTTATTTAACACAAAACAGGGTGAAAACTATCACACGATGCCGGTAAAAACGGGGCACACTGGGTTCAGCGTCATCGTCACTACAGCTGTGCGCGTGCGAGAAGTCTACATATCGAGGGGGCTACTAAGCGAGGCACAGAGACACAACATTCGAGAGAGAAACCAATTGACAGATTACGATCAGATCAAGTTGTCACCCTTCTGCTGTCATTGTTGGGGTGGGAGGGGAGGGGGAGGGAGAGAAAGACGTATCGAGAGTGTGCGCGGTAGGCACAGAGGCACAACTAGCGAGTGTGTGTGTGTGTGTGTGTTTGAAAGAGGAGTAGATAGATTACTATCAAGATCGAGGTGCCGCCCTACTCCTTCGGTGTCGGGTAGTGTGTGTGTGTGTGTGTGTTTGAGAGAGAACTCAGTCGATAGATTACTATCAAGATCGAGGTGTCACCCTACTCCTTCGGTGTCGGGAAGTGTGTGTGTGTTGTTGTGTGGGTGTGGGTGTGTGTGTGTGGGGGGGTGGCGGTGACACTTACATATCCCTACTCTTATAAAAAATAGAGTAGGCCATCCGATTTATATCCGACGGATAGGAATGAAATTAGGAAATTTTGCAAAAAGATACCCACACCCCTCTCCGCATTTGCAAATAAGGCCTTCCCTCGTTCATCCTTTTCTCCCACAAGATAAACTACTCATACAAATGCATCTTGATGTTCAGTGCAACGCATGGGCATCTTGCTAGTAGGGAGAAGGAGTTTGTGTGACACATATCTAGCTATATTAAGGGATAGGTAGCTAGCAATTGTTCGAGGCATACTTAAAGCATCACGAAGATAAACAAATTTGTGTGCATGCAAGTGCCGGAAAAAATGAAGCGAGAAACAATGTGTGTGTGCACGCGCGCGCGCGCACGTGTGTGTGTGTGTGTGTGTGTGTGTGTGTGTGTGAGAGAGAGAGAGAGAGAGCGAAATCTCAAAACAAAAGGTGCTCTGCTGGAATCCCATTGTATGTATTCATATGGTTCCGGAACTCGAGTTAACCTTAGGCATATGTGTGAGAGACATTATTATACTTTGAGACATTAGTGGCTGTGGGTGGGCGGAATTAAAGGGGTGGGCGTGTTCGACAGAGAGAGCGTGTGTGTTTCTGTGTGAGAGACTTGTAGGGCGGGTAGAAAGGCAATTCTAACCTTGACGGAGGGAGAGAAATACATGAAGTGTGCGTGTGTGATTCCGATGCCCACAGGGAAATGAGATATGTATGCGTGTGAGAGAGATTGCACAATTCATTCACGTATCACTATGTAGCGATCGTGGACGTGCATCGCTTGAACATAAATCAATATCTACTTCGTATCGTGGCCAAAGGTACAATATCGATTCAACGCTATAAAGATTGGACACTCACATATCACATTTTTCTATTTAAATAAACTTTTTCAGTTGTGCATGCCAAAGTTACAGTGATGTTTCTTCAAACAACCAATGTAGCTATCATGTACATGCACCATTGTTACTCTTGCATTCAAAATCATTAGTCTTGGATGATTTAAGGTTCTATTATGAAGTAATATATGTAATATTCATATATGAATTCAATGTGTACGCAATTTATGAAATGGAGGCTATGTAATCATATGAGGTAACACTTTTAAGTAGCGGACTACAATATCCTTTTCTTTTTGTGCGCCTCTACACTAACACGTCAATGCATTATGTTAAAGTAAATAACCAATTGCACAAAATTATCTATTTACACGAGAAATACATAGGCTGAGCGTTTGATCCCTTTTTATGTGAACGCGCCACTACACCCGTACGATTGGCCGCGCCCGTGTGAACGTCGAAGTTATCAGCGCATGTCTTTTTTCTGGGGTGGACTTCACACCAGTTATTAACTGCTGATGCGTGCCCCGTGTACATAGTCTCACATGACCATCCCGCTAGCACGGTCCAAAATTAGTTGAAACTGGATACAAATGATCTCGCGGGCGGCAAAATCTCTCGCCTCCTTCTAAAATTTCCGCCACCTTAGTCTTTAGCATGCGAAATTCCCCTTTTGTCCTTGGTGCTCGGAGACCAACAGTTACAATACCGCCCTCATCTACATAATAGGTTGGGGTTGCTTTGGTAACTTCCGGTTCCCCCCACTACACGGCACCCCCTCGCACAAAAACGACTAACTCCACAGCACCAGAGCATCTCAGATCACGCCGTCCATACTTCATCGGCCTTTCTCCCCTCCCCTCTCGAATCCCTTGACTGCTCATCCACCGGCGTACCAGAGCCCATTCACTGACAGCGGCGTCCACCTCACTGGATCTGCTTCTGCGGCCGCATCTACCCCTCCCACCTCCCCTAGAAACAAGTAGACTGCTCATCCACCACTGTACCACAACCCATTCAGTGCCGGCCTTGTCCACGGTGCCGGATCTGCTTCGCTGGTACTCTCGTCAACTGTAGCGCATCTGCAGCGGTTCATACGTACTCCCCACTGGAGACGCTTCGTCCGCACCCCCTGGAGCCGCCCCACCGACGCCCCCGTCGACGACCTCTGATCCTCTTCGCCGACACCTTCCTCAACCCTACGGGAGCCGCTTCGCCGACACCATCGTCAACCCCACCGGAGTAGCTTCGCCTATAGCATATTCAACCCTATCGGGGACACTTTGCCAACTCACAAGTCCACGGCCTCAGATCCGCTTCCTCGCACCCTCATCAAACCTACCGGAGCAGCTTCTGACGCCCCGTCCATGGCCGCATATCCGCATCATCGACACCATCCTTAGCCCAACCACCGGAGCAGCTGCCCTCATCCACGCCCACAGATCCACTTCGTGCACACCGTAATCCACCCTACCGGAGCCGCTCCACAAACACCCTACTCGACGGTTCTAGATCTCCTTACCGGATCCCGACAGTCAGCGTAGCGTCATCACCCTTGATGTTTCTAACATGATTCCCACCGTCTGGCAAGATGCCAAGCACCCTCCACGGCCTAGGTACTTGTCACCTTTAAACCCGTCCAGCATCACCTGCCCGATGTACTTCAAATATACTAACAGGTCACTGTTACCTGTTATGCAGCTGGCAAAAAACTACAAGGACGATGTTTCTTCTGGATCTAATAGCTTGGCCAACCAAGATCCTGGACCGAGGCATTGGTATGATCTTGTAAGCGTGTCTCTCTCTCACTTGTATTGTTTTGTGCCTCCCAGCGTGCTTTGCTAGGATTTTCGACCAGTAATCCGTTTGTGCAGACAATGATTTCTACCACTGGCTGCTAAAATTAGATATGTAGATGTCAGACATGATACTACCTTGTACCTCCGTTCCTAAATATAAGTCTTTCTAGAGATTCCACTATAGACTACATACGGAGCAAAATGAGTGAATCTACACTCGAAAATGCATCTATATACATTTGTATGTGGTCCATACTGGAATCACTACATAGACATATATTTAGGAACAAAGGCAGTACATTACACAAAATCGTAGGTGGCATGTAGGAATTCGAGTACACTACATTAGGCTCCCTTAGAGTACCTGCTAGTCCAGCACACAGAGTCATGGCTAGTTTATGCTCCGCACACAATCATTAACTGGTGGTTTAAATATGCGCAAGTGTAGGATCTTGAGAAGAGGTGTCTAGAGGGGGGTGATTAGACACTAAGTACCAAAGTTGCAGTTTTTAACTTCTTTAGGTTTAAGTGGAGTTTAGGCACAAGTTTAACATTCACAATACATAACAAGCAAGCATGCAAAGAGTATATGAGCAGCGGAAAGTAAAGCATGCAACTTGCAAGAATGTAAAGGGAAGAGTTTTGGAGGATTTAAACGCAATTGGAGACACGGATGTTTTTGTCGTGGTTCAGATAGGTGGTGCTATCATACATCCACGTTGATGGAGACTTCAACCCATGAAGGGTAACGGTTGCGTGAGTCCACGGAGGGCTCCACCCACGAAGGGTCCACGAAGAAGCAACCTTGTCTATCCCACCATGGCCGTCGCCCACAAAGGACTTGCCTCACTAGCGGTAGATCTTCACAAAGTAGGCGATCTCCTTGCCCTTACAAACTCCTTGGTTCAACTCCACAATCTTGTCGGAGGCTCCCAAGTGACACCTAGCCAATCTAGGAGACACCACTCTCCAAGAAGTAACAAATGGTGTGTTGATGATGAACTCCTTGCTCTTGTGCTCCAAATGATAGTCTCCCCAACACTCAACTCTCTCTCACAGGATATGGATTTGGTGGAAAGAAGATTTGAGTGGAAAGCAACTTGGGGAAGGCTAGAGATCAAGATTCGTATGGTAGGAATGGAATATCTTGGCCTCAACACATGAGTAGGTAGTTCTCTCTCAGAAATAGGATGCTGGAAGTGTAGGCTTGTTCTGATGGCTCTCTCCATGAACGAAGAGGAGGTGCAGGGGTATATATAGCCTCCACACAAAATCTAACCGTTACACACAATTTACCAAACTCGGTGGGACCGAATCGACAAACTCGGTCGGACCGATTTAGTAAACCTAGTGACCGTTAGGAATTTCGGTGGGACCGATATGCAAGTCGGTAGGACCGATATGGTTAGGGTTAGGGCATAACGTAATCTCGGTGAGACCGATTACACAAACTCGGTGAGACCGATTTTGGTAATTAGCTAACCAGAGAGTTGGCCAGGCAAACTCGGTGGGACCGATTACTCAAACTCGGTGGGACCGATTTTGGTAATAAGTGAACCAGAGAGTTTGCATTGTAATCTCGGTAGTACCGATTGCTCAAACTCGGTGAGACCGATTTTGGTAATGGACATACACAGAGAGATTACAATCCCATCTCGGTGAGACCGAGATCCCTATCGGTGAAACCGATTTGCCTAGGGTTTGTGGCAGTGGCTATGACATCTGAACTCGGTGGCGCCGGATAGAAAGAATTGGTGGGGCCGAGTTTGACTTTGGGTTTAGGTCATATTTGTGGAAGTGGGAAAGTAGTTGAGGGTTTTGGAGCATATCACTAAGCACTATGGAGCAAGAAACTCATTAAGCAACACCTCATCCCTTCTTGATAGTATTGGCTTTTCCTATAGACTCAATGTGATCTTGGATCACTAAAATGTAAAATGAAGAGTCTTCAGCTTGAAGCTTGAGCCAATCCTTTGTCCTTAGCATCTTGAAGGAGTTCCCACATCCTTTAGTCCATGCCACTCTATTGTTGAACTTATCTGAAACATACTAGATAAAAGTGTTAGTCCAACAAGAGATATGTTGACATTAATTACCAAAACCACCTAGGGAGCACTTGTGCTTTCAATCTCCCCCTTTTTGGTAATTGATGACAACATACATCAAAGCTTTATATAAAGATATAAAGAATAGCAAGTAAAGCTTTGGAAAGACATGTAACAAGCATAGGCTCCCCCTACATGTATGCAATCATGTGAATATGTAATATAGAAGCATGTGAGAGCATAACCATGATAGAGTAGGCAATGTGTTACATGTATCTTGGCCATATGCATCAGAGCAAAGAATATTAAAGAAAATACCTTCATGCTCATGAGTCCTTCTTGCAAACAGTATGTACATCAGCAAGAATTCCTCATACACATGATTGTGATGCATATACTTACCTTGTAGTCTTGAGTTGGCTTAGGATGGAATGAACCTGCGTAAACAAGGTTAGATAACACAGATACACTTACTAGCCAGAGCAAACAGAAGAAACCACAAGAATACCAAGACTGGGATGACATGTAGAGAGTGAGTACTAAGTACCACACTGGATTAGACATGTCCCCAAGAGTAAAGATATGCAATGAATTTAAATGATTTCTTTCCCTTAGATGTCTTACTCCCCCCTGAATCTAGCATGGGATACTGGGAGAAGATAGGGAACAGAGAATCTGAGCTGAAAGATATAAAAGAACAGAGCTAATGCAAATAAGCCCATATGAACATGTCTTTCCCCTCAAGAAGACATGTGGCATCTCTTCTCTTGAACACCAAGCATCTGGGATCCTTGAGAAATACTTTCTACTTGAGTATTCTCTCCCCCTGGAGATCTCTTTCTCCCCCTGAGGAGGTGATACTCTCTCTCTCTCTCTCTCTCTCTCTCTCTCTCTGATATGATCTCTCTAAGTGATATGCTTTGATGTGATCTCTCTCTCTCCCCCTTTGACATCAATTTCCAAGAAGGGTTTGAGCCTTGAGTCACAGCACAATGCATTTATATAAATGTGATGCTTGTTGAGGACAAGATTCATTGAGTGGAGCTGGATCAGAAGAAACACATAATAAGTGGCAAACTATATTTCCTGTTGTGAAATCGGTGGCATCGAGTGGTATGCTTCGGTTGTACCGAAAGGATTCGGTTGGAACGAAAACAACAAATCGGTGAAACCGAGTTCATCGCAGAGAAAATACTTGTCACCTCAGCTCACTAGACTAGTAAGATCTCACAAAGATTTGCAAAGAATTTACTGAAATGATATGCAATGAATTGGATGCAGAATATGCAGAGCAAACAGAAAGAAAAGAAAGAAATCTAGATGAAGTTTTTTTAAAGGGGAAACAAATATGCATGAGACAAATGCAAAAACACAGAAAAGAAAACGAGAGAACTTCATTTAGAGATGGTCGGCGACAAAGTCACCTATGTTAGAGTATATTGACTTAGGAGTCAAGTGAGATCACTTGATCATAGGTCATACTCATCGTTTAAGCTCAAAATGGGGTTACCATTTTTCGTTTAAGCATCTTGATGTATTCACATCTTGTCGAGTTGCTTTAGCTCATGACTTGGAGTAAAGCTTCTCTAAGATGGAATAACATACCTTGGTTGGTGGTGTTGACCATGTAGTTGAACTTGTGTGGGTTGCTCAAGGTTGATGTGTCTCATCAAGAGTTGGGAGCACCACTTGGAATTTGAGTCCATCTACCTACATGGGTTAGTTCTTGCAAGGAAGAGCACTTGTGTATCCAAAATGACGATCATGAAACTCAAACATAGAATTTGTCAAAGGATATGTTTGAATGGTTTCATGCTTCCTTGTCTTCAACCACAATAGTGTAGAGACTTGGGGATGTAGAGATTGCTCGAGATGTGATTAGGTTACAATCTCATGGAATTTGATTCAACCAAGTACCTACATGGGTTATATAACATGCAAGATGCAAATATACCCAAGACATAAGATTTTCATCATAAGGGAGATATCATGGATTAGTCATAAGCTCATGTCTTGCATGTATCCAATGGAGTTTCTACCCCAAGTTTGAAGCATCTATGATGTTCAGTTATCCTCTCAACCTGCAAAATACTTTCTCATCAAGAGGTTTAGTGAATATATCCGCTAATTGCTTTCCGGTGCGAACATGCTTAAGATTAATGTCACCCTTAGCAACATGATCTCAAATGAAATGATGACAAACTTCAATGTTCTTAGTTCGAGAATGTTGTACGGGATTATGACCAATTTTGATAGCACTTTCGTTGTCACAAAGCAATGGAACATGTTTCACATATATCCCATAATCTTTAAGAGTTTGGGTCATCCAAAGTAACTGAGCACAACATGAACCAGCGGCAATGTACTCCACTTCGGCGGTAGATAAATTTGCAATCTTTGAGATTTGAGGTCAAGAGAAAATTAGGGTTACGCATGATCAACGTGACCCGACGATCCGTCGAATCTGGAGATGAATTGATATCAGGTATAGTGGCCGCCACGGGAGCCGGGACAAAATTCTATTCGGGCGAGTCACCAGTATCTTAATATCCGGACGTGGATTGTCCAAAAGCTGCTACATCACGGAGGTCAATATTCGCTTATGCTACTTATTGCGGGTCATTGCAACAGACAAGAATCTTGCGGCAGCCGCCAAAAATCGCCATAAACCGCAGGTTGAACCGCCGAAAGCTGCCCTGCCGGATCACGACTCGATCTCGTGTTTATATTATTCAAATCAATATTACAATCGGATCAGTCGAAACCGGAATCAACAACCATAACCCGGTCTCCTCTGAAGCTACGGCCGCTGCTTCATTGACTCGGCTCCCGTTTTTTTCCTTCGGGCCGCTAAATTCGCAACCTCTCCACGACCACTATTAACGCTTCTGCGACCGACCGCATGTTGAACCGTCGGACTCCATCGCCGCAAGCTCCGATTCACGCGGCCCTGCCCCTCCTGTTCACTCGCAGACTTGCTAAAAACGCCCTGCCGGCTTGACGCCTCGACCACGACCGTCCGATTCCGACTCATCCTCGCCCGTCCTCTGCTCCGGTTGTAGCCCGCCTCAGTGGAGCCTCAGTCGCCATCCGCTCGCCTCGCCGGCTACGGTCCTGCCTTGCGATGGGTCGGGCTGAACCGATGCAGCCTCCGCGCAACACCGTCTCCACGCGCTCGGCCGCTGCCTGCCTCCCGTTACTGGCTGACTCCGCCCCGAGAATCACCTGAGAACGGTCCGATTTGAACCGGCTCCAGCCGCCGCTGGCCTCCGGGCTGCCCTGCGACCCTGCCGGAGCAGGTCTCGGGCCCTTGCCGCCCCGCTGTTTCGTCAACCGCGTGCCGCCCCGGTTTGACATCTCATTCGCCGCGCTTTAGAGCTGCTCAATCGACCAGCCGCTCCACTCCGCTGTGACCTCAAATTGCCGGTCTCCGTCAAGTCTTCTCCGTGGCCTTAATTTGCCTCGGTCTCCAGGGCCCTTTTCTCCACCATCGTGGTCTCCGTCGGAGCTGGTTGTTCATCTCCGCGGTTGAGCCACCTCTTTCTGTGCCGCCTTGAACCGTTTGGCGTCGACCGCCGACCAGCCAGCTTCACACCGCTTCTGCTGCAGCCCACGTGGCTGGCGACAAGCCGCCGTCTCGCGGCCGCCTGGCCGTCACAGCCTTGTCAAAATTAACATGGGCCTGCCGTGGTTACTACCCGCTTCTGCGTCAACGAGCCTCGCCATCAAGTTGTTACAAGCCGCTGTCGTCAGAATTCAGGGCCATAACCCGTTTCCAGGGCCTTAACTCGTCGGCGCTTTTCCGAGTCGCCAGCATTGCTTATGTTGGTTTCTGTCGCCACGAGCCACCGCCGCTCTCAGGCCACCTCTCGCTCGGTTTCGCGCCAAGCCACTGGTTGCCATTGTCGAGGCCGCGGACGCTGCGATACTGCTTCAGTGCGCCTTGTGCTCTGTTGTGTACAACAAGTGCAGAGCAATAAAATCTTCAGATGCCTAAGAATGCAGTCCTTGCACATCCGTTGCAAACAGTGTATATGGCATCGGCAAATCGTGGTTCAAGAAAGCAAAACTACTGGTCTATTAGGTGACTATGGATATAATTGGTATTCGTACAATTCTCAAGTGATTTGACAAGGGCATGATTAGGTTAGTGGTAGATGCAAGCTGAGCACACTAAATGGTTATTCTGCTACTGATCGATGGTCAATAATTATTCAGCAGCACCGGGTGTGAAAATTCCTTGAAGACAGCAGCTCTGCAGCTGGGTGGAACAATTGGTGTACCGGGCAAGCTCACGTATACCAGTATATTTTTGAGCACGAAGCCGTGTTGAACATCAATAAGTGAAGGATGGAAGGGTAACCTGTGCTGGATTTTTTGCCCTGGTCTCAATAAAGTCACCTGGTGGATTATGCTGACACTTGAAAAATACAGAGTGAAAAAAAACATTGTTGTGATACAGCATAATTTCTGCGGATTTTTTGAAGATCGTTTAGCGGAAAGCACCTGCTTAATAGGAATGTCCAAGATATCAATCTTGTTGGTGGCAGCATCCTAGGAGTTTCTCATAACAGGGCAAAGATTTTCAGACGGTATCAATTCAGGCAGGAGTTTTGACATGCTCTTGACACTTGATGGAAGTGGGGCTCATGATGGGGCTGATGTGATACATGCCAAATGACAAAGGAGAAAATTGAAAGTGCCGATTATTGGTCTCTCAAAACACGGTGGATAATAACATGCTCTTGATAAACAAGACATTTGGATTTGATCTGCGGTGGAGCGATATAAAAGATTTATCAGTTCTGCATATATTGAGGAACATTCTGAATTTCAAGGCATCAGATAAGTGGAGCTGATGGGAAGAAGCAGTGTATTTCTCACAATGCATGCTCCCCTGTTAAACGAACAAGTTGATATTTAATTAGTACCTGAGCATTGCTAGGTTACCCGCGGGCAGTATATAAGGATCATCAGTCGTCCGCACAAATCAGGTGATATCCGTCTAAATCAATTTTATTAGCATAATATTATTTTCGTCAAAGAAACAATTACTCTGGCCTATATCTTTTTATACAGGACAAGTGCTCACTATAAAAGTGATGCCCTACTACGGACGGCGCGCGCTAGCTGTTTTACACCGGCATCTGTGCATCACACTGATGAACGAACACAAACTGCCGCCCCTGCAGTCCGGACGACATCAACAATGCCGCGGCCGACTCTCTTGTCTGTGCTGGCTTATAACCCCGCGGTGGATATTAACTGGCCTGACATATCAGGTGAAGTCCATCCATTATATTTTTATATTAGATATTGCTTTCCTTAAAAAGAGCAATTACTCCGGCTTGCAAAATTATCTAATGCAGGACCCTAAACCGCCATATTGGTGCAAAATTTAAAAGGCCGTCAGAAAATTTCCGGCTCACAATGGTGCTTCCGGTTTATAATCCGGTTTAAGAGGAAACTATCTCTTGCAAAGCGCTGATGCTCTCAAATATCCGGTTTAATGTCCGGTTCAAGAAGGATTTATCTCTTGCAATAAGTTAAAAAGGTGCCAAAGAGGACCTGCTGCCATGATGCGCGATTCAAACATGGGTAACGTGCCTTATTGGCTTATCATATTATTGATCACTTGGGGCTTGGTCGTATCCGAACCATAGCCACGCCTCTTAATCGACCTAGTGCCACAACATCATTTGGGGGCTTGGTGGTGTCCGAACCAATGCAACACCTTTTGATAGGCGAAAGCCACTAGATCACTTGGGGACATGGTCAAGTCTGAACCATCCGCCTCTTGATCGGCCTAAGGCCATAGAGTCACTTGGGGCTTGGTCGAACCCAACCATTGCCACGCCACTTTATCGGCATAATGCCACGGTTTCAGTTGGGGACCTGGCTGACTTGAACCATAGCTACACCTTATTGGGAGCTTGGTCGTGTCCGACCATGGTAACACCATCTGATCGGCTCAGTGAAGCCTCTTTTTGCAAACGGTTTTATCATTGCCTTTGCTTCCATTTTTTTCATAACTGTTATTTGATTTTTGTTGCGTTTTTAAACCGACATTGTTAACCCGTTTCAAACTGTCAATTACAAATTGATGAAACACGGTTAAATCTTAATCCGGAAACTATCTGCCCGGTCTGATTTTATGTTACCATCTTATTATAGGAGTAAACCGGTGTTCATTAACCCGGCTTGACTTTCAATTAGAAATTGTCAGTACATGATCAAATCATAATCCGGAGACTATCCGCCCGGTCTGGTTTGACTACGAGTTGCCAGTATTATATATGGTTAAACCGGTGTTTATCACAACCTGGTACGATTTTATCATAAACCGACACAGTATGAAAGGAGTTATCATTATTCAAGTTGAGGTTATATCAAATATGCAAGTCTCATGTTGCTGCAAAGCATGCACCATGACACTTGGGGGCTAATGCAAAGTCATTGTTTGCTCACCTTATTGAAGATCTGACTCATCACATCGTAATGAGCCGGCCCTTGGGGGCTACACATTGTTGTCCAAGTTTACATGATAATATTTGGAAAGTCCCTGCTCATTATTGCATAATGACCCGGCCCTTGGGGGCTACACTGGTTGAAGTTTTATGAGCATAAGGCAATTACAAGTCCCAGGTTGCTGCAAGCATGACAACCCGACACTTGGGGGCTACAAGTAATATGGATATAAGGGAGAAATATCTTCCAATTTTCTGTTTTGAGCAAACCAGATTGACCCGGCATCACCAATCATTGACCCGGTGTCTGCAACAATCATACCCCGGCGTCATCAATAATCATGAACCGGCGTTGGAAACAATCATGAACCGGTGTTGGAAACAATCATGACCAGGAACTATCAGTGTGTATAACCCGGTGATTTTGGAAGTCAGAGATCGGCAAGTTCTATATTTTCAAACCGGCTGAATATCATATGATTATTTCAAGACCAACATTTCTTAAGCCGGTGCTTTGGAAGCCGACTCAAGTGGATTATTCTTCACAATATTTCTCTATGAGACACCAACGTCAGCAATTTGAGTATGAAGATGGTTTATTGACCCAGATTTTTCTAGAAGGAGGAAATGACAAGGACTTAAGGATAATCAGGTGCCGGTTTACAAGAATTCTTAACCCGGGGCACAACCTGTCAAGTTTGATCTTGTGTTTATTTTACAGGATCCGTTTAACATGGATAAAATCCAAATTAAACTGGGGGCTAATGTCGGGGATATACCCCGTGGCGTAAACCGGCCGGAAGTATAACCCGGCCGGACTGGACGACTCATTGGTAACCCGCCCGGAGCTTGGCTGTTCATGGGCTACCCGCCCGGTCTTGACGGTTCATTAGTAACCCGGCGGGTGGGTCAGATGGATGACGAGGCCCATGGCCCAGAAGGCCGGTTCACGTTTAATGGTGGGCCGGTTTATGAGGAAAGCACAAGGAATATTCCCTTACAAAGGAAGCAAGACTAGGACTCCACTTGTAATAGAGTAATCCTAATCCAACTAGGACTAGTCATGTAAACCGCCCCTTCAACATATATAAGGAGGGGCGGGGCTCCCCAAAGAGGGACAAGCTACAAGAAAGAAACAAACTTAGGGCTAGACACAAAAAGGAGAGCCGGTTATGCGGCGACTCCCTCGTGATCATAATGAGACCTAGCCTCAAACAACATGTAGGGTTTTTACCGGATGATGTTTCCCGGGGCCCGAAGCTGTCTAAATCCCTGTCTTGTGTTGGCGTCTCTTGATACCACTCAACCCCTCTCAAGCTACCACATAGATGCGTTGGCCTCGCGACTAAGTCCTGACACTAAGGACATCTGCCGTGACAAATCCACGACAGATACCGAGTTTTGTTTCTTGGAGGACCAAGACACAAGAGATCTACCAAGAAATTGACAAGTACCCGAAGTGGACTTTCTATCAACCTTGTCTCCGGCATAGTCCGAGTTGGAGTAGCCAACAAGATCGAAAGAGGCCCTCTTAGGATACCAAATGCCAAAATTTGGTGTATGGATTAAGTATCTCACTATCCTTTTCACGGCCTTAAGATGATATTCTTTAGGAGCAGCTTGATATCATGCACACATGCACACACTTAGCATGATATCAGGATGTGAAGCACATAGATATAACAATGAACCAATCATAGAGCGATAAACCTTTTGATCAACCGGTTCACAATCTTTGGTCAAATCAAGATGTCCACTAGTAGGCATGGGTGTAGTCATACCTTTGCATTCTTGCATATTGAACTTCTTGAATAAGTCCTTGGTGTAATTCGTTTGAGAAACATAAATACCTTCCTTATTTTGCTTGATTTGCAACCCAAGAAAGAATTTGAGTTCACTCATCATAGACATCTCAAACTTCTCCGACATTAGCTTCCCAAACTTTTCACTAAAATGAGGGTTAGTTGAACCAAATATAATATCATCAACATAAATTTGGCATACAAATAATTCTCCATTAACCCTTTTAGTAAAAAGTGTGGAATCAATTTTTCAATTTCAAAGCCTTTTTCAATAAGGTACTTGGTCAAGCATTTATACCACGCTCTAGGAGCTTGTTTAAGACCATAAAGGGCTTTGTGAAGTTTGTAAACATGATTTGGTTTCTTAGGATTGACAAAGTCGGGAGGTAATTTAACATAAACTTCCTCCTCTATTTCACCATTTGGAAAAGCACTTTTGATGTCCATTTGGTACAAGGTGATATCATGGTGATTAGCATAGGCAAGTAAGATGCGAATGGACTCAAGTCTAGCAACGGGAGCGTAAGTCTCACCATAGTCCATACCTTTGACGTGTGTGTAGCCTTGGGCGATGAGACGTGCTTTGTTGTGAACTACTTGTCCATCTTCATCTTGCTTGTTGTGAAACACCCATTTGGTACCGATGATGTTGTGGTTGTTGTCAGGCTTCTCAACCAATGTCCAAACTTGGTTCCTCTCAAAGTTGTGTAGCTCTTCATGCATAGCATTTATCCAGTCCGGATCTTCCAATGCTTCTTCGACCTTCATAGGTTCAATGCTAGAGATGAAAGAATAGTTTTCACAAAAGTTAGTTAAATGAGTTTTAGAGCGAGTGATTCTCCCGGTTTGAATATCATTGTAGATTTGCTCGACGGGATGGTATTTAGCAATTCTTGCTCGAACTCGTGAAAGCTTTTGCTTGGTTATTGGTTGAACTTCTTCTTCATCTTGTTCTTCTTCTTGGCCTTCTTCATTGTTGGCGTTGTCGTTCTCTTGTCGTGGTGGAGAAGGAGGTTGTTGACGTTCATCTTGATGCACTTCCTCGTTTTATTCATCTTGGTGTGTCCCACTTGTGGATGCTTCTGTATCAACTCTTGGTTCACCTTGTCGTGAAGTTGAAGCTTCCACTTGGACGGACGAGGTACTCTCCTTCACCTCCGTTGGACGGACCTTGCCAATAGACAAGTCTTGGATTGCTTCCGAAGGATCTTTGTCTCCTACATCAATTGGAAATTGCTCTACTTGCGAGCCGTTAGATTCATCAAACTTCACATCTACCGTCTCTTCAACCTTTCGGGTGAAATAGTTGTAGACACGGTAAGTGTGAGAGTTTGATCCATAACCTAGTAGGAAACCTTCATGTGACTTAGGAGCAAATTTTGAACGACGAGGCTTATCAAGAATGTAGCAATTGAGCCGAATACTCGAAAGTATCCAACTTGGGGTTTGTTACCGGTGAGGAGCTCGTATGCCGTCTTGCCGAGTAGCTTGTGAAGATACAAGCGATTTGTTGCATGACAAGCTGTCTCAACCGCTTCTGCCCAAAAGTGCTTCGGCGTCTTGTACTCATCAAGCATCGTTCTCGCCATTTCAATGAGCGTCCGGTTCTTCCTCTCAACAACTCCATTTTGTTGAGGTGTGTACATAGCCGAGAACTCGTGTGAAATCCCTTCTTCGTCAAGAAAGGTGTCCACATTTGTGTTCTTGAACTCCGTTCTGTTGTCGCTGCGAACCTTCTTGATCTTCACTTCAAACTAATTTTGAGCCTTCCTAGAGAAGTTTTTGAAGATCTTTTGGACCTGCGATTTATCATCGAGAAAGAATACCCACGTAAATCTTGAAAAATCATCAACTATAACTAGACCAAAAGAATTTCCACCGAGACTTTTGTAAGCGTTGGGACCAAAGAGATCCATATGAAGTAGCTCGAGTGGCCTCCTTGTGGTCATGATGTTCTTCACGGGATGCCTTCCTCCAACCTGTTTACCTGCCTGACAAGCGCTTCAAAGTCTATCCTTATCGAATATGACATGGTTAACTCCAAGGATATGATTTCCTTTACTAAGCTTGTCAAGGTTTCGCATGCCAACATGACCTAGTCGTCTATGCCATAACCAACCTTTTGAGGATTTAGCAATGAAGCAAGTTTTAGGTTGTGCCTATTTAGAGAAATCAACAATGTAAAGATCACCTCTACGTATACCAGTAAAGACCATTTTATGATTGTCTCGACGAAACACTTGGCAATCTACTTCAGTAAATAGGACATTGGAACCGAAATCAGCAAGTCTAGATACTGAAAGTAAGTTGTAGCCAAGAGATTCAACGAGAATAACATTCTGAATGGAGCTGTCATGTGAGATGGCCACCTTACCAAGACCAACCACCTTACCCTTTGAGTTGTCACCGAAAGTGACATACTTTCGAGGACTATCATTTTCAGCAAGCTCACGAAGCATGTCTTTATCTCCGGTCATGTGATCGGTACATCCACTGTCAAGAACCCATTCCTTTCCTCCTGACATATATCCCCGAAGATTTGCCATAAGACCAAAATGTCTCATTGCATCGTCAAGATCAAAGTCATTATCATCATCCTCATCATAGTATCCATGTTCAACATTGTCATGTGGTGGATCAAGTCCTAGAGAGGGTAATTCGTTAGAGTGAGTTTGACAATGATCTTGCTTATGAATTCTTATAGCTTCGAAAATAATATCACCAATAATTCCAACATCTCCTTTCGCACGCATAAGGTTTGTAAGTCCAAATAGAAGATCACCAAACATAGGATCACTAGTATTCATCTTACTCAAGGCAATAGACTTATGGAGAATCTCATCTAGATTTTTCAAGGAATAATTTGGAAAGCATTCCTCAAGAAATTTCCATATAGTGTAGGCACACTTAAGAGTAGGCAAGTTTCTAATTAAGTTTCTAGGCAAGCCTCTAGTGATAAGATTAACAGTTCTAAGATTCCTAATCATGTCAATTGATTCATCAAGGGTAGGATGCATAGGATCAACACAAGGTGCACAAGGGCTAGCAATGTACTTGTTCAAATGATAGTGATTGAAAATTACAAGCATCTCATTTTTCCACTCATGAAAATACTCTCCATCAAGAATAGGCACTCTATGTCTAAGACTCCCCAAAGTAGACTCATCCATCTTCCTCCAATGGTGATTAAACCAAGGCAATGGAGACCAATGCTCTAATTCCACTTGTAGGATCTTGAGAAGAGGTGTCTAGAGGGGGGGGGGGGCGTGATTAGACACTAAGTACCAAAGTTGTAGTTTTTAACTTCTTTAGGTTTAAGTGGAGTTTAGGCACAAGTTTAACATTCACAATACATAACAAGCAAGCATGCAAAGAGTATATGAGCAGTGGAAAGTAAAGCATGCAACTTGCAAGAATATAAAGGGAAGAGTTTTGTAGGATTCAAACGCAATTGGAGACACGGATGTTTTTGTCGTGGTTCCGATAGGTGGTGCTATCGTACATCCATGTTGATGGAGACTCCAACCCACGAAGGGTAATGGTTGCGCGAGTCCATGGAGGGCTCCCCCCACGAAGGGTCCACGAAGAAGCAACCTTGTCTATCCCACCATGGCCGTCGCCCACGAAGGACTTGCCTCACTAGCGGTAGATCTTCATGAAGTAGGCGATCTCCTTGCCCTTACAAAATACTTGGTTCAACTCCACAATCTTGTCGGAGGGTCCCAAGTGACACCTAGCCAATCTAGGAGACACCACTCTCCAAGAAGTAACAAATGGTGTGTTGATGATGAACTCCTTGCTCTTGTGCTTCAAATGATAGTCTCCCCAACACTCAACTCTCTCTCACAGGATATGGATTTGGTGGAAAGAAGATTTGAGTGGAAAGCAACTTGGGGAAGGCTAGAGATCAAGATTCATATGGTAGGAATGGAATATCTTGGCCTCAACACATGAGTAGGTAGTTCTCTCTCGAAATAGGATCTTTGGAAGTGTAGGCATGTTCGATGGCTCTCTCCACGAATGAAGAGGAGGTGGAGGGGTATATATAGCCTCCACACAAAATCTAACCGTTACACAAAATTTACCAAACTCGGTGGGACTGAATCAACAAACTCGGTCGGACCGATTTAGTAAACCTAGTGACCGTTAGGAACTTCGGTGGGACCGATATGCAAGTCGGTAGGACCGATATGGTTAGGGTTAGGGCATAACGTAATCTCGGTGAGACCGATTACACAAACTCGGTGAGACCGATTTTGGTAATTAGCTAACCAGAGAGTTGGTCAGGCAAACTCGGTGGGACCGATTTTGGTAATAATTTAACGAGAGAGTTCGCATTGTAATCTCAGTAGTACCGATTGCTCAAACTCGGTGAGACCGATTTTGGTAATGGACATACACAGAGAGATTACAATCCCATCTCGGTGAGACCGAGATCCCTATCGGTGAAACCGATTTGCCTAGGGTTTGTGGCAGTGGCTATGACATCTGAACTCGATGGCGCGGGATAGAAAGAATCGGTGGGGCCGAGTTTGACTTTGGGTTTCGGTCATATGTGTGGAAGTGGGAAAGTAGTTGAGGGTTTTGGAGCATATCACTAAGCACTGTGGAGCAAGAACTCATTAAGAAACACCTCATCCCTTCTTGATAGTATTGGCTTTTCCTGTAGACTCAATGTGATCTTGAATCACTAAAATGTAAAATGAAGAGTGTTGAGCTTGAAGCTTGAGCCAATCCTTTGTCCTTAGCATCCTGAAGGAGTTCCCACATCCATTAGTCCATGCCACTCCATTGTTGAACTTATCTGAAACATACTAGATAAAAGTGTTAGTCCAACAAGAGATATGTTGACATTAATTACCAAAACCACCTAGGGAGCACTTGTGCTTTCAGCAAGGGATATGCAATGTATTATCATGTAGAGATGTCTGAAATTAGCCGTGTCAACTTGCAGATAGGGTTACACAATGAAAAAGTACAAGATGTATGTGGCAATTTCATGGAACATCGCAAAAAAAGGAGAGCCAGCGGTGAGCCTATACAGTGTGCTATGGTACGTCACTCCTCCATTGCAATCATCGTGACATGTTATTTGTATGTCAGTTCTATTGGCCGAGTTTCTTAGGGACAGTTATTACGAGTTATCCTAAGAAAACAAGCACCTGTGAATATAAGCTCCATGTAATAAGCCAACCAGTTCTTTTCATTGCATTTTCAGCTTATCTTTGGTATGGCCAGTGAAAAGTCTAGATTGCATTATATTTTTTCAATTTTCTGCCCATATGAAAATTAATTTTACTTGCAAACATCACAAATTGAACCCAGTGCAGTAATTAATATGATAGGAAAATAGACCATCACTATTTGCTCAAAATGCAAATACAAAGATACCATCTACTTGGCACAATCTACTTTGGTCAATGTTTTCCATAGAGATCCCATCGCCTAATTTAAACGAAAAATGCATGACCCACATTTAAATGAAGAACAATTATTTATTGAAATTCGATGGTCCAAGTGGCTGGTTATTATCATATAGCAGCACCACCTGAAAGCATCATATAGCAGCAGCAGCTCATAGCAACTCATCATACAGCAGCAGCAGCAGTGTGCAATTCATCATATACCAGCAGCAACTCATAGCAATTCATCATATAGCAGCAGCAGGAGCAGCTCATAGCAATTCATCATATAGCAGCAGCAGGAGCAGCTCATAGCAATTCATCATATAGCAGCAGCAGGAGCAGCTCACAGCAATTCATCATATAGCAGCAGCAGGAGCAGCTCATAGCAATTCATCATATAGCATCAGCAGGAGCAGCTCATAGCAATTCATCATACAGCAGCAGCAGGAGCAGCTTATAGCAACTCATCATATAGCAGCAGCAGCTCATAGCAATTCATCATATAGTAGCAGTAGCTCATAGCAATTCATCATATAGCAGCAGCAGCTCATAGCAATTCATCATATAGTAGCAGCAGGAGCAGCTCATAGCAATGCATCATATAGCAACAACAGAAGCAGCTCATAGCAATTCATCGTATAGTGGATCAGAATGAAAATTTGGCAAAAAATCAGAGGAGATCCTCACCTTGTTGGATGAGCTCATCCTTCAACAACACCTCAAGGCCACAGCCTGGGAGGTGGGGAGGGGGAATAAGGTGCCTTCTGTCGTAGTGTGGCATCAGCCGTAGTTGTGCAGCGCCTGCCGTAGTTGTGCAGCGCCATGTAGCCTAGCTGGACAGAGCATCATCGAGGACCATGCCAGATGGGACCAGCGGCGACGGCTTGCTGGAGGAACCCTAGTGCTGCAGGCAGGGGATCGAGGTAGAGGGAAAGGGTGAGGAGATGCAAGCGGGCAGGGCAATGAACGCTTGCATGTTTGTTTTTACTTGAGGGTGAGGTGTGACGCGGGCGTCACCAGTTGCATTTTGAGTGTAATATAGGCACACAACAAAGTTATTTCACTATTGCCCTTCCCTTCAATTTTTAGTGAGGTTCTACCCGAAACACCCCCCTCCAAAGCGAAATTAGTTAAGCCCAAGCCCATAACTCAAAAATGACTTCTTTACATCTTTTATGGCTTATTTTGACAATAAGCCCTGAAAAGGCAGAATAGAACTGGCCCTTAACCTGCAATTCAATTGTGCGTGCAATGATGAATCACTCTTGCCTGCTGTAGTGTACATTTAGGCATCATCATACATGGCATAACCTAATATATGTGCATTCCATTGTAGAATCTGGAATATGCAATGTTTATGTTAGTTCATACGTTGCACATGATGTTTAAATGCCCCTTAAATCTGGCCAGTCAAGTGAGGGTCTTTAAGCCTCCTTCTTTGCTTCTTTTCTTGATATGTAAGATTTGCTCACACATCTGTTCAATTGCTTGTTTGCATCAGCCAGCCATACTAGGACTGTTTGCTTTGATTACTTGTTGTTCTTGACCTAACACTCTAACAGAGCTTGTCAACTATTTAAACACTAAGGGCTGCTATAGTGGGGCCTTTTCTAACTCATAGGTGACATAAAGGTTTGGCTGTACACTAAAGTAGGCTCTCCAAGAGTACCTGGAGATCCAATTCGAAGATATGCCTAGTTTTTACATAGTGCAGACATAGTAAATGCTCATTTCATTGTGTGCAAGTGCAAGAGACGCGGCATGTTTCATTATGTGGTGTTGTTTTGTTATAATCTCATCCTTTTGTGTTCACAAACTGGAAATGTATGCATATTTATCTTCCAAGGAGACGAGTAACTAGTTTGTGTCACCTTGCAGAGCGGGTGCAATGAAGATAAGATTGAGGATTTCCAACTATAAGATGTTAGGAAGGAGCCTTGCAAGAGAAGTAGGAGCTGCGTTGAGCCTCTTCAACCTGTTAAGGTAAGTCACTGTATCCAACTCAACAGTTCAATTCCTTGTTTGTTTCAGGCATAATTAATGTGCTCTTTTCAATTGCTTTATTTGTCCTCAGTTAATGAGATGCCCAAAGAATGATGCGTGATGTTGGGTACTTGTATAACTATTAGTTGACATAATTAAAGGCCTTACCATTTAATTACTCTGTCGAAGTGTGCCTGAAGCTTTGAAGTCTATTAACCAACTATTATTGCATGAGGCTCACAATCTAGTATATACTAGGCTAATGATTGCATAGTTTTGCTTGTTTTAGTATGTTTGTATGAAACCCTCTGATGTTCATTATGCTCCCTAAGACTTCAATTGAGCTACAGAATGGCCAACTGCTTGCTTACTTCTACGCAACGTGCTGTCTAAATTTGTAACTTGTTTGTGTTTTGGATTGGGCCCCAACATCATGCTCCTTTGGTGAGCTAAGAGAGATTTGTGTATGCAGGCTGCACAGACTACCTTTTTATAATTTTTAAAATATCACCTGCTTATGCTTCATGACGTGTAGCATTATTGTTAGTCTTGTTTTTCCATGTACAAAATAGTCTGTCTTGCTCGCTTCACTGTTGTAACTATATTTTTGCCCTAGTCATGTGTACTTACAGAAACATTTCAGGATGAAGTGACATCAACACAAAGATCTGCGAGCAGTGCGGCATGGCCGTTACCAAATGATTATGGATTGGAATTGGAATGTGTTGATGTTCTCGAGCATCAACTAGAGGTGGCAAGACAACGTGTACATGATTCTGAACGTACAATCAACAAGTTGAGACTGGACATGCAGGTATTAGATGCAGGAGTCAAAAAATGAAACAAGACACTGAGGTAACAACGAAGGAATTGGAGATTTTGCAGACTGAAATTTGTGCTATCTAAATCCGGCCAATCCTATTTTATGAAGAGATTATAGTTCAAATGGTAAGTTATGTTGATGCGCGTCCATGATGTATGAGCTGTATTTGCCCAGTGTATGTAATTTGTTGTTTGTGTATGCTTTATTATCACTGGTGCCGAACCATAATGCCCAGTGGGTATAATCGGCTGTAATTTCTTTATTGTATAGTGTAGGATTATTCTACGTTTCTATGCCTTAGTCTCTTTATTGTATAGTGTATGTTTTTTAGAGGTAATAGTATAGAGTAGGATAATTCTTTGAATATGCTATATCGTTCAAACGGGGGCCAACTCGCCCAAACGTTGTAGTGACCATGGCCCTCCACAGGCCATATGATCCATGGGCCATCTACCGGACGGACGATCCATGGCCTTCTATGGCCGTCGGATCCGTGGGCCATCTATGGGCTGTTGGATCCATGGGCCTTCTATCGGCTGTCAGATCCATGGGCCTTCTATGGGCCATCAGATCCATGGGCCTTCTATGGGGCATCGGATCAATGGGCCTTCTATGGGACGTCGGGTCAATGGGCCTTCTACGTCCCATAGGATCCATGGGCCTTCTACGGGTTGTCTCATCTATGGGCCTTGTACGAGCCGTATAAGGGGTCGTAAACGGGCTAGAGTGGAAATCGTACATTTTATGGGCTGACCATAACGGGCCGTTAATAGGCCCTATTTGATGATGCTATGAAAATGGCCCAATAGATTAATGGGCCACAAACGGGCCAACTATATCCACGGGCTGAATTTGGCCCACAAGCAGAAAAGGCCAGTAACGGGTCGTAAGTATCCGAATGCTGGAAATGAGCCCAAGAATAAATGGGCCCTCAAAAGGCCGAAAGGTAACACGGGTTGGAAACGACCCAATGGAATAATGGGCCCTAATGGGTATAAAGCGATACATTGTTCATTACGGGCCGGTTTCACCACGGGCCATTAATTGGCCAAGAGTTACAAAGGGAATCATATGGGCCGAAATACGTCCTTGCCATACATGGGCCGGAAGTTAAAACGGGCTGGAATTATATTGGACGGCCCAGATGACGCTACTGGGCCTAATTTGGATAGGCCGTAAAAGGGCCCTGGGTTAGCGGGTTGTAAATGGGCTATATGCGAACATGTCGTTAAACAGGCTTGTCGTGGGCCGGCCCGCCACCTTTTT
Source organism: Aegilops longissima (assembly GCA_021605205.1). Lineage (NCBI taxonomy): Eukaryota > Viridiplantae > Streptophyta > Magnoliopsida > Poales > Poaceae > Aegilops > Aegilops longissima. The sequence goes on from CM038679.1 coordinate 161,275,169, forward strand.
ACCAAGTCAAACGGGCCGGCCTTTTCACACGAATGGGCCTCTGTTGGGATGTGCCATGTGTCGACGTATCATACGTGCTTTGGGTCCAATGAGTTGATGACATCTGTCCCAACGGTGAGCCGACACATGTTTCCTCCAGCCAATGATGATTTTACACGTGGAAAATCCCCATTGGTCGGGGCTGTTAACGGGTTATCGGATCCAAAACTGGACCCAATAGCTTAACGGCGTTCCGTTACGGTGGATGCCACGTGTCGGTCACCCTTGATGAAAGCACTTCTGTGACACGCGATTTATCGTCATGGAAGTGAACACTTCCGTGATGATAATTCTGGTAATGTCATGGAACACTTCTACGACAGCATAGGTATGACTATCTTGATTCTGTCATAAAATTGTCATGGATGTACATGTATGACAGAAAACGTGACCTACTGTGACAAACACGTATCATCACGGAAGTGTATTTTTTTGTAGTGTCAATCAAGGTCGCAGGCGGTTAGGGCCCGCGGCGCTCCGCACTTGTCCCTTGGCTTCGCCTCTAAGCCAATCTGGCCTTTGGGCCGGGGCTCTTGTTGGCGTTACAGGAACAGGGTCCCAGACTTGCTCGCCTCGGCCCATGGCGTGGCTCCACCAGCGGCCCTGTACGGCCCATCTTCACCAGCAAACACTCAAGACCCTCACGAGGGGCCAAGCCTCGCGAGGCGGAGTACACAAGACCTCCTTAGGGGCAGCCTCCCTAGGCTGGCTAGCGAGGGGAGGAGAGATCAATGCAAGAGGCACCTCACAAGGTTCCCGTGACGTGAGCCATGACGACCAAGGTCAGGCGGGCGCTAGCAGGCGCAGAGTACTCATTTCCTCTTCGGTGCTAAAGGAGCAGGCACAGGTGGGGAGTCCCGAGGCATCAGGCGAAGGTTTCCATATCGGTGCAGAAAGACCAAGACCAGCAGGACTGCAGGATGGAGGTCACCGCGGAGCCCACGACGACGTCACCACCAGAGCCTTTGGCAGGCGAAGACCACCTTTTGTCAGGATAGCTTGTACTAGCTGTCCCCCTTCGAATTGGCCACTGTGGGATCCCTTCCCGCCTAACATTTGGGAAGAAGACCAGGGCCTCTATAAATAGGACTAGCCACCACCATAGGAGGGGGGAACCCAACTAAGCTGGGATCAGATCCATTCTATCCTCACACACACAAGCTCACCGAGCGCAAGAATGCTCTCCTCAGGAGGCAGTTCTTCCCTTGTACTTGTCCATCATCAGCCTACAAAGCAATCCACCACACCACACTAGAGTAGGGTATTACACCACATTGGTGGCCCGAACCAGTATAAACTCTTGTGTCCCTTGTTCTTCGGGTTGGGCGAGCTGAGCTTTGAGATCGCGGTGAGAGCGTGAACTAGGGAGAGAGAGATCTTCGTGCACACCCTAGAGTTCGAACCTCAAGGGTTTTGCCGGAACCCGTAATCCGACACATTCAACAGTTTTGGGATTAATCTTTTCTGCATTTTCTTGTATACATGCTATGGGTAACATGTCATGCACTGAAGGCAATGTACAAGTTGAACTTGGATCGCTGGGTGTTATTAAACTTTGTTCTCTATTTTGTATCCGGTCTAGTTTCAGTCGAACTGATGAATGTACATGTTCAACACTGATGTATTGATGTATTGATTTTTAGCACTGCTTGTAAACTGAACATTGAACTTCATCTGTTATGGAAAGTTTTTTTATCTTTTTCCCTATAATTGATGCATAAACATTTGGTGGACTGCTTGCAAATTGAACATTGAACTTCAGAGATGTATGGATATGCATATATATAGAACCGATGCAAGTCTTCTCTTTTTTTCATCTATAACTTATGCAACTACACTAGAAGTACTCCTAGTTTATGTATCATTGAACTTATTGCGTAACAAGTGTATATTTTTTCAACAACATTCTTTTAGTAGTTCGAACTGACGCAACTACACGACATGTACTATTAGAAATAACATCATAGAACATGCAGTGGTAGTTGAACCTTATATAAAGCCTAGTAGCTACTTGGACTGATGCATAAGTTTATGTTTTTTGGCTTGAACTGAAGCTAGCATATTAGAGGTACTGACAATAACCTCGACATCCAAATTGTGCATCAAGTGGCAGTGGTGTAATGAACTGATGCAAGCATTTGCAATGTACTATCAGCTTCTACATCATAGGAACATGTGTCACTGATGCAGGACACATGTAGTACTGATGAATCTCATAGTGTAACATGCAGGCAGAGCATAGTATGTGCAATTTTTAAACTGAATCTTCTTCATAGCAGGACTGATGAACTGACACAAACGTGGTATTTTCTTCAGGCAAACCCGGACATGAAAACATTTTTTGAACTGATTCAATTTTTGAGGAAAATTAGTGTGGGAAGCAGACATCACCTCCAGTGGCATGTTCTTGGATCTGACTTCTTCTTCTTCCTCTCGTGGGTGGCGTACTGGCATGTTCTTGAGAGGCAGTGCCATTGATGCAGGCAAGGAGCTTGGGGAGACGACGACGCTCCTGCTTGTGGTGGACGTCTGGCGACGAGGTCCGGGAACACATCGGCTAGCGGGGATCACGACCCGGGTGAAGGAACCCCGACGAGGGAGGGAGGCTGGTGGCGGGGATCACGGGCCTGGCGAAGGAGCCCCGGCAAGGGAGGGAGGCAGGAGGTGAGATGCACGACCCCGCGAAGGAGCCCCGGCGAGGGAGGGAGGCTGGATGCGGGGATCACGGGCCCGGCGAAGGAGCCCCGGCGAAGGAGGGAGGCAGGAGGCGGGGATCACGACCCCATCGTTGCTTTTCCACCGAGGAAGGGGATGGCGGTGGTGGATCCGTTGCCGACCAGTCACGGCGCAGCGGGCTCCCTCGCTCCATGTCGTGGTTTTGTCATGGCAGATGTCCTTAGTGTCAGGACTTAGTCGCGAGGCCAACGCATCTATGTGGTAGCTTCAGAGGGGTTGAGCGGAATCGAGAGACGCAACACAAGACAATGATTTAGACAGCTTCGGGCCCCGGGAAACATCATCCGATAATAACCCTACATGTTGTTTGTGGCTAGGTCTCATTATGGTCATGAGGGAGTCGCCGTAAACCGGCTCTTTGTGTCTAACCCTAGAGATTGTTTCTTCTTCCTTGCCCCTCTTTGGGGAGCCTTGCCCCTCTTTATATAAGTTAGAGGGGCGGGTTACATGTGGAGTCCTAGTAGGACTAGGATTACTCTATTACAAGTGGAGTCCTAGTCTTGCTTCCTTTGTAGAAGAATATTCTTTATGCCTTTCCTCTTAAGCCGGCCCACCATTAACATAAACCGGCCTTCTGGGCCTTGGGCCTTGTCCTCCGTCTATCCCGCCCACCGGGTTACCAGTGAGTCATAATGTTCAGGCGGGTTGCTTGTAAACCGTCTGGTCAGGGCGGGTCGCTAGTGAATCGCCAAGTGTCAACCGGGTCTCAAGTAAACCGCCAAGGCCGGTCGGGTCAACGCTACGGCCGTTTCATACCACGGGGTATATCCCCGACATTTGCCCCGAGTTTAATTTGGATTTATCCATGTTAAACTAATCCTGAAAAAACAAACACAAGAACAACTTTAACAAGTTGTACTCTGGGTTAAAAATTCTTGTAAACCAGCACCTGATCATCCTTAAATCCTTGTCATTTCCTCCTTCTAGAAAATCCGGGTCAGTAGACCAGCTTCATAATCAATTTGCTTGTAGGAAAAATATTGTAAATAAAGAATCCATTTGACTCGGCCTTCAATGCTCGACTTGACAAAATATTGGTCTTCAAATATTCAATCGATATTCAGCGGCTTGAAAATATAGAACTTGCCGATCTATGATTTCCAAAATCGCCGGGTTATAAAAACTGATAATTCCGGGTCATGATTGTTTCCAACGCCGGTTCATGATTGTTGCCAACGCCGGTTCATGATTATTGATGACGCCGGGTTATGATTGTTGCAGACACCGGGTCATAATGATTGGTGATGTCAGGTCAATCTGGTTTGCTCAAAACTGAAAATCAGAAGATATTTCTCCCTTATATCCATATTACCTGTAGCCCCCAAGTCTTAAACAGAACAAAGTGATGATTTGAGTCTTGTTTTCATATAATTACTGCCACTTTGAAGAAATCCATGTTGTTCATCTCAGTCACTAGTAAAATCTGAATACTCCATATATGTAGCCCCCAAGTGCCGGGTTGTCATGCTTGCAGCAACCTAGGACTTGAAATTGCCTGATGCTCAAAAAACTTCAACCAGTGTAGCCCCCAAGGGCCGGGTCATTATGCAATAATGAGCAGGGACTTTATAAATATGATCATGCTTCATTGAAAATGACATCATGTGATGTAACCCAACAATGGGGCTTGAACCCACATCCATAAGGTTTAGAGCTTTGTACTCTACCAACTGAGTAGTGGATCTTTCTATATTATGGGTTGAGGCTTGTGTACCTTGAATTTTTGACAGGAGCAATTAGTAGCCCCCAAAGGCCGGCTCATTACAATGGGATGAGTCGGGTCTTCAATAAGTTGACAAAAAATGACTTTACATTAGCACCCAAGTGCCATGGTGCATGCTCGCAGTGTCATGGGACTTGTATATTCGATGTAATCTCGATTTGAACAATGTAGCCCCCAAGTGTCGGGTCGTAAGCCTGCAGCAATTCGGGACTATTTCCTCCATTGTAAAATAAATCATGCCCATTGATAAAAATAATAGCCGTTGCGCTAAAGCGACTTTGAAAACCTCAATCATAACACTGGTTATTGATAATCATAATAGAAATCCAGCCATGTTGGCTATTCAAGATTTGAATAATATAATCCGGTATGAAAACCTCAATCATTCAATATCATCATGAAAATCCAGCCAGTTTTGGCTATTAAAGATTTGAATACCTCATCGGTTGACAAGTAAATCCGGAGTTTAAATACCTGGCGGCTCTTGGCCGATGACGACTTAATGTGCATTCATTGTAAGCCAGAATTTTTGTAACCCGGTGTAACGCCCCGGATTCGATGCGCCAGGTGTTTGCCAGTTATTCGTCGGTGTTGCCATGTCATTTGCTTGCATGTTGCACTTTGCCATGTCATCATCTGCATTTCATATCATGTCATCATGTGCATTTCATTTTGCATACGTGTTCGTCTCATGCATCCGAGCATTTTCCCCGTTGTCCGTTTTGCAATCAGGCACTCCTATGTCTCCCGGCGCCCCCTTTTACCTCTTTTCGTGTGAGGGTGTTGAACGATCTCGGAATGGACCGAGGTTTTTCAAGCGGCCTTGGTATACCACGGTAGACCGCCTGTCAAGTTTCGGGTCATTTGGAGGTCGTTTGATACTCCAACGGTTAACCGGGTAAACGTAAAAGCCTCCTTCTCCTTGCAGCCCAACACCCCTTCCGAAGTGGCCCAAAACCCAGCAAACTCCCATCCATGCTCTCGGCCGTTCGATCACGATCGCGTGGCCGAAAACCGCTCCTCATTGGGACTCTCCAAGCTCCCAGAAACTATATATATGCCTTCCCCCGTCCAAATCCGGGTCCAAACCCTAGCCTCGTCTTCCTCCGCGCGCCGGACATGTCCGTCCCGGACCGGACGAAAACGCGCCGCCGCCCACGCCCACTCCAGCGCCACCCGTGGCCCGCCACAGCAGCGCCGCCGCCGCCCCACGCGGCCGGATCGGGCCAGCGGGCCCATCCATCCCGCCGCCGCCGTCCGCCCGCTCCGCCGCCGCTCTCCCGCTTCGCCGCCCGCAGCTCCGCCGCCGCCGCCGCCTCCTCACCTCCGGCCGCCCGGCCGCCAAGCCCCCGCCGCCGCCCGCTCCCGACCGCCTCCGTCACCGCGAAGGCCGCCGCCCTTGCCATGGAGCTCCGCCACCAAGCTCCTCCGGCGCCGCCCGCGCCTCGCCTCGCCGGCGGGACGGACCGTCCCGCCATCCCGACCCCGCCGGCGCCTCCTCCGGCGAGCCGCCGCCCCGTTTCCGACGGACCTCGCCGTCCGTGCCCGGATCTGGATCCGAAATCCCGCCGGTTGACTTTCCTCCCCCTCTGTTTTTCCCTATGTCCCGAGTATTTTGACATTATCATGCCATATTCATCATGCCATAACTCTCTACATATTGCTCCGTTTCGTGCGTGTAATATGTCAAATTGTTCGCCTCGATGAGTACATCGCTTCATCTCATTGCATCATTTACATTTGAGCTCATCTTGATGCCCGAAATGCTGTTGGAAGAGGGCTATGTGATGTTAGTTGCAGATTCTTATCAGAACATGCACTTTTGTCATTTTTGCCATGATTGTTGTGTGCACCCTATGAACTTGAGTCCTACATGTGTTTTGTAATATGCCATGCCGTCTTTAGAGGGGTGTATGCCATATATTTTTGTGATCTCTGTGGTGACTAGCACAAGCATGCAAACTAGGCTTCATGATGTTGCTGATTTCAGCCCCTGCTCACGATATTTTTATGCCATGTAAACTTGATGCTACCGAGAGATCCATGCTTATTTTGAGATACTTCAGTAAGGATGTTTTGAACATATGGTTATTCTCTATCCATACATGCCCTTGTTTGCAATTATGGAGTGCCATAGCTTGAGTCAATCGAGCTCTACTTTTGCTATAAAATGTTTCCTGGCAGATTGTTTACATGTTATTCAATTTTGCCAAGGTTTTTGTAGTTGATCCTTGCATGCTATGTTGTTGTTCTTATCATGTATAGCTTCTATGCCATGTCTTATTACTGTGAGTTGCTTTGACATGCCATGTATTGCTCTGTGATGAGTGGTTGAAGCTCACCAACATGCCTACTTATCGTTGTTCCTGCCATGTTTAAATCTGTAATATAACTTGCCATGTTTACATGGGTGCCATCATATTTTCTGATCCTTTGTGGCTCATGGTCAGTAAAGGACATTTGTTCTATGCATTTAGTAGTATCATTCCATGCCTTTATTTGCCATGATAAGTTCTTGTAACATGTTGTTTGATAGCTCTAAACATTGCAACCTGATGTTATTTCTGCAAAGCCTGAAACTGTTATTATTTGCAATCTTGCCATGTGTGTTTGAGCATGTTATAGTGATTTCTGGAGTTAGCTCAGTGATCATGTTTTGTCATGCTTTACCTGTACATCGTGCCCATGCCTTTTGTTTTCACGTTGAGATGCTGTAGCATAGTGTTTTGATGCTTGCAATATGCCTAGTTGCTGTTTTGGACAGATTGTTGTCATGACTTGTATAGAGTGTATGTGTTGAACCGTTGCTCCGTTTTGAGTGTGCTCTATATGAAACTTGCTTGATTTTGCATGTAGCTTCATATTATCATGTTGCATCCTTGTTTTGAGGTGTTTGCTTGATGTTTGGGTGCATTTTGCATCAATGCCATGCTTATCTTGTTTTGCTCATATCTTCTAGGCCGTAGCTCCGAATCTAATGAACTTTATATGTAACTTGACTAGAATTTCGTGTAGATCATCGTGGTGCATTTTAACTTGCTGTTTAACAACTTGAACATAAGGTTTATTCAGATCTGGACCAATTTCGAAATATGCATATGAGGACTTGCCGGAATTGTTATATGTTGTTTCCGGCCTCATTTAAACTTGTCTTGTTGTGTTGCTCTTGTTTGCATCATCTCTTGCCATGAGTAGCTTCATGTAGCTTCGTCATGCATCATGATTTTTTGTGCATCATGCCTTGTTCATGTGTGGTGTGTTTACTTTGTTGTGTGCTTCTTCTTGTTAGTTCCTGTTTCGTTGCGATCGTGAGGATTCGTTCGTCTACGCTTGGTTCGGCTTCATCTGTTCATCTTCTTCATGGACTCGTTCTTCTTCCTTGCGGGATTTCAGGCAAGATGACCGTCACCTTGGATCTCACTACTATCATTGCTATGCTAGTTGTTTCGTTCTATCGCTATGCTGCGCTACCTATCACTTGTTCCTCAAGCCTCCCAAATTGCCATGTCAGCCTCTAACCTTTTGCACCCTTCCTAGCAAACCGTTGTTTGGCTATGTTACCGCTTTGCTCAGCCCCTCTTATAGCGTTGTTAGTTGCAGGTGAAGATGAAGTTTGTTCCTTGTTGGAACATGGAGATGTTGTTCCTTGTTGGAACATGTTTACTTGTTGGGACATCACAATATATCTTATTTAATTAATGCATCTATATACTTGGTAAAGGGTGGAAGGCTCGGCCTTATGCAGTGTGTTTTTCCACTCTTGCCGCCCTAGTTTCCGTCATATCGGTGTTATGTTCCCGGATTTTGCGTCCCTAACGCGGTCGGGTGATTTATTGGACCCCTTGACAGTTCTCTTTGAATAAGACTCCTCCAAAGCAAGGCCCAACATTGGTTTTACCATTTGCCTCACCACCACCTACATTTCCTTGGGAGTAATTAACCCAAGGGTCATCTTTATTCAGCCCCTCCGGCCAATGCTTGTCTAAGTGTTGGTCCAAACTAGAGTGCTTTGCAGCCCCTCAAGGAAACTTGGGGTTTGGTTTTAGTTATACGGACTGCTCATCCGGTCGTGGCACGAGGCGAGATCTGCTGCGGCTACTATCGAGGTGTCGGCACGCCGGGAGGTCTTGCTGGTTTTGTTTTATTCTGTGAAAATGTCTTGTAGCCGGATTCCGAGACTGATCGGGTCTTCCCGGGAGAAGGAATATCCTTCGTTGATCGCGAGAGCTTATCATGGGCTAAGTTGGGACACCCTGCAGGTATAAACTTTCGAGAGCCGTGCAGCGGTTATGTGGCAGATGGGAATTTGTTAATATCCGGTTGTAGTAAACTTGAAGCAAACTCTTCTAAAATACACCAACCGTAAAGCGTAACGTGAGTGTCTCTTTTTGGGGTTGATCGAGAGGAGAACACGGTTTCTTGGGTTATGTCTGACGTAAGTAGGAGTTCTGGATCACTTCTTGATCATTACTAGTTGACGACCGTTCCTTTGTTTCTCTTCTCGCTCTCATTTGCGTATGTTATCCACCATATATGCTTAGCCGCTGCTGCAACCTCACCACTTTACCTCTTCCTTACCCTTTAAGCTTTGCTAGTCTTGATACCCATGGTAATGGGATTGTTGAGTCCTCGTGGCTCACAGATTACTACACCACCGATTCAGGTACAGGTTTGCGATGATCATGGCGTGAGAGCGATGTTTGCTTGTGTTGGAGTTCTTCTTACGCTTCTTCTTCGATCGGGATAGGTTCGGTCGGCAGCCTGGGCTAGCAGGGTGGATATTGTTTGAGTTTACATTTATGTTTCATCCGTAGTCGGATGTTGATCTTGTATTTGATGTTGATGTATTCTTGTGGCATTTGTGCCTTATGTATGTATCCCCACTATTATGTAATGTTGATGTAATGATATCCACCTTGCAAAAGTGTTCCAATATGCGGGTCTATCCTTGGTGGGACCGTCGAGTTCCTTTTGGATAGGGTCGCATATTAGGCGTGACACCCGGTGGCCTATAGCCCTTGAGAAAATCAACAATTGATAACCCTTTTGAGACACCAATTTCAGTGATGAGCTTGGACTGAAGCATTTATATAAGTCATAGTTCTGCAAATCATGCACACAGTTTAAACAACATATGCCCTGGCGACTTAACATCAAGAGCCAGGGCGGGTAACCACCCAAATGTAGTCTTACCCTGCACACAAGTAGATCACAAGAGCCCTTGGTGGTTTGCCGCAGGACGGGTCATAATACCTCACATATAACCACTGTGATATTGAATTTGTACTGCCAGTTTACATGACCTGTGCAGTAAGGGTGATGACCCAGTCTTTATAAGCCAATGCTTCCACATATATGATGATTGTCATAAGCTGGCGAATTATAGTCGAAAAGTTAAGCCGGGTTAAGCATAAACCACTCATATATATTTGAGATATGATCCAAAAAAGGTCTCAAGTCAAACCCAAAAATTGTTCGCAAAAAGGACTTAAAAAGTTTAAGGCTTCTAATTCGTATACGATCAGAAAACCGTTCCAAAGGGGTTGAGCTAAGATTCGAATACGATCATATCGCCCCCTGTGGCTCTGGCGTTGCCGATCAAGAGGGTACCGACAGCTATGTTCTCTTTGGTTCGAATACGACCTATGTTTGAACAGGAAGACCCCAAATGACCTTGAGAGTTGTTTAACGACACTGATTCGAATACGATCCGTGTCGGACCCAAAAGAGGTTAAGCTATGATTCAGATACGATCAAGAAGCCCCCTAGTGAGTTTGGCAGTGTGCCGATCAAAAGGGTTTCGACAGCTATGTTCTCTTTGGTTCGAATACGACCTATGTTTGAACAGGAAGCCCCCTAGTGACCATATATTAGCATTGCACCGATCAAGAGGGTATCGACAGCTATGCTCGATGAGTAGGAAGCCTCCAAGTGACCATAATAAGATAAGCCGTAATGCAGGATACCTATGTTTGAACCGCGCATCATGGCAGCAATTTCTTTTTGGCAACCTTTAATTTTTCTTAGAACTCGAACTTGCAAGAGATTAATTCTTTTTGAACTGGAACTTTAAACCGGATTTGAAAGCTTCTAAAATTTGTGAGGGACAAATTTACCTTGAGCCGGATTTTGAACCGGATTTGAGAGCTTCAGTGCTTTGTGGGAGAAAGATGTCTCTTGAACCGGATTTTAAACCAGAATCCTTATTTTTAGCCCGAAATCTTCTGATGGCTTTTAAATTTTCATCGATCTAGCAGTAATCTCCGGGGCCGGGTTATTTTTCCCTTCAATGACCCGGAGTTCTTGAATTTATTGAAACCGGCTAATTTTGCCGAGTCATAACATTGTAGCCCCTGAGTCTCAAGACGACTCGAGGAGTTGGCTTGAGATTCTCCATATTTGACCATAGCAGAAGGTACATATCATTGGCGGTGGTAGCGTGATGTGAACCCACAGAAGGTTGAGGTGACTGCGGCGGGTTATAAATGATCCTGTATGAGCCGTGTAAGCAACTCGGCCAATGGCTCCTTCCAACTAGCTGTTTGAAGTTAACCAAACTGTAGTGGCGGCGACTTGTGCGCCTGCCCATTGAACCATCCAGTGCAGACGGTGGTTGATAATATATGATAATTTGCCTCCAATTTGTTGGAAGAGAAACCGGGCTTCCCAAGTAGTGACTTGCTCATACTCAATGAACAACTCATCCAAACAAGTGCGGCCCGGTGTGTTGATGTAGACCAGGCCGCAAGAGACGGACGATGTAACATCAGAGGCGGCTTAGACAGATGAATCGGCCGCGATGCTGTAAACCGGCGCGGGCGAGTCAACCATGTTGTTTTGATGTAGCGAACAATTGTCCTGCATCAACAATATTGCAGACCAAGGAAAAGATAAACTGCTCTTTGACAAAAATAATATGTGCTAATAAAACAAACTTGGATGTATATCACCTGATTCATTTGGACGACGGATGATCCGTCTATTGCGACAAAAGGTGGCTCAGGCAGACCAGCGACTCAATATAGTTCCGGTGGCTCAGGCAGACCGGCGACTTAATATAACCCCAGCGGCTCATGGCTCAAAGCGGCAAGGGCGGCTCAACGCGGCTCCGGCGGGTTGATGTAGATTGAGCTGCACGGGCGGTCGTCTTGCGCACGTATCTATTCAGAACATGGCGCGAACGTGCTAGCGCAAAAATAATATTGGCGCACACTCCTTGGTGACACCTTTGTAATAAATATGGTCCTGCGAAAAAATACCACAGACCAGTGTAATTGTTCTCAAATAAAATATATGCTGATAAAATACTTAGAAAAAATAGCACCTGATGTTTTTGTCAGGCGGACGTATTAGTACGATTCCTCTGGCTTCCTCTGTATTATAAACCATGCCATGCATTGCCTTCCTGTCCTTTCCTCCTTTGACTCGATAGTTGACGAGTCCACAGCGGCAACTCAGGCAGATGGCGGCTCAGCAGGGCAGTGTCCTGTCATTAGCCGCAGGGGCGGAGTCCAGCAAAGGCGAGCAGACTGGCATGAGGCGAGGGAGCGGCTGAGGCAGCTTGTTGACATGGAGGTAAGGCGGTTCAAGGCGTGGCGGGTCGCAACTGTTTGGAGCAGCTACGGAAGCGACGCTAATGGAGGTAGCAAACCACAAGCAGGGGTGTCCGAGGCCTGCTCTGGCAGGGGCCATGGCGACTCTTATAGTCTTATTGGAAGAAGTAAGGCCGGTGGCTCAAAGACAGAATCCGGCAGGAGTAGCAACCTGAGGCTAGGCGGGAGACCGTGACAACGGTTTGAGGAAACGCGGTCGTGAGCGGTTCACAGCAGAGACAAGTAGCAGAGGCAATTGATGCCACGGTGGATCACTGGCGGCTCATGCCTTGAAGTGCATCTTCGTGTGACGAACAGTAGTACAAAAGTAGTACCTTAATTGATCTTTGACGTGAGCACTTAACTAATCTGTGGTGGATGAATTGTTTTTTCTTCACGTGGAGGAAACATATGAGGCGATTCAGGCATGGCAAGGTCCGTCGGCGCAGTCGAGCAGAGGCGAGTGGGCACACCCGGCCAGCGTCGACGAGTCAACGGAGCTGCTGCTCAGGGCATCTCAAGGTAGAAACGGAGTCCAGGCTCAGCATGCTACAGCAAAGGGCGACCTGGGCGGTGGCAGCTTGAAGCTCGGGTAAGGCAGGAACAAATCCCTGGCGGCTCAAGGAAAAAGTACGCGACAGCGACGATGACTTGGCAGCGCGGCAGTGCGGCGACTCTCCCACTGCAGCTGAAAATGGGCGGCTCAAGCAGAAACGGCAAAGCTCGGCCTAGCCGGCGGCGGGTTGAAAAGCACCGGTGCAGCGGAGGCCGCAGCCGAGCGACCGTCGGAGGCCCGTCCGGCGATAGCGGCCCAGGGACCAAAACTGAATCCGTATTGACCAAGACTTGTAAGGCGTGCGGTGATAGTTTTCCTCTGATCGATCTCTTCTTTCCTTGGTATTCACTTGTTGAACTCACGTAGTAGCTTTTCCTTCCTGATAGATTCCTTGTAAGCATGTAGTAACGAAAGTTGACAAAGGGAAAACCGATTTGGCTTATGGTGACGGTCTCGATGACTCATGTACGCGGTAGCAGCGACTCGGCGAATCAGACAAAGCAACCGTAATTTGATGAATTTGATACGTCCGCAGCGGCGGCAACTCGGCGGATCTTGGAAAATAATCACAACTCGGCGGATCGCAAAAATCAGCCGGCTGATGCATATCCTTCAAATTGATTATTTCTTCATCCGAAAAATTGCAAACTTCTCGAACCCTAAAAAAGATCCCTTCAAGAACTCAACACCACCATGCGCAGGCCCCACGGTGGGCGCCAACTGTCGTGGTTTTGTCACGGCAGATGTCCTTAGTGTCAGGACTTAGTCGCGAGGCCAAAGCATCTATGTGGTAGCTTGAGAGGGGTTGAGCGGAATCGAGAGACGCAACACAAGACAAGGATTTAGACAGCTTCGGGCCCCGGGAAACATTATCCGGTAATAACCCAACATGCTGTTTGTGGCTAGGTCTCATTATGATCATGAGGGAGTCGCCGTAAACCGGCTCTTTGTGTCTAACCCTAGAGATTGTTTCTTCTTCCTTGCCCCTCTTTGGGGAGCCCTGCCCCTCTTTATATAAGTTAGAGGGGCGGGTTACATGTTGTCACATCCTAGTTAGTCCATGCATTAGAGTGTTGCATCATGTTTACCTTTCATCAGAAATTTGAAATGGGGAAGACAGAACCCCCAGAACCCCTCTGAATCCAACTAGGGTTTACTAAAAATATTTTCAATGAACCTGAAATGCCCTCTAAAAATGTTCATCGCCTTTGCCTTGGTCCTAAACCACTGTCAGAAGTGATGCACAAATTTCTAGGTCACTCTAAGGTCACTGGATTAAATCTTTAGCTATTTGAATTTGGGCATTTAAATTATATAAAATATTTCAAATGCTCAAATAACCCCAAACTAAAATGTTCCATGCTGGATATATTCCAACTAGGGACCATGTGCAGTTTGGTGATTTTAGGAGTTGCCTAGATATTTTTAGAAATGCAACAAACCTACAGAAATAATTAAAAACAGAAATAAATGGGACCCCCTCTTACCTAGCCGAACCCAAGCCCCGGCCCACCTGGCGGCCCAACCTCTGGTTTGGCCCATGCCAGCCAGCGTCTTCTTCGCCATGAGCCAGGCAGCCTTGGCCTTGAGCTTCGCCACGGCGCCAAAGAGCTTGCCGCTCAGCCGCGCTGGGACGCTGGTCGGCTCCACGTCGCCGCCCGACCCGTGGACATCTGTTTCTTCCCTGCCTCTCTCTCTCGCTCTCCCTCCGCCATGGCCGACGCTGCAGCGCCACCACCGTGAAACCGCGTCCACCGTCGTCCCGTGCGAGCCACCGTGTCCAACCACTCCGCCGTCGTCGACTCCGTCGAGCAGCCCGAGCCCGAGCGCTTCGTGAGCCTGCCGTCTTCCTCGAGCTCGTCTTCACGAGCACCGCCGCAGATCCCCTTCGCCGTCGCCGTCGCATCACCTCGTCCCCGACCTCGCCGACTGCTTCGCCGCACTCGCCGTGAGCCCAGCTACCTTCCCATCCTTCTCGTTCACGCTCTCGAGCCCTGCACTGACTGCACCGAGCTCGGCCGCACCCGCCGCCGCCACCGCACGTCGCCGTCGTGGCCACAGCCACGTTGGCTCGACTACGAGCACACCATCTCACTCACAGCACTCCCAGGAGCCCAACGCACCTCACTCCGTGCCTTGCCGTGCCCCGTAGCCACGGGTTCATCCTCACCCGAGTCCGGCGACCGCCAAGCTCGTCGCCGGCGACGTTTCCGACCACCCCGAGCTCAACCACCGCCACCAAACGTCGCGGCTTGCTCCCGACTACACGTAGATGGCCTCCGCCACCCATTTGGTCGCCGGAATGCACAAACGCACTCTTGCCGCCGCGTCTGGCTTCGCTGGCGGCTAAACGTCGGCGGGTTTGACCCCGTTGACGAAGTTGACTAGTGGGCCCCTCTGCTAATTAACCTAGTTTAGGTTTAATTAAAATTAGTTAGTTTATTTAACTACTGACATGTGGGACCCATTGGTCAGGTTGACCTGGACGCCCCCGTTGACCCCTGACATCACCCTGACACCTTTCTGGATTTATTTGTATTCAGGAAATTCCAGAAATTGTTGCAAACTTCAAAAAAAAATCATAGAAATTAATCTGTAACTCCAAATGCAAAGTTCTATATAAGAATTTTGATCAGAAAAATTCAATCTACCCATTGGTAATGGTTTCATGCATGACAGAACAAGTTAACCTTGCTGTTTAAGCGGAATAAGATAATGCACCATCATGGCTATGTTAAATGAGCTAACATTTGAATCTTTGATTCAAATGAGTTCATCCCATTCTGTTCTAGCTTGCATTAGGCCAACACACATTCATATTGCCATGTCATAGCATGCATCATATTGTTGCATATTGTCATGTGTTGTTAATGTTCGGTGTGTCTTTACGTGATAGGTTACGCCTCGAGGATAACCCGAATATCCGTCTCAAGGGCGGTATCCTACTACCACTACATCGGGCAAGCAACCCAGTGATCATTCCGATACAAACCCATGTTCTCGCTTCTGCTCTTGTTTACTGCATTAAGACAATGCGTTTCAAACTGTTGTGTGTTGCGGTAGTTGAACCCACTTCCTTTGCACGACCTGTCATTGCCACAGTAACTAGATGAAACCCACTAGCATGTGTAGGAGTTGATTGAGCCATATTTGTGTTTCCTACCTTGCTATGCTTGCTATGCTTAGAGTTGTGTCAGGTCTGGCTCATCGGGATGATGAACTAGAGTGAAAGGTTGTGTCGGGTTCGAGAGTGAAAGTGTTGAATATGTTTTGGTAAAGGAATCTATGAGAGGCCATGTAGGAGTACATGGTGGGTTGTTTCATTGAGGCCGTCCCTGAGAACTGAGATCTGTATTTGTGATTTAAGATCAGCTACTACCACACGTTGGGCCCTGAGATATGACCCCCTCGACTTACCGACCCCTCTCATCCTCTGTCAAGGAGTTGCAAGTAGTTCCTGGTGTTTGTAGTATGCTTGGGGCCGCACGCAGCGCTGACCTTAGGGGTGGGCTGTGTTGCGGTAGGCACGTGGCACGGTGTACCGATTCGCTCGTTTGGTGTCTCAGGAACCCTGCACACATCATTTCGGGGCCGTTAGTGGAACCTCGGCTGGATTCCCTGCCGATGGAAACCGAATAGGCGATAAACCTGGACTAGAGACTTGTGTGGTTGGTTAGGTCGTGGTCTACACCCACGTCGGCTTTCGCTTGAAGTCTGCCGAGCACATGTCGTGTCTGCGGCACGCTAAGTGGTGGAAACATGTGTGACGGGTACACCCCGCAGGGTATAAAACTATTGAATAGCTGCGTCATGATAAGGACTACTTGGTCGCCTATGCAGTTCATAGACAAGTAAATGGATACTACTAAAAGCCTCAAGATAAGTGTGAGTACATGGATGGCCCTCTCGTGGGTTGACGAGAGAGGATCCACGGTGGAGTATTGTGATGGTGATTAGTGGACTCGTGTGTGACAAATGCTTTTCAAGTGGTGTCATGTAGGATAGCTTTGCCAAGAGTCAAAGCTGGCTTGCTGCAATAACTCCACTACCTTCTTGAGAATGTGCATGTATAATAGGATTCTGTTGTAAGACTTGCTGAGTACCTCCGTACTCATGTTTGTAATTAATGTTTTGAGGCGACAACACCGCCCCTCCGATGGGTTTTATGTAGACCTTGGCGTCGGCAGTGAACTAGCCACCTGGTGGTGATCCAAGGCTTGTGAGCGGCCCTTTGTAGATTGAAGGGCTTCATCAAGCTTTCTTTCTTTTAGTGTCTATACTCAGACTAGTTTGCTTCGCATGTGCTTGTATGTTTGTATAACTTGAATGTTGGGTCATGTGACCCCTATCTGTATGGATATGTTATGTATGGCTCCTCGGGCCTCTTAAATAAAGTACTTTGAGTTGTAGAGTTTTGTTGTGATGCCATGTTGTATGTACTCATATCGGGCATATTGTGTGTATGATTGAAATGCTTGGTATGAGTGGGATCCGACAATCTAGTTGTTTATCCTTGGCAGCCTCTCATATGGGGAAATGTAGTCTAGTGCTTCACGAGAGATAGTAGTCCGCTACAGCCCGGTTCACGGAGTCCTGCTAGCCCAAAGACTACTGCTTTGGACACTTGACTAGCCGGCATGTGTTTACTTCATTCCTATATCATCCCTTGGGAAATGTCACGCGGTGATATCCGAGTCCTGCCTAGCCTGCTACAGCCGGGTTACGGAGTCTGTTAGCCAGTGCTACAGCCAGTTCATCGTTGATGACCGACATGCTTGATGTGATTCATGTGTGCCTGTCCCCATGGGTTAGCGCCGCTTTGGGTTCACGACTATCCATGTCGGCCCGGTTCTCTGTCATGTGGATGCTAGCGACACTATCATATCGTGAGCCAAAAGGCGCCAAGCGATCTGGGCCATGGTAAGGCGACACCGTGGGAATACCGTCGTGAGGCCGCAAAGTGATATGAGGTGTTACCGGCTAGGTCAATGTGACTTGGAATCGGGGTCTGACAGCGTTGGCATCGAGCGGACTGCTGTGTAGGTTCGCTAAGCCAAACTGGTCGATGTCGAGTCTAGAAATGCTTTAGTTATATGTAGGGAATTGATTGTGGGAGGGACGTAAGGCTCTTTTTACTCCTTTACCTTATGCCCTCTGATCTGAGTCATCCTCTTCTCATTCTACGTGGGTATAGGAATAGGCTCTCTTCTCTCTATCAGGTTCACGTGTTACTAATCCATAGTAACTTATAGGATTGTTGGTTACCAGCCTCAGTTCAGTTTCTACTACTTTTAATATGCTATCAGTTGAACCGGAACCTTGATATGATGTTGTTGAGTGGTTTTGCAATATGATTTTGAATGTCTCAAATCTGTTCTTGAGCATTTACAAATGTTGTGCTGTCCGATTTTCCCTAGAAATTCTAATGTCTTCGCATTATGGCTGTGCTTTCAGATGGCCACTCGTGCTCAAAACCAAGTGGTTCGTCTGACCAGGTGCATCGATGTGCCCGGTCATACGGCTATGTTTGTCCGGGTTATGATTGAGACGGTTTACCGTTGGTATCCCGAATACACCGTCGAAGAGCAATTCCGAGACTTTAATCAAAGCCAATACCTCTGCACTGTCAGGATATTTCCTTCTTATCCTGGATCGACTAAGCCTCTTCACCACTCCTATGGACTCGGGGTCACTATTGAGATGGCTGTGCAGGATGCTGCATACTCTATGATGACCATCATGCGAGTCAGGACTAGCCTGCTTCGGAACACTGACTTACTTTATATGCCAGCTTCGCTCCCAGGGGCGCAAGGGTATCTTCAGGCCATCTATGCTGATTCCACTCAGGAGGACTCACTAACCCGCACCACTTCTGAGATGCTCGAGGATAAGGACCGAGAGAATCGGGCCTTGAGAATGGAGCTTTTCAACACCCGAGCCGATCATTGGGCCACTTTGACTCTGTTTGCACCGGCTATGCAAGCTGGATGTATGGATATGAGGGATCTGTATTCGGTGATATCTGCTCTGCCAGACATGATGGATTGGCGTGATGTGGCAGGCATCACCCCACCCCGTGGTCCCCGCAGGCCACCGTTTGTTGGTCCAAGACCTTATCCTAGCCCCTATGGTCCACAAGCTCCTCAGGACCGTCTGTTTCCGGATAATCATGTTGAGCTTCCAGGCTATGGAGGTGACTTCTAGGAGGACTCTTTGCGGGCTGTCTGAGTTAGTAGTAGTATCTCCGTATTGTAATAGTTGTAGTTCCACCGTCTGCGTGACTGTGGAATATGACTTAGTGTGTATCAATTCCGGAAGTGTAGAAAAATAATGTATAGGAGTTTGGAATGCTTCCGATGAGATGTAACGCCTTTCACCGTAGTTGTACTCTAGTCGGGCTTGTACTAAACTATGAATGGTGTGTATGACCGTTGGTATATATATGGCAGTTTCTATATTACCATGTCATACGGATGAACATCTCTGCATTCCATGTTATCCATTATATTCCGCACTTCCTTGCCAAATTTTGCCATCCTTGTTTAAACCGTTGTTTTGTTTCCTAGGATGGTCAACACCCGCAACAACCCTGCTGCTCCGGAGCAGGGAGAAGCCAGCGCAGCTAAGAATGTAAATCTGCCTCAACCGCCTTCTCGGGCGAAGTTATGATGGAGGCGAGCGCAAGAAGCGTGGGACCAATCGCTTCTTTGGGCGGATTGAGCGAGAATACCGCACGTCGGCCAAGGAATGACCTGGTGTCACTCAATGACTTTGTCAAGCTGTATCCACGAAGTTTAAACATTCCGTTGAGCCTCTCGATGCGGATGGTCGGCTTCGCAGACATCACCCACAAGCTACGTTCTGCCAACGTGGTTGAAGCTGATAAGGTTACCTTTGCTGCCTACCACCTCAAAGGCCCCGCTAGCCTTTGGTGGGAGAATTCGAGGCTATCGCCCGGTCGGCCAAACCACTACAGGCTGAGTTCGGTCTGCGGCTTTCCGTGAGCATCACATTCGGAAGGTCTCATGGATGCATGCGGGAAGGTTCTGCAACTTCACCTGTGGTAGATCGACTGTGGATGCATACGGTCGCGAGTTTGGAAATCTAGCACGTTATGCTCTGAAGAGGTATCTACCGGCGCCAAGAAGCGAGCAAGGTTCCGCAAGGGACTTAGCCCGAGCTTCGCCGTGATCTTCGTCTGCGAGTGCACCTCCTTCCAGAAGTTAGTCAACAAGGCTATCAGTGCTGAAACTGGACAATCTGACTTTGAAGCTTCACGCAAGCACTCCGTGACTTTAGTTCTTCATCCGCTCGGATCTCGAAGCGCGGGTCTGGATTCAAGCACCGCTCGCCACCCAGATTCACTCGAGGCCATCCTTTGAGGCGCCTCGCCCCAACCAGCAGTTTGCACCGCCCAAGGCCTATGGTGGCCCGCTGCTAATGCTGCTCCACGTCCCAATGTGATAACTTGTTTGAGTGTGGAGAGGCGAGTCATTACATCCGTGAGTGTCCCGAACAACCCGGTCGGATCGGAAAGTCATTGGGCGTGGTAAGCCAGCAGAAAGGTGCTCTCGCCAAACCAGCTGCCACTGCTCGTGGCCACGTCAACTACATTTCAGCTGAGGAGACCCATGAGGATCCCAACGTCGTTCTCGGTACGCTCCTTGTCAATTGCCATCCGGCAACTGTTACATTTGATCTTGGAGCATCTCATTCATTTATTTACGAGAGCTATGCTCGATTGCACAACACCACATTTTGTGACATGCACACCTCCATGGTAATTCAAACTCCTGGATCTAAGTGGCAAACCTCTAGAATCAGCCATGGAAATGAAATTCTCATCGACAGATTAGTCTTCCTTGCATCACTAATAGCTCTCAAGTCCTCGAACATAAACATCATCTTCGGTATGGACTGGATGTCAGCCCATTATGCTAAGATTGATTGCTCTACTAGAACTGTTCAACTCACCCATCCTTCGGGCAAGACAGTCAATGTCTTGACCCGAGTGTCTGAGCGTCAGCTCTACTCCTTGAACGCCAACCCCCTTCCAGACCTTGAAGATATTCCGGTAGTCCGTGATTTCCCGGATGTCTTTCTAGAAGAACTGCCAGGTGTTCCACCTGACAGGGATGTCGAGTTCGTGATAGACCTTGTTCCAGGAACCGTTCCAATCTCTAGAAGACCTTATAAGATGGCACCCTTAGAACTAGCCGATCTTAAGAAACAACTCGATGAGTCCTTGCAAAAGGGTTTCATCCGTCCTAGTTCATCTCCATGGGCTTGCCCTGTCCTCTTCGTCAAGAAGAAGGATGGAACGGATCGGATGGTTGTAGATTACAGACCTGTCAATTTGGTCACTATCAAGAACAAGTATCCGCTCCCCAGGATCAATGATCTGTATGATCAGCTCGCTGGATCCTCAGTCTTTTCCAAGATGGATTTGAGGTTGGGCTACCATCAAATCAAAACCAAGAACGGGGATATTCCTAAAACGGCCTTTGTTACTCGTTATGGTCAATACGAGTACACCGTCATGTCCTTCGGGTTAACCAATGCTCCAGCCACCTTCTTTCGATTAATGAATTCGATCTTCATGGAGTATTTGGATAAATTCCTTGTGGTATACCTCGATGATATACTCATTTACTCCAAGAATGAGGAAGAACATGTCGGACATCTAAGGCTAGTATTGATGAAACTTCGAGAGCATCGCCTTTATGCCAAATTCTCTAAGTGTGAATTCTGGTTGCCAGAACTGACCTATCTAGGCCATGTAATCTCTCGTAAGGGCATTGCTGTCAATCCCGAGCGAGTTCAAGCCGTCCTTGACTGGACTCCACCTGAATCGGTCCAGCAAGTTCAGAGTTTCCTCGGTTTAGCGAGCTATTGCCGCCGCTTCGTCGAGAATTTCTCCAAGGTTGCTAAGCCTCTAACCGAACTCCTCAAGAAAGATAAAAAGTTTGAGTGGACCCCATAGTGCGAGTTCAGCTTTCAGGAACTGAAAAGACGCCTAACATCTGCACCCGTACTTGTACCACCCGATTTTTCTAAGGACTTTATTATCTATTGCGACGCCTCGCGACAAGGACTAGGTTGCATACTCATGCAAGATCGTCATGTGATTGCCTACGCTTCCCGACAGTTTCGTCCACATGAGGATAACTATCCTACACACGATCTAGAGCTTGCAGCAGTGGTCCATGCACTCAAAACTTGGCGACATTACCTTCTTGGTAATCGTTGCGAAATTTACACCGATCACCAAAGTCTGAAATACATCTTCACCCAACTGGATTTGAATCTCAGGCAAAGACGTTGGGTTGAGTTGATTACGGATTACAACTTAGGAATATCTTACACCCCAGGCAAAGCCAATGTCATGGCTGATGCACTAAGTCGTAAATCTTATTGTAACAACCTGATGTTGCAACAAAGTCAACCACTTCTCCACGAGGAATTACGTAAGCTTAACCTTCACATTGTTCCTCGAGGATTCCATTCCACCCTGGTGGCGAAACCTAACCTTACGGATCAAATTATAGCTGCCCAGAAGCGCGATAAGGGCATATCTCGGATTAAGGAGAACATCGCTAGCGGAGTTGCTAAATGTTTTTCCATGGACAAACGAGGTGTAGTCTTCATCGAGAACCGTTTGGTGGTTCCTGAGAAACAACATTTACGGCAATTGATCCTTTAAGGAAGCTCATGAATCTCCTCTCACCATTCATCCCGGTAGTACTAAAATGTATCAAGACCTACGCCAGAGGTTTTGGTGGACTAGGATGAAGAGAGAAATCGCTCAATACATTGCTAATTGCGACGACTGTCGTCGAGTTAAAGCAGAGCATCAACGGTCTGCTGGCATCCTTCAACCTTTGGCAATTCCTGAATGGAAATGGGGTAAAATCGGTATGGATTTCATTACCGGGTTTCCCAGGACCAAGAGAGGGAATAATGCTATCTTCGTTGTTGTCGATCGTCTTTCCAAAGTAGCCCACTTCCTACCCGTTCGTGAGAGTATAACCACTAGCCAGCTAGCTGAATTGTACATCTCTCGAATAGTGTCTCTTCATGGTGTTCCATTGGAGATTAACTCAGACCGTGGAAGTCTCTTCACCTCTCGATTTTGGGAAAGTTTCCAAAATGCTATGGGAACTCGTCTCTCCTTTAGCACCGCCTTCCTTCCTTAATCAAGTGGTCAAGTAGAACGAGTCAATCAAATTCTGGAGGATATGCTCCGAGCTTCTGTCATCTCTTTCGGCATGAATTGGGAGAAATGTCTTCCATTCGCCGAATTCGCTTATAACAATAGTTATCAAGCTAGCTTGGGCAAAGCTCCTTTAGAAGTTCTCTATGGACAGAAATGTCGAACGCCTCTTAACTGGTCAGAAACCGGGGAAACACAACTCTTTGGCCCGGATATGATCCAGGAAGCAGAAGAGCAGGTTCGCGTTATTCGTGAGAAATTGAAAACAGCCCAATCTCGCCAAAAGAGCCAATATGACCGCAAGCATAAGCCTATGGCTTATGAAGTTGGCGAGAAGGCTTACCTTTGGGTTACTCCTTTGAAGGGAATCCATCGATTCGGTATCAAAGGCAAATTGGCTCCTCGTTACATTGGACCCTTTCGCATTCTTGCCAAACGAGGAGAAGTTGCCTACCAATTGGAACTACCTCTGCATCTTTCCAGAGTCCATGATGTCTTCCACGTTTCTCAACTCAGGCGTTGCTTCTCGGATCCTATCCGTGGGGTGGACCACGAAACGCTTGATCTCCAAGATAACCTCACCTATCGAGAATATCCCGTTCGTATCCTTGATCAAGCCGAGCGTACCATTCGATGCTAGAATATCAAGTTTCTCAAGGTTCAATGGTCAAACCACACCAAGCAAGAAGCTACCTGGGAAAGGGAGGATCGTCTTCGACTTGAGTACCCCACCTTCTTTCCGACGGATCCAAAATCTTGGGACAAGATTCTTTTGAGTGCGGGTGAGTTGTCACATCCTAGTTAGTCCATGCATTAGAGTGTTGCATCATGTTTACCTTTCATCAGAAATTTGAAATGGGGAAGACAGAACCCCTAGAACACCTCCGAATCAAACTAGGGTTTACTAAAAATATTTTCAATGAACCTGAAATGCCCTCTAAAACTGTTCATCACCTTTGCCTTGGTCCTAAACCACTGTCAGAAGTGATGCACAAATTTCTAGGTCACTCTAAGGTCACTGGATTAAATCTTTAGCTATTTGAATTTGGGCATTTAAATTATATAAAATATTTCAAATGCTCAAATAACCCCAAACTAAAATGTTCCATGCTGGATATATTCCAACTAGGGACCATGTGCAGTTTGGTGATTTTTGGAGTTGCCTAGGTATTTTAGAAATGCAACAAACCTACGAAATAATTAAAACAGAAATAAATGGGAAAACCTCATACTTGGCGAACCCAAGCCACGCCCACTGGCGGCCCAAAGACCTGTGTTGGCCCATGCCAGCCAGTTGCTTCTTCTTCGCCACGCAGCACATAGCGACGCCGGCGCCGAGCTTCGCCACACGGCGCCCGAGCTTGCCGCTTCCAGCGTGCTGGGCGCTGGTCGAGCTCCACGTCGCCGCCCGACCCGTGGACATCTCGTTTCTTCCCCGCTCTCTCTCTCTCTCTCCCTCCGCCATGGCCGACGCTGCCGCACCCGCGCCACCGTGAAACCGCGTCCACCGTCGTCCCCGTACCGAGCCACCGTGTCCAACCACTCCGCCGTCGTCGACTCCGTCGAGCAGCCCGAGCCCCGAGCGCTCGCGAGCCCTGCTTCATCTTCCTCGAGCTCGTCTTCACCGAGCACCGCCGCAGATCCCCTTCGCCGTCGCCTCGCATCACCTTGTCCCCGACCTCGCCGACTACTTCGCTGCACTCGCCGTGAGCCCAGCTACCTTCCCATCCTTCTCGATCACGCTCTCGAGCCCCACACCGACTGCACCGAGCTCGGCCGCACCCGCCGCCGCCACCGCACATCGCCGTCGTGGCCACAGCCATGTTGGCTCGACTCCGACCACACCATTGCACTCACCGCACTTCCAGGAGCCCAACGCACCTCACCCCGTGCCTTGCCGTGCCCCGTAGCCACGGGTTCATCCTCACCCGACTCCGGCGACCGCCAAGCTCGTCGCCGGCGACGTTTCCGGCCACCCCGAGCTCAACCACCTCCACCAAACGCCGCGGCTTGCTCCCGGCTACACGTAGATGGCCTCCGCCGCCCATTTGGTCACCGGCATGCACAAACAAACTCTCGCCGCCGCGTCTGGCTTCGCCGGCAGCTAAACGTCGGCGGGTTTGACCCCGTTGACGAAGTTGACTAGTGGGCCCCTCTGCTAATTAACCTAGTTTAGGTTTAAGTAAAATTAGTTAGTTTATTTAAATACTGACATGTGGGACCCATTGGTCAGGTTGACCTGGACGCCCCCGTTGACCCCTGACGTCACCCTGACGCACTGCTGAAGCAATAATTAATTTCTGGATTTATTTGTATTCAGGAAATTCCAGAAATTGTTGCAAACTTCAAAAAAATCATAGAAATTAATCTGTAACTCCAAATGCAAAGTTCTATATATGAATTTTGATCAGAAAAATTCAATCTATCCATTGCTAATGGTTTCATGCATGAAATAACAAGTTAACCTTGCTGTTTTAGCAGAATAATATAATGCACCATTATGGCTATGTTAAATGAGCTAACATTTGAATCTTTGATTCAAATGAGTTCATCCCTTTCTGTTCTAGCTTGCATTAGGCCAACACACATTCATATTGCCATGTCATAGCATGCATCATATTGTTGCATATTGTCATGTGTTGTTAATGTTCGGT
Organism: Aegilops longissima; assembly: GCA_021605205.1. NCBI lineage: Eukaryota > Viridiplantae > Streptophyta > Magnoliopsida > Poales > Poaceae > Aegilops > Aegilops longissima. The sequence continues at coordinate 161,300,682 of CM038679.1, forward strand.
GTGTCTTTCGTGATAGGTTCTGCCTCCGAGGATAACCCCGAATATCCGTCTGAAGGGCAGTATCCTACTACCACTACATCAGGAAAGCAACCCAGTGATCATTCCGATACAAACCCATGTTCTTGCTTCTGCTCTTGTTTGCTGCATTAAGACAACGCGTTTCAAACTGTTGTGTGTTGCGGTAGTTGAACCCACTTCCTTTACATGACCTGTCATTGCCACAGTAACTAGATGAAACCCACTAGCATGTGTAGGAGTTGATTGAGCCATATTTGTGTTTCCTACCTTGCTATGCTTGCTATGCTTAGAGATGTGTTAGGTCTGGCTCATCGGGATGATGAACTAGAGTGAAAGGTTGTGTCGGGTTCGAGAGTGAAAGTGTTGAATATGTTTTGGTAAAGGAATCGATGAGAGGCCATGTAGGAGTACATGGTGGGTTGTTTCATTGAGGCCGTCCCTAAGAACTGAGATCTATATGTGTGATTTAAGATAAGCTACTACCACACGCTGGGCCCTGAGATGTGACCCCGCTCGACTTACCGACCCCTCTCGTCCTCTGTCCAGGAGTTGCAAGTAGTTCTTGGTGTTTGTAGTATGCTGGGGGCCGCACGCAGCGCTGACCTTAGGGGTGGGCTGTGTTGCGGTAGGCACATGGCACGGTGTACCGATTCGCCCGTTTGGTGTCTCGGGAACCCTGCACACATCGTTCGGGGCCGTTAGTGGAACCTCGGCCGGACTCCCTGCGGATGGAACCCGAATAGGCGATAAACCTGGACTAGAGACTTGTGTGGTTGGTTAGGTCGTGGTCTACACCCACGTCGGCTTTCGCTTGAAGTCTGCCGAGCACATGTCGTGTGCAAACGCTAAGTGGTGGAAACATGTGTGACGAAGTACACCCCTGCAGGGTATAAAACTATTGAATAGCGCGTCCATGATAAAGGACTACTTGGTCGGCTATGCAGTTCATAGACAAGTAAATGGATACTACTAAAAGCCTCAAGATAAGTGTGAGTACCGCGGATGGCCCTCTCGTGGGTTGACGAGAGAGGATCCACGGTGGAGTATTGTGATGGTGATTAGTGGACTCATGTGCGACAAATGCTTTTCAAGTGGTGTCACGTAGGATAGCTTAGCCAAGAGTCAAAGCTGGCTTGCTGCAATAACTCCACTACCTTCTTGAGAATGTGCATGTATAATAGGATTCTATTGTAAGACTTGCTGAGCACCTCCGTACTCATGTTTGCTTAATTAATGTTTTCGCATTTACAACACCGCCCCCTCCGATGGGTTTTATGTAGACCTTGACGTCGACGAGTGAACTAGCCACCCAGGTGGTGATCCAAGGCTTGTGAAGGGCCACTGTAGATAGAAGGGCTTCGTCAAGCTTTCTTTCTTTTTAGTGTCTGTACTCAGACTAGTTTGCTTCCGCATGTGCTTGTATGTTTGTATGACTTGAGTGTTGGGTCATGTGACCCCTATCTGTATGGATATGTTATGTATGGCTCCTCGGAGCCTCTTAAATAAAGTACTTTGAGTTGTAGAGTTTTGTTGTGATGCCATGTTGTATGTACTCATATCGGGCATATTGTGTGTATGATTGAAATGCTTGGTATGAGTGGGATCCGACAATCTAGTTGTTTATCCTTGGCAGCCTCTCATATGTGGAAATGTAGTCTAGTGCTTCTGAGCGATAGTAGTCCGCTATAGCCCGGTTCACCGGAGTCCTGCTAGCCCAGCACTACTGCTTTGGACACTTGACTGGCCGACATGTGTTTCACTTCTTTCCTATGTCTGCCCCTTCGGGAAATGTCACGCGGTGATATCCGGAGTCCTGCCAAGCCTGCTACAGCCCGGGTTACCGGAGTCCTGTTAGCCCAGTGCTACAGCCCGGATTCATATGTTGATAACCGACATGCTCGATGTGATTCATGTATGCCTGTCCCCATGGGTTAGCGCCGCTTTGGGTTCACGACTAGCCATGTCGGCCCGGGTTCTCTGTCATGTGGATGCTAGCGACACTATCATATACGTGAGCCAAATGGCGCAACCGGTCCCGGGCCATGGTAAGGCGACAACCGTGGGAATACTGTGCGTGAGGCCGCAAAGTGATATGAGGTGTTACCGGCTAGGTCAATGTGACTTGGAATCGGGGTCCTGACACATGTGGAGTCCTAGTAGGACTAGGCTTACTCTATTACAAATGGAGTCCTAGTCTTGCTTCCTATTTAGAAGAATATTATTTATGCCTTTCCTCTTAAGCCGGCCCACCATTAACATAAACCGGCCTTCTGGGCCTTGGGCCTTGTCCTCCGTCTGTCCCACCCGCCGGGTTACCAGTGAGTCATAATGTTCAGGCGAGTGAATCGCCAAGTGTCAAACGGGTCTCAAGTAAACCGCCAAGCCCGGCCGGGTCAACACTACGGCCGGTTCATACTGCGGGGTATATCCCCGACACTCCAGCTGCTGTCGTCGCTCACTCGCCCATGACGGCTGCCTCCGGCAGAAGAAGGTGGGTTGGGTTCTGGCTGTGTCGGGGAGATTCTACGGTGTAGGCGCATGATAACCCACAAGTATAGGGGATCGCAACAGTTTTCGAGGGTAGAGTATTCAACCCAAATTTATTGATTCGGCACAAGAGGAGCCAAAGAATATTCTCAAGTATTAGCAGTTGAGTTGTCAATTCAACCACACCTAGATAACTTAATATCTGCAGCAAAGTATTTAGTAGCAAAGTAGTATGGAAGTAACGGTAATGGTGGCAAAATTAATAGTAGCAGTTTTGTAGTAATTGTAACAGTGGCAACGGAAAAGTAACTAAGCAAAGATCAATATGTTGAAAGCTCGTAGGCATTGGATCAGTGATGGATAATTATGTCAGATGCGATTCTTCATGCAACAGTTATAACATAGGGTGACACAGAACTAGCTCTAGTTCATCAATGTAATGTAGGCATGTATTCCGAATATAGTCATACATGCTTATGGAAAAGAACTTGCATGACATCTTTTGTCCAACCCTCCCAAGGCAGCAGGGTCCTATTGGAAACTAAGGGATATTAAGGCCTCCTTTTAATAGAGTACCGGACCAAAGCATTAACACTTAGTGAATACATGAACTCCTCAAACTACGGTCATCACCGGGAGTGGTCCCGATTATTGTCACTTCGGGGTTACCGGATCATAACACATAGTAGGTGACTATTGACTTGCAAAATAGGATTGTCGGGTGGTAGGTGCGAAATATGCCAACGGGTGGCTTATCATTGTGGGAGCCAATAAGACGTCGCAGGTGCCTGGAAACGGGATGAGGCGAAGACATGCACGCCGGCGAATCTTACCCAGCATCGGGGCTCTCTGTGGAGATAACACCCCTACTGATGCTCTGCGGGTTCTCCGCATGATCACTAGGTGAACAAGTAGCTACAAGAGGCTCCTTGAGCTGTTTTGGTGAGAGGAAGAAGAAGGGCATGGCTAGCTCTCCTCTTCCCTCTATGTCGTATCTAAAACTCTGAGAGATCAACCCTTTGCATGGGTGCCCTGGGGGGGTTATTATAGGCATACCCCCTAGGGCTACAATGGTAATCAGGCTGGGCGCGTGCCCTAGCCATCAGTGTCTATGCTCGCCGGCTTCTCCGCCGGCCGCTGGGGCCCGCTGACTGGTGGGTCCTGCCGGCTGCCGGCTTCCTAGTCGACAAGCTGTCCCCACCGCTGGGGGCCTTGTCGGGGGCTGGTTACTGTTGCCTCAATCCTGATGATGAGGGCTTTGTCGAGGTAAGCATGGCTACAGTGCCGCCGCTTTGGTGGCGATCACTGTAGCCTTACCTTATCTTGTATCCTTAATGAGGCACCTCCTTTGAGGGAGGGAGCAAGCAGGCTACGGGGAGCCGGCCCTATCTCAGGCCGACTGGAGGAGACCTGGCCGCCTTTGGGTATCTCTATGACTGGAGGGGCCCGCCGCCCGCGGGCCATGCTGACAACCTGTCGCGCGTGACATCAGGGTCAACATGGCAACAGTGCCGCGCAGGACGGGTGATGGCTGCCCCGTACGGCGTACTGTGGCCATGCACGCTCCGGGATTCGGGGGTGACAGGCTTCACTGTAGCCACGCCCCGTCTCATCGCCGTTATGTGGGTGCAAAGTTTGAGGTGCGCGGTCCCGCCGCTTGCCGGGGTGGCTTCTTGGAGTCGGCCTTCTCGTGGCCGGCTTCGTGGAGTCGGCCCTCTGGTGGCCGGCTCCTTGGGAGTCGGCCCTCTTGTGGCCTTCTTCCTGTAGGTTTTAGGGTCGGGCCGCCTCCGGGTAGCCGGCCTAAGAGACAGCCGGCCGAGGGAAGGCGGCCCCGCGTCTTGGATGTTGGAGGGCTTGATTGGCCCATAATTTTTCAGAAGTGCCGGGGGGAGCCGGCTAGGCTACCCGTGGTCATTTACTCCGACAGTAGTCCCCGAAGCTGGTTGAGCTTCGAGGCTGAAGATAGGACGAGAAGCTCGATCAGCTTCCTGCCCTGAAGAGCCGGCAGCTAGGAGCTGGCTTTGAGTAGATGCGTTGTCTCGGGAAGGTCTGGCAGCTTGAAGGCGGGAACCAGATGGCACGTGAGCTGAATCGTGCGCTGACCGCCTGCCACTTGCGCGCCACATGGCAACAGTCAGCAGGGAAGGTCTGCCAGCCCACGCGCGCGACGAGACGTCGCCGCAGGCCGGGGCCTGCCACTCCTAGGCCTCGGCCCATGTGCAGATCTTCTGCGGCCCGAACGGACCGCTCGCCTTCCCGCGTCGGTTTCAGCACGCCTTTAGGGCGCAGTACTCACGGGACGTGGGGGAGTGGGCGGAGTTAATCCCACGTCCCCCCATGCCTCGCCTCCTCGGCTCCGCCGCACGAGCCTATAAGTAGGGGGAGGAGGGGGAGCGGCAGACGCTCGCACGCTCGCCCTCGCTCCACCCTTTCTTCTTTTTCCTTCTCCTTTCCTCCGCCGCCGCAGCGCTTCGCTATCGCGTCGTCTCATCGCCACCCTTCTTGGCTCGCCGTAGCTCCGCTGCAGCGAGGTTGCGCGTCCTTTGCCGCCGCGCCCCTCTCGCTTCTTCCTCGCTCCCATGGCGCTGTCCAGTTCTTGGGATGGTTCCAACGTCCATGAGGACCACATCGACAGGCTCCGCAAGACGCGGTGGCTGCCGGGCGCGGGTTACGTGCGGACCCGCCTCGCGCTAGAGGAGGAGGTCTCGCCGGCTGTAACATCCCAAAATTCTAAATTTTGGAATGTTATAATAAATAAATAGTTTTGATTGATTGATTGTTTGTTGTGTGATTGATTGAGTGAAATTGAGTGGAATTTGAATTTTTTTTGAAAGTTGAATGAGAGGGAATGAAATAACTTTCCCTGACTTTCACTTTGCCTTTTGATATCCATGAATTCAAATTCAATTCAAACACAAAACCCTAGAGAGAATAAATAAATGAAAAGGGTTTTGAAAAGATTTGAATTCCGTTTGGAAATATTTCAAATTCAAAAACTTTATGCAACTCCATGATTTTCACGAGAGAAGATAAAATGACTTCTTCAATTATATGAAATATGAGTTGGAAGTTAAAAATAATCAAATTGAATGTCATTTGGAAGTATTCTGAAACTCTCTTTCAAATTTGGAATTATTTGGATTTTATTTCAAATTATTGTTTCTCCTAAAAATAAATAAATGGAAATAAGGGCAAAATGATTCCCTTCAATGGAAAATTAGGAGAAAATGATTTTGAAATCATTTTGGTATTTTATAAATGATTTTTGTTGGATTTTATTGCAACAGCAACACTATTTGAGTTTTGTAAATTTCTGAGGATTTTATTTGAACTTGAAAAAGAGTTCATGTTGTAGGAAATCTTTTTGTGAAAATTGTGATATATTATATGCCTATATAATATTATTTATTTATTTATTTGTGTTTGCTTTATTGTCTATGTTTAAAAAAAATGCAAACACCCGAAGCCCCGGAGGCCCATCTCCCCCTCCCCCTTTCCTCGGCCCACCTATGCGCCAGTTGGCCTGGGCTCGCAGCTGCACGCATGCCACGCCCGGCTGCCCGCTCCTCCGCTCGCTCGCCTCTGTCGCTGACAGCAGGGCCCAAACCCTTCTTCCTCCTCCCGCAAGTCATGCTACTTCATGGCGACGCTTCACACCGTAGATCCCGGATTCTACGGATACTCTCCCGATCTTCCCCCTCCTCAAGTCGACCCGCCCCTATAAATACCCTCCCTCACCCTGCTCCGCCCCTTCCCGACCCCGAACCCCTCTCCGCTCGCCACCATTTCTCGCCGAGCTCCGCCCGCCATCAAGCGCCATTGTCGCTCTAGCCACTCCTCCGCTGCCCCGAGCCCCACCACCTCCACCAATCGCCTCAACACCGCCCACCGCACCTCACCGAGGACTCGCCGAGCCTCGCGCTTTGAACGCCACCGCCGCCGACCACCCTAACGCCACCGCCGCCTCGAGCTCACCGCCGACTGCCTCCGACCACCTCCACCGATGCCACGACCACCGTTGGACTCTTCACACCGCTTCATCTCCTCGCCACCCCACCGACGCCAAGATCACCGAACGCCGCCACTGTTGCCGCCTCGACGACTCGCCGTCGACGACCACCGCGGTGAGCTCCCTCTCCCTCCCCGTCCGTTTGATCTAGATTATACGGTCGTGATTAGATTAGATCGAATAGTTAGGTTTTTTTTACTAGGTCGGTTTAGCTTCGGTTTATTTACGGTTTAGATCTAATCGGTTTAGCCGGTCGGTTTTTGTTTTACTAGCACGTGTGGTTTTGTTAAGTATCGGCCGAGCGCAGTTTAGTTACCAAATGCTCACCTGTTTAGCCCAGTAGTAGTAGGCCACGTAGCAGTGGCCGATCTGTAGCGCTTCTGTTTTTTTTGTTTTGTTTTCTGTTTTAATTTACAGAAATAGTTCCTGTTTTAGATTGCTAATCTCTTTTAGGTTTCAAGTCCAAATTGAGTGATTATTTTTGCATTAGATTCAAAATTTCTCGAAGTTTCTGTTAGAACAATTGGATTTCAGATTTGAGTAGTTTAAATTTGAGTTTGATGAAATTTGTTCAAATCACTAATTTGGCCGTATCTTGAGTTTTATAAAATATTTCTGATTGATTCTTTTTGCTACGGTTTTGTTACTATTTTGTCTATCCAGAGTCATATAGTGATTTATTTTTAGTTTATTTTAAATTAAGTTTTTAGCAAAACAGTACTATTTTAGTTATAGTTTTGTTTTAGTCTTTTCTTTATAGTTTTAATTGTTTAAAAAAAATTCTTTTTGTCACTCTTGAAAAATTTAGTTTTATTTCTGTTAGTCAACAAAAGAAAAATTGTTTTCATTTAAAAAATTATTTTTCTTAGTTTTGTACGAAAACTTGTTTAGGTCATAGTTAGTGTTTCATAAAAGCTTTTATTTGTTTCTTTTTGCAAATAAAATTTTATGGAAAAATAGCTTCGTTAACTTAGTTGTTTTACTTTGTATTTTCTGTTAGTTTATTAGTTTAGTATTTTCTTGGTTAAGTTTTACTTAGGACAAAACTATTTTGTGTTATGTCTTAGAGTTTTCTTTAGTAGTTTTGTTGTGTAGTTTTCCTTTGTTTTTATTGGGTGTCCCTTGCTTTGCATTTTTATTTGTTGGTTTTATTATGAGTGTTAGAATTGTTTGCTAGGATGTTTGCTTATATGAATGCTATGTTTGACTATATAGATTTTCAACGGAGTGACGAATAGTTCTACCAAGTCATTATTCGAGAGTGTTATTATCTTCATCAACTTACCAGGCAAGTTCACTTTGACCATGTTTTTCATACCTATGTGTTTCATTGCATCTAGTGTCATCTTTGCAACAATCCCTCCAAAGAGTGATATTGAATCCTTATAGTTGAGTAGTATGCATGAGGTAGGAACCCATCACCTGTTACCAAGCCCGGACGTTATTTATTTTAATACTACGCTATAGTAGACGGGTTTGGTATGAGTGCACGAGAGTGGTGTGAAGAAGGAGGACTCTACGTCAATGATGACAACTCCATGATGACATCTGCAAGGATCTGCATCTTCAAGGCCTCAAGACTTCAAGACTCGAGACAAGAATTCAATACACACTCTTTGGTGAAGGACGGTTGATGGGCACCTGGAGAAACCAAGGATGGCCGGGATGCATGGAGAAGCGCCATGACATCTTGCGGAAAGCTTCACCCAGACTCAAAGAGACGGAAGAATACTTCATGCCCGGAAGCTTACCTGCAACCGCAAGTCACTATGGGCTCGCTTGGTTGACCTTAGTGGTGAATCTGGCTGGGGCGGTGCTAGCAGATGTAGAACTACGGTAGGATTGGATGAGCACCGGACGGTGGTCGGGGAACTCTTCGAAGACCATGTTTCGTCATCTTGTTCTCAAACACCTCAAGTGCGAGAACGTAAAAGAGGGATCGAATCTTGCGGGTAAAGTGTATAAACCTCTGCAGAGGGTTAAAACCTAATCGATTAGCCGTGTCCCCGCTTGCGGACAATTTGAGCATCCGGACTTGGATCTATCTCGAACCCTCAACACCGGATGATAACTTAATTGTGGACAACTTATGATGAATTTGGGCTATGAGACATCGGTTGGCGGAACCATGTCATGATAGAAAACTCTATAGTACAGACTTCATTTATTCCTTTGATGTAGGGAAAATAAAACTAGCTTTTACGCAAACAAAACTCAGATACAGAGCCACAAAGCCATACTGCATATAGTATAGTTTATCATCTATTTTCTCTTATTGTGATCTTGCCGGTACATTCAATGTAATCGACCTACACGGCTGCAACGTATCATGTTGCAGATATTTCCTCGACGAGTAAGAGTTACGATCTGGGTTACGGTCTACACTCAACCTGCCGATGGCGTTGATGGGACTCCACACCCGTTGTTGTTTCAGCTGAGACTTATGAGGTATATATCAGTTTTACGTCATTTATACATGTGATTGCACTTTGATATATACATTGATGTACTATGTGTGCCAGCATACTGATCCAGGGATGGCACAGAAACACAGAGGCTTGACCGTCTGAGGTCGGGTCGCTACAGATATGGTATCAGAGCACATGTTGACTTTAGGACGTGACCCTAGAAACCGGAAAGCCCTAGGACAGGAAATTTCTAAAACTTTATTTTCAAAAAGACTCTTACTTCTCATCTTTTCTGATTTTATCAAATAGACACTCTCACCTCAAATAGTTAGAATATACCCCTTTTCCCTTTTGACCACATGAAGGATCAACTGAAGCCGCTCCAAGAAAGATATCGGACAGCTGATGGCCCCTTCAAAGTAACCAGGATTTCACCATGCATTAGAAGAGTTGAAGTTGCAACAATTGAAGACTCCGAAGACTAGAAGAATTTGAAGAATCTGAAGAATTATTTTACCTTTAGAAGACCAAACCCCTGTTATATACTTACGTTAGATGCGACGATTTGTGAGCTGTCATTTTGTTTGATGTTTTTCCGACAGCCCCAAAATAAAACTCGTTTCTTCAAAAATATTGTTTGTATTGTGTGTATCCCTCTCTATCCAGCTCTCTCTTATCTCACCCTAAAACCCTTGGAGCCAATAGATGATGAATGAAGAAGGACTGGTATTCTCTGGACCGATGACTCAGTTGGAGGCAGAGCTATGGATTCAAAACATGGAGAATCAACTCAAGAAAAATTGGATTGCAAGGAAGTATGAGGTTCAATATGCTCTTCAGTATTTTACCGAGAGTGCTGCAACCTGGTGGAAAATGCATCAAGCCATACAAGGACGCAATGGAGCAAAGACTTGGGAAGAATTGAAGAAGACTCTGACAAGATCCCGTCTTATCTGGAAGGGCCATGATACACCAAGAAATAAACCTTGTGCCTGCAAGATTTGTGGAGAAATAGGACATACCCAGGAAGAGCACAAGGATGGATGCCCTCATTGCATGGAAAATCACCCTGCTGAGGAAGGCCCAACTAGTCAGATGACTTGTTTCTTGTGTGAAGGAACCACCCACTACCCGACGCAGTGTCACATTTACCCCGTGGTGCAACAAACTATTCATAAGCAGGAAGAAGGAATGAAGGAAGCCCTCAAGGAAGGTCTAGAAGAACCTGTGATGAAGGAAGATGTTGAAGACCCCGATGGAGAAGGCCTAATCAGATTCTACTCCAACACTTGCTGTTCATGTGGAGAAGAAGGACATTATTCCAAATATTGCATGAAGGAAAGCCAAGAGTATCTCAGAGGCTTCCCGACAGCAGAATGTGAAGCTTGACCCTCGACAAATAGAAGCTCTGATCATTACGGAGAAATCCATGAAGAGAAAACGAAGGCATCCTTAGAACAACCCAATTTCTGCAGAAAAGGACCTGAGTCATATCACTTGTTACAGATGCAAGGATTTAGGTCATTATGCTAGCAAATGCCCAGCAAGGAAGCGGGACATTTTTCTGGGGAATGTTCAGATCAGAAGAAAGCTGGAGCTGAGTAGTTGAGATTTGGATATGGATAATAAGAGTGCTAGAAAGCAATTTTTTTCATGAGTACAATAAGTTGAGTTATGTAATGGGTGCTCAGAGTTTGTAATGGATTCATGAAATCAATAAAGTTAAAGTGTCCTAATTCCATATGTTGAATTGTATGAGTTGTTACGCTATGAACACAGATGTTGACCATTTTTGAGGATATGAGAAATATGGTTTTATGGGTAAAATTGTGCATTTCACCTTAAGGGTGGTAGTACCCTATGAGAACATTTAATTTATCGAAAGGGAAATGTGTCCCAAAGATTGGAGTTTGGATAAAATAAGTATGAGTTGTATTCTAATATTTTGGTTACCTCGGGAGTATGAAGGAATGAAGTAATATTGGATTTAAATGAGATGTAATGTTGAAATATGGAACAATTATAGCTCCAATGATGAGTTAAAGCTATGCAAGTATTGAAGTGGGCCCACAACCCACAGGCCCAGGAATTAATAAGGATCAAGTACTCCCTGGAGGAAGAAATTTTGGAAGAAGCTGTGATTTCGTCAGCAAATGTTTCATAGGAGATTACGTAAAAACCTAAGAGTTGTGAAGAACGATAGATGTTTTGTTTAGCTTGCAGAATCAATGGATTTACTCGAACGCAGTTCGAGGACGAGAGAAATTCTGCAACGCTTGCGAGAATGCCCGAGTGTTAGAAATGCGATATTCGCTAAACCTTATACAGGGTAATGATTTGGGTGTGGAATGGATTGATCACCATACCGACTTACTCTTGTCATTCGCTCTTGTTATTTGGAATGGTAAATCTGAGTGACTTACCCATAGTAGAGAGATGACGATATCAAACCTTGTTTAAACCATAGAATGGTAGAACGATGGACCCCTGTATAGGCATCCATTGCCAATCGTAGGATATACGGTGAGATTCAACCCAGACCCTTTTCTGCAGGAGAAACCATTAATTGTTGACCACCATGAGATTTTGCTAATTAATTAGAATTGGTGAAAGACCTGTCAGATATGAAGACCCAGTCTCGGAAGAACCTCACCAGGATGAAAGGACACGTGTTTGAAGAAAAGTTTGTGACCCTATCGGAAGAGCACCAGTAAAAGAGTTATCCCGGAGAATATAAGAAGACCGACACCATCAACCCAAAGGAATGGAGTACATGAGTGTTGGTCGGCACCATGACCCTGCTTTTATGTGTGGTAGCACATTAGACCATTCCGATCAATGGAATTGCTAGAAGACCCCCCAAACCCTAACCTTTCTTGCTAGCCTCTTCGAATCTTGAGGACGAGATTCATTTTAAGTGTGGTAGGTTTGTAACATCCCAAAATTCTAAATTTTGGAATTCTAAATTTTGGAATGTTATAATAAATAAATAGTTTTGATTGATTGATTGTTTGTTGTGTGATTGATTGAGTGAATGAGTGGAATTTGAATTTTTTTTGAAAGTTGAATGAGAGGGAATGAAATGACTTTCCCTGACTTTCACTTTGCCTTTTGATATCCATGAATTCAAATTCAATTCAAACACAAAACCCTAGAGAGAATAAATAAATGAAAAGGGTTTTGAAAAGATTTGAATTCCGTTTGGAAATATTTCATATTCAGAAACTTTATGCAACTCAATGATTTTCACGAGAGAAGATAAAATGACGTCTTCAATTATATGAAATATGAGTTGGAAGTTAAAATAATCAAATTGAATGTCATTTGGAAGTATTCTAAACTCTCTTTCAAATTTGGAATTATTTGGATTTTATTTCAAATTATTGTTTCTCCTAAAATAAATAAATGGAAATAAGGGCAAAATGATTCCTTCAATGGAAAATTAGGAGAAATGATTTTGAAATCATTTTGGTATTTTATAAATGATTTTGTTGGATTTTATTGCAACAGCAGAACACTATTTGAGTTTTGTAAATTTTGAGGATTTTATTTGAACTTGAAAAAGAGTTCATGTTGTAGGAAATCTTTTTGTGAAAATTGTGATATATTATATGCCTATATATTATTATTTATTTATTTATTTGTGTTTGCTTTATTGTCTATGTTTTAAAAAAATGCAAACGCCTGAAGCCCCGGAGGCCCATCTCCCCTTCTCCCTTTCCTCGGCCCACCTATGCGCTAGGCTGGCCCAGTCGCTCGCTCGCGCCGAAACGCCTTCGCGCCGGCTGCCCGCTCCTCCCCTCGCTCGCCTCTGTCGCTGACAGCAGGGCCCGCACCCTTCTTCCTCCTCCCGCAAGTCACGCGCTCGCCTGCAGCGACGCTCGCGCCTCCGTATCCCGGATTCTACGGGATACTCTCCCCGATCTTCCCCCTCCTCCAAGTCGACCCCGCCCCTATAAATACCCTTCCCCTCACCCCGTTCGCCCCTCCCGACCCCAACCCCTCTCCGCTCGCCGCCATTTCTCGCCGAGCTCCGCCTCGCCATCAGGCCATTGTCGCTCTAGCCACTCCTCCGCTGCCCCGAGCCCCACCACCTCCACCAATCGCCTCAACATCGTCCATCGCACCTCACCGAGGACTCGCCCGAGCTCCTGCGCCCTTGGAACGCCACCGCCGCCGACCACCCGAACACCACCGCCGCCTCGAGCTCACCGCCGACCGTCTCCAACCACCTCCACCTACGCCACGACCACCGTTGGAGTCTTCGTCACCTGCTTCATCTCCCTGGCCACCCCACCGACGCCGAAGATCACCGAAACGCCGCCACCGTCGTCGCTCGACGCACTCGCCGTCGACCACCACCGCGGTGAGCTCCCTCTCCCTCCCCGTCCGTTTGATCTAGATTATACGGTCGTGATTAGATTAGATCGAATAGTTAGGTTTTTTTTACTAGGTCGGTTTAACTTCGGTTTATTTACGGTTTAGATCTAATCGGTTTAGCCGGTCGGTTTTTGTTTTACTAGAACGTGTGGTTTTGTTAAGTATCGGCCGAGCGCTGTTTAGTTACCAAACGCTCACCTGTTTAGCCCAGTAGCAGTAGGCCACGTAGTAGTGGCCGATCTGTAGCGCTTCTGTTTTTTTTTCTGTCTTAATTTACAGAAATAGTTCCTGTTTTAGATTGCTAATATCTTTTAGGTTTCAAGTCCAAATTGAGTGATTCTTTTTGCATTAGATTCAAAATTTCTCGAAGTTTCTGTTAGAACAATTGGATTTCAGATTTGTGTAGTTTAAATTTGAGTTTGATGAAATTTGTTCAAATCACTAATTTGGCCATATCTTGAGTTTTATAAAATATTTTTGATTGATTCTTTTTGCTACGGTTTTGTTACTGTTTTGTCTATCCAGAGTCATATAGTGATTTATTTTTAGTTTATTTTAAATTAAGTTTTTAGCAAAACAGTACTATTTTAGTTATAGTTTTGTTTTAGTCTTTTCTTTATAGTTTTAATTGTTTTAAAAATTTCTTTTTGTCACTCTTGAAAAATTTAGTTTTGTTTATGTTAGTCAACAAAAGAAAAATTGTTTTATTTATAAAAAATTATTTTTCTTAGTTTTGTACTGAAAACTTGTTTAGGTCATAGTTAGTGTTTCATAAAAGCTTTTATTTGTTTCTTTTTGCAAATAAAATTTGATGGAAAAAATAGCTTCTGTTAACTTAGTTGTTTTACTTTGTATTTTTTGTTAGTTTATTAGTTCAGTATTTTCTTGGTTAAGTTTTACTTAGGACAAAACTATTTTGTGTTATGTCTTAGAGTTTTCTTTAGTAGTTTTGTTGTGTAGTTTTCCTTTGTTTTTATTGGGTGTCCCTTGCTTTCCATTTTTATTTGTTGGTTTTATTATGAGTGTTAGAATTGTTTGCTAGGATGTTTGCTTATATGAATGCTATGTTTAACTATATAGATTTTCAACGGAGTGATGAATAGTTCTACCAAGTCATTATTCGAGAGTGTAGTTATCTTCATCAACTTACCAGGCAAGTTCACTTTGACCATGTTTTTCATACCTATGTGTTTCATTGCATCTAGTGTCATCTTCGCAACAATCCCTCCAGTAGTGATATTGAATCCTTATAGTTGAGTAGTATGCATGAGGTAGGAACCCATCACCCTGTTACCAAGCCCGGGATGTTATTTATTTTAATGCTACGCTATAGTAGACGGGGTTTGGTATGAGCGCACGAGAGTGGTGTGAAGAAGGAGGACTCAACGTCAATGATGACAACTCCATGATGACATCTGCAAGGACTGCATCTTCAAGGCCTCAAGACTTCAGGACTCGAGACAAGAAATCAATACACACTACTGGGTGAAGGACGGTTGACGGGCACCCTGGAGAAACCAGTGGATGGCCGGGATGCATGGAGAAGCGCCATGACATCTTGCGGAAAGCTTCACCCAGACTCAAAGAGACGGAAGAATACTTCATGCCCGGAAGCTACCTGCAACCGCAAGTCACTATGGGCTCGCTTGGTTGACCTTAGTGGTGAATCTGGCTGGGACGGTGCTAGCAGATGTAGAACTACGGTAGGATTGGATGAGCACCGACGGTGGTCGGGGAACTCTTCGAAGACCATGTTTGGTCATCTTGTTCTCAAACACCTGAAGTGTGAGAACGTAAAAGAGGGATCGAATCTTGCGGGTAAAGTGTACAAACCTCTGCAGATGGTTAAAACCTAATCGATTAGCCATGTCCCGATTCACGGACAATTTGAGCATCCGACTTGGATCTATCTCGAACTCTCAACACCGGATGATAACTTAATTGTGGGCAACTTATGATGAATTTGGGCTATGAGACATCGGTTGGCGGAACCATGTCATGATAGAAAACTCTATAGTACAGACTTCATTTATTCCTTTGATGTAGGGAAAATAAAAGCAGCTTTTACACGCATAAAACTCGATACTGAGCCACAAAGCCATACCGCATATAGTATAGTTTATCATCTGTTTTCTCTTATTGTGATCTTGTCGGTACATTCAATGTACTGACCTACACGGCTGCAACGTATCATGTTGCAGATATTTCCTCGACGATTAAGAGTTACGATACAGGGTTACGGTTTACACTCAACCTGCCGATGGCGTTGATGGGACTCCACACCCGTTGTTGTTTCCGCTGAGACTTATGAGGTATATATCAGTTTTACGTCATTTATACATGTGATTGCACTTTGATATATACATTGATGTATTGTGTATGCCAGCATACTGATCCAGGGATGGCACAGAAACACAGAGGCTTGACCGTCTGAGGTCGGGTCGCTACACCGGCGCCGGAGGAGGACGAGTGGGTGATCTTCGGCTCGCACTGCCTGCGCGGCCTCGGCCTGCCGGCGAGCGGGTTCTTCCGCTCCTTCCTCGAATTCTACCATCTCCAGCCGCATCACCTCACCCCCAACATGGTGATGCTGCTATCGGCCTTCGCCACTCTATGCGAGGGTTTTCTTGGCGTCCTCCCCAGCCTCGAGCTCTGGGGGAAGTTTTTTCAGTGCAAGCTCGGCACCGTCACCGCGGGCGTGCCCGCCCCCTGTGGCGCCTTCATCGCCATGCGGAGGTCGAGCGACAACAACCCGTTTCCGCCCATTCCATTGATCCAATCAGTGAAGCTCTGGTAGCAGTCCTACTTTTTTGTGAAGAACGTCGCCCCGCAAGGCGACTCTGTCAATCTGCTGGCTTACGTAGCCGGCCCGCCGGCTGGGAGGCAGCCTTCGTGGTCCTTCCGAGCCAGGTCGCTCTCTCCGGCTGGGGCTGCTGCCATCGTCTGGCTTCGGGTGATGGTCCGGTCGGAAGGCCTGGTCGGGGCCGACCTGGTGGCCGCCTTCGTGGAGCGTCGGGTGCTCCCGCTCCAAGGCCGGCCGCATATGATCTGCCAGATGAGCGGCCGCTTCGACCCAAGTCGGCTGAGCACCAAGGAGATGCCTCATGATGAGGTATCTTACATGGTGAACTACATCTCCAACTGCAAGCTCACCGAGGACTGGCGGTACGGCAAGGGGCCGTATTCTCAAGCCGATCCCTCGCCTTCGGTAAGTTTCCCCTCTCCTCTTCTCTTGTTGCCAGGCTCACAATGGCCGACTCCTGACCGGCCGGCTTATTTTTTGGCAGAGCCCCCTTCTTCGACCAGCAACCGGAGCTGCGGGGCCAGAGCACCAATTTACGCCCGACCGCGTGCGGACGACGTGGACGATCCGGACTTGGGGGCGGCCGCCATGGACGACGCCGTCGTAGGAGGAGGCGGCGAGGCAGGCGGCGCCAAGCTCGGAGCCGGCTTCAGGGACTGGCCGGATGACGACGATGCCGAAGTTGTTCCGCGTCACCAGCCGTCGTCCGATCGCCAAGGGACGGGCCCATCTGCGGTGCCGGCTGCCCGAGGCGGCGCGCAGAAACGCCGGGGCGCGCCGACTCTCTGTGGCAGCCGGCCAATGAAGCCCAAGGGTTCCACGGTGGCAACCAAGCGGGACGAGGCGGCCACAAAGGCGGACCGCTTCCGCAAGGTGGTGAAGCAGCCGCAGGCAGTTTCGGCGTGAGTATCGAATTTGCACACTTTTCTTTCTTCTCTTTGGTTGAGGCTCTTCTGAGCCTTTTTCTTGATTGGTCAATCAGGGCGCCGCTTTCCCTCGAGCGGGTTCCTGCCGCCTCCATAGTCGGACCGGCGGGAGGGTCTTCGAGCTCCCGCCGCGTGGATCCCCGCGCCGACCTCATGGAGGCAACGGAGTGGAACGCGCAGGAGGAGCCGGAAGCGGAGGAGCGGAGGGCCGCCCAGGAGGCGAAGGAGAAGTCGGCCGAGGCACAAGACGACGCGACGGCCAAGGCTAAGGCAGAGGCCGCGGCTGCGAAAAGGGAGGCGGAGGCCCTGCATAACCAGCCTCCGCAGCTCATCATCCCCCTTTGCACCGTGGCCCCCAACATCCCAATGCCTCAGTCGGAGGAAGCCGGCCGAGACCGCCCGGTGATGGAGAGGGAGGAGGGCGACGTGATCGTTTTGGAGGGAGAAGCGGTGCCATTGGCGCCGACTGGAGCATGCCAAGGTGGCCGACCTGTCGCGCCGCCCGAGCAGCCGGCTGGAGGCGAGCCGGCTGTGGGGGTGGATCTCATGGTTCAGTCGCCGCCTCATTGGCGCACAGGGGAGGCGACCTCAGCGCCGGAGCCGCAGAAGGCCGCAGGAGCCAGCTCGACGGCTCAGGATCTGGAGGCGGCCAGCGCTAGCACGTCTGAGTGGACACCAAACGGTGGGACGGCTGAGCTGAACGTGGCGGCTTAGGAAGTCCGGAGCCGATTTCAGGCCCAGGCCGCCTCGTTGAAGCTGTATACTCAAGAGTTCCTCACGACGCGGGCGGTCATCCGGGTGAGTCCTCCAGCCTTGGTCGATTGCTTTCTTGATTTCTTCCATGGGGTGCATCAACACACTCCACCGGGTGTAGTCCCTTCGCTCGAGTCGTCGGCTGCCGAGCAAAGCGGCTTGCAACTTCTAGTAAGCTTCGATTGCTATCTTGTTCTTATTCGCACTCCGCCCTGCTTCCAGGAATATCATAATCTCCGCTGCTGCCTTCAACTCCTGTGCCCAAAGAATGAACCAAGACCGCTGATCTGACTGATAGCCGGAGTGAGTGCTTTGTTTCTTTTATCTCACGTGGGCGCAACAGACTCCATCGGGTGTAGTCCCTGAGATTCGGCCGATCACGAGCAATGGGTCGGATCTTTCCTGACGACTTATTCCTTATTGCTTTTTTCTTTTTCTCCATGTTTGCAGGGGCCAACACCGACTTGAGGGAGCAGCTAGGCGGAATCCAGACTGCCCTTCATGCCAAGGAAGCTGAGTGCAACGCCTTGGCCCAGGAACATGACCGCCTGGCCAAGAAGCTGGCCGACCAGGAGGAGAGCCATAAGGCGGCTCTGAAGAAGGCGCAGGATAGCGAGGCCGCCCTCAAAGCCGAGTATGAGACCGAGGTGGCGGGCTGGGCTGAGGCGAAGCAAGCGCTGAGTGAGGGTTATGGACGGGTTGACGATTTGATCGACGGTAGGCCGCCTTCCTCTTCTTCCCTTTGCTTGCCCCTCGCCCTCTGGTTTATCTTCTGATTTTGTGCTGCTTCTTTCTTCTTTGTGCAGATTACTTTCCTGGTTAGTCCGTCGCCGCCTCCAAAGCCATTGAGGCCCACTGCGAAGCACGCCGGCAGGCAGGGGTCGAGATCGCGCCGGATGCTAGCCGGACGCTTGAGGAGAAGCTTCTGGCGATCCAGGCCCGACTGCAGCCGGCTCACCGCATGCTCCGCCGCCTTCAGCGTGCCGGGGCGCAAGTGCATGCCGCCCTTTGGCCCGGCGAGGCGGTTCCCCGCACCCCCAGTCGGACTGCCGACTGGCTAGAGGTTGCAGTCGGCTGCTTCAAGGCCTGGAAGGCTTCAGCTGCTCGGTCCGGCGCCAGGCGGGCGCTGGATTTCGTCCGAGCCTAGTATCCTTTGCTGAGCTTGGCCCAGCTGAGCACCTGGCGGCACGAGGCTGACGAAGAGCTGGTGGCGGTGCGGCCGGCTATCATCCAGCGTGCCTCGGCAATCGTCGACTATACCGACGCCAGCGCCTTTGCTCCTAAGGTAAACGATGATGGTGTCGCTCAGCCGGAGGAGTGGCTCGGGCTGAACCCGGCGGAAGGTGAAGACTCGGCGGAGGAGATCGCTTCTAGCGATGAAGGCGAAGATGAAGAAGGGGAGGGTGGCGAAGGCGTCGTGCCAGACTGCGAAGCGACCAGTCAGCTTCAGCCTGATCGTGCCTCCAGCAATGAGGCGCGCGCGAGCGAGCCGTCTGCCACAGGTGATGATCAAGCCGAGACCCGCCAGCCGGCCACTCCTCCGGCCGGCACTGCCGCCACCACCGACCTGCCCGACTCGCCCGTCGTTCCCTTGGCCTGATCTGTCGTCCTTGCTTTCCTGCTTGTTACTCTTTGAACAACTATTTACTAAATTTACGCAGTTCCACCCACTGGGGGTGTATTCAAACTATGTTGAATGTCGGCCTTTTGAAGGCTTTTTGTGTAAATATAATCATGCATGTGTTTGACTTCCATTCATGTTTGCTTTTTATCCTTAGGCTGTTTCTTTGCCGCCTTCCCTCGTCATCGCTTTCTCAAATGGACGGTTGCTCAGCCATCCTGTGGCTGGGGAGGACTTGGCCGTTTTTGGGAAGACAAGTACTTGAGCTTTCTTAGATTGTAGCAAGGTGAATGGGAAGCCGCCAGCCGGCTGCTCCGCAACCGGTCGGCGGGGGAGCCGCCGCTATATAAGTTCGTTAGTCCTTAGCCGTTCTTCATGTGGGCATCCTTTCCTGCCTTTGACTCTTGCCAGCCGGACAGCCGATTCTTCGAGCTGCGGCTTTTGACAAGAAGGGGCTTGGGTGCCGGCACACTACTTGTCTGACTGCAGGTGGAACTTGAATATAACTCAAGGCGGCAAGTCCCGGGGTCGACTGGTCGAACCCGGTGCTGGACGAGAAGAATGAACGTAGTGACATAATCATAAGCATGATACTCATCATTCATAGATAAAATAGGGTAGTCCCCGAGTGCTCCTCGGGGGGCCCATTGTCTCATACTTAGTACAAAAGGTAGCGTGATACATACTGCATTTTAACTGTAAAATCTTCGGAGGAGGTTGGCGTTCCATGGTCGTTCCAACTCCTTGCTGGAATCATCTCTCTTTCGTGCCTTCAGCTTCTGCGCATCGATCATCGTTTCCTAATGCTCTGCTGATGACGAAGGGGCCTTCCCAAGGGGCCGAGAGCTTGTGCTAGCCGGCTATTCGCTGGATCAGCCGGAGCACAAGTACACCCTCTTGGAAGGATCTTTGTTTGACCTTCCGGCTGTGGTAGCGGCACAAACCCTGGTGGTAGATGGCGGACCGGCTGTGGGCTAACAGCCGGCTTTCTTCCAGCAGGTCGACACCGTCTTCTCGTGCTTCCTTGGCCTCCGCCCCTGTGTACATGGTCACCCGAGGCGAGTCGAACTCGATGTCAGTTGGGATGACATCCTCGGCACCATATACAAGGAAGAAAGGGGTGAAGCCGGTTGACTTGTTCGGGGTAGTGCGCAGACTCCAGATGACGGTCGGTAGCTCGTCGAGCCAACAGCCGGCCGAACGCCCAAAGGGCACGACACTCACCGGGCTTGATGCCGAAGGATGAGGTCGTTTGTTCGCCGACTTGGACGCTTGATCGCGGGTGGGCAACGGACGCTAAGTCCAATGGATGCCCCGTGTCGCGCAGAAAACGCGCTAATGCTCCCTTGGCAAAATTCGTGCCATTGTCGGTGATGATGCTGTGTGGCACGCCGTACCGGGTTGTAATATCTGCGATGAATGTCACGGCAGTCGGCCCATTCAGCTTCTTGATTGGCTTCACTTCAATCCACTTGGTAAATTTGTCCACGGCGACGAGCAGATGTGTCATGCCGCCGTGCGCCGCCTTGAACGGCCCCACCATATCCAGTCCCCAGCCGGCAAGTGTTGTTTGGAGCTGAAGACTTGGCACCCTTTGCAGTGTTTGACTAACTCCTTGGCATCATCCAGAGCAGTTGGCCAAAAGAATCCATGGCGGAAAGCTTTGGCAACAAGTGATCTTGAGGCCGCGTGGTGGCCGCATTCGCCTTGGTGAATGTCCTTGAGGATTGCTATGCCCTTCTCTGGCTCGACACAACGCTGGAAAACTCCAGTGACACTGCGCCTGACGAGCTCTCTGTTAACAATTGTGTATGCTCTGGCTCGGCATTGGACTTGTCTTGCCGCGATCTCGTCAGTCGGCAGTTCTCTGTTTACCAGGAAGTTAAGGATGGGCTGGGCCCATGATGGAGCTGTGACTTCTTCTATAGCCAACACGACTACTGCGACCAGGGCAGGTGGGCTGGGTGGTGAAGAGCTGGAGTCGGCCACCGCCTGCTGTGTTGATGCAGTCCCCGGGTCAACTGCCGTAGTCCCCGGGCCGGGTTCTGAAGTCCCCGGGCCGGGTGCGACTATGGTAGTTCCCGAACCGCCTGTTGAAGTCCCCGGGCTGCCTATCGAAGTCCCCGAGCCGCCTACTTGGTTCCCCAAGCCGGATCCGACTGCGTCGGGGTTAGGCGGCAGGAAGATGGAATCGGATTCTGGAGACGGCTTGATAGACCGCTTGAGGAGGCGCGGAGAGAGACGCCGTTGGTATAGCTTGTCGAGTGGAGCCTATTCGTGCTGTGGCATCTTCTTGCTCGTTGTCGGCCCGTGGCACGGGAGGAACTCGCATCCTTCAAAATACCCGCTGATTTGTCGAACGAGGAAGCGGTAGCTTGCCATGTTTGCTTCCTTGGCGCCCCGATCGCCAGATGATTGCTGGACTACTAAACCGAAGTTGCTATAGCACAGATCCGCGAATGTCAAGTTCTTTGGCTAGCCGAGTTCGTGTATGAGCGCCAGACTCGGCCACATTGTTGGAGGCGGCGAAATGAATTTGTAACGTGTATCTGAGCTTGTCGCCTTTGGGAGAGGAGAGGATGATGCCGGCTCCCAAGCCGGTGCGCATCTTGGACCCATCGAAGTGCACCCGCCAATGAGTGGAGTCGGGAGCCGGCGGCAGGTACTGGGTCTCGGCCCAGTTGACGAGGAAGTCGGCCAATGCTTGGGACTTGATGGCGGTGCGAGGCTGGTAGAAGATCGTGTAAGGGCCCAGCTCAATGGCCCATTTTGCCACCCGACCAGATGCATCCCGGCTGCCTATGATCTCGGTGAGCGGGGCAGTGCACACGACCGTGATGGGGTGCTCTTGAAAGTAGGGCTTGACCTTCTTGGCGGCGAAGTACACACCATAGCACATCTTCTAGTAGTGTGGGTAGTTCTGCTTCGAGGTGGACAGTACTTCTCTTAAATAATACACCGGCCTCTGGACTGGCTGAGCTCGGCCTTCTTCCGGGCGCTGGACCATGATGACGGTGCTGACCACCCGGCTGGTAGCGGCAATGTGAAGGAGCATGGGCTCTTTCTCAGTCGGCGCTGCCAAGACAGGCGGCGTGGCCAGCATCTTCTTCAGCTCATGGAAAGCTTGGTCGGCTTGGTCGTTCCACTCAAAGTGAGTGGTTTTCTTCATAAGTCGGTAGAGGGGGAGAGCTTTCTCTCCAAGCCGGCTGATAAAGCGGTTTAGGGAGGCCAGGCATCTGGTAAACTTCTGGACGTCTCGTAGTTTAGTGGGAATCTCCATTCTTTAATGGCTTTGATCTTCACTGGGTTGCATTCAATGCCGCGTTCGGAGACCAGGAAGCCTAGAAGCTGGCCGGCCGGTACCCGAACACGCATTTCTCGGGTTGAGCTTGATTTGAAACCGCGCAGTTCTCAAACGCCTCCTTGAGGTCTTCCAGCAAGGTGCCGCGCCTCTCTATCTTCACCACAATATCGTCTACATAGACGTGGGCATTTCTGCCGAGTTGCTTGAGGAGGCATTTCGCATGCAACGCTGAAAAGTGGCACCAGCATTTCTCGTCGAATGTCATAGTCGCAGCGTAAAGTCTCGAATGGTGTGATGAAGGCGGTCTTCAGGCGGTCGGCTGGATCCAACTTTATTTGGTGGTAGCCCGAGTAAGCATCCAAGAAACTCAACAGCTCGCATCCGGCTGTGGAGTCTATCACTTGATCAATCCTTGGCAGGGCGAAGGGATCTTTGGGGCAGGCTTTGTTGAGGCTAGTGTAGTCTATACACATGCGCCACTTGTTATTCTTCTTCAACACGAGGACCGGGTTGGTGAGCCATTCCGGAAAGAACACATCCATTATGAAGCTGGCTGCCAGAAGCCGGGCTATCTCTTCTCCTACAATCCTTCTCTTCTCCTCCGACAGTCGGCAGAGGGGCTGCTTGACTGGCTTTGCATCTGCTCGGACGTGTAGCTTGTGCTCGGCGAATTCCTTCGGAACACCCGGCATATCCTTGGGGGACCATGCGAAGATGTCCCGATTCTCACGGAGGAATCGACGAGCTCGCCTTCCTATTTGCTGTCCAGGTTTGCCCCAATGACGGCAAACCTTTCTGGATGCTCCGGGTCCAGAGGTATCTTCTTCGTTTCTTTGGACGGCTGGAAAGAACCTTGGGCATCACACTCCTTGGGGTCGGGGGACAGGGCCGCTGCTTGCCAGCCATGGCCACGACTCGTCCAACATCTTCTTTCTTCAGCGATCACAAGGACTCGCCAGCCGGCTCATGGCTGCACAAGACTCGGAGGATTTCTTGTAATCTCCGGCTATGGTGATGATGCCCTTGGTACTCGGCATCTTCATCTTGAGGTAGGCATAGTGGGGTACAACCATGAACTTGGCCAGGGCCGGTCGGCCAAGCAGTGCATGGTAGGAGCTCTCGAGGTCCACCACTTCAAACCAGATCGCTTCTCGGCGGAAATGATCCTTGTCCCCAAAGAGAACATCTATCTTGGTCTTGCCGATTGGTGAGCAGGACAGGCCGGGTACAATGCCATGGAACACGGTTCGACTAGGCATGAGCTGCTTCGTCTTGATGTTTAGCTTCTCCATGGTGTCACGGTACAGGATGTTGATGCTGCTCCCGCCGTCTATCAGCACACGGGAGAAACAGGCAGCACACTGCTCGCTGCAGGGTGGCGCCCAAAACCAATGCATAAGAGCCGGAGGCGGCATCACCTCCGGGTGGTCTCGCTGGCTCCACCGATAGGCCTTCTCGACCAAAGGCTCGTACTCGTGGTTGTTGGAGGCGACCGCGTTGACTTCTTGGTGCTGTCGGCGCCGGCTGCGCCGGTCTTCGGGCTGGCTTGTAAAGACGACGTAGGCGGCATGCTCGTCAGGGAACTCGTCTTGAACGGCTCCGACTGCTGGTCGAGCAGCCGGCTGTTGAGGAGCCGGAGGCGGCTGACCAGCAGGTGGAGGCGGCATCAGCCCTTTGCCCTTGGAGATTCGCGTGAGCCAGTGGCACTTCCGGGTCGTGTGGTTGGACGGCTTCGCGTCGCTGTGGAACTTGCATGGGGCATCAAGGGCCTGCTCGTAGGAGAAGGATGGCTGGCAAGCCGCCCTGCCGCCCTTCTGCTTCTTGGGCGCGGGCCGCCCTTCGGGTTGTTCGTCTTCGACTGTGGCCACCTGCCGATTGGTTGAAGGCGGCATGGGACCCTTGCGCTTGTTGTCGTTCTGGTACGGGTGTCGGCTGGAGTCCCCAGCCAGTGTCTTGGGAGCCGGGTTGAGTACCTTCCCGGAGGCGTCCACTCGGAGCTCGGTTTTCATTGAGGAGTCGGCAGTGGCGTACTTGTCTGCTATGACCAGCAGCTCGTCGAGGGTAGTCGGCTCGTCGTAGAGGAGTTTGTGCTTGAGGAGGGTGCCTTCTCGGCACCCGGCGGTGAAGTACTCTATGGCTTGAACCTCGTGCACCCCCTCGCAGGAATTGTGGAGCTCGGCCCAGCACGTGAGGTAGTCGCGAGTTGATTCAGTGGGTCCTTGAACGCACAAGGAGAGCTGTCGGGGCTTGGAAGCCCGCTTGTAGGTGCTGGTGAAGTTGCGGACGAAGGCCTCTGTGAAGTCTAGCCAGCTGTTGATGCTATAGGGCTTGAGGATGTTGAGCCAGGTTCGCGCCGTGCCTTGGAGCATGAGGGGCACATACTTCACGGCAACGCGCCTGTTGCCGTTCGCTATGCTGACTGCAGTGGAGTAGTCGATCAACCAATCCTCCAACTTCACAGAGCCGTTGTACTTGGGCGTGTCTCTTGGGAGCGAGAACCCTTTGGGGAAGGGCTCGTCGCGGATGCGGGGGGCCAAAGCAAGGTGGGCCGACATCGTCTTCCTCTTTTAGCGCCAGGGATCGCGCTAGGCGGTCAATCCGATGGCGGGCATCGTTCTCGCCGACTCCTTCGCGGCGGCCTAGTCGCTCGCTGAGAGTCGGATGCGTGACATGCGCCGGGGTGGGATATCTCTCCCTACGAGGCGGAGGAGGAGGCGGGTTGCCTCGTCGCTCCACGGCTCGAGGGCGGCCTTCTGCGTCGCGCTTGATGGAGATCCGGTTCGCTGCGTTGGCAGCCGGTTTTTTCTTGCCGCTACGGTGTTGCCCGCAGTCGGCGTCCGTGACGTTGCGCCGTGATCTCGGCGCGGGGGAGGACGCTCCGCGCGGACGCCGGCTTCGTGCCGCTGCGCAGCTGCATCGATCAGCTGCTGGATGCGTCTGGTCATGTGGGGGAGCTCTTCGGCCCCCAGTCCATTCAGCTCGTCTACGGCCGCCTGGGCGGCGTGCAGGTTCTCGAGGGGCGTGGCATAGGCTGGGCGGTCGGCTCCAGCATGTCGGCGATGGCTGCCCCACGCTGCTTGATGGCGCAGATCTGACTCGGCCCATCAGGAGGCGGTGTGCCGAAGGCGGCGCGGTCGACTTCGCGCTGTTGAGCCTCGGTGAGGCGCCTCATGGCGGCTATCTTTTGGCCCTCCGCAATGAGGGCGAGGCGGCGTGCCTCCAATGTCTCGGCGTCGGCGTCGGCCGGAAGGGGGACGGACAAGTCATGGATTGCCGCCAGGTATGTGGGCGTTCGCCAGAGGCGACGCTGTGGTCGATGACCAGCACCTCGGTGATGGCACCGCCACAGCTGTCGGCTCGGGAAGCGGGTCGCTGAAGATCACAACGCTGGTGGGGAAGCGCTGCGATGCCGTGTCGGAGTCGACAAGCATCGGATCGGTGGAGCCAACCGACTCCAAATCTATGGCGGGCTCACTGGAGACGTGGAGTTGGTCGAGGAGGCTGACGAGGTGGCTCTCGAGGCAGCTTGTGCCCGCGTCGGAGGCGGGCTCGTCGGAGATGCGAGCCTCGCCAAGAAGATCGGCGAGGCAGCTCGCCGCGCAGGCGTTAGCGACGCCTTGCAGCGCGTCGGGGCAAGCGCCATCGGGCGTGCCGGGCTGGCTACGCTCGCTGGGAAGGAAGAGGGTTGCCATCCAAAACAGGTCTCCGGACGACGGTGCACCTGGCCCCACGATGGGCGCCAAATGTCGGGTGGTAGGTGCGACATATGCCAACGGGTGGCTTATCATTGTGGGAGCCAATAAGACGTCGCCGGTGCCTGGAAACGGGATGAGGCGAAGACATGCACGCCGGCGAATCTTACCCAGCTTCGGGGCTCTCCGTGGAGATAACACCCCTACTGCTGCTCTGCAGGGTCTCCGCATGATCACTAGGTGAACAAGTAGCTACAAGAGGCTCCTTGAGCTGTTTTGGTGAGAGGAAGAAGAAGGGCACGGCTAGCTCTCCTCTTCCCTCTATGTCGTGTCTAAAACTCTGAGAGATCAACCCTTTGCATGGGTGCCCTGGGGTTTAGATAGGCCTCACCCCTGGGGTACAATGGTAATCCGCCAGGCGCGGCCCCAGCCGCCGCTGTCACGCCGCCGTCTTCTCCGCCGGCCGGTGGGGCCAACCGACTGGTGGGTCCCGCCGGCTGCCGGCTTCTTGGTCGACAAGCTGGCCCCACCGCTGTGGGGCTGGTTACTGTTGCCTCAATCCTGATGATGAGGGCTTTGTCGAGGTAAGTATGGCTACAGTGCCGCCGCTTTGGTGGCGATCACTGTAGCCTTACCTTATCTTGTCTCCTTAATGAGGCGCCTCCTTTGAGGGAGGGAGCAAGCCGGCTACGGGGAGCCGGCCATATCTCAGGCCGACTTGGAGGAGGCCTGGCCGCCTTCGGGTATATCTCTGACTGGAGGGGCCCACCGCCCGCGGGCCATGCTGTCAACCTATCGCGCGTGACATCATGGTCAACATGGCAACAGTGCCGCGCCGGACGGGTGATGGCCGCCCCATACGGCGCACTGTGGCCATGCGCGCTCCAGGATTCGGGGGTAACATGCTTCACTGTAGCCACGCCCTGTCTCATCGCCGTTATGTGGGTGCAAAATTTGAGGGTGCGGTCCTGGCCGCATGCTGGGGGGCGGCTTCTTGGAGTCGGTCTTCTCGTGGCCGGCTTCATGGAGTCGACCCTCTGGTGGCCGGCTCCTTGGGAGTCGGCCCTCTTGTGGCCTTCTTCCTGTAGGTTTTAGGGCCGGGCCGCCTCCCGGTAGCCGGCCTGAGAGACAGCCGGCCGAGGGAAGGCGGCCCTGCGTCTTGGATGTTGGAGGGCTTGATTGGCCCATAATTTTTCAGAAGTGTCGGGGGGAGCCGGCTAGGCTACCCGTGGTCATTTACTCCGACAAGGATCAAGAACTCAAATATATTCATGAAAACATAATAGGTTCAGATCTGAAATCATGGCACTCGGGCCCTAGTGACAAGCATCAAGCATAGCAAAGTCAAAGCAACATCAATCTCAGAACATAGTGGATACTAGGGATCAAACCCTAACAAAACTAACTCGATTACATGATAAATCTCATCCAACCCGTCACCGTCCAACAAGCCTACGATGGAACTACTCACGCACGGCGGTGAGCATCATGAAACTGGTGATGGAGGAAGGTTGATGATGACGTCGGCGACGGATTCCCCTCTCCGGAGCCTCGAACGGAGTCTAGATCAGCCCTCCCAAGAGAGATTAGGGCTTGGCGGCGGCTCCGTATCATATAACGCGATGAATCCTTCTCTCTGATTTTTTTTTCTCCCTGAACATGAATATATAGAGTTGGAGTTGAGGTCGGTGGAGCACCAGGGGGCCGACGAGGCAGGGGGCGCGCCCCCCACCCTCGTGGACAAGGTGTGGGCCCATGGTCCTGATTCTTTCGCTAGTATTTTTTATAAATTCCAAAAATATTCTCCGTGAAGTTTCAGGTCATTCCGAGAACTTTTATTTCTGCATAAAAATAACACCATAGCAAGTCTGCTGAAAACAACGTCAGTCCGGGTTAGTTCCATTCAAATCATGAAAGTTAGAGTCCAAAACAAGGGCAAAAGTGTTTGCAAAAGTAGATACGATGGAGACGTATAAACTCCCCCAAGCTTACACCTTTGCTTGTCCTCAAGCAGTTCAGTTGAAAAACTGAAAGTGATAAAGAAAAACTTCTACAAACTCTGTTTGCTCTTGTTGTTGTAAATATGTAAAGCCAGCATTCAAGTTTTCAGCAAAGATTATGAACTAACCATATTCACAATAACACTTAGGTCTCATGTTTACTCATATCAATGACATAATCAACTAGCAAGCCATAATAATAAATCTCGGATCACAACACTTTATCAAAACAATCATAATATGATATAACAAGATGGTATCTCGCTAGCCCTTTTTGCGACCGCAAAACATAAATGCAGAGCACCTCTAAAGATCAAGGACTGACTAAACATTGTAATTCAAGGTAAAAGTGATCCAGACATACTCAATGTAAATTAATAGTAATGGATGCAAATGATAGCGGTGCTCTCCAACTGGTGCTTTTTAATAAGAGGATGATGACTCAACATAAAAGTAAATAGATAGGCCCTTCGCAGAGGGAAGCAGGGATTTTTAGAGGTGCTAGAGCTCGGTTTTTGCAATAGAGATAAATAATATTTTGAGTGGCATACTTTCGTTGTCAACATAACAACCGAGAGATCTCGATATCTTCCATGCTACACACATTATAGGTGGTTGCCAAGCACAATGGTAAAGTTTATACTCCCCCACCAATAACACGCATCAATCCATGGCTTTCCCGAAACAACGGGTGCCTCCAACTAACAACAATCCTGGGGGAGTTTTGTTTGCAACTATTTTGATTTGGTTTAAGCATGGGACTGGGCATCCCAGTGACTAGCCATTTTCTCGTGAGTGAGGAGCGGAGTCCACTCCTCTTGAGAATAACCCACCTAGCATGGAAGATACAGACAACCCTAGTTGATACATGAGCTATTCGAGCATACAAAACAGAATTTCATTTGAAGGTTTAGATTTTGGCACATAAAAATTTACTTGGAACGGTAGGTAGATACCGCATATAGGAAGGTATGGTGGACTCATATGGAATAACTTTGGGGTTTATGGAAGTGGATGCACAAGCAGTATTCCCGCTTAGTACAAGTGAAGGCTAGAAAAAGACTGGGAAGCGACCAACTAGAGAGCGACAATAGTCATAAACATGCATTAAAATTAATCAACACTGAGTGCAAGCATGAGTAGGATATAATCCACCATGAACATAAATATCATGGAGGCTATGTTGATTTTGTTTCAACTACATGTGTGAACATGTGCCAAGTCAAGCCACTCGAATCGTTCAAAGGAGGATACCACCCTATCATACCACATCACAACAATTTTAATAGCATGTTGGCACGCAAGGTAAACCATTATAAGCTCCTAGCTAATTAAGCACGGCATAAGCAACTGTAATCTCTAATTGTCATTGCAAACATGTTTCATTCATAATAGGATGAATCAGGAACGATGAACTAATCATATTTACAAAAACAAGAGAGGTCGAGTTCATACCAGCTTCTCTCATCTCAATCAGTCCATCATATATCGTCATTATTGCCTTTCGCTTGCATGACCGAACGGTGTGGATAATAATAATAGTGCACGTGCATTGGACTAAGCTAGAATCTGCAAGCATTTTATACAAAGGAGAAGACAAGGTAACATGGGCTCTTTGTTAAATCAACAATAATGCATATAAGAGCCACTTCAACATTTTCATTATGGTCTTCTCCTCTCAACCCCAAAGAAAAGAAAGGAAATAAAACTATTTACACGGGAAAGCTCCCAACAAGCAAAAGAAGAACAGAAATATTTTTGGGTTTTCTTTTAATTATTACTACTACCAGCACGGAAAGTAAACTAGCTAAAAGCTACAACTAATTTTTTCGGTTTTGCTTAAGGTTTTTCAAACACACAAGAAGAAAGCGAGAAAAAGGAAAATAAACTAGCATGGATAGTACAATGAAAAAGTATGAGCATGAAAACTAGAATGAGCGTGTGAACATGAATGTAATGTCCGTGAGAAATACGTACTCCCCCAAGCTTAGGCTTTTGGCCTAAGTTGGTCTATGCCCATGGATGGCCTGGCGGATATCTGAAGTTGTAACTGGGGTCGTACTGAGATGCAGCGGCTATTGCCTGATGAGCTGCGTCCGTCCTCCTCTCATACTCGTCCGCCTCCTCTCCGGTTATAACATATCTCCCTTTTGCCTGAAAGTCAAAGAAATTAGGAGCAGGGAGAGCAATATGGACAGCGCGACGTCTGTCAAAGATTAGTCGGTACTGGAGAGGCTGTTCATTCCTCTTAATAAACTGATGGCGAACCATAGCACTAAAATCTAGATAAGTGGGAGGCAACTCCATATCATTTTCACGAATGGGTACCTCAAGAACATTGGCTAAACGGGTTGCATAAATTCCACCAAACAAACCTCCGCTAATACTGTTATGATGCAACCTTCGTGCAACAATAGCTCCCAAGTTATATTGTTTATCTCCTAATACAGCACTCTTGAGAACACTATGATCGGGAACGCACATGTGACATGCCTCGTCCTTACCGTTAATTCATCTACATATAAAGAGAGCAAAATAATGTATGGCAGGAAAGTGAATGCTCCCTATGGTAGGTTGCATGATTTCCCTAGATTCCCGCACAGTTATACTAGCAAGAAAGTCTTTATATTCAGATCTGCGAGGTTCACTAGCACTACCCCACTGCGGGAGTTTACAAGCAGTATTAAAATCCTCTAAGTCCATGGTACAAGATTTATCATAAAGATCAAATAGGACCATGTGAGAATTCCATGATGATGTAAATTTAAACCTTCTCACAAAGGATTCAGTTAGGTAGTAATGTTGGGGGCACTTATCTGGCACGAAGCCCTCGAGTTCAGCATTACGCACATACGCATCAAATTCATCCTTAATTCCTGCTTGTACCATGAAATTTTCTGAAGGCCATTCACAAGGCCGCACTTGAGCTTCTCTTCGTGGTTCATGGTCCGGCTCATGTATTGCAGGCCTGGATCCTTGCTTCCTTGAAGAACCACCTTGGTACATTTTCCTAAACATATTTCCTCCTCTGAAAAATGTCTAAAATTTTAAGTGACTCAAAATAAAAGTGAACTAAACTCAACAAGATTGATAGCAACTACTCCCACAAGTTCCTAGAGACTATATCATACATTAGAACTACTTGGGACCCAATAAATTTGGCATGCAAGATCAAGAACATGGTCACCTAAGAAGCAAAAATTGCAATGAATAAAGCACTAGAACAAAAACTAATTGGACCATTGGAGGAGTCACATACCGAAGAACAATCCCCCAAAGCAGTTTTGTGAATGGAGCTTTGAGCAAGAAGATCGAAAATCGTAGCAAAACAAGCGAGAACACGAGTTTGAGCTGTGTGGTGTTTTTTTTGGAGGAAGACAAAGTGTGTGGGTGCTGGAATAAGTGGAGGGGGGCACATGGGGCCCATGAGGCAGGGGCGCACCCAGGGGGTGGACGCGCCTGACCTCGTGGCCAAAGCGGTGGCTCCCCGATGTGTTCTCGCATGCGGATATTCTTAAATATTCTAGAAAAAATCATATTTCAATTTCAGAGCATTTAGAGAACTTTTATTTTCGGGGTATTTTTTATTGCACGAATAATTCAGAAAATAGGCAGAAAATACTATTTTTGCTTTATTTATCCAAAATAAAAGAAAGTAAAAGGAGGGTACAGAGAGTTGTGCTTTCTAACTTCATCCATCTCATGCTCATCAAAAGGAATCCACAAGCAAGGTTGATCTAGTCTTGTTAACAAACTCATTCTGAATCACATGAAACCGGAGAACTTTCGAATAACACTAGGTTACCTCAACGAGGATATGCAGGTCCCCAATAATAAGAATATCATATTTCTTCTTGACAGTAGGAAGAGGAAATTCAAAACCTCCAATAGTAATAGTTGGAATTTTTCCAATAGAATTGATACTGTGGACTTGAGGTTGTTTCCTCGGAAAGTGTACCGTATGCTCATTACCATTAACATGAAAAGTGACATTGCCTTTGTTGCAATCAATAACAGCCCCTGCAGTATTCAAAAAGGGTCTACCTAGGATAATCGACATACTGTCGTCCTCGGGAATATCAAGAATAACAAAGTCCATTAAAATAGTAATGTTTGCAACCACAACAGGCACATCCTCACAAATCCCGACAGGTATAGCAGTTGATTTATCAGCCATTTGCAAAGATATTTTAGTAGGTGTCAACTTATTCAAATCTAGTCTACGATATAAAGAGAGAGGCATAACACTAACACCGGCTCCGAGATCACATAAAGCAGTTTTAACATAGTTTCTTTTAATGGAGCATGGTATAGTTGGTACTCCTGGATCTCCAAGTTTCTTAGGTATTCCACCTTTAAAAGTATAATTAGCAAGCATGGTGGAAATTTCAGCTTCCGGTATCTTTCTTTTATTTGTAACAATATCATTCATGTACTTAGCATAAGGATTCATTTTAAGCATATCAGTCAAACGCATACGCAAGAAGATGGGTCTATTCATTTCAGCAAAGCGCTCAAATCCTCATCATCCTTTTTCTTTGATGGTTTAGGAGGAAAAGGCATGGGTTTCTGAACCCATGATTCTCTTTCTTTACCGTGCTTCCTAGCAACGAAGTCTCTCTTATCATAACGTTGATTCTTTGATTGTGGGTTATCAAGATCAACAACAGGTTCAATCTCTACATCATTGTCATTGCTTGGTTGAGCATCAGCATGAACATCATCATTAACATTATCACTAGGTTCATGTTCATCACCTGATTGTGTGTCAACATCAGAAACAGAAATATCATTGGGATTCTCAGGTGTGTCATCAACAGGTTCACTAGAAGCATGCGAAGTCCTATCATTTTTCTTTTTCTTCTTTTTAGAAGGACTAGGTGCATCAACATTAGTTCTCTGAGAATCTTGCTCAATTCTCTTAGGGTGGCCCTCAGGATACACAGGATCCTGAGTCATTTTACCCCCTCTAGTCATAACTCTAACAACATTATCATTTTTCTTGTTATTTAATTCATTGAGAAAATCATTCTGAGCTTTAAGCACTTGTTCTACTTGAGTGGTAACCATAGAAGCATGTTTACTAATGAGTTTAAGTTCACCTTTAAATCTAGACATATAATCACTCAAGTGTTCAATCATATAAGCATTGCGTTTCAATTGTCTACCAACATAAGCATTGAAGTTTTCTTGTTTAACCGTAAAGTCATCAAACTCATCCAAGCATTGGCTAGCAAACTTAGTAGACGGTATTTAAGCTTTATCATATCTATAGAGATAATTTACCTTTACTACCTGTGTCGAGTTATCAAGACCATGTATTTCTTTAATAGGTGGTAAATTCTTAACATCTTTAGCTTTAATACCTTTTTCTTTCATAGATTTCTTTGCCTCTTGCATATCTTCAGGACTGAGAAATAGAATACCGCTTTTCTTCGGAGTTGTCTTAGGATTTGGTTCAGGAAGTGTCCAATTGTTTTCATTAGTCAACATATTATTCAATAACAATTCAGCTTGATCAACAGGTCTTTCCCTGAAAACACAACCAGCACAACTATCCAGGTGGTCTCTGGAAGCATCGGTTAGTCCATTATAAAAGATATCAAGTATTTCATTTTTCTTCAGAGGATGATCATGCAAAGCATTAACTAATTGGAGAAGCCTCCCCCAAGCTTGTGGGAGACTCTCTTCTTCAGTTTGCACAAAATAATATATTTCCATTAAGGCAGCGTGTTTCTTATGAGCGGGGAAATATTTAGCAGAGAAGTAATAAATCATATCCTAGGGACTATGCACACAACCAGGATCAAGAGAATTAAACCATGTTTTAGCATCACCCTTTAATGAGAACAAAAATAATTTAAGGATGTAGTAGTAGCGATTTTTCTCATCATTAGTGAATAGGGTGGCTATATCATTTAATTTAGTAAGATGTGCCACAACAGTTTCAGATTCATAGCCATAAAAAGGATCAGATTCAACCAAGGTAATTATCTCGGAATCGATAGAGAAATCATAATCCTTATCGGAAATACAGATAGGTGAAGTAGCAAAAGCAGGGTCATATTTCATTCTAGCATTCAAAGATTTTTCTTTCAGCTTAGCTAACAGTTTCTTAAGATCATTTCTATCATTGCAAGCAAGAAAATCTCTAGCAGTTTCTTCATCCATAACATAACCCTCAGGCACAACAGGCAATTCATGTCTAGGGGGAGAATCTTCATCATCACTTTCATCAATATTATCAGTTTCAATAATTTCATTCTCTCTAGCCCTAGCAAGTTGTTCATCAAGAAATTCACCTAGTGGCATAGTATTATCAAGCATGGAAGTAGATTCATCATAAGTATCATGCAAAGTAGAAGTGGCATCATCAATAACATGCGATATATCAGAATTAATAGCAGAAGCAGGTTTATGTGTCGAAAGTTTACTCAAAACAGAAGGAGAATCAAGTGCAGAGCTAGATGGCAGTTCCTTACCTCCCCTCATTGTTGAGGGATAAATCTTTGTTTTTTCATCTTTCAGGTTCCTCATAGTGATCAGCAGATATAAATCCCAAGTGACTCAAAGAATAGAGCTATGCTCCCCGGCAACGACGCCAGAAAATAGTCTTGATAACCCACATGTATAGGGGATCGCAACAGTTTTCGAGGGTAGAGTATTCAACCCAAATTTATTGATTCGACACAAGGGGAGCCAAAGAATATTCTCAAGTATTAGAAGTTGAGTTGTCAATTCAATCACACCTAGATAACTTAATATCTGCAGCAAAGTAGTATGGAAGTAACGATAAAAGTGGCAAAAGTAACAGTAGCAGTTTTGTAGTAAGATAAATATGTGAATAGCTCGTAGGCATTGGATCAGTGATCGATAATTATGTCGGATGCGATTCTTCATGCAACAGATATAACATAGGGTGACACAGAACTAGCTCCAGTTCATCAATGTAATGTAGGCATGTATTTCGAATATAGTCATACGTGCTTATGGAAAAGAACTTGCATGACATCTTTTGTCCTATCCTCCCGTGGTAGTGGGGTCCTATTGGAAACTATGGGATATTAAGGCCTCCTTTTAATATAGTACTAGACCAAAGCATTAACACTTAGTGAATACATGAACTACTCAAACTACGGTCATCACTGGGATTGGTCCCGATTATTGTCACTTCGGGGTTACCGGATCATAAAACATAGTAGGTGACTATTGACTTGCAAAATAGGATCAAGAACTCACATATATTCATGAAAACATAATAGGTTCAGATCTGAAATCATGGCACTCGGGCCCTAGTGACAAACATTAAGCATAGCAAGTCATAGCAACATCAATCTCAGTACATAGTGGATACTAGGGATCAAACCCTAACAAAACTAACTCGATTACATGATAAATCTCGTCCAACCCATCACTGTCCAGCAAGCCTACGATGGAATTACTCACGCACGGCGGTGAGCATCATGACATTGGTGATGGAGGAAGGTTGATGATGACGATGATGATGGATTCCCCTCTCCGGAGCCCCGAACGGACACCAAATCAGCCCTCCCAATAGAGATTAGGCCTTGGCGGCGGCTCCATATCGTAAAACGTGATGAATCCTTCTCTCTCATTTTCCCTCCCCGAACGTGAATATATAGAGTTGGAGTTGAGGTCGGTGGAGCACCAGGGGGCTCACGAGGTAGGGGGCGCCCCCAGGGGGGCAGGCGCGCCCCCACCCTCGTGGATAGGGTGTGGGCCCCCTGGTCTTGATTCTTTCGCCAGTATTTTTATAAATTCCAAAAATATTCTCCGTGAAGTTTCAGGTCATTTCGAGAACTTTTATTTCTACATAAAAATAACACCATGCCAATTCTACTGAAAACAGCGTCAGTCCAGGTAAGTTCCATTCAAATCATGCAAGTTAGAGTCCAAAACAAGGGCAAAAGTGTTTGGAAAAGTATATACGATGGAGACGTATCAGTGCGCGCCTATATTTCCCCGGGGGTAACAGAATATTATTCTGTTACGGGTAACAGAATAGTCCAGCCCTATATATCAATTAGGCTTCAAGTGCGTACTTGTTAGTTAAACCTATGGTTAAAATGTGAGTCTAAATACGACTAGTAAGTAGTACAGTAGCAGGACTAGTATACGTCGGTCAAATTATTCATCATGTCCACACAATGAATTGACGTGACAACACGCTGAGCGTGAGTTGACACAAGAATCCCAGCGGCGTGGTTAGGTATTGTGGACTTCAGATTTGGAGTACCACTTATATGTCGAAATCTTTCATCATTCACTTAAAACAGTCGATTGATCATACATTGCGTAACATATAACTTGAATTAACCGATGCAAGTCCAAGAAGGATTGGTCGGTGCTGCCGGCTGGTGTCAAGTTCAATCCCATGGATCAGGAGCTGATCGAGCACCTTGAGGCCAAAGTGAATGCTGACAGCGCGAGATCTCACCCTCTCATCGATTTGTTCATACCAACCATCGACAGCGAGCACGGCATATGCTACACCCATCCTGAGAAACTTCCAGGTAAGACACCGATCGGCCGTCTACTTGCACAAACATATTCCTTTGTTTATAGCTCTATTTTTTCTTTTTAGACACGGACCTAGTGAAGCAATTACAATTTGATAGTTAATAAAAAGTGAAACAAGTGACTGCAACATGCCAAAGATGTTATGAAAATGCCAACTACGTACACTAAAACCTGTATTCGACAATACTGCATGTATCACACTGAGTGGCCTAAGCAAGCATTTCTTCTAGCGCAATTCCAGGGCGTTTAACAGGGGCATGTGGACGCGTCTCAAGATATAGTCGGAGTGCCGCATGCACGTGATGTAGCACAAGACCGGAAATACCTTGCCGGTGATGGTCAATGGCCGGCAGACGAGAAGCAAAAAATTTCTGGTGCTGCACACCAACAAGATCTTTGACCAGCAGAGCACCAACTAGGTGATGCACCAGTACCACCTCGGGGACCTGGCGCAAGAGAAGGAGCGGGAGCTGGTCCTCTGCAAGATTTTCTACCATACGAACACTAGGGCCAGGACTAAAAAGATTATAAGTTAGTTTGGTATTGGTACTTGTACTACCTTGTCGTCTGCAAGTTGGTATTGTTGTTAATGATCTTCTGGTATGAACTTGGCATTTGCTTCCAACCATCATGCCGAGGATTGACATGGATATAAAGCTGAATCATTTGTTTCGAAATGAATTTTCAGGCACCTGATTTTTATTTGATGGGTAGCATAAGCACCTATCGTTCGAATTCCCAGTTCTCCAATTTTTTTGAAACAAGTGAATGCACTTATTATCACAATGAAAAAAAAATATACCTGCTGCATCCCAGTTATCAGTTTGTACTTGCAGAATTCTCTCGTTTATTGAGCAGGTATATTGTTTTTTCAGGTCGAGCAAGTTTCAACTGGGCTGTAGACTGCCCAGGCTTGGTTTTGTTTTTAACAAGCCTAGCCCATGATTTACAACGGGCACAAAGATCCAGCAGGTATCTATCGCCTCGCCCGCTAGCGTTAGTTATAGTTTGTCTTACAACATCCGCAGGCAGTTTTTTTACTGAATCAAACACACAGCCCAATTCTATTTTCCTCTTGAAACGCCATGTCCTACTTCCGTTTTCTAATCTCTACCTATAGTTTTACTAGTTCATATACACGTATCATTATATTGAACATACATAAAGTTCCCTTTTCATATTTACATCCTTATTTTTGTTGTTGTTTTCCCTCCCAGTGCTGATTTTTTTACCACTGGTTTTCCCTTAAACCAACTCAATTGTCCCACGTCTTAATTGCTTACAAAAAAATGTTTTTTTTGGCAAATCAATAATTTCTTAAAAAATGTTTATCATTCGGGATTACAACAGTTCGGACTCCACTGAAATGTGCAAAATAAGGTTGAACTTTTTGACCGTGGTCCTGGGCAGAGAATGGGTTGTAATAAATTACTTAAGAATTAGCAAATAGGCTGAAAATTATTAAAAAATAGCAAATGGGCTCTAAGTTGTCTGCCACAGATTTGGAGGCTGACTTGTGGGCCTACTAAGTTCATGTGTACACAAGGTTTCCCAAAAAAGGAAACTTAGTCAACAATCGACTCTACCAGCGTCAGCCCGTTAGATGTCAATCTGACAGCAATCGTGCTTCTTCAATCTCTGATCTTCCTGCTCGAGCCGCCCAAATCAGCACAGGCGGAACCGCCTGCTCCCGCCTCCCATGGCCGGCTGTGCTGCCGGGGAGGCCTCACGGCCCTAGCATACTCGCATCCCTGGCCTGTCTATCCCTCTACTCACCCACACCTCCTGTTATATTCCGGCGACGGCAGCCGAACCAGTCAACCTCGTACTCCCCACCGCGTATGCAGCCACTGCCGTGTCTTCCCCGGCTCCGTGTCGTTCCCTTCGTAGGCCTTGCCGTCATCCACCGCCTTGGTGCTCTCGGCGCAGCGTGGTCAACGAACGACATCCATCATAAGTGGACTGTACGTGGAGAAGCTGACAGCTGGGTCCCCGGCCACACACAAAGAAATGCCTCCTTATTACGTGAAAAATAATGATTCCTCCACCTAACATCTGGGACCCACTGGAAGGACCTCTGTATTTCACAAAAAAAAATGTTCCCGCCGCTGACAGATCGGACCCACCAGCTATATCTTCGCACGCAAGGAAGTGCTTCCTTATTACGCACAAAAAAAATGAATACTTCCCCTGCTAGCTGGGACCCACCATATGGGAGGCAGACTTGTGGGCCTACTAAGTTGACGCGTACGGAGGGCTTTTTTAAACTTAGTCAATATGAACGATTCTAGCTCCAATGACCGTACGATGTCCATCCAATGGCCGTAGTGCATCTTCAACCTCTGGTCTTCTTGCTCCAGCCGCCCAAAGCCGTCGGTCGTGCCGCCTAATCCTGCCTCCCATGGCCGGCTATGCTACCGCGGAGGCCTCACTGCCCCCTACTACTCCCACCACTGGCCAGGCCAGCCCTCTACTCACCCACACCCCCTGTTATTCTACGGAGACGGCAGCCTCACAACACAGCCGAACCAGTGAACCCTCGTACTCCTCTCCGCGTGGGCATCCACTGCCGCGCCTTCCTATGCCTCGCCGTCGTCCCCTTCCTAGGCCTCGCCATCATCCACCGCCTTGGTGCTCTCTACATGGCGTGGTCAATGTGGTCAATGAATGACTTCCATCGGAAGAGTACTATACGTGGAGAGGCTGACAGCTGGGTCCACGGCCGCAGCAAGGAATTGCCTCCTTATTACGCGCAAAATAGTGATTCCTCCACCGACAGCAGGGACCCACCGGACGGGCCGCCATATTTTGCGAAAAATATGTTTCCCCCTGACTGCTGGGACCCACCAGCTACATCTTCGCACGCAAAGAAGTGCTTCCATATTACGGGCAAAAAAATGATTCGCCCCCTGACTGTTGGGACCCATCAGCTACATCTTCGCACGCAAGGAAGTGCCTGACAGTCAGGACCCACCTGGTCGAAGCCTATGTAGCGTTGTCATTCTGGTCGCGAACGTGTACGTACATACTGGTCGATCGATCTGTCTGCAGGCTGCAGCGATGAACCGTGGCCGTGTAAGGAATGGCACGTGTCGTAGTAGAGGCGCGCATGTGTCGTAGTAGAGGCGCGCACGTAGCATGTCACGCAGTCCCGTTAATATCATGTACATGTACGTACAGCGGCCAGGGTGCAAGAAAGTAAATACGGCCACATACGTACATACGGGCGGGGTCTCGAACGCCTACTCACACATACGTACGGCCAGGGCTCGTGTACATGGTTGGGTCGGAACGGAGAAACTGCATCGTCGTCGCGTTCATCGGGAGCCAACCGGCTTGGACGGAACAACCAATCGAAACGAGGCCTGGCGTACCGCAGAACGGAGGAAACGGCCTTGTGTTCGACCGGCCACGGTCGAAATGGGATCCTGTTCATTGGGAGGGGTCTGGCGTACCGCAAAACGGAGGAAACGGACTTCTCTTGGACCTCCTACGGTCGAAACGGGGTCCTGTCAATCGGGAGGGGTGTGGCGTACCGCAAAACGGAGGAAACGGACTTGTGTTGGAGCGCTACGGTCGAAACAGGGGTCCTGCTCATTGGGAGGGATGTGGCGTACCGCAAAATAGGACTCCACGGGATATTGTTCATCTCCCCCGTCGACTGCCTCCACGGGCTACTGTTCATCCACCGTCGACCTCCTCCAGCCTCCACCTGCGACTGTTCATCCACGGGCTCCTGTTCATCCAGCCTTGACCGCTCCTCCACCGGCTACTGTCCAACCAGCCCTCTCCACGGGGTCCTGTTCAACCACCCCTCCATGGGCTACTATTCATCTAGCCCTCCACCAGCTACTGTTCAACCAGCCCTCCACAGGGTCCTGTTCGTCCAGCCCTCCACGGGGTCCTGTTCATCCAGCCCTCCACAGGGTCCGGTTCATCCAGCCCTCAACGGGGTCTTGTTCATCCACCCCCAACCGGCTCGATCAGCGTCCAGTTCATCCAGCGGCAACGACCTCTACTACCACGGGGTCCTGTTCATCCAACCCCCCATCGGGAACTGTTCATCCAACCCCCCCCCAACAACACTCACTATTCATCCAGAGGCAGCATCGATCGGCTTCAGTTAGCAGCAGTAGCGAAGGAATCGCTCGGTCGGGTTCAGTTAACGGCCATCGATTGATCGCTCCGGTTCAAGAACGCGTAGCCTACACCGCAATCGCCGGGTTCGAGAGGCGAAACGCCGCCGGGTTCGTTAGAGCCCAACGCCGCACTCCACGCGTGCACGTACGAGTATGAGAGAAATGCGCATCGCTCGGCCCCCTACCACCCACCGTAACCGGGAATTCCCCGTTATTTTCCTTGCCCTCGTTTCTATCACGGTTTTTTTCCGTCATGGACGGCCCAAAGAATGTCATGCAGCTGCGTCTCTGGCCCGCCCGGGATGAAAAGCCCATTTTCTATCATGATTTTTTGTCATAGAAGTAGGAGCCCACTGCTACCTCTTGAGCACTGCGTTGGTTTTCCCTTGAAGAGGAAAGGTTGATGCAGTAAAGTAGCGTCAGTATTTCCCTCAGTTTTTGAGAACCAAGGTATCAATCCAGTAGGAGATCACGCACGAGTCCCTCGCACCTACACAAACAAATAAGAATCTCGCAACCAACGCGATAAAGGGGTTGTCAATCCCTCAACGGTCACTTACGAGACTGAGATCTGATAGATATGATAAGATAATATTTTTGGGATTTTTATGATAAAGAGAAATAAAGATGCAAAGTAAAATAAAAGGGCAATGAAAATAACTAAGTTTTGGAAGATTAATATGATGGAAAATAGACCTGGGGGCCATAGATTTCACTAGTGGCTTCTCTCAAGATAGCATAAGTATTACGGTGGGTGAACAAATTACTACCGAGCAATTGATAGAATTGAGCATAGTTATGAGAATATCTAGGCATTATCATGTATATAGGCATCACGTCCGCGACAAGTAGACCGACTCCTGCCTGCTTCTACTACTATTACTCCACACATCGACCGCTATCCAGCATGCATCTAGAGTATTAAGTTCATAAGAACAGAGTAATGCTTTAAGTAAGATGACATGATGTAGAGGGATAAACTCATGCAATAAGATTTAAACCCCATCTTTTTATCCTCGACGGCAACAATACAATAGGTGCCTTGCTGCCCCTACAGTCATTGGGAAAGGACACCGCAAGATTGAACCCAAAGCTAAGCACTTCTCCCATTGCAAGAAACATCAATCTAGTAGGCCAAACCAAACTGCTAATTCAAAGAGACTTGCAAAGATAACCAATGATACATAAAAGAATTCAGAGGAGATTCAAATATTGTTCATAGATAATCTTGATCATAAACCCACATTTCATCGATCTCAACAAACACACCGCGAAAGAAGATTACATTGAATAGATCTCCACGAGAATCGTGGAGAACTTTGTATTGAGATACAAAGAGAGAGAAGAAGCCATCTAGCTAATAACTGTGGACCCGAAGGTCTGAGGTAAACTACTCACACATCATCGGAGAGACTATGGTGTTGATGTAGAAGCCCTCCGTGATCAATGCCCCCTCCGGCGGAGCGCCGGAAAAGGCCCCAAGATGGGATCTCATGGGTACAGAAGGTTGCGGCGGTGGAAATAGGTTTTTGGCTCCGTATCTGATAGTTTGGGGGTACGTAGGTATATATAGGAGGAAGAAGTACGTCGGTGGAGTAACGTGGGCCCCACGAGGGTGGAGGGCGCGCCCAAGGGGGGTAGGCGCGCCCCCTGCCTTGTGCTCTCCTGGTTGATTTCTTGACGTAGACTCCAAATCCTCTGGATCACGTTTGTTCCGAAAATCACGGTCCTGAAGGTTTCATTCCGTTTGGACTCCATTTGATATTCTTTTTCTGTGAAACACTGAAATAGGAAAAAAACAGCAATTTGGGCTGGGCCTCCGGTTAATAGGTTAGTCCCAAAAATAATAACAAAGAGTATAATAAAGCCCATTAAACATCCAAAACAGAATATAATATAGCATGGAACAATAAAAAATTATAGATACGTCTCATCCCCAAGCTTAATTCCTGCTCGTCCTCGAGTAGGTAAATGATAAAATCAGAATTTTTGATGTGGAATGCCACTTAGCATAATTTTCAATGTAATTCTCTTAATTGTGGTATGAATATTCAGATCCGAAAGATTCAAGAGAAAAGTTTAATATTGGCATAAGAATAATAATACTTCAAGCATACTAACTAAGCAATTATGTCTTCTCAAAATAACATGGCCAAAGAAAGTTATCCCTACAAAATCATATAGTATAGTGATACGTCTCCAACGTATCTATAATTTTTGATTGCTCCATGCTATATTATCTACTGTTTTGGGAAATATTGGGATTTATTTTCCAATTTTATATTACTTTTGGGACTAACCTATTAACCGGAGGCCCAGCCCGGATTTGCTGTTTTTTGCCTATTTCAGTATTTCGAAGGAAAGGAATATCAAATGGAGTCA
Organism: Aegilops longissima; assembly: GCA_021605205.1. NCBI lineage: Eukaryota > Viridiplantae > Streptophyta > Magnoliopsida > Poales > Poaceae > Aegilops > Aegilops longissima. The sequence continues at coordinate 161,344,145 of CM038679.1, forward strand.
AAACGGAACGAAATCAACTGGAGAAGTTATTTTTGCAAGGAAAGCTACCGGATGGACTTGGACCCCACGTCAAGGAAGGAACGAGGAAGCCACGAGGGTGGGGGGCGCGCCCACCCCCCTAGGGCACGCCCCCTGCCTCGTGGGGCCCTCATGGCTCCCCTGACGTGCTTCTTCCGCCTATATAACTCCACGTACCCTAAAACTTCCAGAATAGAGTTTAGATCGGGAGTTCCGTCGCCGCAGGCCTCTGTAGCCACCAAAAACCTCTCGGGAGCCTGTTCCGGCACCATGCCGGAGGGGGAACCTTCACCGGTGGCCTTCTTCATCATCTCGGCACTCTCCATGACGAGGAGGGAGTAGTTCACCCTCGGGGCTGAGGGTATGTACCAGTAGCTATGTGTTTGATCTCTCTCTCTCTCTCTCTCTCTCTCTCTCTCGTGTTCTCTCTCGTGTTCCCTTTATGGCACGATCTTGATGTATCCCGAGCTTTGCTATTGTAGTTGGATCTTATGATGTTTCTCCCCCTCTACTCTCTTGTGATGAATTGAGTTTCCCCTTTCGAAGTTATCTTATCGGATTGAGTCTTTTATGAGAACACTTGATGTATGTCTTGCCATGCTTATCTGTGGTGACAATGGGATATCATGTGCCACTTGATGTATTTTTTGGTGACCAACTTGCGGGTTCCGCCCATGAACCTATGCATAGGGGTTGGCACACGTTCTTGACTCTCCGGTAGAAACTTTGGGGCACTCTTTGAAGTACTTTTATGTTGGTTGGATAAATCTGAGATTGTGTGATGCAAATCGTATAATCATGCCCACGGATACTTGAGGTGACAATGGAGTATCTAGGTGACATTAGGGTTTTGGTTGATTTGTGTCTTAAGGTGTTATTCTAGTACGAACTCTAGGGCTGTTTGTGACACTTATAGGAATAGCCCGCCGGATTGATTGGAGAGAATAACTTTGAGGTGGTTTCGTACCCTACCATAATCTCTTCGTTTGTTCTCCGCTATTAGTGAATTTGGAGTGACTCTTTGTTGCATGTTGAGGGATAGTTTTATGATCGAATTATGTTATTATTGTTGAGAGAACTTGCACTAGTGAAAGTATGAACCCTAGGCCTTGTTTCCTAGCATTGCAATATCGTTTACGCTCACTTTTACCACTTGTTACCTTGCTGTTTTTATATTTTCAGATTACAAATACCTTTATCTACTATCTATTTTGCACTTGTATCACCATCTCTTTGCCGAACTAGTGCACCGATACAATTTACCATTGTATTGGGTGTGTTGGGGACACAAGACACTCTTTGTTATTTGGTTGCAGGGTTGTTTGAGAGAGACCATCTTCATCCTACGCCTCCTACAGATTGATAAACCTTAGGTCATCCACTTGAGGGAAATTTGCTACTGTCCTACAAACCTGTGCACTTGCAGGCCCAACAACGTCTACAAGAAGAAGGTTGTGTAGTAGACATCATCTAGCTATGCTCTATCTTCACCACACAAAGTATTTAAATCATGCACAACCCCGATGACAAGCCAAGCAATTGTTTCATACTTTTGGTGTTCTCAACCTTTTTCAATCTTCACGCAATACATGAGCGTGAGCCATGGACATAGCACTATAAGTGGAATAGAATGGTGGTTGTAGAGAATACAAAAAGGAGAAGATAGTCTCACATCAACTAGGCGTATCAACGGGCTGTGGAGATGCCCATTAATAGATATCAATGTGAGAGAGTAGGGATTGCCATGCAACGGATGCACTAGAGCTATAAGTATATGAAAGCTCAACAAAACAAACTAAGTGGGTGTGCATCCAACTCGCTTGCTCACGAAGAACTAGGGCATTTTGAGGAAGCCCATCATTGGAATATACAAGCCAAGTTCTATAATGAAAAATTCCCACTAGTATATGAAAGTGATATTATAGGAGACTGTCTATCATGAAGATCATGGTGCTACTTTGAAGCACAAATGTGGTAAAAGGATAGTAACATTATCCCTTCTCTCTTTTTCTCTCATTTTTTAATTTGGGCCTTTTCTCTTTTTTTGGCCTCTTTTTTTTCGTCCGGAGTCTCATCCCGACTTGTGGGGGAATCATAGTCTCCATCATCCTCTCCTCACTTGGGACAATGCTCTAAAAATGATGATCATCACACTTTTATTTACTTACAACTCAATACTTAGAACAAAATATGACACTATGTGAATGCCTCTGGCGGTGTACCGGGATATGCAATGAACCAAGAGTGACATGTATGAAAGAATTATGAATGGTGGCTTTTCCACAAATACGATGTCAACTACATGATCATGCGAAGCAATATGACAATGATGGAGCGTTTCATAGTAAACGGGACGGTGGTAAGTTGCATGGCAATATATCTCGGAATGGCTACGGAAATGCCATAATAGGTAGGTATGGTGGTTGTTTTGAGGAAGGTATATGGTGGGTGTATGATACCGGTGAAAAGTGTGCGGTATTAGAGAGGCTAGCAATGGTGCAAGGAAGAGAGTGCGTATAATCCATGGACTCAACATTAGTCATAAAGAACTCATATACTTATTGGAAATATCTACAAGTTATCAAATCAGAGTATTATGTGCATGCTCCTAGGGGTATAGATTGGTAGGAAAAGACCATCGCTCGTCCCCGACCGCCACTCATAAGGAAGACAATCAATAAATAAATCATGCTCCGACTTCATCACATAACGGTTCACCATACGTGCATGCTACGGGAATCACAAACTTTAACACAAGTATTCCTCAAATCCACGACTACACAACTAGCATGACTCTAATATCACCATCTTTATATCTCAAAACAATTATCAAGCATCAAACTTCTCATAGTATTCAACACACTCATAAGAAATTTTTTACTAATCTTGGATGCCTATTACTTTAGGACTAATTTCTCTATTTAAGAAAATTACCATGCTGTTTTGTAGGACTCTCAAAATAATATAAGTGAAGCATGAGAGAACAATAGTTTATATAAAACAAATCCACCACCGTGCTCTAAAAAATATAAGTGAAGCACTAGAGCAAAAACTATATAGCTCAAAAGATATAAGTGAAGCACATAGAGTATTCTAATAAATTCTGAATCATGTGTGTCTCTCTCAAAAGGTGTGTACATCAAGGATGATTGTGGTAAACTAAAAAGCAAAGACTCAAATCATACAAGACGCTCCAAGCAAAAAACATATCATGTGGTGAATAAAAATATAGCTCCAAGTAAAGTTACCGATTGAAGTAGACGAAAGAGGGGATGCCTTCCGGGGCATCCCCAAGCTTTGGCTTTTTGGTGTCCTTAGATTATCTTGGGGTGCTGTCACGCCCAATATGCGACCCTATCCAAAAGGAACTCGAAGGTCCCACCAAGGATAGACCCGCATATTGAAACGCTTTTGCAAGGTGGATATCATTACATCAACATTATATAATAGATGGGGATACATACATAAGGCACAAATGCCACAAGAATACATCAACATCATATACAAGATCAACATCCGACTACGGATGAAACATAAACAGAAACTCCAACAATATCCACCCTGCTAGCCCAGGCTGCCGACCTGGAACCTATCCCCGATCAAGAAGAAGCGTAAGAAGAACTCCAACACAAGCAAACATCGCCTCACGCCATGATCATCGCAAACCTGTACCGCAACTGGTGGTGTAGTAATCAGTGAGCCACGAGGACTCAAAGAATCCCATTACCATGGGTATCAAGACTAGCAAAGCTTAAAGGAAAGGAAGGGGTAAAGTGGTGAGGTTGCAGCAGCGACTAAGCATATATGGTGGCTAACATACGCAGATGAGAGCGAGAAGAGAAACTAAGGAACGGTCTTCAACTAGTAATGATCAAGAAGTGATCCTGAACTCCTACTTACGCCGACATAACCCGTAAACCGTGTTCTCCTCTCGATCAACCCCAAAAGAGACACTCACGGTTACGCATACGGTTGGTGTATTTTAATTAAGATCAACTTCGGTTTTCTACAACCGACATTAACAAATTCCCATCTGCCACATAACCGCGGGCATGGCTTTCGAAAGTTCAAACCCTGCAGGGGTGTCCCAACTTAGCCCATGATAAGCTCTCGCGATCAACGAAGGATATTCCTTCTCCCCGGGAAGACCCGATCAGTCTCGGAATCCCGGCTACAAGACATTTCACAGCAATAAAACAAGACCAGCAAGACCTCCCGGCGTGCCGACACCCTGGTAGTAGCCGCGCGTATCTCATCCTAGGCCACGACCGGTTAAGCAGTCCGTACAACTAAAACAAGCCCTCAAGTTTCCCCGAGATGGCGCTGCAAAGCACTCTAGTTTGGACCAACACTTAGACAAGCATTGGCCTGGGGGGGCTAAAATAAAGATGACCCTTGAGAGCGCGACTCCCAAGGGAAAAAGGTGATAGGACAGGCAAATGGTAAAACCAATGTTGGGCCTTGCTGGAAAAGTCTTATTCAAAGCGAACTGTCAAGGGGGTCCCATAAATCACCCGACCGCGTTAGGGACGCAAAATCCGGGAACATAACACCGATATGACGGAAACTAGGGCGGCAAGAGTGGAACAAAACACCAGGCATAAGGCCGAGCCTTCCACCCTTTACCAAGTATATAGATGCATTAATTAAATAAGATATATTGTGATATCCCAACAAGTAAACATGTTCCAACAAGGAACAACATCTCCATGTTCCAACAAGGAACAAACTTCATCTTCACCTGCAACTAACAACGCTATAAGAGGGCTGCATAAGCGGTAACATAGCCAAACAACGGTTTGCTAGGAAGGGTGCAAAAGGTTAGAGGCTGACATGGCAATTTGGGATGGCTTGATAAACAGGTAATAGGTAGCGCAGCATAGCGATAGAACGAAGCAACTAGCATAGAAATGATAGTAGTGAGATCCAGGGTAACGGTCATCTTGCCTGAAATCCCGCAAGGAAGAAGAACGAGTCCATGAAGAAGACGAACGGATGAAGCCGAACCAAGCGTAGACGAGCGAATCCTCACGATCGCAACGCAACAGGAACTAACAAGAAGAAGCACACAACATAGTAAACACACCACACATAGACAAGACATGATGCACAACCAAGCATGATGCATGACAAATCTAGATGAAGCTACTCATGGCAAGAGATGATGCAAACAAGAGCAACACATCAAAGCAAATTTAAATGAGGCCGGAAGCAACATATAACAATTCCGGTAAGTCCTCATATGCAAATTTCGAAATTGGTCCAGATCTGAATAAACCTTATGTTCAAGTTGTTAAACAGCAAGTTAAGATGCACCACGATGATCTACACGAAATTCTAGTCAAGTTACATATAAAGTTCATTAGATTTGGAGCTACGGCCTAGAAGATATGAGTAAAACAAGATAAGCATGGCATTGATGCAAAATGCATACAAACATCAAGCAAAACCTCAAAACAAGGATGCAACATGATAATATGAAACTACATGCAAAATCAAGCAAGTTTCATATAGAGCACACTCAAAACGGAGCAACGGTTCAACACATACACCCTATACAAGTTTAAAGAACAAGCTGTCCAAAACAGCAACTAGGCATATTGCAAGCATCAAAACAACATGCTACAGCACCACAATATGAAAACAAAAGGCATTGGCATGATGTACAGGTAAAGCATTACAAAACATGAACACTGAGCTATCTCCAGAAACAACTAGAACATGCTCAAAATGACATGGCAAGATTGCAAATAATAACAGTTTCAGACTTATCAGAAAATAACATCAGGTTGCAATGTTTAGAGCTATCAAACAACATGTTACAGGAACTTAACATCGCAAACAAAGGCATGGCATGAATCTAATCAAAGCATATAACAAAAGTCCCTTAGTGACCATAAGCCAAAATGGATCAGAAAATATGATGGCACCCATGTAAACATGGCAAGTTATATTACAGATTCATACATGGCAGGAACAACGATAAGTAGGCATGTTGGTGAGCTTGAACCACTCACCACAGAGCAATACATGGCATGTCAAGGAAACTCACAGCAAGAAGACATGGCATAGAAGCTATACATGGCAAGAACAACATCATAGCATACACGGATCAACTACAACAACCTTGGCAAAATTGAATAACATGTAAACAACCTGCCAGGAAACATTTTGTAGCAAAAGTAGAGCTCGATTGACTCAAGCTATGGCACTCCATAATTTCAAACAAGGGCATGGATGGATATAGCAAGTCATGTATAACAAAACATCCTTACTGAAGTATCTCAAAATATGCATGGATCTCTTGGTAGAATCAAGTTAACATGGCATCAAAGTATTAGCAAAACAGGGGCTGAAATCAGCAACATCAAGACACCTCGTTTGCATGCTTGTGCTAGTCACCACATAGATCACAAAAATACATGGCATACACCCCTGGAAAGATGGCATGTCATATTACAAAAACACATGTAGGACTCATGTTCAGAGGATGCACACATCAATCATGGCAAAAATGACAAAAGTGCATGTTCTGATAAGAATCAGAAACTAACATCACATAGCACTTTTGCAACAGCATTTAGGGCATCAAGATGAGCTCAAATGAAAATGATGCAATGGATTGAAATGATGTACTCGTCGAGGCGAACATTTTGACATATTACACGCACGAAACGGAGCAATATGCAAAGAGTTATGGTGCGATGAAAATGCAATAAAATATTAGCAGAACGGGGACTAAGACGAAAATCACCTCCGCGGAAGTCAACGCGGGACGGAGGCGTGCGGGACGAGGAGATCCGGGTTCGGGGAAGCCGTTTGGTTGGTGGTGGTGGTGGATCTCGTCCAGATTTGGACGGAGAGGGGTCCGCGGTGGCGGCTCACCGGAGTTGGCCGAGGAGGTTCCGGCGAGGCCGGGCGAGGCGCCCGGCGGGGGGGCGCCGGATCCGCCGGGCGCGGCGAGGTCCCGCGGCGGAGGGCGACGAAGGAGCTTCAACGGCGGGCGGCGGCGGACGTGGAGGGCGGCATCGCCGGAGCTGGGGCCGCGAGGTCCGAGGCAGCTCGTGGCGCCGGGTCGGGCGAGGAACGCGGCGGCGCGCCCCGTCGGCGCGGCGGAGGCGGGACCCGCAAGGGGCGGCGACGGGCGATGCGCCAGCAGCGGAGGCGCGGCGGCGAGTGAAGGGCGGCGGCGGCGGGGCACTCCGGCGAGGCCGGGCGCGGGGGAGGCGGCGGCGGGCTGGCGGGAGGCGCGCCCGGTGACGGGCCAGCGGCGGGCGCGCTGGCTCATGGCAGGCCCGCGATGGGCTCCAGCGGGCCGCAGCTGGCGGAGGGCGGCGGCGCAGGCCACGTGGCACGACGCCATCGGCTGCGGGCGGCGGCGATTCGTCCGGACGGCGGACATGTCCGGCCTTGGAGGAGGTGGGATCTAGGGTTAGGGACGAATTCATCCGCGAATTTCGGAGGGGGAGATGCATTTATAGGTAGAGGGAGCTAGGAGAGTCCAAATGAGGTGCGGTTTTCGGCCACGCAATCGTGATCGAACGACCGAGAACATGGAGGGGAGTTAGGTGGGTTTTGGGCCACTTTGAAAGGGGTGTTGGGCTGCAACTCAAAGAGGGCTTTGCGGTTACCCGGTTAACCGTTGGAGTATCAAACGACCTCCAAATGATCCGAAACTTGACAGGCGGTCTACCGGTGGTATACCAAGGCCACTTGTCAAACCTCGGGGCATTCCGAGACCGTTAAACACCCGCACATGAAAAGAGGTAAAAGGGGGCGCCGGGAGACATAGGAGTGCCGGATTGCAAAACGGACAACGGGGAAAATGCTCGGATGCATGAGACGAACACGTATGCAAAATGAAATGCGCATGATGACATGATATGAAATGCAGATGATGACATGGCAAAGTGCAACACGCAAGCACATGACAAGGCAAAGACGGCGAATAACTGGCGGACACCTGGCGCATCGAATCTGGGGCGTTACAGGTACCATGGGCATCCCCAATCTTAGGCTCTTGCCACTCCTTGTTCCATAATCCATCAAATCATTTGCCCAAAACTTGAAAACTTCACAGCACAAAACTTAACAGAAAATATCGTGAGCTCCGTTAGCGAAAGAAAACAAAACACCACTTCAAGGTACTGTAATGAATTATTTATTTATTCATATGGGTGTTAAACCTACTGTATTCCAACTTATGTATGGTTTATAAACTATTTTATTAGCCATAGATTCATCAAAATAAGCAAACAACACACGAAAAACAGAATCTGTCAAAAACAGAACAGTTTGTAGTAATCTGTGACTAACGCAAACTTCTGGAACTCCAAAAAATCTACCAAAATAGGACGACCTATACAATTTGTTTATTGGTCTAATGCAATTGGAATCAGTATTTATCACGTTCTCGTGATTTCTAACAATTGTTTTCGTGAACAGAAAGTTTCTGGAATTTTCAGCAAGCTCAAATAACTATCATCCAAGAAGATCATATAGGTTTAACTTGGCACAAACACTAATTAAAACATAAAAACAAATCTAACCAGAGGCTAGATCAAATATTTATTCCTAAACAGAAGCAAAAAGCAAAAAACTAAAATAAAATTGGGTTGCCTCCCAACAAGCGCTATCGTTTAACGCCCCTAGCTAGGCATAAAAGCAAGGATAGATCTAGGTATTGCCATTATAATAGGATAGATCACGAAAACTCATTTCATATTCTCTATGTTCAGCAGAAAGTTTTCTTTGAGGCAAGCAAAAGTAATCAAAAGGGCTAAATTTAATGGGACAGAAGTCCCCAAGATCAACTTTGGGAGGTATAGGTTCCTCCTTCGGCCCTTCATATTGCACAACCAATTCATCATTTTAAGCATTTTTCTGACAGAACTTCGTGAGCCTAAACTCGAGAGAATATCCTAGCTCATTATTTCGAATAGCAAAATCATTATTAAGTTCAAAAATTCTCTCAACTAGAACATTGGTAGGAACCCTTTTTTTTAAGAAGAATGCTCAATATTAGAGAATTCTAGGAAAATACTTTGTGTGCAAGGATGCATGTGCATAAATTGCCTTTCAAGTTCAACTACAAGCATGGCGATAGTGTCCGCAAGACTACTAGTTCTATGAAGAATAGGACTACCCATAGAAGGCAAAGCACCGACACAAGTAAAGAAATCTTGGATAACTCCTTTTCCAATAATATTACCACTACCAATTCGGAATTTTTTTGTATGTAAGATAGGGGGTTCTTCAGCATGAGCATCAGAATTTTTCATGTTATTATTATTGTCCATATCGACAATAATTTACCAAATTTCAAACATAACGGCAGAAAGTGCAAGGACCAAAAAGAAAGAGGGAGGCGAACGGAAAAGTGAGGGAAAATAAAACGGCAAGGGTGAAGTGGGGGAGAGGAAAATGAGAGGCAAATGACAAATAATGTAATGCGAGGGATAAGAGTTTGTGATGGGTACTTGGTATGTCTTGACTTGGCACGAATCTCCCCGGCAACGGCGCCAGAAATCCTTCTTGCTACCTCTTGAGCACTGCGTTGGTTTTCCCTTGAAGAGGAAAGGGTGATGCAGAAAGTAGCGTAAGTATTTCCCTCAGTTTTGAGAACCAAGGTATCAATCCAGAGAGGAGATCACGACGAGTCCCTCGCACCTACACAAAAAATAAGAACCTCGCAACCAACGCGATGAAGGGGTTGTCAATCCCTCAACGGTCACTTACGAGAGTGAGATCTGATAGATATGATAAGATAATATTTTTGGTATTTTTATGATAAAGAGAAATAAAGATGCAAAGTAAAATAAAAGGGCAATGAAAATAACTAAGTGTTGGAAGATTAATATGATGGAAAATAGACCCGGGGGCCATAGATTTCACTAGTGGCTTCTGTCAAGATAGTATAAGTATTACGGTGGGTGAACAAATTACTGTCGAGCAATTGATAGAATTGAGCATAGTTATGAGAATATCTAGGTATGATCATGTATATAGGCATCACGTCTGCGACAAGTAGACCGACTCCTGCCTGCATCTACTACTATTACTCCACACATCGACCGCTATCCAGCATGCATCTAGAGTATTAAGTTCATAAGAATAGAGTAATGCTTTAAGTAAGATGACATGATGTAGAGGGATAAACTCATGCAGTATGATATAAACCCTATCTTTTTATCCTCGATGGCAACAATACAATACGTGCCTTGCTGCCCTAACATCATTTGGGAAAGGACAACGCAAGATTGAACCCAAAGCTAAGCACTTCTCCCATTGCAAGAAAGATCAATCTAGTAGGCCAAACCAAACTGATAATTCAAAGAGACTTGCAAAGATAACCAATCATACATAAAAGAATTCAGAGGAGATTCAAATATTGTTCATAGATAATCTTGACCATAAACCCACAATTCATCAGTCTCAACAAACACACCGCAAAAGAAGATTACATCGAATAGATCTCTACGAGAATTGTGGAGAACTTTGTATTGAGATCCAAAGAGAGAGAAGAAGCCATCTAGCTAATAACTATGGACCCGAAGGTCTGAGGTAAACTACTCACACATCATCGGAGAGGCTATGGTGTTGATGTAGAAACCCTCCGTGATCAATGCCCCCTATGGAGGAGCGCTGGAAAAGGCCCCAAGATGGGATCTCACGGGTACATAAGCTTGCGGCGGAGGAAATAGGTTTTTGGCTCCGTATCTGATAGTTTGGGGGTACGTAGGTGTATATAGGAGGAAGAAGTACGTCGGTGGAGCAACGCGAGCCCCACGAGGGTGGAGGGCGCGCCCAAGGGGGGTAGGCGTGCCCCCTGCCTCGTGCTCTCCTGGTTGATTTCTTGACGTAGACTCCAAGTCCTCTGGATCACGTTTGTTCCGAAAATCACGTTCCCGAAGGTTTCATTCCGTTTGGACTCCGTTTGATATTCTTTTTCTGCGAAACACTGAAATAGGCAAAAAACAGCAATTTTGGCTGGGCCTCCGGTTAATAGGTTAGTCCCAAAAATAATATAAAAGCGTATAATAAAGCCCGTTAAACATCCAAAACAGAATATAATATAGCATGGAACAATAAAAAATTATAGATACGTTGGAGGCGTATCACCCACCACATGTATGATGATACCGGATTTTGTCACAATTATCGTCATAGAAGTGTCATAAGCATGATAGGAAAAAAATTCGTTCAGCCCAAAATGTCACAGATGTGTATTTTTTTGTAGCGATATGGGTACCATGAGTTATTATTGTTGACATCACCCTTGAGGTGAATACGTTGGGAGGCGAAATTATAAGCCCCTATCATTCTATGTGTCCGGTTGAAACGTTTTGCTCATGGATATGCGGTGAGTGTTAGCAATCATAGAATACTATATGATGGTTGAGTATGTGGAGCTCTTACTTAGACTCTGTTGAATAAGTTGAATCGCAATTCTTTGGTGACTAAGAATATAGGTTGTTGAGTTTCAAGGGAATTCATTGTTTGAGCCTTAACATGTGAATTGGTTGCTACTTTAACATGATGAGTTTTATGAGAAAGAGTTGCTGTCATGATGCTAGGAAACGTGATTGAAATTATCATTGATCAATCTTATGCACTTTGCTAGCATTCACACTTCATAAATTATTTCTTCTATCATTTACCTACTCGAGGACGAGTAGAAATTAAGCTTGGGGTTGCTGATACGTCTCCAACGTATCTATAATTTATGAAGTATTCATGTTGTTATATTACCATTCTTGGATGTTTTACAATCATTTTATAGCAACTTTATATCATTTTTTGGGACTAACCTATTGACCCAGTGCCCAGTGCCAGTTGCTGTTTTTACTTGTTTTTTACATCGATCAATATCAAATGGAGTCCAAACACCCCAAAACTTTTTGTGGATTTGTTATGGACCAGAGGACATCCAATGGGCCAGAGCAGCCCTGGGGGTGCCCGGAGGGGGGCACAACCCACCCGGACGCGCCTAGGCCTTCAGGCGCGCCCCAGTGGGTTGTGCCCACCTCGGTGGCCTCCCGTACCCCCTCTTCGCCCTATAAATTCCTAAATATTCCAAAAACACTCGCGGAGACCCTAGATCAGAAGTTCCGCTGCCACAAGCCTCTGTAGCCACGAGAAATTAATCTAGACCCCGTTCTGGCACCCTTTCGGAGGGGGGAATCATCACCGGTGGCCATGTCCATCATCCCGGTGGCCACCATGATGAGGAGGGAGTAGTCCACCCTCGGGGCTGAGGGTTTGTTCTAGTAGCTATGTGTTTAATATCTCCCTCTCTCATGTTCTTGATGGCACGATCTTGATGTATTGGGGGCTTTGTTAATATAGTTGGATCATATGATGTTTTCCCCTCTCTATCTTGTTGTGATGAATTGAGTTTTCCCTTTAAAATTTCGTTTTATCGGATTGAATACTTTTATGGATTTGAGAGCACTTGATTTATGTCTTTCATATGAATACCCGTGGTGACAAAGGGGTATTATTTTAATTCACATGATATATGTTTTGGCACTCAACTCGCAGATTCCCGAGGTGACATTGAGGTAATATACACATAGGGGTTGATGCACGTTCTCGTCTTTTGTTTCTCTGGTAGAAATCTTGGGGAACTCTTTGAGGTTCTTTGTGTCAGATTGAGTATTATGAATCTAAATTTTCTTTGGTGTTATTTTAGTACGAACTCTTGATAGATCAATCGGAAAGAATAACTTAGTGTTATTTTAGTACGAACTCTTGATAGATCGATCACAAAGAATAACTTGGTGATACGTCTCCAACGTATCTATAATTTTTTATTGTTCCATGCTGTTATATTATCAATCTTGGATGTTTTATAATAATTTTATAGTCATTTTATATCATTTTTTGGTACTAACCTATTGACTTAGTGCCAAGTGCCAGTTGTTGTTTTCTGCATGTTTTTTACATCAGAGGAAATCACTGTCAGACGGAGTCCAAATGCAACGAAACTTCATGAAGATTTTTTTTGGACCAGTAGGAACATAATGGGCCCTGGCTGCGCCTGGAGGGTGCCCTGAGGGGGGCACAACCCACCAGGGCGCGCCAGGAGGCCCAGGCGCGCCCCGGTGGGTTGTGCCCACCTCGGGTGCCCCCGGGCCGCCTCTTTGCTCTTTAAATACCCCAATATTCCCAAAACCCTAGGGGAGTCGATGAAATATTCATCCAGCTGCCGCAGAGTCCAGAACCACCAAATCCTATCTAGACACCATCTCGGATGGGGTTCACCACCTCCATTGGTGCCTCTCCGACGATGTGTGAGTAGTTCTTTGTATACCTTTGGGTCCGTAGTTAGTAGCTAGATGGCTTCATCTCTCTCTCTGAATCCTCAATACAATGGTCTCTTGGAGATCCATATGGTGTAACTCTTTTGCGGTGTGTTTCTTGGGATCGATGAACTTTGAGTTTATGATCAGATCTATCTTTTTATATCCACGAAAGTATTTGAGTTTTATTTGATCTCTTTTTCTGCATGATATCTTATAGCCTCGTATTTCTTCTTCGATATTTGGGTTTTGTTTGGCCAACTTAATCTATTTATCTTGCAACGGGAAGAGGTGCTTTGTAGTGGGTTCGATCATACGGTGCTTGATCCCAGTGACAGGAAGGGAACCGACACGTATGTATCGTTGCTAGTAAGGATAAAACGATGGGGTCTATAACTACATAGATAGATCTTGTCTACATCATGGCATCATTCTTATTGCATTACTCCATTTTTGCATGAACTTAATACACTAGATGCATGCTGGATAGCGGTCGATGTGTGGAGTAATAGTAGTAGATGCAGGCAGGAGTCGGTTTACTAATCTTGGATGTGATGCCTATATAAAGATCATTGCATGGATATTGTCATGAGTATTTGAAGTTCTATCAATTTCCCAACAAGTAATTTGTTCACCCACCGTTTGCTATTTTTCTCGAGAGAAGCCACTAGTGAAACCTACGACCCCCGGGTCTCTTTCTCATATATTTGCTTTTGCGATATACTTTTTCCTCGCATTTATTTTCGGATCTATTAAACCAAAAATACAAAAATACCTTCCTGCATTTTATTTCTATTTATTTTATTTGGCGTTCGATCTATCAATCTACTACAATTTGTCTCACGTCCGTTTGCCTATCTTGAGGCGCCGTACCCCGGAAGGAATTGACAACCCCTTTAACATGTCGGGTTGCGAGGATTTGTTATCTGTGTGCAGGGGCTGTTTACGTTGTGTTGCTTGGTTCTCCTACTGGTTTGATAACCTTGGTTTCATATCTGAGGGAAATACCTACTGACGCTGTGCTGCATCATCCCTTCCTCTTTGGGGAAATACCGACGCAGCTTCAAGCGACATCAAAAGGAATTTTCTGGCGCCGTTGCCGGGGAGGATCTTCAACATATACTAGGTTCCTAATCATAAATCTCATCTCCTAGCAATTTACATTATTTGCCATTTGCCTCTCGTTTTCCTCTCCTCCACTTCACAAAAATTTGTCGTTTTATTCGCCTCTCTTTTTCACTCGCCGTTTTCTTGCCGGATCTGTTTTTTTGTGCAATCTTGTTTGTTGTTGTTATCGTTATAGATAGTTCTTCCTCTATTGCTTGCACTCCCGAGAACGAGGTTCTCAACTTTAAACAAAGGGGAGGAGAAAATTTAGAAGATGCTTGGTATAGAATTTGCAATGCTCATAATAGATCTATCCGTAAGCAATCTACCGTTGTTCTTCTTTGTTGTTTTTATGTTGGCATCACCACTTGGTATAGATTCGTCCCTGATATGATTACCGGAGGAAATTTCTTGATGTGTCCTTCTCTTGATGCCTTTAATGCTATGGGAAATTTTGTGGGCTCACCACCTCTCATGATTAATGAAACAACTTTGACTCTTGAGCATGTTATGGAAAGACTAGATGCCATTGAAAAGAAAATTCTCACCAAAGATCATATGGAAATTATAGATAAAAATATGCATAATTTTGTCACCAATATTGGGTCAAAAGCGGGAGATATTTTTAAGTTGCTAAAAGACAAGGGTACCGTAATTCATGAAAGAATAGAAGAAAGCCCATCTCGGATCGATAAATTACAAGAAATTTTTAGTAATCTAAGCATGGCTTTCACTTCCGCTAAAACTATTGAAAAACCTCACTTAAAGATTGGCAAAGTTACCAAGAACAAGGGTGCAACTTATAGTAACAGTAATAAAGAAGATCTTAAGATGATTGGTATTCACCCGGATCTTGTTGAAGTGATAAGAGATCCTTTTTGCAAGAATAAATTTTTTGAATTTATTTATTCCTTGGAGTGTTGTTATTGAATATCTTTATGCTAACTCTTTGAAGGATTCTAAGTGTTTGATTGAAGAGTTGGACAAAGATGACAAAACTTAGATCTTTACTTTATGCCTAGCTAAGGGCGTAAAACTATAGCGCTTGTTGGGAGGCAACCCAATGAATAAAATTTAATTTTGCTTTTTTTTCTGTTATTGAGTGTTAGCACAATTATGCTACTATTATGATTGTTTTTGTGTGTTTTAATTAGTGTTTGTGCCAAGTAGAACCAATAGGATCTTCTTGGGTGATAGTTGTTTGATCTTGCTGAAAAAAAAGATAAACTTTGCGCTCATGAAAACAATGCTCATCTTTTATCAGAAAGAGATTTTGCCCTGATTCCTTTTGCAGAAGTTTAATATACAAATTATGCAGTTCGTCCTACTTTTTCAGAATTTTTTGAGGTCCAAAAGTTTTCACAATAGTAAGATTGCTACAGACTGTTCTGTTTTGACAGATTCTAATTTTTTTTTGCGTTGTGTGCTTATTTTGATGGCTCTATGGTTTTCTTTGATGAGTTTTTGCCATAGAAAAGTTGGAATACAGTAGATATAATGCAAAAACAAAATGGTTTGGTACAGTACTTATAGTAGTGATTTGCTTTCGTTTACTAAGGATCTCACGAAGGTTTTGTTGAGTTTTGTGTGATTGAAGTTTTCAAGTTTTGTGTTATCTTATGATGGATGAAGGAATAAAGGATAGAAGAGCCTAAGCTTGGGGATGTCCCGGCATCCCAAGATATTATCCAAAAATGAGCAACCAACTAAGCTTGGGGATGCCCCCGAGTGGCATCCCCTCTTTCTTCTAACGACCATCGGTATTTTACTCGAAGCTATATTTTTATTCGTCACATAATATGTGTTTTTCTTGGAGCGTCTTGTATGATATGAGTCTTTGCTTGTTTTATTTTGTGTTTTAAGTCTTGATGTCTTGCTGGACACACCTATTTGAGAGAGCCAAAATTATGTCATGACTTGTTAGAATTGCTCTCTATACTTCACTGAAATTTTTATGAGCTATGGACTTGCTCTAGTACTTCACTTATATCTTTTTGAGCACGGTGTGCTTTAGTATTTTTGAAGAAATGCTCTATTGCTTCACTTATATTTATTTGAGAGTTAGTAAAATTTTCAGGAAATTCTCTCTTGCTTCACTTAAATTATTTTGAGAGAAAGAAAAATTTATGCTCATGATCTTCACTTATATTTGTTTGAGCTTATGAAAAGCAACACATGAAAATTAGCCCAAAGTGATAGATATACAAGAAGGATATAATAAAAACTTTCATGAAGATCATTGGACAAAATAAACTTGATTCTTAGTAATAGTTTTGAGATATGATGATGTGATATGTAAGTTATGTTGATGAGTTATTATGCTTTAGTAAGAACATTGGTGTTAAGGTTTGTGATTCCGTATGCAAGCACGAAAGTCAATAGTCATGCAATGAAATTATATCCTGCTTGTGGTGCATTATTCGGTGTTATTTATGCTTAATGCTTGCTTATGATATTATTTGTTTCTTGGTTAGTCGCTTCTCAATCTTTTGCTAGCCTTCATTTTTGCACAATGTATGATCTTTACTTGTGCATCCAAAATCCTTTAAACCAGTTTTGCCACATGAGTCCACTATATCTACCTATATGCGGTATTATTTTACCGTTCTAAGCAAATTTGCATGTGCCATTTCTAATTTTCAAAATAAACTTCTCTTTTGTGTGTTCGTTTCGCTCACGGAACGGTGAGGGGTGGCTAATATTTTCCATGCTGGATGTGTTATTCTCACGATGAGTGTTTATTCGCTTGTCATTGCACGAGAGTAAGACAAAGGTTTTAGAGATGCCCAGTCCCGGAATGAAAGAAATGAATTTACTTTATGTTGTCAAATAATAAATTCCTTGGAAAGTGCTGGTATGGAGGGCAACCGTGGATACGGCTAGCCTTGGAAAGTGAAAGTATGGTGGAAAAAGGAATAAAATTTATTTTCTGTTTGGGAACTGCCTATGATATATTTAGCATGGAAAGTGTTGGGAACTCTAAGTCATTTTCGTTGGTGGGATGGATACACCTCCCAAAATGCTTTTATCTCTAAATTTTTTGCTTTAAGCTTTGGCACCTCTACAAATCCCTACTTCCCTCTATGAAGGGCCTTTCTTTTACTTTATGCAATTTTTTTCGAAATTTGAGTCACCATCTTCTCTTACAAAAGCACCAACTAGCAGGCAATATGATCGTACTTAAGTATTTGGTCTAGCTAATATGCGAGTGTGTTTCATGAATGGATCAATGGTTGAGCATGATGGGCTAGGGATAACTTATTTTAGCGTTGATATTTTGAAAGACATGGTTGCTTCTTGATATGCTTGAGTATTTAAATTATCATGTCAAAACTAGACTATTGCTTTGAATCACATAAAAGTCAAAATGTCCATGCTATAAAGAAAATAATATGATATGACATGTCAGGCAGCATTCCAAATAAAAAATTCTATTTTTATCACTAACCTACTCGAGGACGAGTAGGAGTTAAGTTTGGGGATGCTGATACGTCTCCAATGTATCTATAATTTTTTGTTGTTCCATGCTATTATATTATAAATCTTGGATGTTTTATAATCATTTTATAGTCATTTTATATCATTTTTTGGTACTAACCTATTGACATAGTGCTAAGTGCCTATTGCTGTTTTCTGCATGTTTTTACATCGCAGGAAATCAATATCAAACGGAGTCCAAATGCAACGAAACTTCACGGGGAATTTTTTTTGGACCAGAAGGAACATGATGGGCCTTGGCTGCACCTAGGGGGTGCCCCGAGGGGGGCACAGCCCACCAGGGCGCGCGAGGAGGCCCAGGCATGCCCTTGTGGGTGGTGCCCACCTCGGGTGCCCCCGGACTACCCCAATATTCCCAAAACCCTAGGGGAGTCGACGAAATATTCATCCAGCCGCCGCAGAGTCTAGAACCACCAGATCCAATCTATACACCATCTCGGATGGGGTTCACCACCTCCATTGGTGCCTCTCCCATGATGCGTGAGTAGTTCTTAGTAGCTAGATGGCTTCGTCTCTCTCTCTCTCTCTCTCTCTCTCTGAATTCTCAATACAATGGTATCTTGGAGATCCATATGATGTAACTCTTTTGCGGTGTGTTTGTTGGGATCGATGAACTTTGTGTTTATGATCAGATCTATCTTTTTATATCCATGAAAGTATTTGAGTTTCTTTGATCTCTTTTATGCTTGATCTCCTATAGCCTCGTATTTCTTCTCCGATATTTGGGTTTTCTTTGGCCAACTTGATCTATTTATCTTGCAATGGGAAGAGGTGCTTTGTAGTGTGTTCGATCTTACGGTGCTTGATCCCAGTGGCAGAAAGGGAACCGACACATATGTATCGTTGCTACTAAGGATAAAACGATGCGGTCTATCCCTACATAAATAGATCTTGTCTACATCATGTCATCGTTCTTATTGCATTACTCCATTTTTCCATGAACTTAATACACTAGATGCATGCTGGATAGCGGTCGATGTGTGGAGTAATAGTAGTAGATGCAGGCAGGAGTCGGTCTACTAATCTTGGACGTGATGCCTATATAATGGTCATTTCCTGGATATCGTCATGAGTATTTGAAGTTCTATCAATTGCCCAACAGTAATTTGTTCACCCACCGTTTGCTATTTTTCTCGAGAGAAGCCACTAGTGAAACCTACGGCCCCCGGGTCTCTTACTCATATATTTGCTTTTGCGATCTACTTTTTCCTTGCATTTATTTTCAGATCTATTAAACCAAAAATACAAAAATACCTTGCTTCCTTTTACTTCTATTTATTTTATTTGGCGTTCGATCTATCAATCTACTTCAATTTATCTCACGTCTGTTTGCCTTTCTTGAGGCGCCGTACCCTGGAAGGGATTGACAACCCCTTTAACACGTCGTGTTGCGAGGATTTTTTTTTCTGTGTGCAGGGGCTATTTATGTTGTGTTTCTTGGTTCTCCTACTGGTTCGATATCCTTGGTTTCATATCTGAGGGAAATACCTACCGCCTGTCGGTGTACTAAAGTTTTGGCCTTTAGCACCCCATACTTGTGCATGGGCAGTCGTAACCCCACGCGTGGCAAAGCGTGAAGAGGGCGATCGGGGACAGATACAAGACAAAGAAACACAGCCAAGTCAGAGAACTGAGGACGAGCTGGATCCCCGGCAAGGCCCTTACCGGGGCGGCTTGCGAGACCCCGGCAAGGTCCTTGCCGAGATGACTTACAGAGCACCAACCAGAGCACCACCCTTGTGGTTGAGTGCTCTGACACCATCGACAATGTTAAGACCAGAATCCAAGGGCGCGCGTGTAATGGCGTGCAGATCTTTGTGAAGGCCAGAAGACGAGACGCCGGCAAGATCCCTGTCGAGGACGCCCACGAGGTCCCGGCAAGATCCTTGTCGAGGACGCCCACGAGGCCCCAGCAAGATCCTTGCCGG
Organism: Aegilops longissima; assembly: GCA_021605205.1. Classification (NCBI taxonomy): domain Eukaryota; kingdom Viridiplantae; phylum Streptophyta; class Magnoliopsida; order Poales; family Poaceae; genus Aegilops; species Aegilops longissima. Next base: position 161,364,000 of record CM038679.1, read on the forward strand.
GGACATCAGCAAGATCGTGGCCAGACTCGGCTGCCCAGTCACCACTCCAGTGCGGGGGAGGACCTGGCAGCCTGGCAGGCGCCTGCATGGTGGCATGCAGATCTTCGTGAAGACCCTGCCACCTCCCCAGCACAGCAGCTGGCCAGCCAACTTGGCACTGCATGCCTCATTGGCATGGACGCGTGTCGAGACGGGGTGAGGACACATAAGCGGTGCATTTAATGCGTTTGTCCTTAGATGACCAAGATAAGCATGTGTACTGTAGCGGTTTACAGCTCCTGCATCCACTGTAGTTAGTTTATACCTCCTGTATGCCACTGTGGCAGCCCCCTGGTCATATAAATGGAGGCCCACGGTGTACTGGAGAAGAATTCGGCTTTTTGTACCTATCGGCCCAGCTTGCATGCGTAGCAACAAGCCGAAGCTCAAGAATACTCAATACACAATCAAGCAGGACTAGGGTTTTACGCATCTTAGCGGCCCGAACCTGGGTAAAGACCTGTGGTGTTGATCACAAGATGTGCTCTTTTCATAGCCCCTGTCCCCTGCCGAACCGTAGAAGGGATCCCCGTGGTCTCATAGGTGTCGTTTCCCCGACATCTTTGGTGCGCCAGGTAGGGGATCAGAGCTTTGCAAACCTGATCTAGCGATTAGCACGTCGTTTCATCGATCACCATGGCTCCCAAGAAGAAGGGGATCACGGCGATCGGTTCGTCCGGAGCTGAACCGCCCGTGCCAGCGCGGACAGGCGAAGGGGCAGCCGCGGGTGGTGGCGGAGGCGTGGCCCGTGAGCATCCACAACACTCGGGCAATCGAAGCCAGGCGAGCAGCGTTGTTCGTGCCCGAGATGACGAGACACACGCCGCTGGGTCCAAGGGCGGAGCCGTGCTGCCCACGGGCGGCACGGCGACCTCCAAGACGCCCCCGTCGGCGCCCGCGCCGTGATCTTCCCAGGTCACGCATGACGAGCAACGCCGCGACGTTGGTGACCCCGGGCGCCGCCGCGGGAAAAGCCCTCTACACCACTCTCGAGATGCACCGGGCCAGCATGCATGCCTAGATGCTGGCGAATAGGGCGGGCGGCTGCAAAACCGTGGTAGAGCTCCTTCTAGCGTGGTTAGAAGTCAGAGCGTGTGACGGTCCATGCAGCTTTCGCTACCACCCGCGCTAGCAGAAGCGTTGGCACACGTGCAACTGCTCCTTGACTTTCCTCTTGCTGCGGAGAAGCTCGATGAGTGGAGAGCTAACATCCAGAGCCTCATCAGCTTTGCCAATAAAGATGAACCGCGACCAGCAGGGCCCTCGTGTCGGTGCTCTGTCGAGCCGGCGCATGCCGGTGGTGGAAGGACCGGAGGTGCTGCGACCACGGTGCACTCTCCTCCTCCACGCCAGCAACAACAGCCGCCAACTTGTTGCGCCGGCGCCTGTGACAATGTTTCCACATCATCGTCCGACTCACGAGCCCGCCGCGACCAACGTCAAGTTATTCAGGAGCGAGTCCAGGAGGATGCTCGGACCACTATCGAGCGGCGACGGGAAGCACGCCATCAGTCAGATAGGTGCGCAGGGCCCACTGTGGACCAACCTGCACCGAGGGGTTCTAGTGACTTACCTTACAAGGTGGGGTTTCCTGGTTTTGCCCGTGAGCTGCGGCGATTCTAGTGCCCACCCACCGCACATTCAAGCCTGAGGTCAGAGAGAAGTACAACGGCAAGACTCATCCATCAGAGTTCTTGAGCATCTACACCATCGCGATGCAAGCTGTCGGGGATCACGAAGACAAGGTGCTTGCCAATTACTTCCCGTTGGCACTTAAGCCCAACGTCATGTCATGGTTGATGCACCTGCCAGCGGATTCCATTTCTTCTTGGTCGGATCTGTGCCACGAATTTGTTGGCGCCTTTACCGGCGGCCACCAAGCTCCTGGGCAGGCGAGTGATTTGCATGTCATCCCCCAGAAGGACGGCGAAACCCTGAGCAAGTACATACAGAGATTTAGCTGTGTGCAATACAACATCCCAGACGTTCATCCCGCTGCCGTCATCAGTGCATTCCATCAGAATGTGCGCAACCGCAAGATGTGCGAGGAGCTGGCGATGAACAAGGTTAGGGATGTTGCCGAGCTTTATATTTTGGCCGCAGATGTGCTCGGGCAGAAGAAGGGAGGAAGTACCCCGGCGAAGATGCCGGCGCGGAAACTAACTCCGCGGACGAAGATGCCGTCGCCCCAGCAAAGAAGGGCCGACGACGCAATAGGAAGCACAAGGGAAAGATCGTGCTTGCCGTCAAGGGATGCGGCGACCCCGGCGCCGCCAGGAAGGCCAAGGCTGACGACCCCGGCAAGGAAGTTGCCGGGTGCGCCGCCTGTCGGGCCTTGGCGACTGCTGACAAGCCAGAAGGCTCCGACAAGCAGTACTGTAGATCCATCGCACCAAGGGCCATGACCTCCAGAATTGCCGGTAGGTTGAGCTGCTCGCAGAGAAGCAGAGAGCTGAGTATGAGAGGCGCAACATGGAGAAGGGCCAGGACAGTGCTGAGGGGTCCAGCAAGAATCGTGGTGGCCGAGGAGGTCGTCGTGGCAAAGATAACCAACCAGAGAGGCCCGCTCGGGGCCGCGATAATAAAGAGGGAGACGATGATCATGATGAGGACGACGAGTCCAGCGAGCACGTGTTCCAGAAAGCTACAGAGGCCATGTGTGTCGATTGTGGCGCCTCGTTGCATACCTCTCACCGCCGACTGAAATAGTGGGCGCGTGAAGTCACTGCAGCAGAACCATCGTTCGATGCTCAGAAGCCACTGAAGTGGTCCAACACGCCTATCATTTTTTACACCGAGGATCACCCTGATCGCACAACAGCGGTCGGGTGTTTGCCGTTGTTGGTTTCACCAACGATACGCAACCTCAAGGTGACAAAAGTGCTAGTCGACGGTGGGGCCAGTCTGAACTTGATCTCGCCCTCTGTGATCAAGAGGCTGCAAATCCCTGATGGAGATCTTGAGGAAACGGGCATGTTTCAAGGGGTCAACCCGGGGAGGAGTCAGCCGAAAGGAAAAATCACATTTCCCTTTACATTTGGGGGCGACCTGAACTATGGGACGGAGAAGATCATTTTTTATGTTGCCAAGAAACCCTTGCCCTATAATGGGATCCTCGACCGCCCAGCGCTGGCCAAGTTCATGGCGGCATCACATTACGCCTACAACACGTTGAAGATGCCCGAGCCAATGAGCATCATAACCGTCCCCTCCGACAAGAAAGACGCGCTCATCTGCGCCGATCAACTCTACCGGGAGGCAGTTGCAGCAACCGCCGCCAAGGCACTTGCTCCTACTGTTGAGGCCCCGGGAAGGAAGAAAACCGGCAAGACCTTTGCCCCTGCCGGCAAGGTCCCTTCCGAAGAGACCTTTTCTGGCAAGACCTCCTACACCCACTCCGGCAAGCGCGCCTCTTCGGAGTGATGCGCTCCCGTCGAGGACGTGCCAGAGAGCTCCACCGGTAAGAGCAAGAAATCCAAGGCAGCACCACCAGAGACCAAGAAGGTTCCCGTCAAGGAGGACAACACGGGCGGGGCTTTTACTATAAGCTCCACCCTCGACAGCAAATAGGAAAGCGCGCTCGTCACCTTCCTGCGGGCGAATGTCGATGTGTTTGCATGGCAAGCATCTGACATCCCCGGCATTCCCAGGGAGGTGATTGAGAACCATCTTGTTGTCTGTCCTCATGCGTGGCCCGTCAAGAAGAAGGTCAGGAATCAAGCTTTGGAGCGGCAAGAGTTCATCATCGAGGAGATTAGGAAGTTGGAAGCAACAGGCTTGGTCAGAGGAGTGCTCCAACGAACATGGTTGGCCAACCCGATGGTGGTGCGCAAGGCAAATGGGAAATGGAGGCCGTGCATTGATTATACATATATCAATAAAACCTGCTCAAAGGATCCTTTCCCTTTGCCGCGCATTGACCAGATCGTGGACTCCACTGCCGGGTGCGACCTGCTATCGTTCCTTGATGCCTATTCAGGATACCATCAAATCTTTATGATGAAGGAAGACGAAGAGAAGACCGCCTGCATCACCCCATGTGGTACGTATTGTTTTATACGGATGCATTTCGGGTTGAAAAGTGCTGGTTTGACATTTGCTAGAGCAGTTCAGATTGGTTTTGAGCCCCAGCTCCATAGAAATATGGAGGCTTACAAGGATGGAAACATTTACAAATTTGTGCAAGATCAATCTCAAGCTCAACCCTGAGAAGTGTGTGTTCGGTGTTCCATCCGGTAAAATTCTCGGGTTCTTTGTGTCTCGGTGCGGGATCAAAGCAAACCCCGACTAGATCAAGGAAATTGAGCAGATTGAAGCGCCAAGGCGAGTCAAAGATGTGTGTCGGCTTGCCGGCTGCGTTGCTACTTTAAGTAGGTTTATCTCCAAATCTGCTGAGCGCGCCCTCCCCTTCTTCAAGATTTTGAAGAAGGAGGGGCCCATGAAATGGACCCCGGAGGCCGAGGCAGCGCTACATGATTTGAAGAAGAGGTACCTCTCCTCTACGCCAATACTAGTTACGCCCAAACCACAAGAGTTGTTGCTGCTATATCTAGCGGCAACGAATCAAGTGATCAGTGATGTGCTAGTGGTGCAGAGGGAGGTTGACGAAGAAGCGGTAGCAGTGGCAAGGCTGTCAGACGACGAGCCAAAGTTCCCCCTGCAGGGTCTGGTGCCGGCAAGGCAGGAGCCCCGACAGAGTCTGGCACTGGCAAGGCAGGATCTGCACAAGCAAATGAAGTGGTACAGAGGAAGAAGATGATGCAGCATCAGGTTTACTTCGTCATCTTCCTCTTGCAGGGGGCTAGATCAAGGTACTCCGGTGTGCAGAAGTTGCTCTTCGGCCTCCTTATGGCCTCGAGGAAGCTGCATCATTATTTTCAAGCACATGAGATCACCGTCATCACTCGCTTCCTGTTGCAACGGATCTTACACAACCCAGAAGCAACCGGAAGGATTATGGAATGGGCGTTGGAACTGTCAAGCTTTGGTCTCAGGTTTGAGAGCACATCGACAATCCAGAGCAGGGCTTTGGAGAAATTCATTGCAGAATGGACCTCAACGCCTGACGAAGAAATTCAAGAGACCACTCTCCCCGGCAAGGAAACAAGCCAGAACTGGGTTATGTACTTTGATGGGGCTTTCTCGTTGCAAGGTGCTGGTGTCGTAGTGTTGCTAGTCGCGCCCACCGGAGAGCACCTCAAGTACGTAGTCCAAATGCACTTTTTCCCGGGAGAGATCAACGAACAACACCATGGAGTATGAGGGGCTGCTTGCCGGTCTCAAGATCGCGGCAGACCTTGGTGAGGGAGTCCTGGATTAGGGGGTGTCCGGATAGCCGGACTATAGCCTTTGGCCGGACTCCTGGACTATGAAGATACAAGATTGAAGACTTTGTCCCGTGTCCGGATGGGATTTTCCTTGGCGTGGAAGGCAAGCTTGGCGATACGGATATGTAGATCTCCTACCATTGTAACCGACTCTGTGTAACCCTAACCCTATTCGGTGCCTATATAGACCAGATGGTTTTAGTCCGTAGGAGGAACAACAATCATACCATAGGCTAGCTTCTAGGGTTTAGCCTCTCTGATCTCGTGGTAGATCTACTCTTGTACTACCCATATCATAAATATTAATCAAGCAGGAGTTGGGTTTTACCTCCATCGAGAGGGCCCGAACCTGGGTAAAAACATCGTGCCCCATGTCTCCTGTTACCATCCGCCTAGACGCACAGTTCGGGACCCCCTACCCGAGATCCGCCGGTTTTGACATCGACATTGGTGCTTTCATTGAGAGTTCCTCTGTGTCGTCATCCTTAGGACTGATGGCTCTTCCGATCATCAACAACGATGCGCTCCAGGGTGAGACTTTTCTCCCCGGACAGATCTTCATATTCGGCGGCTTTGCACTGCAGGCCAATTCGCCTGGCCATCTGGAGCAGATTGAAAGCTACGCCCCTGGCCACCAGGTCAGATTTGAAGTTTGAACTACGGTGACGTCGCGGAGACTTTATCTTCGACGGGTTCGAGCCACAGCCAAGCGCGCTGCCCTGCCACGAGGGGCATGATCTAGCTCTGCCGCCGAACAGTGTCCTGGAGGCCGCACCAGTGTCCGCTCCGACCTTTAGTTCAGAGCCGATCGCGCCGATCGAGGATGGGTGGCTGGACACCGCCTCGGGGGCTGCAATCTCTACGGCGATTGAGCCGTACACCTACCCCGTCCTTTGCGAAGCTCGTGACTCCAAGGTGCCGGACTCTCCTCCGGACTCCCAGCCTTCCGCGCCCCTGCGAATCGAATCCGATTGGGCGCCGATCATGGAATTCACCGCCGCGGACATCTTTCAGAACTCGCTCTTTGGCGACATTCTGAATTCACTAAAGTCTCTCTCTTTATCAAGAGAGCCCTGGCCGGATTATGGTCAGGAAGGTTGGGATGCGGACGACGAAGAAATACTCCGGGCCCGTCCAATTAGGACCGAATACTCGATCGCTCGTGCCAGATACATGGCACCCCCAAAAAACCAGCCAATCACACCAATAGGGATTGTTGGGTGTTCAAGCAGGCAGGCAGGTTAAATGCGAAAACAATGACAAGGGCTGCATAGCGATGACGAGGAGGAGCCCGCGCCCGAACAATAGAGGACAGAAGGGCTTCCCCATAAGTGCGGACGGTGAACATGATGTACGCAACCCACATACCCAAAAGGGAGCGGCGTGCACTAAGAGACGATATGCGATGGAGCGATCGCCCCAAAGTTCAACCCGTGGTCTTCCTGCCCGATCATTTTGATCGAAGGACCACCCACTAGCATCCGCCATGGCGGATTCGCCGCGTTGGTTCTAGACCCAATCATTGACGGATTTCACCTCACTAGAGTCCTAATGGACGGCGGCAGAGCCTGAACCTGCTTTATCGGGATACGGTCGCAAAAAGGGCATAGACCCATCAAGGATTAAACCCACAAAGGCGACCTTTAAAGGCATCGTATCAGTGTAGAGGCCAACTATGCAGGCTCGCCACACTTGAAGTGTTCTTGGATCCCGGATAACTTTCGAGCGGCGAGTTAATCTTCGACATAGTCCCGTTCATGCAGCGGCTATCACGCCTTTGCTCGGACGAACCGCATTTGCAAAGTTCAATGCGGTGCCGCACTACGCATATCTCAAGCTCAAGATGCCAGGTCCTCGAGGAGTCATTACGGTCAATGGAAACACCGAACGCTCTCTCCGGACGGAGGAGCATATGGCGGCCCTCGTGGCGGAAGTACGAAGCAGCCTCTTAAGGCAATTCTCGAGTCCGGCTCTTAAACATCCGGGCACCGTCAAGCGCTCCCGGAGTAACCTACAACAAGACCGCCTGGCACGTTCCGAGCACGCATAGCAATGCGGCCCAAGCCCCAGCCCTCGTGAAATTGCGAAACCAGTACTACGCGTACATAATTACGCTTTGGAAATACCATGGGCATAGGGGAAGGGGCACGACCACGGCATGCCCAGAATGCGGCTCAACCGCACCAGGGGCTCCCGATTGTGCCATTCTTTTCTTCTTTCTTTTTACTTTCAGGACTTCGTTCTCACGAAGCCCTGTCCGGCATTAGAATCGCCGAACACACGATGCAACAGCCAGGGAAGCAGAAAGCTACGTCGAGTGTCCAGGTGGTATCTATTACGAGCAATATATCTGTTTTACACACCATCCCGCGGCTTACCCCTGGAGGGGGACATGTTAAAAAGTCTCGTCCCTTGCTTATCGCACTATTTGTATCGTTCTGCTCTTAATGCAGCCCTTTTGAATAAACAATATATAGCTTCTGCCTATTATTGAATTCCCTTTTTTCTATATATATATGTTCATTTATGACATTGTGCAACCGTACACTTTGGTACGGGCAATACACAAGGGGCTTAAGTACCCCACAATATGGTGTGATAAGTCCGAACACTTTCACAAGTGCGGCACCCCGAACTTATTGCATTATATGCATCGGCTCCGAATCATGTCTTGGGTCAATAGTTGGGTTTGCCCGGCTCCCATGTTTTGGTACCTTATGTTTCGTTATATCGGCTAAGGTAGCGCTGGGAGAACCACTATGATTGTGCCCCGGTTGAGCTGGGTTAAGCACCTCAGTGGAGAAAGCTAAAACTGGTAGTCATGATAAGGCGAGAGCCGATCGCTGTTCGAGAGGTTTTCGAGTCCCTAAAGACTTATGTCGCTTAGAGCGAGGAGTCGGCTTTGTCCGGCCTAGGCGTGGATAGCGCCCCAAACTCGGTCTTCCGAATACTAGGGGCTTCGCCGAAATTTAAAATTATAGAATTCTATGGCTAAGTGAGAGTGTTCAAGCATTATAGTCCGGTTGCCTTGTTCGTTGCGTTGAGCGCCTCCCTCGAAGGACCCAAGAATGGGAACAAGCGCTCAAGTTTATCCCAACACCCCAAAGACTTGTGGCATGGGGGCTGAAGCCAACGACTCGCCATCTCTCAAATTTAATACACGGCCGCACAGAAGGTAATATTTTAAATTCAAAAGTGTTGCTTAGCGCATATGAACAAGTTTTCAGCATACACGATAACAAATGCGAGTCTACTCAAAATTATATCTTTGGAGCATTCATCCGCTATAAGGCAGGCACCCTTTAGGACGCCCTCATAATACATTTCAGGCTTGCGATGCTCCTTCTTCGGTGGTGGTCCGTCCGTCACAAGCTTCTCAGCGTCCATCTTGCCCTAGTTCACCTTAGCAAGGGCAAGGGCCCTATGAGCACCTTCGATGCAGACGGAGCACTTTATGACTTCAGTCCATGGACAAAGGTCCACCGGCTGCCTCACCAGCCTGAAGTAGCTCCCAGGCATGGCTTCCTTAGGCCACAGCCGAACTATGAGGCCTTTCAGGGCCTGTTCGGCCACCTTATGGAGCTCGACCAGCTGCTTCAACTGGTCGCTTAGGGGCACGGGGTGTCCGGCCTCAGCATACTGAGACCAGAACACCTTCTCCGTCGAGCTTCCCTCCTAGGCTCGGTAGAATGCGGCAGCATCAGCCACACTGCGGGGCAGATCTGCAAATGCTCCTGGAGAGCTCCAGATTCGGGTAAGTAACAGATAATTCACTTTCACATGCTTGCTTTGCATATAGAATGCCTTACCCGCCGCTATCTTCTTCATCGCCTCAATCTCTTGGAGGGCTTTTTGGGCTTCGGCCTTAGCGGCCTTGGCGCTCTCAAGGGCTGAGGCGAGCTCGGACTCTCGAGTCTTTGAGTCACGCTCCAAACTCTCGTGTTTTTCCACGAGAGCCTGGAGCTCTTGCCGCACCTCCGTCACCCGCGCCTCCTGCTTCTCTCGCTCGGTGCGCTCTGCGGACGCATTGCTTTCGGCCTTGGACACCACTTCCTTCAGGGTCGCCACCTCGTTCGTGGCCCCTGCAGTATTCACGTTATTCCTGTCATCTTTTGCAACCACATTTTTTAAATACTCCCATAAGGTATTACCTACCTTCTTTATGCTCGAGCTGCTTTTTGGCAAGTCCGAGCTCATTCTCGGACTGCTCGAGGCTCTGCTTCAATGCATCAACCTCCGCAATCGGTCTGGCAGAGGTCAAGGCGCAGCTGCATTCCCATATTGACATACTTATGTTAGAATCCTGCGTATATCTTTTTAGATCCTTAGTTCGGCTTTTTCTTTCCGAACACCAAACTGAGCATCAGGGGCTACTGTCTATGCGGTAATATTTCTATATATCTTAAATACATACCTCAAAGCCTGTTAGAAGGCTGGCACGAGCTTCAGTCAGCCCGCTCTTGGCGGATCGAACTTTCGGATCACCACACTCATAACAGGTGCGGTGCTCCTCGTCGATGGAAGCGCCGTTAAGCGCCTCCATCAAATCATCCAGTGCCTCCGGCAGACGGAGGTCACCGGCGTCAGCATCTTTCCCTTCTTCTGAAGGGGTCGCTTTGCCGAACTCGGAACCACTGAAGGTTCCCGTACGGAGTCCGGCACAGGGCCGGACTTAAAGCCCTTTGGGGTTTTATCCCCTTTGAGCCCAGGTTCCGGGAGGTCGCCTTGCGGCGCCTCCAGGGCCACCTCCTCCTGGTTGGGCCCCTTTTGGGACTCCACCCCGGCGTCATCTGCGGCGGGAGGAGACGAGGCGGTCGGAAGTGAGGTGCTATTCACCTCCGACGAATCCAGGGAGCCGCTCGACGAATCGTCGAGCCCGTCCTTGGGCGGGCTGCATGGTTATACTCGGCATTAGAAGATGTTGTGCGACAAATGGAACGCCATGAGTTATTCCGGTGTCTGGAAACTTACGATTTTGCCGGGAGCTTGGTCCTTGGTGGCCACTCCTCCCCGCCGTCGTCGGCGTTGGTGGTGTAGCCCGGAGGGAGGGTCCTTCCCCTCTTGGACCCTCCGGCCTCCCCAGTTGGGGCGGCCTTCCTTTTCTTCTCTCACCGGGAGAGGCCTCTTTTTCCTCCTCCTCGTCTTCGCGGGAGGAGTCCGCCTCGGAGTCATCGGACGATGAGTCCGACAACACCTGGCGCCGGGAACTCCTCCGAGTTCCCGTGGCCTTCTTCTTGGCCTTCTTCTCCGGCACCACGTAAGGTGCCGGAACCAGCATCCCCGTCAGACGGGCGTCCGCAGGGTCTTCTGGCTAGGGAGCCGGACAGTTAACCTGTCCGGACGTCTTTAGCCAGTCCTGTCAAAGGTAAGGGAGTTTTAGATCCCGCATAGAGTCAAACTATGAAAAAAGAGTCCCGTAAAGGGTAAAATAGCTTACCTCGCTGGCTTGATGCTGCGAGCTGAATCCGCGATCCTCGGTAGCGGATGCGGGAGCCTCGGCGGCCTTGAACAGCACCTTCCAGGTATCTTCGTACGTAGTGTCGAAGAGCCGGCTCAAGGTTCGGTGCTGTGCCGGATCAAACTCCCACAAGTTGAAGGCCCGTTGCTGGAATGGGAGGATCCGGCGGATGAGCATAACCTGGACTATGTTGACAAGCTTGAGCTTCTTGTCCACCAGGTTTTGGACGCAGGTTTGGAGTCCGGTCAGCTCTTCCGAATTACCCCACGTCCGGCCCGTCTCTTTCCATGAGGTGAGCCATTTAGGGAAGCCAGATAGGAATTCGGGGGCCGCCGCCCATTTGGAGTCGCGCGGCTCGGTGATATAGAACCACCCCGATTGCCACCCCTTTATGGTCTCCACGAAGGAGCCCTCGAGCCATAGAACGTTGGCCATCTTGCCCACCATGGCACCTCTGCACTCTGCTTGGCGGCCGCCCACTACCTTCGGCTTGACATTGAAGGTCTTCAGCCATAAGCCGAAGTGGGGCCAGATGCAGAGGAAGGCCTCGCACACGACGATGAACGCCGAGATGTTGAGGATGAAATTCGGGGCCAGATCGTGGAAATCTAGGCCGTAGTAGAACATGAGCCCCCGGACAAATGGGTGAAGTGGAAACCCTAGTCTGTGGAGGAAGTGGGGGAGGAACACCACCCTCTCATGGGGCCTGGGGGTGGGGATGAGCTGCCCCTTGTTGGGGAGCCGATGCGCGATGTCGTTGGAGAAGTATCCGGCCTTCCGCAGCTTTTTGATGTGCCCCTCCGTGACGGAGGAGGCCATCCACTTGCCTCCCGCTCCGGACATAGTTGGAGAAGGTTGAGGTGGGATGTGCGGACTTGGGCGCTGGAGCTCGAAAAGGCCAAATGGATAAGCAAAGGAGGAAGAAGGCGTGTGAAAAGGTGGATCCTTATCCTTTATATGGACGAACAAAGCTATGTGTCCCCACCGCCCGATAAAACTCGCTTATGTCCCAAGCGCCAGTAATCAATGGCGCGGTTGGGTTACCCACGCCCGTATTGATGAGAATCCTGAATAAGGGACACGATCTACGCTTTGACAAGACATGCCAAGGAAACCGCCTCGCTAAACGCGTTGAGGTGGGACAAGAAAACGATTGAATAAAGGCTTGGTCGTGGTGTGATGTCACGCTGCGAATACGTCGCAGATTGAACTTGTGTAAATATTATTCTCTCTACGGTGGTATGTGGAACTTATTTTGCAGAGCCGGACACTATCCTTGTGTTCAAAATCTTCTATGAAGTATTCGGAGGAGGAACCCGCCTTGCAATGTCGAAGACAATATGCGCACCGGACTCGTCGTCATTGAAGCCTGGTTCAGGGGCTACTGAGGGAGTCCTGGATTAGGGGGTGTCCGGATAGCTGGACTATAGCCTTTGGTCGGACTCCTGGACTATGAAGATACAAGATTGAAGACTTCGTCCCATGTCCAGATGGGACTTTCCTTGGCGTGGAAAGCAAGCTTGGCAATACGGATATGTAGATCTCCTACCATTGTAACCGACTCTATGTAACCCTAACCCTATTCGGTGCCTATATAAACCGGAGGGTTTTAGTCCGTAGGAGGAACAACAATCATACCATAGGCTAGCTTCTAGGGTTTAGCCTCTCTGATCTCGTGGTAGATCTACTCTTGTACTACGCATCTCATCAATATTAATCAAGCAGGAGTAGGGTTTTACCTCCATCGGGAGGGCCCGAACCTGCGTAAAAACATCGTGTCCCTTGTCTCCTGTTACCATCCGCCTAGACGCACAGTTCGGGACCCCCTACCCGAGATCCACCGGTTTTGACACCGACACATGGGATCAAGAAGTCTGTGGGGATTCGCAACTTGTGGTGAAGCAAGTGAACAAGGATTATCAGAGCCCGTTGATGGAAGCTTATGTAGATGAAGTGAGGAAGTTGGAAGAGCGTTTTGAAAGTCTACAAGCATAGCATGTTCCTCGAGCAGTGAACAGCATTGCTGATGACCTGTCGAAACATGCTGCCCTCAAGTTATCTGTGGAACCAGGGACCTTTGTGCTCCGATTGACCCAGGCATCCGTTGAACCATCGGCAGGATAGAATAAGCGAAGAAAATAAGGCCCCGGCAAGTACTTTCCTGCCGAGCTCCCAGGTGCCGACGGCAAGGATGTTGCCGGGGACGCCGAGCTTGCCGAGGAGCAACAGGTTCCCGCAGGGCCTCGAGCCCTTGCCGTAGAGACAACCGCTCCCGCGGCAGAAGACATGCCTCTAGTCCTGGCCGTCGAGCCTCAGGCTCCATCATGGGCGCAGGACACCGTTCAGTTCCTCCAAACAGGGGAACTTCCCGAAGAATAGGAAGAAGCGGAGAAAGTAGCTCGTCGGTCTGCCATGTACCAGTTTGTGGATGATGTCCTGTACCGAAAAAGACCGAACGACGTGAAATTGAAGTGTATTCCCCGGGAGGACGGACTGGAGCTGTTGGCAGAGATACATGGAGGCATATGTGGCTCTCACATAGGGTCGAGGGCCCTTGCCGGCAAGGCGTTCCGGCAAGGTTTCTTCTGGCCCACTACTCTCTAGGATGCAACTGCACTAGTAACCAAGTGTGAAGCGTGTCAGTTCCACTCGAGGAAGCTCCATCAACCAGCTCAAGCTCTTCAGACAATCCCTCTTTCCTGGCCATTTTCGTTCTGGGGGCTCCACATATTGGTCCCCTTTCCCCGTGTCGTCGGGGGCTTTGAGTACTTGTACGTTGTGATCGACAAGTTCACAAAGTGGCCAGAAGTGGAAGCAGTGAGAAAGGTGACAGCACAGTCAGCCATCAAGTTCTTCAAAGGGCTAGTTTATCATTTTGGTGTGCCAAACAGAGTCATCACCAACAACGGCACGCAGTTCACAAGCCGCACCTTCATGCAATACGCCCAAGACCTCGGCAGCAAGATATGTTTATCTTCTGTTGTGCACCCACAAAGCAACGGCCAGGCGGAGAGGGCAAATGCTGAGGTGTTGCGAGGCCTCTGGATGAGGACTTTCGACAGGCTGCACGAGTGCGGACGACGCTAGATCGACTAGTTGTCAGTGGTTCTTTGGTCAATCAGAACAATGCCAAATCAAGCCACCAGCCAGACACCCTTCTCCCTCGTGTACGGGGCAGAAGTAGTTCTCCCCAAGAAACTCACATACGGGTCACCTCGAGTGCTCGCTTACGATGAGCTTGAGCAAGAGCAATTGCGGCAAGATGACGCCATGCTCCTGGAGGAAGATCGTCTTCAGGCTGCTGTGTGAGCTGCGCACTACCAGAAAGCCTTGTGTCGCTACCATAGCCGCAAGGTTTATGCCCGAAGCTTTGAGGAAGGCGACCTTGTTCTTCAGCGCGTTCAGTCGGCCAAGAATTCTAACAAGTTGACGCCAAAGTGGGAAGGCCCTTATTGGGTAATACGAGTCACCAGGACTGGCGCGGTCTGCCTGGAGACCGAAGACGGTATCCCAGTGAGCAACTCTGGAACATTGAACATCTTCGCAAGGTTTACCGGTAGGCGCGGCTACCGGGCCCCCCGGCAGGCCACCTTTTGCACAAAGCTTGCCGGCAAGGCATGTGACCCTTTGTACAAAGCCAGGCGCAGACCCTGAGCAACAGCTAAATAAACGGCGCTGGCGCCCTTAGAATTAGCATGCATGTTAGATTGAGTCCCTCTCTGGTAGGGTCGATAGTGCTTAGCGGCAACTAACCCCTAGCTCAGAGGTTGGATATGTGTCTTTGTGTCCCTTCCCGTCCTTTTCGGTTCGTTTGCCACGTGAGCGCTTCAGCAGAACTTTTTGGGGGAAAGGAGACGAGCTGACGTCCCGACCCCGGCAAGCCAATGCTGTCGGGGGCAGCAGATAAGTCCTTTCTTCCCATTACACACTTCCGTATGAAGCTTGGACGTATGAAACTTCTCTCTATCTCATGCCCCCGTGCTCCCTTTTTATTGTGCCTTAAATCCCCTTTTGGGCCGGGAGTTGGTTGTAGTTGCGGTGAAAAGGGAATGGGGGAAGGGCCTAATCCTACTTTGCCCCTACCTCCGCCAAGGGCGTGAGCGTAGTCATGGTGTGAAGCGGGAGAACGGCAAGGTCTGTTGCCGGGATGACTTTGCTTATTTAATGAATAATAACAAGGACCCGTTCCTTGGTGTGAGCCTCGCTTACGCACAAAAGAACCCAGCAACCACCCTTTTCCTTCATTAATACATTGATTTAACAAGTAGAATTCATACGGAATGTAAGCATAAGCTAAGGGTTATAGAGTACAAATTCGACAAGTGCCCGCAGTCTTAAGATCTAAAAAAAGATAAGATGCCCGTAATCCCTTTCTTGTCCCTCTCCTCAGGAAGTGGACCAAGATAGCAGGAGGGCAAAAGGAGTACCTAGGTGAGGTACACGTAGCAGAAAGCACCAAGAGAACGCCCCGGCAGCCGTCCAGAAGAAGGCCGGTGATGACGGTGCCGGGAGAGAAGCCAAAAGATGAGGCAGCGGGCCGGCAATACGCGATGAAGGCGTCAGTGACATCGTACTCCGACTTGACGGCCCGCCACCTGCCTTCTTCGTCTTCTCCGTCCTTCCAGCGCAGGCCGCTAGAAGTGGCGGCCCCGAGAAGTTCAAGGAGCTGGCTTGGGAGGCCACCGCCAAGAACCAGCCCCCAGCAAATCGCTCTGCTGGGAAGAAGGCCAGGTGCAGATGATGGTGCTACCGGCGTCGCCTAGGGACGGGGCGCCGACGTCTAGTCGGACCCGTCCCCGCCGTCCTCCCCATCGGTCTCCTCCTTGTTGCTGTCGCTTGAGGATGAGCTTTCGTCATCTGTCGAGCTCTCCGCGCAGCACCCTAGCCGGATTCCCGAGCACCCAAAAACCTTGATGGAGAGCAGGTCAGCCTCCACTAATTTGAAGCGGAGGAAGTGCCCCTTCATCTGGCAGTGGGCGCGTGCGAAGGTTTTCCAACCACGATGAAGAAGCATTACATGACGGACGGGGAACTTTACGTTCACCCACATGTCGCCACTGCAACATCCCTTCATGCGAAGCCTCAACCTTGATGGCTGGTCAACCTCCAGCACCCTCGCGAACGTCTCGGGAAGTCGGAGGTGGCTACGCGGCGGTTCCCGCAGCTGCAGGATAAACTCCAGCGCCATGTCTCTGACATGGCCACTCGATGAAGCAGGGGGAGATGGTGGTGGAGACGGTGGTGCCGCAGGTGCCCCCCTTCCACGTCCACCTCTGCCTCACCCACCTCGCCGACCACGGCCCCGTCCAGCACCTTCGCCTTGGGCATCTGGCTCTTCCTTAACTACCGCAGCTCTCTAGTGAGAGGAAGATCTAGTCGCCTCCACAGAAGGACGGCCACGACCGCGCCCTCTCGGGATGATGGTGGATGAAGAACGGGGAAGAAGAAGACACGAGGGGATGCCCCCCTTCTCCTCCCAATCCCCTTTTTATAGCCAAGCAGGGAGGGCTGGGGGCTGGCTCTACACCTCCTCGGAAGAGTCCATTCAAGTTCGGCTCATTAAAGCCATTGGCAACAAGCAAGGCCGTCGACCACCCTCCCCGCGCCAATCAAAGGCACATGGGTATCTGCCATGGCACGCCCTCCCGTATCCCACACGTCCGCCACCTACCCCGCGCCATGCATGCGGCGTACGTGGCAAAAAAGGCGGGCGTGGTGGGAAGCGTGGACCAGCGATTACCGTCCCGTGAGTAAAGGTTGTTCACGGGCCACCGCAAGCATAGACAATGAGAAGATTATCACAATTATTCCCTTCCACACGTGCCCGTGCACTGTTTGGGCCTGGCCGAGCAACGCTTCACACTCGTGTGTGGCCCAGGCCCGGGGCTCCTGTAGGTGTACTAAAGTTTGGGTCTTTAGCAACCCATACTTGTGCACGGGCAGTCGTAACCCCACTCGTGGCAAAGCGCAAAGAGGGCAATCGGGACAGATACAAGACAAAGAAAAATAGCCAAGGCAGAGAACAGAGGACGAGTTGGATCCTCGACAAGGCCCTTGCCGGGGCGGCTTGTGAGACCCCAGCAAGGTCCTTGCCGAGACGACTTACAAAACACCAACCAGAGCACCACACATGTGGTTGAGATCTCTGACACCATCGACAATGTTAAGACCAGAATCCAAGGGCGCGCGCGTAATGGCGTGCAGATCTTTGTGAAGGCCAGAAGACAAGACGCCGGCAAGATCCCTGTCGAGGACACCCACGACGCCCCGGCAAGATCCTTGTCGAGGACGCCCATGAGGCCCCAGCAAGATCCTTGCCGGGGAAATCGGCAAGACCGTAGCCAGACTCGGCTGCCCAGTCACCACTCTAGTGCGAGGGCTGACCTGTCAGCCTTGCAGGCGCCTGCGTGGTGGCATGCAGATCTTCGTGAAGACCCTGCCACCTCTCCAGCGCAGCAGCTGGCCAGCCAACACTGCATGCCTCATCAGCATGGATGCGTGTCGAGACGGGGCGAGGCGGCAACTGACGGGACGGTCTCTCTTCCCGACCCCGATAAAGCTAGAGGACACATAAGTGGCGCATTTAATGTGTTTGTCCTTAGATGACCAAGATAAGCATGTGTACTATAGCGGTTTACAGCTCCTGCATCCACTGTAGTTACTTTACACCTCCTGTATGCCACTGTGGCAGCCCCTTGGTCATATAAAAGGAGGCCCGCGGCATACTGGAGAAGGATTCGGCTTCTTGGACCTCTTGGCCTAGCTTGCATGCGTAGCAACGAGCCGAAGCTCAAGAACACTCAATACACAATCAAGCAGGACTAGGTTTTTATGCATCTCAGCGGCCCGAACCTAGGTAAAGACCCATGGTGTTGATCACAAGATGTGCTCTTTGCTTAGCCCCTATCCCCTGCCGAACCGTAGAAGGGACCCCCATGGTCTCATAGGTGTCGTTTCCCCGACAACGCCGCTGTGCTGCATCATCCCTTCCTCTTTGGGAAAATACCGACGTAGCTTCAAGCGACATCACTTGGTGTTATTTTAGTACGAACTCTTGGATAGATCGATCGGAAAGAATAGCTACAAACAGTTTATTCTTATGTT
Organism: Aegilops longissima; assembly: GCA_021605205.1. Taxonomy (NCBI): domain Eukaryota; kingdom Viridiplantae; phylum Streptophyta; class Magnoliopsida; order Poales; family Poaceae; genus Aegilops; species Aegilops longissima. The sequence continues at coordinate 161,381,928 of CM038679.1, forward strand.
CTCCGCTAGATAGGAACTTTGGAGTGATTCTCATCACACGTTGAGGGATGGTTATATGATCCAATTATATTAGCATTGTTGACAGATTGCACTAGTGAAAGTACAAACCCTAGGCCTCTTTTTCAAGCATTGCAATACCGTTTGTGCTTTGTTTTATCAATTGCTACCTTGCTGTTTTTTATTGTTCTTGTTACAAAAATCAACATCTACTATCCATATTACACTTGTATCACCATCTCTTCGCCGAACTAGTGCACCTATACAAATTACCATTGTATTTGGTGTGTTGGGGACACAAGAGACTCTTTGTTATTTGGTTGCAGGGTTGCTTGAGAGAGACCATCTTCAGCCTACACCTCCCACAGATTGATAAACCTTAGGCCATCCACTTGAGGGAAAATTGCTACTATCCTACAAAACTCTATGCTTGGAGGCCCAACACGAGTCTACAAGAATAAAGTTGTGTAGTAGACATCAGAGACGTATCAGCATCCCCAAGCTTAATTCCTGCTCGTCCTCGAGTAGGTAAATGATACAAACAGAATTTTTGATGTGGAATGTTGCCTAGCATGTTCATCACATATTGTTTTCTTTGTAGCATGGACATTTGGACTTTTATATGATATAAATAAATAGTCTAGTTTTGACATGAAGATCTCAATACTCAAGCATATCAGCAAGCAACCATGTCTTTCAAAATATCAACACTAAAGCATGTTATCCCAAGCCCATTATGCTCAATCATTGATCCATTCATGAAACACACGCATATTAGCTACACCCAATGCTCAAGTACGATCATAGTACCCCTTAATTAGTTGGTGCTTTATAAGATAAGATGGAGACTCAACTAAAAATAAAAATTGCATAAAGTAAATAGAAAGGCCCTTCACAGAGGGAAGTAGGGATTTGTAGTGGTGCCAGAGCTCAAAGCAAAAAAGATGTAGATAAAAACATTTTGGGTGGCATGCTTTTCCTGTCAACAAAAATGATCGAGTAGTTTCCAATACTTTCCATGCTAGATATATCAAAGGCGGTTCCCAAACAGAAAATAAAGTTTATTCCTTTTCCAACCATAGTTTCTCATTCCACGGCTAACCGAATCCACAAGTGTTGTCCATACCAACACTTTCCAAGGAATTTATTATTTGACAACATAAAGTAAATTCATTTTTCATTTCGGAACTGGGCATCCCTAATACCTTTCTTGTACTCTCGTGCAATGACAAGTGAATAAACACTCATCTTGAGAATAACACATCCTAGCATGAAAATATATCAGCCACCCCCTACCGTTTCATGAGCGGTACGAGCACACTAAAGGGAAACTTATTTTGAAAATTAGAGATGGCACATACAAATTTGCTTAGAACGACAAAAGAATACCGCATATAGGTAGGTATAGTGGACTTATGTGACAAAAATGGTTTAAGGATTTGGATGCACAAGTAGTGATCATACTTAGTGCAAATGAAGTCTAGCAAAAGGTTAAGAAGCATCCAACCAAGAAACGAAATATCACATAAGCGAGCATTAAGCATAACTAACACCGAATAATGCACCACAAGTAGGATGTAATTCCATTGCATAACTATTGACTTTCGTGCTTCCAGAGGGAATCACAAACCTTCACACCAATATTCTTACTAAAGCATAATTATTCATCAACATGACTCACATATTATGTCAACATATCGCAAAACTATTACCAGGAATCAAGTTTATTTTGTCCAATGATCTTCATGAAAGTTTTTATTATATCCCTCTTGAATATCTATCACTTTGGGAATAGTTTTATATGTTGCTTTTGATAACTCAAATAAATCTAAGTGAAGAACATGAGCATAAAAATTTTATTCTCTCAAAATAATTTAAGTGAAGCATGAGAGAATTTCTTAAAACATTTACTAACTCTCAAATAAATCTAAGTGAAGAATGAGAGCATTTATTCAAAAATACTAAAGCACACCGTGCTCAAAAAGATATAAGTGAAGCACTAGAGCAATACCATAGCTCAAAAAGATTTAAGTGAAGCATAGAGAGCAATTCTAACATGTCATGGCATAATTTTGGCTCTCTCAAATAGATGTGTCTAGCAAGGATTCATGACTAAAAATAAAAAAGCAAAACAAGCAAAGACTCAAATCATACAAGACGCTCCAAGAAAAACTCATGATATGTGACGAATAAAAATATAGCTCCAAGTAAAATACCAATGGTCGTTAAAAGAAAGAGGGGATGCCACACTGGGCATCCCCAAGCTTAGTTGCTTGCTTCTCTTTTAGATAATAGCTTGGTATGCCATGGGCATCCCCAAGCTTAGGCTCTTCTTACTCCTTATTCCTTCATCCATCATGATCTCACCCAAAACTTGAAAACTTCAATCACGCAAAACTCAACAAAACCTTCGTGAGATCCGTTAGTAAGATAAAGCAAATCACTACTATAAGTATTGTTGAAAACCCATTCATATTTTATTTTTGCATTATATCTATTGTATTCCAAATTTACTATAGATTATACCCCCCCCCCAATACATACCATAGATTCATCGAAATAAGCACACAACGCAAAGTAAACAGAATATGTCCAAAACAGAATAGTGTGTAGCAATTTGAAAACTTCGAATACTTCTGTAACTCCAAAAATTCTGAAGAAGTAGGACAACATGGGCAATTTGTATATCAATCTTGTGTACAAAATTCAGAAATTTCTCACACTTCTGTTAAAAATGAGAATTGTTTTTCTGGACATAAAAGTTTCTGTTTTTCAACAAGATCAAACCAACTATCACCAAACATTATCCCAAAGGTTTTGCTTGGCACAAACACTAACTAAAACATAAAAAACACAATCATAACATTAGCATAATTGTGCAAACAATCAAGAATAGAAATAAAAAGACAAAAATAAATTTTATTCATTGGGTTGCCTCCCAACAAGCACTATCGTTTTACGCCCCTAGCTAGGCATAATGCAAAGATCTAAGTGTTGTCATCTTTGGTTTTTGCAACTTTTGTAACGGCTCTTTTCAAACCCGGGAGGTTCTTTAAGCTTCCCACGATTTCGAGGAAAAGAGACCATTTTGAGATCCAAAATATCCAAACGCTTATTGCAAAGAGTAATCAAGGTGTTCATTCGATTGAGATTCCCACTGATATGTTTCAGAGGTTCATGATATTTTTGTAACTCAACCAAATGTTTATGAAAATCACTCAACTTATCCAAGATTTGGGACCCTTCTTGAGTAAAAAAAGCCCCTTTTTGGTAGGCAGAATTCCTAGAATCCCTTCTAGGATCTCATAAGAGGTATTGGCATCAGGCTCAATAAAATTTCCTTTAGCTGAAAAATCCAAAAGTTGTATATGATGCAAAGCTAGACCTATATAAAAATTTCGAAGCAAAATTTTTGCATCTCTTTTAGATTGCAAATGTGATAGGATTCCATCAACCTATACTAAGCATCTTTCAAAAAAATTCCTTGTCTCTGTTCAAAGTATAAAACTACAAAATCTGGTGACAAAGGAGGAGCAGTCATGCTGGCCATGGCAACAAGATCACATGCAATAAGATAGATCTGACGAGAAAATGGCGAACGAAAAAGAGGGCGAATAAAATGGCAAATTTTTTTGAAGTGGGGAGATGAAAATGAGAGGCAAATGGCAAATGATGTAAATTGCAAGGAGATGAGATTTGTGATTGGAACCTGGTAGATGTTGATGATGTCTCCCCAGCAACGACGCTAGAAATTCCTTTTGATGCAGCTTGAACTACGTCGGTATTTCCCCAAAGAGGAAGGGATGATGCAGCACAGCGACGGTAGGTATTTCCCTCAGTGATGAGACCAAGGTTATCGAACCAGTAGGAGAATCACGCAACAGTAAGATTTCTTCCCGCGCTTTGAGGCCTTGGTCTCCGGATCTTCAGAGGCGGTCCTCTTCTCCCCTTGGATGGAGGGATTCTCGATCCCTCCTTTCTTGATAACCTCCTTCGCGGAGGCAGTAGCTTCCTTGTTCCCCCCTTCTCCTTCTCCTAAAGGCGCAGCCTCCAGCATCTTGGTTAACACTGGATCCGGCGTGGTCTCAGGGAGGGGGGCCGGACACCTGATCAGTTTTGCTTTCGCTATCCACTCCTGTTTAAGGGACATCTCTTTTAAGGGCAAGTTTATGATAAATATACGGATAGCGTGTCCGGGTACGGGACTACTTACTTGAGCATCCGGGCGATTGCAGCTCAGACTTGCGTCCTCGGTCAAGTCCGGACACATCGCTTGTGATCCGAAGAACAGTTTGTACATCTCCACGGGCGTTGCGCCCATAAAATGTTGAAGAGCTCGTGGTCCCTCCGGATTGAACTCCCACAGGCGGAGGGGGCGACGTTTGCAGGGCAAGATGCAACGAATCAGCATGACCTGCGCTACTACGACCAGATTGATCTCTCTTTCTAGGAGGTCTCGAATACGGCCCTGCAATAAGGGCACGTCCTTGGACGGCCCCCAGTCAAGCCCTTTATTGACCCATGACGCCAGCCGTGGTGGAGGACCCGAGCGAAAGGCAGGTGGCGCCACCCATTTGGTGCCCCTGGGAGCTGTGATATAAAACCACTCTTGTTGCCATAGACTGAGCTCCTCTTGAAAAGAGCCCTCGGGCCATGGAGCGTCAACATTCTTGCTTATAACAGCCCCTCCGACTCTGCTGTTGCCCTTGATCATCTTCGCTCCACCTTGAAGGTTTTGAGCCACAATCCGAAGTGTGGGGTAATGCAGAGAAGGCTTCATCTGACGATGAACGACGAGATGTGGATGATGGACTCCGGATCCAAGTCATGAAATTCCAGCCCGTAATAAAACATGAGCCCCCTCACGAAGGGGTCCGTCGGGAAACTTAGCCCCCGAAGGAAGTGAGACGTGAAGACCACGCTTTCACCGGGCTGGGGAGAAGGAATAACCTGCCCTTGGGTAGGCAGGCTATGCGAGATTTCGCCGGTTAGATACCTGACATCTCTTAGCTTTAGGACGTCTTCTTCCGTGACGGAGGAAGGCATCCACCGGCCTTGAAGGTCGGAGCCGGACATCATCGAAGGTCCGAAGCGCCTGAATCTGGAGCTTTGGGTGTTGGGACTCGAAGCGAGGGGCAGATTCGATTGAGATTGAGGAAAAAGAGCGGGGCCTTGGTCTCTTTATAAAGAGGTTGAATACCAGAGCCCTCCCGTGACCGCTCGGGACTCGCCGATAGAGGAGACGTGCGGGCACGATTGGGCTACCCACGCCCGTATTGATGAGAATCTCGGAATAAGGGGACACGATCTCCGCTTTGACAAGACGTGCCAAGGAAACCGCCTCGCTAAACGCGCTGAGGTGGGACAGTAAAAACGATTCGAATAAAGGCTTGGCCATGGCGTGATGTCATCTTGCGGAATACGTCAGCAGATTGAACTTGTGTAAATATTATTCTCTCTACGGTGGTATGTGGAGCTTATTTTGCAGAGCCGAACACTATCCTTGTGATCAAAATCTTCTATGAAGTATTCGGAGGAGGAACCCGCCTTGCAATGCCGAAGACAATATGCACGCCGGACTCGTCGTCATTGAAGCCTGGTTCAGGGGCTACTGAGGGAGTCCTAGATTAGGGGGTGTCCGGATAGCCGGACTATAGCCTTTGGCCGGACTCCTGGACTATGAAGATACAAGATTGAAGACTTTGTCCTGTGTCCGGATGGGACTTTCCTTGGCGTGGAAGGCAAGCTTGGCGATACGGATATGTAGATTTCCTACCATTGTAACCGAATCTGTGTAACCCTAACCCTATTCGGTGCCTATATAAACCGGAGGGTTTTAGTCCGTAGGACGAACAACAATCATACCATAGGCTAGCTTCTAGGGTTTAGCCTCTCTGATCTCGTGGTAGATCTACTCTTGTACTACCCATATCATCAATATTAATCAAGCAGGAGTAGGGTTTTACCTCCATCGAGAGGGCCCGAACCTGGGTAAAAACATCGTGTCCCTTGTCTCCTGTTACCATCCGCCTAGACGCACAGTTCGGGACCCCCTACCCGAGATCCGCCGGTTTTGACACCGATACCCCCCTCTCCGCTCGCCTATAAATGGAGCCGCCCCCAGCCTCCTCGAGCACCATCCACCACTCCCACCCACTCCTCTAGCACGCAGGCAACCGTAGCCCGGCCGGGCAGGCCGCGGGCCGCCGTCCCCTAGCTCGAGCTCGCCGGCAATCCCCTCTGGTCGTCGCGGTAGCTCCAGCCCCTCTCAGGCCAGGGCGACCCATCCAGAGCCTCCGCCTCTCGTCGGTGAAGCTGTTCCAACCACTTGAAGCTCCTGGAGTTGCCTTTGCTCGCCGTCTTCCTCATCTCCGGCGACCACCGCGTTCTTCCTCCGCTTGCGAGGTCGATTCCGACACCGTCCGACCACCCCTAGCTACGCTACAGGTACGGGCAGGTGCGCCTCCATCCCCTCTCTCAATCCCACCCTCTCGTTTTGGACATGGAGCCCTCGTCACCAGCTAGAGCTCCGGCGAAGCCGCGACCCCCTCTGTTTCCTTCTCCCCCCTCCTCCTCACCTGACTAGCGGGGCCCGCTAGTCAGCCACTCAGACGCTGTGGCGGTATGAGTGGTGGCGCCCCTGGGCTTTACGCCTTCGACGTCACCCCCCCCCCCCAGTTTGTTTTATTTTTATTCAAATTCATTTGAATTTATAGAAAGCTTCAAACAACCATAACTCTTCGACCATAAGTCCAAATGAATTGATTCTTTTTGCATTGTGTTCTTTGCAAAGAAATCTAGCAGATCACCAAAAATGAGATTTTTCTGTGCTGCCTAGATTTTCTGGTGATTTTCAGAAGTGTTCTTGATATCTTCTTGTATTTAAAATTATTTTCAGAGGGTGAGGCTTGTCTTGAGGATCACCACAAGGCTTGTGAACCTCATCTGCACTAAGGCAAGCCATAGCAACATATTCATGGTGTCATTTCAATATTTATGATTTTCTTACTTGAATGAAATGATTAATCCATGCATTTAAATAACTATTGTGTTATTTATATTCTGTTAAGTGTTTGTTAGTTATTATGCTTGATTTACAGAATGTTTGAAACTAGCTTAGTTGGTAAAGAAGCTAAGATCTACTTGTGGTAATGATAAAATGATTTGTTATGCATATGAGTATTTACTTAAAGTTATTTTCTTGCACAAATAAAATAGTAAAATTTGCTAGAAAATATTTTGTTAAGTGCTTGTTTAGCCATTTTGCTTGATTTACAGAATGTTTGAACCTAACTTGGTTGGTAAGGAAATTAGGATTTTCTTGTGGTGATGATAGTATAATTTTTGCTATGCATATGAGAAATTAATCGAAGTTATTTTCTTGCATGAGAAAAATAATAAAACTTGCTACAAAATATCTTGTTAAAGTAAGAGTTACCCTGACCAGGAAAGTAATATAAGTTGTTGATGTTTATGCTTAGTGTGAATATGGTTGACATCAGTCATTTTCGTTAAGATGTGATGCATGTGTAGTATTGCATTTCATGGCATGTTATGACACTGGTCATTTTCATTTTAAGTTGAACCTAAATATAACTCAACTTGAATATATCGTAGACTGGGTCATGGTGCCCCTGAATCGAGTTTTTACCAGTGCAACCACATTTGCCTTTGTGGGAAGGCCTTGATTCGGTCCATTGACATGCCTCTGGTCGGTGCCTCCAACTAGGGAAGGTTATGGGCATGCTTACCCTGGCCCGGTAAGTAGGCATAATCTTGTGTGCCCGTTGTTGAGATTATGGTACCGGGTCCCCGAGTGGGATCGTTTTGGCCACGACGGTGATCGTTGTGTCTTTGGTAGACATGGGGCCACCCAGGACTAGCCCGTTGGGGATTGGGTCGGAGTGGCCGGGAGAGTGTCATGGCAATGGAGGGGTTTCGTCGGAATGTCGTTGGTCCACCCGAATGAGAGTGCAAGGCCATGGGTTCCGTGGTGTGGGTACAGTGTGCTACCTCTGCAGAGTGTGTAATCTATCGATAGCCGAGTCCATGGTCACGGATGCCTCGTAGTAGGTCCCACCATGAGTCAACATGTAATAAATTTGCACACTAAGTTATGAACTTTGCACTGTTGATGATGGCGGAAAGGCCATCGAGATGTTCGAGACCAAATATAGGTCGTGGTTCTGATCGCCGTAAGGATCACGAGTTACTCTTGTCAAGACCATGATGGTGATTTGTTTGTGATCCGTAAATGATCACGGTTGGTAAGTCCGTCCTGAGGGACGTTCAAGCATGATCACAGCATGTTGGACATATGGTGTTGCATTATTATTAATTGGTTAATTATCATGATATTGTTTGCCATTATGATTATGTCTGTTGTGAGCTTGCAAGTACATTCAATGTACTGACTTGGAGTATCATGCCAGATTTCAGGAAAGTCTCGTTGGAAAGGAGTGTTGTCCGGGTCTATATCGTGTCCACATCGATGTCCCTGTGCGATGGAGCTTCCGCTACGACGTTGTTCCGCTGCCGCGTAGTTGTCATAATCGAGGCCCCCTTTATGTTCACTAAATAATGTACATATTGTTCAGCCGCACCATGTGTGCCGCTTGGCCTCGACATCTGTTGTAATATAAACTCCGATCTGCTAGCATCAATAAAGTGATTGTTTTCTGTACCAAGATGTTGTGTGTTGCCAGAAGACATGGTCTCTGCACTGGCAATGCAGGGTAAACCGGTCGCTCTGAGCCGGGTGCCTGGCAACGCTGGTATCGAGCACCGATCGTAGGGCCACGCTAGACTACGACGTGTTAACTGGACGCTAGACACGAATAACTTTGAGTGCTGATAGCAGTTATAGCTGGTTGTTGCATTGCAGGCATTTGGTTTATTTTTTTTATGCTAACCTACTAATGGTTGTGAGTGTAGATGGCTCCGGTGCCATATCTGTGCCAGTTGTACCTGATGTCGTACACGGCATCGCACCTCCTTCGCAACATGTGGCGTCGGCTGTACCCTCTCGGAGACGACCCAGTCTATCGTGTGTACCAAGAGCGTCTAGCAGACTCAGTGTATGAGTATCACGCAGTGGTTACTCTACGCACCAGTTCCGATTCCGGCTCTTACACTCATACTTCTTAGAGCGGTTACGCCTCTACCGCTTCTCAGGTTGTCCAGTTTGCCGCATTCGAGGTCCTTGTCGAGCTTCGCTACAACGAGGTCCGAATGCACAACAACCCAGGTTTCTACTACTATCCTTCTCTGCACGACAATGGGCGTGCCCGTTTCCCTATCATTGATCTGGAGTCTGATAGTGTTGCTAGCCACCTTGCTCGATATGTCACCGCCAGCTATCTTCTGATCCACGAGCTGGCTCGAGAGCTGACTCGTGCCCGTACTGCTTTAGTCACTGCTTTAATCTCTACTAGATCTGGAACTGCTCCATCTTCTCTGGGATTTACTCCGTATATTCCAGTCAGTTCTAGTTCCCCTATTTAGCCGGTTACTCCTCCGAGTAGCACGGGCGTCTCGGTCGTGAATCCTCTCAGTGCTCGTACCGAGTGGGTTTCACTTCTCACTACTCCTGTAGCCCCGATGCTTCATCCAACCCCTGCCCCTGAGGGAGAGCCTCGAGTCAGCGCTGTCGTGTTACCTTTAACCCGGAGGTTTCCGTTAACCTTGTCAGTTCAGGATCCGGGTCCGCTTCAGGGGAGGACACCGCAGCACCAGCAGAGCAGTAGTACCTCTGAGTATTCGCAGTCGTTCGGATGACGTACGGATCTAGTCGTACAAGTCATGATGTTTCGTTGCATGTATGAGAGTAGTTGAACCTGGCATGTTGTTTATCTTTCATGTATGAGTCTATGTATAATTATGTTGGGACTTTATTCTCCGTATTTTCTTTGCTCTTTTGTTTTTTCCGGGATTTGTGCCGGCTTTTCCCCAAATTTTTTCTTGGATGTTTCTCATCTCGATTGCGTTGTCTTGGAAAAAATCCACAATAGGATGACGCGGGGAGGCAGCAGTAGCAACGTTCGTGAGGGAACTCCTATTCGTCTTTCCGCACGACAGGCAGGACATTCTCCCGAGCCGTACGTTCCGCCACCGCCTCCACCGCCAAATCCGCCCTCCACCGAGCAAATTATGTGTATGTTTGAGGAAAGAAGGAACAATGATCTGATTGAAATATTAAGAAGTGTGCAAGCTATGGTTGGACAGAATGGAAATCAGAACGGTCATTACTCAAAGCTGTCAGATTTTGAAAGGACCAAGCCACCCAGTTTCAGTCAGATTGTTGACCCACTGGATGCAAACGATTGGTTGCGTACCATTGAGAAAAAGCTTGAGATTGCTCGTACTGAAGAAAATGATAAAGTTCCATTTGCAACTCATTACCTTGAAGGCGCTGCTGCCATATGGTGGGAAAATGCAAAAGCCATGTGGCCTGTTGATGAAGAAATCACCTGGGAAAAATTTAAGGATCAGTTCCGGAAATATCATATCCCTACTGGAGTTATGAAGACTAAGCAGTGTGAATTTATAGCACTCATCCAAGGAAGTCAGTCGGTGGGTGAATATTTGCAAAAATTTAATCATCTGGCCCGTTACTCCCTTTATGACGTGGCCACCGAAGAAAGGAAGATTGACAGATTTCTTGGAGGCTTAAATCCGCAACTCCGGTGTACTCTCAGTATGTTGGATTTCCCAGATTTCCAAACTCTGGTGAACAAGGCTTTCATTGCTGAAGCGGGAGCACAAGCTTATATCAGATAATAGGCATGTTAACAACGACCACAAGCGCAAGTTTGATCCAAAGAAGGATGGGTAACCTGTGCAAAAGGCTCGTACCCGGCAGCAGACTCAGGTGGAATACAAGCCAAATTGGCAACAGAATTTTAACAAGATCACCACTCAAGTCAAGAATGTCGTGACCAACCCAATGCATGAGGAGCGTCAGCGCAATAATTCTTGCTTCAGTTGTGGGCAGAACGGACATTATGCCAGACAGTGCCCCAAGAACAACAAGGCGAATGCCCTATTCAGGCCACAAGTCAACTTTATAGAGTCATGCCCGACCCAACAAAACTTTACTGGGCACGTGCATCATCTCTCAGCCGATGAAGCCCAAGAGAACCCCGAAGTCGTCATTGGTATGTTTTATGTTAATGACATACCTGTCGTAATTTTATTTGACTCTGGGGCTTCCCATTCTTTTATTTCTCAGAGTTTTGCTGCCCAAAACAAATTTCCTTGTTCGCTTTTGGGAAAAAATATGCTGGTACAAACCCCGGGATCTTTACTCAAGAGCAATATGGTCTGCCATGATCTGGAAATCAATATCAACGGAGTCTACTTTCCAACCTCTCTGATAATTATTGAGTCTGCAAAGTTGGATATTATATTGGGTATGAATTGGTTGACCCAATATCAAGTTTGCATAAACTGCGCAACACGAGAAGTCACTTTGACCATTCTGAATGGGAAGACTACCAAATTCTATGCTCGCAAGAATATACCCAAGCAAGAATTGGTTTTCACCGCTGTGGCTGAGTTGGAATTAATTCCTGTGGTCAGCGAGTACCCGGATGTATTTCCAGAAGAACTGCCAGGCATGCCACCAGATCGAGACCTAGAATTTGCAATAGATCTTGTGCCCGGAAATGCACCGTTATACAAAAAGTATTACCGTATGCCCTCATTAGAATTAGTGGAGCTAAAGAAACAGCTTGATGAACTACTCCAGAAAGGATATATTTGTCCCAGCTCTTCACCATGGGGATCACCTGCTATTTTTGTGGACAAAAAGGATGGCAGCCTCCGCATGTGTGTAGATTACCGCCAGCTGAATGAGGTCACCATCAAAAATAAATATCCACTGCCAAGGATTGATGATCTGTTTGATCAGCTCAGTGGGGCTAAAGTATTCTCTAAGATCGATTTACGGACCGGATATCATCAGCTCAAGATTAAAAAGGAAGATATTCCTAAGACCGCATTCACTACTCGGTACGGTCTTTATGAATATACAGTGATGTCCTTTGGTCTCACCAATGCCCCTGCTTTCTTCATGCATATGATGAACAAAGTATTCATGGACTTCCTCGACAAATTCGTGGCAGTCTTCATTGATGACATCCTCATTTACTCCAAGGGTGAAGAAGAGCACAAGGATCACCTCCGAACAGTGCTACAACAACTCCGCGACCATCCGCTATATGCCAATTCGGTAAATACGAATTTTGGCTCAAGCAAGTTGGGTTTCTCGGACATGTACTATCCGCCGAAGGTATAGCCGTGGACCCGAGCAAAGTAAAGGATGTGCTCGATTGGTTGCCGCCCACGACCGTGACGCAAATCCGGAGTTTTCTCGGATTAGCTGGATATTACCGTCATTTCATTGAAGGGTTTTCCAAGATTGCTAAACCCATGACGGAGCTGCTCAAAAAGGATAAGAAGTTTGAATGGATGGAGGACTGTGAGAAAAGTTTCAATGAGCTAAAGATACGGCTGACAACCGCACCTATATTGACTCTTCCAGACATTTATCGCAGTTTTAATGTGTATTGTGACACCTCCAGGCAAGGCCTTGGTTGCGTACTTATGCAAGACACCAAGGTAGTAGCATATGCATCGCGATAGCTACGACCCCACGAGGGAAATTATCCTACTCATGATTTGGAATTGGCTTCGATGGTTCATGCGCTAAAAATTTGGAGACACTACCTCATTGGAAAAAGGTGCCAAATTTTTACCGATCACAAAAGTCTTAAATACATATTTACTCAGCCAGATTTACATCTCCGTCAACAAACATGGCTAGAGTTGGTCAAGGATTATGATCATGGAATAAATTACCACCCGGGTAAGGCCTACGTGGTTGCCGATGCACTCAGTCGAAAGCCTGTCAGCTTAAATGTCATATTGAAATCCTTGCCTCCCGAACTCCAAGAGGAGATCGCTCAGCTCAACCTGGTCATAGTGGATGCTGGCCTCGCTAATATTTTGGAAGTTACCCCCACACTTGAGGAAGAGATCCGCAAGGCCCAGCCAGCTGACATCAAGCTGCAAAAACGTGCCAAGAGCCCGATGGCAGAGCAGACTCCAGATTTCTCCAAGGACAAATTCGGTACCCTCCGATTCCATGGAAGGATTTGTGTACCCAATCAGCCTGACTAAAGCAGAAAATCTTGTCGGAAGCACACGAATCCTCATATTCCATTCACTCGGGGGGTACGAAAATGTATGAAGACCTTAGATAAATATTTTGGTGGGATGGAATGAAGAAAGACATTGCCTATTTTGTGGCCTGTTGCAACATATGCAACAAGGTGAAGGCAGAACATTAGAAGCCAGCCGGACTTCTCCAACCGTTGCCAGTTTCGCAATGGAAATGGGATGACGTTTGTATGGATTTCATTACAGGACTGCCTAAGACTCAGCGAGGCAAGGATGCAATCTGGGTCATAGTGGACACCTTAACCAAGGTTGATCACCTCATTCCGATCAACACCAGATACTGAGTGGATCAACTTGCATAGCTGTATGTATCCAGAATAGTCAGTCTGCATGGAGTACCCCGAACCATCACTTCCGACCGAGGTTCCCTGTTGTTGGGGAACGTAGTAATTTCAAAAAATTTCCTACGATCACGCAAGACCATGGTGATGGCATAGCAACGAGAGGGGAGAGTGTCCGTCCACGTACCCTCGTAGACCGAAAGCGGAAGCGTTATAACAACGCGGTTGATGTAGTCGTACGTCTTCACGATCCGACCGATCCAAGCACCGAACATACGGCACCTCCGAGTTCTGCACACGTTCAGCTCGATGACGATCCCCGGACTCCGATCCAGCAAAGTGTCGGGGATGAGTTCCGTCAGCACGACGGCATGGTGACGATGATGATGCTCCACCGACGCAGGGCTTCGCCTAAGCTCCGCGACGATATGACTTCTCCGACGCAGGGCTTCGCCTAAGCTCCGCGACGATATGACCGAAGTGGAATATGGTGGAGGGGGGCACCGTACACAGCTAAGGAACGATCCGTAGATCAACTTGTGTCATGGGGTGCCCCCCTGCCCCCGTATATAAAGGAGCAAGGGGGTGCGGCCGGCCCTTGAGAGGCGCGCCTGGAGGAGTCCTACTCCCACCGGGAGTAGAACTCCCCCCCTCTTTCCTAGTTGGACTAGGACTTGGGGAAGGGGGAAGAGGGAAGGTGCGGCCCTCCCTTAGTCCAATTCGGACTAGGCCATGGGCGCGGCCTGCCCTAGGCAGCCCTCTCTCTTTCCCTTGAGGCCCAATAAGGCCCAATACTTCTCCCGGTGAATTCCCGTAACTCTCCGTACTCAAAATACCGAATCATTCGAACCTTTCCAACTCCGAATATAGTCGTCCAATATATCGATCTTTACGCCTCGACCATTTCGAGACTCCTCGTCATGTCCCCGATCTCATCCGGGACTCGAACTCCTTCGGTACATCAAAACTCATAAACTCATAATATAACATCATCGAAACCTTGTTGCGTGCGGACCCTACGGGTTCGAGAACTATGTAGACATGACCTAGAACTATTCTCGGTCAATAACCAATAGCGGAACCTGGATGCCCATATTGGCTCCTACATATTCTACGAAGATCTTTATCGGTCAAACCGCATAACAACATACTTTGTTCCTTTGTCATCGGTATGTTACTTGCCCGAGATTCGATCGTCGGTATCCAATACCTAGTTCAATCTCGTTACCGGCAAGTCTCTTTACTCGTTCCGTAATACATCATCTCATAACTAACTCATTAGTTACAATGCTTGCAAGGCTTAGGTGATGAGTATTACCGAGAAGGCCCAGAGATACCTCTCCGACAATCGGAGTGACAAAACCTAATCTCAAATCGCCAACCCAACATGTACCTTTGGAGACACCTGTAGTACTCCTTTATAATCACCCAGTTACGTTGTGACGTTTGGTAGTACCCAAAGTGTTCCTCCGGTAAACGGGAGTTGCATAATCTCATAGTTACAGGAACATGTATAAGTCATGAAGAAAGCAATAGCAACATACTAAACGATCATGTGCTAGGCTAACGGAATGGGTCATGTCAATCACATCATTCTCCTAATGATGTGATCCCGTTAATCAAATGACAACTCATGTCTATGGCTAGGAAACTTAACCATCTTTGATTCAACGAGCTAGTCAAGTAGAGGCATACTAGTGACACTATGTTTGTCTATGTATTCACACATGTATTATGTTTCCGGTTAATACAATTCTAGCATGAATAATAAACATTTATCATGAAATAAGGAAATAAATAATAACTTTATTATTGCCTCTAGGGCATATTTCCTTCAGTCTCCCACTTGCACTAGAGTCAATAATCTAGTTCACATCGCCATGTGATTTAACATCAATAGTTCACATCTATATGTGGTTAACACCCATAGTTCACATCGACATGTGACCAACACCCAAAGGGTTTACTAGAGTCAGTAATCTAGTTCACATCGC
This sequence comes from Aegilops longissima, assembly GCA_021605205.1. Taxonomy (NCBI): domain Eukaryota; kingdom Viridiplantae; phylum Streptophyta; class Magnoliopsida; order Poales; family Poaceae; genus Aegilops; species Aegilops longissima. Next base: position 161,397,442 of record CM038679.1, read on the forward strand.
TATGTGATTAACACCCAAAGAGTACTAAGGTGTGATCATGTTTTGCTTGTGAGATAATTTTAGTCAGCGGTCTGTGACATTCAGAGCTGTAAGTATTTTGCAAATTTTATGTCTACAATGCTCGCACGGAGCTACTCTAGCTAATTGCTCCCACTTTCAATATGTATCCAGATTGAGACTCGAGTCATCTAGATTAGTGTTAAAACTTGCATCGACGTAACCTTTTACGATTTTAACCTTTTTCACTTCCATAATCGAGAAACATATCCTTATTCTACTAAGGATAATTTTGACCGCTGTCCATTGATCTACTCCTAGATCTCTATTGCACTCCTTGCCAATCTTAGTGGTAGGGTATGCAATAGATCAGTACACAACATGACATACTTTATAGAACCTATGGCTGATGCATAGGAATGACTTTCATTCTCTTTCTATCTTCTGCCGTGGTCGGGTTTTGAGTCTTACTCAATCTCACACCTTGTAACACAGGCAAGAACTCTTCCTTTGACTGTTCCATTTTGAACTACTTCAAAATTTTGTCAAGGTATGTATTCATTGAAAAACTTTATCAAGCGTCTTGATCTATCTCTATAGATCTTGATGCTCAATATGTAAGCAGCTTCACCGAGGTCCTTCTTTGAAAAACTCCTTTCAAATACTCCTTTATGCTTTGCGTAATAATTCTACATCATTTCGATCAACAATATGTCATTCACATATACTTATCGAAATGTTGTCGTGCTCCCACTCACTTTCTTGTAAATACAGGCTTCACCGCAAGTCTGTATAAAACTATATGCTTTGATCAACTTATCAAAGTGTGTATTCCAACTCGAGATGCTTGCACCAGTCCATAGATGGATCGCTGGAGCTTACACATTTTGTTAGCACCTTTAGGATTGACAAAACCTTCTGGTTGCATCATATACAACTCTTCTTTAAGAAAACCATTAAGGAATGCAGTTTTGACATTCATTTGCCAGATTTCATAAAATGTGGCAATTGCTAACATGATTCGGACAGACATAAGCATCGCTACAGCTTGAGTAAATCTCATTGTAGTCAACACCTTGAACTTGTCGAAAATCTTTCTGCGAAAAGTCGAGCTTTGTAGATAGTAATACTACTATCAAGATCCGCTTCCTCTTGAAGATCCATTTATATAATATGGCTTGCCGATCATCGGCAACTCCATCAAAGTCCACACTTTGTTCTCATATATGGATCCCATCTCAGATTTCATGGTCTCAAACCATTTCATGAATCTGGGCTCATCATCGCTTCCTCATAGTTCGTAGGTTTATCATGGTCTAGTAACATGACTTCTAGAATAAGATTACCGTACCACTCGGTGCGGATCTTACTCGGAAGACCTACGAGGTTTTAGTAGCAACTTGATCTGAAGTTTCATGATCATCATCATTAACTTCCTCACTAATTGGTGTAGGAATCACCGAACTGATTCTGTGATGAACTACTTTCCAATAAGGGAGAAGGTACAATTACCTCATCAAGTTCTACTTTCCTCCCACTCACTTCTTTCGAGAGAAACTTCTTCTCTAGAAAGGATCCATCTTAGCAACAAATATCTTGCTTTCGGATCTGTGATAGAAGGTGTACCCAATAGTTACCTTTGGGTATTCTATGAAGACGCATTCTCCGATTTGGGTTCGAGCTTATCGGTGAAAACTTTTCACATAAGCTTCACAACTCAAACTTTAAGAAACGACAGCTTAGGTTTATCGCTAAACCATAGTTCATACGGTGTCATCTCAACGGATTTAGATGGTGCCCTATTAAACGTGAATGCAGCTGTCTCTAATGCATAACCCCAAAGCGATAGTGGTAAATCGGTAAGATACATCATAGATCGCACCATATCAAAATAAAAATCGGTTACTGACGTTCGGACACACCATAACGTTGTGGTGTTCCGTGGCGTGAGCTGTGAAACTATTCCACATTGTTTTCATTAAAGACCAAACTCGTAACTCAAATATTCATCTCCACGATCAGATCGCAGAAACTTTATTTTCTTGTTGCGATGATTTTCCACTTCACTCTGAAATTCTTTGAACCTTTCAACTATTTCAGACTTATGTTTCATCAAGTAGATATACCCATATCCACTCAAATCATCTTGTGAAGGTCAGAAAATAACGATACTTGCCACGAGCATCAACACTCATTGGATCGCATACATCGGCATATATGTATTATTTCCAACAAGTCAGTAGCTTGTTCCATTGTTCCGAGAACGGAGTTTTAGTCATCTTGCCAAAAGGCACGGTTCGCAAGCATCAAGTGATTCATAATCAAGTGATTCCAAAATCCCATCAAGATGGAGTTTCTTCATGCGCTTTACACCAATATGACCTAAACGGCAAGTGCCACAAATAAGTTGCACTATCATTATTAACTTTGCATCTTTTGGTTTCAATATTATGAATATGTGTATCACTATGATCGAGATCAAATGAACCATTTTCATTGGGTGTGTAACCATATAAGGTTTTATTCATGTAAATGAACAACAATTTATTCTCTTACTTAAATGAATAACCGTATTGCAATAAACATGATCAAATCATATTTATGCTCAACACCAAATAACACTTATTTAGGTTCCACACTAATCCCGAAAGTATAGGGAGTGTGCGATGATGATCATATCAATCTTGGAACTACTTCCAACACTCATCGTCACTTCCCTTCAACTAGTCTCTGCTTATTCGAACTCCTGTTTTGAGTTACTAATCTTAGCAACCTAACAGTATCAAATACTCGGGGCTACTATAAACACTAGTAAGGCACACATCAATAACCTGTATATCAAATATAACCTTGTTCACTTTGCCATCCTTCTTATCCACCAAATATTCAGGGTAGTTCCGCTTCAAAGGACCAGTTCCATTGCAGCAAAAGTACTCGTCTCGTGCTTAGGTCTAGACTTGGGCTTCTTCACTCGAGCAGCAACTTGCTTGCCGTTCCTTTTGAAGTTCCCTTCTTCCCTTTGCCATTTTCCTTGAGACTAGTGGTCTTGTCAACCATCAACACTTGATGTTTTCTTGATTTCTACCTTCGCGATTTTAGCATCGCGAAGAACTCGAGAATCTTTTTCGTCATCCCTTGCATACTATAGTTCATCACGAAGTTCTACTAACTTAGTGATGGTGACTAGAGAATTCTGTCAATCACTATCTTATCTGGAAGATTAACTCCCACTTGATTCAAGCGATTGAAGTACTCGGACAATCTGAGCACATGCTCACTAGTTGAGCGATTCTCCTCCATCTTTTAGCTATAGAACTTGTTGGAGACTTCATATCTCTCAACTCGGTATTTGCTTGAAATATTAACTTCAATTCCTGGAACATCTCATATGGTCCATGACGTTCAAAACGTCTTTGAAGTCCCGATTCTAAGCCGTTAAGCATGGTGCACTAAACTATCAAGTAGTCATCATATTGAGCTAGCCAAACGTTCATAACGTCTGCATCTGCTCCTGCAATAGGTCTGTCACCTAGCGGTGCATTAAGGACATAATTCTTTTGCGCAGCAATGAGGATAAACCTCAGATCACGGATCCAATCCGCATCATTGCTACTAACATCTTTCAATACAATTTTCTCTAGGAACACATATAAAACATAGGGAAGCAACAACGCGAGCTATTGATCTACAACATAATTTGCAAAATACTACCAGGACTAAGTTCATGATAAATTTAAGTTTAATTAATCATATTAAAAACCTCCCACTTAGACAGACATCTCTCTAGTCATCTAAGTGATTACGTGATCCAAATCAACTAAACCATGTCCGATCATCACGTGAGATGGAGTAGTTTCAATGGTGAACATCACTATGTTGATCATATCTACTATATGATTCACGCCGACCTTTCGGTCTCCGTGTTCGGAGGCCATATCTGTTATATGCTAGGCTCGTCAAGTTTAACTGAGTATTCGCGTGCAAACTGTTTTGCACCCGTTGTATTTGAGCGTAGAGCCTATCACACCCGATCATCACGTGGTGTCTCAAACGAAGAACTTTCGCAGCGGTGCATACTCGGGAGAACACTTCTTGATAATTTTGGTGAGAGATCATCTTATAATGCTACCGTCAATCAAAGCAAGATAAGATGCATAAAGGATAAACATCACATGCAATCAATATAAGTGATATGATATGGTCATCATCATCTTGTGCTTGTGATCTCCATCGCCAAGCAACGTCATGATCACCATCATCACCGCACGACACCTTGATCTCCATCGTAGCATCGTTGTCGTCTCGCCAACTATTGCTTCTCGACTATCGCTACTCCTTAGTGATAAAGTAAAGCAATTACATGGCGTTGCATTTCATACAATAAAGCGACAACCATATGGCTCCTGCCATTGCCGATAACTTCGGTTACAAAACATGATCATCTCATACAATAAAATATAGCATCACGTCTTGACCATATCACATCACAACATGCCCTGCAAAAACAAGTTAGACGTCCTCTACTTTGTTGTTGCAAGTTTTACGTGGCTGCTACGGGCTGAGCAAGAACCGTTCTTACCTCGCATCAAAACCACAACGATACTTCGTCAAATAGACTCCGTTTAACCTTCTCAAGGACCGGGCGTAGCCACACTTGATTCAACTAAGGTGAGAGAGAGACACCGCCGGTCACCTTTAAGCAACGAGTGCTCGGGCGGTGAAACCAGTCTCGCATAAGCGTCTGCGTAATGTCGGTCCGGCCGCTTCATCTCACAATACCGCTGAACCAAAGTATGACATGCTGGTAGGCAGTATGACTTGTATCGTCCACAACTCACTTGTGTTCTACTCGTGCACATGACATCAACGCATAAAACCAGGCTCGATGCCATTTGTTGGGGAACGTAGTAATTTCAAAAATTTCCTACGATCACGCAAGACCATGGTGATGGCATAGCAACGAGAGGGAGAGGTCCGCCCACGCCCTCGTGAGACCGAAAGCGGAAGCGTTATAACAACGCTGTTGATGTAGTCGTGCGTCTTCACGATCCGACCGATCAAAGCACC